>OY759158.1:4340255-5707755 GCA_963662125.1 Diplazon laetatorius | reverse complement strand
CCCGAAACCGTGATGAAACGTGTTACGTCAGTCGGTATGGGTAAACCGTGACTTCGACGTTACACTTTGCCGAACGACAAAAGTTTGACGCTTAAAACGGAAATACGGATAAAAATTAATTATTTTTTTTCTACCGCTTCTTTTTCCCACGGATGATACTTTCGTTATCGTAAATAATTTTTTTCTCGCCTCGTTTTTTTTGCTGTTCGAAATAAATTGAATAATCCGGGGGAAAAAAGGAGATAATAAAAAATATCTGCCAAACCGAAAGGGAGGTTCGGGGGTAGCTGCGAGTGAAAAATAAATTGCATTTGAAACAAAATAAAAACGACAGATAACTGCAAAGCGCCAGGTCCATGGTTTTTTTTTGCTCGAAAATGTTTTCCAACGAAATATCAAAATTATCGATCATCCCCATACCAGTTAAAGGGTGCTAGCGTAATGAAAAAAGCAAATGACAAAGGTACCATCTGCGAGTATCGTTAACGGTGGATCGTTGCAAGACGTTAATAAATAAGATTAACGGGTAGTGGCGAGAAAAAAAATTGTTCCGTAGTTGCCATTAGGGAAGATGACTACCTACCCCCTATTTCATTTCCCGTTGGATGCACGTACTCGATATAGGACGCGAAAAAAAATTCGGGGCAGTTAGATCGGGGCCCCGGGTTGGAGTCGGTTCGACGCTGTAATGGTACTAAAAGCCCACCAAAGTGTGGCTGGGATGTTCGGCGAGTGCGCTCGGTGAAGCCTGAAACGGATCGCGTCGAGCGAACACCGGTGCCAGATCGAAAAGGGCGTGCGTCATTCGGGGTGGTGTACGTAACCGTATGGGACATAGAACGAATCATGATCGGCACGCACCCGTGTAAACCCGAAACAGCTACCGGAATTCGCCATGGGACGATATAACAACGCGGGTACCGACGCTCACTCTCTCTTTCTCTTCTTTTCTCTCTCTCTCTCTCTCTCTCTCGCGCGCGAGCGCGTGGCTCTTGTTGGCCCGGCGCGAATCACGCCCATAAATTATCGCGGTGCCTAAACGAACGTCTGTATTGTAATTATTTAAATGTCGAACGCGAAGCGAAAAAAAAAAGAAAAAAAAATTGTGACGCACGCGAATGAAGGAAGGGTCGTGACGCGGGATTCGACACAAAGGTCGCGGCTCAATTTCATCATCAACCGCTGCTGAACTATACTACCCTCTGACTGCTCGCAAAAAGAGATATAAAATCTAGGTTTTTTTTTACGCAATGAATTATTGTTGTTTTTTTTTCGTGGTCCGAAGTGAGGCTATTTCGTTATAATGCATGGGACGTAGTTTCGAACATTTTTTTTTTTTTTTTCATTGACTTTTCTACAAGTTTTTCGAAAAGTTTCGTGCAAACATTAACCACGAACAACCGTATTTTCGTGGCGGGAATATAATGGGGTTGCGCTTCCGTGTAATTAGCGAAACTTTCGGCATTTTAACACTGTTATGAATAAGCTAACCGAGAATTCACGATGCGACGTGGGATGTGTCGTTGCAAGCCGCCGTCGAAAAGTTTTCATTATTTCACGTTTGTATATTTCCGTCATTGCGGAATATCTTTGCGAACATTTTTTTTTTTACCGAAATTCTTGTCGGGAAATTATTTATCGAGATCTACAAGAGTGGATCACTTAAATTCAATTTTTTTTCTTTTCATAGTCTTCGTTGCAATTTGAAATATAAATTTTTTCTTCTTCTCGAGAAATTCCATGCATATTGAATTCGAAACGTACACGTAACTTGTTAAGTGTAATTTGTATGCAAGTAAAAAATGGAACATCTGAAGAATATATGATAGATGCTCATGATTCGTCGAGTCCATCGGCTTAATCGCAATCAAATGTTTTATTCGGATTCTTTTCCCTTTTTCCGAGTTCTTGTCGGACCTCGACGAAAACTGAATAATTTCGCAAGCACTTTGCTACAATTTTCTTCAATTGCCATAAATCTGCGTTTTCAACGATTTTTTTTTCTTTTTTCTATTTTTTTTTTGTTTGCCAACGTCTTTCGAGAATGAAAGAGAGTTGGTATAACGAGTTGAAAATGAATTGCTCGAGGAATTGCATATTGATGCGAAAATTACTCTCTCTCCATCTCTCTTTCTCTTTCTCTATCTCTATCTACGTCTCTGTTGGCGATGCATTTGTTATGTGCATAACGTATTGGCATTTCCGGGGAATTCGTAGCGACGTAAATGCGGGACAAAGTCTCTCCGAACGACGAGGCTACAACGTCGTCTTCGGGGAACTCGAGAAACAATGCGTCGCCCTCCGGTGACTCCGTTCTACGTTCGCGAGAGCGTTAAAGGGGTTGAAATCGCTCGAGTCAAAAGAAACTACGTATCAACCCTCGGGGGAATAGAGTCGTGGGGCTACGACCAGCGAGCTACTTCGAGAGGACCAAGAGACGGACTTTCTTTTCCGGAAATCCTCACCCTCTCTCTCTCTCTTGCTCTATCTCTCTCGCTCTCTCTCCCACCGACCCACCATCTTGAGTACTCCCAGTCACGTATTCAACCTCCTCGATTTCAACCCTCATTATACGCCGAGGCTGTGGGATGAAAAAAAATACATATATATATATATATATATATATATATATATATATATATATATATATATATATATATATATTCGCTCTAATTAAAAATATCTTCGCAATTCATAATTTACGTCGCACACCCGGTGAATCAACCGAATGTCTCATTAAAACGTTACCACGCGGTGAAACGAGAAAAAGAAAAAAATTAACGTCGGATGAACGGCAAAGTTGTTGGACATTCAACTCTGCGGAGTGGAGATTTAAATCTTTTCAAACGGTGTTTTTGAAATGGCGTTGGATAAAGACTCACGACTCACGATCACGAGAACATCAACGGATTACGAGTGAAATGGTCAATCCTCGAAAAAATATAAAAATATAGCTCGAGGGTGAGGTCAGGATTGTGAAAAAAAAAAAAAAAACATGTGTGTAAAGTATAGGGGGGAAAGTGTCTGGATGAATGGATGAATGGGTTCATTGGTAGTCTGAATCCATGTTTTCGACGGTTCAACCCTTTTTCATTGACCGCCATCTTGAATTCAAGGAAAAATTGTTTTTGTTAAATAACTCGCCCATTTTTCGATTTTCACTAAAAATGCGCACAACAGAAGTTGTAGGTAATTTTATTCTCTTCGAGATTAGTCATCACAATTTTAGTCGAAAGTCGAAAGAGAAAGAGTTATTTGACAAAAACAAATTTTTCTTCAATACAAGATGACGGTAAATGCAAAAGGGATGAAATATAAAAAATTTGGATTTAGACTGTCAATAACCCTTCCTAACGACTAAAAAAATCCCCCGATGAACATAATGCCTTTTAAGCCTTCATTTCTCCACATCCTGCCTGGGCTCTTTATCGACAGGAAAATAAAAAAAACATCAGAGCAATCAATAGAATCCAAGTGAAACGACAAAAAAAACACGAGACAAAAAGACAGAGTGACCTTTTCATTATGTTTACGAGGATTCCACGCCCTCGGGGGCGGTATCGGCACGATAAATTGCCACCCCCGACGAAAAAAAAAACAAACAACGATAAAAAAAAAAAAAAACAAAAAACAAAACCACAGACACACAAAAGAAAGCGAAAATGTGAAAAGGCGAGGCGAAGAAACGCGAAAAACAGGGCGTAAAAAAAAAATACAGAGAAGTTGAGAAAACGAGAGTGTATAAAAATATAACGTCCGGCAACAATGGCAAACTCGAGGTAACTTATAGTGTCCGGAGGCGCGTGAGTTACCGCAGCGAGATTTCCGGCTTCTTATCCCACGCGTTTCGTCCGGGCAGAATTTTTGCTCGAACGGGTTCGAGGGAGCGAGGTCCGCGGTCGTCGGTACGAAAGTACGCGTCGTCTCGTTCGGTCGTTGCGCGTTATATTTTACCTGTCCACGAGAGGCTGAAGTACCACGAGGGGGTACGGACGACCGAGAGACGAGACACGCCGCACGCCCGTGACCGTACTGCTCGCCTCCCGCTATCACCGCGAAAGAGGAAAAACCGTGCGTTGGATAAATGACGTGTCATTCATACCCTTCGGGCTCCCCCTTGATTCTGATTCATGACCAAAGTCTACTCGTATTACTCACCTCATGTGTGTTCTACTAATACAACGGTACCGCACGACCTGAGCATGTGTCCTGTGGTGATATATATATATTCATATATATATAGATATATATTTATGTATGTAGATATGTAGGTATGTATTTTGGGGTGTGTTAAAAAGAAGTACAATTTTTTTATTCTTCTGGCAGTTTCTTCATTCGAAATAGATACTATCAGGAGACACGTGTCAAAATTTCAGCTCAATCGTATTGTATTTAGAGGTCCCGCTTTCACGAATTTGATTTTGTCTTTGATTAACACGTAAACAATTTTCTTTTTTTTTCAGTTGGAATTAATTTTTACAGGTGGACGAAAAATTCCGAGGATTAATACTAATTGCAATACATAGTATTTGGATTAGTTGGGGTGGAGATATTTTTTGTTTTACAATAAACAGAAAAGTTGACAGTTTTTTTTCTGTCTGTTTTCGATGGTTGTTGTTGAAAAGAAGGTTGTTAACTTTCATTCAAATAGCGAAATAAAAAATATCCTAATTTTCAGTGACCTTGATACTGTGTTTTGTCACTTGCTTTTCATTCTCGGAAAATGTAATTTGACGGGAAAATGAATTTGCACGATCCCCAAGGCTACATGAACATTTTTGCGTAAAATGCACTTTCTAGTAATGTAATTACTCACTTTTTTTTTTAAATATTGGTCATTATCCATGCCACTGAGCATCCGAGTTTTGAAAATTGCATTATTAATGATATTGATATAACGAAATTTAAACTGATACGTTGTCAACTGAACGCTTTGATCACCGACGAACAATGATGTAAAATGCAATAATCAGTTCTCGTTATGTTATCAAAAAAAAGTGATGTCGTGTTCCCGACGAGGACACATTACAATGTGAAATTATTTCACCGATACGAAGCAACGTTTCGTAGCGTTTATTACATCGCACATCGTTTTCCGGAATATTACGGAAAATTGGGAAAATTACCGAAAAAGCGAAATTTGACTCATTTATCGCAGTTGTTTATCGTACATTCAGCATATTTCGTCGAGCGAGCAGAGATATGCATTGTGCATTCGCGAATGAATAAAAAAAAATATTTAAAAAAAACACACACACACACATTGCAGCATCTACACACTAGCAGCAATATTGACGAATGCGCGAAATGTCGGAATAAACTTTTTAATGAGTGTTTGCTCGCGTCCGTGCATTTTAGCTGCCTATAATCATCGCAACCTCCCCCACCCCTACCAAATACACGAATGTGAGGATTTTCTCCAAATGTACATTATGCGTTTGCACCCGGCATGGTCCCGAATTTTTTGTTTCATTTTTTTTTTTTTTTTTGTTATTTGCATTCCCGTAATTATCAAGAGCAAGTTATTATTTGACGTGGATTTACGAAAAATTTACCGTGCATCGTCATAATTCAAATACTACACGAACAAACCCATCGCGTTGCCGCTCTGAAGATCGACCCTTTTACCGTTGTCGTTTTTTTTCTGTTTCATTTTTTTCTTCTTTTTTGTTCCTCGCCATATATTTTTCGTTTGTTTTATCGTCCCGCACGATTAAAAACGCTTCCGTACAAACACACGATGAACGTAAACAAAAAGTTGTCGAAAAAACAAAAAAGAAGAAAAAAAACTAAAAAACAATAACAATCCGATTGTGCAAACGAACGTGAAAAAGAACAGCATAGCGTAAAAATATAAAATTGCCGAGTTTCCACAATTGTCTGCAACGTGTTTGGGTAAACAAAAAAATCCTTTAACGTGACGTGTCCTCCGTTGACTCGTGCACGAAAGAATTCGCGAACGTAAGGTGGAAGGAACCTTCTCGTTTCTCAAGGTGGTAAAAGCATCGGAAAGGAAAGAAGAAGAAGAAAAACAAAACAAAACACGAGAGAGAGAAAAATAAATAAAAATAAAATATAAAGAAAAAAATAAATAAGAAAAAACGAAAAAAAGAAGAAAAAACGAGCACGCGGAGTTTCTCGAAGTCGTCGGAACGAAGTAACGGCACCGGCACACTAGAGTTAATTTGAACCGGGGCATAAGTATAACTCGTTTCGCCGAGTCTGCCGATGGGCCCGCAAACGTGGCACAGCCAACAATAAGTTTTGCGGACAGACGTA
Source organism: Diplazon laetatorius (assembly GCA_963662125.1). Classification (NCBI taxonomy): domain Eukaryota; kingdom Metazoa; phylum Arthropoda; class Insecta; order Hymenoptera; family Ichneumonidae; genus Diplazon; species Diplazon laetatorius. The sequence continues at coordinate 5,701,476 of OY759158.1, read as the reverse complement.
TCCCCGGGCGGATTTCTCGTACTCTCGGGGTTCGCGTTCGCGATCCTTGACTCCCGAAGCCGCGGTCCGAAACTCGGCGTCGATGCTCGAGGAGACGAGCGCACACGATGCGCTCCGTCCCAATCCTGTATCGACGACTCTCCGTAACTCTCACCGTATATAGATACATACACCTTCAATTTCCAAAGTCAAAAGTTTCATCTGCCCCGGCAAACGGCCAAACTATACTTGTGTTTGTTGGTGAATAAAAAAATAAAAAAAAATAAATGCTGGAGTGAAGTAAGAAAAAAAAGAGAGAAAAAAAGGAAGACATTTTTTCCTACCCCCGAGGCACGTGGATGTGTAGTATCGATACGATGGGAAAGTATCCCTCGAGGGCACAGGGCTCATCACCCTCGTGTTCTTGCACCACCGAGTTTTTCGTCAATATACAGTCGTGCTGTGTATATGTGGTTACAACTGCTTCAACTTTGTGGCTACTGCGAAAACCGAGGACACGCACACACACACACGTCGTGGGTGATGTGAGATAAGGGTTTGAAAAAAAAATTCGTAAATTACGTCACCGACTATTTCGAGCACCTGAGAAATAAAAAATTATGTGAAACACGACGTACATGTGTTTGCTCGAATGTGAATTGAAAAAAAAAAAAAAAAACAAACAAACAAACATTTCAATCGTTTTGGCACGAAAAGTAATTTTAACACTTTTTCCGAGTGTACATGTGTATTCATATAGGCATGGAAAAAATGTGGGATTGATATTGATTAAAAGTACATAAAATTAATGAATAATAATGTGTATCGAGGGTGGAATTTAGCGAATTGGGGCACACGCGAAATTCGGATGTGAGAAGTGTGCGTGGTTTTTAAATGTTTGACACGTTCATCAATTGCGAGCTATATATATTGGGGTGTGTTGAAAAAAGATTAGATCTTTCGATTCTCCGGGCAGTTTCCAGATTTAGAGTACATACTATGGGGAAATATCTGTCAAAATTTTAGCTCGATCGGACTGTATTTAGAGGTTCCGCTTTCACGATTTCGATTTTGCATTTGATTAACACGTAACAAAAATTTGTCTTTCAGTTTCAATTTATTTATCTGGTATACGCAAAAATTCGGGAATAGAAAATAAGCACAATACACATCAGTAAGGTCACTCAAAAAGGAAATATTTTTTGTTTTACAATAAACAAAAAAGTTGATAATTTTTGGTTCGTCAGTTTTCAATGACTTCCGTATAAAATAAAGTTGTTAACCCTCTTTCATATTGTGAAACAAAAAATATTTCCAATTAAAATGACCTCAATACTATGTGTTGCACTTACTTTCCATCCCCGGAATCATTCGTTCACCAGAAAAATAAATTGCAATTGAAAAACATGAAATTGTTCGCACGTTAATCAAAGGCAGAATGAAATTTGTGAAAGCGGAACCTCTCAACACAGTCCGATTGGGCTCAAATTTTGATAGATGTCTCCTGACAGTACCTACTTCGAATGACCGAACAGCCAGAAGAATCGAAAAATTTTGCCATTTTTCAACACACCCTAATATACATCTATATCTGTCTCAGCTTGCTTTTATCTGGTGAAAGAGTACGAAATGCGAATCCCGGAGTATTTACTTTTGAGCGTTGTCGAGTATCTGGCATCGGTTCTTTTAGTTAGTCGCCGAGGAGTTGGCGGGGTGACGGAACGCTGGCAATACTCGCGCCACGGCAACCTCATTAAGGTTCGCCCTTTCGCCCCCCCCCCCCCACTCCCCCACGCAACCTCGAAGCATCTGCATTTTTTACGCCAATTACGGCTGACATTCGCGTTAATTTTTCACGGTAATCCGAGACGCGACTGTGAATCCCCAGAACCTCGAGTCCCGGACTCTCATCGCACATCCATACGCCACACGCTCTTCACCTTGCACTCGTCGACGCTTCTTTTGTGTTTCACCGTCGCCCGGCACTCCCCTCGGAATCGATCCTTTTCATTTCACCTGCGTGTAACAACGAGCACCGAGGATACCCGCGCGGGGGTCCGGGGGGGGGGGGGGGCACGAAGGGAGAAAAAAAACGAAACGCGAAGCTTTGTTGTCGCGTCGTCAATGTCGCTCGGTATATACAGTCATCCCAAGTTCAATCGAAAATTAATCTTTGTGCTTAATCACAGTATAAATCTGTATCTCTGAAAGAAACCCACAATCACTGCACCGTAATTTTCCTTTCAATTAAATGTAGAATAATCATTGTTATCGTTAAGGGGGGGGGGTAAGGTTAATTCGATACAGAAAAAAACATATTTTTGTTAATTTTTTTTGACGACACAGTTGATATATATTCATTTCTATAATAACTGCATAATAGAGTAACGTTTGAAGAATATTCTGTGAAATTTTCATTAATTTTTATGAAGAAATGAGCCATTGACAGCGAATCTTCGCGGACGTCTGAAAAAAAAAAGTTTCATTGCGGTGCCCCTCATAAATCATCACTGGATCATCCGAAATAAAAAAACCAAAATGATTTCATTAGTTGATAAGTTTCTGCAGGTAACACCGTCGATACATATATATTATATATATATATATATATATATATATATATATATATATATATATATACCATTCGTACAGCAGTGGAGAGACTTCGGGTCGACCCCGGTTCTGTGTGTCGCCGGTGGTGCTGTGAGTTATCGACACGCAACGAGCCACTCGACGCGAGAACAATGGACCCGGTGCCTCTGGCGGCTCGCACGCGGACAAGGACCGAACCGCTTGGGACTCACTGCGGATATTCCATATACACCTACACACACACACATATATATGCTTCAAACACTACGTAATATTACACACGGAAGATATACCGAAAGTGCAGTGGTATCCAGATAGCTCCACGTGCACCACTCGTCCTCTCTCGTGCTCTCGAGTCAACGATAATCGACTACCGTGATCCTCGAGGTCCACACCCCGTCGACTGTGTTCTCCGCTCAAACGGGATACCAGAAAATCACGGGTTATATATAGTATACCACGTAGCACTTGAAAATTGTCGAGTTTTTTTTCAACGATTTCAGGATACACGCTTCGGTACAGCGAAACGGGTGCACACGCATCGTAAGTGTAACTACGACTCGAAGAGAGGTCCTGAAACGCGGTGGTAGGTCCGTCGGCGTGCTCGACTCAACAACGAGGATTTCAAACGCAACACCGCACGACGACCCCCCCCCTGCTCTACAGGACACTCGAGACGAACGGTTTTTTCACAAAATTTAGCGAGTTTCTACAAAGAGTCGCGAGATGAGCAAGTGGAAGCTGGGGCTGGAAAGAGGATTCGACTCGACGACGAAACTCACCGAGCAATTCCATTATGAATGACGCACACTGTGTGGCGCGTCTGCTTAGCTGCGGCTCGACGCATTCATTGGTGCGTATGCGTGGGGCATTTCGTGACAAGTTGCACGGTTGGGAAGATGACTCCTTAGGATTCAGTTCATAGGTTTTTTTTTTGGCTTCCGATCGACCACAAGAACTATTTTTTTTTAGAATTTTCGGATGCCCTTAACGAAATACATCAATAAAAGTAAAAACTACCACCAAATAAGGAAAAACATAATTGGACATGGGTAATTAGAAATTTTTATTTTTTTTTGTTGTAAATACACCAGGTTGGAGTATTAGTTTGCCAAAGATTTAGAATGGGATCTTTATTTTTTTTTTTAATAAAAAATATCTTGAAATGCATTTTTAAAATCTATTTTTCTTCTTTCGCACACCTTTTTTCACTTCTCTTTCTGTCATTTTACTTTTATTATCATTATCACTGTTGATATAATTATTTTTATTTAATGATCTTAAACAAAGTCCTAAACGACGCACGAAATATAGATATACAATAAATTCATAATATTTTCCATTTTGTAAAAAAAAAGTTATAATAACGGAGGTCCCACTCTTGAATTTCGAAAAAACTTCATTTCCTGACGTACCGAAATCAGAACAACGAAAAATGTGTAATTTTTGATTACATGTAAACACACATTTCCGTATTTGAGGGTATAGTTTTTAATTCCCTCAAGGGTTTTGGGGGGATCAAAAAATTCTGAAAAAAATCACGACTATTTTTTGGGTCAAATCAAGGCCAAAAAAAAAAATGATCAACCGAATCGGCAGGGATCAGGGTTCTGACCGTATAATTTGACATGGAGTGCCCGATATACATATGTATAATGTCGTGCGGATTTTCAGTGCTTCCCCCGTTCAAGATTTCCCCCGGCAAAGGATTCCGTCAGGACCTGAGGTAGCGCTTTTGCCCCGCGTATATTCAGACGGGTGGAGAATGCACCCTGGGCACACAGCTCGAAGGGATGACTCTTGCGCAGCGTGTGTGTCTGTGTGTCGTTGCTCCGCGCGCACCCCATACCCGATTTCTCGTCACGCACCTAAACGTAATGAAAAGCCCGGGTCCCCCTCCCTCCGCACCCTGCTCTGCGTACGAGCGTGTTACACGCTGTAGCTACGATTATAACGCTAAGCCAAACCCAAACCCCTCCCCAAGCATTACGTGTTTTTACAATGTATCCCTATTTACCGCTCTGTCCCGGAGTCTCTCTCTCTCTCTCTCTCTGACAATCCCGATATTTATGTTCCCAACGATGGCGCATTGCCTCGTCAACCGAATAATTGGAATTTTTTTTTTTTGTTTTTTTTTTTTTTGTATCTATTTCTTTTTCGGGAGCTTTCACAGACTTCAAAGTATATTATTCGAATGACTGTGGCGAAATGGCTGTTGGGGCGTGCCGAAAGTTCGAATGAAAGAATCTCAACGATTTCGTACTGTAGTTTTTTTTTCTTCTTCTCCTCTTCTCGGTCGGTCCTGCAAAAATTGGGGGAATTTTTTAAATTACTCATTCGAGCGTTTAGGGTAAATCATTCTTGTCATTGTTTCGTGACAAACAATTATTAAAGCTGTTAGTTTTTTTTTGTTTTTTTGTTTTGTTTCTTTTTTTGTTGCGATGCAAGAGTGACGAAGAAGTATTTGAAAGGCAAATATATTCCGAGCAGAAGTGCAAACGCACGCGGTTTTCGTTTTCAGGACGAAGTTTAGGACTGTTTTGGAATTTTTCAATGTATATATTGATGGTTGTGCGGCTTTGGGGAAAAGCTGTGTTTCACTTTGAGACTGGATTTCAAGCCGGATGGCTGGTTGTTCGTGAACGAGGTTCACGGTTTCACAATCTCGACTCGTTTTCGAGTGTAATTTGATTTTACGACCAGTTGTCCGTTACACATCGTACACCCCTTTTCGTCTGGACCGACAATCTCACGGGTGCGTATTAGCGTCGGTTTGTACGATGCAGCAGCGGTGAGAAACCGCGGTGATTCTTGGTTATATTCACCGAGCGCTCTCTCGCACAATGGTCCTTAATTATAATGCGACGAATTATATATCGATAAATAATCGTCGACACCCGGTCCTTGCCGCTCGTGCTACGCAGGCTGAGGTGGCTATTTTGTGATTAGGGAACCAAGCGGTTTACGTAGTAAACTCGGCGCGTGTGAACGTCGAGAAATAAAAAATATATATATATATATATATATATTTATTTTATTGAAAATTTATTAAAAATCAGTGGGGATACTTTGACTCGGCCATTTTTTTTCAGCATGGGTGGTACGATGAGACGAACACCGTGAACCAGTCGAAGCGTATTCCTCAACGCTTTGGACGACAAATTGACAAACTCATTGTCACTCAAATTCGAGCTAATTGTATAAAAATATTTTTTTTTCAAATTCAATAATTATTATTAATTATTATACCTGCGTCGTAATTATTTTACAGCTAATCGCGAGCCAAATTTCGTGCGATTAATTTGTCAATAAATTAATTTGTTATTTCGGTTTTTCATTCATTTTCAACAATTTATTACTTGATATCGAATTTCCTTTTTTTCACGATCGGTGCGACGAGTGAGAATCGTCCGATACTCGTAAATACGTCGAAAGTTATGCAGAACAATCATCGCGATTGCCAGCAAGTTGTGTGTTTCCGTGTGTCGTGGTGCTTGTACGAGATTCCGTAATGCAATCCGGGCAAGTAAATCGCCACGGCAGTCTCGCGAAGTGGGAAACCCGAGCGGGGCTACACGACAATAACGTATCTGGTGTATAACCGTCGCTGTTTGGCACTGCAATTCACGTATGTAGACCAAGTGGCAGCATTCCAGATCTCACGTTTTCGAGAGAATAAACATTTCCGTTCGGAGCCCAGTGGTCTTCCGATTTCACCCCCCCCCCTCCGCCTCTTCCGACCATCTCACTCGCATCGAGTTGTCGATGCTTCTCGAGTTGCTTCGAACAGCCAACATTTTTTCCCCTTCCATGATCTCGTAGCAGCCCCAACATTGAAGATGTAAATTTAAAAGAACATTATTTTCGAAACAATATTAATTTGATCTGATTTACACTTTCACCCAAACATTTAAAATATTTTGTTCCTATTACAGCTTTGGCGATATTTCACAATTAACGATTTTTATTAAAAAAAAAATGATAATCAAATCGTAAAAACATTTTTTTCTTTGACCTGTGACGAAAATTTATTCGTCAATTAATTTTCACTTTTTATAAATTAAAAAAATCATTGATTGTACTTTGTTCCATCGATTCTTAATGTGTTTATGAAGCAAAGTATAATCAATATCAATTATTTCCAAAATAAGTAAAGCAAAAAATTTAAATATATATTTGCCATTCAATAACATCGGTAAAGTAAGACTATCTCGAACTCGAACCAAGAGTTTTAAGTATAGAAGTCTCGAAAATGTAGCTATAAAAAAAAGGTCCTACCCCCAAAACTTCAATTCGAACAAAACGACTGAGGAGACCAAAACAAATAGTAAACGTTCCAAATATTATTCACCGAATCATTAGAATTCAATAAAAATCATTAAAAAAACAAAACATTATTTTCACAACAATATTAATTGGATTCAATTCACCCTGTCACCCAAACATTCAACATATATTTCATAAGTTTATGCAAATTATATAAACCTTCTGAATAACCATCAGGAAAAAAATAATAAAAATTATAATAATCTCATAAAAATATTTCCCGATGTCAGATATAAAAATAAAAAATTCATAACCATAGTGAAAGTCCTAAAATCCGAACTATCGAGACAATCGATCGTAATGTTTCATTTTCCACCGTTGAACCGTTATGTTCGAACAAGTGTACGATGTTACCCGTGTGTGTCGTCAATGGGGCACACCCGAGCAACGTGGAAGAGGAGTATCGGCGTAGGTCGTCGGAAATACGCCTATCGGGAGGTCTAATGGAATTATACGGTTATGCGTGGCGGGTAGGTGAGCGCGCCCCAAAGACCCCGGGACGAGCAATAGCAATAGCGTATACGGGGTTTTCGTCGGGCACGCGGTCTCTTACGCTCTCTCTCTCTCTCCATGGCGAAACGCGGACTACCGTAGGTTGCCTAACCAAAACCCATTGCCGGAGAAAAGTTATAATACCGGTTTGGCGAAGCGAGAGCTTACAATGTTGTACGTAACGATAACGTCGTGTGTGAAGCTAGGACTTGTAGCGCAATGGTAACCCCGTGGTGCCAACGTCCACCCGAAAAAGCTTTTCTTCTCTGGTGATTTTTGCCCGACACACGCTTCTAGCCACTCGCATGTCGGCTTACGATGGTTTCGTATCACGGTTTACTCTAACTATGGTATATCGTTGCTTGTAACATCGCCTTGGTAAAAAATAACATATTTATTATATATATATATATATATATATACAGGGTGTTCCAATAACTATTAGGACCTCAGATATCTTCGAAACTACTAGGTTCACAGAACTATTTGCTGAATCAAAGTTGCACAGCACGAAGGGGGCCATCCAATGATACCAAAGTGCCTACTCCCACCCCCACCCCCAGCCCAGGGGGTGGGGGACCTTCAAAATCTTAAATGGGAACCCCTATTTTTTATTGCAGATTCGGATTCCCCATAAAAAAATACGTAACTTTTATTTGAAATTTTTTTTTCGATTCGTGATAGATGGCGCTGAAATAAAATTTCGAAATCGTTGGATTGGACGCGGCGGTCCAATATCGTGGCCAGCTCGTTCCCCAGACTTAACGCCGTTAGACTTCTTTTTATGGGGAACATTAAAAGATAACGTTTACAAGGAAGTACCAACTACACGTGAAGATATGCAACAAAGAATAATTACAGCCTGTGCATCAATAAGTTCCGACGCTGTAAAACTTGCAGGTCAATCAATCGAAAAAAGAATTCAATGTTGCATTGATACTAATGGTCGTCATTTCGAACACTTACTATGAACGTAGTGATTCGATTTACCACCGAAACTGTAAGTATTATCGCCTTTCTGTACTTTCGGGGATTTTTTGCGATTACAGCGCCATCTATCACGAGTCGAAAAAAAAATTTCAAATAAAAGTTACGTATTTTTTTATGAGGAATCCGAATCTGCAATAAAAAATAGGGGTTCCCATTTAAGATTTTGAAGTTGCCCCACCCCCTGGGCTGGGGGTGGGGGTGGGAGTAGGCACTTTGGTATCATTGGATGGCCCCCTTCGTGCTGTGCAACTTTGATTCAGCAAATAGTTCTGTGAACCTAGTAGTTTCGAAGATATCTGAGGTCCTAATAGTTATCGGAACACCCTGTATATATATTTATATATATATATATAGCTTACGTACATAGTTTATATAAGATTTATATTATATATAGACTTCACCTAAATTATATATTATATATATATAGTTTATGTGAAGCTTATATATAATCAATATATAATTAATGCATATTTTACAGCCTGTATATATAGATTATATATAGCCAGTCCCAATATACAGTTTATATACGGACTATATATAATTTTTTTTGGGACCCAATCACGTCCAGTACTACCCCGATTTTTACAACGTTAGTCTTCTACCTGGTGACTGAAAGTTGAAATGGAAAAAAGAAAATACGGGTCCGGAGTTTCGATTCGATTTCCAGCCTTCGTGGTTCTCTCTATACCATTCATCGGAATCGATGAATGGATCCGAAATAAGGTGTTCCATGATGCAGAAATTTTCAATTTTTTTTATCACAAGATCATTTTTCTTTGTCCTTCTAAAAATCTATTTCGATATTGGAGGTTGTTTTTCGTTGTTGTCGCAAGAGAGCCCGAATTGAGAAATCGAAGCGTAGAACCTTCATCGCGACACTAAGTCACTGCATATCAGGCGGTCGTGTGACTGGGGTGTAGCATAAACGAATGGGGGGGGGGGAGGGGGGAGGGAGAGTGGAAGAGAAAAATAAATTGCGCCGACGGAACAGGGGTGCGAAGGCACCCCTATTTACGATTATTATTATCATTTTTTTTTTTCGACACTGAGCTTCGGCAGCTATGGGTGGATACGTCGAGGTCGCTATAACAGTATCTACCTACAACGTTTCGTGCTCTGCGGTACAAGGGAACGAAGAGGATGTGTCGTGTATATTATTTCATTTCGCGAGAGGCCACGGTCATTCGAGAAGTTTCCGACGGAGAGAGACGTGGCTCAAAAAACGGGGTGAAAAGCGCGACAGATGTAGGGACATAGAGAGAGAGAGAGAGAAAGAAAGATGGAGATAGGTGGACGAGTCGTGTGAGGCATATCGGACACACGTAGGGCAAAGAGGGTGTGTGGGAGATGAGCGTGAAACGGCGAACGTGTTCATCTGGTCGAAGTTATGACGCCCGAGCCGTGGTAATTACGGTTTCTCGTCCCATGACCGAGTGAGAGCTCTTCTTCTGGGTTTGCTAATATTATCGTCATATCTTTTACTCGCCCGCGTCAACAGCATTCGCGTAATCATTCTTACTCTGAGGGTGTTGATGCTGCTCTTGCTGCTGCTGCTGCTGCTGCTGTTGGTGGTGAAGTCGAAAGTGGTGAAGTTCTCGTGCTTCCGATGCTTCTAGGGTAGACAGGCCAGTCCAGCGGGTTTGCATAGCACGAAGCCAGCTAGGCGACCTCGGTCTGGGTCTACTATGGAAGAGGCGAAAGAGTCGGGCCAGAGAGAGAGAGAGAAAGAGACAGAGATGGAGCCAGGGAATGAGATAAAGAGGACAAGAGCAGAGCTCAAGTCGAGCTGTCGCTGCACCTGCACATTTGCATTACTTACGTGCGAGCAATCCTCTTCTACCGTCTCTCTCTTTCTCTCTCTTGCTATCTCCCTCTTGTCTGAATTTACGCGAACAAGTTCCGCAAGAAAATGAAATCCTGGCTGGCTCGGCCAGGATATGGCGGAGGCGCGGTTGATGGAGCACGAGCGAGAGCAACCGGGACGGAGGAATATGCCGGAGGAATGACGGTATGTATACACGAGTGGGAGAAAGAGTGTGAGAAAGGGCGACGAAGCAACGGTGGAACGTGAAAGAGCGAGAGAGAGAGAAATATCTGACGAGAGAAAGAGAGAGAGAGAGAGAGAACGACGGTAAAAGGTGAAGGGTTTTAGAAAACATTTATAAAACGTTACGGCAGCGTGAGTTCTACGAGGCGAGATGCGCGTTCCGTTTCGCGTTTCTTATAACGCAACTGTATAGTGTGTGTGTGTATATATATGAGGGTGGACCTTAAATGGGGGTCTTGACGAATTTCGACAAGTGCACCCCCTAGATAGGTTCGAAATAAATAAATGAAAATATGTGCAAAATTCCAGCAGTGTAGTCCATTGAGAAGACGTGGCTGTGATCTCGTTGTGTTTCCCATTTGAATAACATGGGATTTTTAGTGTAATTCGGTAATTATTTTTTCGAGTTGTCCCCAAGTACGCGAAAAATTCTTTTTTTACACGAATCTATTGTTGATGGGTATAACTACTCGTACATTTTTTTACAAGACATAAACACAAATAAATTTAAATTCGTTTTGAAATCGTTTATCAGATGTTATCATCGTTCATCGGTTCGGCGTTATCGATAATATACAGGTGAGGTCTTGTAAAAAAAGTACGAGTAGTTATACTTATTAGCAGTCGATACATGCGGATAAAGAATTTTTAGCGTGCTTAGGGACAACTCGAAAAAATAATTACCGAATTAGTCTGAAAATCCCATGTTATTCAAATGGGAAATAAAACGAGCCTGCAGTCACGTTTTCTCATTGGAATACCCTTTTGTGGTTTCGCACATATTTTCATTTATTTATTTTGAACCTATCTGGGGGGTGCACTTGTCGAAATTCATCAACACACCCATTAAGGTCCACCCTAGTTCATGTATATACATATACATATCGTATACTCGTGTATTCAGACCCGCGAGGATGAATACTTGAGGAAGAAGGGCGCGTGAAAACGTATTACGCTTTGTATACTATGGCAGAGAGAGAGAGAGAGAGTGAGAGAGAGAGATCGAGAGAGGAAGAGAGAATTATATCGTAAAAATTACTGCTACAGGATTTAAAAACGACGCGCGAAACACTGGGAAACGTTTTTCCCGACGATATTACGGAGAAAATAAATATTTTACGAAATAATGAAAAAGTTAAGTTGTGAAGAGTGACGAGCGAGCAGTGACATTTAATCCGTTGAATTATCAATTTAATCATTATTTATGAATTTGGATTTTTCGTTTTGGCCTCGCAGAGCGAAGTTGGGACGTGTTTATCCGTGATAATTGTCGAGGGTCATGAAAAAAATATTCGTTAAACCCTTTATTTGTTATTTTTAGGTAGCCAAGCGTGGTGACGAATTTTTTTGGCATAATTACCGATGAGCAATTTTCAAACTCACCCGTCATATAACACAGAGTCATAAATTACAGATCCCAGTGTCCTCAACTTCCCACGGCCCACAGTTATAATTATCAATATTATTTAGTGCGGGTTATATTTTTTTCCAAACCAATCGGAAAAAAAATCCCGACGGTCAAAAAAGTTGGGTCATACGAGACAATGGCCCGGAGGTAGGGCCACCGAAGACAATAATGATAAAAACGAAAAAAAAAAAAAAAAAAAAAAAACAGCAAAAAACAACCAAGAGAAAACGACTTTTACGATCGATCACTCATCCGGCATTTTCTCGGATTATTATAAGTGGTCGGGGAGCCTCAAGGCCACGAGTCATAAACCGTTTCCACACAGGAGCTGCTGCCGGAAGAAAAAGCGAAAAAAAATGGAAAATATGCGGCTAAAAGCTTTGTCGACCGTTTTTAGTTTCTTTTTTATTTTTTTATGAAGGTTTGCGGTGGAATAATTTCGTTAGACGTGCGGTAGCAGAAATGACTACTATCTCTCTCTCTCTCTCTCTCTCTCTCTAGTGCATAGTCTCCGATGGGCGAGGGTGGGTTTTAGACCGAAATTAAATTTTACGACGAGGCCGCACATACCGTACATTTCGTATCTGCAATAATTATCAACCCGAGTTTTCGTGAACGACGACTTCCGGGTGTATATCGACCAAATAGACGAACCGGAAAGTGGCGGGCCCCGAGGTCCATCGCTCGTATAGTTTATATAGTTATAATGTGCCATAATGCACTTGGGAACGGGGTGCGTTTTACCCGTTCGCCGAGCTATTTAGTCGTAGATGGCAAACGCCATATGGCGTTTGCGGATACTTTATGTCGTCGAGCGGGACTCCAACCATCCCTGTTTTCCACCCCTATCCGCGAATCTACGGTGAAAACGTACCGGAGGCATGTATCTACAACCCTTCGCCTCTGATGTTTATTACGAGCTGCTCCCTACCTACTCATAACTTTATGGCTATATAAACGTATTTGTGCTTTTCAACTGGTTTTTTTTTTTAATAGTCACAATTGTACACCCTCGGTGTAATAATTTTCGGTAGCATGGAGTTGGGGCGGGGTGGGGGGAAGGGGGGGGGGACCAATGGCCTTGTCATAATTCAATCCCTCGATCGTTGAAACGGAAAAAGCAATCTCGACTAATAGCGTTAATGTGCAACAGTGGCAACGGCTATATAGCCCATCGATCATATATTCCAAATAATTTATCATACTTTTTTTTTTGTTCGTGCCTGTGCCTCGTACGGTTGCACTCACACAAACTGGAATTACGACGGGCGTAGGGGAAATTGTATGGACACAAAAAAAAAAACATAATCTGCACATGCATAATAAAAATAAAAAATAATCTATATTACACATAATTAAAATGTTTAATTCGTCTTAAAAAGAGTTGAATCAAAATGTTTTGGAGCAAAAATATTTATATAAAATAAAAATTATCATAATACGATATCGTTTTCAATTTCAATTAAAACGTGTGTATCAATAAATCCTCTTTCTTGTCCATTTCGCTGCTCAAGCTTTTGAATTATTTGGAAAAAAATAATAATAATGATGTTTGTGATATTTGTGCTTTTGAAGCTAACCTTGTGAGAGAATGCGTATCAGCCACGAACCAACACGCCCCGGTCTGTGTTATGATTGAACTGCCACGACGCAACGGCAACGTACGAAAAATGGTTTTTTTTTATCGTTTTTTTTTCTTCCGAATGCTAATATCCGTTGACGTGGCCGTTGCGCATTCGGCGTTGCACGTTTTCGTGACGTACCGCGATTAGATTCACGGTGGATGCGTGTAGTGAGGCAAAGCCATCGTTTATTGCGCGCGCCACGCCGCCGCCACACGACTGATGGATTGAGATGAAGGGTCGCGGAGAGTTTCCGGGGAAACGGGAGAGGGTGAAGTCTATCGAAAACGAAGAGCGACGTTGAGCGGCTGCTTGCCGTTCGTAACACGTGCTTCGTTTCGCTTGGCAATCGATGAGATTGCACAACCGCGAATAAACGATCGACGTAAGGTACTTGACGAGCATCGTGAGTGTGACGTATATCGCTCCACCTATCGTTGTGGATAAATTTAACTGATCTCCAAAATTTACCATTCAAACTTTGAGTATATGAACCAATATATGTGAAGCAGGCCATCCCGAATGAGACGATCGAGATTCTTCTGTTCTCCGATGTAGTCGGTGATTTTTTTTTTATCTTTTGGATCCTACGACATCACTTATTCTATTTTAGATTTTTTTGACCTCCCTTCCCCCAACCCAACCACTTTTGTTTTTTTTTATCGAGAGGTAACTGCTGGTCTGGCAATTTTCAATTCAATGACATTTTTCTCTCAGATGATTTATCGAAATGGAAAAAAATTTTCATAAGATTGGAGTAGGCATCATGTTTTAATATTTTTGGTTATTTATCTCAATTTTTAATAAAATTTGAGTTTTTTCCGAAATACCCATATAGGATAATGATTCCCTCTCTTACAAAAAGGACAATTAAATATATCTTGCAAAAAATCCGTATTTCGGTTATTTTCGATAGAAAATAATTTTTTTTTTGCATACAACATAATCAAAAAATCGATTTTCGATCGAAAATAATCGAAATATCGATTTTTTGGAACAGAAATTTGATTCTTCTTGTCTTAGATAGGAAACCATTATCCAATATTGACGTTTCGGGAAAAACTGGATCTATTTCAAAATTCGGAAAAATAAAAAATAAAATATTAGGAACATGATGTTGATTTCAATTTTATGTAAAAAGTTCTTGAATTTCGATTAAGTATCTGGTAGAGAAATGTCATCCAGTTAAACAAGGTCGAAATAGCATCTCTTGATGAGAAAAAAAATGGGCGGGAGGGTGAGGTGTCAGGGAGGTCTCAAAAATCTAAATACAGAGATAAGATAAATACAGAGATAAGATAAAACAACAAAAAAATCATTGACCACAACGGGTGGGGGGGGGGGGGTGGAAGGGTGTCAATCGTCTGATTTGAGATGCTTTGCCCCATATATATATCTTCGGTGACAAAAATATTCTATTTGCACATTGACGAGTTGCATAAATCGCGTCATCAGAATTGGTGAAATAAATAAATGCAATATGGCTTACCAACTCCACGTTTGTCTATTTCCAGTCACGCGCATGTCTCGATCAGTGTCTCGTGGGTCTGAAAATGGATGGAAAAAACGAACTCCATGTGTAAAGTCTCAATCGTTAGATTTATCCAATTATATACGTTGCTCCGGCCGGAATAACCAAGAGCGAGTTGATAATTAACGTTTTTCACCTTTTTCCGGATGCTGCGAAGCAGACATTCGAACGTGAGTGTCTGTTACGCGCCAGAGCTCTCATCTATTCTCAATCGCGTCGAAACGAAAGCGTTGTCATCGGGTCTGTGCTTCTCGCACGGTTTTCGTCTTCGCCACGAGCATTTCGTGGTTACATCGAAATTCAATTAACCGATCGCGTGGTGAACACGTGACTGTGGGAGGTGAACGTGACAGATTTAGAATTTTTTTTTTTTAAGTCGAAAAAACAACTTCATGGTCCGCGCGAATCTTCGTAACCAGACCCCCTTGATCTCGCCTCACTCTTCCCGTTGATTAAACGGTCGAGTCATCCGAATCATGACGACTCGATTTTACCATTCGGTCCGTGTTTTTATTTGTTAACGGTACGTCAATATGGCCGTCCAAATTAGAACCCTTTTGCATGTATTATGTCTGTATAGTGCATAATACCGTATGCATACAAATAATATATTTCGACAGTGTTCCACTGAACTGCAGCCAGAGCTTCTGCTTCAGGCCACGAGTGGCGCAAGAACTCTCGGACATTGCGAATACTAACCAAATCGGATGATACATTTAAATCCCGAACGTTTAGCGTGCGCAAGCAGTGCGAGAGAGATAGCGCCATGGGCGCTCGCGGCGGAGCGAGAGAGAACGAGCTCCAAACGTTCGGGATCCCTTTAAAAAAAGAAAAAAAATCATTGCTAATACGACAAAGCACCGTCGAAAAAAAATATGGCCGCGGTAGCAGCGCCGCGACCGTTGGGCAAGAGTGACAGCGACGGGAGAAGTTTCCACGGTCCGCGTAAGGTCTCTTGCGCTCTTTTTTCTTCCCATCTTTTTTTCGTTCGTAAGATAGCGAAGAACACGGTGGATCCGCGTCGGGGGTGGTAAGCGCGAAGGGTAGCAGCGAGAAGCGTTAGACAGCTGGAGCGTGTGGGTTTCGGAGCACGAGCGGCAAAGGACGTTGACGGGGGGTTGGGGGGGAGATGCTCGGCGAACAACACGGCGTGCTCTCGCGATGCTTCGGCTCCGTCCGTCCCTTACGATCTCGCGACGTGCGCGCGCGCTCGATCTCCCTCTCTCTCTCTCGCTCCGGCGTTCTTTCGGGGTACGCCGGTCGACGGCGGTGGCCGCGCTGGTTGGCGGACCGTGGTGGGGGGTTCCGAGGACCGAGAACCAGTCGAGACCCGTCCTCTCGTCGTGTCGGGCCGTTTCAGTTTACGGGCGAGTGCCGTTGCGTGCGGTTCGGTTCTTGCGAATTTCCACGTTCAACCCGTTTTTTTTTCCGTTGTTATTTCATCGTTATCATCGCGTTCGCCGATGATATTATCAATTCGAGGATATCGATAACAAAAAAATTTATCCGGAACAACGCACACGTCATAATCGTCGACGACGACGAAAAAGTTTATCATACATATATATTATTTTTTTTGTTCTTACCGTGTGTGTCATGCTCATCGGTCGAATGACTGTCGATACGTGCGTGATTGTAAAATCGTGAATCATTCGTGACAAATAAAGTGCGCGAGAGGATTATACGAGTACTGAATAACCGAAAAAAAAAAAAATAGAATAAAAATTGAAACTTTACTGGATTAAAGTTGATATAGAATTTTGTTTTTTTTTGTGATTCATACGGTTTTTTCGAGTGCTATAAAAGAGGATTAAATAACAAATCGATTAGCGAATCATTGTCGTGTAATTCTCAACGAATTAAAAAAAAACGATTTGAAAAAAAAAATAATAATAAATTGCAAGCGAGTGAAGTTTACGAAAAAATTGAACGAAACGAGAATAAGGAAAAAAACAACAACAATCTTTCGTTCCTGTGAAAATTGTGAAAAAGTTTGTTGGGAAATCTCCCGGATCACATTGTTCGAACCACCCTTGGGTGACAAGTGAATCGTGTTTTTTTTTCATCGTGACTCGTACAATCAATGCAAAGATAATACATATATATTATATATATATTTTTTTATTATCTTTATCCATCTTGTTTGTTTTGTTACGAATGCAAAATTTTTGGAAGTTGATGACAGTGCGACGAGTTACGAACGAGAGTTTTCGTAACTGAAAAAAAAAAAGAAAACAAAACAAAATTAAAAAAAATTTGATTCAAAATCTTGAACAGAAGCATCGTCGTACAAAAAAAAGGGTTTCCTTTTTTTGTAATTCGTTTGGATTATCGTATTTGTGCGTGTGTTTGTGTGTTTTTTCCGTGTGTCAGTGAGTGTCGGTCCCGTCCAGGACGTTTCGGGACGAACCACGGAAGATTGTTAACACCGGCGGCAAGTTGAAAGCCATACGAGACGTTCGAACGTGGTAAGTGTTACTTTTTTTTATTTTTTGTTTCTTTTCGTTTTTTTCTGCCCCGTCGATGGTGTTGGATGGTACAGAGTCGCGTTTGAGAGTGAGCAGCGTTGCACCGCGGATCACGAAGGGACCGACCGGTCGAGGATGGAATAGGGGGCGGCGGAAGGGGGGATGGAGTCGGAGATTCCTTTGGGATCCATAACCCAGAGACGTCTGCCGAGGCGGCTCGAGCCTCTCTGCCACGAAGATGCGAAGGGTTTCGTCGCATTTAACGTATCGTTCACATGTGTCCCTCGGATATTCTCGAAAACTAAAAAAAAAAAAGATTAAAAAAACAAAAACATTCTGTTTCAACGCTTCGTTTTATTGCCAGACATTTTTATTAGTTTTTGGAGATAAAAAGAGAAAAAAGGTATTTTTGGGATGAATTTTTTGAGTCGTGAATGATGTTATGAACAAATGTGTGAGGTTATGGACTTGCGGATATTCGTGCAATGGTGAAGCTATGGTGTTGAATACGATTGGAGTAGATTATGGAAAATTTGATTCAAAACCTTTTGGAGCTAGTAACGGAAAAAAACAATTTTAATCAACATCACTTTTTCGCTCCGAAATATTTCGAGATTTTTTTTTTTTTTTTTAAATTAAATGTGTGAGGTATATAACGTTGTGTGATGAACGTCTCATAGCAAAACTATCATGTTGAATCTAATTGGAGTAGATTATGAAAAATTTGATTCGAAACCTTCCGGAGCTAGTAACAAAAAAAAAACAATTTAATCAACGTCACTTTTTCGTTCCGAAATATTTCGAGATTTTTTTTTTCAAAAATGGAAGGTGTAAGGTATATAACGTTGTGTTATAAACGTCTCATGCCAAAACTATCATGTTGAATCTAATTGGAGTAGATTATGAAAAATTTGATTCGAAACCTTCCGGAGCTAGTAACGAAAAAAAAAAAAAAAACAATTTAATCAACGTCACTCTTCGCTCCGAAATATTTCGAGATTTTTTTTTCAAAACCAAAACGTGTGGGCTATATAACGTTGTGTGATGAACGTTTCACGGTGAAACTATCATGCTGAATCCGATTGGAGTAGATCATGAAAAATTTGATTCAAAATCGTTCGGAGCTACTAACAGAAAAAAACAATTTAATCAACATCACTCTTTCGCTTCGAAATATTTCGAGTTTTTTTTTCCAAAAATGAAATGTGTGAGGTATATAACGTTTTGTGATAAACCTCTCATGGCAAAACTATCATGCTGAATCCGATTGGAGTAGATTATGAAAAAATTGATTGGAGCTAGTAACAGAAAAAAAAATTTAATCAACACAATTTTTTCGCTCCGAAATATTTCGAAGGCGATCAACGAATGAAAAATATCAAAGATCACCGGTTGACAGACGTCACGTGATCCCGTGAATTTAATTTCAGTCTGGTCGCGAGTCGGAAATACTTTGCAAGGTCGAGGGACGATGAAAAACATTTAAGCTCTCTGTAAAGTTCTCCTTTTTTTTCTTTATTTCGTTGTGCAGATAGCGTTTTATTTCGTAAATTGGATTTCGGGTTTGCGGGTGTGAGTGTGAGATCTCGCGCTGTTATTGCTGTAAGGGGCTGAGGGAACGTTTTGGGGAGGACGGGGGCGTTCGGAAGGCCCTCGAGTACCGGAATTTCTTTGAAGATATCAATCGACGCTGATGTGCCGGGGAATTGGTCGTTGTCGTCGGGTCGTAGTTGCTGTCGTCGCGTTCCGTGTGTTACGGCTTTTCGACGATGCTGCGTTTCGTCGAAACGTTTTATCGTACGTGTACACACACACACACATGTATATTTATATACATACATATATATATATGAACATACTGTGGCTGTCGTCGATGAAAACGTGGACAATGATTGCTCGAGGGACGATGACGCGGCTTTTCCTCCGGTCGGTGTATGGGTTTTCGTGTATACCGTTATTGCTTATATATATATATATATATACACATTAGGGTGGTCCTTGTTTTGGATTTTATTTTATTTTTGTGCTCCAAAAAGATAATAAGGTTCGGAATACATTTTTTTTAAATATCCTCAAAATTTGAGGTCTCTATCTCGATTCTTCACCCTGCCTACAGCCTCCCGAAGTTTGCCATTTAAATATAACAACATTTACCATATTTCAGAATTTCTTTCATCATGACTGAAGTTCTGGACTGTAGATAATTTTAAAAATTCTGAAACATAAATGACATTATGTTTATGACTTTGAATTTTCTACCCACGACAACTTTGTTGTAGATACTAAACAATTAATATTTTTTGCGTCGGTCAAAATAGAAAAAAAAAAATCTATTTTTCATATAGAACGACTTGGAAAAAATAATTATTTATTATCAACGGCATTATCTACAGTGCAGAACTTCAGTCACGATAAAAGATAATTTTGAAACACGAAAAACACTTTGTCACTTAAATGTCAAAAACTTTGGGAGGCTGACAGCAGGGCTAAGAACTGACACAGGGAACTCAATTTTTCAGGATATTTTTCTAAAATTTATTTTCAACCACATTAATCTCTGGGAGCGTCGAAATAAAAAAAAAGCCGAGATAAGGACCACCCTAATGTACATCTGTTTATCGTCGTGTGTGCGTGTGTGTGTGTCTGTGTATACATGTCGTTGAGTTTCGGCGATATAAATGCGTTTTGGATCAATGGGATTATCGTAATCTCACCGGAGTGACACTCAAACGCACCTCGGAGGGTCGAGACACACGTCAAATTTGGTTTTCTTCAATCCTTCGTTGTTCCCCGTGTCACACATTCGTTCGGCCAGCTTTTTCTTTTCGTACACGTCACACGTTAAAGCTCACCTTTAAAATTCTCGTACGGCCGATGTGTTAGTGAAAAGCCTTCGTTTCCGTCCGAGATAAAAATCATCACCGACGTCGATGCGTCCCTCGCCCATATGAAGTCGAGTGGCCGATCCCGAATGACTCATCCGGGCGTGTTCATCCATCATTTTATTTGTCGCGTTTATTGCGCACCTGCTTCAACGTTCGGTCGGCTATACATTTTTTTATATATCCATTTTTTTCCATCAATTCTCGAAATTTTTCGAGTGACGTGAAAATTTAGAATTCTTTTTTATTTTGGATTTCGAGGGTCATTGGGATTTGAATTGTTTAGGAGATTTTGAAACCACGAGACAGAATCACATCTTTCAGACCGATATCTTTTTATTATAATATCTTTATATACATTTTTTTTAAATATAGATTTTTCGGAAATAAATTTCAAAATTGATGGGACGTTAACCAAACGTATTTTTTTTAACGAATTATCATCAATATTATTTCTAGAAATCACTAAAAAAAAAATTTTTTTAATCAATTGAACCGCGAGTATAATTTTTTTTTTTTAGTTTTCAAATTCTATCGTTGTTTCGAGTCCATTAACACGAACCGAAGAATTCCCGATGTCGTGGTCGACGACGAGAGAGCTTCGATCGGCGATACCGTAAGCAAGTAAATTACGAGTGTCCTCGTTAGGACCGTAAAACTCGGCTCATCAATGAATCTTCGGCCATTACAAGTTCAAAGTCTCGCGAGAATGAAAGGACAAAGAAACAAAACAAAAGAACAAGAGAAGAAGAAAAAAAAACATACACAGACACAAACATATCGTGCACGAGAACGATGGAAAAGAATGCGAAAGAAAGAAAGAAATTCATCAATGGTGTGTGCCACGACTCTGCTGTATCCTTCACACACACACACGAACTCACGAACACACACATACATATATGAACATATATATATATATATATATCCTTCTCGTTGATGTATTCAGTTCACGTGCGATGTACGAAGTTGAGGAAAGAGCGATGAGCCGAGTCTCTCTCGAAACAAAATACAAAGCTATATACCCGCGCGGTACATACGTACACACAATGTTAAATCGGCGTAGGTATAAAGCCTGAGAGAGAATAAGCCGCGGCGGCGGCGGCGGCGGCGGCGGCGCATATCCACGCGAGAGGCAGACGCGTATCCCGTGGACTCGTTTCGCGCGAAGCTGATGCACCGCGCTGGTGCTGCTGCACCAGCGTTCCACGTAAATGGCGCGATCGGAAGCCGCTCTCAGTTTTCTCTTTCTGTTTCTCTTTCTCTCTCTCTCTCGTCGTTCTCGTCTCTCGCGTTGTCCGGAGCCTCCAGCCTCAGCATCTCTCCCTTCGCGTTCGCGTTTTGTCGATGCACACAGACACACAGCCACACACTGGTATCATTACGTTCTCGCGTGTAATACCCCCGCGAGAACCGCCGCGGAGACGCGCTCGCGCGCGCGCGCGTGAAACGTGCCCGGGAAACCGGTAAAGCTGGTTGCTCCGATATCGTCGGAATCGATTGCCACTGCCGCCGTTGCCACTGCAGTTGCACTCTGTTGTGTGTGTGTTTGTGTGTGTGAGCACCCGAGCCTCCGAGGCTCGCGTGCAACCTCGTAAATACTAGTTGACAGCCGTTCGAACGGAAAAACAAAAATAAGCCAGAGAGAGAGAGAAAGAGAGAGAATGCATGAGTAAAACGGAAGTCAATGCGTCGACACAATCGAAAAAAAAAATATATATATATATATAAATATAATTGGGGTGATATTTTTTTGAATGTTGATTTTGTATGATGAAAATACGACGACGACTGAAGGGCAGTTTTGACCGACGAGAATATAAAATGAGTGAGAAAATAATCGAGACAAGAACATTTGCCCGAGAGCGCTTCGCATATGTGAGGAACAACTCTTGGTCTGGAAATATTGAGTCCGTGGATTTACATCATGTATATATATATATTGCTTTGAAATGAAGATTTTGAAAACTGTATAAATATGAAATTTTGAAAATTTATGAATTTGAAATTCTGAAAAACTGCATTTTTCAAAACTATACACACTTAATGACTATGTGTTTGACATTACTATTCAATGATAAAATCCTTCACTTTATGAAAAAAACTCGTCAAGTACCGATGTGGTTTTTTTTTTTAAATACAAATTTGTACATTTTTAAAAATAATTTTAGGTTATTATTGGAGAGGTGCCACGACGAAGTCTTCCGTGGATTTTCATACCGTCAAGAATTATCACTGCTAAATCCTTTTTTCAAAAAAAGAAAGGAACGAATTTGATTTTATTATGACTTCCCTGTGATATTGATCGCCTAAGAGATTTTTGTTTTGTTTTTCTTTTTCAAACACCGGACTCGTAATATCTCATTGAATATTAATTCGCTGTCACGGTTGAGAAATGTATAATAATAATAAGAATCAAACGTTTTATAATTTCGAAATCTTAAATTATAGCGGGCGATCGGTTTAACAGTAGTCGATGGATGTGTTATAATTCTGTGGACGTCACTGGGGGACCCATGATATCCACCTTCAGAGGCTTATATATATTCAAAACCTGAGATTGTTTCCTCGTCGATCAAAGTCAAAACGCGAATCAGATGTAGAACGTGTGTAGTGTATGTAGATATGTGTGTATGTGGATGTCCATGGGATAGAAGGTAGGTGACAGCTGGATGCCTGTTACCACACTTCAGAAATATGATAAATCTATATATATATATAAGTATACACACACATATATATAGCATTATCTGTTTCGAATCGTGAACCAACGGCGGCGACTATTCTCATCCGAGATACCCAAATCGCTCAATCACGTTCCGGGGCTTGGAAAATAACCTCAAAATTTATTTTCCACGTCATTTAATATTTATTCGAGAATAGAGTGTGGCACAAATCCCCACGAGAAACGAGCCAATCCAGTAAAAAAAAAGTATATCCTCGAAATAAAGACATTGCTATATATGTAAAAAAAAAAACAAGTTGTTCACTGTTCCTAACTGAACAAAAAAAATCTGAATCATCGATATATGTTATAACCACATGGTACACAGTAGTGATAAAATCAACAAAGACGTTGTCTCGCTTCATTTTCATTCTCGCAACTGAAAAGAAAAACCAACTTCAACGATTACCAAAAAAAATTAAATTTCGTTTCGATCGAATTAACGGAATGACGAATTACGAATCGATCGATATCTGAAAAAAAAATAGCCTAAAAAAATAAATGATTGCCAAATTATCGATTAACGATAAGTGGGACACGGAAACGTTCGATACTGTCGACGTGTCGAATATGTTCGTGGAATAAAATTCATCAATCGAGAACGACACGATACGAACGAACATTGGATCGAATTAATGGCAGAATAGTTTTTTTTTTCCACATCTGCTTTGAATCAGCGAAGGGAGAGACATGGAATATACTCTTGGCCCTCGGTTGCTGTCTGGCCGACCGTACATTTCATTCCCTTTTTTTTATTTCTTTCCTTCGGGTCAGAGCTACACACACACACACACACACACCCACACACACATAACCACATACACATCACAATTATAACACAGATGCTACCGTAATAGTAGTCGTCGGCTCCAATTTTTTTTTCTTTTTCATTTTTTCTTGCCAAACCTCTCACGCTCACTCATTCGACAATTTTCGTCCATCGCATGGAAAACCTTTTCTTTCAGTCTGGATTTTTCCTCTATCCTTCTTTTTTTTCGTTTTTTTTTCTTTCTTTCCTCGGCATCGTACGCCGCGCAGGGCTCTCGAGAGTTTGCCCGGTAGTGGCCCCTGTGAATTACCCACTGCACCGGACTCGGACCGCGAGCAAAGCTCCGGGAGTGCTATCGGCAGAGACGACGATCGAACGAGAACAAAAAAAAATAAAAAAGAAAAAAAAAAAGAAAACGAAGAAGAAACAAACGAAAAACGGCATGAGAAACGACGAGAACGACCCGCTGGCTATATCTCACCATTGTCCAGCTCACTTCTATCGTTCACTCTTTCTTCCAACTTCAACGACCGAATATATATATATATATATATATATATATATATATATATATATATATATATATCTATATATACACCGCTGAACTCGCTGTGCACTTTCCATTGTCGCATTTGGCGTCAGGGTCATTCCTACAGCGTCCTACCGCCGATAGCCACATATATCAATATATGATACATAGATAGACGTCCTCCACCCGCCTCTTCACCCCTTAATCCTAGGACCCCAATTCAAACGGCTAATGGCTCAGTTTAATATTATTTGCATCAGTTAAATCGCATTTTTTCAACAAGAAAAAAATGATGTTTAATTAAATTCAAGTAAATCATCAATTCATTCAAGTATTTCTACGGATGCGTTAAAAAAAAAAAATTCACGCCAAATCGATGACAATTACAGTTCCAACATTGTTGTGAAACTATTGGGGTGAGAACAACCCCACAGTGGGAATTATCGTTTCGTGCGTGATGTGTAGAATTATCGTATATGCTACGTAAAGTCCTAGGGGTCAACATATATGTACATATAAATTTGTAAACATATATATATATATAATTTTGTCGTTCTCCACGAGTTTCTACGCGCACGCGCATAAGTGATGCCCCGGAATCTATTTAGACAACGTCGTTACGGGGTGAAAACGACGCCAATCAGTCCGTAAATTAATAATATTCCGGTGCAACGTTATACACCGGATAGCGCCAGCACCACATTGTCTGCCTGGCGAGAGAGTTTGGCGATGGCCTCGAGCTCGGTCCGATAATTCCAATTAGCGAAATCTGAATTACGTCGGCAGTAACGATCGGGGGTGGGGAAGGGGGAGGGGGGGACATGTGACACAAGGCATGTGACGCGTAGGAGGGCGCTCTGGCAGCCATGAACAGCGAAGGCGGTTGGGGGGAGGGGAGGGGGTTGACGGGGTGTCGGCAACGGGACGAAGGGGCATGGGGTAGAGAGAGTTGGTCACTCGGACCGGGGTGGGTCGAATGGACAGCAGGAATGGAGCAACTCGGCGAGGTCCAAAGGCCAATTACCTCGAATCGGGGGCTCGTATAATTTCTACTCCGTTTCGCTCGTGTGTATATATATATATATATAATATATATATATATATATATATATATATATATATGTATATATGTAGTTCAATAACCGTCTACTGTAGTCTGTAATCAAGTATACACGCGCGAAGATGGATAGATTGACATTTGGCGACTCGTCGTACCATCACGACGATCGTCGATCAAAAAAAAAAAAAAAAAAAAAAAAACAACACCCTATTCAACTTGGTTGTGTCCAATACGTGCACAACCGAGTGGATCGAAGCAAATGCGATTCATCGACGTAGAATGCGAAATCCCAATTGCATTGAAAAAATAACAAATACAATCCGATTGATGGTTATAGTAATGATGATAATAATATTTTTCTATTCAACTGATTTGTTTAACTTATAAATGAACTCGTTTATTCGGCATTCGGGTATACTCGAAGAGACTCTCGTTGGCGAGTTTAGTCCGAGGCTATGAAAAGATATACCACGAAAGAATGAGAAATAATTTTTTAAAAATGGAGGAAAAAAAACAGAATCTCGCAGCACAGACGACTGCAGTTCACGGCTGGACCCTCGACGAGCACTGCACTAGTGGCTTCAACGACTCGCCGCTTCTCTACTACGGTGAAAGCGCAATGTTTGAGAGTCCCCGGGTCGAGGACGTGCGACGAGTCACAAGTGAGGTCGCGATGGGTGCGGGGAGGGGGAGGGGGGGGGGGGGAGGGCTAACACGACGACGAATTGCTGGTAGGTACCACGAGCACTTGCCAGCTTCGTGAACAAAGTCGCCATCGTACATGCCGGGATAAATATATATATATATATATATATATATGAGCGATTCCACGTGACTTCAGCCATTTAAAAAAAAAATTTTCCACAAATAATTTTAAAAAATCGAGCTATTTTTTTGCAATATATTCACCGAGTGCCGATTTTTTTAAAATTTTTTTGACGGTTTTATCCCTAATTAACGTTTTTTTGTATTTTTCCGTTCAAATGGCTGTATCTTTGGCAGGATTTGACGTATTTACATTTGTAAAAAACGAAAATGTGCGTGTTTTTAAGGCCTTCCAGAAAAAAATTACTTCAGATTCTATTGAGCAAGTTGTACGTCCGTTTTAGGGCAAAATATGCAAAAATATTTTTTTTCTCAAAAAATGCATTTTTAATTTTTTTTTCAAAATTTCCCCGGATTCTGAATACAAAAAAAGAATTTTTGGTATTTTTTATATCGTGGGACCGGCAATCGGTAATGCGTAATTTTACCGATTTCATTAATAAATTTTTTTCAGTTTGATTTTTTTTTTTTTTCATGTGCTCCACTCGCTTTACGCGAGTTCAGAAGCCTCCTTGAAAGAGAAATTAATGATAATCAATGCTTGTTGAATCGCGTAAAGCGGAAAAAATCAAACTGTAGAAAATTTATTAATGGAATCGGTAAAATTACGCATTACCGATTGCCGGTCCCACGATATAAAAAATACCAAAAATTCTTTTTTTGTATTCAGAATCCGGGGAAATTTTGAAAAAAAAAATTAAAAATGCATTTTTTGAGAAAAAAAATATTTTTGCATATTTTGCCCTAAAACGGACGTACAACTTGCTCAATAGAATCTGAAGTAATTTTTTTCTGGAAGGCCTTAAAAACACGCACATTTTCGTTTTTTACAAATGTAAATACGTCAAATCCTGCCAAAGATACAGCCATTTGAATGGAAAAATACAAAAAAACGTTAATTAACGATAAAACCGTCAAAAAAATTTTAAAAAAATCGGCACTTGGTGAACATATTGCAAAAAAATAGCTTAATTTTTTTAAATTATTTGTGGAAAATTTTTTTTTTGAGTGGCTGAAGTCACGTGGAATCGCTCATATATATATATATATATTTATTACATACATATGGGTAATTATGCAAAAAGTGAACACCAACTCTAATTTTATTGAAGATTGACACATGTTGTAGAAAGACAGTCCTTCAAGTAATTGTGTGTATACATATATATATGAAAGTCACCAAAGTAAATTCGATTTTAGGATGTTTTGGTTCTCAAGGGTTTTAGGGTATGTTGACCGATTTTAGTTAATATATTCATTTTTTTTTTTGATCATCCAAAAACATGACAAATGTTTGGTGACGCAAAAAACATGTCTTGCAATGTTGAGGGATTTGGAATTAAAAAAAAAACCAAACTAACCCAACTTGCCCTAACCCTTAGGAACCGAAACGACTCGAAACGGAGTCGGTGTCCACTTTCCGCATAATTATACCCCACATGATACACGTATGTAAGAAGGATCGGAAAACATGTATTGTGAAGGGGGTTGGGGGAGGGGGGGGGGCACCACTCGAGTGTACGTCCATCGTCACACGTGTTAATTGCCGCTAAATTGCGTGTCGGGCAAGGCTACACGCACTCACACGACCACACGACGTTCTCTCTAATCTACGTTCTGTGTTCGACGATGCTCAACGACAAGTCGACCCGCGATGCTCGGACCCTATATGCACATCTATATAATATATATATATATATATATATATATATATTATATATATATATAACCGGGATATTTGATAAGTGTTGTTCCCGTTCGGGAATCTCGCTTCTAACTTCCCAAAAATTTGTGCACACACACACATGGATGTACGACACGTCGTTCATGGCAACAACATAAAATAGTACACGCGCAACAAGCCCCGAGCTAGCGGCCAAGCAAACACGTCACGAGCAACGTGCATATATATATGTATAGACCCGTGCGTTTGTGCCACGAGAGTGTGATATACCCCGTGTTCGCTGAAGGCGGTTTATGTATTCGCGACTCCGTCATTATACCTCGTCTACCCCCCCCCCCCTCCCCCACTACATACGTGCGATTTGTCACGGTTATCCAACTGCATTCCGTGCACTTCCTGTTTATCATCTACTCGACTGCATATTTTGAAGGAACAAAAAAAAAGTGTGTCTTTGTACAAAAAATTGATGAGAAATCAATGAAAAAAAATTGATGAAAAAAATTACTGAAAAAGTTTTTTTTTTTTTTCGTTTTTATTATTCTTACGTGTTTTATGATTTACTATTCATGGCTTCAGTCAACCTGACTTTGAGCATGAACGTACATAAATCCCGTATGAATGTAAAATATATTTGAAACATTTTTTTTTTTTTAATCAATTTAGATGAACGAATAACGACAAGGTTTCGAGTTGTGTTGATATATAGTAAGGTAAGTAAGGTTTCAGAAGTAATATATGTGAGGTTTCAGAGATTAGACTTGTGGGATTTCAAAGTTTCAAAAAGAAACAAAATTTCTAACTTTGTCCATGAGTTGAGATCAAGATGGAAAATTTTTGGAAAAATCCGATTTTTTAATTCTTCACTATTTTTTTACACACTATCGCAGTGCTCGATGATGTAAATATCATTTTTCAAAATATATATATTGATGGATTCAAATATTCATAAGCTTTTCAATGGTGCTTGGAAAAAAAGTTCTATCTCTCTTTGTCGCGAAGTTGTCAACGTTTAAACATACAAATATATATTTATTTCAAGCATACGGCACAACCTGTTTATCATCTTCAGATCCCTCGATCAAAGAGCCACGAATTCACGGTCACCAATTGTCCGAAGACCCTCGCGGGCTCAAGCTTTTAATGGGGTACGTTTCGTAAGTTGGAAGCAAATTGTGCGTAATAGCGAGTAGGTCCACCGTCGCACGCGTTAATTGCAGGCAAATTACGTACCTGGCGGGGGTGATGGTTATGGGAGCGGTGGAGGGGGGGGGGGGTACGGGTGAAGAAGGAGGGACGCGTTGGAAATACCGTTGAAGCTTGTGCGCGATAGCCCGGTGGTCACTCGTGAACGTTGAGAGTTTCTGGGCGCACACCGACGTTGAGGCCCTCCGGTGTTGAAGCGATGGGCCGGTGGGGTTCTCTTGGTCCGGTAGGTCGAGCACAGTCGTTGGTTCACGTGTGTGCTATTAAGCCTGGCGGCGTCGGGCTGGGGGGGAGGGGGAAAGGTTGTTGCGCGATGAGAGCTCTCGTACGATGAGGATCGACCGATGAAAAGAGACGAAAGAGTAATAGGTGCAGAGAGAGCACGTGTGTATGTATGTATATATGTATGCAGGTATACGTACTAGCGGGAGAGTCGAGTACCTATATATATATATATATATACAGGGTGCCCCATTTTAATCTATGCATTAGTTTCACCGCGCTTTGCGTTTCGATAAATAATTCAAATATCGAATTTTATTAATTTCAATAACTTGTATCTCAAAAAAATATATATATATCGATGTAATCAAAAAATCGTTCATACAAAATTTGTTGGTATTGATGAGAACTATTTTTCAAGATTTTTCAAATATATAGTTTCCGTTAAAAAAAACATGTTGTCCGCTGTAGCGTCGTGGTTTTGAATTCTTTCGAATCTCCGAATTTTTTTTCGGATGCCTCTCGTCAAACCCTACAAACTCTACTCGAACTATTTTTCGATTGAACCATTATTTTTCGTGGAAACTTAATGCGTGGATGAAAATGGGACACCCTGTATGTAACCGACGGACGAGATCGACGACCCAGATGGAGGGAGACTCCGTGTGTGTGTGTTTGAACCGCGATCTATAATTTGGCCCGCGGGGCTGAGACTGGGTGTATCATCGGTTGCCGGGGCGCGCGAGAGACCAGCGAATATGGGACGCGTCGAACGGGGTGTGTGTGGGAGACGTTACGGGGGACATGAGAGACGGTGTCCATATCTTTCTCACTCGCTCTCTCTCTCTCTCTCCACAGCCGTCGCAGCAGCAACAGCAGCAGCAGCAGTACCAGCAGGGTCCCGCAGGGTTGCACTTACGAATTACGGTGAATAGAAATCAGCCTTGCCGCGCTCACACACACACACACACACACACACACGGAGACAGACACGCGTACAAAGATAGGGAGAGAATGAGATGGAGCTCACACTCGGTCTCCAAGGCAGACCGGGTAGATCCGAGACAGAACCCGGCAATTTGGAAAGGGCGACGGGATTAAGTCCGCCCAAATACCGTCATTTCAACTATATCTATCTTTGTCCGTCCCTTGCCCTTATACCCGCCGCGCCCAGCAAAAGGGTGCACGAGGGCGCGAATTATCTTTGAATTTTCGAGCGTGGCACATACGGTCGTGGCCTTCCCCCCCCCCATGTGGCTGGGCACACCGAGCATCAGCAACTTCGTATAGTTCGTACGAGAAAGGCCGTGGCTCACATTAGAAGTTTTGCATCAAAGGGTCGCACAAGAGGGGCCCCACGAAAATAAATACAAGTCGAGAGAGCTAACTTGAATCTCTAATTTTACGGGGGTACGACGGACGGCGTTTGACTGTAGATCCTTGAGGTGTGTATTATGTATATTTCACGTCGTGTCCTTTAATTCGCATTACTTTTTTATTTTTTGGTCGAGTGACCTGGCCCGGTTATATTATTATCACGATGTCTCCGAATTATTAAGTACACGCTCTCGAGTCTCTGCGTGCGGTCTTAACAATTTTTTTGATATCAATGCACAATTTTTAATGTTTTATTTTCAGTCGTTGAGACAGTGTATGGACTTTTTGGATCGTCCGATCTTCGCCGTGGGTGTGAGTGAGAAAGCGCTATAGCCGCATGACCGCGGAGCAAGTGAGAACGAACGAGAAAGATTGCACATCGCTTTAATTTGTTATTTCAATGAAACGATACAATTATTCAAACGACGCTGAATATATTTTTTCTTGTTTAATTTTTTTATGTCACGCGGTCCGTAAAAGTGCGGTTTTACGCTCACTTCGTTCGCTTCAAACCGCATTTTCGGACCTTGTAACATAAAAATTCGTACGGCACTCGTACAAAAAACGTTTTCTGGACTCGTGTGATTGCAATACTCGCCTTCGGCTCGTTCTGCAAACTCACACTCGTCAGAAAAAGTTTTTTCGTACTAGTGTCATAATATACTATTTCTTTTCATTATTGTTTTGTTTTGCGCTGTTTGAAAATATTTTCGAAGGTGCGGGTTTAATGTTGAAACTAATCATTCTTACGTTGGGGGGCCACACACAGAGTTTCTATAATGTGTGGCGCACTTTGTGTCTCGTCGAAGGTCTAATTGTACGGTCTTGGAATATCTCACGAACTGTACGGGGCGAAGAGATCCCTTCGTGCACTTTATAGGACGTGTGGGTGTGTGTGTGTGTGTGTGGCATTTGAATCGCTGCTGCGGGCAGTAGTCCAATGAGGAAAAAAATTAGTATCAATCCACGAGATGCTGCGCTGCTGTTGCTGCTGCTTTTACTGCTGCGGGGTTGCTAATTAATTTATACTCGTTACTCTCGAAGTAAATCCGGGTGGTCGTGAGGCTCCGGACCTCTTCCGGCGAGGCTACCGACGAGAGATATAGGTATTTATGGCTTCGCTCGCAGTACCAACTGCTGCGTTGTGTGCAGCAGTATACATACATATATATATGTACAATATATATTTTAGGGTGTCCCTTAATGCGGTCATTTCGGATTTTCAATGTTCTCCAACTCTACAATGATTCAATTGATGTAATAAAAAAAATCTGGACCAAATTGCAGACCTCCACTACATTTCAATAACATTACATTTTTTTCAATTATTCGAATTTAATTTTACTTCGAAGGTTTTTTTTTCATCGTGAGAGTTGAGTTTATTGAATTTATCAACAGTCTCCATTTGATTCAACTCTTTTCGTTGAATAAATAAAAAAAAAATTATAAAAAACGAAAAACACCGATAAATAATAAAATCGAGCCACTAACAATAATAATAATTATTATTATTATATTCAATTGCGTTGGTAATGAAGTTTATAAAGTCTCACATATTTTTTTCGATAATGTTGAAAAACGATAATGAAATTTTACAACTGTGATAATAGTAATTTTCGGTGTAATACAAAAAAAAAATGATGAACATGATGAAATTACGTGTGATTGAAGGTTCTATGATGTAACGTCAATACGAAAGATCGTTCAGTGTATCGTGATCGTTGCCCGTAAAGTTGCCCGTATACATGACGCGGTCGAGAGAGTGTGACTGTACTACGATACTTCGGTGCAACCACCGCTTCGACCATTACCACGATTAAAGTGGTTACTCAGCCTCGACCACACACGGAAAGTTCTTACAGAGCCCGACATACGGTTTTCATCCCCCCCCCCCTCTACGGCTCCCTCACCAGACTCATCCGAGCACACCGCATCGACCAAGCAGCGTATACTTTTTTTTTACTTTACTTTTTTTTTTTCATCGTTGTTTTTTTTCCTTCGTTCTATCAACGAGGCACGTCTGTTGGGGGAGAGCGAGAGAGAGGGAGAGAGAGAGAGAGACATGAAATCCGTCGGGATATCATGTGATACATGTGATACACCATGGGTCGTAGGCGCGAAGAAACTTTAACGACGATATTAGTTTGTCCTCTCTTTTACTTTTTTTTTTTTTTCTTTTTCATTTTCTTCAGTCGCCGCTTGTGGGTCGGCTGCCAACGATAGCTGCTGCTGCTGCTGATACTCTTGAGACGCGTGGTTCCCGCGTGCCTCAAACATATTTCTCACATGGCAAAAGAGAGAGAGAGAGAGAGAGAGAGAGAGGAAATGAGGGAGAGAGCCGCATTCACGCGAGAGCCGCGCGCGACACGACTCGACCGTACGGTTTACCCCTTTCCTCTCTCGCGACATATCGTGCCAACGCGCGCTCGCGCGCCAACATACCGTTGTCGTCTTTCTCCCGTTCACGAATTTGTCAGCCAAGTTTACGATCGATTAATTACCGCTATACCCGCTCGTGTGATGTTCAACGACGATGCTGAAATATATGTGTATACATAAATGTATATTTATATATTAGGGTGGTCCTCATACGAGACTTGGGCGAATTTTCACCGGGCCGTAAACTTATCCACAATTTTGGGAAACTTTTAAAATTAATCCTCAAATTTAGGAAACTTTTGAAACAGTTCCTTTAATTTATGCGACTAATTAAAGCTTTACAAAATATCGTATGCGCATACGACATGTGCGCTCGTATTTTGTGTAT
Source organism: Diplazon laetatorius (assembly GCA_963662125.1). Classification (NCBI taxonomy): domain Eukaryota; kingdom Metazoa; phylum Arthropoda; class Insecta; order Hymenoptera; family Ichneumonidae; genus Diplazon; species Diplazon laetatorius. The sequence goes on along the minus strand of OY759158.1, from coordinate 5,667,978 downwards.
GTGCGTGTGTGATACGAAAATATAACACGTACGTCCGTGTCACTCGGGATCTTTGATTTTTTCGTTTCGTCCTTTTTTCGATTCGTTTACAATTTTTTTTTTTTTTTTGCTGTTTAAAAAATTCGTCGTTGCTTTTATCGTTTTTTAATGGAGTTTTGCTATACGTGTCTAGCTGAATGGGGAAAGGGATGCATGTTGGAGAGTCGCGGTGTATCTTTTGAAAAATTCTCGAGGCGCCGGTTTGTCACACCCGGGAACGGATGCGCCGCGTCAAGCCGGTTGATTCACGACGTCTCGTTGCATCGCCACTCAAACTGCGTGACAGACACCGCGCATCCTTCTTTTTCATTCTGCGGGCTTATATTTTCTCTACTCTCGTTCGGCACCTGGTGGAAAATCCAAAAACACACACACACACGATTTCAAGAGTGAATAAATATTTCAAAATAAATATTTTCCATTTTTATTTCCTTATATTATTCATTGTGATGACGATTATGAAATGACAATGTTTGAATTGGAAATATAATAAAATAGTTTTACGATTACGATTTGGTCAAATTAATTTATCATTTTTTAAATTAATATTCACGAATAAAGTTTTAAAAAATAGTCTTGAAAAAATCATATAAACATGAAAAAACTAGAACAGTTCTACGTTTAGAAGCAAAAAAAAAAATAACTAAACATCGTAATTCGTACGAGCATGTACTTGTGATCAATGACGGTGACATCCGCAACGGACGCTGGTTATTTGCGAGTGTGTGCGCGCGCAGTCGCCCCGTTCTTGGAATAAGTTCTCGATCAAAGAGCGGCGTCGTTGTGACACGAGGAGTATGGCGCGCGTGGTAGGGTCTCGGGGACACGAAATAAGCGGACACGTCGAGTAAGTCGACGCATATACGGGGTATCACGGGTGGCAGAGTGAGATCGTCGTAGGGGAGAAAACATATATACCTATATATATATATATATATATAGTAACAAAAACGTAACGTGAAAAGTGCAAGTGGAAGAAGGACGGACGGGGATGACTCGGAGACGGACGGAGACAGGCCCCTGGCGTGCGTGGGCTGCTGCAGGGAGTCGAGTAAGAGAGAGACAGAGAGAAAGAGAAAGAAAGAGAGAGAACGAAGAATGTTAGAAATATGGAATGAGTTAAGAAGCAGCGACGAATGGGTTGCGTTCTCGCGTCAGTCGTGGGAGCCAAAGAGAGAAAGAGAGAGAGAGAGATAGACGACGACGACGACTGTCATGACAAACGTCGTGGCAAGGAATAGCTCGAGTGCCACTATATATCATAGGGATAATTATATTATTTCAGTTCTTAGTGTGAAGGACCGATAGAGAGAGAGATGGAGAGGTAAAGCCCTAAAGAAAAAGACAAAGAGAGAAATAAGAGAGAGAGAAAGTGGTGGAAAATTATATTTATAGATCGGTACTTTCATCCCCGACCATCTCGTCGTTGGGTCTCCTACCTACATGTACTAGTACTTTACTATGTAGCACGACCGATATGCTTCTGTGGCAGAGCTCTCTCTCTCCCCCTCTCTCTTTCTCTCTTTCTCTCGTTCCACCAGAATCTAGGAGACTAGCCAAACGGGAAGGGCACTTTTGCTTCCAGTGTATTGCTGCATGAAAGCCACCTCCCTGTGTGTCACCCTTCATGAGCCACCGGGACGACGAAGCACCGTGGCTTCTTCTTCGAGGCTTCTCTCGTTTTGTCTTCTCTCTTTCTCCCTCACACTCGCACCAACCCTCGATTCTACTTCTTCCTCCTTCCAGCACCACATACACGTCCTGCCACTGCCATCTCTATCGCTCACCTTCTCTTCATCACTATTTCTCCATCCTCCACTGCCGCACGAGTCCCGTTACCGAAAAAATCGACCGTAAATAGTCGGCGGACACGCCTACATCGCCGTGACATCGCGTAATCGTAAAACTTAACGCATCAGCGTTAAGCACGCGGTCGCGATGTGTATATGCACAACGAGAGTAATAAAGTTTGGTAAAAAAAATGCGGGACGGTAATAACGACGACAATGACGAGAGAGTATGAGAAGTTTAGTTTAGTGGGTGGAAGGCCGGGAGGGGGGGGTGTATCGGTAGTTAGCGTTGTTACATATCGGTGACAGACGCCGATGGGTACGACGAGTCACCGGGTTAAAGTTCGGTGAACGACACTCGATTGATGTATAGCCACCGCTATAAAAACCCACTTATTTTCCATTAATACATTTCGAGACTTGCACGAGTGGTATCGATGAAAAAGAATGAAAAAAGGGTTAAATTCGTCTTGGCTCGTTGATCTCTGCCATTTGGCTCGACGTTCCGGCGACTGTTCAATTTTTTTTTTTTTAATGTTTTTTTTTTTTTTTTTTCATTTCATCGGCTTCGCAACCCTCAATTCGAAGGAATTTCGTTAAATTGGGTCGCTCGATCGATTGACGTTGAACGATCATTTCAATCGTTCGGTCAATCAAACAATTACGACCCATCATTGTATTTCATTTCAACTAAACGACGTTGAATTAAAACAAAACGATATAAAAAAAGACTCGGGTTTGTAATTTCATTGTTTGGTCTTTTGTTGAAACTAGCAAATTTATTCATGATAATGGAATAAATTATAATCGAATCGACAGTATTGTTCAATGTATTTTCTATGCGAACAAATAATAATTCGAGTTTTATAATAACATCGATAGGTATGGTTTTTTTAAAATTTATTTTATTTAAATTTTGATTCTATGATTTTCCCTTGTTTTCCTTGTTATCCTGAATAACTTATGAAAATATACAAAACGAGAAACGGGGATGTAAATATCGTATTTTAAACAATATGGATAAATAGATTTTCACATTCGTCCATTTACGTTCGTATGTGTAATTACAACCATCCCGATAATACAATGGAACTTTGATAACGTCAGTGGTATCAAATGTATTATTCGATTGTCGCGTTATTATTATCATTACTATATTATCGTGAAAGCGACAAACGAGCCCAATGGTTTCTCTCTCTCTCTCTCTCTCTATCCCTTGGTTCGAAAATTGCATATCCGTGGCTCGAACGAGGTATTTATATATATATATATATATATATATATATATATATATATATATATATATATATATATATATCACTATTTCCGTCCTCCGTGTCGCTTCGTGTCGTCGAGGTTACAACCACGTTATTTACAACCACGGAAGCACGATGCGCCAACCGACGCAATTTTATTTATCTCCCACCGCGATATAGCTATAAACATTGTGGGTTAGGGTGTAGGGGTGTACAACGTGTATTAAATTACCGGTAATCACGACGAAACGATTTGCGAGCCGTTGCATTGTATATATATGTGTATATATAGATATATATGTACCGAGTCCGAGTGGCACACAGACGAGCACACCGATCAGGCCACGAGAGAGTACGAGGAGAGAATTCTCGAGGCTGAAAATCTGATGCGTACGAGTGTGCAACGCGTTTGTGCTCGTTCGTCAGTGACTCGTGCACTAGAAAAGCTTTGCATTCACTTCGTCTCGTTCTAGAGCACTTTGTTCCACTTTGTCACGTATTTCTTTCTCTCTTTCTCTCCCTCTCTCTCTCTCTCTCTCTCTCTCTCTCTCTCTCTCTCTCTCTCTCTGTCTCTCTCTCTCTCTCTCGCTCTCGCTTTACCTCTTTGGCTTCTTTCTTGCCACGTTAATTTACAGATCGTCGTAAGTCGTGACCGCAGGAACAAGGGCGCACTCACGAAGACGTCAAGAGCTCAACTTGCAGGTTATACATATGTGTATATATATATATATGGATATAGATGTATGTATGTTCTTACTTTCCGAATGGGACTTGGACTGTTTTTCTCGAGTCTTCGATATAACGTTGTATTACTATAGCGATCCTTTCGAGTCACGTGGTAAGTGGCGAAAGGGGGGCAGGGGGAAGGGGGTTCGATGGTATCACGGCCTTTGAAGAACTCCGGCTCGCGAGCGTGCGCACTGCCTCTCTTTTCATGCACCACGCTTTCACGATGCATTATTATTAGTATATTAGGCACCATTGTCATTCACGCAGGAAGAAAAAAAAAACAAAACAAAACAATCAAATAAAAAATTCGATAACAGATCCGTTTCTCGCATTAATACCAATTGGATTTATAATTCGTTTGCGTGACTCGGCTGTATTGTCGATGTATTTGATTCGAGGACTGACAATGAGTGGTCAATAATATATAACGTGCGAACCGATTTTTTTTTTTTTTCAATCGTCGTGGACCGGGCATATGGGAATTTTTTTACACGATCGTCGATTGTGCTCGGCATAATTATTTTGAAAAATAAAAATATGTTTTTATGATAAATAGGCGGATGATTTTTTTGTGATGGTTGAAGAACTATTTTTAAAGAAAATTGGTCTTTCTTTTTTTTCGATTGGTGAACAGACAAGGCCCACATGTTAGTTATACGTTACTTATTCGTCCGTATCACGAAACACGTAACAATAGATTGATATATTTTACGTGCGAGCTTGGAAGCTTTTGATTTTAGGGCGTGCAACATGTGTCGATGATGAGGTGACGACACGCAAACTCACTGTCTCTATCCACTCTCGTACGGGTTCGCTTTTTATAGTTTCGCTGGTGCATCTTCTTCATTTCTCCCTTCTCTTCTTCATTTCTCCCCTCGGTGGGTTCTTCGCAGGTTGTCGCCGCACACGTTCATCTCCGGTCGGTTCTTTGCTTCGTCATATCCGCACAAACGAGCAGGATCACGCGATAAAACGCTTCTGTTTAGATATATACATGTATATATTTACCTATACATATGTATAGATTTATATATATATAGCTATGTAGATACCTGTATCACAGTCTCGTGTTCGTCTAATTTACACCACCACATTTTCATTCAAGAATACGGATGATTTCCTCCCGGTTCTTCACAATCTTCAGCATCTGAGCGAACAGAAGCAACACCAAATTATGCCTCTCGCAATCTACAACATAGTTTATTCCCCCCCCCCTTTTTCTTTTATTTTTCAAAACTTTTTTATTTTATTTTTTCCCACCTGGCATTAATCCGAGGTAGTCGAGACACGCGATGATGGTGTGGGCTTCTTCGTCTTATCGTTTTCATTTCTTCGAGTTGCTTTCTTTCATCCGTTTTGTTTTTTTGTAACTTTTTTCGCAGTTTTTTTTTTTGTTGTTTTTTTCGCACCGAACGTTGATACGCGAATCGGCTTTTCATATTCGTCGGACCCGGTGAATGCGCGACGAGAGAGACGCCGCGCGCGCGTCGATTATATATTATTTCGTCGACTTCGGCACGCTCTTCGCTACACCAACTGTTCGTGAAACCACGATGACGGGCGATTGTACAGTTCGCGCCTGTCGCTGTCGCGGCTTACAAATTGCTCGTTAGTTTTTATTTTTTTTCTATTTTAAAGAAAAAAAAAGAATTCTCATCTCCGCGTATCACGCATGCGCCGGCTCTCGGGCGCGCGTTGATTGGATTTGGAGGGTCGCGAGCGACGAATGATCTCGCGAGCTAGTGGCGCAAAAGTCGTTCGCTACGAGCTCGTCGAAAGGGTCTCTCTCCCCCCCTCTCTCTCTCTCTTTCTTGTGTGCGTTTATTTTTGGAGTCTTTCACGAGAGATGAGCTTCTCGTCTTGGGTTTTCGATGACTGACGAATATTAACGCGCAGACCGGGAGCCAAAACTCATCGGTGTCGTGTCTAACGAGCTACTCGAAACGACACGCTCACAACTTAACACCATAGACGCGCTGTACCACGGCTGGCGCTTGAATTCGTAATTACAACTTTTTTTTTTCTTCAAAATTGTCTGCACGCGCGTCAATCCTCATTTGTGTTCGACGATGATAATCCCGATTGACGTATAACAGCTGTCTTCGAAAGTTCGAACCATCGTATGCGATGATCGTCCGTCTCGTTTTGGGTGGAAGAAAAAAAAATTGGAACGGAATGAAAAAAATATATTTTTGTTCATTATATTTCGATATTATTCACTTTCGCCGTTGAACATTCTCGTGATAAGGGAACAAAATTAATTTCAATGTGTTCCGTATGAAATAATGTCAAAGTGCTCGTTCATTATTGGATCATTCGGGCGATTACGTGCTCGCTCATCGGTGACTCGGTCATGTCGTTCGCTTTCCGGCTTCGTCTTTTTCCCCCGGTTCGCACGTTCGTGTATTGCTCGCTCGATCGAAATTCCAGGTATCTCCAGTTTTTAATGAACCATATATATATATGTGTGTATATATATATATATATATATATATATATATATATATATATATATATGTTTATAGCGTCGGATATCTAATTAGTCAAAAGCCATTTGGCTTGGAACAATTTTCCCGAGTTTGGTTCGGGCAACCAGGAGAATGGATTTGTTGGTACGCGATGACTCAGTTTCGTCGATGCGACGGCTATATATATTCGTTGGAGAATTAACGTCTGGGGTAGTATCCTCCGTCAAACGACGAGAGCATAAATAGACGAAAGTTCCACCAGCAGCAGCATCAGCAGCAGCAGCAGCATCCGTACGATTAAACTCACCCTCTCGTCTCGCAGCACTGTACACAGCCACTCGGTTGAACAAAAACCCGAATTAATTTATGGCGCCACCGTCGCACTCGCGCCAAAGAAATAATTAATTTCGTACACATCAGCAGGTCGATACAATTCATTTGGAAGGAAAAAAAAAAGAACAAAACTTGCTCACCCGTGTTTCACACGTATCAGGAAGAAAAAAAAAATGTTTCACATTTGGAATCGTTTGAAATTGAATTTTTGAATATTGCTGAACTTCGGGTATACTTTACTGACAACTGTTATCACGTTTTTACGTTTTATCACACGAATTATGATTCAGTTTGATGGAATTTATTTTTTTTCTATTCGAACGAGTGAATAATGAATTGGTGCGGATGTGTAATAATTTTGGCTAGAATACGCCAAAAATTTTGCAACAACCAATGTCGAGAATGAACCAAACCAATGTTTTAGTTTATTCGAATGTAAAAATACATTCGAATGAATTTAAAAAAAAAGTTAGCTCGACAAAATGTTTAATTTTATTATTATGAAATGTTGTTATTTCCTCATTTAAGGTTTGTATGCAAATAGTGATACAATAATAATATTTACGATTAAAATTGTGGCATTGCGATAATTATAAATTTTCATTTCCAAACTAGAAAGTCTCTGGATTTCGTAAAAATGAAAAAAAATAAAAAATTCGATCACCAGATGAGTAAACCGATCCGTTCTCGTGATAGGCTGGCTGGCTGGCCGATCGAGGATTCATTTATCGTCGTCGCGCAATATTTCTCATGATTTACCAATCGGATTTGTACAATAGTATCGATCGAAAGATCGTTGTGCCTCCGGGCGAGTCGTCTATCGCGAATACGCGATGTACGCAATCGTCGCGATTTCGAAAGATGCGCTCACAAGCGTCTCGAGATGGGCCCATCGGGAGTGGAGGATGCGCTCGCGTGCGCGCGCGTGCGCGGTAGTGTCCGGTTTGTTGGGGCTCGCGTAATAAATCGGCCGCTCGTAGCCCGGGGTGTGGAACGAGGTTCTTCTCCTCCACCCACGTGGGTCGAGTAACGCGTGGGCAGATACCGGCTCGTTCGACAATGCTCACCGATACACAGCCAACCGACACGGTCCAGTGTGGATGTATATTAGGGTGGTCCTTAATGGGGGTGTTGACGAATTTCGTCGAGTGCACCCCCCACATAGTTTTGAAATGAAAAAATAAAAATATGTGCGAAACCCCAGCACTGTAGTCCAATGAAAAGACGTGGCTGTGAGCTCGTTTTGTTTACCATTTAAATAACATGGGATTTTCAGACTAATTCGGTCATTATTTTTTCGAGTTGTCCCTGAGCACGCGAAAAATTCTTTATTCACACAAATCTATTGTTAATGGGTGTAACTACTCGTACATTTTTTTACAAGACCTCACCTGTACATTATCGATAACGGCGAACCGATGAACAATGATAACATCCGATAAACGATTTCAACACAAATTGAAATTGATTTGTGTGTTATGTCCTGTAAAAAAAATGTACGACTAGTTATACCCATCAACAATAGATTCGTGTGAATAAAGAATTTTTCGCGTGCTCAGGGGCAACTCGAAAAAATAATTACTGAATTAGTCTCAAAATCCCATGTTATTCAAATGGGAAACAAAACGAGCTTACAGGTACGTCTTCTCATTGGACTACAGTGCTGGGGTTTCGCACATATTTTCATTGATTTATTTCGAACCTGTCTGGGGGGTGCACTTGTCGAAATTCGTCAACACTCTTATCAAGGTCCACCCTAATATATATATTCATATATTGACGGCTGCTGCAACTCTTCGAACAAAACCGCATTTATGCGCATGCGTCGATACCATGCGGCACTATGACGCTGATGTACCAGGTAAGCTCGCTCGGTATGCACATACGCGTTTGTGGCTGCACATACATCTACATCCATACATGTATATGTATATCTATATATGTGCAACGCAGCGTGGTTGCAGTATGTAGAAGTGAAATTCTCGAAGGAGTCTTCGGGGTTGGTCGATTCTCAGGTCGATCCGTTGAGTCTCCGAATGCACGATCATCGTTCCTCGTACATGTAATGTTACACGTGTGTGTGTGTGTGTGTGTGTGTGTGTGTGTGTGTGTGTGTGTGTGTGTGTGTGTGTGTGTGTGTGTGTGTGTGTGTGTGTGTGTGTGTGTGTGTGTGTGTCTGTGTGTGTGCAACGGCACGGGCGCTATGCCGCCGTATATATACAACCATATACGATTCAACCTACCGAATAACCATTCGATTCGCAACCGACATACTCCGATAACGAGTGCAATTCGACTACACTCGTGCCAGTTGAAATGCTTCTGTAATAACGTGTGTGTGTGTGTGTCTGCACAAATGTGTTTGAAATTTTTTTCAACTTGTTATTTAATTTCGGGCAGTTGAAGATAGAATTTTTATCGTTCATTCATGGAAAATTTATCCCCCCATGAGATATCCCAAGTAAAAAAATTATATAAAATCTATATATGGGATTGGGCATATATAGTTTATATATAGATTATATATAGACTATATATTGTCTATATATAGTTATATATAGTCTATATATAATCTATATATAAACTATATATAAACTATATATGCCTAATCCCATATATAGTTTATATCTAGATTATATATAATTTTTTCACTTGGGATGGCTGATTGATTATTTTTGGAATTAAAAATTTAGAAAAATATTTGTCAGGATTTAAAATTAATGAATGAAGTTTTTTCTTCTTCTTTTGTTGTTCAGAGCCTTTGAGAGTTCAAATGCTTAATAACGTGCATGAGTATTTTCAACACGGGTCTAAATTTAACATTACATCGTTGTCAGTTAAGAAAAACAATAATTATAAAAATAACAATTATTATTATCGTTTATTAATAAAAAATTATTCTATCAATAAAATACTTTTTATTGATAAAAAGTCGTCCATGAGAAACAGTCCATGACTCTTTGCTTGTTTTTGCGATGAAAAAATTTCGTAAAACATATTCGTCACGATTGGAAATCGATGACCAAAGTTTGTTTATTTATTTTTTTCATGTCGAGCGAGTTTTTGAGAGCTTGCGAGGATGAACGAAGAATTGCGTGTGGCCCCGGTTGTGAAATGTGGAACGTGAGGATGAATGACACAGCTGTCGCCTCGTGTGCGGAGCCTTTTTCGTTGACGACGGAGGGGGAAGGCCAAGAAGCCACGGTCAGAGGACCACCTATAGCCCAAAACCCTGAAATTCGAGCTTACGACGTCTGAACCGTTGTCGCGCGATTCCTTTCGGTCGTGCTCTCGAGTCTCTATGTGTTACGTCTGTGTATTAGTCGCTGTATAAAGCATGGAAGAAGAAAATGATGCTAGACGAGAACTTATACGCCCTGCGTTACGTTAACCCTTGTTTCCTTGTACGAGACAACCCCCCGAACACATAAAACTCGGTGGAAACGACTCTCGACACCTGCATGTGTGTGTGTGTGTGTGTGTGTGTGTTCCCGAGGGACGAGGCACGTCGAGAACGTTCGTACGGGCCTGCGAGGGGCTGCAGAGGCCCGACGGAAAGGGGTTGTGGTATTCTGCACGATGCCGAACGGCTCGATGAACGCCAGGCGCGCAACCGACTTCCGGCTGCGTGAGAACTCTCCGCGCCCGCGCATTACATTTTATCCATCGGATTATACACTTCGTTCGAAGTAAAATGAATTACTTTGGTTCCAAGTAATTATTATTATTATTATTATTATTATTATTATTTATTCACAAAACTTTGACGATAGCGAACGTATATAATGTTTTTAATATGTTTGTAATATTCGAGACAAGAAGAATCCCATATTATCGATTTTATTGGACAGCACATTTTCTTTTTATTATTTTTTTCACTAATTTATATTGGTTCATCATAATCTGTTCTATTAATTGATTAATAAATTAATGAAATAATAATCTGAACCAATATCTTTAATAAAAACGTAATCGTGGAAGTAATGCTTTTTATCAATTATTTTTAAACAAAAATACTATATCTATACTATATTATTTTTATTTTTCTGCATATCGTTTTCTTTTTTCTTCTTGTTTTTTTTTTGTCGTACTCTTCCGGAAGCATTAATTTCGTTCGCATAATTTTATGAAATTTCGATTCCGTCGATGCCGGCGACTGCATACACAGTCTCTCTCGTGTATGTTTCAATAATAAGGTGTTCTCAACGAAGATTATCGAAAGATGAGAGATTTTATGGTAATCCTTTTGGCGAGAGTAGGCGCGGCATTGTCCGCTAATAACACCGGGGGACTCTCGCTCGAATCCGACGGGGTCTCTCGGGCCCAGCCTCGTTCGAGGGAAGTGCGGATAGCTCCGTACTCATACACACGCACACGTATACACTGTATATGCGGTTTCGAGAGAGGATAATAATTATCGCGGGTTATGCAGCGACAGCGCGGAGGACGGGCGTATCAGAAGCGAGTGAGCGAGACATCTGAGGGAAAGGAAAAGGGAACGCAGGGTTACAAAGGGTGAGGCTGTGTGTGTGTGTGTGTGTGTGTGTAAGAGAGAGCGAGTGAGTGAGACGACTTTGGCGTGCGCGGTCAGAGGAGAATGAAAATTGCTGTGACCCAACAGCCGCGACGACAAAGAAGCGCATATTGGCGGGATGCAACATATAATATCTATATATATATATATATATATATATATATATATATATATATATATATATGTATATGTATATGTGGCAGCGCATACATATATCGATTGCAATTGACGTGCAAACCCACGCTCGGCCATATTGCACATGTAAGGATCATAATAAACATAATCCACGTACACGTAAATGGCAATGGATAAAAGGGGCGAGAAGGCGAATGAAAAAAAAAAAAAAATTGGAAAAAAAAAGAAAAAAAACGAGAAGTACACTTTGACGGGGCGAGAAAGCGAACGTAACGGCCGAGAGTACGCGGCGGCGTGTGAGAAGGCGACGAAAAACGATGACCACATCCCGTTGTGAAAAAATAATAATAATAATAATAATGATAATTCTTCAGGAACGCGTGGGCAGTTCGAGTACGTACTTTTCACATTCTTCGTCGATTCTCTCTCGGTTATACGCATGCACGTTGGGGCCACACATATTCGACGAACCCTCGAGTGCGAAATGAAGAGAAACGGGTGAAGAAGAAAAAAAATGAAATAAAATACAAAATAAAAGTAATTGTGAAAAATAATGAAAGTTGGGAAAAAGAAACAGCGAGTCGTAGAGGCGTGACGAGACGATATACAGTTTTCTTTTCGCTATTAAAAAAAAAAAAAACAACAACATCGTTTTGTAACTTTTTCTTTAAAAAGTTTTTTAAATTTTTTTTCTCTTTTTTTTCTTCTTTTTGTTCCTGTTCATTTTACTTTCTTCGTCTCGGTAGCTTGACGGTTCGTGTGCTCCGTGCTCACCACGAGTTTTCAACTTGAAATAATTTTTATCGAAAAGTTGGCAGACCCACGGCCATCGAAACCTTTCCAGTGTGGAATCGGTTTGCCGCTGCTACTGCCACTTCTGTTCTTCTCTCTCTCTCTCTCTTCGGTTTTGTACTTTTTTTTACACTCTGGTCTGTGGCTCGTTCTGAGCGTCGCTGTGATCGTGGTCTTTGGTCCTTTTCACGGACGCAACAGCCTCCGAGGGACGAGAGAAGTGTCGAATGGGAGGCCGAGCAAAGATCGCAAAGCGAGAAAGAGAGGAAAAGTCTAGAAAATTGCTTTCTTTCTTCCTTTTTTTTTCAAAAAAATATTTTCCGGCTTCGCTATCGCCTCCCTCGTTCTCTCGCCACTTATTCGTTCTAGATTGGCGCGCGTCTCGAAGAGATGAGAAACTCAGGTCGGTCGCGGTCCAAGCCACGACCGTTCGTTTAAGGCGTCCATCCGGTTATACGCAAAGTAGACGATTTAAATTTAAATAAGCGCGATAAAGCTGCGATAAAATATAATTAAGCTCGGGTAGGGGTGCGAGGGGGGTGGGGGGGGGGGGAGAGGTTGCAGCGAGGGAAGCACGCGAGGACCGCGCGAGCCATCGCAGGGGGTGGAAAAAGTGCCGCTGAACGATGATGGCGAATGTGAGAGAGGGGTGGGAACGAGAAACGACGACGAGTGGCGACTACGCCACGCGAATGTGGGATGTCGAGAGAAGAGAGACGGAGCGAGTTGAGAAACGGTGGAAAAGCTTTTTTTGGGGGGAGGGTGGGTCGGGGGTGAGTTCGGGGACTACGGGGTGGAAATAAAAACTGAAAATGGGACAGCAGCAGGCAGACCTCTTCTCTCAATGCTTCACGAGCTCACGCACACATTTTTAGCTTATGCATCAATGCTCTTTGCCGTACACGTGTTTCTCAACGTTTTATAATTCAAAAAAAAAGTTTAATGTTTTTTTTTTAATTTTATTTTAATTTCAATTTTTTTTCTCAACCAAGCATAAAAGTTAAATAACGTTTTGCGTGGGTGGATATGTTGGTACGAAAATACAGTGAGCTATCAAGCAAACCGCGAGTTCCTCCTCAACTTGACGGACTTAATATGACCGGGGTTAATGGCGCGCCCAGCTACGGAAAAGGAAAAACGTAATTACGAGAGCAGCTTGGGGGGTGAAGAGCGGATGAGGAGGGAGGGAGGGATGGCGAGGGGAGGGAGGGGGTGAACGAGGGATCAGGTTTTGTACCGCATTATGCAAGAAAATTATATGCGATGTACCGTGTACGGTTTACGCTTAGCTAGACATTTTACGAAACTACGTGCCTCATCGAGCGAGGTTTATATGCAATTCAGTTATCCATGCATCAACTGTTAAATTTCTCGAGCGACGATATTAACGCGCGTTTTCCGCTCGACTTGTGCGTAACCCCGGAGGGTCGGTCGTTGATACAATGAAATTCAACAATTTTTTTTTTCAAAGTTCATGAGGTGGTATCAAGGAAGACGATGTACATGAACATTTTTCCATAATTCTGACGTTTTTGGGGTAACGCAATTTCGAAGAAAAAAAAAATTTACGTATCATGTGAGGGGTTGCATTTGAAAGGGTTCGTTATGTGGAATACTAAAATATTGTTTGTTCATAATTTTTAACAGCATAATTGAGAAAGTATCCTGAAAAGTAAGCGAAAGTTGAGCACCACTGGTCACAAATTTTTGGAAAAACAAATTAGATAATATTACGCCTTACTTGAAGTTTACCAAACGACCATAACGAAAGTTCGACGTCTTACGGATTTATTGTAATTAATTTTACCGACTGTTTTTATTTTTTTTCTTTTTCGAAAAAAAAGAAGAGGGGCTCGTAAAAAGTAATGTGAAAAAATTATGATACGGAATCCTCTACACACGATTCAAGCTCGCACTTGACCAACTTTTCTCTTTGCTAATTAATTCAACCGAATTTTCGAATTAAAATAAATGACGAATGAAATGTCGAACGAGGAACAAACGAAAACGAGTTTAGGGACGAAGTTCGGGTGTCTCGGAGCGAAAGAAAAGTGCGAGTGCGAGTGTTTTCTCTGTCAACGGAACTGAAATAACGACGTGGAGGAGTGAACACCGAACACATTTTGAGAGAAGCGTCCCTCGGAGCTTCGAGCAGCAGCAGCAGCAGCACAAGGGTTGTACTCGTGCTGCTCTCGGGTATAAGTGGACCGTTTCGCTGGCGAGTCAAAACAAGAAAAATAAAATTGAAAAAAAAAAAAACGAAAAAAAGAAACCAACCCCCGTGCAAACATTACGGTTCCGTGACGGGGCGCATACAGCGAAGGTTGCCATGGGTGCTTGGAAATACGGTAATGGCAACTGGCGCGCAACCCTCTCCGGTGTGAAAGACCCGCAACGAAGGAAATTTAGAGAAAAACAAGCAGAGACCCTCAAGGCCCTCGACCTCTGCGTTTTTATTTATTTTTTTCATTCTTAACTACTCCCGTTGGTGCTGTTGCTTCCCTTAACTAACACATGCTCACACACACACAGAACTGTATGACCAACGAAAATACCAAAGTCACCGGTGTAATAAATTTGTAGTGGAAAGTGGACAAATGTTGAACTAACGATGAAGCGATAAAAGTGATTTTACGTTCAATTTACTTTTAACTCGAACGAAAATCTTTCCGATTGGATTACGATTTGCAAAAAGTCGATGGCAACTCTCACTTCCTCTCTCTCACTCTCTCTCTCTCGCCCTGTTTTTGTCTCGATTTCACTTTCTGTGACGCGCCCCATTCATGATGTCGATTCTCCGATATCGTTGCTCACTCTTGTGCTTCATACGTCTTCGTTCAACCACAGCTCCTCATTTTCCTCGCTTCTTCATCATCTTATTATATTCCCCGGTTAGATCCTACGAGAGATATCGTCGAAGATTGGTTACTTCTATTATTCATAGAGAGTCGCGAGAGAATGAAAGAGAGAGAGAGAGAGAGAGAGGGAGAGAGAGAGAGAGTGGAGAGGCTTCTCTCGTCGTCGTAACTCGTGTCTCGCCTATTTCAAACCCTGAGACACATACCACGCGCTTATTCATCGATAACAGGCACTTCGTGTATCACACACACGTACACACAAGTACGAACTTTATTCCGTGTACCGATGTACGTGTATTCCTATTTATAACGAACGAGTAGGTACTTTAATCCTTTCTTTGTCGAAGAACCCCCCCCCCCTCTGGCAACTTGAGATTACAACTTTTATCCTCGGTCGAGCTAAGGCCCCATACGAGACTGTTAAGGACTACCCTCGGCTATCTCTGGGATCTCCAGACTCGACTGCAGCGGCCGCAGGACAGTGATTGGTCGACTGATAAAATGGAAAATGTAATTATCGTTTCAATTCCATGTGATTGTTTCATTTATAAAATAAATAAAATAAATAAACGATCATTACGAATCATTCATTTTTTATATTTACACGCGAAGATTGGAATTTTTTTGACGATTGTCTATCGTCACGGCGATAATAATAATTTTTTTAAATAATAATAATTGGAAGAATTAATATACGTCAATTATTTGAAATTGTGAAATTTCGTCACAGAGTCTCGTTCGATAATTCGATGGATGGCTATTTCATGTAGCTACGTCACTTGCACATCTGCTAGGCGTACACACACACACACACACACACACACACACACACACACACACACACACACACACACACACACACACACACACACACACACACTAACCGAAATAAAACGATTCGATGAAGCATTCACGATATTATTTTCGTTGCCAAGTTTTAAACGTAATTTTCCCACACACCCCGAAGAAATAACGAAACGAGGTATGGTCGTGAAGGAATCGACAGGTGTGAAGAAACAGATTTATGCGACGGTGACGCGAAGCCTCGTAAATTTTTTTTTTCCGAGGCAGTGGGAGAGAGATTGCTGGAGAACCCCGGCATCGTTCCAGTTGCCGCACGAACCGGTGGACCATACACTTTATATACGTTCGTATATATGTATATATATATAGATATATTTATACGACGAAGTCGACACACACACACACACACATGAGCATATATACACGTATAGGCTTGGCGAGATCGCGAGGGGTTGTTCCCGGTGGAAAGTGATGTGGTGGGTACATATACCCAGTGGGAGGATGAAAACAGCGAAGCCGGTGGGACGACTCGTGCACGAACGCCCCACAGCATTTCTCATCGTAACGTGATTTATGGCATATATATCTGTATATATATATATACATATGTATATTATTTTTTTCACCCTCCGGGGGGTAAAACCACGTGCCGGAGTTTCCTGCTCATTTCCGCGCGTGCATATTGCCACGCACATGCGATATAACGCGTGCGTGCGCTCGCGCTGTGAGGTTTTTCGTCACCGCGACGGATTGTATTTGACACGGGCATCGTCCAACCGTGTAATACATACCCCGTGAATATATCGAGGCTTGTGCATTTGCAGTAAACGAAAAAAAAAAAAAAAAAAAAAAAAAAAAAAAAAAAAATTAGCAAGCTCACGGATGCATTGTAATGATTTTCCAGCTGATGAACATTTTTTCTCTTTTCTCGCGATAAATTGATTTGACCCCGAGGCTTGAAAAGGGGTTGCGGTGAGTGAGCGGTTGATTATTTTTTTTTACTGTGAAAAATTGTCATGTGTTCTTTGATACTCCCTTTAAAATGTGTCATGGGTTATTTTATTGAAATTCAATATTTACCATGAAAAAAAAATTGTTGACTGTGAAAAAATAGCTAAATAAGCGATTTTCACGGAGAAACAAAATCGAAACTTCCCCATTTTCCTCACCAAAATCTACTCTTAGAAGAAATAGAATATTCTGATAGTAGCTATTGGGAAAATAAGTATTTTTTCTGAAAAATGAAGAATAAATGTCTTGAATCAAGGTTGATTTTGGTTGGGGTCATTTGGACCCCGGTGCGTCAACTGACGGTTTCCATCTGAAAATAAAAACTATATTCCATGATTATTTTATATATTTATCATTCGAGAAGTATCTCATTTTTGTATTATTTAGTGAAATTGTGGTTTATTATATTCAGTATTTCGATTCGTGTGCCATGCCCATAAACCCACGCGTTTTTCGACGCGCATGGGGTAGAATGATAACCGAGGGAATTCTGAAGAGCCGTCACATCGTGCATCGGCATTGTTTCACGGTCGATGGCTGCCGGTGTGAATCCGACGAGACTTCCATGGATCCGGTGCAGACGAACGTGACGTGTATATATATATACATATATATGTATATTATCTATAACAATGCCAATAACTAGCGATTAGCCGTTTTTCCGACTGTCGAAAATTTTGTAACGCTCGTACGAAGTGGCGTCGACGACGACGACGATGGCTCAGTCGATGCGACCCTCCAATGGACAATTCTGCCCCCCCCCTCCACATTCGCGCTACTACGTCCAAGGAATGGCCATTGGCGCGTATACAACCCTCCCTTATGAAGAGAGTGGCACAGGTCCCCAACGTGGGACGAGCCAACAGCAGGTTAAAAAAAAAAAACACTTCCTTACCTCTCGAACCAACCGTACAGTCATACACGCCAAATGCATGGGAAATATCGCATACTCGACGGAAAAAAAAAATAAAGTACGCAACGTCTATTTGTTGCATTTGAGTCGCAGCGCCTCGCCGGCGGCCTCGTTAAACAGTCGTTGAGGCCCACGTCGAAACGCAACTCAACCCGCCAACGTGTCCCTCCTCGTCTCCCTCTTCTCTCTCCTCGTCTCTGCGAACACACGAGAAAATAATTATCCGTGGCTGAGTACTTCTCGCTGCATAACCTGTGCCATAGAAGAAATAATATCGTGTACGTGTGGGTCGACAATGTACAATTAATCAGTAATTCATTCACGATGAAGATGATTACGAAAAAAACTTTCATTCACAAATTGAATATATGTAGTTTTTTCAAATGCTATGAACATGAAAATTTGAATATTTTTTCATGAAATCTATTCACAAGAGTTTACGATAAATTCCAAACAATTAATTCTCATCGTTTCAACCATGAGAATATATAATGCCAATAATGTTTTAATTGCTACACTGTTAAAACAAATCTTTCGAATTCTTTTTTTTTCATTTTCACACGGCCCTAAACGATTGCGCAATCAATGGCATCGATTTGCTCGGATGGCGATAAAAAATGAAAATAATAATAATAATAATAATAATAACAATAATAATAATAATAAAATAAAAAAGTCGCATCGCTGGAATAAAAAGTGAAAATAATTGTTTGATCTGTCGGTTAGTCGGCACACGGCGAGCTTATCCATCGTGAATCGCTGGCGAATCTGGGTTAATTAGTTAAATCGAACCGATGGTCGGTGGTACGTCGCGCAGCGGATAGCCGGAAGTCTCTCGTGTGCGCGGGTTAGTGTTGGGCCGGTCGGGAGGGGGGGGAGCATTCCGGTGTACTCGAGCGAGGACTTCCCGTTTGCTACTGGCTTTCATCGATACAACGTAAATCGTATATATATATATATATATATATATATATATATATATATATATATATATATTCTCTTATGCGCGAACATGTATTATGTATTCTATATATAGGTTTAACATGTACCCCCGACATGTAGCTATATAGCTGTGTCAGCCAGAGTGTTCCACCGTGTTACTTTGAACACTCATCAGTATCCGACATCCCATTACCGTACTAACGTCATAAATAATGCGCCCGTACGCATGTCGGGATTCGCGCGAGTCCCCTGTCGTACAGTTTTACTTGTTTGGGTTACTCTCTCTCTCTCTCTCTCTCGTATACGTGTGCATGCCCGTGCCCGAGAGTCGGTCGTAAAGTGCGTTAACGCGAAATTTTGACAAATGCCCACACGGGCGATAAACAACAATGGTCTGTGGTTACAAAACGTAACAGTCGTAAAAATAAATAAATTGCATTAGCACTGTGTGAAGGGTATGTTGGCTCTTAAAATGATTGGTTTTACGTTTGGACATTTTGATACACACACACACACACACACACATATATATATATATATATATTTTTTTTTTTTTTTTCAATGGAAATTGTGGACTGTTAAAATGGAGATTTTCGACACTTTGAGATGGGTGAGGTAGTTGAGAACACCCGATAAACATTTTTATTTATTTACTTTTTTTTGGATATTGTACGCGTCGATTATGTTTATTTCTGGTTGGCGAACGAAATGACTTTGACTCTCGCGATCTTCGTATTATGCGTTTGCGAAGCTGGGCGACGATGAAGCCATCATATTTTACGATCGATGTACGTTTACCGTTGGATCGATCGATCGTAAAGAGAAGAAAATTTCGTTCGGCTCGCCGCGTGTGTGATCACGAAACCCGGGCGTAAAGATCGTAGATCCGATGTGTGAAGCGCGAATAGGTGAGTTTATCATCGGATCGGTGCTTCTTACGCGATCACGCAAATTTTCGGATTTCTTTTCTCCGCCATATAAACATATCAGCCGTTTACGCTTCTTCATCACTTTACGAAATAGAAATTTTATTATTTTTTCGAATTGTTTCAACCGGTATTTTGTCCGTCTGAATATAATTTTTAACAATATTTTCTTGTTTTGTGTTACAGGTAAGCACCTTGGATATTTTTGTCTCAATCTTTTCTCTCTGAATGACGCTTCTGGACGTCCATTGATGGCAAGTGAGTAAAAATCCGCAAAATTCGCGAATATCCAAAAATGCTTTCATCGGTATATATACCTTAGGGCCGGCCGCATCGACTGCGAGAAGCGCGCAACGATCGTTCGCCATCTAGCGGCAATCCGTCGAATCCACACCTTCCTACCGCATTCCACATCGCTCTCTGGCTTGGCTTTGCGCATATCGCGTATCACTTTCCAATGTTTCAATTGAAATTCTGACTCGATGCCAATAAATTCGTTGCCGACGGGTTGAAAAAAAAAAAAAAACGAAAGCTTCGAATATACGAAAACTTCATTGTTTCGCGAGCAACGGTGTATCGTGTTGCGTCGATAGTGAGGCCATTTCATCTTGTGTAACGACCACGCGATGCAGCAACTTTGCAGCGGCAGCAGCAGCATCCTTTCTCGAATTACACTATTGACGAGGGAACGAGTACCCGGTATACCGCACTCGTTGAATACATATATCCGCCTCTCGTTCATACACGCGATTCGAGACAACATTGTAACAACCATAAACTCCGGTATGTCCTCCTACGCTCGGTCCTCTCTCTCTCTCTTCTTTCACCTCGCGTCACATCTACCACATGCAAATAATGAATAAGCACATTCGGTAATGCATTATTCTCGTCTACACGCAAAACGCATCATATGATTATTATAACTGTATGAAACGCAACGAGCAACGTTCTCTTTTCTTGTATCAGCACCCGCGCACACACGCCACCGTGTAATCTTGCTACCCACGGTTCAACATTCTGCAAAAAAAAATTTGGATGCAGAAGAAAAAAAATTTTTTTACCATACGACCAACGAATAAACATCCCAGCATGGACAATGCGTTTGAGACTTTTTATTATTATTCGCATTATAACTTTTCCATAAATAAAAATTATGGTACCTCGTGTGAAAATACGAGACGACGATCGTGTAACCATCGCGTGTATCGCACGCTGCGACGTATTTCACGAGAGGCCCGAGCGAATGTTCGCGCATGCGCGTAGGAAGCTGCGAATCTCACGTGGCTCGTTCACCGCACCAAGTGTAACGACAATACACCATCCATGATATACCTATAAAAAAAGCTGGGTAGTTTGAATTCCGGTTTTCGATCGTTCAACCCTTCTTCGTTGACCGATATCTTGAATTTACGAGGTAAATTCAATTTCATTGGATAACTCACACATTTTCAACTTTTGACCGAAAGTGCACATAACAACAGTTTTGGGAAATTAAATTTTCCACAACTTAGGTAATTACAATTTTTCACCTACGATTGAAATTTCTCGACTTAGATTGGTAAATAGAAATTAAATTTCAATTATTCGCATTATTTCGTTTGTTTCAAAGTTCATCACGAATCTTACCATAGACGGAACACGTCGATTCACGATGAAAATTTGCGCAATAGGCGCAGCAATTTTATTGCACCTTTATCACGAGCTGAGAATTCACGAGCGTGGGCGTTCGTGGGTGGTGTTTAGGTGCGTCTCCGGTAATTACTCGAGGATCTCGCGGAGGACTCTATCGTTCGGTCGTCTATCCGCGATGGGTGTACAATTACCGTGCGCGAGCTACGATCGAGTCTCTCGTGGCTGCATCGTTTGTGCAGCTCCGGGTGTGCGAGAACGATGTGCATGCGATGCACAAACGATTCGAGGGTGTGTGTGTGTGTGTGTGTGTGTGTGGAAATATACGATTTCGATTCAACGTCACACAATCTTCGATCGATAAATATCTCGCAGATCCAAGATTATTATTATTATTATTATTATTATTATTATTATTATTATTATTATTATTATTATTATTATTATTATTATCATTATTATTATTATTGCGTCATGTTTCTGTGCATGAAAGACTACTGAATTATATCTCATTCCTACCCGGGAAAAAATGGACATATATGATCATATATAATCATGTAAGATCTGTCATATATAATCATGAACGAAATTTGACCGTTTATAATCATACATAATCATATATAGTCATATGTGATCATATATGACTATATATAACTATATATGATTATATATGATTATATACGGTCAAATTTCGTTCAGGATTATATATGACAGATCATACATGATTATATATGATCATATATGGCTATATATGACTGAATATAATTATATCCGGTCAAATTTCGTTCATGATTATATATGACAGATCATACATGATCATACATGTTCATATATGTCCTCTTTTCCCGGGAGGAAAAAAAAAATAGGCGATGCGGGGACTCGAACCATCGTTCTTGCGGTTCCCAGTTCGGCGCGTTGCTCACTGCGCTACGCCGACTTCCATGATAGTACCAATATTTATCTGCTATAAAAGCTAACCATCGTTGTGACTTAGAAACTACAAAGTGAAGTCGGGGTTTGCATATGTACAAGTATCAATAGACTACATAGTCTATATAGACTATATATAGTCTGTATATAGTCTATATATAGTCTATACTTTTTCATTTTGTGACTTAGAAACTTTACGAAGTAAAGTCGGGGTTTGCATGTACAAGTATCAATAGACTATATAGTCTATATATACAGACTATGTAAGACTATATATAGTCTATATAAAGTCTATATATAGTCTATATATAGACTATACTTTTTCATTTTGTGACTTTTAGGAACTTTACAAAGTAAACCCAAGTAAAAAAATTATATATAATCTATATATATATAAACTATATATGGGATTGGGCATATATGGTTTATATACCCGGGAAAAAATGGACATATATGATCATATATAATCATGTAAGATCTGCCATATATAATCATGAACGAAATTTGACCGTTTATAATCATACATAATCATATATAGTTATATGTGATCATATATGACTATATATAACTATATATGATTATATATGATTATATACGGTCAAATTTCGTTCAGGATTATATATGACAGATCATACATGATTATATATGATCATATATGGCTATATATGACTGAATATAATTATATCCGGTCAAATTTCGTTCACGATTATATATGACAGATCATACATGATCATACATGTTCATATATGTCCTCTTTTCCCGGGAGGAAAAAAAAAATAGGCGATGCGGGGACTCGAACCATCGTTCTTGCGGTTCCCAGTTCGGCGCGCTGCTCACTGCGCTACGCCGACTTTCATGATAGTATCAATATTTATCTGCTATAAAAGCTAACCATCGTTGTGACTTAGAAACTACAAAGTGAAGTCGGGGTTTGCATATGTACAAGTATCAATAGACTATATAGTCTATATAGACTATATATAGTCTGTATATAGTCTATATATAGTCTATACTTTTTCATTTTGTGACTTTTAGGAACTTTACAAGGTAAACCCAAGTAAAAAATTATATATAATCTATATATATATAAACTATATATGGGATTGGGCATATATAGTTTATATATAGTTTATATATATAGACTATATAGACGGTATAAAGTCTACATAGACTATATATGAGGGATTCCACCGGAACTCAATCAGGTTTGACCTTTGGGTCGAAATTTTTGGTTCCTAATTTTTGACATGAATATATGTTAGAAACAAAGAGACCCCCGTGTTTCGGGGTTTTTCATTTTGAGGCCCTGCTTTCGAGATACATTTGAATAAAGTTTTTCACCGATTGACCGTATTTAACCATTCGAATCGATATATCTCGGCAATGGTTAGTGATGAACGGAAATACCACACCTGTTTTTATGTCTGTTTTTGCATGCTCCATACGATAAAAATATTCATGATTATGTTGCGCCGATGTGACTATTATTTATTAACAATTGAAACTTGAAAATGAAATAAAATAAAAAAATGTGTAAGAAGATAAGGAAGCCATAAGCAAGGTTCTACTTTACATCTCAATAATTTAAAAACGGTACAAAACTATGAGGAAGCAATGTGCAAGGTTCTACATTGCACCCTTGTTCACTTTCGTGACGTTGAGGGCTCCTTGTGAGTGTGATGTAAGTCGAAATCAATATACATGGGGCAATTCATGTGAAATTTGAAAAATTATAATTCGCATAAAATCTAAACTCCTTGTTAGATTTTATCCAAATTCAATAGGAAATCCTTTTGGATGATAGTGCAACTTCGTACTAAATTTCAGGCGGATATCTAGAAAATTATGGAAGCTAGAGCACTTACATTGAATTTTGGAAAAATTTCAAAACGCCATAAAATATGAATGGCTTGATGGATTTCGCCCAAATTTAATCGGGTTTCGCTTTGAATAATTGCGCAACTTCGTACCAAATTTAAATCCGATATCTCAAAAATTGCTCCAGTTAGAGTGTTAAGATCGTTTTTTTCACATTAAAAATGCTTTAAACGTAAAGCAATGAGTGGATTTTTTCCAAATTCGGTATCGAGCATCTCCCTGTACTCGTACAACATTATACTGAATTTGAGCTCGATATCTCTAAAATTGTGGGAGCTAGAGACCAAAAATAATTTTTTGAATTTTGAAAAAATGCTGTGAAAACAAAATAACTTGGTAGATTTTTCCAAAAATTAAATTGTGCTATGCGCCGTGAACCCTTCACATGTGTGACAAATTTCAGCTTGATATCTCGAGCCGTTCTCAAGTTGTGAGCGGTCAACCATTACTACACACACACGTACACACACACACACACACACACACACACACACACACACACACACATACATCCGGACATTTTTTCTAAATGTGTTTTTTAGGTGTTTTGAGACATACTGAACACGTTTTCATGAACATCTCGAAAAAAAAAAAATTCACGAAAACAAAGCTTCCTCTATGAGGAAGCAAAATGCTTATTTTATTTTTAAAATTAAAAAAGCTAAATTCCTTAATTTAAAACGAAAATTTTAAGACATTAGAGGAAATGGGCATCGACCTGGTTCGGAAGTTAGAGCTTTTTTCAGGGGTTTACGGTTAAACAAATCGATATATCTCAGTAACGGTTAGTGATAAATTGAAAAACTATTAGTGATTATTTTGTTTTTGCACTTTCTATATGATGAAGTTATTCATAATTATGAGGCAATTGTTATTAACAATTAAATCATTCAAAATTGTAATCAACTTAAAATACTCACTTTCACATCTTATTTTTTGTGGATTTTTTGAACGGAAACAAAAATTTTGAGATCTCACAGCACTCGATCCGACGTTTCGTTCAGAAGTTATGGTTTCTTTTCTCATGAAGAACACGTGTGATATTTTTATTTTACATCATGATGTAGAATAAAAACATCAAACGTGTTCTTCATGAGAAAAGAAACCATAACCAAACCATAATTATATACGCTTATATATGAGATTTGGGAGGGCCAATGCAATTATATATTATAATATGTCACATCAAGGTAGCGGATGTTGTATCATATGTGAATTCATATGTTCAACCATATGTTCATATACGAGTTCAGAGTACCAACTTTTGAACATACATGATCATACATGGGCATATATGGTTCACGGCAAGAAAAGATAAATACTATACATGGTTATATATGTTCATACATGATCATACATGGGCATATATGGTTCACATCTAGAGAAATAAATACTATACATGGTCATATATCTTCATACATGATCATACATGGGCATATATGGTTCACACCTAGAAAAAATAAATACTATACATGGTCATATATCTAGATACATGGTCATATATCTACATACATAATCATACATGGGCATATATGGTTTACACCGAGAGAAATAAATACTATACATGGTCATATATCTACATACATGATCATATATGGATAACACCTCAAAAATATAAATATTATACATGGTCATGTATATACATACATGATCATTCATGGGCATATATGGTTCACACTGAGAAAAAATAAATACGATACATGGCCATATATCTACATATATGATCATTCATGATATCATGTTAGGACATATATGATTGTATATGATGTTATACATCAGTATATATAATCATATGTGATGTTATATATAATTATATATAATTATATATAATTTATATATAATTATATATAATTATATATGTCCATTTTTTCCCGGGTATAGTTTATATATAGTCTATATAAAGTCTATATATAGTCTATATATAGACTATATATGGACTATATATAGACTATATATAGACTATATAGACTGTATAAAGTCTATATAGACTATATATGAGGGATTCCACCGGAACTCAATCAAGTTTGACCTTTGGGTCGAAATTTTTGGTTCCTAATTTTTGACATGAATATATGTTAGAAACAAAGAGACCCCCGTGTTTCGGGGTTTTTCATTTTGAGGCCCTGCTTTCGAGATACATTTGAATAAAGTTTTTCACCGATTGACCGTATTTAACCATTCGAATCGATATATCTAGGCAATGGTTAGTGATAAACGGAAATACCACAACTGTTTTTATGTTTGTTTTTGCATGCTCCATACGATAAAAATATTCATGATTATATTGCGCCGATGTGACTATTATTTATTAACAATTGAAACTTGAAAATGAAATAAAATAAAAAATGCTTATGTTATTTTTAAAATTAAAAAAGCTAAATTCCTTAATTTAAAACGAAAATTTTAAGACATTAGAGGAAATGGGCATCGACCTGGTTCGGAAGTTAGAGCTTTTTTCAGGGGTTTACGGTTAAACAAATCGATATATCTCAGTAACGGTTAGTGATAAATTGAAAAACTATTAGTGATTATTTTGTTTTTGCACTCTCTATATGATGAAGTTATTCATAATTATGAGGCAATTGTTATTAACAATTAAATCATTCAAAATTGTAATCAACTTAAAATACTCATTTTACTTTCACATCTTATTTTTTGTGGATTTTTTGAACGGAAACAAAAATTTTGAGATCTCACAGCACTCGATCCGACGTTTCGTTCAGAAGTTATGGTTTTTTTTCTCCTGAAGAACACGTGTGATATTTTTATTTTACATCATGATGTAGAATAAAAACATCAAACGTGTTCTTCATGAGAAAAGAAACCATAACCAAACCATAATTATATACGCTTATATATGAGATTTGGGAGGGCCAATGCAATTATATATTATAATATGTCACATCAAGGTAGCGGATGTTGTATCATATGTGAATTCATATGTACAACCATATGTTCATATACGAGTTCAGAGTACCAACTTTTGAACATACATGATCATACATGGGCATATATGGTTCACGGCAAGAAAAGATAAATACTATACATGGTTATATATGTTCATACATGATCATACATGGGCATATATGGTTCACATCTAGAGAAATAAATACTATACATGGTCATATATCTTCATACATGATCATACATGGGCATATATGGTTCACACCTAGAAAAAATAAATACTATACATGGTCATATATCTAGGTACATGGTCATATATCTACATACATGATCATACATGGGCATATATGGTTTACACCGAGAGAAATAAATACTATACATGGTCATATATCTACATACATGATCATATATGGATAACACCTCAAAAATATAAATATTATACATGGTCATGTATATACATACATGATCATTCATGGGCATATATGGTTCACACTGAGAAAGAATAAATACGATACATGGCCATATATCTACATATATGATCATTCATGATATCATGTTAGGACATATATGATTGTATATGATGTTATACATGAGTATATATAATCATATATGATGTTATATATAATTATATATAATTATATATAATTTATATATAATTATATATAATTATATATGTCCATTTTTTCCCGGGTAGCACCGATCAATGAAATATTTTTCGAACCAAATATATTCGAGAATATCAAAATAGATATATATATATATATATTTTTTTCTTTTTAACGCCACGCTATTATGAAACAAAGTTTGTTTTTTTCTTCGCGATATCGAAAAGGACTTTGACTTGGAGGGCGTCTACAGGAGTGATGGAAAATTGAAAAATTATTGACGCCGAGTGAAGTAGGTACTTTGATTTAATTATTATCCATCTCGGGGCCTTTCACTCGTTATTCTTTGATTTTTATTTTTTCTTTCCACCCATCGCAGACTTCCTCGATCCCCCCTCCCCCTTTCTTTCTCTCGCTCTCTCGCATCGGTCGAGGGGCGCACGCGCAACGCATGAAATTCTAGAAGCGTACCTTCCACCTTGACGCTCCACTACTCGGCAGCGCGCGCGCGCGCATTCTTATCCAATTATTTTCCAAGTCCGTTAAGACCCGGGTTTTATGTACGCGCGAGTGAGGGCGACAGCGAACCCCCGCGCAAAACTCCAGTTCGCCATCCAATTAACTTCGTAATTACGCACCGGGGCGAGATTGTTCTCATTAGAATCCACGGGACGCGGGGACGTGGGTGCGAGGCAGATAGACATAGTCGTGACGGGGGGACGCTCGAATCTCACCCCCCCCCCCTCTCGCCGCGGTCTCGTTTTTCCCGCGACAAGCAACCACCGAGACAAGTGCAACGGTGCAACGCCACAGCCACTTGAACGTGTATTAACCTTCATTTGTACGGCCTCTCATCCGTCATACGATAATTCATCGGGCAAAATTACAGCCCAAAACTATTGCAACCGACGTGAACTATGATCCCCGAGGAAGCGACATTTTTTTCCCCCCTTCTCGCTAAACAGGAAGTCGTCGAGCTTGAAAAAAAAAAAGTAGAATGATAAACGAAAAAAAAAGAAAAAAAAAAACAACGTGAAAAAAATTTAATTTCGTGCATTCGTAAAGAATCTCTTAATTTTCCACCGTTCTTACATTTTCCTCGACTCGTTTTACTGTCGGGATGAAAAAAAAAAAAAAAAAAAAAAAGAATAACTGAATGACGAAGTAAAATGAAAGTGGAAAA
This sequence comes from Diplazon laetatorius, assembly GCA_963662125.1. NCBI lineage: Eukaryota > Metazoa > Arthropoda > Insecta > Hymenoptera > Ichneumonidae > Diplazon > Diplazon laetatorius. Next base: position 5,639,319 of record OY759158.1, on the reverse strand, counting down.
AAAACAAAGAAAAAAAACCATGGACACACGTGAAAAGGGTGAAAAAATAAAAATGGTTGAAGGACGAAAGTCTCGCCCGCAGTCTCGGTTCTACCGTCACACTCTGCACTTGCCAGCACTGGCCCAAGCTTTTCCTTCGGGTCGTTCTGGATTTACACTCTCCCGCCAATCTGAATTTTTGCCCTCTCGACGAAAACGTTCCTTCTTTTTTTTTCTTTCTTCAATTTCTCGTTTTTTTTTTTTCATTCTTTATTCCAACGCCAGCGGTATAACCGTCGCGAACTCTTGTCCACTCTCTTTCACCTGCTGGTCCGGGATTGCCGCTTTCTTTGTCATCTTTCACTCGGGGGCGGGGGGAGGGTAAAACGAGTTCGGCGTAGCTCGTGGCGCGGAATGGATGGTCGTTATTTACGCGCGAATAGTCACGGGTGGGGGGGGGGGGGGTTTCGTCGTGACGAGCAAAAGGCGAAGGCCCGAGGAGCAAAAATGCACCGAGGCACCTTCAGCTCGAAGCTCGACGATAAAAAGGTTCGCGCTCGTGGCGCTCGGGTGCCGTGAGAGTGCTCTCTACGTCTCGAAAGATCTTTTGGGACACACGCGGGGTGCGGAGGGGGGGAGCAATACGGTGAGATCTTGGAGAGCCGGAGGAGATGTGAGTGGAGCTTGGAACTCGGGTTTCCGCGCTTTTTCGTATAAATTCGACCGTCGTGCTCTCCATCACGCCCGATTTTTCGAGGGACCCTCGGTTATTCATTCAACTCTGTGTCTCAAAATTTCCTTGAAAAAAAAAAAAAAAACAAAAAAACGTCATCTAAAAAATTTCTTCAACTCGTAAATTCTTTCAGACGAATGAATTTTTCATTCGATGTAAATGATTGCAAAATATTGTGATGAAAATCACCGGAGACAACTCTGATGTATGATTGACACTCGCGAGAGATGCTGTCTGCTCTCTCATGGACCACACGGATGTGGCTGCTGGAAAATTGTCGATAATCGAATGGATTCGTGACACGAGCCTGGCGCGTCACGCTCGCGAACGTGATTTTACGAGAGACCGCAGCGTTTATGGGATAACGCGCGCGCGCGACAGAGAGGGATACGTGCTTTCACATCGGTTAAGACGCGTCGGCGGGTTCGCCAGACGCGTGACTAGCTGCTCAGGATGTTAATAAGACGACGGGTGCTGAATGGTTATTCATTCGTTGGGCACGCGTTATTCGTGCCCCCGTCGTGGTGTACACAGCCGTAATACGCATTAATACACAACACTGACACGTAATAAAAATGTATCGAGTATATCCGGGGGACGTCGTGTGTTACCCCCCGACAGGACGCCTATGACGGGAATAATAAATCACGAATGACAAATAACGAGTCGGAGAAATGTTAAAAGCGAAAGAGAGAAAAAAATAAACAATTACAATGTCCGGTGCTGCCGTAATCGTGTGATGACTCCTGTAGTGTCGAACGCATATTTTTATATTCCCTATTTCATTTTTTTTTTTTTTTGTCAAGTGAATGATTTACAGTCGCATTTACATTTATCGAAGAATGCATCCGGTGCATCGACGATTCACAAGCATCGTGTGAAATATTATAAATTCGGAAAACACTCGTTTAATAAATTTTCAGTCATGCCTAATTTTTTTTTCTATTTAACGTCGTCTGTAAATTCTCGGGAATCAAATTAGCCGATGGTTTGAAAAATAGAATGGCCGAATCACACGAATCAAGATGAGGAACAGCGAAGGAGTGGGATTTTCACCGTTTCGTTCTCTTCTCACCGTCCCCAGTCACGTACCGAGCACACACACACACACACACACAAGTACGTTCGTGACATTCCCAGAGTCATCTGAAATGTACAACACCTGTATCGCAGAGTAGACACACTATTCCTGCACGAACATTCATATATATATCCAGGGCGCTCCATTACCGCGTGCGCAAGAGTCATAGAGTCCAACGTCGCTCAAACATTTAAAACAGGATGTATAAAATAGATATAAACCCCCGTGCCATATAATCCAGTGCATAAAGGACTCGCATGGAAACCCCCGTGTACAAATTCACGAGCAGCTCTTACCTGTTATTCGCTGCTTGGGAAAATTATACTGCAGATAGAAAAAACAATTTTAATGCAGACTAACGTGAAACACAGTCACGAGACAAAAGTGCATGGCATATCTATATATATATATATATATATATATGTATATACCAGATGTCATGCATTTAATGTATGTTATAGTAGTCGACATACCGGAGATCACTCAGAATGCAGAATATGAAAAAAAAAGTAAAAAAGAGGATCGTGACGTTGAAGGACTCATGTGAATTATTTCAACGAGAAGGTAACGGATATAACTCGAAACTCGTCGGACCGTTCCTCGGTCGATGGAGCTTCTCGTAAATTATTATGGGCCCCGGGAACGAGTGAGCTTCCGTTTTCCACGTTTCACGTGGTACACACACGTATATATACACGTATATATATATATATTCTGTTGCAAAATTCAAGCTGCGTGTTCACGGTGAGCCGTGAGAGAGAGAGAGAGAGAGAGAGAGAGAGAGAGAGCGAGAGAGAAGGAGACAGAGTCTCGGGAATTGGTTCAAAAGTGAGAGAGCGAAAGTCTCTCGTGCACAGGAGGACAGGAAGTTGGAAGCATGAGCATGTAGCGGACCAAAAGATCTCGTTGGATTCCCGAACAATCGATGATACGTTAAAGAATAGTAGGTACAGCGATTGGCTATTGGAAAAATTTGGTTCCATCATCGTCCTTACGATATATGTGATCCGGTACAGTCACCGAAGCCCTGGAACTTTGGAGAACCCGAGATGGTCAGGGGAGGTGGGCAACATCACGTGCATCCCAGCATCGTTTCGTCACGCTAGGCCAGCAGCCCTGTGCCACGACCATAGAGAGTACCGCGCACCCGTGTGTGTGTGTGTGTGTGTGTGTGTGTGTGTGTGCTGCACCTCCACTTTAACAAAGATGACCTGCCGTGCATGACTTGTCCTGCCTTCGACTTGGCTCGGCTTACCTCATCCGTAGCTTCGCTCTTCTCTCGTCTCTCTTCGTCGTTTGTTCTTGGTCGTCCGCGAGAATCAAACGAGAGAGAGAGAGAGGAAAAGAGAGAAAGCGATGGGGACTCTATATACGTAATAAATTTAATCCGTGCGCGGCGGGGTCGCTGCCAGCGACCTGGAGTACCGAACACAGAGCTCACTCGCTGGCCAACCTCAACCCGCGGTCTCATAAGTAATTTACCGGAGGGCCCATTACACGTTCGTTTTGTTCCCTCGCGATATTACAGCCGATGTCTAATAACGACAATTATGTCATTTCAACGGAATTCGACCGCCCGTGGCGACCTCCCGCCTCCGTCGACGACACAATCATCATCTCTTCGTTATATCGGTATCATTAATCCGTCGACGGAATACGACGGCTATGTCTGTCGTCTCGTCGCCCTGGGATACACAGGGTAGATTTTCTTATTCACATATCGTACATTATTTTACCTATTGAATCCGTCACACGAGTCATCGACGACAATTACGTCCGCGCTCAATGAAATAATTCCAAAATTGATTGACAATCGATCAATCGTACGAACTTCGAAAATTATTCACGCAACAAAGTTTCGGGCGTCAAAGTTCAGATGCATTTGACACGTTTTACAAAGTCCGTGACGTTAAAAAAGGCTGCGCTGAAGAGTCGTAGTGCATGTGAAAGTTGTTTTCGATTGCCGTATGCGTGCAACGAGCACATGGGACATCCGTGTACACGGTTTGCATTCACAAAAACACACACACACTCGCACACCCCGTATATGGTGCACCGACGATCGAGTCGGTGGTGTAACAGGCTCAGCTGGCCACATCAAACAAACGAGTGCCCTTTGAGGATGGAAAGCTCAGCGTCGCACAACTCAACAATTCAACGTTCACGTTAATATAACGAAGTGGGCTGCTTCCCTTTACCGTACGTTGCACTTTCCGGCTTTTGCACTATGCGCGGCATATATACGTGGGGGGCGGGGGGAGGGGGGGGGGTACGTATATGTGCCGCGGTAGGCACTCACCGGCATGTGCGATAGCCTCGCTTTTCAGCCCGAGCTCTTTACCGCGCGCAGCGAGGTAGTCAGAGCGTCGGGGGCGGGGGAAGGGGGAGGGGGGTGGGTAGGTATAAGCCGGAGCACGAGGGGGAGGCACGCGAAGCTTCCGAATACCTCTGGGGCATTGTCGAGGTACGGAGTTCCGGTCCCGGGATGGTATACGGAGGACCCTGGAGGCCCGAGAGAGACATGCCAACAGCCGCGGACGAACACGGCCGACGAGGCAGAGGACAAACGAACAAACGAACCGGGGCATAATTAGACACGCATGCCGCCGGCGCAACCGAGTCAAACCACCGTCGCGAGCGCGCCCCACCAGCACCACCACCACCATCTCAACAACCGCCAACAATCATCGCGGGTCTTTCCGCGCCCGATGCCAGCAGTTTGATATTTCCATCCGTGCCGGCTTTCCTTTGACGTTTTGGATGTTCTTGCCACGGACTTACGCTCCATACTCTTATACCCATCCTGCTTCCAATTTTAACGATCTTTGAGCCACAACCGATCATACATCGACCGCTGAAGAATCCCTTGAAATGTCTCGCATGACCCGCGATGCTCCATTCGCAAAAGGACAATCCTGAGGGCAAACGGAATCATTGGTTTCGAAAGTTTCGATAGCGGAGGGAGGAAATAAAATTTTTGATATCTATTCCGTTCTCACGGCGACAGTTCTTCGGATGATAAAGTCCCGTCTCGTGGATCTCCACACGGTCGTTCCGAGAGTTAAATTACGACGTCATATAACTCGTTCTTGGTTGATCGTGGAATCGGGTCGCTGGTTTTCGAGTCAAAGTTCCAGTTGATATTATTATTATATTTTTTTTTCCACGTTTGTGGGTGAAGTTGAGTTATTTGGAAACTCCATTTTTTGTAACGTTGAGACTAACTGGTGGGAGGGTCGAGGTCCTCTGGTCTTTTGTTACCTTCATTGTCCTAATTCGATGACAACTGATGTACGAGCACATGACCGCTGTAACAACACCTAAAAATAACAGTTTGCTTTGCGACACTTTGTTACAATGTGAATGAGTCACTTTGGCTTTTGTAATAACTCGAATTTACGGGCTAGTTTCTGAGTGACAAAAAAGACCGAAAAACTGGTTAAACTCGTGACGCAATACGACTCGGCCAAAAAGATTCCGACGATAATTTCAAGAGCCGACGGGTCTTTCGACGAGTCACCGCGGGCTATGTTGCAGCTCACTTGGCCAACGTGATATTTCTATTTTCAAAGAAGAGTCTCTTTGATGGGTTCACTGTACAGAACCCGTTCTCGGTCCGTAAGGATCTTTGTCCTCGACCTTTCCACGACCTCGGCCAGATACACATTGCTTCGCGTACATGTGCCGACGCCGTATTAGGTTGTTCCGGTATGGTATCAAATCGTACGTTTAATGTACGTCGGCTTTGCTCGCCTTCACCATGTACAAACGACGGAGGTTCTTGAGATTCTTGTTTTAATTAATTCAAGAAAATCAAGTCCATCGTTACGGAGCCAAGCCGGCCCGAGTCTCTGCCTCCTTTTTCGCTGTCTGAGAAACGTATAATTCGCTTTGTTGATTGCCGCCATGAAATCTTCATGCTTTTCGCGCGAAAAGAAAAAAAACAGTTCTGGTTTATCATGTCACACCGGTGAAGTGTTAAGTGACGCTCGCACGCTTTTCCAACTAACGCCTGCTCTGTGTGTGTGTGTGTGTGGATTCTGAAACAATCGAGCGATCGTTCGGCACGATACAATAGCCATCGACAGCCCGTAGCTGCAACGCGAGCGAGCGAGGAACTGGAACGTGACGGACAACAACTCGACCGAGTGTTAACGAGACCAGCGAGACACACGGCGTTCCCTCGGATAAGAGACACGTATTGCGACCACGAACGTGTCGTCATGGGAACTTCCGCTCAACCTCTTCGCAACGTACAGCATGGCTGATGGAGGATCAGCAGCTAGAGTAATGTTACCGGTACGTTGCGACATGACCTCTTCTCTTTCATGAAGAAGAGCACTCTTATCATTCGATTTATTGTTTCCGCGACATGTTCCAGGCTCGCTCTTTCGCAAACTCGGCCCCCCATAAGTTTAGCCACGATGCAACAATCATCATTGGCCATAATACACGTGTGTCATTCATCGCAAATCGAAACTTGGTCGTGAGGCGGTGTTAGCCAAGTTGGTTTGAGTTCCCTGACTTTCAATGGGCGGAGCGCCCATGTGGTTGAACCGACTGAACTGCCATGGTGCATTTTGCACTTTACGTCCCTCCATGGCTTCCAACCGAAACCACAACGCGGGGCGAACAGACGACCAGCAGCAGCAGCAGCAGAAGCAACATCCACTTAGATTTACGACGCGTCATGAATTATCAAGGAAGACAGGAACCCATATAGAAATATCAGAGGCGAAGGTGAAGCACCTTGCACCAGCGTTCATCGTTCAGGTGCTTTGGCACAAGATGAAAAATCTTCTCATTTGTGGTGTGCGTCGCTAATAAGAATACTCCGGATATTGTGGAATTGACTGCACGGCCCAGAGCTTCGCTTCCTCTCAGACTTTTCCTTCGACTCGTCTACCTCTCAGCGTTACCATCCTATTCATCGGGGATTGAAAGTCCATCTATTTCCTCGCTACTCGTCTACCAACCGTCTTCGGACCCAATAATCCATTTGCTTCTTTTAGCTCTCTTCGTAACGCGGAAATGAAGGCGCCGGTGATGGTTCGCTCACTTCTTTTTTCCCTCGTCTTCGTGTTTACTCCAACCAAAGCTATTGGTTCGACTCAGCGCATTCGCGCGCATTGTGAAGCACGCGGAGAGCCATTCTGGTAACATCTTAAGTCTCGTTGGCTCTTTATCTCCTGCATTGTCTCGCGTAGATCCGTTCAAATGAAAAAAAAAAAAAAAACAGTTGCGGGAATATACGATAACAACATATAGTTTTTTTTCCCTCCTAAAATAACAATCAGTCTCGAGATCACTTGAGGAACTTTGTCCTCGTCACTTGAAGAAAATTTCAATTCCCCACCACGTAAAATGTCCAATGTGTTCCAATCTTCTAGCTGCTCTACCGGATTCTCCGGGTACCTTATACAATTTCTCTCGAACGTTATATTCGTAACCGCGTGCACGTGAGTTTAACGCCGTGGAGCCCGAGAGAACGTGGCGAATCGGGTAGATGTATATAAAGGCCAAGTCGTGCAGAATTCCCGGGCGACAAGTCCCCTAGGGCAGCGTCGTTATCCTCGTGCTCAGTTTGTTCATTCTCTGTGAGGGCTGTGTCACCGCCACCGGTGGAGAGCACACGGGTTTTCACGGTGTGAAGTTCTCGGTCTACTCTCGGTGCGATCGTTACCCCGGAACTCCGTAGGAGGTGCCAACCGGCAAGCTTCGCTCGTCTACATATCACCTCTACCTTTATATCTTCTCCGTACCTCTTATGATCCCCCTCCCCCTCCCCGGGCCCGAGACTCAACCCGAGGACTTTAGTTCGCAAGGGGACAGTGTGAAGAAGGGACACCAAAGTGGTAAGGGACTCTGGGGCCCTCGTTGCGCCTGGTTGATAGTTTAGGGTGGTGTAACTGCACCCAAGAAGCTCGCATTCCCAGCTTAATGATGCAACTCACACCCTTCTTGTTTCGCACCCCTTCGGACCGAAAATGAGCATTTTCCACTGCGCTGTTCCCCGCTATCCTCATTCCGTCTAAAACTTAATCTGACGGATCGAACAATTTTGTTCGTAAAATCTTCGAACGAAACCGAATCCACCATCGTGAACGAAATGTCTGTCAAGTCGCGTAAGTCCAGACGCTTGATAGTCAGGCTGGTAACCGTGGTCGTAAGTCCTGGCACAGCCCATGGAAGCCGTTCACGGACGGAACAGCAGAGCGTAATTTCTCGAAACGAGCCGGTTCCCTGGGTAATTCACGGTGTCTGAAGCAGGGAAAGGAGATGGGAAAGTAGTTGGGTCGCGCTTGGTTCATAACTCGCTCAGCTTCCTACCGGGAAGAGCAGCTTGGACGAAACCTCCGTGGGATCGTCCGGGGCCTCGGTCGCATAGACGACGAGCTCGTTTTCCCGCCAACCATCCAAGATCCACCGAGGCTGGATGGGTATACGGCGCGTGTGTAGTTTAAGCGATGAGAGTCTCGGGAAGAAGAGGAATGGAGACCGGGCGACCTTCCCGTCCACGGCGGCGCTTCTCGGGCGACCCTCCGGAGCGAACGAGCGACCTCTCCGAGAAATTCATTGCCCTTAATTACGCCCTCGTTTATCGCTGGAGCCATCGTCGGGAGATTAGCAAGCCGGCTTCGCTCCTTCCACCTTAATAGTCGACGTCGCCATTCTTTTGACTCCAAGAAATCCCGCTATCTCTCTCTCTCTCTCGCTCTAACTCCGTTACCTTCATCGTGTAATAGCTTCGTGAAGAATGATCAGCGCCATAAGGATTTCGCAAAAAATGCATTTAATCATAAATAAAAAAAATAAACACTTGAGTTTAACATACTAATTTACATTCCACTGTGACTAGTCGAATCTTCTCCTCATATTTTACATCGCAATTCAATCGTTACCCAACATTCGTCGACGAATCGTCCCAACTTTACAACACGATATATTCACGACAATGTTCGTAACAAATTCGGTTGCCACTCGGTTGTCGGTTCGTACACGATCATACCAGGTACAAATCGCACATGTGGGGGCTGTAACCAGCGCGACAACGCAACAACACAGTACCAAGTCGGTTGAGCAAAGATGAATGTAGGTACACGCTGAAAACGTTCGAGCGGAACACGAGGCTCGCGCGCGAGTTCCGAGGGCAGTGCAGAGTTCACGATGAGAGACGAACGAGGAGAACCCTTGCGAGCTTACGTGTTTCTCGCTCGCGCTCGCCTTGGCGCCGCAGCAGCACGGTTTCTCTTCGCTCGCGGTTCTCTCTTCGTCTCCCGCTATCTTTTCCCTCCTGTACGCCCGTTAGAAATATATGGGTGATCGGTTAGGATCCGCGCTCATGGTTGCGTGTATAACCACGTACCGTACGTCGTCGCTATACGTATACAGCAACACGAGTGAGTACGAAATACTGGCTCATCGGTGAACTATTCCACGAGAGGGCGAAGGAGCGAAGATGCGCATTAGGGGGGCCAAGAGTGACCGGTGTGGAAGCAACTTATAGCTGTATGGGCATCGCGGGGCCCATGACGCGGTAAACGAAGCCAGAAATATAGGTAAGATAGCGTGTGAGAGCGCGACGGAGAGACATATGAATATGCCATGCGAAAATAAAACCGAGTCGAGCAAAGAGGCGAGCAATAGAAAAGGAATATCACGTGGAACGGCCTAGGCCCAAGCTGCGAGTGTATGAGCAGCCTGGATGCTGTACATCCACCGGTCCCAGAAACGTTTTGCGATGGCTGGCGGTCCCCGTCGAGGTCGCACATTTACACAGGCCGGGGTCATCCCGAACCCGGTCCCGTAGGTACCGTTACCCGTCCGCAACGTGTATAACCATACACATGCACTCACGCTGATGCTAACCCTCTGTGGCGATATCTCGTGTGTTCCCCGCGCCCGCTTCAGCACGGCGGTGTGTATCTTTCGCACACCCGAGCGAACCGCCGGTTGCCCGGCCATTTTCTCCAGCACGCCACTGCATACTTTTCGTTGATCGCTCCCGCTAGGAAACTCCTTTCGTGCACACACACACACACACACACACACGCAAGTGTGTGCGCGTGCCGGTATCGCGACTACGTGTTACACGTTTGCAGGAATGTCGCGTGCCATTTCCGTACCTGGAATTATTAACCGACATTAGTGACTCTCGAATGTGCATATATGTATATATATATATATATACGCGTGAAGTCATGAGTGAGACTGCAGGCAATCTGTTTGTTTCATTAATTTGTTCTGACATGAAATAAACATGTTTGGGGATTGACAAAAAATAAACCTATTCAACAGTATTTTGTATTGTTGCACGAGCACGATTTGACGTAGAGTGTTGGGCTTGTTCGAGTTGGATATTCATGGTTGTCTTAATTTGTTTTTACTAGCTTTGTGCGAACTCCAGCGCCGCGTGTGTGGCTCAAGTCACGTACGCGGGGTACGCTTGTTTGTTTCGAATGTTTATACTTCTGTTTGTCCCGAGTGTGTCGGGCTTTTCTTCGTTTTGTTCCGTGCTTCTTCCATTTCGGGTCAACGCCATACCTGCAACCTCCACCGTCCAGTGTGGCTGCGGTAAAGCATGACATAACTCAGATAACGCTCTCGGCACATGCCTCAGCCTCCGTTCTTTCGGAATTCTCGTTGAAAAAAACATTGTATTACGACTCGCGTTACCACTTTTTATCACTGGTTCGTGTATTTTGGGCTTTCTCTGTTTCACGGTTTTTTTTTTCCAAATGATTACAGTGAAGTGAGAAAAAATATGTCGGCCTTGAATGCAACGTCTCAAACAGACTCCATCGGTTCAGGACTCCATTCTTCCGAGAATATGTGAATCCTGTGCGTTATTGGAGGATCTTAATTATTATACCTATCACGAAACAATGTTGATTAGGTTGCGTGGGTCGCAAATGATTCGAAGTTTGAAATAAAGCCGACGACGATGAGAAAAATGTAAGGACGATAATTAATGCCACTCGTGTGGGGGGGGGGGGGGGGGGGGGCATCCGTGATGGGAGAATTAACTAACAGTACGTGGTATAATGAATGTGTGCAAACCGGATTTGGGCTACGTTCACGTGTGCGAGAGAAAGAGAGAAGTGGCGAAGAAATTTTGCGAGTGCCGTTATGTACCATTTGAACTTGGATCAACGACACGACGTTACCCCTTCCCCTGCCTGTGTACGCTCATATACCACGTCCGTATGGGTAACTCAAACGTGTATGTATTTTAACGAGCGATGAATATCGATGAATGGACACCGGTGAGGTCGCGAGGTCGTTTCTTGGGTTAGTTGGGGTCCTCGGCTATATGATTCGCACGCTCCTCGACGTTGCTGATGCTGATGTTGCATCTGTGGTTGTTGCTGCTGCTGCTGCTGCCCACTAGCGCTGCTGGTGTGCCCGTCGAGTCAACAAGAATGGTGTACGGTACTTTGGAATCCCAAAGCAGTCAGCGAGGACTCCTCGAAGCTCGCGCCACAGTCCCGCGCTTGACCTTTGTCTTCTTGTCTCTATCGTTTTCTTGCCCCGATGTCTCTCTCTCTCTCTCTTTCTCTCTCTCACACACACACTTCTTCACGCGGTAGACCCTTTCACGACCCTCCCAGCACATCATCCGCCACACACTGTACGACTGTAATGTACTTTGTACGAAGAAAAGAGTCAGGACTGAGTGCCGTATAATACTTACTCCGAGTCACGAAATTCCTCGTGTCTCGACTTCTTATCGCCGGACCCATCATCCCCGAGCCGAGACACACGACAGGCGACCCTTCCATGCCATTCTTATTATACACGGATTTATGCATAATGAATAACGAAACAACCTCCGTCCTTTTTTTTCTTTGTTTGGTCTTTCCTTTTGTTTTTTTTTTGGTATTGTTAAATTGAATGGTTTTGTTTGAATTATGCTGCAGCCATGTGACTCGTATGAATACTGCACGGTTACGAAAAAAAAAATTACAAACTTCGTGAGTTTTCTACCAACTTTATTAGCGATACCGAGAATTCGTTGTGGATACTGAACATTTTTGTATTTTTTCGCGTCAGTCGAAATAGGAAAAAAAACTTTATTTCAATGTAGAACGACTCGAAAGAAATAATTGGGTAGAATCAGAAGTATTATCGACAGTGTAGAACCTCGGTCATAATGAAAAAAAATAAATTTTAAAAACTCTAAAATATAAAAAACCCTATTTTATTCAAATGGTAATCTTCGGGAGGCTGGCGGCAGGGTTACTTAGGTTGAATTTCAGATGGGGACCTACAATCTTGAGGATATTTTTTTAAAATTTATTTCGAATCATACATATCCTCTGAAAGCGCCAAAATAAAAAAAAATAAAATTACAACCACCCTAATATATATATATATATATATATACATATATATATACATTACACACATATATATGTGCGTTAGTGTACGATTGCGCGAGGTCATACAGTGACGAAATTATTCGCGTTTATCTCGATACCGGATACCCGCCTACGCAGGTGCCGAGACGTGTTTCAGGCCTCTCCGGTTTCCCCATCTCCGTTTTATTCGTCCATCATCAGCTCGCTTCTCGGCACTTCTCTACAGCAAAAACCTCTTGCCCAACAGCAACGCCACGTTGCGAGAAACGGAAGTAGCTGCGTTTACACACACACACACACACACACACACACACGAGTCAACAACCGCGCCATCGAGTTTCCCATCCGTATCGCAACTCGTGGCCGGAGCCGTTTTGTGTCGCGGCAAACGCACACGCGTCCACGTGACGGCCGGGGTCAGGTTTGGTCGCGTAATCGCGCATACGAGATCGCGAGCGTCTAATTTCATGCTCGCACGTATTGCCCAGCCCGCGAACCTGGGGTGTCTTGAGGGGAGGGGGGGGGGGTCAACGTACCTGCGCTCGTGAGCGTTTAACTCAATTATAGCTCGCGTGCGTCTTGATATTGTGATGCTATAGTGCATGGAAAATTAAAAAAAAATAAAAAGAATAAAAGAAAATAATAATAAAATAATAATTAAAACACGAACGTACACAAGATGGATTTGAATGTAAAACGTGGCGAAAAATTAATCGCACACGTGCATGGTTTTGTTGTATCGGGCTGGTGAGCACAGGTGTATCGTGAGACACACGAGCACACTCACAGTTATTTGACGCAATCATTATCGTTTTATTTTCGTCCGAAGCGTGTGAGAAATTATTATTATCATTATTATACTTTTCATCCGTCGAGTCATGGTGAAGTCGGTTGAAATAGTGTGTCCCTGGACACGTGTGTGACACGATTATGTCGACAGTTATAAAACCGCGAGTAAACGGGCGATGAAGAAATTTTTTTTACGTACGATTGGGTGAGCGAAGATATATATTCGCTGGCACGTGGAATTTATCACGCACTCTCGTGCGTGTGTGTTTATTGTCCATAGGCTAGAGAAGAATAAATTTGCCGTTGCAACGTCATTGGTATAACCTCACCGGGTTCGCCACTTCCTCGTCATCATTCTACGGGAGAAAATTTTCTTCTCATAGACACATACACACACACACACACACACACACATATACACACTCTCTTCGCCTCTGGCTCGTCTTTATTTCTCGGTCCGAGTAGCCTCTGGGCTATCAGCGAAAGCCAAATGCACAACTCGTTGGCTAGTCTCGCGTACATTTATATCTATATATATATATATATATATCCTCGGTACGTACGTCAGAATTCACACATTGCTTATATATACTTATATATATATGTATGTATATACGTACACGTAGCTCCTGGAGGGAATTACGATTAGCGTGTCCCTCGTGCGAGAACCTCGTGGGGTCTTTTATGCTCAAACTTTTTTTTTTTTTTTTTCTGCATTACACTTGGCGCGATTCGCGGATTTCCGTCTCGATCTTCACTCTCGGCATTACTCCGGGCTTTACGAGAGTTGTAAAGTAATAATAGCATTGTATTATATCCGTGAGCACCGGGTGAGAGCAGTGACGGTCGTCGTGCGCACGCGGAATTACAGTGTGTGACCTGCACTTTTGGATGACCGTCTTTACCGGTGCGGCGTGCGAGGAAACTACCGCGAGAGGCTGGCCGCGGCCGTGTCTCTGCGGTTTGCCAGATTAATTTTTGTCACACAGCATCTCGGTGCCACGACGATCTGGCTTATATTCGTCGTTTCCGTATGCCGATGAGAAATAATTTCTCAAGATTTTTTTTTTTTAAACGCGCTATGGACTACGTTGGACTCGCACTTGCGAGTGCGAGAGAGATAGCCCTATCGGTCATCGCTGCGGAGTGAGAGAGAGAGAGAACGACATCATAAATGTAGTTCAATGATCTTTGACGATTAAGTGTACATTGTAATATAATTTAAATTATTTTTTTTCGAAGACAACGATATCATAGCTTACAATAGTTTTGTGTTTGAAAAAAATTAAATTAAATAAAATGAAAAAAATATAATAAAATGGCCCACATGGTAATCTCAAAGGTACGATTGACATTTTTCATCGTCCTGTTTATTCACACATTTTTGTTTTTGATTGCTCGACGAGCGATCGGATGTACAAATTTTCCTACCGAATAGTAATGATCGATATTTTTGTGAAATTACGTAAATGTATGCATATATATATATATATATACACAGCAGATGCAGCAGATGTACACAGTTATGCCGATATAGATAGATAAAACGTTGACGTCGCGTGTCTATTAATCCGTACAGTGTCGATTCTCATGGCGGGTGCCATTGTCACCGAATCCAATGGTTTCCGATCAACAATGGGCCCGCATGTCAAACGACCTATTTTGCGGACGTTCCGTGACGTACCCCTCCACATTTCGATCAGTATAGCATATATAGTATATATATATATATATATATATATATATGGGATTGTGCTTATATAGTCTATATATCGATTATATATGCCCAATCCCATATATAGTTTATATACAGACTATATAGAATTTTTGTTACGTGGGGTGTGTGCGAGCAAACGGCGCCCGATCGCCCGGGCCTGCTGCTGCAGCAGCCACCCGCGCCAAGCTGCGTTCGCGGGAATCCCGCGGGACGTTACAGTAGCACGACCCGCAATTTTTCAAGCCTTTATCGTTCGCCAGCCGGAATCCGACGAGGGTCCCGGAGTCTGCTCTCGCTTCTTTCCCGCGTTCACGTCCTTTCATTCTCATCCTTCCCATTCCACACTCTCCCCCCTCCAACTCTTCACCGTGCGCTATCTCCACAGAACCATTTCTTTTTCCAAACGACGACGAGAAGCGGGGGCGGCGAGGGGGGGGGGGCGTGTGGAGGATTCGTCGAGACAAAGAAAATGGAAATAAATTTTCGTGGAAAACGCAGGACGAAGAGCGCTTGCTTGCTCCGAGGATTGAAACGAATCTTATCATTCGCATTGACTCGTCGCTGTATATACGTGCCTATCGTCTCGTTGATTACGAATCGAGAGTCGCGCGCAACCGGAAAATACGTGGACGTGGCATTCAATTTTCAAATACGTCTGGTCAGTGCGGAACGGTGAAAAATCGAGTCTCGAAATGTTTTTTTTTTACTTTCTTTTTTTTTGCGCGACGAGAAACGTCGAGAGCCATTTCACAAAAGTTCATCCATTGTTTCTCGTTGGCTTTTCTTCGGGGTATTTCGCTCAGCTGGAATTGTTTTGTTACGCCAGGTTTTTTTTTTTTTTTTGAATTTTTTTTCGTTCGGCGGTTCTCCCAACCCTACGAATCGCCGACCCAACGGTCAACGCGTTGGGCGCGTCTCTCTAATCGATGAAAACACCTCTGACCCGTTATTCAACAGAGCTGACCACTGCGTACTTTGCGTTTTCCACTCTCTCTCTCTCTCTCTCTCTCTCTCTCTCTCTCTCTCTCCGATTCGATCTCTTTTTTTTTCTCGCTCTCCCTCGCCCGCTGGGTGGTCACTCGTAGTCTCGCTTCGCTTTGTAATAACAGTGGTTAGCCCGGTGATTCACGAAGTTTTTATAAACACCCGCTGGAACGTTTTTTTTATTCTCGTTTTTTTTTTCCGATCGACGATGGGAACGGCAACGGGAAAAAAACACGCTATGTCAATAGGGTTGCACAATGCAAATGGAGCATCAAAAGGTAGTTCGAGTGAACGGCGAAAAAAAAAGGAAATAAAAAAAACCCGTTTCAAATAGAGTCTCGCCACAGGGCATCATCAAGTTCATTCGCAACGCCAAACTCAATTTCGATAACTCCGAAAGATTTTGTTGTTGAGACAAAGATTCATTGTAACAGAGACCATCGGTGAAATTCGTCCGTTTTGAACGTCGAATAAATTATTATTATTATTTTTTCATTATTAGTTTTTTTTTTCGTCAATAAAATTTTAATTGTTCGAAACAATTTATTCGGAAAAACAGATCTCGAAATGTCCACTCGATTGGACACAACCTTGGCTATATAATCAGTCTTGTACATCGAAGAAATATTTTTCCACGTTACTGATGAGACGCGAGTTGACCTGAATTCCCAATCGAATGGATTTGTCACGAGTATTCTGGGTCGTGGCTCAGGTATATATCGTATTTTTCATTTTAATCCTTGTGAATTCTGCCAATCAACGTTTCTCGACTCAAATGAGAATTCACGAGAAGCAGATTAAACTCGGTAAAACTATGTGAAAGCGATTGTGTATCATAATTGTAATTTTCGAACACGTGTGTGTGTGTGTGTTCGTGTGTGTGTGTGTGTGTCAGGCGTAATGGAAAATAAATTTCGAATTGAAATGAACCATTGAGATAAATCGATGACCGAAGGAATCAAGGTCTGGTCGTTGCTGACGACAATTAACGTTCGAGGTAAAATCTCGAGAATCCGTCGAAAGGATCGAGTGGTGGAAAAAAAGGGATATGGAGAAGTGAGGAGAAACGGGGTTCCGGTAGTCGCGGCCAATTATGGCGTCGACGTCGTGCTACAGTTAGCAAGAGCAGGAGAGAGAGAGAGAGTGAACGAGCTCACCAACGTCCACCATTTCGCTTCGCGTACTCGTCCGGATCCTGAAAGTGTATTACCCTATTATCCGCCGTAGGGCCTCGCGGCGAATCCAGACGTTAGTGCAAACCTGAAAACCCACAATAATTTTGCGAAATCCTTGTCCCGGCGAATAACGCAACCCATGGTCTCTGTCGCACAAAACTCGATTTCACGTGTGCTCACACGTATCCACTTTCAGATACGTTGCAGAGTAAACCGTGCACCGACACCAAACTTGCGTCACACAGTCATCGTCCATTCAACGTGCAGTCCATGAATTCGGTCGTTGGCACACTTTCACACGTTTCGTTATTTCACTGTTATCAATGATGTCGATCACAAAGTCCATTCGCTGCACATCCCATATAATCGCAATGTCTCGAGAGGCAATTTTCTACAATCCAGGAATAAAAATGAAGCGACCCTTAAAAAAATCGAATAATGGAATAAATTTATATACATACACAGCTTACATATCTATATATTCTGATCCGCTTTTTTTTTCATCGTATTTGTTATGCAGCTTTAACGAGATTTTCAAGATATTCATGTTAAACTTTGTGAATCAATACTTTTCTTACATTCATCTGCAGTCATTGTTTTTCATCCCGATTATATTCATTTGCTCGTTATTCATTCGCATTCATTGTTGTCGATCGATTTTTCATTTGCGTTGATCACGAGTCTCAATTGACATTGGCCAGAAAATTGTACGAATCAATTCGTTGAATGATTGTGCGGTTTTTTTTTTAAAGACGAATCAACATCGTCTCGTCGGTTGACTGGAACACAACGAGTTAATGGATCCTAACGCGTGTTGGAATAGTTAAATTGGCATCAATGAGTTGTGGATATAAAATTTTTATTTTCGTTGCCCACTTCGATTTTTTTTTTTTTTTTTTTTCATGGTGAGCTAGTCCGATGGTCAACTGGCTGGTTCGACCGTGGCCGATCGTAAAACCCGCACGATATCCGGGCTCGTAGACCCCCCGAGTGAGTTATTAAGATCTTAATCTCGTCATTCCATCGTTGATGAGGAACTGCGAGGACGAGTTGCGCCACAGATCGCGAACCGTCCTCGCCACACGTTCCTCACTCGAGTTGATCGTCATGCGAGCAACGGCCCCAACGTTTCCCGCGAGCTTGGGGGGGGGCGGGGGTGGGGGGAGGGCCCAACCCGTGGTGCTCGCGACGAGGATGTTAACTCGCGATGGCCGTACGATGACTCGTGGCAGTTCGATCGATAATTGCCACTATACGCGATCTCTCGATATACTTTTATGCTATACGTATTTTATAACCCTCATATATATATCTATATATATATGTAACAACGTTCAAACTTTTATCATAATTATTTTATTTCTCGATTCCAGAGGGCATTTGCTCGTACTTACTTCTATTAATAGCTATAAACATTTCTTCCGTCCAATCAAACGCATCCATTAACGAAATTGTTTTTTTTTTATTCTATGTTCCAGGTAAGCACTTTGGATATTCGTACTAACGATGTGATTTTCTCCAATCGTTTATGCTGACAGAACGAAGTCGATGGTTTTTCGAGTAAGTGGGCAACTTGATCGCTATTGAACATGAAAAATCGTGGAAATAAATTCATGAATGTAATGAGAATTTTTTTTTTTTCGCTGCATATTCTGTGAATTATGCAGGACAACGACGTTCTTGATTTTTTTTCTTTGTTTCTATTCGAATGAATGATGTGTCGGATAAAACACACGACACAATGGAATATGGGGTTTTTTTATTTTTTAAATTTAAAAAAAATTTTTTTTTTCAATTGCCTCAAATTTGTGTTCGACAATCATTCTGTTCGAATTGGCAACACCTGAGCCAACGAGGTGAGAAACCATAGTGACAAATCGAACGCTTCTCTCGTCGGACAACAATAAATATATATATATATATATATATATATATATATATATATATATCTATGCGCAACCATCCGAGCCGCGTATAATCGTCGCCGCCCGACGAAAACTGAAATGTTGATCAAGCAAATGCATATTCCCATTTTCCCCATCGATTGTGCATATGTGATACTATCCGTTCGTCGTGCCACTCCCCCCTCCCCCGTGTGTTCATATTGCGCATTCAACGATGGCCCCCCGTTTCAACGCCAACCGGAAGCATCAATTGTTAATTCTCACACGGCTGACAAAGTGGACATGCAGACTGTGCAACATTGTATAATCGCAAACGATTGCGACGAATTCTTTTTTTTTTGTCCCTAGAATATCGAGACAATACGTCGTGACGAACAAACAAATCAACCTGTCTCACCCACATTCGTCATTCTCGCACGAGTCTTTTGACGTTCATCGTCCGACTCGCGTCCATAACTGTTTCATACTACTATGTCCGATGGTAACTGTTACTCGTCGTCACGCAAGACGTTATGTACATCGTTGTGAAAACGTTGTAAAATAATCATTCGCGAATGAATGGGTTGATCGTTTCGACGTGAGAAACGAGAAGTGCGAGGGTATATAACGACGACACTTTAGCAGCCCGAGAAACAGTCGGTGATTGTCGCTGTGGGGACTCTCCGTGGCATTGAATCGAAACACAACGTCTTCGCTGTGGTGATAATCGTGAATTCACGGACAAATGTGCGGATCTTCATTCTGGTATAATGCCTATCGAGTTTACATGTATATGTATGTGTATATATATATATATATATATATATATATATATATATATATATATATATATATATATGTATATATATATACATAGAAGGCGTATCCAACTGTAGACTGTTCAAGTGTACGGACGTTTTAGAAATATGTGTTCCACGAGTCGGGAAAAAATCATTACGCGGAAGGCGCGATACAGGGGTCCAACGGACCCCGATGGGTTTACAGAATTTTTTTACCTCTTGATGACTGCCACATCGTTGCCCGGTCTATCGGTATCACTACGTTTTATTTTATTTACTTTCTGATTGCAAAGACAGTCGTCTGGCATTATCAAGTCGTCAACAACAAAGAGACCCGACACCGCGAGACGAACAAAACCACACGTAAATGACAGATATGCCAACATGCGTTACCAACGTCTAAAAGAACTCGGCATTTTTTTAAATATATATGTATGCATCTTATTTTTTTTTTAACAATCATTTTAATGACTCGACTTTTAGTTATTTTTACGACTGACAAGTTGCCACATCAGAGAGATGTATATATATATATATATTTATGTCTACCCATATCATCGACGTTTGGCGTCTCTCTTGCTTCATAATTTTTTTCTCCCTTCTCATCCGGCTCGTCTTTCAGATTGGAATTTTTTTTTCTTCAATATATTTTTTTTTAATCACGATTTTTCCATTCGCTTTTTCTTTCGTCTCGTTTCTCGTCTCGCTCTCTTTATTTTTTCTTCTCTCTCTCTCTCTCTTTCTCGAGCGCGCGCGCGCGGCCTTTCGCAGCTTTATTCATTCACGACTTTTCTTATATAGACGGCAGGGTTGTACGTCTTCGACCTCGTGGTTCGGGCCAACGACCCAAAGCCCTGCTTCCTTCCATCCGCGACCTAACTATATTTCACTCGTTTTTCTTTTTCTTCTTCTTCTTCTTTTTCGTCTTCGCATTTTTTTTTATTGCTTCCTCCGTCCTTTTCCACGTCTCGAAGTACCAAGCCCATTGAAATATCCGCGTCTTCCTTTGCTCGGTTTCACGAACCGAGCAGTTTTCCATTGCCGCTGACTTTGCGGGCTTCGCTCGCTCACTCGTTTATATCCTCCTTTTTCACTCTCTTTGGCTCGCCACGTTTCACGAAACTCCCTCATCCCCCCTCCACCCCGCCCCTCAATTTCTTTACACAGTTCCTACTTTTGCGTTTAATTAGAATCTCATTAGGCCACCAATAACCTTTCATCCAGACCGGAGATTCCGAACGTTTGATTCAAGATTAATGTCTTTGTACTTTGATTATTTTTTTCATTTTTTTATTTTTTATTTTCTTACTACTTATATTTTTCTTTACAATAATATTTTTCTAACTATTTTTTCTAAATTTTCTATTTCATCGACACGCTATTGCTAAATTTTTTTTATCAATTTGCACAGAATTTCCGGATCTTTGGCTACAACTTCGACGTGTCATACTTTTTCTGTGCCATTTCTTATCCGACATTCACATCGACCCTGATAATAATATCGATAAAGCGAAATTCACACGCAACAATTTCGCACGAGCATTTTAGTTTGTACGACTCTACATCCGACTCGTTTGATAACCGACGAAACTTCCCCGTTCATGTGTAATCTCAAATTCCACCGACAATTGTGAAATCGCGTGTTAAAGAAATTTCGTAATACACGAAAAAATCGCGATTGCCAGTTCTCTCAATAATTATAATCGTAGTTCGATATTCGTGCCGGAAAAAACGTACAATCTTTTTTTTTTCATCTTCACATTGACCCATCAATAATATTTTCTACTCACCCTCCGGCTAACCTCAAAAACTAATGATAAATCGGAAAAATTTGGAAAATTCGTTTCGTTTCCGGATGACAACGTTGATCCTTTGGCAACCTTGAATTCGTACGTTTGTCCAAACGCGAAAACCAAAAGAATTGTGTGACTCACACACACACACACACACACACACACACACACACACACACACACACACACACACACACACACACACACACACACACACACACACACACACACACACATACAGGGGACATGAAAGTAACCGCATTACGTCACTCGCGACGGGGGCGTCGAGAAACCGTCGGCGTGACGAGTGTCTGGGATCCTAAGCCGGGTCTGAAATCTTTCGTCGGGTTCTCCCGACGTCCGGACACAACCGAATCGTCGTCGCGAGTTATCCCGTGGCCGCGTCGGGACATCGAGCTACCCGCCCCGCCTGAAAAGAAGAAAAAATAAAAATAAAAATAAAAAAACACGAGGAAAACCCGCTTTGGGGTTATGCGAGGATTAGTTTCGGTCGCGTCCGGGGTGTCGTGGCTAAGCTCTCCCTCCGTGCCGAATCAGCGATACCGGGGGAGGGGATTCACTCGCACGCTTGAAATATCGCGAGCGATCTTGCCAACCCTAGAGCCTGTTGGAAAAAAAAAAAGATAAATGAAATAAAAAACTTCGTCGTATCCGTTTCATCCCCTAAGAGTAAGCAATACGCGGTCGATAGTCGAAAAATTTTTTTTTTTTTTTTTTCGAAGCGTGTAAACGTTTTCATGATTCAGTTTTCTTCTCTCACTGGCGAAAAGCTGATGCGAAGATCAGTGGCGGGGATTATACGCTCGATCCGTTTTTTTTTTTTTTTTTCCTTTCAAACCGCTTTCAACCTGGATTTTCGAGACTACGCAGACGGTCTCTGTGTAACGCCGCCGTCGCGGTCGTAGTCGTAACTCGGTCTCCTTGCAGCGAACACTGCAGCAGTCTTCTCTCTCTCTCTATCTATCTATCCATCTATCTATCTCTCTCTCTCTCTCTCTCGCCTCTTCGTGCATCGCCGAGTATGCCCGAGCCCTGGATTCTCTCGTTAAAAATTAACTCGCGAATGAATAACAGAATACGTCTGTGCCTTTGATAACGACTGATATATATAGCGAGCGCGCCTTCCGAAAGGTTTCGTGCGTAGATTACCGTATAGATAATATCCGACCCCATGAATCACTCGAAAAATTTATAAACGTCTAATTGATCATATTTGATTCATGACTCATGAATATATTATATATTATATATATATATATATATGTTATCTGTCGTGTGAGATCTGTGGGCCTTTGTATATATATATATGTATATATATGTGGCACAATACTTAGTCATATTGTGACAGAGACGACGGAGGGACTGATAATTCAGCGACTATCCGATTTCCAACCGGCACGACACACACACACACGTAACCCCCGTCTACGCGTCACCCCAACAGCAACTCCTCCCCGTCCATTTTGTTCGTATCGAGGGCAGGGGTTGTTGCGACCCTCGCCGAGGGAGAATTCCCCGTATCGTCCGCGATGCACTGTAGTTTTCGTGAAAACGTCACTGGCGCTTAGCGTCAACAGTCGAAACCGCGCGCACGTTGCAACCGGATGTAACTTATATATCGTTTGCCTTGTGCCCTGTCACTGTGTCAACGTTGTTTCATTTTCTTTTTTTTTTTTTTTCAACATGCATAACGTAACGTGTAAGCACGCATCCCGAGGTACGATGAATTTGCATTTTTTTTTAATGCACACATGCACCTGATGTGAAATTGTGAGATTTGTGTTGTGATTGTACCGAAAAAGAATTGTCATTGGACGTATCGTGTAATTAAATTTTTATTATCGATTTTATTTTTCGAATCATTAAAAAAAAATGAACAATTGTTTAAATATCAATTTTGAAATAATAAAGAATAATATAAATTGTTTATCCCGTTGGAATATAAAGCGAAAGACAAAAAAAAACGATTCAATTGAAATTGTCGTAATCTTCAACAAGTAATTTTTTTTTTCCGGGCTTGTTGCACGTTGAAAGTGATCTTGGATGAGAGCGATCCGAGAGAATTTAAGCTGACTAAAGCGAGAGTGGAATCTACGAGTGGGTTTACTCGCCCCCAACCCTTTTTCCGGGATGTCGTTCTCCCCGTGCCAGCCCCCGCGCACACCGCCGTCCTATCTGATTCAATTAAAACGACGGATCGTGTTAGCTGGCGCGAGAGACGTGGCCCACGGAGAAAAGGGCGGGGGCGGGAGGGAGAAACGGAAAGTGAAAGAGACCAACGGATGGGCGAGGGACCCAATCGAGGGTCGTATCGATCTGGACGATCGACGTCGAGAATTCGATCACCGCGAGCCTTTTCCATTTGGCGAGGTTGCAGTAACGAAATATAGAGGACACACCGTGCCGGCATTTTCAAGAGCACACACAGACACACACACACACACACACACACGTGACTCGGTTCACGTTCGACACGATAATTAATCTTTATTCGCCGTCCATGCTATACTCTAATACGCTGATATGCCCGAATTGAGTTGGACAAAGGGCACCGAAGATTCAACAATGGTAACCCGCGGAGAGAACGAAGCAACCCTCGAAGACGAGGTTCGAGAATCATTTGGAAAAAAAAAAATTTAAAAAAATCAGGGATTTGAGGATAAGACCATTTAAAATCGCAACGTCATCGTTTTATATTTCTCCATCGCAAAGGTGATCGTCCGAATGTTTGCAACGAACAATAGATGCACACACACACAGAGAAACACTTGGACCGTTTAGAATTTTTTCGGTTGAAATATTTCAAACACAATAAAAAAAAAAAATAATAATTATTTGCCTCAAGACTTTTTGCAAGTAAATTTTTTTTTTCAACTTTGTTCGATTTGAAAAAAAACTTTAACACACAAATTCGAGTTTATTATCAACTGCATAAACGCGTGTAAGATGTACGGGTTGTAGGTTATGTGCGACGGTTTGCCCGCGATTCCTTACGTGCGACTTTCATCGCTGGAATACGTAATACGTTGGCAAAGTTGCAACCGATGGGGGCAGAGGGAGGAGGGCGGGGGGGGGGGACGATATTCGAATAAATCATAAACGGTAGACCGCGCTCGAGACCAGATGGAATTGTGATTCAAACTGAGGCGCCAGAAACGTTATGCAGTGAGTTTCGCAAAGATTTGCATGGGAACGAGAACACCCTCGCCCCCCCCACGACCAGTTAGATACGCTAGGACGTAGCAGTGGAGAAGAAGAAAGAGAAGCGCGAACACGACTAACCGAAATATAGTCAAACGAAGAACATGGAACGCGATTCCGCGGGCCAAAAAAAATACAAAAATCATTTTCCGAACGATTGTTCGAAAAACAATGATAAACCGATGACACTCGATGATCATCGTCATTGAATATTATTAATATTATTATCACCTGTGCGACAAATCGATGTCGTATTGCAAATTCAACCCAACCTGCAAAAGACGATCAGATGTCACATCGCTAATGTCTGGTACACGCGTTCCCTGCAACAAAGTGAAAACCAAGAAAAAAAATATGAAAAAAAGGGTCGTCTCAGCCCTCAAGCACGTATAGTCCCGCAACGAAATCCCGTTGACTGTGTGCCGACGTTGAAATAAATCCCCGGATTAGGTCTCGCATGCCCACAGCTTCACAGTCTTCTCATTCTTTCGACCTTTTTTTTCGCTTCTTTTTTTTTCATTTTTCGTTCTTTCGGTTTTTTCAACAATTATTATTATTATCATTATTATTATTTTTTTTTATTCGCGGTTGTCGACGCGTGGTGAATCGAGCGCTGCTCGAGAGCGCATGAAGCACACACATTAAATATATATATATATATATATATATATATATAGATATATATATATACGATATACCCGTGATATAACGCATCGTTCGCTTCGCAAGGGGTTTGACGCTCGGCGCGCACCCACCACAACCCCCTCCCCCCTCATCCTTCCCTCGTACACTCGCGTTACATATATATATATATATATATATATATATATATATATATATATATATGTATACACATATATGTACACGCTTTCTGCCTTTGTACAGTGTAGGTCGATATCGTTTACACTATGGCCTTGGCTCTCGGGTTACATCACACCAACGACCACCAGGCACCCCCAGAACCGGCGTCAAACTGCTCAGACTAGTTTTTTTTAAAATATATTTTTTTCATATTTTTTTTATCCTGCATTAAAATTTTTTTCGGCATGAAAAAATCATTAAATTCGCATTTAATACCGAATAGATGTATAGCCGTCTATGTATATGTATATATGCTATTTGCCATTATTTCTTATTTGTTATCTCGATGGTATATTAGTTTTTAAATTGCGTTTTACGAAAGAAAATAGGATGCTTGACACGATGAGCCATTTCAGGATAATAACTTGAACGAAACGGCAAACTTTTTCTCATGCCGCTTGCTCGCGAAGCTCAACCCCCGTGCCCCCTGACCTCATCCCCCGGGCCACCCCCGCCCCCTCTCTGCAGAGCCTGCAACTCTGCGCTTTATAAACTTTTACCTCGATGCGCGTCACAGCGGAGAACTACTCGTCGCGCACGTCCTCGAGCCTCGCAGCGCGGAGCAACTTGCTCGGTTTACGTTTTTCCTGACCGCATGAACCATTCTCTGTCCCTCTCTCCCTCTATCTTGCTTTTTCGTACACTGCCCGTGTGTACGCGCGCTCGCGCGCGATTGCTCCCGACCGTGCTCTCGTGGCAGGTAATTTGCTTTCTTATCGGGCGTCTGCGATCGGGCCGAGAGGAACTTTTCGTCGACGCTGACTCGTGTTCATGAATTTTATTAAGATGCCGGATAAACAAAAAAAAAATATAAAAACCGACGTTACAGTTTGCCACAACGACAAAAGTCTACGTGTGTGTGTGTTTTTTTTGCCACATACACATACACAGTTATGCGTATATTCATGACAGCCTTGTTGCACGTGTGTTCTATGGTGTTATTTATTTTTTTTTTCAACCGTAGATATACGGGGTCATATCTGCATAATGCGTGAGGGATTCCTACATCGCTGACTCCGTCTTTCCTTCTGTGATCGACTTTTGTCTCGTTTCGCTCGACGATTCGCACTCAAACGAACTCTCTAAAACACAGAGTTCTCTTCTTTCTATATATTTTTTTTCGCTTTGTCGACTTTACAATTTTTTTTGCATTTGCTGAACGTAGCCGAGTAAAAAAAATATACAATTATACATATATATAGCTCGTATGTAAGCTAAACGTTATATTGGACATATTTAGTCCATGCATAGATAATAGATTCCCAAGTAAAATCTATATATAAACTATATAAAGCCTATATATGATCTATATATGCCCAATCTCATATATAGTTTATGTACGGACTATATATAATTTTTTTTCTTGGGCTATGTATGTCCAATCCCATACATGATTTACATATAATTTTCTTCCTTGGGAACGAATCTGGACCGCAATGATTTTTTTAATTTAATTTCTTTTATTCAGAGTTTCGACGCGAATTCACACATTTTCCCATCAAACAACGAGGATTATTTATTTTACGAGAGAGGATTATTTATTTTCGTCACGCTTTTACATTTTACACGTCGACCGACGTGTATCCGGCGTTGTTGGTCGGTTTGGTGAACAAACGACCTGGATCAGTCGGTTTTCCGAGTTTCAATTCCCATACAACGCAACACGGAAATTCCACGAGTTGCAACTAGACGACCCTGGGGTGTCGCTGTTGATATCGCTAATGACGCTGTTTCCCGTATTTTCACACGTAGCTTTCGGAAAATTCCGTGTTTCTTCATGTATTCGCTGTGGTCGGAACGATTTTCGCTGTGTCCTTCCGAACGGGAGATTAATTCGGGGTTGCGGGTTTTCCGAACAACCGAAAATAATCGTCGATGCCGCATCATCACGCACGGAAAATCGGACAACGCGACGAAATTTGTCATATTTCGGTCGAGAGTGTGAAAACCGTTTTTTCCCCAGAAAAACGAGTAACGGCGTATTTGATTAGGATGCACGACGATTCGTATCGATAATTGGCTGACCGGGGGAAAAAAGGTCAACCGGGCACGTACATCGATATCTCACTCGTCCTGTGACGCGTTGCTGCTGCTGCTGCGCATGACAACGCACGAAATAAAAAACCGCTTTTTTTTTCAAAATTTTTCTTTCGTAAACGCGTTTGGAATAATTTTACTCGGCGAGGGGGGCGGGGAAGGGAAGAAAGGTACGAAAAAAGTCATCGAATGACTTATATTCGTTTTCCACCAAAGAAAAGGATGGTGGCCCGAAGGTGTGAAGAGAACGTCGTTGAAGGCGTGAAAAACAAAGAAATTCCAGCGAACTCCATGGAATACCAAACGAAGGGTGCAAAACGACGGGTCTAACGAACGTTGGGCGGTCGAATCGCCTGATCAATATTCGGTGCGGTCTGAGGTGCGAGAAGAAACCCACAACCGGTCAACACGTTCGCCCACCGGGAAACCCTTCGAAAAAAAAAAAAAAAAAAAAAAACACAGAACAAAAAACAAACAATCATACAACCGTCAAACTGTTTATCGCTTCCGGAAACATATCCCGTTGCGAACCGAGCAATAAACATGTCCGCAATTCCGAGTTTTCCCGACCGAGTCGTTTCTCAAAAACTACATCCACGAAAAAAAAACCCAAAAAAAAAAACAATACCACAAGTTTTTCTGCTGCAGCGACGATGCAAGAATGTTAGAAAAAAAAGAATAAAAGAAGAAATAACATTAAAAAAGAAAATAATAAAAAAAACACACACACACATTTATGTACACATAAAAAATTCGTTGAAGCGAAGTGGCTTCGTAAAGCGTCAGATGAGTGAACACAGTTTTACGCGCATCGTGGATACACGACCATAACGCATGGGGGTCGCAACGATATAGCAGGTCACAGTCCAGATGTCGGGGATGTACGCTCGGACGATCGCATTTTTCCATGAAATAACGGGCGGTAAAAAAAAAATAATAATAATAATTCAACGTTCATCCCTCTGACTCGGTCTCTCTCGTCACTTAGTGATTCCCATGGTCTTTCCATCTTCTTTCCTCATCCGGGGGCCTCGCAAACAGCGAAGAGTCTCCGTTACAAAGGACGTTGGGAGGATTCGCGTGAGTTCGTGTAGTCGGGGCGTACGATGGATCGTAAGCGAGCCCAGAAATCATGAACCCATAGGCGCCCGTTCAGAGAGACAGAGAGAGAGAAAGACTTCGATGGTCGGGGGGTAGACAATTTTCCTGACGTCGAGCGTGAAAAGGCCCGGTAAATACTGGCGATTGTTCGCTCGTCAAACCGCATGAATAAATAATAATGTGCCTACGGGGTCCAGCGTGTACCCACACAAACACACGGGCATCATACGCGTTCATAGCCGAGAGCCCGAAGCTCTCTTCTCCTCTGCGTGTGCGCACCGTAGTGATCCCGCATGCCGTTGGCTCACAAGAGTGCGTTTCCTCCAGCCCATGGTTCACCGGCTTGCCACCATGGCAACCTACATATTCGCACCCATACGGTTTCCCCATAATCTACTCATCCTCCAACCGGTCGCTTTATACAACCGAGCTCACACTTTTTCGCACGAACAAACGAAAAATATAAATATTTCGATCCATTGATCACTTTTGATCCGACATTGAAAACCACATCCCTCAGAATTCATAGACCCCATACCATTCGAGCCTAATTCGCGGTCTAACTTTATTCATTCCACGCATGCGCTTTTACGAATAAACACGATCGTCGCGTTCGATGAATGGAAAGGATTGTAACCGCGAAGAGTTTCAGAGGGGTGTGGCTTACATTAATTCTCAACCTATTTGCTCGAATGTTTCGGTGGTTTTTGTACGATCAAGAAAACGAAAAGACCTCTTTACTGAACAGTCCTATAGTTTCATCATAAATTCAAAAACGTTCTGTTGAGTATTCAAGAAAAAAAACCTTCTCAAGATATGAATAATGTGTTTGGATGTATAAAATTAATTGAGTATCAATTGAATTTGGGCATTTGTCGAAATTGCACAGCGCCATCTTTCGGAGCACCATGTTGTACTGTACACCCCTTTGTCGGGTAGCGATCGTGCAACGGATCGGTCATGTCCGTTTGTTAGCAGCAGGAGAGACAGCATGCAATACAGTAAACGTGTAAGAGTGAGATCCGAAGATAGGATCGCACCACGAATGCCGTTAGTCATGACGGGGCTGTATATAGCACAACACACATATAACCAACGGCTTACGTGTGGGGTAAGCCCCCAGCATCCGTACGGCTATATATATGTACATACACACATATACATGTGCATATATATATATCACACCATCCCGCATGGTGAGCATAACAGGAAAGGACCACGTACCTGCCTAGTTGGCTTGTGCACTCACGTGCCATAAGGGTCTGTATTGCCACCCCCTAACCCACCCTCTTCAAACCCGTTAGCCAGTTGGCCCAACGCGTGTACAATCCAGAACCTGAACCATAAATTCGTGGAAACATCGTTATCGGTATATAGACTCTCTGGCATCTGGGAAAACGATTCCACCTCATTTGGTTGGTTCGTTTGTGCATGATTTAGTACGCACGTAGAACCAGAAACAGAGGGTGATAGAGAGAGAGAGAGAGCAATTCTTCGCGCTATTAAAGTGCAGAGGGACATATATGTATAGAGTTTGGGCAGCGTCGAGGCATAAACTTATGCCTACGGAAAATCCAGTACAGAGTGGGTAGGTGTGTATGGGCACATGCATCTCCGAATGTAGAATGGTATCCTGGTTGCGATGCTGTCTGGCGATGACCGTGGTGACACACTGCGTCGATATTCAGCAGGTGCCACCGCGCCATTTGAATTCGGCCGGAGTGTATAACCTATAACACACAGACACACAGGGTTGCCCATATACATACGCAATCGTGCTGGACACGGCGGGCCGTGAATTTCAACGTGAAAATCCGAGACGGACACACGGTATATGGTTGAGAACGTTGCCGGGGCATAATTACCGAGCAGAAACGCATCGTCCGACCGTATCACCGAGCTATATGGGCCATCGACGCGTGGAAATGTACACTGCGCCAATTGCCAGCCAAGCTCGTGATGAAACCTTCGGAAACGTGAACGGTGATACGTAAGAGCGACAGAGAGAGAATGAGAGAGAGTGAGAGAGATATATATAAAGCTAGGTTCCGTCGATAAATCGCAATTCGCGAGCCATCGGCGTGTACACGGAAGTGAAACGGAAACTCCCGGTAGATCCATTCATCCGTCGTCTCGCGTCATGCACAGTAACGAGAGATCGGGCCCCGCGTGCAACGTACGAGCACTGCATCTTCCTACGGTCCATGGAGTCAAATCTCTCGATGGCTCGTATCTCCGTTCATCTGCGAATTTCCATTCGAGCGGAGTGAGGTGATGTTTTTTTTTTCTTCAATTACGGAACATCAAATTGTCCGATTGTCCGTGTGAGACTCGATCATTCTACCGTCTCGTGAATCCGATAATCGAATTATTCAATTATTATTAGTGTCAATTACAATCACATTCCGGATGGCGTGAATTAATTTTTCAACGCGTTTCATTTATTTTCATGCATGTACTTCGAAGCGCCTGAGTAGAACGAGATTTCAATTGGTGTTGGAAAGGGGTAGTCACGGAGAACAGCTACACGCGTTGAACGTGAAAGCATGTGAATGTATATATGTATATATATATTTAAACGGTACTACGGTCGAACACTTGTATACAAGTCCGGTCAGAAACGTTCGTTAACGCGTGTTCTGGTGAAGAGCCGAGGAGGGAATGATGAAGCAAATGTGTAAAAGAGAGAAGCCGACCGACATTAACGACCAATGCCGTTAGCCGCTTCGAAGGCCGTGTGGTAAACCGAATCATGTTACGATCCTTGCTTCACCTTGCTTCCACGGTTTACCGAAGAGCCATAAAGGGTTCGTCTCTGGAATTGGCGAAGACGCGGAACTGGAAATGGAGAGAGAAAGAAAGATTGGGCGGTGAACACGGGGGCACACATATAGGTAGACACTGTGAAAGGAAAGACCGGTGTCGGTGACGCAGACAGATATATAAAGTAAAAGAAAGATGCAGTGACGACGTGTCAGGCACAATAAACGACGTTTTCGACTGGAGCAGTAGCAGCAATGGCAGCAGCAGCAGCACCAGCAGGTTCACCTATTTCACATGACGTATAGCTACTCTCCCTCGTTTAATGCACTTCCTGCGCCACCGTTGGCGCGCAACGCTTTTTCACGATGGTTCCGTTTCCTCTCTCCACGATTTTGTTCCATCTTTCGATTCTCTTCGCGTTGCACGAAACGAGCTTCACGAACTGCGTTGCGATATCTCGTTGCGCACAATGTACACACGTACTCATGTGTACCAGGGTGGTCCTTGAATGGGGCTTGGACGAATTTTGACCCTCCCCCACCAAATTGGCTTCAAATAATGTTTAAAGAAGTTTCCCAATTTTGCGAATCTCTATCTTTGAAATTGGCCATTACCAGGAGGGGTCGGTTTTCCATTTTGCAATACAAATGATTTTCTGATTTGAAAAAAAAAATTCAATACTGATCTTAAAATCAATATGGGTCATTACGACTTGATGCTTTTTTTCCTTCGTTAGTTTGCGAATAATTTCATCAAAATGGGTCACCCGAATGAGGGTATAACTGAAAAATCAGAAAAATCTGTGTATTTCAAATGGGAAAACCGGACCCTTCTGGTAATGGCTGATTTCAAAGATAGGGGGATGCAAATTTGGGGAACTCTTTGAAAAATGATTTGCAGCCAATCTGTGATGCAGCCTCGTCAAAATTTGTTCAAGCCCCAAATAAGGACCACCCTAATGTATACATATACGGACGCAGCTTTCGGCACTTCCTGCCGCTCTCGAGAAATCCCGAACTCCAGGCATTTGGTATGCACGTGATTCAGCCGTTTCATCGGACCGTGGTGCGCGTTCAAAGCCCCCGGCTCTCTTTGACAGTAAGCGATATCTCTTTTGCCTGGTATTGCCTCTGGCTGACCTCCCTTTTGTGTCGGGCCATCCGTCCCGTCCTATCCGCGACTCGGAAAAGACCTTCGACACGAGCATCGCTGCATCATCTTCCACACTTTTTTTTCACCGATACACTCTGTGCGGCAACTTCTTTATCCGACTGTCGTGCACCTTTTTTTTTCTCGCGGCTATTCGTCGTGCATCCGTCGTACGGAAAATCACGTTGATGCTGTATCTGAAACTCGTCGTTCGGCGAAAGGTCGAATTGTGAGTTCTGAATGACGATGGAAATTGATTTTTCAAGTAAGCGTAATCGACGAAACTGAAAGATTGACACTATTTGTTTTTCCCCGTTGAATATTTTTAAACATTAAATTTATAATTTAAACATTAAATTTATAATTATTAGTCGAGAAAAATGGGTCAACGAATTTGAATGAATAAACAATTACAATTTGATCATCGTCGTAAATTCCATTTGCCTACTGTTTTTCATGAAATCATCCAATAAACCGTCGATTGCTACTTCAATTAAACCAACTCAATAGTCGCCCGGGTAAATTGAATTACATCACGCGAACCATCGAATTGTATCGGGTACAAAGGAATCACCGTAATAAATTGATTGCATTTCTCCCTCTCTCTCTACCTCTCGCTCTCTCTCTCTCTTTTGTTGTTACTTTCGGTTCACTCCTCCTCCTGAAATTTCCAACGCCAATACACTTTTTTCACCCCCCCACCTCCACCGCCAACTAAATACGTATTGGAAATCGATAAGGGTCCATTGATTGCCACTCGAAACAAAACAAAAAAAAAACAACGTGCTTTGGAAAATTACACATTTGACAAGGTTTGCTTCGGTCACTGTTTTTTGCCCCTGGATTTCGATCGAACGAAGGTAGAGAACCTCTCCGAGTTTCACAGCATTGTCACCTGAACCTCCTGGGTCGACGGCACGAGTGGTCGATCGATCGATTCAGCTTTAACCGATGTCACGGTTCAATTACCGATCGACGCATGATATTCCGCAGCCAATGTAGGTACACTCCTCTGTTCGCGGCAGTGGCGAGGCCGGGGGGAGGGGAAAGCCGGGGCTAGAGTCCACAGGCCGTCTGGGGAACATAGTGCACCGTAAGACCGAGTTAGCAGAGCAGGAACGGAGCGAGAGGAACAACGAAGGGGACGTGATAGTGAAACAGAGACAGAGGGAGCGAGAGAGAGGGAGAAAGAGAGACAGAGACAGAGTTATGGGATGCGAGGATTAACGCAAGTGATGTTGGCACACCTGCTCGCCCTATGGGCCCGAGCGTGTTCTCGGTGTTTGTCATGTGCACACAAAGCGTGGGTGAGTGAGAGAGACCAAAAGAGGACATCGAGTGGGTGGCGGGTGGGGCGAGGGGGAGGGTCGGCGGAAAACGCGGGGCGACGCATACGTGTGTGCGCGAGTTAACGTGTGATAGTTACGTGCGAAGTATTTGTGCGAGGGATAGCGGGTGACTGTTCGCGGGAGCGCCAGCCGAATTAAGGGGCAGAAGGGAGAATGATAGGAAGAGACAGAAAGAGGCGGAACGATTTCGAGTATGCGTATAGCGTGGGTTAGACGGGGACAAGGGGGGGGGGATGAAAGTACCGTGGAATGCTTCGGCACGCCGCGTTCCATCCGAAGCCGCCGGGCCACCCCCCACCCCCGCCTCCTCACCCCACACCTTTAAAATAATATTTTACCGGGATTATCGCCGAATGGAAATGGTAAAACAGCTTACGCTTCGCACTTGAGCGGCCAATGGTATTATGCAAACCGAGCCGGGCTTTCTCTCACCCTTTGCACAACCCCCGACTACGTGTATACAGATATACACACCCACATGTGAATTATATATGTATGTATATATATATTTTTTTTCGATTCAACATTACCATCGCCACTTCACTGCAGACGCACACACACATTATTTATCACTCGGTCCACACCGACGCAGTCCCATCGCACATTCGCACGGTGCAAATCACCCCCCCCCCCCACCCTCCCCGACAACCCTTCGAATTTCCATCTACGTTCCGCGCGTTTATCACGCGGGGTGGGTAAGTCGTCGAACCAACTTGCCTCGCCATTTCTATCAACCCGAGCGACGAGGGGGAACAAAAACCTGTCTCGCCCGCGTTTTTTTTTTTTTTTTCATACCCCTCGGTGAGCTTTGACGTTGAAAATAATTACAATTATTGAAAGAAAAAATGAAATGCGAGAGAAATAAATGGATGGAGATTGGTGGAAGATGATTATCACGAGGAATGAGAAGAGGGGACGTGACAAAAGAAATATCCCTCGCACGGTGTGTTGCACCGATGCATCCGTGCATCCGAGAATGATGGCAGGTTGATTATCGAAGGCCATATGAATCCACGCTTTTGAAATTATACACCAACGTTAGTCTGCCGAGCAGTGGGAATCTCCAACGTCTGTGCGTCTACGAAGAACAAGACGCTGCACTTTTCATTCCCCCCCCCCCCCCCGCCCCCCATGCAGAAATGAAACTTGTGTTTGTGAGCTGCGAATGAAGGATCGCAAGTTCCGATTCGTCGAAATAATCGTGAAAAATCCTCGTGAGTCGTGGGGGCTCTAAAATCTTGAATGACAATGTAATCATTCGGTCGAATGTTTCGTTGGATCGCGAGATGTATTTTCAAAGTTACCGTCGCAGGTGCAAATGTGGAAATGGTGACGACATGATGCAGCGGGCTTGAGATGGAGGGTCCAGTCGGTATAGTTGTCGAGTTTCCGATTGTCAGTGGCTCGACACGGGGGAACGCGATCTCCGACGGGACTCGAGCCACTGGAAAGGGAGCCCGGCGAACCAGCAGGCAGTCCGGAGCCGAGCAAGACGGTCGATGTAATTCGGCCTGGCATTTCGAGTATTCGCGTTGTCGAGTGCTCTGGAGAACGCGTGTAGGTGAGGCTCCACGTACACGTGGAACACGATTGTTGATGGCTGTCGCGAGTGGGTAACACACCGCGCGGTTCAACGTGAAGACTCTAATGACGTTTGGCCCAACGTCAAAGACAACGGAAACGACGTCACGGGATGCTCGTGATAACTCCAACAATGTCCCGTGAGAAACTCGATCCGAACTCTCTAATCCCTTTGCGCTGTCATCCGAAGGTGCCTCACCTCCTCATCCATCCCTATCCCTTGCTCCAACGTCGCCTCCTTACCGAGACACTGCAATTCTTGAGGTTCCACCAAGACCGACTGGGATGCTCAAGGATATCTCATTATGAAACCAGTATGTTTGGGAGGATCATCTGCTTCGCGTAGTCTCTCTCCTGAGGAGAAGTAGAGGAAGAAGAAGAAGAAGGAGAGGATCTTCGAGAGTCTCTTGATGTGTCTCAATAATTCTAATCTCGCCGGAAATTTATGTGTTATCTCACTCGGGTTACAGAGTACATTAGAAATTTAACCGAGTTGAAGCATTCTTAGCTCTCGTAGTTAATTTGTTCGTTCTCAAACAAGAGCTGTAGTTCAACCTCCATGAAGTTCTGGATAAACAGGAACGAGCCATTTTCGCTCGGAACTGTGTTCGGGTTTTATTCCGCGAGGTTTTTCGAAGAATCAACGCTTTGGTAGCTGTCGAACAAATTTCAAATTTTCCGAACTAAGTATCAACTTTCAACGTTGAGCAAATACCGTGACTGGATCATCCACCCTGCTTGAATTTCTTCATCCCCGTTCCCAGATGTTTACCAATTTGTCCGCAAGCTCGTCGGAGTCATTGCCCACAGCGATTGACGATTGACGTGGTGCTTCTTTAACGGTGTGACTCATCATTGTCCGATTGGACGACAAGTCGGGCGTTCCTCCCAATTCGACGAAACGCGCGTCTCGAATAACACACGCACACACACACACATGGGTGTCGAAGCCCTCGCGGGTGACATCGTTCTCGGGGTTTCGTAAAACTCGAACCGAGATATCCTATCGAAACGTCCACGACGTCGTGAGATAGAGGCCGTACGGTGCCGCCGTCTCTTATCCCGGCTAAAGAGGGTTTCTCGGATGGCTCTTCTTCGGAGCTTCACGCACACTCGTATAATCGTTCGACTCTGAAAAGACACGGGAACGTACCTCTCCGTTCCCGTCCGAATCATCAGGCGAAACTTTTTTCAAACGGAGGACACGTGTCTGGTGTATCACCCAAGATTCCCGTTCGTACGATTTTCGCGTTTCAACGAATTTCACGACGTTTCCAAATGGAAAATTTGGCACACCAGCGGTTTCTGGAAATTCAAATGTCCGGAAACTTGAACGGAAAAATTTGAAGACGATCCGACGATGGACAGTTTGCGAAATCCGTCTTTGATGATGCATCCTGGTCGCGCCGTACCAGTGGCAAGTCTCGAACGTACGCGTTTAAGCTCACAAATGCAAGAGCAACATATAGATGTGTGTGTGTGTACGTGTTGTATGATAACTATACATCGTTGGATAACATCGCCTGCGAGGAAGGACCAGCTGACGCTCGGGTTGGAAGCGTAGAGCGGGCCACACGGCCCGTCTCGAGAATACCCGACACCCCGGTGGAATTACAACCAGCGATGGACGACCGCACATCCTGCCGCGGCAAATATTGATTTTGCTACGTGGAATACGACAATGATTTGTCACCGACGTGCTGGCTCTTCAGCCTCCTCCGTCTTTGTTTCTCTCCCTCTCTCTGTCCGCTTTTGGTACCCATGGCATCCAAAGCTCGCTGCGTTGCCGGTTATGGGTGCAACGAGGACGCGAGACCCCCAACAATCCGACGGTACACCGTATACGGAATGGAAGACCCCGTGTGTGCAAGCCGAAGAGCGTGCGTTAGACCGAGGGATGAGCTATATGGGAAACCGTTTCTATGAAACTATGAGGGATCCCTGGCAAAAGCGAATAGCGTGACTGCCGCTTTGTCGCATCGCTGTACGTATGAGATTGAGCGGGACTGAGGTGGATATTGGGACCGGGGCTTGATGCTCTGTTTGCACTCTGACAAAACCACACGAGCTTGCTACATTGCGTGATCTCGCATACGTATAAGCTTTTCGTACTATATATATACACACACACACACACACACATACACACACACACAGATGCACCTGGTGGCACCTCAACGAATATACATAAATCCACGTAATTTAAAATAACGTTCTTCAACAGTTTTTTTTTTCTTTTTTTTTCGTGACTGTATATTGGGGTCTTCACGCCCGTTCCCCGAAATTCTAGTACTTATATGTGTTATTGTAATTTTTTTTTCTCTGTGACTAGTGCCGGCCCTTTGGTTGTGGTTACCACGTCTCTTATTCGAATCTCCTCAAATACAGTCGCAAGACGACAAACAAATGGCCGGCTTCGTCTTTTATCAATGTTTGCGGTTCAACGCCTAGCTCACGACTTCTCACTTGTTCGTGAGTCAATAAAAAACGAAAAAAAAAAAATAATAACTACGTATTTTGTCGATGGATAATTTCCTTTGCACACATACGTGCCATCAAAATTATTCGGACCATTTTTTGGTTACTCCCCATTTTCTCGAAACAATCCGATGGACATGCCAAACGAACGAATGAATATTCAACAATATTTCTTTCATTTCATTTGCTTCAGTTATTTTTTGGTAAAAGAAAAAAAATAGTCGTTGATTGATCAATCGTAAATCAATTATCTTCTTTTGTTTTTTCGACGATACTTGTTCCGTGGCAAAAGAATGCGCCACGGTTCGTAAAAGGGATTGATGATTAGTTTGTTTTTTTGTTTTCTTTGCCTTATTTTCGGGCTCGTCCCAATCTCATCTGGTAACAGAGAGAGGCTGCGCGTATACACGAAGCAAGGTCCAAGGACCTCTATCGCTGCGCATCGAGCGTGTCGTCTGGACTCTCTGCCACGTCGCTCTCCGGTCGAACCAGTTCTTCGACCATTCGATCCTCGATCACGCCCGGCGACCGCAGACCCCATACACACACACATACGCACACACACTGATCTTCGCAGCTCCCCCCCTCCCCGTGCCCCTCATCGCCACGCCACCGGCGGGGTCTTAACGGCCCGGCCACAGTCCACTCTGCATCCTCAGGGTCCGGTGTGTTCACCTTCGTCGCATTCCATCGTCGCACCTACGCTCGTGCGAATCGAGGCTAGGGTCCTTCTCGTTCCAGCTACCACGGTTACATATAACTATATATATATCGATTTTTTTTATATACTAGGGTGGTCCTTATTTTGGTTTTTTTTTGTTAATCTTGGCGCTCCCGGCGAATAATATGATTCGAAATAAATTTTAAATAAATATTCTCGAAATTTGAGATCCCTATTTCAATTCTCAACCATGCCTCCAGTCTTCCGAATTTTGACTATTTAAATAACACACGGTTTTTTTGTTATATTTCAGAATTTTTTTTTTTACGACTGACAAATTTTGCAGTGTAGCTAATCCTGTAGATTATAAACGATTATTTCCTTTCGAGTCGTTCTACAATGGAAATAAGGTTTTTTTTCTATTTCGACTGACGCTGAAAAAAAATTATTGTCTATGATAAATAACGAATTTGTGACATTGCTACTATAGTTCGTAGTAAAGTTACGAAGTTTGAGAATTTTGTGGTACAGTACTTTAGTGATGATGAAATAATTTCTGAAATATGAAGAAAAGATAATCATTACGTTTATTTCCTTTGGAAATTATTTTATTTAATTAATTTATTATCCATTAGAAGCGCCAAAATGAAAAATAACCAAAATAAGGACCACCCTGATATATATATACGTACACCACGGTTTGTGTGTGTGTGTTTTTATACACGGATACATATTTAGTTACGTATTTGGATATGGCTGAGCTGTAATACGCGTGAACACGGATTCCCCGATTCGTCGCACCGATTATTCGCTGCCGCAGGAAGCACGGTTTCACGCACAAACGACGTGAAACTTTGAGTTCGTCAAGGCCGCCTTATGGAGTTTTATGCTCGGTTAACAAAAAAAAAAAAATAAAAATGAAAATCAAATAAAATCAGATAAATAAGTTTCAAAAGATTATTCTATTCCACGGATGGTATATTTGTCGTTTTATCGATGTTAAGCCGGATATTATCATGAAATCGTGGAAAATTCGTGGGTGTTCACCATCGTTATGCATAAAAGAATTTCGAACTTCGAACCGCGTTGCCTCATGCATTATCAAATTTTCTTATCCCTCTCACGGTTTTTTATTTGTTATTAATATTTTTTTTCAATTTCTATCGTTGACAGAAATACGAAAACAAAAAATAAATTCTTAATCCATGCCCACGATGATCTTACAATTCTCACACGGATTTTCTACAACCACGCTCGGTAAAATTAATTTTCATCTCTCTCTTTCTCTCTCTCTCTCTTTCTTTTTGTCGTGTACGTGTGTGAGTGTTTTGCCGTGAAACTCGTGGCAACGTGGACGAACGTGGTTTCTCGCTTCTCGATTAGCATCATACGGTCGTAAATTCTTGGGAAAGCGAAGAGCAGTAGTGGACCCGCGGTTGCCGGGCTGCTGTGAAACGTTGTATCGCGGGGGTGGGGACGGATTTTTACGAGACACACACACACACGGGTGTACAACCGGGATCCGAGTGGATTCGCCGGCTCGTTATACGTAGTGACTGTTGTGTACCCCGTAGTGCTTGACTGATACTCCGTGTTTCGACGAGACAGCTCTCGCAAACATGTGCGACAGCCACGAATCCGGCGAATAAACTCCGAATGGCCGCAAACGTCGTTTCAAATTTGAAAGAAAAAAAACCAATAAATAAATAGAAGACACAAAAAGTAGCAAAAAAAAAAAAACTTTCCTAACAGGAACATTTTTTTATTTTATTCACATCGAAAACAAATCTGCAATATATTACGAATACACAAATGTGTACAATTTGTTTATTTATTTTTTTCAAATTAATTCTTCATAATCACTATTATATCGATTGACAATATTGATTAATTGTTTTCTTTTTGTGTTTTTTCAGGTAAGTTCATTGGACGTTGTTACAGCGATGCATTAGTCTGAATTCTTCTGTCAACGGTTTTATCGAGAGCTTTGAGTGAGTAGAAACTTCGGTACGTGAAAATATGAATTGTTCGTGCGAGTGGAAAATATCAAGAATTACGTATAGGTGATTCAATTGAAAAATTGAAAAAGAAGAATATATCAATGACGTGAGAAATGAATTCCTGTCGGTGTTTAAAAAAAAATTCGTAATATCCTTGCCACGCGACCATCTGAGTCATCTTGATTTGTGACACTCGAGAAATATGGTTATATCGTGTTTTTTTTTTTTTTTTTCAAATTCACTAGTGGCAAAACAATTTTACCGGGTTTTATGGTTCGAAGAGTCGAATATTATAGGAGTGAAAAAGACGTATGAGTAACGGGCGATTATCGTGAATGGATAAAGATGGAGAACGAGAAAAACTTCAGCGATTCACAGTCATTCACATTCGATATAACTCCGTGGGCTCGATAGCCTTTCGCTCGATCGCGACGCCTTTTCGTATATTCCGTGTGAATTACGTTACAACCTCTCGCCAAAACGACCAATTTGCAGCATCTCGTTGTAGTAAATTCCGTCACTCCGGTGCCACATACATATATGTATATATTACATGTCGCACGGTGTTATAACACGCACACTCATGCGAGTACTCGTTCGTGGATTCCATACCCGACACTCGATAAGGCAGTTTCTATGTTAATCGATTCGCTTATTATACTCGTAACCCGCTGTCCGGTGTCTCTTCATTTCACGTTTCAAGTGTCGAAAGCTCATATCGTTGGGTCTCGACGGGCTCGTTGGTCGCGACGCAAAACGTCTTCGCCCTCGTTAGCTCCAATAGTTTGGATCCTCACGAAGATACTCCGTGGCTTGCCCGGTCACATCAAATGCCATTATATTGAATAAAATAACGTAATAGAGAAAAGAAACATTAAATTCTCGACACTTGACTTGAAAAATTTAAAAGAAAAGAAAAGGAAAATTGTTGAAGTATTTTTTTTATTGGGTGATCATATTCAAGTGGTCCTTATTTTGGTTTTTTTTTCTTCACTTCGGTACTTCCAGAGGATAATAGATCAATAAAATATAATGATTCGCAAAAGAAATGAATACAATATTCTGTTTTTCATATTTCATGAAAAATTTTTTCTTGATTATTGAAAAATATAATTTCACGGGATAACGGCGTGTTTCATGTACTGTCCATGTACAATAATTGTACATCCATCTTAGGTACTGGTCGTCACACCAAATATCATAATATTAATAAAACAAATAAATAGAAACAAAATAAACATTAATTTCTCGACACTTGACTTGGGAAATTTGAAAAAAAAAGAAAAAAAAAATGGTTCCAGACGAACATAATTTGTTTTCATCGTAAAACAAAATTTCAGGGCATAACGTCTTGTCTTGTCAGGTACTGTCCTATTGTCTTGAAAAGTATAAAACCTTTTCAGCGACGTAATGCAGACGCTAGAACGTCTGCGGCGTCTCGAATGCCAGAGTCTGTGGTGTGTCACATCAGTGAAGATACTTTTATCCGTTGGTATATCGATTATCGCCTCGGGCTTAGTTTTTTTTTTTTTTTCATTTTTTTTTTTCATTTTTTAAGTTTCTCGCGTCTCGTTGCCGCCGAAACGAAATCTCTCGAGGGACCTCTCCCGTTTTCTCGGAAGTGCGGGCGGAAAACCCGCGCGGATTCTCAGCTCCTTCGCCAGTTTGCCGCGAGTGCCGCCGAGGGCGTTACGTGCGGGTTTTCTACGTTATAAATGTGTCCGTGTCCGTGTTCGTGTCAGTGTCCGTGTGTGTGTTGAGAATGTCGGTGGAATATCACGAGAATAAAAAAAAATATATATATATATACGAAGAAAAGAAAAATGCGACATAAAGACCGACGGAAAAATAAAGAACGTGAATTCGAGGGACAGAAGGCGAAATGTGAAAGAGTGAGAGCGAGTAACATGACAAGTGTGCCCCGGTATTTCCGGCACTGTCGTTTACTGAATACCTCGGGTTCTGAGTGACTTTCGTCGTACCCGCAAATGCACAATGCTTCTCTCAACCTGTCTCTCGCTCTTTCTCCCTCTCTCTCTCCCACTTTCTTTTTCATTCCATTCTTCGTCTCTCTCTTTTGTCCAACCACCTCCCACGGGATAAACCAATGTCCCAACCCGGTTATTTTTCGACAAACGTTGTTCCATTATTATCAAGCTCCCGTTGGCCATGCGCTTATTGTCGCATCAACAAACCATGCACTGCCATGTATTTAACGAACAACAATTCACATATTTAACTGCGAATTTTCGCGACAACGTTACCTTGATGTAAATGCGAGGTCGTGATAATTTTCTTCAACCCCAGAACCTTATTCATGGGTCATCCGTGTACGTCCGAATTTTTCATCGTGAAATAAATTCCAAACCGGACCAATTTCTCATGACAAACACTTTTTCTTCAAAAATAAAATAATTAATAATGATTGTATTGTAAAGAAGAATAGTTGTGCAGCATTTCAGAATTTTTGGTATACATCGAGTGGTCGAAAAAAAAATCCAACATACACGAGTGACCCACGGTTTACGTAATTCAAAAAATAAGAATAAAATAAGATTACGGTTGTAGGATTGAAATCATCGCGATTCCAATCCAACTCCAATTACGTCACGACTCAACATCTCGAATCATTATGCATCTTGATTAATTGACCCTAAAACACATGGCGCTCGAATCAGAAGCATAAATTCGAAAATTGCCACCTGTGCTGTCTTCCCCCCGCCCTCTCTCTCTCTTTCTCGCATCCGAAAATTCGCCAATT
Organism: Diplazon laetatorius; assembly: GCA_963662125.1. Taxonomy (NCBI): domain Eukaryota; kingdom Metazoa; phylum Arthropoda; class Insecta; order Hymenoptera; family Ichneumonidae; genus Diplazon; species Diplazon laetatorius. Next base: position 5,596,061 of record OY759158.1, on the reverse strand, counting down.
TTATAATCCCCGACACAAGCCTCGGCAACGGGGCACGGTGCAACCGGATAAAACGAAGCTGACGTGACGCGTGGCGCGTCGGCTACCGGAATTGAGAGAGCGAATCGGGGCGTGGCAGAACAAATTAGCCTGAGCTCGGTATATACGTATATATATATATATATATGTATATATATATATATATATATATGTATATATATATTCGCGTAGTTATCGAGAGACCCGCCCAAACGTTCTATCGTCCGACATGGCTCACCCAACGTTTTGTCCCCAATTTTCATCAAGTCCCGCAATGTGTCGGCAATTACTTCGCACAAACGCTCCGTGTATGTATTATACCGATGCGTGTGAATAACGAACGAGTGAAAATGTTATCGGGTCAATGGATTTTCGTTTTCTCGTGGGTTTATAATCGTGTAGCTTGTAAATTTTCCAAAACCACAAAGTTGTAAATATCGCGGTGTGAGGAACACTGTGTTTGTGTGTACATGTGTGTGTTGTACGGAAAGTTGTGGACATTATTTAATATTACATCGTCGCGTGTTTCGTGAGCCCTCACGAAACGTAAACATTACGAGTTGCTTGCCAAAGCTTCCCCTGGTAAAAAAAAAGATACATATATATATATATATAGTCTATATATATATGGAAACTATATATGGGACTCGGCACATATAATCCGGATATTGATTGTATATCCACTATATATATATATATATATATATATATATATATATATATATATAGACTACATAAACTTTATATAGTCTATAGATACAGATTAGGGATAGTCTATCTATTATCTATCTGGATAAACTATATATGCTCACCCAAGTAAAAAAAATTGAATATGTAGTCCATATGGATCATATAAACTACATATATGTAGTTTATATGATCTATATACATATATAATGTTAAATTATATATGTATATAATTTTTTTTACTTAAGCAGTCCCATGTACAGTTAATATATAAGTGTTCAACTTGGGTTCTGCTTGAAACTATCAGGGTCAGTATGTCGTGTGCGATATGTGGATAAACCGGTAGAACGTAGAGATGCTTCATGTACTGCACAACCTTGTAGGGTCAACACTTTCTGCCCGCATCGCGGCAGTTTGTCATTATCAGGGTCCGAGATGATCATCCGGCTGCTCAACCGCAGCAACGGAGCTTCTTCGGCTTTACCTTGGGTTCTCGGGGGCTTCGGAGCTTTCGCCAAACAGACCACTCACTGTTGCTATTGCGATGCGCTTCCAACGTGAGAGAACACCCACTCGCCAAACTCTCTCTCGATCATCCCTCGTTCCATCGGTTTCACGGTGTATGACTATATTTCTGATGGTCCTCCATCGCACCTTCTCTTTCTTTCTCGCTCGGTCGTTCTCTCTCTCTCTCTCTCTCTCCCTCTGTTCTCTCTCTCTCTCTCTCTCTCTTTCTCTCTCTTTCTCTCTCTTACGTTCCGTGTTCTACGTTTCGCCGACGAAGCGAAGACCCATTTATCGACTCGCGTTACGCCACGTCGAGTTTTCCCTTTATATCCCTTTCTCTTCCTTCGTAATTCTTCTTCTTCTTTTTTTCTTTTTCTTTTTTTTCGTCTTCTCCCTCCAGCGTCCTCCTATTACTTCGTGTTCAGCAAGTTTGACACCCCAAAAGAGTCTCGTGTCTCCGAGCTCTTTCTCCCTTCCCTCCTCCCCTCCCCCTAACTCTATCTCCATCTCCCTCGACGTTTCGAAACGGACGCGGGAAAAAAAAACCCCCCTTCGGACGCGCTTGAAAGTGGAATTGGTGTTATCTACACGTGCACGACGTTATAGCCGTAACATGCAATCGGAATTGTCGGTTAAATTGATGCCTGTTACACGATTGCCCGGAGGACATGGGAATATTGCATATATGTGAGAATCGAAATTTTCGAATGTGAATATAGCTACGTGAAATTTTCGTCGATGTGGTTTCTTTATTTTTTTTTTATTTTTTATTTTTTTTCCTTTCATTGGCTCCCGGTAAACTTTACAAACACAATGCACGACGATATGCGAAACACCTACACGGCTTGTACGACACGACGTAATCGACGCTGATGAGAGGGTTGCGGCGAAATGTTATTTATTTCTTTTTTTTTTTACATGTATATATATTTTTTTTAACTCGAGGCCGTGAGGCGACGACCCCGGGGGATCGGATATGCAACGTCGAACTCTGGTGCCCGCATCGCTCGATCCGACGGGATGCGACGCCTACGGGCCTCCATCTCACGTGCGTTCAACACACTATATATGTACGCAATGTGCACACACACACACACACACACACACACACACACACACACACACACACACACACACACACACACACACACACACACACACACACACACACACACACACACACACACACACACACACACACACACACACACACACACACACACACACACACACACACACACACACACACACACACACACACACACACACACACACACACACACACACACACACACACACACACACACACACACACACACACACACACACACACACACACACACACACACACACACACACACACACACACACACACACACACACACACACACACACACACACACACACACACACACACACACACACACACACACACCGCGGACATACAAACATCGCGTGTAAACCGCTACGGTTAGGAATTACGGATGTAAATCTCAACTTCGCGACGCCACGGGGTGTGTCCTATCTCGTGTTTTTCGGTAGCTGTCCATTTCGTTTCGCGAATTCTCGGTCCAACACTTTTACACGCGTCGTAAACCCGATTGGCCTGTCAGTCGGACTATCTGGAAATAATACTTTCCCAGCCGGAATTATACGCAGTGGTGTTATCTCAGATTTTTCTGCATATTTTTCAGAATATCTTCGCGAATATACTGTTCAAAATTATTTGAAACAAATATTTTTGTATTCTACATGAAAAGCCCTTTCAAATGATACCTCACATCCTACATGAAATTGTATTTTTTTTTTTCGCCTACTCGACACATAATTTCACATGAACGATTATAGATAGCGCGCAGCGATGGGCATCTATTCAACGAAAATGTATTTGAAACACTTTTCTCACGGAATTAACAATAGGGTCTGATCAATGTCCCTATAAAATTAATTATTATCGTACAAATGACTTAAATGAATTATTACTGTACAAATCCGTTGTACAATAATGATTTATTTGAATTACCGCATAATAATCAATAAGACTTATATTCGTTCGAAAAAGTAGCTGAAATACATTTCACATTGAATTAACGTCCATCCCCGGTAGCGAGATATTATTATATATATTATCATTTCATATTTATTTATCGTCGCTGGTTTATCGACGACTCCGGGCTGCATAACGAGATTTACCGGTGATGCGTGGTGTTCTCGTTTTCACTCTTGTTCGTTAACGAACCACTTCGTTCGGGGGACCGCACTTCCGTCCGAAGAATCGATGTTGATACCGTGCGACGGCGGTTGCGAGGCTCGGTAGCCGACGGCAACGACACGGAGGGATCGTTATGGGACGCGGTCGAAAATAAACGAGAAAAGAACCCCCCCCCCCCCCACGGACTGTATGAGGGACAATCGACGGTGTGTGGTTCGTCGCCGCGAGCTTGTGTGATGTTGGACATTGGAGTGAGACCATATCAGCGGTCAAAGGACCGTGGAGATGGCATTTTTACGTTGGCCCCGAGTTGGCACATGGACGAAAGAGAAATAAAGTTGCGAGTAGAGTCAACCAGCCGAGCCTGCGGAGGGTCAAGTACCCGGCGGCCATCAGTGTCCACTCGTCCACACGGAAACGCACGGAGCCCCGAAAAAAATAAAATAAATAAAAGAATCAGCCGGACAGGGTTTCTTTTTTTTTTTTGGTCTCCCGAGAGACGCCTTCGTGAGAAATAGTGTTGAGCGAGGTGATGATCATATCGCGAAAACCCGGGGATTTCAGTGAGACGTCGGTCGGGCAAAATCTAAATAGAGATGGGACAGGAATAAATAAAATTCTGTATGATAAAAAAAAAAAAAAAAGAAATGAGGAACGATGATAAAAAAAATAAGATGAAGGAAATAAAGGGGGAATGAGGGACGATTGATGTTGCAAAGAAGTATGGTAAAAAGGGTGGAATGTTGATCGTTACATATAAATATGAAATTTTCGTGCCTCCCGCTTGGATCTTTTACGACGGTAGCAGTGGCCCATAGACCACCACCACCCCCCGCCCTTCCTTGCTAGGGAAATGAGGCCAAAAATTCTCGTGGGGTCTGCGTGAAATATGCCATTTTTTATTTTGTCGAGTACTCCGAGCACCAGCTTGATATGATTGCTTTCGTAAGTGCTCGTTGAAATCAATAAAATTGGGGGTAGAAAAAAAAATGTATATAAATATATATTTCAATAATTTTCATAATTTCAATAATAATAAACACGAAGAAATAATAATTAAAAATTATTTAATTTCAAATTTATTTTCCGATAAGATAAAAACAAAATAATTTATTTCGATGCATTTTTCGGATCCTTTGTTGTATTACGATTGCTATGACTTCCCCCCCCCCCCCCCTCCGTCCTCCCGGCCCTCGCGACTGTCATTGCCCACCGGTTTATTCGTCACCGATACAGCCTCGGCAATTGCAACGACCATTGAAAACCGTGTTGCGAGCCATCACCCCAAACCAGGGTCCGAAGAGCATCGGCGGAAACATCGACGGGCACTCTTGTTAGCGCGCGCGCGCGCGAGCGAGGGGTCAGAACGAGAGTGCTCGATTGGAGCAGACCGCGCGGAACGAGATGGAACGAAACGTAACGCAACGGGGTGGCAATCGGGGGTGGATGGGGACCGTGAGGAGAAAGGGCCGGCGGGTGGGGGTGGAAAAAAAATATTGCAATTGTATATATCTATATATATATATATATATATATATATATATATATATATATATATATATATATATATATATATATATATATATATATATATACGTTGGTGGGCGAAGGGTGGACGGGGGAAGGAGAAGAACTCGGAGGCGCGATATATTCCGCGAGGCCGTCCATCGACGCCATTTATTTTGCTTTCTCGTTACCGTCGACAGGATCAGCAGCAGCAGCGCCCCATAGCTGGCAAAAGCGCACCCCAGTCCGGATACCGACGGCACACCGGCAATCCATAGCCCATGGATTTCCAGTCCCGAAACTTCCGACCCTCCGCGCGACTCGTGAGCGGCGAGAGGAAGCCGTCGGGGGGTGGGGGATGCTCTGATAGATTGAGAGTGAACGCGTTGCTCCATGAAACACGTATCGTAGATGGATATATGTATATATATATATAGGCGTTCACGTGATACACGGACGTTTATACCAACGTATACGAGAAGACACGGGTGAGCGACTGAAAAAAAAAACAAAACAAAAAATAAGCAACAAAAAAAAAGGAAGCAAACTTTTCTCTCTGCATATCCACTCCGACGATTGGCGATTTGGGCAGATCCGTTGGATGCGTCACTGATGGCTCACCGGAAAACAAAAAAAAACAAAAAAAATATTGAAAAGAAAATAAAAACACCTCAAAAGTTCACGTCGGTACTACGTCGGTATATCGCCAAACGAATTTATCGCATCGCCGTTGCCATTGATCCTCATAATCCCTTCGAACACACATATACGTTATACATATAGGTACATGACTGGGTGCTAGACGGTTTTTTTCTGTTTTTTTTTTGGCGGGAAAAATAATATTCGGAAGGATGAAGCTTGCGCACACAAAAGTTTTATTGTTTCAAATGTGGAACAAAATTTTAACGATTAACCGAAAAAACTATCAAACTCGTTATTTTGAAAAAAAAAAAGATTGTGAAAAATATTACAACTTAATTATCAGGATTTTTTTTCCGGGTCAATTAGTTTTCTATTGAGGTTCATTGGGTCAAGCGTGGACGTATCGTGTGGTCACAACTGCAACTCGCTGCTGCTGCTGCTGCTGCTGTTGTTGCTGTATGTATATATATATAAATACACGTGACGTGTGGCAGGGGACCGATCGATCGTTTTTCGATTGTCGTGACCAAGTGTCGCGGCTACTTGCATACCTTGCGTCACTCTATAATTGGGTAACCACCTCTTCCAGTATCACACATGTATGCGTATATATGTATGCATATATACTCCACTACTGTGTAATACGATGGAGTACATGATTTTCGTGCGACAATGCGTTCCCAGAACGTTCGACAAACTATTTTGAAAAATTTGTCGACGATCGAATATCGATTCCACGTCAATCTCGATCGCTTTGCTACCCTTGGCCATCCCAAGCTTTATTAATTGTGATTGACGTTTTTTTTTTTTTTTTTTTTTTTTTTATCTTCCTCGCCGGTATCATTGGACCGATAAACCGTTAAATTGGCGTTCAACGTATACAATCGCATACGTTTAACCTCGTATATATACCAATCGACATTGACAATATCCGCTTCGTCACTTAACACGAAAAATTTTCCGTCGCTTTCTCTCTCTTATCTATCTTTATCGCTCGTGATTCACGTTCGAGTACCATTTATATCCCCGTCGAAACGACGAAAATTAACGGCACTCGCGTCGATTCAATCGACTATCCGAGTAAACCGATAATCATTACGTAGAATCGACGAAATTAACAAACGATTTTGCGTCAAGTCGCACGAAGTAGATACCTACATTATATTATCGAGTGGGACTTGATCAATTGACGTCAATGGACAAACAACTCGTTAACAATTTTAAATGCCCAACAATGTGATCGACAAGTATTTGACATAATTTGAAAAATAATTTATTTGATTTCAATCTCGTGATTATGTCTTTCAAGTATCTCGTTAAATATCGTGGTGCGTCTTAAATTTTTTGATTTCTGAATGTTTCGACAGTTTATAAGTTCGACATTTAAAAAAATTCAAATTCTAATTTTACAAAAATCCGAATTCCCGGAATTTTTTTTTATTCCGACTGGTAATGTAACAGAATTGGAAAAAAAAATGTGAACGTTCAAATTTTGATCTGTCGAAACATTGCCGTTTGAAAAATTGGCGAGTCTCAGTCGTGACCTGGCTTTGAAAAATTGTTCTTTCCATACATTGCATTTAATATTTTCTTTTTCTTTCGAATTCTTCCTTTTTTTAGAATTTACGAAATCATGCACGATCTTTCGAAATTTTGTAACCGTCGAAACATTGAAAATTCGAAACTTCGATACGCCGACCGAATATTCGTTTGAACGGGCATCGATTCCGTTCACGATGCAAAAGCTCTCAGATGCGAAACACGGAATTCCGTGTGTCGGGGGGGCGGGGGGTTGTTCGGGTTCGAATTAAGGTAATGTCGCCTACGGCTAGTGGCCGATGCCACCGGAGAATCAAACCGGTAACGCGAGGAACCCGGGTGCAACGAACGTTGGCAAACTTTGCGTTGCGACTCGTGGAACTTGATTCTCTCACGCCTGAATGTTTCGTCTCTGTGTATCACTTTGAAGTTGGGGTCGGTCTGGTATCCCGCGGCCCGGAGAGAATCTACGGTTCGGCGTTTGGCCGCAAACGTCATTGTGAAAGCCGCGAATCGGCCAACGATACAACTAAAACTCCTACTCTCTCTCTTTCTCTCTCTCTCTCTCTCTCTCTCTCTCTCTCTCTCTCTCTCTCTCTCTCTCTCTCTCTCTCTCTCTCTCTCTCTCTCTCTCCCCCTCTATCTCCCTCTCTCTCTCACGTTAATTGATAATTAGAAAAGTTTTGCGTGTACCTATTTCACACTGCTTCCTGGTTCAACGTCGTTTCCCAAATTACGTTTTCGGTATACTGTATCGTTTCACGTCGTTTCCTCGTTAATTCCGTGGTGACCCCAACGTTACCATTGAACTCTGAGATTTTCACCAGCGATCGTCTGTCTATAATACCGCTAATTAATTTATCGTCGAGCAACACATGAGTTTGCGAATAATTCACGAAATCTATTTCTCCTTGAGTTGTCGCTTTTGCAATAATAATAATGATAATACTAATAATAATAATATTAATAATCCATTTTATTCCATCGTCATGTAACGAATTAATTTTTATGTGCGTGTGTGTGTGTGTGTGTACAAAGTTCAGTATTTAAATTACGAGTTATACATGGGCGTCAGCAGTGTGGAAACACATTTGCTAATTATAAAACCTACGTAAAAGAAAAAAAAACGAAATAATAATATTCCAGATAACGTTGTGCAAACTCGTAGGCGATGCAACGTTGCGAAACTCGGCTGATCTGCATGCGTGAGCAAATGGCAATTTCACCTCGCCGACACTCTCGTAGTTGCACCGCGCTCGCGAAATTTTCCGTACGAGCCAACGAAGGGCCTATTTTCCGGATTTACGAAAGGACAAAAAAATAAATGCACGTTCGAATATTTTTCAAAGTGAATCGACGAGACGATGGTCGTTCAATTTGCATGCTGCTAAGCGGTTTTGTGTGCGGAACGTGCGAGAATGGCTGAACGGGTTTTCGTTGCAGGCCGGGAGTATTATCTTCGGGGCGATAAAAAGGATCCACCGCATGCAATACACTTCGAGCCGTTATCTGAACAACTTTTAACTACGATTTTCATATTGTCAGCTTAAACACGTCGATTCAACACGATTGTCAATTTATCGCCAAGATTTTTCGTTATCGCGAAATTAATATTATCGTTGAAAAACAAAAAATAACATAAATAATAATATGCCTAAGACATTAAGTATTTCATAAGCGTTATCTATCCATCCGTGACTTGAATTTCACATTTTATCGGTGCTCACTGAAAATTAACTGCCCGAACAAGTTCGTACGCGTTTGTACGATTATATTGCACACAGAAATACCTACAGGTCCAATGACACAAGTCGCAGCACATTGCTCATAGAAACATGAATCTTATACGTATATATATATATACGTATGTATTCACGACGACCAAGTTTACCGTCAACCGCAACGTCAGCCAGCAGTGGCATACAGTTTGCACACCGGTTCCCATCCGGTCTGTGGTTTATCCCCTCATTACTCGCTCTACGCGTGATTTGTTTGCAGCCCGACAAACTTTTGCCACCGTCTTCCATCTCTCTCCCTCACTCGCGCGTCCCCCATCTTTTCAAAACTTTTCGCAACTTCCTCCATGTCACTTCTATCGCAGGCGTCCGGGTTGCCACGTCTGAATTCACGGATGAAGAAATTACAAAATCGCGATTCGTGCCGCAAACGTAAAAGAAAAACAATCAATTAAAACGGTTTTACCGGATGATGAATAATTAAAAAGATAATCATAACGGCGCACGTGGATTTTGTAGAAAATAATTTTTTCCAAGTGTATGGCAACGCACTGATGATAACGTGATCTCGTGATTTTCATTTATATTTCAACTATTTCAACATCAAATTTAGGGTGAAGAAGGTTTTTAAGTGAGATTATATTTCAAGCAATTATCGTGTACGTTTCAAATTCATTCAACCCTAAAGACCTGCAGATATTTTTCATTTTTTCAATTTGAAAGGTCAAACGAAAGTGAAATAATGAAAGAAAAAATGTCACCCTCAATCGAAAGATAAAACGAAGGTGAAAAAAAAGTGTCGGCACATTAAGATTGTAACAAGGGTGAAAAAAAAAATATTTCAACCTCAATTCATCAATTCAAACTCGTAAGATGAAAATAAGTTGAAACATAAGTTAAAATATGTTCACCTGAAAAGCCACGAATGTCGATTGAACGATTGATAACCAATAATTTATCATCCCACTGACAGATACATCTATTCGTGGCGTTGACAATGGCTTCTTCATCGTTATCTCGCACGCTTGTCATGTATCAATTACCCGAATTTTGCGTCCATTACGTTGCGTCAAGAACCCTCCGCCCCCTCCCTCCCTTCCTCCCTCCCTCGATCGAATATCCAGCCTGGCATCGTCGCTCATAAGGCCCCCGACGGTGGTAATGGAAACGTCAGTGAAGATATATTCCTAACGAATGACGAGTCGAGAGGTCATCGCGGTTTCACGGTTATTCCGCGTGGTACACCAACGTGTACTACGTGCCATATCAATCGTTATCCTCTCCCCCATCACACAAACACACACATATATATATATATATATAAATCCGTAATCTCCGGGATACCAACCGCGCATCCATGAATAATAGCTACCTACGTAGGTCAAACATCGGAGTACAGAGTGAATAATGGATCGCCATTAGTGTGCGACCGGACATTTATAATTGTCATTCGCAGTCATCGTAAAATCTGCTATCTCTTATCCATCGTCTCGGTGGAAAAATTAACAACTTTTACAGTCCTCGTACACGTTGTACGCGATGTGGCGTAGTCGAGTCCGGGCTGCGTTGAGTTATCCGTCAGTCACTGTCGTATTACGATGTATTCTCATAGAACCTCGTAATTATTTCCGTTTTCGAACGACAGGACCGTGCGACGACGGACGACAACGGACTACGAGGAATAAAAAGAAGCCGAAGAAGAACGAAAGAATATAAAAAGAAAAAAAAAAGAACGCGAGATAGACATGTGTGTATAACGATGGGCCTGGGCGATTGTCTCCTCGTTCACGGGACGCAATGCAGATGGCCTTCTTATATTATTTTCTGCGGTTCGGAGCGTATATATATATATATATATATATATATATATATATATATATATATATATATATATGTATATGTAGGTGCGTGTGTGCGTGTTTGATGCGTGTGACTCGCGGTGCGTCGCGGCGGGCTTCCGTTCCCGCAGGTGCGCGCGCGCATGCGCTATCTTTCTTCTCTTTCTCTCTCCGCGATTCCCCAACTTGTCCCAACAACGCCACAAAAATGTTTCTGCCCTCCGAGACTCATTCTCGTTCGTTCCGCGCGCTCGTGTGTCAGTTCGCACGCACGCACGTGTGTGCGTATACATATACATATACATATATATATAGCATTGTGGAAGACCGTGCAAACGCACAAACGAGCCGTTGAGTCACGCACCGTTGCAAAAACTCGAAGGGCCAATCCTGGGCTTACTTCACAGGCGCCATTTTGTTTTGGGGATGTTACGCGTAGAGTGCGTTTACGGAATTGCGTTGTAGGTCATTCAGAAGAGGCGTGTCCTTAACGCTTGTACCGCTGTATATACGTATATCTGCTTAATTATACATTCGAGAGCGTCTTTTGCGAAACGAGGTGGGGAAAAGTTTGCGGACATTGGAAGTGAGAAATTCACGGCGTTAAAAAGCCCGAGATAGCGGTCGGGGGTGAGGGTAAGGGGGGGGGGATGTGAATATCCTCTGAAGAGACTTCGTATGTTTCTCAACTCTTATTCATTTAAATTCGCGTCTGAGTAACTGATATAGATATATAGATATATGCATGCATACGCAGCGCAAGGGAGGTTGAACAGGGGGACAAAAAAAATAATAAAATAAAATCTAGATCGAATGTGTAATAACGTAACGTGGGTAGTACATAGCGCATAATATTGCAGCTACACACGAGTTTGCACATCGGGTTTTTCGAGAGACCGCGAGATAAAGAAATACATGACTGCACGTAATCGACCGTTTCCACGAAGGTATTAACGTCGAGGAATTGCGGACAAGAAACTTGGTGGGATAATGGGTTACAGTGGTGGGCCCCCGCGGGCGTTAATGCACGGTGTAGACGAACGGCCCCAACGGTGGCAAATCCGCTCTCATTCCGGCTAGTCATGAACCAATCGTCTCATCGTTTTTTTTTCTTTTTTTTCGTGCTTTCTCGAACACTTTTGCAGGTTGACCGTATATACGTATATTTATATATATATCTGCTCCACACAATCGTTCATCATCGCTGGTTTACAAATTTCTTGTTTGAAGAAAAGTAATTATGCGTCGTCAAAAGATAATCAACAACATTTTAATTACCTCGAAGCATCCGGTAAACTCGAATAAAAAATTTTGTAACAGATATCAAATCACACGTGTGCATTACCAAAAAAAAAAATATATTTTTCTTTTATTCGTTTCTTCCAAATTTCCGGATTAGTTTAGTTTTTCGTTCTTCTGGGTGATTAATTTAATCGCGTCGTCGTGTTCCACATAAATATATACATATATAGTCGACATGATATCCGTTCGCTGTTTTCAACGATGCCCAAACGACCGTACCATTTTCATTCCACAATCCCTTTGCCACGTCCCTCCCCCCCCTTTCCCAGCACCTATCACAAACCACCCTGTGGAACACGGGTTGTTTCTTAACGACGCGAATTTATTTTTCCATTTCCGTGTAAAAATTCCACCGCTGCGCCTTACGTTCCCCGCGACCATTACGTACGTACACGTACGTACGTAACCCCCCCCCCCCCCTCCCCCCCCCTCTCGCCCTTCGGGCAAGTACGTATTACAGTTTACAGTAACGCGTGGAAGTAAACCCCGAGACGCATTAAAGTATATTTCAGGCGCGGGGCGGCCGGGGGGAAGGGGCGAAACGCGGCAGCTTGGTCCTGCGTGCTGAAAGACCGACTGCGCATTTCACGGAGCACCGAGCTTCTCCTCGTAGCGCTTGCTACACACACATACACACACACACACACACACACACACGTTTATACGTACTGCACTTATGTGAGAAGGAGTGCAGCGGTGTATAAGAGAGCGCAAAGCGTTGGACGATATGCTAGCCCGTGGCTGTCGTTCTCTTTTCTTCCTTCCTGCATCAGGAGGCTCGTTCGCTCGAGCCGCGTCCGAGTCGCCATTACCTTACGGCTACCGTGGCTAAATAACCTATTATGCATTCCCGGAGGTATACGAGCACCCGAGCGAACGAGCACACCTCTCTCTCTCTCTCTCTCTCTCTCTCTCTCTCTCTCTCATTCTCTTTCTGCAAGAGTGTGCGCGTATGAGCTACCTACATCCGAGCCTCTGCTCCGCGCGCGCGTTATGCACTGACTCTGCTAGCTGCACTCATCCGCTTCTGCGCTTCCTCGCTACTGCAGAGTTATACCGCAGTTTGCGAACGGATACTTCACCCGTTCACTTTTCCCGCACTGCTAGCAGACCAGCCGACTGCCCGAGCGCCTCCATTACTCCCTCATTTGCCCGGGCCCTCATAGAAATGTAATTAAATCTAACATAAGCCCATCGCCGCTGTATCGTCTTTCGGTATACCTATAACGCAAAGGCGGCACAACAGATACTTGTCTTACTCGCGTTGTATTCGTACACGCGGGGCTTTTGCGCTTTGGATGTTACGGTAACGTCGATTCACGAGTCACATGCACGTCGCACTTACCATGTAACACATGCATGACCGTGGGAACGATGATGATGTGTGCCAGACCAATGACGAAACTCGTGGGCGCGAGTGCAAAACATTTGTTTCTTTTTTTTTTCTTTGGTCTTTTTTCGTTCGACCTCCCAGCCCTTTTCACGCTTGTTTACTGTAGTTCACACGTGCAATTGCGGAGAATAATTAGAACTACCTTCTGGTTTTTCTTTTTTTCTTGGGTAAACGTGAAATGGATTTGTCACAAAATTAACGAACGTCGTGACCAATGAGAAACTTTGCTGGCATCCCTTGTGTCTGAAACCTCGAGAAAATCTTCGAGAGCCCCGGGGCTCGCTTTGCCTCACGGAGATAGTTACAGTTTTCAAGCTGGTTGTGTACACACATACATGCTCAACGTTTCGATCAACTTGCAAATTAAATGGAAATTCGTATGATAAACAACCTGTCGCTATATATATATATATATATATATATATATATATATATATATATGTAAAGGCGGAGAATATAAATTTCCTCAGTAATCCGACGATCAATTATTCATAATCTTTTCCGTTGTACAGCAATGCATCTTCATTGTATCCATTCGCGATATTTTTTTCTCTTTTTTTTTGTTCATCCTTGCGGATTAAAATTGTCAATGGTCGAGTTAACTACACGATACTCTTGTATTCATGATCGAACTTTATCCGTATCGATTCGTTCACCATTCCACATTTTTTTTTTCATTTTTCCATTCTCACACCGAGAATACTTTTGTTACCCGCTGTGTATGAAAAAAAAGAAGAAAAAAAAACTTCACCCATATATCCCATTCTTCGGGCAAGTTCACTCTTTAAACTTTCGGAGTTTATCTTTCTCGCGACTCGCCTTCCTTTTCCGCCGAGTCGGAGAACCATCCGGGCAGTCCTCGTCGTCCGGGCCCGGGGAGGGGGAGGGGGAGGGGGATGGTCCACGGGACACGGAGAGTCGGCTCCTCGTGACGGGGTATAGAGTTCGCCCCAACCCATTTTCACTATCCACTCCGACAGTGCAAGAGAGCACTGGCTACATTACTCGCTCGTACATCGCCTTTTCGCTGCCGTCCGACATTGAGTTGCCCCTTCGCCTGCCCCCCCCCCCCCGCCCCCTCCGCCTCTTTCTCGTAGTTTCGACTTTTTGCTGCCGTGAACGTTGCTGCAAGCCATTGCAGGGTTCCAGCTTTTTTCTCTCTCGCTCTCTACCGTCGTTCGCCTTCCGCCCACTAGCTGCTGCTGCTGCTTGGTTCACGAGTGCTCGACGTCGGGCGAGAGAACCCGAGTCAACTTTGTACTCGTCGCGTTATGAATACCGTGATTGCGAACGAGGTGAGGGTACCCGTACCACCGCACGGCCGCGACCAGACCGGAACGGAAAGTTGGTTTCGCTCGGTCATTTTAGGAACCGAGAAACTGGGTCGACCGAGAGAGGGTTATAACGGAGGGTGCAGTGTGCCAGGCCGAGGTGGGTGAGAGACCGGCTAAAGGGGTAGGTATATGGGCACGAGGAGCAGTGGGCCAGTGTGCTTCGCTATGGTACTGAGCTTGTTCGTTTTCACGGATACATATACACCGTGTGTGTGTGTGTGGGTCTGTGTGAGTAGATGTCTGTGCAGCAGAGCCCCGGTGAATGAGCGCGGGGGTGCGGTTCGCTGACTTGTCTCTTGCTCACTCGTCGGAGTTCGCTTTCACGAAGACAAGAAATGGGCCGAGCTCGCCAGCACGGAGGGAGGGTGGAGAAGGGGGAGGGGGGAGTGGGACACACCGGTGGACTGGTTGGTTCTCGTAGAAGGAAATGCATGTGGCAGCAAAGAACGACGGATTTGCTACGTGCACGAAACCGGCAACCTCGATGCGGTGTGTTCTTCATTCGAAGATTCCCCCCCCCCCCCCCCCTCCCCCCCGGAGCTCAACGTGACCCAACGTCGGCCAGGTTAATCACGACTCGATTCTGCGAACCTCGGAATCATTATTGTACCACACGTTGCAGAATCAACGGTTTCTTGTTCGGGTCTTCGTATAATTGTTCGGAGGAATTTATAATGGAGTTGTTGCAGTCGCATATAGCAGTGGTTGAGATTGTCGTGTGGGATTTTATCAAGGTAACCACGATATTATTACACGACAGAGTCGGAGAATGGAGGGCGAAGGAAGATTCTGACGAGCCACAGAGTCAACATGGTAATTGCCGGGATATATTGTATTGTATTCGCGATACGTTGCTGGTTGACTTGTCACGACTGTATCCATCGATAACCTTCAGTCGACTTGCCAGTAAGTTTGGAGCTTCGATCCTAACTGGATGCTTCTCACTGTGTCTTCGGGTTTCATTCCATACTTCGTCTTCGTCTTCGTCTTCGTCCACGTCCCTCCCTGATACTCACCGTTCGTCCCAACGATTTTCACTCTGTGGCATAGACCCCGCGAGATGGCCCGTGTGCTTCTTCACAATGACGGATAGCCAAGGCGATTAGCGTCAATCGCGTGGCTCGGTGATATTTGTTCGTTAACCCGAAGGTTCGTTCGTCGTTGGCGGTGGCACGGAACCCACCGCGACTCGTTCGGGAAGTAACCATCAGCCGGAGACCAATACCCACACAGTCGTAGCTCGAGAGCATCAGCGACGAAAGCGCGCGCGCGCACACACCAGCCCGCAACACGAGAGACTCCGTTCCGGAACTCGTGCGCTCTTCTTTCCTAATTGACGTAGCCATTCTGCTTTTCTCTCTTCTCTCTGCAGTCTCCCGAGTGTCCATCCAGGCTCTTTCTCTTTTTCATTCTTCTTTCAACTCTTTCCCGTCTCCGTCCCCCCGAGTTCACGACGCGACGACGGAAGACGAACAGCTCAACCGTCGTTCACCTTGTCGCGTCATCTCCTAACGATCCTTTTCAAATCATCGGGGGCAACGAAGAATACTCTCTTGTCTCGTGAAACTCTTTGACATTCTTTGAACCGAAATAAACTTTTTCAGCCGTAACTTTCCTTGAATCACTCGTGCCAATGAAGACGGAGAATGATCTGATCAGGGTTGACAATCGCACAAGACAATCTGGAACATATAAATATATATATATACATATGAAAAGCTCGTGAAAAAAAGAGTTCGAGGATATGATTTGTTCGATTGATCCGGTTATTTGTCCATTAGTAGTGTTCGGATTCGATAAATTTGTTAGATTGTAATTTCGTTTGTTTTTTTTTTTCGCGATTCAACAATAACCCCCTAGCTACCACCATGAACGATGTACAAGCCGACAAATTGAGTTTCCAGTACAATTGTAAATCCGGTATCAATAATCCATCAGAGAATCATCCTGGTACATTGGTCCATAACATTGTGCAGGGCAATGTTTGATTGTAAATGCTTCCCTTCCATTTTCACGTCGAGCTCTTAATTAATGACATCGTTTATACAGCCGGTGTACGATCGGGTTTCGAGTGTTGCAAAATCACAGCTTCACGCAAACTTCACAACGTGATCGTGTGCAACACACACACACACACACACGCACACACACAGACATACGCACACATTAAACACGTGGCATTGATGCACAACAGTCACTCGATTTTCAAGCCCGCGTGTTGCGGCTGCGTTTTGTATATATATTCACCGCGGCCCGTTCGTTCGGCCGTATTTTCCCCGGATTTGTTTGACTCATAGTTACGTTTGAGCTTGAACTATGCCGCTCGTAGAGTCGGTGAAACGCGTTCGGGGAGTTGCGCACACACACACGTACATGGAGTATGGGACCCCCCTTCTCCCCCGAAGCTTTCGCCATCCCAGACAGACGAGCGGGCCACACGGTGCGGAGAACGAAACTCGGCCATGGATTTCAACCGAGTGAGAACCCACGAGAGTGGGTACCAAGCGCGAAACGAAAGAGGAACGAGAGGTGAGCGATCCACTCGTCGCCTGTATAGAAACGTCGAACTAGCGGGCGCGAGGTGATTCCCGAAGGGTCCGGGGATGGAAGGGTCGCGCGGACCATTCGAAATGTCGGGGCAGGGTGAGGAGGATGAAAGGGGGGTTTGATGCCACCGGTGCGGGACGCAATTTGAGAGCAATCGACTGAACGACACGCCGCAAATCAAACCCGTCCATGGTGTTCCACGGTGCACCTACTCCCGGCAGTCTCCCGGCAACCGACCCCTCTCACACCTTCCCTTTCATCCCTTTCGTTTCCTACACAACACACCCTCCCCACCCCTTCTCCGTACCATTCCCACACGCCACCCATTCTGTTCGGGCTTCAGTGGCCCCTTCTCCCCCCCCCTTCTCAACCCACTCGCCGAGTTCCCAGGCAAACCCCCGTTCTCTCTCGACCCGAGTTGACGCTTCTCCGCACGGTCGGTCGATTCGAGTTGCCGCCTATCGGACAGCTGCTCTCCCATCGATGCATCACCTACCTTACGCATTACACTGGCGTTACCGTTAATTGAATCGATTGCTTCCAGATTGGCGGATGCTCCGGCAGCCCGTAAAGCGACGAAATCACGACGTAGAGTGTCCGGGAGGTACGTGTTGGCCGAACGTCCCGAATGGTGCCTTCCAAGAGACGGTCAATCTACGGGGATTGCAGCATCGTGTTGTGTCTCTTTCCATCGAATGCCACCCCCCCCCCCCGTAAGCCGGAGTTTCTCCGTTGTCCGGACTGTCACTGATAGGTGACCAGCCACTATGACGATTACCGTGCAAGTACCGTTTGTTCGGAGGTTGAGATCAGCCTGGGGGTAGAATCTCTATGTAGGTCGAGATGCCATCCTACACGGTACAGCCTCGCTGTTCGGTGTCGCTCGCTGCTCTCGATACTACTCGCCTTACCATTGGCTCCGTCGTGTGTGTGTGTGTATGGGTTCGTGTATATATATGTATGTTTATGTATAGCCCCCAGCTCACGATTCACTTTGTCAACGCCTTGCCCACTTCTCCCAAAGCCCTTGGAGAATCGAACGGAATCCTCCGCGCCAAATCCACTTTTTCTCTAACGCCCTGTAGCTTCGGGAAAACGGTTTTACCTTGTCCCAGAGGGTTCGGGGGGTCGCTCAGGGAATTGCGAAACATTTGTACACTAGTCACGCGTCGCGGCGACACGAACTATTGTTTATTGTCTTTCACGTGAATTCCTACCGCGTTTTCAATCGGCTGAGTTGGCTATTTATGTTTACAAAAGGATCGAATGATTTGCAGTTTATATTGCACGACGATGACTCATGAAGAATTCATACTTGTAGCAAAACATTGATGATGATGATGATGATGATGATGATTTGACGCTAATGCTTCAACCCAATGATTCGTTATTTAAATGTAATTATTGTTCGATTTGTTTGCAGATGCTCGGAGCGTAAAAAAAAACCACGAACAAAGAGAGCGCGGTGAAGTGTGGTCAAAATGAAGGCTCTGGCGACGGCAATTTCGTTGCTTGTTCTCGCATTGGACATTGTGAATTGTGTCGAGTGGAAGAACAGTGCGGTGTTGGACAACAACTTCCTGGTACTGTGGACCCCCGGCGAACAGGAGATCACGTTCGAGGTTCAAGTGAAGACCCAAGGATACGTGGGTCTGGGTTTCACGAGGGACGATGGCAGAGCCGGGGCGGACATCGTCATCGGTTGGGTCGATAACAACAGTCAGGTTCATCTTCAGGTGAGTCTCATCGACAACAATATCTACGTGACTTTATTACACGATGACTGACACGAGATTCTTATTTTTTTAAAATCCTTTTCTTCTTTCGTATATGAAACATAATGACGAAATAATTTTATCCGTCATGAAATTGCCATTGGCCATGGAGTCTTTCATAGCCAATTATGTTCTGTTGCAATGAAAGACAAAAAAAAATTTACGTAGAATTGTTTGTCTCCAATATGACAGAACTTGAAGAATTTCGGTGAACTAAAAAAGAGATGAAAAATGATGAAAAGATCGTAAATTCACGATTTGAGTGGAGAACTGAAGTTTTAATGATACACGTGTTCACGATTCGTCGATGCTGTGGAACACACAAACACACATCGATGTAATTGATGCATATTGCAGTCAGTTTCATGTTCTCGGACTTGGAGTGAGTGAATATGGTGTATCGGATTAGCGTTACGCGCGGCCGCAGCTACCGCGTGTTGCCGCCGGTCTTCCGTCGAATATCGGTAATGATCGTTCCCCGAACGATAATCCAACGGGGTAGAAGCTACATAATGATAGTTGTTTGACGGTTAAGTAACGGGTGTCCCGTTTCGATCGTTCGGACCGACGGGTTATCAATCCTCCGAACAACCGAAGTGGCCACCGTCCCTCGCCCGGCCCTGTCATTACATTTCGCGCCATTTCGCTCCTTCGTGTGCCCCACTAGAATCATTCGACCGGTGCGTTTCTCTGTCGTCGGCCGCGAGATCTTCGATATACCGAACGATCTTTCGCTGGTTATTTCGCAGGACATTGATGCACACACCGAGCAACCCGGGCTTCCGACAATTCCGTCTTATTGGCCCATTCGGTCGGGTTGTGATACCATTATTGATATACCAACTTGTTCCACACCGCATTCCTCTATGCGCACGTGGGACATGTGAATTATTCAATTTATCGAATCATTCGCATTGAAAAATCGTTTGTTTCTTTCTTTAAATTTTTTTTATCCAACCAATAAGTACGTTGGTGTAAAAATGTAACCTATCATACGAATCAATTATTTCTGACGTCCATGTAATGGCTTCAACATTTTAGTTTCGCTTATTTTTTTATGATTCTTTTTCTTTCGCATTAGATTATAAGTCAACACCTGGCAATCATCTTCGGTCACGTGAGTTTCGATTCGAACGGTTCAATTAGAATTTTCATTCGATCGATATGGGTTCTCGATACAACGACTGGCTGTAAAAACTGGATCGTATGAAGTATTCAACGGTTGCAAGTGTATACGCGATGAGTATCGAGCAGATTGCAGACGTTGGAGAATATGTGCCGGTAGTACGAAGCGTACCAAGTCCACACAAAGCGATTGATCGATTGGTGCACATGGTGCAGGCCAGCCTCGCCCCCCCCCCCTCCCTCCCTCCCTCGACTCACATCGTGGCACAAGCATACGTCGAACCATATACATCGGGTACATACGGTTGGGTCTTCAAAACGGATACACGCGGTTCAACGCAAATATAACGTATCGTCGTGATATCTTGAATTTTTCTCATAAAATAAAACTACACACGAGGAATAAGAAACGACGCGATGCATATGGACGAGGAACAAAGAAGAAAAAAAAGAAAGAAAGCAAAAAAAAAAAGCAATCATATCTTCTTCTTATTCCCATTTCTCATAAGTTTTCCGCCTCGTCGCTACGTAGCTTTCATTTCATTCTGTCGTATCTTCGGCTTCTGCCTCACCATACTCCATCCATCTTGTTTCCACCGTCCACGTGCCAACGACGCTCGTTCTTTTCATACTGCTGCTCTTTCTTTTTTTTTTTTCGTCGAATCTAACAGAGACGACTCTGCCAACTCGGTGTCAATGAAAAATTGGAAAAAATATATATTTCCATCGTCGACGGATCTATGGGATCGTTTCGATTAAGACACTCGATGGATTCAGTCATTGAGTTCACTGAGTTCGTTTCGAACAAGGTGCAAACTGTGACAGTTAGTTGGGATTTGAAAAAAAAATTTATCAAATTTTTATATATTCGCGGTACTCGGATGAAGAATAAACTGCTCGGAGAGGCGAGCTCGCATATATATATATGTAAGACGGCATCCAATCTGCTACCCTCGTGCTGTTGCCGTAAGACCGCGTTCGTTCCCGGCGTATCCACAATTTTTCCAGTAGAATCGGTTGTCAGAGCCGTTGCCGACGTTCCATAATGCATGCCTACCGACGCGACAACGCGACGACGTCCTGGTCCCTGCACCCGGACCTTCGCATACACACATATATATATGTATGTATATATATACAACTCGTTTAACAATGTGTACCCTATCAGACTGTATTTTCTTGACCGTTTCTACTCCGCGTGTCTCGTCATCCGTTGCATCCTTCGTTTCGCTCGTTTTCGCGCATCTTTGTCGTTCGAATATTTCTTTCTTCTCTACAATCAGTCGCTCAACGCAGTTAGATTTTTTCTTTTGCCAACTCTTCGATCTTCATTTTTCTTTGTTTGTTGGTTTTTTTTATTTTTATTATTTCTTTCCGTTTCTTTGCTTCCTCACATCGCGTTGACCGGTGCGATGCAGCAGTCACGCCGATCGTTCTCATACCTCTGTCGCTTCGAACGTCCGAAGACCGAACGATAGCCAATAGCCGGTGAGAGAGACGAAGAGCGATGGAGAGAAAGAGAAAGAGAGAGAGAGAGAGAGAGAGAGAGAGAGAGAGGGAGAGAGAGAGAGAGAGAGAGAGAGAGAGAGAGAGAGAGAGAGAGAGAGAGAGAGCTTTTTCGTTATGATCGTAATCTCAGAACCAGACCGGGGGAACAGCAGCCTCGCGGGCATCTCGGACCGGACGAACGAGTGAAGGAACTCACTCGCACGCACACACACAAACACACGCACACACACACACACGTCTCTCACACGGAATATCTCGTCGTCGTTTCTTGTCTTTCACGTTTCGCTCACAAGTTCCACGAGTGTGTTACACGTTTGTCCTCCAACGTGTGTACGCAAAATCGTCTCGCAAATTATCTCGATAAGGCATGTACACATTGGTTACATGAATAAATTACGAATACATAACTCGCATTCGAATTGAATAATTTCATTTGATAAATTGTATAAATTTATTTTCGATTATTCATCATTGATGGGATTTGAGAAAAAATAATAAGGTTTTTATTTGTGTTGCAATGGTTTATCGGGCGAGATATTTTACTGCAGCACGACAATGATGTGCAGTAACTCCGCTAGCTCGTCTGTTAACTACATTTTATATATAGATATATATTTTTTTCGAACTTATATATATTTGAAATTTAATGATCGGTTTGCTCTCAACTCGCGGTATAACTTTTCGGTAGTAGGTACTTGGGTGAGATTCGGGAGAATGGCGCGCCCGAGGCTTTTCTCGGCACTCAAAGTCCAACTCGAACGCAAGAGGAGGCCCTTCGAATTTTCTCCACCTACGAGTGTGCGAGAAACGTTTCATTTACTATCTCGGTTACTGTATGGGTCCCCCCCCTCATTTACTTCGATATATAATGATACATATACATATATAATCTCTTTTTCGTCCGCTTTATTTTTTCATGTATTATTTTACGTCTCCCTTTTTTTAAATAAATTTTTTCGATAATTCCCGATTTTTTAGCATCAATTGCCACGACCGCCGTGACATTCGTTTTCTCCATTCAGTCTCGCGGGGCCGTCCTCGTTCAACGTGTTTCATCACGGTCAAAAAGTCCGACGTTGTTAAAATTCGAACGTCGAATATAATCGTGGGAACGACGGCGAACGAATTTAATGTTGCGAAGCGCTCTCGCAGACAGAGAACGCGAAGCGAGTCGCCACTTGAGAAAACTTTTGCGCCTCGCGAGCCTCGAGCGGTGGGACGCTCAACTTGACCGAGTTAATTCTCGCGTTCGTTCGCGCGATGTTGCTGGAAAAACGGGCTCGACACCTCGTTTCGCCGAGTTACTCGAACACTCGAACCAAACAAAAACTGAATTATTTAATACCGAATCGTTTGGAAAAATTGAATGATTATTTTTCTTCTTTCCTTCTTTCCTCGAGTATTGTCAATCGAACGACGAAAATTGAAATACAACGAATACTCGATAATATATACAAATAGACGTTCTGAAGGAAAAAATAATAATGATAACAGTAATAATAAAACTCGGTTGTTCGGTCATATTTTTTTTTTTTGTTCGTGGTTATATGTTCGCCATACGACCACTTCGATAGTTGAACTGCTTCTATGTCGAAGCGACGTCGGTGGTTGCCGAGTACGTGTGGCCGAATAAATAAATTAATATGAGAAGCTAGGTGAAGTACGTGTACGAGAGTAAAATCGAGGCGGA
Source organism: Diplazon laetatorius (assembly GCA_963662125.1). Taxonomy (NCBI): domain Eukaryota; kingdom Metazoa; phylum Arthropoda; class Insecta; order Hymenoptera; family Ichneumonidae; genus Diplazon; species Diplazon laetatorius. The sequence goes on along the minus strand of OY759158.1, from coordinate 5,572,701 downwards.
AAGCTCATCGGGTGCTCCACGTAAAAGAGAAAAAAAAAAATTAAATTAAAAAAAAAAAGAAAAACCAAAAAAACACGAGTCGACTATGGAGCTTCGTAGCGAACGAAGCGGTATTATATAACATCGGTTGTAGCGTGAATTTCAAACCCGCACAGCTAAATTAAATGATTCTTCAAAAAAAAAAAAAAAAAAAAAAATGAAAAAAAAATAAAAGCTCTCGCGAGCGAGTATTCCCGTCACGCCTGTAGCATCAACTACGAAACCTATTATTTACTTTTTATCCAAAACATCCCGAGTTGCGCTACATTGAAACATCGAACACGAACGAAAAGTTTTCCGAGATCAACCCTCGGCACACACACACACACACGGCACACTCGATGGGCTAGGTTAATTGAATAAAAAGAAATATATAGATATATACATATACTTTGACAAAAAAATAATTTAACGACTTCAAACCATGAAGCTTGTTTCGATTAATGACCCGGAAAAAAAATAAACAATTCGACGCTCACAATCATTGCTGTAAAATTTTGTCGAATGATTCTTCGCTACAAAAAAAGAAAAAAAATCAAAACAACTTCGCATCGTCCAACAATTATCGAAAATAAAATTTGAAAAAAAAAAATAGATAACGTGAAACTTGAGTGTTCGTTCGACCTGCGTTCTGTCCTATAATTTCAATTGTTACTCTCGCCCTGTTCCGCACCAACGAACCACGCCTCTTGTTACGTTACAAAACAACCGGCGGCGGGGGGGGGTGGTTCGGTGCATCCCCAATGGACCATGAAAAAAAAATGTCGAGAGTCGAAACCCATTATTTCGGACAAACGTGCGTGAAAATAGCGAAAACAAATTTTTTTTCATGAACAGTCGAGTTTTATTTGTTGGTACGCGGTGAAGAGGCGTCAGAGTTCGTCGGTAGGATAAATGTTGTTATGCACTGACGTACGAGACATGCCATATCTATCTACACACACACACATAGCTCACATACACGTGTGTGTGTGTTAGAGAGTCGACGGCGAAAACTAAAATCCGTCCGTTTCTGGTTTCTCCATCCATCCACGTCGCGTCGGTAGCCATCGCGCGAGCAAACCCTCTTCCCTATTCCATTCGTGCTCGTTTCGCGTTCCCGATGAAAATCTGCGGTCCAACGAGAGCGCCCCGCGTCGTCGTCGTTCTCTCCGAGTGCCAACGCGCGGCGGGATCGCGCGCGGTTCTCCGTTCCACCGCGGCGGATCGTACGTGCATCGTTCAGACTCGACTCTCTCGGCCGACGAGTCCGGCTTGTGCCGCGTGGGTGATGAATTTCCGCATTCGAGAGAATTTCAACGAAACTTCATTTGTTTCGTTGCAGCATCTGTGTGGATATTCAACCCGGCCGCTTGAAACCAAGATTCCGAATCAACTTTCATTCGCGGAAACAGAAACCCCCTCCCATATGTTATCTCCATTAATCCCAGGTTGTGTAATGAGAAAACCGAAACGCAAAACAACGACTTTCCCACACACAACACAGTTCTCAGCTCGGTCTTCGCGAGAGGGGGGGGGGGGCGGTTATACGTTGTGATGTGAAAATTCATTCTGTCTTGTATTTCGTTCTCATCGCGATGTTTTCCTCGAGAGTTAATTCGGTTACCAGCCAACACAAGACCCTGATTCCCCTCGCACAGAGCGTTTTTGTTCCACCTGGTTTTCTCCTCGGCATATTTCTCTTAATCCCATCCGCCCCGTTGGCCCTCCGTCCCTGTTGGTTTCTCTCCGGAAACCGAGAGCGGAAGATGAGACGGGATAAGTGAGGCGGGGGATGAAGCATCGGGCAGGGTGCATCCCCGAAGAACGGTGAAGAGGGGCGGGGGGGGGGAGACTAGACGCGAAACGAGGAAGAAGGAAGAAGACGGGAAAGAGACGCGGTTGAAGCGCGTGCGTCTCGCGTCCTGCGGCCGAGGCGACGGCCCCGCGTCCACCCACGGAGATGCTGTACCACCGCGAGAGAGAAGACTGTGCGGTCGTACAGGACTCACGAGGGCTTCTCGTTAAGCCCGGTTATATGTTAATGCGCATCTGAGCTCGCGATACATACTGTAATATAAGTGCTTGACTCTCTCTCTCTTTTTATCTTCTCTCTCTCTCTCTGTCTCTCTGCACGGCATCGGCCAATCCTTACGTATAAGCCACATATCGGAGAACAAATACTCACGAGCACGTACACCACGTACCAACCCCGTACGTACATCTCTAGCCGCCATTATCTACGACACAACGTCCAACTACCTTCGTACCAGCTTTAATAAACTACACACCGAGTGTAGTTAGGTTAGGACATCGTGTACATCGGGTTATTCGCACAACCCTGGCTTCCGTTTTTCTTCGTAGTACGTCCCCCACTTTTGTGTTATCCACGCAACACATGTTAGATTTTCTTTCAAGTATCATACACGTATAATGCAATTTTTTTTTGTGTATAGTCGTGATATATGTGATATCAATTTTTTTTACCTATTAGGTTTTTCGTTGGGATTTGTTTGTGTTTAGTCGGAAGGCATATATATGTGATAACAGTGGGCTTGATAATATGTACGTGATGGAAACTCTAATTTATGGAGATTTGTTGGGCTTAAATAATTTCGTCGAAGCTTGTTCTTTTTTTTTTTTTTAATTCTTCATCAACCTTGTGAGATTGAACATTGAGTTACGTTGATCCCGGCAGGGTTCACTTTGACAGCGTGTGGTAACGGAGAATGAGGTAATCATGATTATGTGGAAACGAATTCCAGCAGCGAGATGGACTACCGGGTGGACGTTCTCTCTCTCTCTCTCTCTCTCTCTCTCACATACATACACCCACGTTTCGTATGAGGCATGTGTGTAACGGTATATACGGAGTCACGGACGTAGCGCGAGATCGCGTGAACTATCCTCCGGGGTCCGAGAGTCACGGTTCATTTCACGATTCAAACCCGTGTGGATCGCTGTCCGTCTCGGATCTCGTTCGTCTCGCTCAACCGAGAACGCTCCGACCATAAACATAATCGTCGTTTCTCTACCCCGTTCCTTCTCACTTTCTCGCAAAACTGCATTTTTGCGGGACACAGAAGTCGATGGGACGATTGTGGGTGATGGTGGAATCGTGAAGCAACTGCATTGGAATCATCTTGATCCAAAATTGTTGTGCACAAATCCACAAACTTGATTGAAATTTATTTTTGAATTTTAGGAAACCGCGAAATTTCCATATTTTGTAAATAGTTTTGACTCTATGATGTCAGTAGTTTGGTCTTTGGTTAATTTTCAAAATTTAGTATTTAGTTTGAAGGTTTTTTTCTACTATCTTCGTGTAAAAAAAGTTGCAATGGTGAATCCCGACGGATGCTCGGCTATCCGGGGTTTACAGTATCAGAAAGAATCTAGGAGAGCAGTCATCCCGTCTAGTCGACCATAAGACTCGGACTATCCTATCTTCTTTCTTCATTACCAACTGCGCTTTTCACCTGCTCCTTATTTCTCTCCTTCTTCCACGCTTTTTGTTTTTTTTTTGCACTTTTTCTCAGCTTGTTTCCCATTTTCGCTATATAGTCCGCAACGTGTATTACGTTTCGCCATGTTCTTTTCATTATCATTTCATCTCTCTCTCTCTCTCTCCCTCTCAATCTCGTCTTCACTTGTTCCTGACGGTCATGTTTTATTTTTATTTTTATTTTCTTATTCTTTTTCTTTTATACACTTCTTTGCCTCTCCGCGCGAAATCACTTTTACGCGATCATAAACCGTGCTACTCGGCATCGTAGCGAAACAAGCAGAGCACATTTTACATCCCATTGCCCGACGGCACGTTAGAAATACCTCCGAGGAATTGCTTTACCCGACACCGACTACGTCCGGGAAACCAATCTCACTCGAAACAATATAAAAATAACGAAAAAAAAAAAAAAAAAAAAAACAAAAAGCAAATGAATAAAAATGAAAAGAAAAAAATGAAGAATAAAAAAATCAGAAAAAGATCAACCGAAAAAAAAGAAAATGGCAGAAATAAACTATGGCGGATGAAGGGGAACGAGATGACAGGATGGTGCGCGAAAATGTGAACTGAATAAAGGACTCCGGATGATCGGGTTCGGGGTTCGCGGGTATATAGCGCGAACGACTGAGAGAGAATGATCACACGATGGAATGATGGATCGGGTTTTTTGTTTCTTTTTTTTTTCTGTTCCGTGAATACAGACGCGGGTTGCTTCGGTTACAGTGGGTATAACTTTTGAGGCTTCTACGGAGCGTCAAACCCGTATAGTAATCTATAGCTACCTGGATCGGTTTGGTTCGTTGGTCCGTCGGAATGGCGCTGCTCTCTCTCTCCCGTCGGGCTTCTGGTTCTCAGCATCTCCCGCCGTCTCTTATCGGTCCGGGCTCTCTGGCCTCCCGACGGGCACCAGACGCCCGATGAATGTTTCCGATACTGTCGAAACTCTCATACGCGCGTAGGGAGGGGGCGGGGGGGGGAGGGCGTGAACGAGTGTTCTTTTGGGACTTTGGCTATCGCGTCTCGAATTCGTTGGGTCGGGGAAGGTCCACCCCCCCCCTCCGTAGTCAGTCCGGTTATACTATCGGTTTGAGCCTCGAAAAACCAAAGAGAAGAAATAAAATAATGATAATAATACTAATAATTCGAAACAAGTGAGAAAGACACGACACAGGCGAAACTACAACGCATAACGTAATGTTGATGAAAAAAAAAAAAAATGTTGGCTACAGGAGCCAAAAAGCGGATGAATCGCGGTGATCGGTATTGATTTCCAAAAAAACGGGGGAGAGGATCGTCATAATCCCGATGGATCTTTATGGTCGATGAATAATCAAAGAGCCCCAACGTCTTTCGACCAAATAAAATTCGGCTTGTTAGTCAAACGCGTGACGAAGCACATCGTTAAATTCCCCAAAGGCGATTCGAATATGAGCCGGTCAACCGAGCCGAGAGATGAAACCGAGTGAACGAACGAGCAACCGGGCGGAGCCTGTGCGTTACGAATTACTTCCATTTTAATAATCAGTGCCCACCTAACGTTTACACCCGGGACATTTTTTTTTTTCGTGGATTATTCGAAATACAAAATAGACACGTTGATCGGATCGCGATGGAAAAACGTTTGTTGAATTGTCATTTCTATTCGTTAGCGAAATCGTTGGTAGCCACTATGACGGTCAATATGGCAATTGGAGAGTTTATTCTGCATCTCGCTTTAACGAAATTTTTTTTCCATCTTCAAAACTTTGTCCGTATCGTTTGATTTGAATGAAAATTGTTGTTTCACCGAGTCGCTCGATGATCGGGCTATTAGAGCGGTACGCGACGGAACACACCTTGTGCTTTGCCACGGAAAGCTCGTGGTCAGCACGCTGCCTGCCATTATTTCCACATCTCTCGCTGTCTCCCATTGTCCTTCTCTCTCTCCTTCTCTCTCGGTCTCTCTCGTTTGCAAATCACTATATCACATGCTCCCCGTTTTATTCTGTCCTTCCGCGTCGAGCTCGAACCCTTCCGCGCCACTCTAGCGCTCACTCGACGGTAGAATAGATTTATCGCGGTGGATAACGCTGATTTGATCGTAAATCGAGGACCGTAAAATCGTATTTATGCGTCGCACGACTATGGTGTACACACACTCTCCGAGGCTGTCGGATGAAGCGCGCGAGCGAGTAAGCGGGACACCGGTCCACAATGCGTGGGAGGCGTGAGGGAGGGAGAAGGGGGAGGAACGGCAGAACTGTATCGCGGGCATCCAGGACAAAACGGACATACGTCACTTGCATATCTTTGCGAACCCTCGACGGGTTCGCGTCATGGGGTTACATTCCGATATTTCGGTGCGTTATCGACAGACGATAACGCAATAGCGAGACCGTCATCCCTCTTTCTATCTATCTATCTTTCTCTCTCTCTCTCTGTCTCTCTCTTTCTCTGTGCGCGAACAATCCGATGCAACATCTCCGCCGTCAAAATCGTGGCTCCAACCACCCGTTATTCGATGCACACGTGGGCCACACCACGTCATACGTACAAAACATCACGACGCACGAGTCACCGAGCCGATAAAGCCGATTTGTCAATGACCATGGGCCGTAACCTCGTAATGCGGGATAGAGTGATTCCAACGCTTCCAAACCACCATCCGTTTCTGCCGCTATTCTCTCTTTTTTTTTTTTAATTTCACGCGTACGAGCACATGAATATCGGACATATCGTATTCACCATCTCACGAAACACTTTTTAATGATCGAATGAATCTCCGGAATAATGATAGATCGTTGAAGAAATGATTTTTTATTTTTTATTAGTTTTTTTTTCGAACACAACAAATGAATCTGAATGAAATTCCGACAGACCGTTGCCGCGCGGTTATTACAGAAGCTCGACGGGCTGTCATGCCGTCAGCGGTACTCACATTCCAGCGGTGAAATCCATTTCCCGGTGAAAAAAAAAAACAAACAAAAAGAAACGAAAAAATATTATCTCGTCGAGGGTAGAGGTGTTTGTATTATTTTTCCGTGAACAAAAAAAAAAGGAAAAAAAAACTACCGGAAGCGGAAACGTTGGTTGACGTGCAAAATTCCGCACGACATCCGCAGCCCTGTCTGGCCTGCTTTCTTTCATCGGACATTTTCACGTCGAATTTCTCTTTCCCAGCAGTCGAGACCCGTGGCGAAGGTCTCGACGACAGCACGAGAGTGGCTCTTCCAACGTCTACTGCTCGTGACAGAAAAAAAAAAAAATAGTGATAAAAATAGATAAAAAATAGAAAAAAAGACAAACGGCAACTCGACATCCACTTGGCGAAGCTAAGAGAGGAAGCAAGAGGATGTCTCGTGATTTCTCGATTATCTCTGGGTGTCTCGTGTTTTCCGAAGTGTTTCTGCGATGTTGAACCTCACCTCGAACTGTTTGCGCTCTCTCCTTCTCTTTCTCTCTCTCTCTCTCTCGTTCTTGCCAAAGCTATCGTTTCTTTCCACGATAACTTCATCCCCCCGACGACCCTCGACAGTCCGTTGAAAGAGTCCTTCATTTCGATAACGTCAGTTGCTCCGCATTTATTTGTCCATCAAGAAGAGAGCTAAAACAAAAACCACGGAGAGTCTCGGGGGCAAAGGGGGGGGGGGTTACACAGAGCCGAGTTTATTGTGTCACCAAAGTTCGAGGGCTTTTCGTGCGTTTATTATAACATTCTCATTCGCGCACGCTTTATTCACGTTGACAAACGTTCCCCGAGACCGAAAGAAAAAACTGAAGCTTTTATCCAGGATTCTTATTAACGGCGCCCCGCGCAGACTTTTATTACCCGCCGTGTGTCGGCATAAGAAATGGAAATCCGACGGGTATGAAATAAAACCGAAAAAAATCCCCGTAAATTTCTCGGTCAGGAGTGAAAGAAAAAGAAGAAGAAGAGTATCATCTCGTGGAGTAATTGCCATGGAAACGAGAGCCCCCCCCCCCCTTTCCCCTCGAGCGTGCCCAGCCTTTCACGAGCTTTATCTCCAATCTACCTCGGAAAATCCGCTAAAGCCTATTTCCCTCGTTCTCACTCCGCCTCTCTTTCACCTTTTCTTCTTCTTCTTTTTTTTCCATACTTCTCTAACCCTCGGTCCACTTGTGCGACTAGCCGCAACTTGCGAGCTTATGCGGCTGAAATCCTGGCTGACTAAATACTCGAGAGATCTCCACATCACCTCCCTCCTCCCCTCATCGTGTTATCATAATTCTATCAACTGATCCAACGATAAGTCGCAACCTTCCTAGCATTCAGCAACTCGCACACAGGTGTTGAATCAATGCAAACATTTGTTCCAACGTTTCTTCAGCGTCACCTAATACGCACCAGTCACATAATCTCAAGACTCATTTCCTCGATATCTCGATGCTATGATGTGCCTAGTTCAAGAATCACGATGCGCAGGTTCGATGAGCGTAAGTAAATGAGAGCATAAACACAGCGAGGGGACTTCAAGATGAAGAAGAGGCAGAGGATGAACGAATGAGATTCGTGAAGCAGTGTGCGAGCGGTGGCTCACAGGCGGGAAGAGGCGAAGGATCAAACTTGCCGGCTTTTAACGACCCGGCTTATGATGCAACACTCGAAGCGAAACTGGCTTGCACAAGAGAGACAGAGAAAGATGGATATATCTATACGTGCAGACGAGTAACATGAAAGTGGTAGGATTGCGGTACAAAGCTTGTAGGTTGGTAATGTTACGTCTAGCGGATGAAGAAGGTCCTCGACGAACGTTGTAGACGCTATATGGCATACCTGGCATTGTATTCCGCACGGTGGCATGGATTTTCCGTAAGAGGCAAAGAGAGACAAAGACAGAAGCCACGAGTCGCGAACAGATAGACGGAGAATTTAGTTTCAACCTAGACCGCGAGTATGGCAAAGGATTCCGAATGGGGCAGACGAAGCGTTTGCGTTATAGAAACGGTATCTGTATCTGTATCTATACACGAACGTTCGTACAACCGCGGTTGGATAAATGGCGAGAAACGGGCGAGAGAGATATAACACAGGGGCGCCCGGAGTAAACACACAGACCCATGGCCGAGCAGAGCAGATCACAACCCTTACCTTGGAAAACTCGTCGGTATATAGTCGCGAAAGCAACGTGGTCCACCGTAAAGCGTCGGCCGTAACAAGAGTCTCGCGCGGTGTGTAGAGTCAACTTTGTCGAGTCAGCAACAACGTTCGTGCTTTTCACCGTCAGCCAGTTTCACCTCCCTCTATATATATATATATATATATATATATATATATATATATATATATATATATATATATATATATATATATATATATATATATATATATATATATATATATGTATCTATGAGAGTTTTCCTTCAGTTCCCCGAGCTTTGCGGCTGCCATCCGACTTTCGGTTCTACGCGGATTCACCTTAACATTTTTTCCGGTGAAAAATCGTAACCGATTTAGCGTCGTCAAATTATAATCTCGTTTGTTTGTTGTTGTTGTATCCACGTCTCGAATTGTCTCAAAATTATCTTACCACAAAAATTCCATGATCTTCAAATGTTCGCAAATGATTTATTTTCGTGTTGTTTCATGAACATTTGATGTTTCGGTGTTTGACATTCGTGAATGTGGCTTGTGGGGTGGAATTGAAGATGCGGGTGGATATCTCGTCATTCTTACGAAATTCCGTGACCGACGAGCCTCTTCTTGCGCGTCGTCTCGCGGGGCGAGATGACAAAAAAAAAAACCGTTTGCGCATGAATGCCTCGCTTCGAGGAACTGCCATCCGGAAGACATTTGGCGAGCGAGGAGACGAACGCGCCGGGAACGGCCGTACTTCGTCGGCCAGCTCGTTCGGAGCCCGGGGGATCAGCGTGTTGGAATTACGCGCGGGTGCGACGGAAAGAAAACGTGACATCGGGAGACGTCGAGACCGTGTGTGTGTGAGAGAGAAAGAAAGATATACGGCCAAGGGAAGCCAAGAGGCAAAAGCTGAGAGTCCGCGCGCGGGCAGAGACGCGGTGACTGAACGGTGATAAAAATGTAAGTGGCTTCGCGGTTTGCGATTCACGGGACGTTATCGCGTCCACGAATCTTCACGAACCTTACCACGTTGGCTGTCTCTCGGTGGTATGGCTACCGGTGTGTCCGCTGTCCTCCGCGAAACCGATACGCCCGGCCGATAGAGCCAAAAACGATTCGATCGATGGACAAATAGATGCGAGACCGCGGAGTCGCGCACGATCGGCTCTTCCACCCCCCCCCCTCCCCCTCCCTCGACGGTGCCGGTATTTTCAACGGTTTATCCGCACCGTACCCCTCCGCGTCTTTGTACTTCTTCGTCGTTCACTTCTTCGCGTACATTCCAACTCCATCATGTCCGATGGATGCCGTCGTCATCGTTATTTTATTTATCTAGTATTTTTTTATTTTCATTTCAAATTTACAATCGACCATAACTTGGGGGCTTGCGTGTAATCATCGAGGAAAATATTCGATAAACAATAGTTTTTTTAGGAGAGTCTCATTTATTTATCAATACATTTTCTTCTTAAGGTCGGATATTTTCACGTCTTCAACTGTTCATATCCCTCTATCGCTAATTCTTTTTATCGCAATTGGTTCGATGCATCGTCGAGGCCCTCTTTCAACCTGGCTGACTGTAATAAAAAACTTTTCGATTCTTCTTATATATTCTATCATCTCTTTCGTCGGTTGTTCGCAATCGTTGGTTCGCACACATAACTCCCATTATTCTTCGATCGATTATTTAATTGTTTTCTTTCAATCGTTATTCGATCGTTCGAAGGGTCTGCGCGCGCCTCGCGCCGTCTCTCTTTCGTCCTTCATTTTTCACGTTCTCGCCGTCTCTCTCTCTCTCTCTCTCTCTCTCTCTTGCTCTCGCTCTTTTTCTTCATCCGGTCTGATTATTCGCCTACCGAATCGCGGGGCCCCCGGGACCACCGTGTTCGTCCAGCGACGATAAATTTGGCCGAGTCACATACGCCGCATTGACTCCGACCGCTGTTGCAGCAACGGGGCTGTGCAGTAGCACCGGTCGGGCCTTCTCCCCTCCCCCCGCCCCACGTTTATTCGACGTTCGCTTGTCTCGCATCAAGATTTGAGGAACCGGGGCTGCCCCGTCTTGTTGCAACCAAGATAAAACATATATATACATATATATATATATATATGAGTCTCTTGATATCCTCGTTCGTCGGCTCCCAGGCGAATCGTCGAGACCCGCTTGCATAAACCTTATTCCGACGACGACGTGCGCGAGTGGATTTTCGTCGGCGCGCGGCTCATCTTCAACGAGCCGCGGTTGAAAGAGGGATCACACACGGATCGGGGACGAACCGACCGAGGTCTGAGCCATTTCCGTCGCTCGTTGTGAACCGAAGCGGGACGCGGTAGACGCGACGACGAAAACCCCGGAGACGGAGACAAGACGCGTCTCATTTCGCGAGATTCATGATATACGCCATGGGCCGACGTTTGTCGCTGAAACCGCGCCCGGTCCCTCAACCGAACCGACAGTTACTTCATTTTTATTTGAGACAATTTGTTTTTATTTATTTATTTACTTTTTTTTTACGAACGGGAGCCGAAAGCGCGTGGCTACGAGACGAGAGAGATAAACGCACACGTGCGTCTCCGTGTGTTTGTTGGCACGCAACTTTACACCCAGCAGCTTTTCAGTTTCGGACGAGATGAAACGAATGGGTTGTGCTTTTTGGGATCTGCGAGGAAAGATTTTTTGTGTTTTTTTTTTTTAATGTTTTGTAGGACCTTGGTGAGCCATATATTTCGAGACTCGCGATAATCAGACTCGAGATCTTTTGAGATTAGCTACAATTTCATCGGTTGCTTCCTGCTTGGCAATTACACGAACGTGGATTCATCTCGAGATTATACTCTAACTCGTTTGCCATGTGCCCCCTTCCCCCTCCCTCCCTGTCGCTCTTAGGTACGACATGTATCTTATCTCGTGAAACGAAACGTCGTTGTATAATACCACTACCGGTTCGCCATCGTTACCCATGTGATTTACCGCGTGGCTTCTACGACTCTTTCATCAATTAACTCTGTTTATTCACGAAAAAAATCTCATTATTTCACGGTACGAAAGATAACAATGAACACTGTGCCGAGGGATAAAATTCGATTGCAATGAAGAATCAATTCTTTCAGCGATATATCTGTTCAACAAAACAGTTTTATTAACGAATATTTATTTTTTCTATGTTTCAGGTAAGCGATATCAAATGTCTCATGTGCAAGATATTTTCATTGCATCAATTCATCGTCGAAGAACTCTAAATTTCTTATCGATCGCCATAAAAGTGAGTAACATTATTCGAATTCAATCGAAAAGTCAAATAAGTATCGCGACTTTTGCCACACGCGCGAACAAATCGAAAAAAGTTTTTTTTTTTTGTACACGCGAGGAAATCGAAAACACGTGCGTTGGCTGGCGCGCACAATCACGGGGGTACAAAACGCGGGAGAGTGGGGAACGGAGCAAAAAAAAAACCAAAAAGAAAAACAACAAAAAATACAAAAGACAAAAAACCATCATTCGGATGAGCGAAGAAGAGAAAGAAGCACCGTACCGACGAGAGCGGCAAGACGAGCAGGGGGAGGGCTCGAGGGGGTGGAGAGAGAACTAGTTATGGTAATGAGAACGATGCAACGATAGCTCCTCGCCTGCTCCAGCTTCGCTTTCCTTCGCTCCATGCTCTGCTTACCCTCGCGACCGTCGTCCCACCGTCTTTCTCGCACTGTTTCCACACACACACACACACACACACATATATATATATATATATATATATATATATATATATATATATATATAACATTTCTTACTCACCGCAAATCCTTCGCTCTCCTTTTATCCCCGACGCATTCCCCTCGTTTCGCGTTTGCAAAGTGCCGGTGCGCCTCTGGGGTCCGTGCGGCAATGATCTTCGCTCCGTTGAACGCTCTTTCCCTCTCTCTCTTCCTCTCTCTGCTTCTCGCGGACCATCGGCTACCTCTTCTCTTCTATATACCAATACCATTCCATATAAATATATATGTGTGTGGGTATATATATATATATATATATATATATATATATATATATATATATATATATATATATATATATATATATTTCTTTTTTACTTTATTTTGTCTCGTTGTGTAAGACAGCCATTATCCGTGTGAGCCAGAGAGCAATCCACAGGAACCCCGGCCAAGCATGCATTCGCACGAACGCATGTGTGCATACATATACATATATATCTATATTGTCCGATACAGATACACGCAATGCTCGCGTATATTCCATTTGGTTGTATTGGTGAAGAACGTGCATGCTGGTTTGCGCGCGCGCGCGAGTTAAAGTTACAGAGACCGCGTCGTATAATGGGACGGCTGCTCACTTTAAACAGGGCTAAATAACTCTCGCAGTGGCGAAGACGCTTTATATCCCGGACCCCGGGAGAATACCCGAAGAGAGAAGATCATTCGCGATGGCCTCACTCCCACTTTCGTCTTCTTCGGCCGCAAACCCGTACGCGTGACCACGCGTTCACCAATTCCAACTTGGGTTACCCTCTCCGGCCGTGAATTCGCTGGAAGCCGATATATACACAACGACGGGTTTACAACTCGCGTCCCCCGGCAGATCGGCAATAAGTGTGTGCGTGTGCGTGTGTCGGACTCCCTCGCAACTACTCGTTCGCTCGCGTTTCTCGACGTATCAAAACGAAGGGCCCTCCTCACTCGCAGCCCCCAGAAGCAGCGGGATATTGAAACAAAAAAAACGAGAGAATGAAACAAATAATAATAATAAGAAAACAAATTTTGAAAATAAATAAATAAATAAGATTAACAGTATCGTTTGGCACGTTTGGGCGAGAGTCTCGTGACTCTGGTCTTTATTTCTGCGACTCGCGGGCGACTTCGATCTCATTCGAAACGATCGCAGATTCTTCGCGTTCGCTCCGGAGATTTCCGAGGCCGGACGGCGCGGTGAATCGGAACGAACGGTTCGAACGGACGTGTGTTAATAACACAGCGATATCAAAGGCGTGAATGTATGACGATACAGTAGTGGTTCTTATATATATATATATATATACATGCACATATATAATGTATGGGGGCCTCTGGTGTGGCCGTTTTGTGGCCTGTCGCTCTGGGTCCTTGCTCAAGCGGAAGGGACGCGAGGGACTGGGGAGGGGGTTGTGTGATCAACGATACCATGTCAACCCGTTAGCCTCCGAAGTTATGCCACTTCGTTATATACACTCGGACCAATCACCTTGGATTCGAATACTGCGGGCTCTCGTGCGTGTTAAACTATATATAAATATATGTATATATATATATATGCACGTGACATATGCAAGCGCCCATCAAGGTTTTCCATTCAACGTTCGATCCACAATTGACGACTATTTAATACCGTGCCAATATGTATATATATATATATATATATATATATATATGTACCTGCATTAAAGTATCGCGTACGTTAATTATTTTTCAAACTCCCGTAACGAATGACAAAACTTGACAATCTCACGAATGGCGTTCGACAATGGGGATAATGAGAAAAGCTGGGTTGCAGTCACGATGTGGATCTCGGGTCTTGATCCTCGCCCATTGTCTTTTTGCCACGCGGTGACGAAACGCGCAACTGGGCGTTTTACATTCTCCGTAGAAACCGTCCGTGTGTGTGTCTGTGTGGGTTGCGTTGCGGAAAAAAGAAGAAGAAGAAAAAAAACTATCCCTCACGGATAATGAAGCCGCAGAGAGATGGTGCGATAATTATGGGATCGTCGCGGAGAAAGGGTCGAAACGCACTTGCGTCTCGTTAAGATTATCAGCCGTGTTGAGACACAATGACGTGCCAACGTTAAAAAAAAAACGTCTGAAGAAAGTTGGATAGTCGGGGGTTTCGGTTGAAGCTCGTGAAATCGAGGGGAATTCTTATAAAGATGGGGGTTTTTTTCCTCAGTGACGATTCGCCCCGTTTGACTGGAATTATACGTCCAATAGCCCAAGGCCGGGGGGCCACACTCTGCAAAATGACGCGATACTTTGGACTTGCATTTTGCCGCTCGATGACTCAGTTTTACGAGGCCATAAGCATCAGCGAAGAGCCGATCTCGACCAACGGTCGACCATCCGCAACGATTATCCGACCGTACGATAGAAACTGGGACTAAACGACGGTTCAGTCATTGACATTTTAAACGGTCTCTGCCGAGTTAACGCTCTCTGAAATCTCTACATACATATATATGAACCTGGCGATAGATAAATCGACGGGTTTTCATCGTTCTTGGACCATTGACGTCATTTTGGCGAGGTTTCGCACGATCACGGATTAATTAGACCGGGCTGAAAAGCTCTGGTGTGAGGTCGAATAGCGTGTGGTCAGCTCGTGGATCGTTGAATTTCCGGGTGCGTCAATGAGGTTCAATGAGCGAACTCGAAAGAATAATGAGGCCGGGTCGTTGAACGTTGCAATGGCGAGAAGAGACTCGCCACAGCCTGCGAATAACTGCACCACGCGTCACTGTGTGTTAAACGCGCGGAGAACGCTGATGGGTTCGAATGACCATGCGAATAATACACGAACTTCACAGTGATTAGACATCTGGGGGATGTGTGACAATGTACGATTGTTCGCTAACGTAGAAAACCCGCCTCGTTTAATTTCGTGATAATCGCACCGTGTAACAACTGCCAACGACTGAACAACTCGTCTCGACGACGCAAACGTCGTGATCGCGCGGGAGACTAAACGTATATACCGTGTGTGCTAACGGTGAGACTCGCCAAAAATAGGAATAATCTTCTTCATTATTTCGTTCATTCATTCTGCGCACTTGCAGCTCCGAGTTATATCCGTTTCCGTCTACCGAATACACACGCTTCGTCGCGCCGTCGTCGACTCTTCTCGGCTCGCTGACCGAAAACAGATTGATAGACCAAACGGGACAGAGGAGACACTCCGACGATGGAAACCAATTTGTGAATGCGCGTCCCACTGTAAAACCCGAATCAAAGCGTTCCTGCGTATATTTGCAACCGTGTATGTGTGTGGGTGTGTTTGTCTGTATGTGTGTGTGTGTGTGATGCACGGCCATCGTGAAACCTTTCAAGATTGCACGCGACGATGATTCACTTTTTGGATTATTCACAGTCCGGTAATTCTCAAGATTAAAAATTCGCATCACGTGATTCATGAATTGTCGATTCACACGCGTGACTCGGAATCGTGAATCTCTTTGACAATTCGTGAGCTTCGATGAAAACGAACGCGGGAGGAACACAAAAAAAAGGTACGGAATATCTTTCAGCCTTTCGAAAAGGTTTGAGACCATTATTCACACGCGCCCTTCATCCGTAGTAGGCTCGGCGGGGTGGCTGGAAAACGAACATTTTCGGCTTGCCAACAGGTCGCAAAGACGTCACAAATATATCGGTATTCGTGAATCGTGCGAGTAAGTTGATGAAGCGAAACGCTAGCGTGGTGGCGCCACATTGTTTATCGCTTCGACAGATACAAACAAGTTGAAAATTACGCGTAGGATATCCTATCCACAGAGGGCTCGAACATAACCCCGCAGTCTGCTAGTTTTATACGAGCGCGTCCCGAGTTCACAAAGTCGCGCACCCGGCTAATTTTATCCGCTCGTTACGACGCAAGTGCGCATATACAGACCCGACAGCGAACTACTTAACGCTCTCGGGCCACGGGGCGATAAAACGAAAGTGGTTGAAAACACGCTACAGCAACATTGCCGACGAATCGGTTGAGCCGGGGCACCGAGTGGCGCAGCCAGTAGCTTCGACGTTACGTCTCGAAATGCGTTCAGCTACTAGCAGATGGTTTCGCGTGGAATAACAACCGTTTCAGTCCCAGCTTCGGTAGAATATTCGACCCCAAAAGCTAGTTTATTCACCATCGCTGGTCGAAGGTGCATTAGTACACGTTTCTCACTCATTTACATTGTCCCTAACCCGCGTGATCCTCGTCCTTCCTGATACCCCGAAGTATCTGCCATTCACAAGATATACCCGGTTGCTGCTGCATAACCTTATGTTATTCGACAAAAGGCATTACACCAACAAAAAAAATTCTTCATCCTTCAAGATTATACCGCGAAGACTTAACCTCGGTATCTCACCTTTGTTATGCACGTGTGGCTGGCCCGAGACTTCCAATGGACTTGCGGTAGTCGTAGCGTACCGTCCAAACGCCCCGGGTATTATGTACGACGAACGATGATCATCGGAGATCCTCCGTTTGTTGGCCATTGGAATCATAATGGTGGCCCATCTATCGCGACCCCACGATCCCCGCAAACATTCGAACTATCGTGACCCGAGTTATATATATATATATATATATATGTATACTTCGTGGTTCTCGAACGAAGGTCGTCTATTCGGTTCCGTTCGCAATCTCGCGAGGCTATACCTCACCCGGCTCTTCTATTGTGTCAAATAGAGGCAGTTAACGTTATGGACGCACAATTGGAACTTCCTCACGGGTTTCACGAGTCTTAGAATTTCTACGAAAATTTAATCATCTTTCTTCGTTCTCTCTTTGTTCTATTTTTTTTTTTAATTCGCTTTAGTTCTATCCGATTCATTTCTCATCGCTATGCGGTTTAGCGTTGTTCGCTACGCACCTATATATATATATATATATATATATATATATATATATATAGGCCCAGCGGGTGAACGCGACTCGCCCGACCAACTTTTGGCGAGGGAGTTGAAATATATATATATTTATAAGCTGTATGAAAAAATGTCGATTCCAGGACCGGGCGAGGATCGGGCCGCGCCTGCACGGTCGTTAAATCGTTTTACGAGAGAAACGCTCGAGGTCCACCGAAGTTTCGGTCCGTTGTGTTCTCTATATCGTAATACCGGCGGGGATGGTCACGGTGCCAGGAGAGGTGCCCGTGGGCTCTTCTGGACCGGTCGATTCGACGCTTTTTCAACGAGAAAGAACGATGTACAGCGAGAAAATGATACACCAGAGCGAGAAATAGAAAGAGAGAGAGAGAGAGGGAGATGGTGAAAGAGAGAAAGAGCGTGAAAGCATGCGGCGAGCATAAACGAGAATATCCCGCCAGATACGGAATATATTATACAGTCCGACCGGGAGAAACGTTGAAAATGTTTCGTCGGTTGAGAGAGGCAAATCGTTTTTCAATAATTGTGCGCTACCGCAATGGCAAACGTCGGGGGTTTGCTGCCGGATAAAAGGTTGAAAAACGAGATAAAGACATAAGCCACGGAAGAAACGTTGGTGTGCTTTTATATACCTACGTATATACATATATATGTACGCAACTAACACATCTATATCTTCGGGATCTCCCTCCGGAATTCAGCGTGAATAGCGATCGGCAATACCAGATTTCCAATACCTAAATCCTAATATATTACACCGGGCAGAGAGCAAAAAAAGAAAAAAAAACAACTCACTCACTATTTGTGAAACAATGCTGAGAAGTACTGTTTGCTGGTATGCACCTGGACAAAATATTGCATGTATTACGTGGATTTTGTTTTTTTTTTCTTTTTTTTTCAAACGATCGGCAACGTTTATTCGAAACTACGTGAAATTTCGCGACTCTTATTGATACCAAATAAATGCGAATTAATTTAGAATTCGCGGAATTAAGATGATGAACTACATTTCCGATCTCGTTCTTCTTCGCACTTGTAAATTTCAGTCCAATGTATTCCATTAGTTCAAATTGACTCGGCAGTTTTTGATACGCGGGCCAACACGTGTCGGAGTACTTTGTGAATGCATTAACTATCTCTCTTCGACTCTCATCCGACTCGTGTCTCCGTCAGGTTCCCGCGGACGCGGCGCAGTAGGTGCACCACGAATCGTGGACAATTTCCTTGATGCCTAAGCCTCCTTGTCGTCGTCGTCGTGTGGAACGTCTTGTGGAGACGGTGAACATACACTTCCGTTCATATACTCTCTGCATACATATGCATATACATATGTCTGAAGTACACGCGACATTGCTGCAAGGCGGTCGAGAGATTTCCGGATGAAACATCGTCTTGGATGCTAGACAGAACGCATATAACCATCTCCACGTGTTTTTCGTCGTCACAGCATGAGATCGGAAAATTTGTCATATTTGCAAAGTGCATTCAACGTATTCTATATTATCGCCGTCACTTATTGCATTTCGCATAAACGCGATCGATTTGGTTTGACGTTTGGCTGAGCAATCCAATATGGATGACCCCAATTCGACTCCCACTGTCTTCAACTGCATCGCATAGCGCGAGCTGGGAATCGTCGTTTTCACGTCAGCGACAAACTGCATGCCACTATGAATAAACAAAAATGTTGTCGAAATTTTCACCTTCATTTCAACTTATTTCCATCATCAAATTTAGGTCGAAGGAGGTTTAAAGTAGGATCAAGTTATAAGCGATTATTATAAATGCGATTCAACTCTAATTTTATCCGTAAAATCCTGCAGTAATTTCAAAATTTTCAAGTTTGGAATTGGTAAAAATAAGATGAAATAACGAAGGAGAAAAATATTAATCTTACTCGGAAGCTGAAAAGACGGTAAAACAACGAAAGACAAAAAAAAAATGTCACCATCACTCCCACGATAGAATCAAAGTGAAAAAGATATTTCGGCATCACATCAAGACTGCAACGAAGGTCAAAAACATATTTCATCCTCACTTCACCTTTCAATTTGGACCCATAGAGTGAAATAAGTTAAAATAAAAGGTGAAAAATTTGGACCCGGGAAAAAGCACATAGCTTGCAACCACAGTTACGTTAATATCGGTACAAAAGTGTACAGAAATTACAGCGTGCTACATCACGCCGTCCAACTTCCCCGCCCACTGTTCCACGGGCCGCTGCAGTGTTTTATCGTTCCCTCTTCCACTTGCATATTTTTTTTTCACCATCGCGGTTCATTTTTATTTTCATTTTGTTTTGTCTTTTTCCACCCTTTCGACTCTTATTCACTGCGCATTCTTCCACTGGATTTTTTTTCATCGCTGCCCCCGGAATCTCCAGCGGCTACTGGTATTCTCGCTGAAGCACCTCCCCCCTGCCCCCATTGCGCTCCGGTAATTAGAAAATGTATCCTCTTTCTGGCGCAGTGTTCATAGGCGTCAGCAAAACTCGGTGAGCGTCCCACCGCCCTCTCCCCGAATGCTCTTGCCTCTTCCGTTTTAGCACTCTCGCGACTTTCACGCGTTCCGCAATGTCGTCTATATTCGCTTCTCGCGCCCTTGCACGTCCCGCGGACACCCCACGCACCTCGTAATTAACGTCTCGGGTGTATCGTAATTTATTAATAACGTCGCTGCCTCGTTTACTTAGTGAACGCACTAATACCACTGGAAACGGAATATGCGGAAATACGGGAGGTTTCGGAGCACGCGGTGGGGTTTATGGGGAAGAGGCCCGGGGAAGAAGGATCGTGTGGAACAGAGCGTCGTAGTTCGCCCAAGCACCGGATTCACGACGGCGTCGAACCCATTATCGTCGGCGGTTGTAACACCGGTTCTGATGCGCGCAAATAGGAAGAGGTGCCTTCCCAAGTGCCGCACTACGGGCGCGGCACTAATGCAACGGAATATTGATTACGGACCTACCGGAAAATCCGTACCCGTCGATGTACTCTCACGCTAAACGAGCTTCATCGAACAAGATCGTGTTCGAAACAAAAACAAAATAATTCCTTTGCGTAACGACAAATTCTGAATCAATTTGTGCTCTTTATCGTTCATTTTGCCTTTCGGCGGCCATCTTGTTGCTACGCTTGGCATCCATCCCCACCCGGTTTGAAAAGTTCGCGCGCAAGAATGAAAACTACTTTAATTTTCAGGTTAGGTAATCTTCTTTCCCAACGTAGTCTCCCTTCAGGCTCATGAACTTTGTCCAACGCTGCTTGGGTTTCTTCGGCCGGGTTTCCCTTTGATGAAATAGTCATTTCAGCGACACCCAGCATTTTCCTTCATCAATTTTTCTACATGAAAATAACTCGAGCCACTGGATTCAAACAAACGCCAAATCCAGAGTAACATCTGGATCTGGACAAAACTTGAAGTGTGTGTCTCTCGAAGAGCTCCTAACATAACCCAACTTTGCTACACATCATCGGTGGCCACATATCGGATCTCGCACGAACTTTCCAAACCTCTCACGTACCTACAAAGATTGTTCGCGATCTCACGATGCTTGACAACCCCGTGGTACACGTGTTTATTTGTTTCCGCCCTTCTTGACTCACACGAGCTCCGTATCGAATTCCGTAACGTCGGTTTTACACCTGTAGCCCGGAGTTTTGTAATATCGGCGGCGGTCGATACGTTTCCGAGAGAATGGGGCAGGGAGAGGGGGTTAACCCTCTCGGCTCTTGTTCGAACGTGTGTTGTTACCGCATTTGCCTGCGCGAATCGCCGGTTTGAGGGACGGCTATGGGTAAAAGAGGGCCGCTCTTTCTCCGGGGCTCAAATCGGTGGGCGAAGTGTCGCCGCGAGGTGTCGGACGTGTCGTGCCGACTCACGGGGTTCCTTCCCTTCGGTTCTTCACGGACGAGCGAGTTCCCATTCCGTCGGTGCTGATCGCGGAGGAGACACAAACGATCCACGGCCACGACTAATGTTTACATTGAAAAGGACACGCGAGAGAACCGGTGGCATGAGACCCTATGGAAACGTGTGTGTGCCCGATCTCGTGCGTGGACTGTCGACTACACTCCAAGAGGTTTTTTTTTTTTTTGTTATTTCTTCACGTCGCGTCGCGTTTCTCAACGCAACATCGCCTCGATGAACGCGTCGTGAACTCGCTCGCTCTTCTTCGCCCCACACCCCTTCCTTGTGTATATATATATATATATATACATATACATATATATATATATATATATATATATATATATATATATATATATATACATATACATATATATATATATATATATATATATATATATATATATATATATATTCTTGCTTTTTATTCGATCTCATCGCCGGTCCTCTCCGTCGCGGTTTTCTATCTCCCGCACAATTCTGCCACCGCGCAATCTCACAACAATCGATAAATCAATTTTCTCGAGACTCCGATTTTTCCATATAAATAAAAATTCACTATACTCGAAACACCCGAGTTTTCCGGAAATAAAATATATAAATAAAATCGATGATATAAAAACGATTCTTCACGTTACAACATCGATCTAATTTGCATTTACAATATTTTC
Source organism: Diplazon laetatorius (assembly GCA_963662125.1). NCBI lineage: Eukaryota > Metazoa > Arthropoda > Insecta > Hymenoptera > Ichneumonidae > Diplazon > Diplazon laetatorius. Next base: position 5,550,881 of record OY759158.1, on the reverse strand, counting down.
GCGTTTCTGAAATATTTTCAAGTTGTTAAAAAAAAAAAAAGAAACGATCTCCCACGTGATTGCTAATTTTTGTTACAGCCCGTGTGTTGCGCATGCGTCACCGAGCAAGATTTGAAAACCAAAAAACAGCAACAACAAAAAAGTTACGACGAAACCGTCGAAAAACCCACGTGAAAAAATTGAGTAAATGGATATATGTATCGTTCGGGGAATAAAAAAAAGTTTGGAAAACATTGTTGTGGCTGTTTAACGACTCTCGCGCGAGCCATGTGAAACGACACGAGAGATAGGTCGTCTTCCTCACGTGCGCGTTATAGAGGGAACGAAGGCGACAGACCGTGGATGAAACACCTCTATTTTATTTGCCGGACGTGGCTCTATCTTTTCGGGAACCCACAAGTCTCTTCTCTCCACCCCGCCCCCCTCCCCCGAAAACCACTTATCTCGGTCTCACGATCTCGATCTCGACGTTCCAAACTCCCTTCGTTCAGATCGACTATATCCCCCACCTCCCCTTCCCTCGCTGCGTTCGCTGTGATCTCCACCTTCAACATTCTCGAATTTCCTCAATTCTCTCGTCCTTTCATACTACACACGTTGCCTTTCATTAATTTTGTTTTATTTTTCATTCGTATCTTTGCGTCTCCTCTTTTTTCGATTTATTCATTTTGTTGTAAATTGTTTTTTTTTTTCGCTTATCAAATTTCGTGGATCGAAAATCGCCACGGTTGAGGATCCCGATTCCTTTTGACACCTCGGGGTAGAGCCGTTGGCCGTCGAGTTACAAAGTCTTGTTCCCGTGACATCGAACCTCGTTCGTCGAGCTCGATGAGCCGACAAAAAAAAAAAAAAAGAAATCCAACTTGGGCTCCAAATTCGGCCGGCGAATAATCGGTTTCGAAGGACCGCGGGACCCGTCCCGGACACTTTTATTTTTTATTCATTTATTTATTTTTTTTCCCCGTCGACGAAGCAATTTAAACGACGAGACAGCGACCTCTGGGGTCCGGTTTCGGAAACTTTGGCAATCCGGGGACCCGCCGCGATCGTCTAATTTTATATATTCGAACGTGTGGCGCGAGCGTCGCTCGTCGCGAATCATCGGGCGAGATCGAAATCTCGAATGTGACCAAACGTGAGAGAGTGAGAGAGAGAGAGAGAGAGAGAGAGAGAGAGAGAGAGAGAGAGAGAGAGAGAGAGAGAGAGAGAGAGAGAGAGAGAGAGAGAGAGAGAGAGAGAGAGAGAGAGAGAGAGAGAGAGAGAGAGAGAGAGAGAGAGAGAGAGAGAGAGAGAGAGAGAGAGAGAGACGACGACGACGAACCACCGAGTACCTTATATTTCGCTGTTTCCATCTTTCTTACTCATACCGATAGTATCTTTCTATTCCGGCAGGACACGATTAATGTCGCGGTCGTTGTCGTCGTGCAAGGGCCCGTCGAGAACGACCCCCGCGCCACCAACCCCCTCGCCCCGTGCCCCCCGCCCCCGGGATCTCGCCAAGGGGCCTGTCGTTGCCGTTTTATTTGGACAATTTAGGGCAGGAAAAAGACAATCGAGAATCGAATCGATGCGAGTTCAACGGTGCACAAAGAGAATGGGGTGGGGGCGTGGGGGCACGATGGGAGGGGGGGGGGACGAAGCGATACAAACGAAGCCACCGAAAAACCTCCGACGTGAGGGGCTGCATAAGATCGAAACGTAAAAAACAACGAAAAAAAAACCGTATAAATAAAAAGTAAAATAAAATAAAAAATCGGAATAAAAACACTGAAGAAATGAAGAAGGAAGAGATGAAAAAAAAAAAAAAATAAAGATAAAAGAAATCGGAGAAAGGATTGGGCTGTGTGTGCTACTGCTGTGAAAACCACGAGAGGATGTATGTGGTGAGGGATAAAAGATCGTGAAAGATCGGTGAAAGAAAAAGTGAGACCGAAGCTTCGAGAAAAATAAAGCTGGAGATAGGACCCGTTATGGAGATGAGAGAGCCACCGCGTACAATGGCTTTTCGGCTCGGGCCCTCGATACATATACATGTGGGCATGTATATCAACACACACACACACACACACACGAACACGCACACAAAGTTACAAAGCTCATTCTCTCAATGTGGTCGTAGCGATGTTTGGCCGCGCATGCGTCGTGCCTCTGCACAGCATTAACTCGCGAGCTCCTCTCTCTCTCTCTCTCTCTCACTCTCTCTCTCTCACCCGGGTATCATCACAATGATCCAAATATGTTTTCTGTATAACAAAACGCTTTTATAAATGTTTATCATCAATTTAAATATTATCTGATGGTTGGGTGGTATTCGATCTTTTATGCTCGCGTGTATGAGGTATTTATGCAGCATCGTATTATGGCTCGGTAGACCATCTTTTCCGAGGACCACTTTTTCGTCTTGACTCCACGACGACACTCGCCCCCTACTAGCCTCTCTTTCTCTCTCTCTTTCTTCCTTCGACATGAAAAATGGTTCAGTGATTCTTCACCGACTATCGCTGTTACACAGACAGCGAGAGGGGCAAGAAGCTCTCGATGGAAATTATAGCGATAAAGAGAGAGCAAAAATATATATGTATATATATACATACATAAATATAGTTATTTTCTATTTGAACTTTCAAACTTTTTTTTTTTATTTTATTCTCCAAGACTTTGGTATTTTCGAATTTTCATTCGTATATTCGCTTTTGGGGGGGTATAGCGAATGAATTAGAGACGAGGATGGAGAGGAGGAATGAGTGAATGACAAAGTTTGCCGACTCTCGGGATCTCTTCGAGAAACCGACGAACTTCGACTGCCACGGGTTACAGTTGGAGTTCCACATCCAGACCGAGTTACCCTTCGCGGCCGTTCAACCAAACCTCCCCACCTTCGTCTTTCTTTTTCATTTTTTACACTTTTTTTTTTTTGTTCTGCTCTCGGGTTCTTTCTTCGCCCGAACTTTCGCGAGGTAAAAGACACGCGCGAGTCCTCGTTTATGTGTACATATATATATATATATATATATATATATATATATATTTATATATAGAAAATATATATATATACATATATGACGCGAATGATAATGTATATATTCATAGAGTACTCTCGTCTACTTGTAATACAGCGTACGTTGGGTAGTCATACTCTCTTACGTACGTGCATGAGACGCAGGCATATATATGTTATATATATATATATATATGTATATATATATACGGATGTACACGCGGGTGACTGTAACCAACGGGCTCGAGGATTACAGCAGGGCGCGCCGCCACACACTCGTATCGTTCGCTTGCGCAACGGAAGCTCCATAAATATTTCATGTCAAAGCCCCGAGACCAATATCAGTAGGCAGTCGACTTCTTGTTGCGTGTGGGTGTATCTGCTCTTGGAAAAGCTTTGGCTCACCCGAGTCGACTAAGCGACGAGAAGTCAGCGAGTCGATTTTCGTACTCACACACATACACACACACACACACACACACACACACACACTCACATATATATTTATATATAGGTGTATGGATGCATCTGTAGATTATAGATGCAACGACGTATTCGTGTATCTTAAAGGCATCGACTTACCCTTTGATTTAACTTATTTACCTCCCATGCACCGACAAATCGTACGAGCCCTCGAATAAATAAAAAATATTTACAATTTTTATTGAGAATAAAAAAACAAATATTGAAAATTCGACTATTTTGTTACTAAAAACGATGAATGATTTATTATTTAACCCTCGAACCGTTTTTTCGTAGAATCTTTCAAGTCTATTACCAAACTACGAATCAATCCAATGATCAATCGTACGAATTCTCAAATAAATATCAAACCATTACAATTGTTTTATTTTTGAAGAAAAAAAAATTGAAAATTCAACTATTTTGTTATTAAAAACAATGAACGATTAATCATGTCAGCCTCGAACCGTTTTTCGTCCCGGTATCTCATAAATTGTCCAAAATCCGAATCAATCAAACGACAACGTGAAACACGTTATAATCTCATTTCGTTTCTAATAACAGAACCTCTTCATTGAACCACGATCAATAATCCGCAACCACGAAAATTAACTATGTACATTCGTGATATTCATCGTGTTATCCGTATATCGAATGTTTCGTGAACCACAAATAAACGACTTGGGGGATCAGTGATTCAACCGTTATGCGGATCGCTCGTTGCGTTCTATATCTGCATTATACCAGATGCATCTTTTGCCAGTTGCCGAAACTGTTATACGTCGAATTTGGTATAATTGTAGTTATGTGAAAGCGAATCGTTGGGGTTTTATACCGAACGATACACCTCGGGGGAATACACGGGGGTACGGCAAACTTTGAACTTAAGTAATTGCTATCGCGGAAGGGGTTGGTCGGAGAGTTGGGGGAGGTACGTCTGACGAAGAAGCAGAGGCGATCCGAGTGATCTTTCCCCGGGTATTAGTCGGACGTTTGGCTCGCTGTCTGCGCTTCTTTGCAGTTGTAACACACACAAATATATAGATACACTTTACACCGTACTTTACTTTATACATGTACACCAAGTGCTATATACATATATACATGATCGTTGTCTCGGACCGGCAAGACGAGTTTGTCTTTGACTTTAATCCGTGGAGTCGCCGTCCGATTGAATCGAGACTGACGAGAGAGAGCACGACGAAGAAAAACGGTTTGGGATACGCGTGCGAGAGAAAGAGAGAGAAAGAGAGATGGAAGATGAAGATAGACCGTTAATAGCGCAAAAGAGCGAGACAAAAGAAGCTCGCCTGGCCAATAGTCTCGGAGACTTCGAGGATCATTGTAATTACAATTGGTATATTTCGCGTCCGGACTAATCAAACTCTCGGGCACTTCCGCCGGAAGTCTAAAGTGCAACTTTAACCGTTTTCCACTCTCCTCTTTCCTCCGGTTGCTCGTTGCCCGTTCGCCGTACGGTCTATAGACAGTGGCTATAGCTCTGGGGGGTCGAGAAGGAGAGAAGGGATATCGAGAATGATCGGGAAAAGCTGATTAAAATTGAACGAGTATCGCTAACGCTAATATGAGGAAGCAGAAATAATAATTCTCGTGTATGGGAAATCGATACTGTAATAATTCCTCGTCTTTCTCTATCTCTCTCTCTGCCTCCTTGTGATCCGATGTTTTGCCATTCTCCTTGCGTTCGCTTGTGTGTTATGCCACAAATGGTATTTTCCTTATGACTTCCGGTAACGCGGATTTTACTGTACCACCAAGTGCCAATCTATTATTCCTAAGCATCTGGAAACGTTGAAACCGACTCGTGACTACTTCGTCAGGTCTTCGTTCACTTGTAACGTGAAATCATATCCCCCTTCCCCCACCGCCCCTTCTCGTGGACGCTACAACGACCCCGGATGTCCGTTAAAACTGTCGTACCAACGTGGGTTACATAACCTTCGAACAAACAGCTACGTGTTTGATTTTCATTCGTTATATTGCAAACGTTGGCACCGTACGTTTATATGTATGTATTTATTCAAACCCTCACATAACCGCCCCCCGACGAGTTTATACGCTTCGAGCTACATATATATGCAATCTCTGCGTTATTAACCTTTACGTCCTCATTTCTCAAACGTGAATTTTCATTAATTAAACATTACAGAACGTTATTATTGATATTAATTTTAATTGAATAAATAAAAAAAAAAAACACACGATAATCACATGAATGTTTATTATCGTATAAATCCAAAGTCCTGGTTATTATCGGTGGATGTTGGTCGTCAAAGGGCTCAAACGTTGAGACATTGTCGAAAAATGATCAAACGTTAATACGTGACAACATAAACGGCCCGCTGATCGTTACTGAGCATCGAAATATTTTGATAACCCGATCAAAAGCATATCCCCCGGATGGTTCGGGGCGAGGGGGTGGGGGTGGGGAGACGCTTCCTGTACGTTCCGGACGCCCGGACCTCGTGTGACCCAAATAAGGCGACCGTTCCGGGGGAACATTTCGGAGGCTTCGTAGGAATGTTCACATCCACCGATAATGTCGGAGAGGGGGAAGAGGGGGGAGGGGTAGGTACGAGGGGCGGATCTACGTGCACGTACAGAAGCATCGGAAGCCCGTACGACTACCACGACGGCTTCTGTATAAAAGGAAGATGATCGCGTTCACGAACGCGTTAAGCCCCCTCCCCTCCCCCCCTTCCTTCCCTTTTCAAAACGTAGTACATCCACGTAAATTTGTGTTAGTGTGCGCTCCTCGTCTCGTCGTTCGACACACACGCAACCCCATCGTACACGTTGTACGAGCAGGTATACAGCAACGCTGAAATGTTTTTCAGAAGCACGGCTTCGCGGGGGCAAGGAAGAAGAACGAGTCTCGTGAGCAAGATCCGTGGCGGCATGTGCGAACGATAAGGCGTACCGGCGGCGTGAGCCAACCATCAGGCCCACGGGGTGCGAGGAGAGGCGGCAAGGGAGGGGGGGAGGGGCGACGAGAATAGGGGGTGAGGTACACGTGCGGACGTGAAGAAATGCCGTGCTTCTGCTTTTGATCCTTGTGGCCCCGTTCTTTCGTCCTCCTGTTGGATATAACGTACTGGGCCTGAGCTACGACACACACACACACATGAGTATGTGTGTGTGTGTGTGTGTGTGTGACCCTCGCTGCTTCTGCATGCCGACGACGAGGATGAGCGTGTACTCTTGCTCCGGACGCGAGGCGTCTTGTCTCGCCATGTTTCGTGAAACAGGAACGTCAAGACCGACGGGATCTTCTCCATCTCGTCGACGCGTGTGGCTCGTGAAAATTTAACCCAACGAACGGCAAACGCGTCTTGGCACTTTCATTCCCCGAATATGTTATTTCGCGAAAATAAGAAAATTGAAAAAAAAAAAGAAAAAAAAAGACGTATGGAGAACGACCGGAAGCGGAAAAATGAGAAATAAAAATGAAATAGGTCGTATTTTATGGGTTTTATTTATTAATGAATATAAAATGTATTTGAACGAATGATAATGAAGTTATAAGCAATTATTATGAGAACTCCGCAGGTTATTGAAAGGTGGGAAAAATTTTATCGATAGAATCCGATGAATCGCTTGGGTCCCATGGCCTATGGGGACAATATGTATATATACCACAGCTTGGGGTTTCGCGGTGGATCATTTATCGGTGACACCATAAAAAAAAAACGATAGAAAAAAAGAAAAAGAAAATATAAACAATATTTCGAAAATAACAAACTTGATGCTTCGCGAATAGTCCGTAGGGAGATGTGGGGCAGTTTTTACTGTGGCACACGCACGGCGATTTGCCTTCGTGGAAAAAAAAAATAATAAAAATGAAAAAAAATAAAAAATAAAACAAATTATTGACGATACATCCGGTGTCCTGCATCACACGCGAGTATAACATATGTATGCGGTTTGCCGAGCACTGTTTAATACGTTGTCGTCGTTGTGGTACGAGTAAACGATGTGTGTGTGTGTGTGTGTCTGTTTTATTTTGAAGTGAAAGAAGAGATGACCATCGATGGCGCCACGGTGGCGCTGTCTCGTTAAAACTTGTTTTCAACAGCGCACACGAGTGCTTCTTCGGTATAATTTTTAACATACCTACTCGTAAATACGCAAACATCGTGGAATGGATAATGCCGGCTTCGTGACTATTGTAACGCGGTATCGAATTTGCGAAATCTAGGATACAAACATTTTTCCGAGCGAACCCACGAGCTTGGGGAAAAAGAAGAAATAAAATAAAAAAAATAATACTGTCACTCATTCGCGTTATCACGTATGATTTAATAACGCGCAAGCGCGTGCGAACAATTCGGTCGTGAAGGCTGCTTCTTTTTTTTTTCTCTTTTTTCAACAACTATATTCATTCACTCGTGTCTATCAGTTCGTTTGGAATGAACGTGCGAGAACGATTTATTTTTATTTATTTTTTTTTTCTTCGATCGCTCGTCGATTGCGAAGCTGATTATCGGGTGCTTCGAATAACGTGAGCCCTCATGCTGACCGAGTTTCTTTGTCGGATCTGACATGCGATTTCGCGAAAGGCTTCAATCATATTTATATATAATTTTAAATTGAAGAAAAAAAAAACAAAAATTAAATCGCTAAGCATTAAATATCTCGAATTAGTCATCAAATATTTTAAGCAAAACTAAATTTTCGACATTTTTTTATTCTCATTCAGATTGCTACAATGAAAAAGCGACTGATATTTGTCATTTATATATAACGACAATATGATGACAATGGGACACCCTCTTTCATCCAGTCGAGAACGACATTCGTGCTTTTCAACTTGCGACCCATCATACCCATTATTATTTTCACCCACTCACCTATGGTACATATATCTCAGTGTATATTTTTCATTATTCATGGTTTAAAAAAAGGAAAAAAAGAAAAAAATGAGGTCGATACGAAGTCGACACGAACGATGTGCTCGACGATTTTCACCTTTGGTTGACCAACACTCGTGTTATCAGTCGACCCATTGCCATCTGAACATGCCACTGTTGGCTACTAAACATATAATTTTTTTTTCTTTTTTCAAAATTATTTTTTTATTTTCGCGATTTTGTACGAATAGTCAAACGATAGCGAGTCACGAAAAGACTTTCGGTCCGCGTGAAAATTGAATATGTTTCATCGACTGGAATCGAGGAGCAAATGGCGCACGATTCGCATCTAGATTATTATTATTAATATTATATATGCATATATATATCTATATATATATATTATATCCAACGAAGCAGATTAGTTTCGGTGCAGCCGTCACGAGCAACATATATATAGCTTCGATATATCGGATATGTACGTCGATGGATGCGAGCAACAACCGAGTTTTCACTTTCCACACGCGTACTCACGCCATTACGTGATTCAGATCCGTAAATCCGGTGCAATGTGCTATTGCCGATGGAACACGTGCCTCGCCGGGGCTTCGTATCTCAAATCCTCGGCATCGGATGCTCGTTGAGCGAAGTTGTATCGGCCGTAATAATTCCACGAGGATACAGAAACGGCCGCTAATACGATCGCTTTCCATCCCGCCGTGTTTTGTTCATCCAATCGAGAAGCACCTTCGACGCGGTAATTGGCGTAATAACGACTGGAAACCCGTACGAATTCCCCCATCGCATCGGCACACCGTGTGATCCCCAGTCGATTTTTTTTTTTTTTTTCATTTTTATCTCGACGAGTTTCAACATTACATTCAGGGTGAAGGAGGTTGAAAGTAGGGTGAAGTTATGAGCAATTATTACGTAAGTTTCAAAATTAATTTAATCCTAACAAAGCGCAGTTATTTCTTATGTCTAAAAATTCACGTAAATAGTCATGAAAAATGTCATTGGTAAACGAAAAAATTGTGATTACTAAAGTTGTAGTCAATTGAATTATCTAAAAAATTTTTTTTGTGATCATATTTCGTCAAAAGTTTAGAGTAGGTGAATTATTTGACGAAAACAAATTTCTCTTTAATTCAAAATGGAGATAATTTCGTTCGCCATAGCATTTTTCAAAACTCAGAATAACAACAACAACGATAAATCTCGTACAAAATAATAATGATAATTCGATATATGATCATTGTTACCGTGAACAGTGAATAATTGATTTCGTGCATAATAACTTTTCATAATCTTGTATTTCGATTATAAATAACAATAATAATAATGACTAATAGCTTTGCGGAATCGCGCATTGTTCTCGTCGGAAATCGAAAATTTTAATTTATCTCACAACGAAATATCCAAATGATATATTATTATATCCTTTGCGTGGAACGTTTGAACGTGGGATCGAAATAATAAAAATCACACGTGTATGGTCATATGGGATTCACGATTGAGAATTCAAAGGGCGAGAGTTCCCGTATATCAAAAATAGATATTAGCATATCGAAGGTGAACGCCTCGAAGCTTCCGTGGGTAGGTTGAAGAAGAAGGAGAGGGGCGGGAGGAGGAGGGGGGGGGGGTCGCATCTGGGACTATAAGATTCATTGCCACAATACGACTATAATCGCTTCGCGAGGAACTTTCGCTCGGATAGCTCTGCGGGTCCACGATGCACGAGACTCGCGTTATAACGTTTTAATGGGTTCACGCTTATGTTTTTATAGCGCATGTACGGGGACACATATGCATAGGTTTTCGCGACAGACGCACGTTGTACAACGTCGAGGCACACACAGCGCATTACACGCTGGTAGCAGCCCGAGCGCGGTGTTCCCGAGGGCGAGAGAATCCTGGACGGGTTCTCGCTCGGACATAATGCGAAACAATTATGCTCCGGGATATTTATGAGTAGTCACGCCGTCGCGACTAAACGCGACTCCCGCCACGGTCACGACGAGCCAAACCTTTTGTCTTTTTTTTTACTGCGAATGTTACACCGTTATCGCATATATATATGAGCGATTCCACGTGACTTCAGCCACTCAAAAGAAAATTTTTTTACAAATAATTTTAAAAAATTGAGCTGATTTTTTGCAATATATTCACCGAGTGCCGATTTTTTTTAAATTTTTTTGACAGTTTTATCGTTAATTAAATTTTTTTTGTATTTTTCCATTCAAATGGCTGTATCTTTGGCAGGGTTTGACGTATTTACATTTGTAAAAAACGAAAATGTGCGTCTTTTTAAGGCCTTCCAGAATAAAATTACTTTAGATTCTATTGAGCAAGTTGCACGTCCGTTTCAGGGCAAAATATGCAAAAATATTTTTTTTCTCAAAAAATGCATTTTTAATTTTTTTTTTCAAAATTTCCCCGAATTCTGAATACCAAAAAAGAATTTTTGGTATTTTTTATATCGTGGGACCGGCAATCGGTAATGCGTAATTTTACCGATTTCATTAATAGATTTTTTACAGTTTGATTTTTTCGCTTTACGCGATTCAAGGAGCATTGATTATCATTAATTTCTCTTTCAAGGAGGCTTCTGAACTCGCGTCAAGTGACTGGAGCCCATGAAAAAAAAAAAAACATCAAACTGAAAAAATCTATTAATGAAATCGGTATATATATATATGTTGGATTCGACCAAATATATGTTAAAGTTGTACCGGGTGGTCTGAATTGAAAACGAATAAATCATTCCATTCGAATGATCTTCTAAGAATAAAAATTCATTATATCTATTCAAATTTTTGTTATCCCGCTTTTTTTTCGAGTAATAGCGACTTAAAATTTTGCACATACAGAAAAACATGAAGGTGTCAAAAACTCAAATTTCTTTTATCGTTTATTGATAGAAGAATGTTTGAAAAACGAGTTTTTTTTAAGGGACGAATTATAAACTGTCAAATGAAAAATCTTGAAATTTTCCAAAGTTTTTAATTCAGAGCTTTTTTTATAATCAACTAAATATTATGACAATGAAAATGTTATACATTATGCGTTATCGTAGCGATTTATGTCTTTGTCGCTGCTTTGTTCATCGTGATCGCAATTTCCACACTCTGAAAATACTATTGAAAATTATTGTCCTTTGGATATTGCGAGAAAAAAAATCAAGTCAATTATGTTCGAACACAGGTGACGAATTCCGACGAAGGTTATTCGATATTTGTCAAAAGCGTGAATTATCGGTAACCGCTGGGTCTGAAAACGTTAAAGGTCGGTTCGATCGATAACCGGGTTGCAATGATTACAGGTTACACCGTGACCGAAAAGTCCCGAGAGTTCCGGAGTGACAGACAGTAGAAAGGACTATGAACTAGCTCCGTGAACGATAATCTCCCAAATACCCGCGAGCGAGCGGCGTTGGCTCGTCGCTTTGTGACGTTCGAGGAAATTCGGTAACACCACTCCCGTGTATTCTCCTTCACCTTCCACGACGTGCACGACACTTCGAAAACTCGAGTGGCGAGTACAAGTTTCCCCGTCGAGCTTCAAAATCAATTGCGATTGATCCTGCAACGTGTCGCGCTTTCATCGAATTGTATCTTCTCGTTAAGGTAGTATCGCACATAGGAGACTTTACCGTCCGATTTTCATGAAACTTGGCATACTTATGGGTATTGATGAGAAAAAGGCCCAGTTAAATTTTTATGGCCCTCCGGAGCACGAGAAAAAAGATATCAACACTTTAATTTTTTCACGTTTAACATTGAGCCTTATGGAAAAACACGCTAAATTTGATATAATACAAAAAGTTGCCGTCAGATTTTAATGAAAACACTTCGAGCTGCAAGTTTAATATTCGGGCAACATTTTGGGCACTTGACCGTAAAAATCAACAGACTGTGACGAGAATAATAAGCAAATAAACATCGGAAAATATCGTCTCTCTCTCTTTCTCTCTAATCGACATCATACCACGCGTCTTTGTCACACACAGGTACTACGTAACTCATTTGGAGATGGTATAGCTTTAGGCTTGCTTTGACTCTTACGGTTTGTGCGTTACTACCTTAAGACACACCGATTTCACAACCATTATACTTTCCATTCGCTCGATCTCTCTCACGTCGATGCCTGTAATTATCGACACTCGATGCCGCACCGACAAATCGTTTTCAACGAAAACGAACAAGTGACGAACAATTTGAGACCCTGAAAACCATTGGCACTGGAAAAGAATTTAAAAAAAAAAATATCGTGGAACGTGTCAAAAGCCTGAAAGACTCGGACAAAAGGTGCGACGTGCTCAGTCGCGAATTTCTTGTAATTTTTTTTTTTTTTTCGTCTCTTTATCGCTGACTCGAGATACGTTCGAAAGATCGTTGACAATACGTATAACAATAATGATAATAATAATAATAATATTTAACCGTGAACAAAACGAACGAAAAACCGTGACAATGTAAAACGACGCGGAGAAGAGAATGGAATAAAGGAATGAGAAGAATGAAAAAATGTGACGTTGAAATAAATAAAAATAAATTTGAAAAAAAAAGACAGAAGAAAAGAAAAATGTCGAAAAAAAAAGTAGTTTCGCCGAAGCCGCGAGAACGGCGAAGGTTGTGGGGGTCTTTCGTTTTCGTTACAAGAGGGGCCCACGCACGGTGAGCACGAAAACGGGGACCGGCGATTGGCCGGGGTGCGAGGATCCGGTCGTACGACGACGACGACGACCACTGCGAACGCGATGCTTGGTGCGAGCGTGTGTAACGGGCGTGACTCGCGGGGTATCACGCAAAAGCAACTAACGCGCGAGGCGTCGTGGACCGACGCCGCCACGGCTCAAATTAAATTTTAATAAACCGGACACCGGCGCGGGCGGGAGGAGCGGCGGGGAGGGGGAACCAGCCAAAAAGTTCCGACTTTACGTCGAAAAAATAGAAGAGATTCTTTACGAGCAAACAATGCTTATATGGTTGGGATAAGAGTCCGATGGCCGTTCGTTCGTTCCTCCTTCTTCACTTTCCATCTTCATCTCCATCTCTCTTTCTCTCTCTTTTCGCAGCCCCGTCGCGGCGGTCACCCTTTCGCGAGTTTCGCCTGGATAATTATATCGAGACGACGCAGTCTGGAATCCTCGCGACAAAAAACTCGTCCTCGATACCCGAACGGCGTGTCGAGCTCTGGGGACGGTCGCTCTTCACCGACGAGCGATATGCACCTCTGCATTATACTCTCTCTCTTGTCTTCCATGTCAGTCTACCTCGGTTGACGTCTTGAATACCTAACATTCCTCGTGCCATCTGCATATTTTTCATCCTTCGCGCCCGGAGAATCCCCGAGGGACCCGAGTGCCATGCACCTTCCATCAACGTCTAGCCCATGCCGCAGTATCGAAACCATCACCTTTCGTCTCAAATTATTTCACCTTATAATGCCCGATCTGGACTGTGCAGTGAGGTTGGAATTTTTTTTGTTCAACATTTTTCTTCACCTTTGTTTCACCTTCCATTCTCGAAAAATTCGAAATAATTGCAGGTTTCAAGGGTGGAATGATGGTGAAACGCGTATTAGAATTGCTCATGACTTCATCATACTTTAGACTTCCTTCGTACTATATGTGATGTTGAAACCAGTTGAAATGAACATGAAAATTTCGTCTCCGGTGTTTTCACGACGATGCCTATGATCTTATCAAAATCCTTGGGTCACCTGGTCGATTTGTTAATCGATTTTTTTTTTCTGTTTCGTCCGGTTGTTCATCACTTGTTTTTTCGCATTGATCGGCGTCCATGGGATGGGGGCCTCGAAATTCAAAGAATTCAGGAAGACAAAAATCCATTGATTTTCACCTAATCCCATCCAAACGCTGGATAAACAACGCTATTTGGACCAAAAGTTCACATGAACAATGTTGCAGAGAATTAAATTTCCTACAAAAAAGTCAGCGACGGCATGTATCTCTAACTTCGATATTTTACCCGTGGGAAAGCTCGAAATTCGGCAAATGCTGAAAACCGCGTCAACTGGTAGGCGTTTCATATTGTATTATATAATATTAATATTGTACGTTCGCTGCAATGTCATTCTAAATATTGACCATTTCCAAAAGCCCCGAAGCTTTTAAATCGCACAATTAATTTTCATTTAATTTCCCATCGAGAATCAACGACTCACTTTCCCCCCGTTATTGCAAACACGATATATATTTCTTCTCCACCTTGGTTTGCAACGCCATCGTTCTCAATGAGTTTCCGCATCGGTGGGAGAACTACCGGTTTACACGGATCGCGGCGCGAACCCAACGGCGACAAAGTCGAGTGTCCAGCGGCGCCCGGAACGACATCGCCAGGCGGCTACCACTCTTTTCTCGGACAATCTGTCCGTAGACGCGGTCACGCGAAGCGCGAACGATACGAAAACCCCGAAGGAAGAGGCGAACGAAGATCGGCAAAGGCGGCGGCACACAGGCATCAGGATCGCGAAGAGAGGTCTTGCAAGCGTGCGTTCAGATCGTGTGCACGGGGGGGCGCATACAAGCGCACCGCCGAGCGAAAAGCGTACTCGAGACTGCCCGCAGAGAGCATTGGAGAGCTAGACAGAAGCAGAAGCAGCACGATTCCGTGATACTGATTGAGCCGTTCCCCAGCGGCTTGCCGCAGGAGCTCCTTATCCGTTCGTTCCGTCGCTTCTCATCCTTCCCCCAGCTCTCTCTTATTTTTTTTTCTCTCTCTCTCTCTCTCTCTCTTTCTCTCCTTATACGCTTTTCTTTATCTTTCACTCTTACCGCCCCGATGAACCACACCACCGTTCACGGACACGATCGCCTTGGAAAACCCGTCGCAAATAATTCCCATTACAACCATTAGCCACTTAACGAAAAATAAATAGAATAATAAAAAGAAAATGTTTCGATAAAATTCAATAATTGAGACTTCGAGGAAACTGTATTTTTTTTTTGGTTTCTTAATTTTGTATTATATACGTTTTTCTTTCTCTGGCACTCTTACAGCCCCGATGAACCACACCAGCGTTCACAGGCACGATCGCCTTGGGAAAACCTGTCGCGAATAATTCCCATTACAACCATCAGCCACTCAACGAAAAATAAAAAATAAATAATAATAAATGTTTCGATGAAAATTCAATTATTGAAACTTCGAGGTAACTCAACGGTGTATTTATTTATTTTTTCTTCCATCGAAGACAAGAAAATAATACGAGAAAGGCTTTTCTCTGTTGTAATAAAAAAAATGTCTACAATCTCAATTCTAAAAGATTTTTTTGATCTTTAAATTCCAAAGATTTCAATGATTTATTTTGATAATACATGGAAGATTTATTACGGCCTGATGGAACTCAAAAGGGTGGGGAGGGGGGTCGAGGTCGAACGTGACGCTATCGCTGTGACGGTGCAACGACGTTTCCAGGCGGAGGAGAGATCGCTTTCTCTATATATCTATACCCGTCCATTTCTTCCCTTTTTATCCCACGTTTTTATTTTTTATTTTTCGTTTCTGTCCCTCGCCCCGTCCGCACACTTGTGGGTAATACTACCCCGTACCATCGACTACTTGGCGATGGAAGGGGGGGGGGGGGAGCTATCAATTTCGCATCACGGATTTTGCGGTAGAACGCAGGACGATATTCGTGTGTACCGAGGGAGACCCCTTGGACGAGAATCACCGACTAAGCGAACGAACAAACCGCGAAGGTGCACTTTTCATCGGGTACCGAGCAAAGAGGGCGGCCGGGGTAAGGGGGAGGGGGAAGGGTCTGGTCTCCGTGCACTTTGCTGCTTGCCGAAGCCGGCCAAGTGCGAGCCGAACAAGATTCCGACGGGTTCTCGTCCCTTACCCGCGGTCCCATCGACTTTCAAGGACACACACACACACACGTTCGTCGATCCTTCTCCGACATTCGACGCACGGAACGCTGAAAATATAAAATCACAGCGTGTGAAGCGAAGGCTTGAAAAAAAAAAATCTAATAATAACACGTCAATTTTTATTTGAAATTTTTATTAGATATAAATTCAATTCTATTATTTTTCATCTTGTTATTCGTGATTATTGAGCAATGTTTCCATCGAAAGTTTTTCTCTAAGTTTTTTTACTGTTTTGCATAATTATACTTTTTTTTTAAATGAACCTGCTCGTTGGGATTTTTCACACGAGCGGGACAATTGTTAATTAAGTATTTGGTTAATCATGAGAACGTCGATAAGATCCACGAATTTTACGTGCTCGTGAAAATAATTGTATTGACGTGTGTTGAATTATTTATTTTCGTTGCAGGACCGTCACGTGAAGGATGCCAGTCGAGATCCCCAGATGGATTCGAGTCAGGATTACAGTCTGCTGCTCGGTTACGAGAACAAAACCCACACGGTTCTACGTTTCAGCAGACAGTACGACACCTGCGATCCTCGAGATCTCAAGATCACGGTGAGTTTCTCATTTGTCCAATCCATCGTTCATCTCAAAATCATCTCTCCTTAACATTGAATTTTTTTTTGTTTTTGCAATTGTTGCCAAAGATTTTTCGACATATCGTAGCATCTTTCGTTTAGTTTTCCCTAAAAAAAAAGAGTTTATCGCATCTTCCTCCGAACATCTTATCATTCGAGTTTCATCGCGTCACGACGCTGCATCGAGATAGTCAAAACCGAAAAAAAAAATACTCCAAACCCACCCACGAGATTTCGAAAAATTGATTAAAAAAAAATGTCTCCACCATAAAATGTCCAATCCACTCAAAACATCGTTGAACACTACATCTTTTCATTTTATTTTTTACAACGTAATTGGACAATAATTCGCAGTCTCGTAAAACCGGAAACGCGAGAATCATTGCGTGTTTCACGCATGTAAGTGAACGAAAAACAAGTAAATCTTCTATTTGCACAATCTGATAGACGTCGAAGTTGACGGTGGTGTAATGCGTGTTGTTAAACGCATCACATCATAAAAAGTCTTTGGATATAAATATATTCATGTAACCAGGTAAATTATATCGTCCATATATATATATGGACGATATAATTTACCTGGTTATATATATATTTCCATATGCATATACATATACAGATAATATATAGATATACATATACCGATTAGCGTTAACATTGGGTTTCGTTCGTCATGGATATAGCGAGTGTCGATCCTTGACGTCGTTGCAGTCTGGCTTTTCCACTGTATGCCATATGACTAACACACACACACACACACACACACACACACACACACACACACACACACACATGCACACTCACACCTACAGAAATATGGCACACAGCACGTCAATGCCATCGTTCGTTCGACACGTGAGCCGGTTTAATCACTCGGATAATCCGATGACGCGTCATTCTCTCCGAACCATCACCGACACACCCACACACACACACACACACACACACACACACACACACACACACACACATACATACATAATCCTTCAACGTTCGTGCATTCGCATTCGTCCCGCGAGCGATTCTCCACGATCGATCTCCCTTTCGCCATCGAATCGGCCCCATCCCCCTGGCAATCTACGAAATACGTCGACGTATCGACTAATAACCGAATTATCGGTCCAATCACACGCGTAGTCGATGAAACGGTTCATAAATATTTTGTCGACGCGTAATTCATCGACGAAAGAAAGAAAGATAAAAAGAAATCCCGTGTATGAAAAGCCATCTGTCAAAACTGTAATAAGCAAAGATCAAAATGATTCGAATGTGTAACAAACGCGCGGGCACTCGTTAGAAGAAGAGACGTTATCGACGTAACACAGAGGAAAAGCGGGCGAGAGGTGCACGTGGGCATTGCGTGACTCTCGAGGTGGATGAGAGATCGGTGTTGAGTATCGATAAAAATCGACACCTCGAAGGGACCATTGATATACGGTATTCTCGAACCGAGATATATATCGCATCTTGTGGTCCCCACCGACTCTTTATTTATTATCACTTCTTCTCTTTCGTATAGTTTTTTCTTTTCACTCCCTTTTTCTCTCTCTCTTTCTTGACCGGAATACATTGATACACACATGCATGCATCTGCAATCTTATTCATCCGATGCGATTCAGTCGATAGGCTCTCTCACACCGCGAACCGGTGCGGTCATCCCCCAGAACTTGAAACGATGCTGCTATGATGCTAGTGCACGGTGCGCGCGCACACGTAACCCGAAGCCTCGACCGAGAGAATCCATATAGCCGATCTCGATCTCCGGAATTTCGAGAACCGAAAATAACGTTCATCCGGGTATATATGTATGAGTATTTTAATATGAAACGGGATATTAAACAAAAATAATTTAATCCAAAAATGAAAAAACAAACAAACAAAAAACGGTTCGATACCCTCGGCTCGGTGTTGCCCGGACGTTTTGAAAAAGCTTCGGTGCACAGTTGAGTCGTCAATGGTGTCATGAAGAACGGGGGACAAAGTAACAGACTTTGCCAAGGAACCGGAAGAAGATGAACATAATAATTAAAAAAAAAAAAAAAAATCTATAAAATAAGAAACGTTGCGATTTCATCGGAAACGACGAACGATGGGTTCTCGAGCACGTAGTACGTATATATATATATATATGTTACGCATTGTATGCTACGATATTCATTTATATATAAGTATATTTAGTTATTTTTTTTTTTCGTGCTGCGCGAGTCTATCGGAGCGAATCGGGAAACCCTGCGCGCGTCAGTCTTACCTCTCCTCCATCATGTACGCGCGATTAACATCTTCATCGGATGCGGAGTGAGTTGCTCAAGTTCCCGCGAGAATTGCGGATAACGATTTGATCGTTATCAACGGGTCAATCGGAATGCCCCATTCGAGCATCGAAAATGCAATTCGAGGAAAAAAAACCGTTTTTTAACTGCGAGTAAAATATATATATATATATAATCATAATCGTCACGACGAAACGATAAAAAAATATTCCATTAGATAAATTAATTTTTTTTTACCAATTGGACGACCGTTACGCGCTCAACGAAAAAAAAAAATAATTAAAGCCTTCCCGCCACGATTTTAATCTGTCTGTATCGCTTGCGCAAAGTTGACGATCGGAGAGAGCACCCACCGAAACGTTGAAAAAAAAATAATAACAATAATAATAATAATAAAGTTCGGCGCGTTGAGTTTGGTTGAGTCCCACCGTGCGTTCTTCGCAACGCCGAGGGTGGGGGGAGGGGATGATTAAGCACAGTTAAGTAACTGTTAATTAGTCGGAGATTGTGTAGCGAGACAGAGCTGTAAGCGCGCGTGTGCGTGTGTAAGAGAGAGAGAGAGAGAGACAAAGAGTGAGAGTAAACTTTACAGTTGAAGCTACTATGAAAGCGTTATCAGATTGGTAGTTTAGCTGGCGGGAAAGGAGGGGCTGGTCGCGCGTCTATCGGGAGATAAAAGAGAATTTAAGTAACTCACAGTCTGGTGCCGCCGGTTCGCCGGGCCCCCTTCGACCCCCGAAGGATTTCAGCGAATGATGCTTCTCTCTTGTCGGATGGCTCGAAGCCTTTCGTACACCCCCAACCACCCCATGGACTGTGTGTGTGTGTATATATATGTTTATGTGTGTCTCGTCCTATCAGCGTCTGACGGTCACGCGAGGCTCGCCCGGGCTCTCGCGTTATCGACGTCGCCAACTCACGAGAATTCTTCAACTTTTAATTACTCTCATCGATCCGCCGACGCCTTAGCCTTCATCGGGGCTTTAAAACGGATCTGGACAACTAATTTTACTCTCTTACTCATTTAAATTTTTTTTTTATTTTTCATTATTACTTTAAAATTTTTATTTTTATTTTTTAACTCTGGTACCGGTTTTCGTTTTTTTTTCTTTTCTGCCTTGATGTTGGTACGATTCGTTGCTAGATGATGTTGGTTGTTCGGATACAGATAAAGATCACAAGCCCGGTAGCTACTGTAAAATATATCTATATATATATATATTTTTTTCTTTTCACTTCAAATTAAAGTTGACGTACCGGTATTTAAATTATTTCTTTTCTTTTGTATTCACAGATTGTAATCTTGATACTAGACGTGTTACATATGTATGTCATTGTAGATTCGTTTAATATACTGTCATACATATATGCCATGATAGTTAATACACAAGCGTTTTTTTCTTTCGATAATATCTTCGGTTGTTCATTGTGATTCCAACGAAAAACCGGATACGCTATACATCACGATGTATTTCGTGCAACCGGATTTTTTGTCATTCAAAAACGACGGTCCATCGTTGAAACATCGGAATCGCGTCCCGAATGACTCCGCGGGTGTTCGTCATTATTTCACAATTCGATCGTCGTTTCGTGAATCAGTTTTCACGAACGACGAATTAATTCTCGAAACTCGGTTACAACGATTTTCGAGATGTGAAAATCGGGTTGAAGTTCGATTTATGTACGTTATTTTGGATGTGAAAACGAAATTAGAAATTTCAAAAACCGACATCATGCATAACGCGTATTTTTGGATTAATATAGTCGAGATCGTCTCGTGAAGCAACGACCGCGATTAATCTGGTAGATATTGCGAATTGGTTTTAGTAGCATGGGGGAGGGGCGGGGGGGGGGGGGGAGGCACATTCTCGATGACGTGGACAACGTAAAATGAATGTCGGTTGGGTTATGCGTCACACCGTCGACGAGCTATTTCACGGTTTCCTCGAGGGTGGTTGTTGTGGATGTCGAATGGGTTATAGGATGTCGACCCTAGGCTGGGTTACACCGTATTCGAACGACCACGATCGTCTCGTATGTATTTCCGTCGTTATAACACCCGTAACACGTGATCTCCAATCCTTCATCCCTTCAAATTTCTCGGTTTTCCGTTTTACGAACTATGTGTGCAATTCGAAAATTCACGATATGCCATATTGTAAATTCAAGATTCTTTATCCAGTCGTTTGCCGATGGATTATCATATACGTTTTCAGTTATAGACATTTTTTTTCGTTCACCGTTGATTGGATACTCCTGGGAAAATATTGAAATTTTGATTGAATTCATCAAAATCGGTCATCGACGATCAAACAGAAGTTGAAATTGAAATTTTTGTAAATCCTTTTTTTTCAGTATTACTGGCTGAAATTTGCTCCAGCAGTTTTTCAACCTAAAATGTGTTACGTTAACTTTGAGTTCTCTGGAATATCTCAAAAATGTTTAAAGTTATCTCAATTTTAGTGAGAAAAAGTCCTTTTCAACATTTTTTTTCGAAGATTTTTTTTACCATATTAAGAATTACATTTTCGTTATTATATAAATATTTACTCATGAAAAAAAGGTTCAAAATATACTCAGAATGTTTTTTTTTTTTTTTTTTTTAATAATTTTGCTGATTGCAAAATTTTATTATTACAATTCAGAATTGCCGAGGTGAATTTTACTGAAGTGCGACTAAAGAGGATTGGTTTAATTTTTTCCCCGAATTATACTGTGTTTGTTAAATTTCATCCCTACAACGTTTTTTCATTTTGTTTCCTGGCGAAATGACAATTTTGGGTGCCCAATGGGAAATTAGAATAATTATTCAAGTTTACAACAGTGAAGAATCGATTATCCGTCGTGCGAGGTTGGTAAAAATCCGTTTGCGTTCGGAATACATATCGCGAAGCGAACGCTATGTGGTTTCCCTCCCCCGGTGCACAGACGAGCTTTTCGTTGAGGGCAATTCCCATTTCGCGAGATTCGTTTTCCGCAGTCTTGTTTGTCGGATACGTCGGCAATAGTGAGAACCCACACACACACACACACACAGGTCGCGAGGGAAGTGCTCGAACGAAGTGCGACCGAGCTACTTCGTTTTTCCCCGAGGATGCTCGCGTGTGAGAGGCTGATGTGCTCGCTACACCATTAAGAAGAAGCTCACTATCCATGCTCGCGGGGGTAAGAACCCCGCCTTCGGGGGAAGTTGGAACGTGGAAATGAGAGCGAGAAGAGAATGAAAATAAAAAAAAATCGCGAAACGAAAAGAAAAGAAAGAGAAAAAAAAAATGGATGAGACGAGCAAATCGAGAAAAAAGATTGTGGAAACGGAAGGAGGATGGATTTGGAAGGTGAAAGAGGTTGGAGGTGTAGATGGATATATAGAAACGAAGAAAACCGAGTAGGTGCAGAAGCAGCAGAAGCAGCAGCAGCAGCCTGAGAAGCAGGTGAGGCAGTAGGGAGATTGGTGTGTCTCGCAATCGGGATTGGCTGGCTGACCTGGTTCTGCTTCCATTCCCTCCTCCTCCCCCTCCCCCCTCTCCTTGCCACGGGTTTCCTATCACGCTCACGGTATCTAGTTTAGCGTCTCCGCTTTCCGATAGTCGTTACCGGAGTAGAAAACCGGAAATCTGAAGGGATATGGCCGCGGAAACGAGTCCCGCCACCGAGAAACGAAAGAAAATTTTACTCCTACCTCAGATACAGAGCAATCTCGCAATTTCTTGTACATCGTTCAGCCGTGTGTGGTTTATTTCACAATACTTACGTTTTTCAGTGATTACCAGAGTGTTTGTCCAATTTTTCCATAACAAATGGAATTTAAAAAAAAAAATCGAGAGTCGAAGAAGATGAATAATGGTTGGAAATTCATTGGTCTCGAAATAATAGTGACTACAGACTCGAAAGGGAACTCGGTGCGTCGTTTTTTTAAATTACACTTTTAGTTTTCTATCTGACCTCTCTCGTTTCTTCAACTTTAACCCTTTCTGTCATTTATCGGAACTTGCTTTTGCCTCGAAATTGGTCCGTAGCCGTGTATCGGTGTGTGTGTGTTTGTGTGTGCTGTAACGCACCAATGACACGTGTGTATACAGTTGGCAAAGATTTTTTTTTTTTTTTTTTAATTTTTTTTATCGTCTCGGTAAGGATCGAACCCCAGTTACGTACGTATTGTGTAACGAGGATGCAACGTACATCCGACTGGCAAAGACGAATGCGGGAAAAACTTTTCTCAACCCTTCTGTGGACTTTGTCGGAAAACTTGTCCGAGAAGGTGCGGAAGGGTCGGAGCTGGCAAGGGCTTTGTGAGCGCGATCATCAAAGAACGTACGGCGGAAAGTCGACTTCCTCTCAAGCCCCCCCCCCCCTCCCTTTCCGCCCCGTCCTGATCTAACAACCGGCGAACTTCGTTCTCGAGAACCAATGACAGTTAAACGGAGCTTTTCAACTCGGAACTCTTTACCGGGTCTTTCGATCGTTCGGTAAGCTTGGCCTACGCTACGGTATTTGTCGTAGACCGATGTAATGTCAAGGAGAAATCGTGACCAACTCCGATTCGACATTATCGAACGAACGACATGACGTAGAATGACGACTTTTAATGACCCTTCAATCATAGAGTCGAAGAAATGGTTTGTTCCACCGAAGCCATGGCAGGACATTCCCAGAGAACAAAAAAAAAAAAAAAAAAAAAAAAAAAAAAAAAAAAACTCAAATTACTAAATAAAATAATGTGAAAATTTTTGACGAAATATTCTCGACCGTTGAATCCCAATAAATGTGTCATCGTACACTATGCAGAATCCCCCCCTTCCCCCTCGCCCCACCGCCACAAAAAAATCTCAATACCGGATAACATTTTACGAGTGCAAAACAAACAAATCGAAAATAAATTTTTAAAAAACACGTCGACCGTCACGTTGAGGATTACAACGTTTCGCTTTTCGACCGTTTGGAATACATTTTAAAAAAATAAATAAATAAATAAAAAGCTCGGTGGAAAAATTCTCGAGTTTATCAATTTATGATGTAATCGTGATTTACGATTGGTCGACGAACGAACAGGTATATAGCTCGACCGGTGCGAATAGAAATTTCACCGATGCATCGGTCGCCATCGAGAGACTCACGATATATACACGGTCGCGTGATTCGGTGGCTGCCGGGTATTAAACCCTCCGGGTTCCGGCTCAACCGAGATTCCTCCCGGTGATTCCGGGATAGCGAGCTTTCGGGGATTAGGCAAAGATTAAGGCTACTCCCTGCGCAATACGTATGTCGGAGTTTGGCGAGGCTATGCGACACACACACACACACACACACACACACACACACACACACACACACACACACACACACACATATGTGTGTTCTCATATAATATATACATATATATGTCTGTGTACAGAACGTTCTACGACGACCGTCGTCCGTGAGCCAGTTTTACGTCGTCGACGGAAGTAGTCGACGGTGACGTACGTTACACTCCTTCGATATACGTCGACGAACGATTGTCGACGACACACGTGTTCGACAACCGTAGAAATGAAAGAGCGAAGGCATCCTCCCTCGAGTTTCCAACTTCGGTTCGTTCGGCTTCGACATTTTTTAATGGAAAAAAAAGAAAAACCAAAGAAGTAGGTCATGCATTGGTATCCAGGCCGTCGCGAGCGTTCGAAATACGTCGTCGTTGTACACGTCACGATGAGTCGCAGTTGCCGAAGAAACCCATCATTAATCCCGGCTCTCGATCATACCGAAAATATTTTCTCGGCAATGCCATTTCGAGATACATCTGTAATACGAACGAAACATTGATGTTATGTGTATTATATAACTGCATATACATTGCCGTCGTGAATATAAAAGTTGAAAAATTTATTTACGTTGTTATCATCGAGATGGAATGTTTTCTTCGTGACATTTCAATTCCAACGCAAATTTCATATTGAACGACGCGGATTATAAAATTCTATCGGAAAATATTTCTGACGAGCTTTCGACGCGAATTTTCTTCAGACACTCGATATAACCAAGTAACAGAAAAATATATATATACATAAACGGTATATACAGGACTGGGTATATAAAGTCTTTATATGAATATATAATATACTGTAGACTTTACATAATTTTGATACTCGAGTAGAATTTACATCTCGTGCCATGAAAATAACGTGAAAAAAAAGAAAACAAGATTTTAAGTATCCAATAAAAATGGGCCGAAAAAAAAACGCAAATTTGATGATTAGTTTTTTTTTCTCAATAAAACAAAGTTGATTCGGTACGAAAAAAAAAAAAAATACAGGTATTCATGGGCGATACGCGGCGAACCGATTCTCCCCCAGGGGGGGCATAAAACGACGATTGCGGTGTGTGGCGAGCGGTGATGGTGGTGGTGGTGGTGCACCTGACTGTTGGATCCCGATATCGCCTGTCGGGTTTCCAACGGGTCCCGAAGGCAAAGTTTGATTAAATTTCGCGATTTTACGAGCGAGAAGGAGCGATAGAGAACGGTTTGGGATACGAGATTGAGAGGGTTACCAAGTCCGACGAAGGACCCGGGGTCTCGATCCATCTCTCTCTCTCTCTCTCTCTCTCTCTCTCTCTCTCTCTCTCTCTCTCTCTCTCTCTCGCTCGGGTTTATTGCGCGAGGACCGAAAAGGGCATGGGCGACGTAACTCCGCGAGCCACCGACGTGCCAGACCCTATTCCAGACGCAAGTGCCTATATACGTGTATAAATATATATATATATATATATACGTAATACGTTTCACGTCGTGTATGGTTACACCGGTGATGGCAAAGTGCGGTGACGAAGGAGCACACGTTATGCTGACGTTGAGTGGCCGGGTCAAAGTTCGATTGGCGCTCGAGCAAAATAACCAAAACTCCGTTAATAGCCGTCGGGACGGCCTTGGGCCAAGTGCGATACATCGGTGCAACGAATACTTGCACCCCTCCCCCTACCCCCTAACAAGTCTCATCCGACTGCAACCAAACGCATTTCCACTAGCTTGAAGGTGGAAACAAAAAAAACCTCAAAAAATTATACGATTTTTCATGCGTAAACATTTTAGCTCTTGACATGTGTGCTGTGACACACACGAACTTCAGGCTTGTTCATCGGTGATGTCGGCTGTTTTTTTGTTTTTGTGACTTTTTTTTCTACGGTCGTGAAAAGTGTTAAATTAAATTATTTTGCATCAAGGACGTTGAAAAGACGATTTTGACGAGTGTGAAGTTTCGAATTTCTTGAGTTCGTGATGCACAGGATACTTTTTGTCCGTTTTTCCTTTGGAAACACTAATTTTTCATGCGTTTGAAGCTCACAACTGAAATCAGTCACATTGCCCTCGCTTCTCAGGCATGAAAAAAAAAAAAAAAAAAAAAAAAAACAGTGATCGACAAAAAATTGTTGAAACCGAATTGATATGACCCCAGAAATTTACACATCAATTTTTATATTATTATATTTTCATATATATATATCGAAGCTTGCACGTGAGAAAAACAGATTTGTCGAGATTGTCGCGAGGCAATCTAATCGCATGTGGTTCCCTCGTGACAATCTTATCGCACTGTTCCATGGACTCGATGCACTTGCAGCTTATTCGTCTTATTCTTTCACTTTCTCTGGCACTCGTGGAAATCCCTCGGTCTTCTCACACACTGGAGTGAGGTGTCCGTACACACACACACACATACACACACTTACACACGGGATTCACAATCCAATTCATATATCGCACACACTCTACCGTTTGCCTTACGTTCCATCTTCCCGGTATTCCCGATGGTTTTGCGAAACAAGTTTTTGTATCCAATCGCATTGCAATATAGTTTCACCGGATGACACGGATAGAAAGAGAGCGAGAGACATCGACCAGCACCGAGCGCAGTGCGATGGGATACATATAGTCGGGGGCGTCGCGAGCGGTAATACAGAACGAATATAAATATTTATAGAAACGGATCAAAGCCCGGTAAAGAAAGAAAAAAAGGCCATCGAGGCTCTCGGATTATCCGCAGGGAGTGAACGGGAATGAAGATCGAGCCGAATCGTTTGAGCGTGAGAAAGAGACGGAGAATGGCGAATAGACGGTTGGGTTGCCGTCTGTCGGATTCCCCCGCGCGCACCATTCGAATTCGAAATTTCCCACCGGAATTGCCGGACTCGGCGCGACCCGGGACAACATCTTCCCCGCGAAGATTCGACCGTCCGACTTTCCCAACCGAGATTCCAGAATTCTCCGTTTCTCTCGCATTTTTTTTCCGCCTCCTACGTCACAATTTTGCTTATTCTCGAATGCTCGCACATTTGTGATTTTGCCTCATCTTCATTTGTCCTGACGACAATATAACGGATTCCAAATGTGAAAATCGATCGAAACTGGAGAACTGATTTATATTTAATAAAATTAACCATTTTTTTTAAACGTTTGAAAAAAAAATTAACTCACAATCAGTTTCATTAGTCTAGCTTAACGACCTTTAGATATATTTTAGCTATATATATGTGTGTGTGTGTGTGCTCTTTTTTCCTATATTTTTGAGTTTTCATATGTCACAATTAAGAGTGGAAAATTTTAAAAATGAGGAATTATGAATGAGCTAATCGAAAATATATATTTATTGCCTTTATCTTACCGTTAATTAAATTCCGTTGGTCATTGATCTCGAAAGTCGAGCACCGCGTTGCGAATCGATATGTGTGCTCATGTGTGTGTGTGTGTGTGTGTGTGTGTGTGTGTGTGTGTGTCTGTGTGTGTGTGTGTGTGTGTGTGTGTTCAGTCGTGAACGTTTACAAACCCTGACACGCGATCAGCGTGCTCGTACTCTGTTTCGGGGCAGTGAAAGTTGTCGTGAGAATGTTGGCCGCAAAAGATTGCATGACCAAGTAGTGGCGCCCACCACCCTCTCGCTTCACCCTTCCTTCGCTTTTCTTTCTCACTTTCGCAACATTGCCAACCTCATTTCTCGCGTTTTCTCGTCTCCCTCACTCTCTCTCATTCTCTTTCCATCCCGTACGACAACCCCTTCGCCCGAACTCACGGTGCCCACTAGACTTACCGGCCCGCGAACGCGATCGCTTCCGTTTTCCATTAACTTGTTTTGTATGCAGCTAATTTGCATGTCTAACGGCGGGGCCCGATAAAATTGGCCAATGCCGCAAGTGTGTGTGTGTGTGTGTGTGTGTGTATATTATTTTACCCGAGGCACAATCCCACTCTCGTCTTCGCAGCTTAGCACGCGGTTTTCTTGAGCTTAACCGTCGATGAAAAAGCTCAGCGAATGAATACACAAATATATATCTCTATAGATACATGTATGTTTTATATACATCACCCTGCCAATCACTAGGGTGACTAGAATCTCACGAATTTGACACTCGAATCTAATTTCGATGCTGTGCAAGAAAAAAGAAAAATCTTATAAAAAAATTCTCCTGAGAATTGTTATTTTTTTTTAAATTAAAAATTATTATCTCCGATCGATCTATCGATCAATATTCGCGATATTAAAAAAAAAACGGTGCATTACGTTCGACCATGCGCCGTCACTAGTGATCTACGTGTAACGCCCAAACCGATTAATTCAGTCGGGCAAATCACGCCGTCGGCATCGGGGATAATGCAACTATTATGTTCGCGGTTATCCTTCAAATTCATGGTGGCGCACTGTGCCACACGCGATTGCCCTCCCCCCCCCTCCCTTACCTCGACGGCCTAATTTTCACAAATTCCAAAGTTGCCAAAACACCCATCCCACATATACAGTTCATACAACTCGACGCAATCCTGCATCAATCTTACTACTAATTAAAGAACTGAAAAAAAAAAATTATCCATGTAAAATATGAAAAAAATAAAAATAAAATAAAACAAATCAAATATCCATAAATTATTCATACGTTTGCAATTGAGTGGTGAATTTTGCACTGGGTCGTAATCAATTTCTTCTCGCAGTCGTACACGTTAAGTACAACTCGCATTAAAGTCAAACTTTGCTCTCGTCCTCGATATTACAAGTACGAAAAGTTTCCACGAGAGGTTCTTACACCAGGTACTTTGAGATACTCGGTCGAAACTTTTGCTTCTCCAACGTTTCGTTCTTCTCGTAAAACAGCCAATGTATAGAACATTGGAGTACGATATGCATGTACATACACTTCGGACGGGGGAGGGAGGGGGAGGGGGGGGGAGTACACAGTCGAGAAGCTGTGCACGAGAGCCAAAGTCGTAGAGGTGTATAGCGACATCCGCAAGATAGACATATTCCAGCCGAAGCTTTCGTCCCTCATCGTCATCGTTCTTCGTACCGAGGGCTCTACATTATACGTACGTGAAACTTTGCGCAACAGAGACCGACTATGCACGGTCGACAATCCGTTAATAGCCGTGCGAACGATGAACAAACTCAAACGAAGCTGTAATTCCGAGCAAATGTCTCAAAATTAACAATGATTGAACAAACTTACAGTTTTTTTTTCAAACAATTCTCAGTCCCTACAGTCGAAATTTTCACCTTTATTTCCAACTTACTTAAACATCACTTTTTGGGTGAATAGGTTGAAAGTAGGGTGAAGCTATATAAGCAATTATTAAGTGCGTCTTAAATTCATTGCACACTTGAAAATCTGCAGTTAATTCGCATTTTTCGAGTTTGAAAGATGAAACGAAGGTTAAATGACGAGAGAAAAAAATGTCACCCTCACTCGGAAGGTGAAACGAAGGTGAAAAGAATTTCGGCATCACAATGAGATTGAAATGATGAAGAAATATTTTAACGTCACTTGAAAATTTTAAACGTGACGGATTGAAATTGCAAAAAAAAAGTTCGATGTCGAGATATAAAATATTATATCGTCAATGAAAACTATAAAACACGAGTGATTTTTTTTTCTTCTTTTTCTTGCCCCCGATTATCATTATACGATCACGAACTTTCGTCGACTAAATCCAAAACCTTCGACCGTTGCTTCTAGAATCTCGTTGAAAGATCTCACTTCCTCGTGATACATACAATATCCAATGCGTTATCGTAACTTTAGAAAACTCATATCTTTATTTTTATTTTTTATTATCCATTACCGAGAACATTCTGATTCGTTCGCGCCACTTGCAACCACCATGGGTTTGACGATACCACGGGTTGTGGGCAACTGTGCAAATCACGGTGGGATCAGCAACCTTACCCTCGCGATTCCCGTCGATTTCAAATCAATGATCGATATTATCGAGTCTATATATCTGTGGTACGTCTATACATGTATATATATATATATATATATATGGATCTTGCGGTCGGGAGCCTCTAGGCAGAGATTTCGAATGAACGATCGATACAGTGTGATTGTAATACCACAATGTAATCCACAGTTAAAATGCAAACGAACCATCCGTGCATATACACACCCTACACGAAGTACAACCAGCAGCAGAGACCATAGGATTAATCGAACCACCAACGTTTATTTTTTAAATAATTAAATAACACCGATATCGACGAGAAAAACGGTTTAGTCGATTGCAAAATAAATAAATAAATAAATATTGAAAAAATAAAAAAAACGTGGAAAAAATCCCATTCATCGAATTGTGTACTCTCGTGAATTTCCGTCAATACGTGCTATAATCGAAATATATTGAATATACATGCTGTCTGGACTGGGAGGAAAAAAACATTTTGATCGAAAAAAAAAAGTTTTTTTTTTCGAATTTCACTCGGAGAGACGCCACATCGCCCCGGTCTCCGTTACAGTGGATTTTTCTCGTGTAATAAACTATGGATGTACGGTTTGAGCGTGTGCATTCGTCGGATATAAAGCTTCAGTCCCGAAAGACCAGCCAGCGAGATTATTGTACCTCTCAATACCGCAACCCAGACTTCCTCTCACCGCATATATATATATATATATATATATATATATATATATATATATATATATATATATATATCTGCATCAAGTCGATCGGGCGTATTTCAACTCGCTGACGAGAAGTATATCTCTGGCGGTGCTTTTGCTGTCTCCGTCTCTCGGTCTGTGCCGAAACTGCATAATACAGATATATATTATACACACACACACATATATATAAATATATATCAAGCACCAGGTCCCCGTAGTCCCGAGTTTTCTTTATCGGTCTGCAGACGTGCTTTCGACTTCTTTCTTCCTCTTTTCGTCGATATCGCATCCCGTTTGCAATGCTTTATGCCGTTGAGATGGAGAGCGCGAAGTTACCGCCAAGAGGCGTCGATTGGATCCCATCCGGTAGCGCCGCCGCGAAGAATCCGCCCCCCCCCCCCCTTCCCTCTCCCCCGCCCACGTGCACGAAACCGCCGACTGTGGAAGGGGGAAGGCAACTTGCATATTGCATTCTCGATGCCCACTTTAATCCGCGGT
Organism: Diplazon laetatorius; assembly: GCA_963662125.1. NCBI lineage: Eukaryota > Metazoa > Arthropoda > Insecta > Hymenoptera > Ichneumonidae > Diplazon > Diplazon laetatorius. The sequence continues at coordinate 5,519,401 of OY759158.1, read as the reverse complement.
TTTCCACCCGTCTATCCACCCTCCGCAGCCGACCCGGCATCAACCCCGTGCGCGCTTTGGTTGCATCTTGCGCTCCTTCGCACGTGCATTGAAAAAAAAAAAAAAAAAGAAAAAAAAACTACGGTCTCACTCGCTCCGCGTCGACGCGAAAGCTCGGCAAGCGCGACGCGATTGACGAACGCTGGTGAAAAAAAAAAAACTTTGCACAACTCTCTCACGAATGATTCAACGACGCAAATCGCGCTGCCGTATCACGATAATGAAGAGAAAAAAAAACGGATAAATGCCACTGCGGCGTAATTAACGCAATGCCGTAGGATTTTCGCAATGCGACGCTTTATCCGTGTCTCGCTGCTAGTCATCTACTATTTTTTTTTGTATTGAAGTTTTTTTTAAATTTAATTTCACAACCTTCTATGGTTTTTTTTCGCTTTTCAATTAAACATTGAAGGTGGCTAAATGAGCCATAGACTTTTCGTTGATTCAATTTTTTTTTGTTTTTTTTTGCTCTTCGTGTTGACCGAGATTTGTAAAACATAAATTCGAAAAGGAGTAGACCTCTCGAAAATGTTTGTTGGGGAAAGGGTGAGAGAGTATGTCAGCTTCGTTTGCTATATATTTGCTATGTATATATATATATATATATGTATAGCTATGTGCGAGCTAAATAACCCAGTTCGTGATACGGTGTGTTCAATGTTACATGGTAATCGTGACGATAACGATTCCGATAGTCAACGGATTGTGATAATTATGCATAGACTGTTATATCGATCCTCGACGTGTTCGTCGGCTTATCTCGTTATCCACGTTACCAACGACATCGGGCATCGGGTGTTGATGGGCTGAATTTGAAATTCAGGTTCTTCGAGATCGGTTGGCGTTGCGCGATTCACACAAACACACACACACACACAAACATGCATACATACCAAGGTGAAACAAACACTGGAATAACCTCTGCGAAGCAGGAGACACTTTACTGACCCGATAGAGTGTCGCAATATTTGCCATCGACCAGTTCCCTAGTTACGTTTCCTTCATTTCTTCGACCGTCACATTTTCTCCATTTTTTTAAAACCCATTTTAGTTCTTCATATTTCCTTCTCGAATTTTTTTTCCACATTTTATCGTTCAACCGGTTACTCGCCTCAGTGCTCAGTAAATTAGTCCAAGAATTTCTAGCTTTCGAGCTTTTCGTTCGATTCTCTGTTCCGTTTGACAGGACAAGCTTCATTCCCACGATGTTTCATTCATCACGCAGTTTTAATCGAAGAATAAATATCTCGGGGGATAAAAACGGTACTTCAAAATCCTACCCAGCCTGCCCGGTGGGCCATTTTGTCCCGTAACAATCGACACCAGCAACACGAAACTGCATCGCCGTGAAATCGATGAAGTCATGAATGGAAATCCATCGGGTTCGCTTCATGACAAATCGTCGAGGCTAATTACCGATCGGCATAAGAGATTTGCGTAAGCATTGAACCATCGACGATGCAGTGTAAGCCGCGAAACCAGAGGTCACGAGAATCGCGAACACGGGGTATGCGTTCGTATACACGCGTAATTCCACATTAACTTCGGCACAATTCAACGTGCATGAGTTACGACTGAGCCGAGGGGGAAAAACCTTTTATGCGTACGTCCACATCCTTCATTTTGTTTTTTTTTTTTTATTCTGCTCGGATAATCGCAGATGACGACGATCGTTGAGATGAAATACGCGCATGCGCAATTCAACGTCAACTCTCCCTCCCCAACGATACCGTAAATGTGTTTCAACGTTACATAGGTATATATATATATACGTTTACGTACCACCCAAGAAACTTGGACCCCCCTTCGGGTCTGCCGATAACGACCTGACATCGGCAACCCCAGTGTGGCTCGTTGCCCCCGTCACAAATACGGGGCTGGCCAGCAGCGACCCCCTTCCCTCGGCAAAACTACCCCACAGTCGAACACACACCTCGCAACCACCGTGCCACCAAGATTCTCATCGACACAACCGTGTACACAACGCTTGCTAATAATACCACGATAAAATCGGCACGGTCATCAATTCCATTCAGTCTCGACTCAACCACCCTTCCCCCCCCCCCCTGAACAGAAACGAGTTTCGATTAATTTCCATTCTCCATCTAATTACTTCATCACGTTTCGCAAGGTGGAAAAAAAACACCCTCAAAGTTCAATAGAAGTATTCAGATGTGCTTTGAGCACTAATGTTACCCTTTATCGAATTAATCGGCCATTGGCATGACTGTTGTTCATTTATTTATTTTTATTTTACCAACTTCGTATATTTGTATTGTTTAATTTTTTTTTATTTTTGAGTTTCCCGGATTTCAACTGTTCCGAAGCACCCTCGTACACACAGACGGCTTTGGGGTGTAGGGCGAGCGAGTTGTTAGGAGAGAGCGGGAGAGAGGGCGCTCGCTATACGTCAAGACAATAAGTGCCATTAAGATAAGGCCCGGGTCTACCGATAACCCGATGTACCATGTCTCCCACACGTCCTCGTGAAACCTACCCCCCCCCCCTCCTCCACCCGCTCTCTCACTCCTCCGCTTCGTCCCTTCCAACCTCTTTCCCGGTAATGGAGAATTCCATTTCACTCGTCGAGTTATTTTTACCATTGGGCTCGGCGCACCCCTTCGCCGTTGTTGCCCGGGTTCACTCTTTCCCCGTGCAAACGTCCACATTGTCGTCCACGACGGTCGCTCCCGGGTTCTTTCCACTCGCGCGAGGCACGTACACGCTCTCAACCCCCCACCCCACACCCCCTATCTTTTTCACTTTCGGTTTGCCCGCTTTCGGGACAATCCAATTTCCGGATTGTGCCTGGTCTGCGAGGTACTATAAGCTCCCCGGTTAACTATCACGTTGTCCGGACCTTTCTTATCTTTTCTACTATCGCCGCAAAAGCTAAAAGCAGACTCTTTTGCTTTCGATGCGACGGGAACGCGACCGTACCCCTCGGATTAAGTCGTGAGAGCCGCTCGGAATGCAATTCCATTCGAGCATCTGTTGCCACGAGTTTCGCGAAGGTGGAATGTTTGACGCGTTTATTGTCGTTATCGTGATTGTCGATTTGTAAATATTTTTGGGATATCGTTTTTGGATTTCTAAAAAAAGAACGTTTTCATTCTGGCGATGGCAAATTTTGAAATTTCAATTTTCAAAGTTTCAATTTTATGATATTTTGAATTGAAAAAAAAAAATCGAATTTATCAATACGACTCTCGTCAACTTTGACCGATTTCATTTTCGACTTTGCAAAGGTACAAAAAAATCAATCGTCCTTGATGTGCATCAAATTTGTCGTAGATAATGGTTCGGAATTGACCGAAATTCCGAAACACAGAAAGTTTTTCAATTTTTATCGTCTGCCGATCAAAAAAATCTTCGACTTTTCATGCCCAATCTCCTGAATTCTCACGAATCAACATTTATCGTTTTTTAGTATTCAATTTCGTTAAAATTCACTCGCGACTTTAAATTTGAAAATAAATTGAAATTTCATACCCCCATCGATGAATATTTGAATATCAACAAGCTGCAATCTAAAACTTGCAATTTGTTTTAAAATTTTGTTCGATGTGCATAATTACAAGTCAAAGTTTTTTCGAATGAGTTTGTCGAAGATGGTTCGATAGCGAGTAGTCGTTGATCGATATGATGTAATAATGATGAGACAAAGGTGAGAGAGCTTTGGCCGAGGTAGCCTGGCCGATGCTATAGGTGCAGAGACACCGTTGGAATAATTTAGGACTTGGAAAAGCTCTAGAATGGATTGCACGGGCGCAGTGCCGTATAATACTGTAACGAAGCTGTTGCCACTGCTGTGCAGCAGCAGCGCTGTCCGAATCTGTTGTCGTGGACGAACGCAAGCTCGCGTACGATCGGCAACTCCGGAAGTTCTAGCATTGTCGTTCACTCGATACGCCTCCTTAATTATGCAACTTCACATCGTCCACACCCACACACAAACATACTGACGTGCACATATAGTGTTGCACACATGGATACGGAGCTTTAGGATGGCGTATCCACGAGGGACGATACGCTCGGATGAAATCGAGTTTCCATCCTTCCCGTCATCAACGTGCAGCACTGCATCAAGCTACATTCGATATTCCAATATCGCTTAACTAACAGAGTTACCTGGTATGTGGTATAGCGGCATATTCCACAAACTCATCCGTCAATTCCCCAGAATGTCAATGAAGCCGGAATTTCAACGTCGAGCAGTCCACGAAAATTGTGCCAACTATCGACAGTCAAGATTTTCCTCGCTGTCATCGAAATTATTCGTTCGCCAATTATTTGCTTCGAAAAAAAAAAAAACAAAATCAATAAACCCAATGATATCAAAATCCGTTGATTCGATTCGCGTGATACATCGTTCGTTTCAAATTTCACAATTATCATCGAATCACGATGATCGATTCATATTTTACAATCACTGAATCATCCGCGATAAAAATATAATTTTGTCGAAGTAATCGTATTACAATCAGATATACGTTAAGATCATTCGATTCGTTAAATCTGAAATATGGAAAATTCGATTGGCATTATAATGTTTGATCGTGTGTCAAAGCTGATAATTTGAAAATTCATTGATAAACCAGCCGTATATTGGGTGTACCTCGGAATACGAGGCCGTGAATTTTCGCGTATGCACGTCTGCACGAACACACACACACACAACCGTGGCCGCAGAGAATCCATGGACATTGGCCTCGGGGTGAAAACTCGTTATCGAAGCTTCGCCCCCCCCCCCCCTCCGCGGGCTGACAAGCGCCGGGAATATTCCCGGTGCTCGGTGCCCGTGCTCGTAATCGACCTCGAATGAGATTCAATATTTGATCGCACGTCTCAGTTTCATCGTCGTCGGCTGTCGATAACTCTGCGGTATAGTTTTCACCTCACCCCCTCCTCCCCCCCGCCCCCCTCGTCAACGTGCTTTTTCAAAAAATTTTCCTTGTTTACGGATAACCTTTTGTTCGTTTCGCTTTCCTCTTTTTGCCGTTTTTTTTCTCCTGTTCACGAGTAATCGATACGTGCCTGCAATTTTTTTTTTTCGATGCCACTTAGTTGTTGTTGTTTTTTTTTTGTTTTTTCTCGCAAGGCGAAGGACTTTGATTCCTCGTAGATATATAAATCGATGGCTCGCAACTTCATCGTTCCATCACCCCCTCGAATTAACAATAACAATCAACGTGGGAAATAAGTGTCGAAAATCTTGAGGGGAAAATTCATTTTCGTTGTTTCGCATCACCCTCTCTCGACTAAACGCCGACATTATGCTCGATAATGGACGAGAGGCGTTTCGTGATAATCGCGAGTGAAATAACCGAGAAAAAAAAACGAACGATGAAAGAAACACGAGGTTCTGTTTGCGCAGACGCGAAACCCGCGTGAAAATATCAAATTATTGTGTTATATTTCGGGCGGAAAATACTCAACTGGCGGTAATTGCTTTTTGAAACCTTTCACATTGGAAAAGCCTTCGGTCGCTCTCTCTCTCTCTCTCTGTTGAGACCGATTCCATAGACGTTTACGACCCTTGTTGCTTTTGCTATTAATATCCAACCGAGCCTCGAGGGTGAAAGGAATTGGTTGGACTGCGTTAGTTACATCCTTTCTGGTTCTACTTAGCGATGTTCAATATTGGTTTTGCCTATCGAGTTACGTACGCTCGGCGGGCCAGGGAGGAGGGGGGAGAAATCGTGACTTCGTTAACCCATAAAATTCTACCGATGAAAATCATTTTCTCGATAACTGCGAACAATTCTTCGCGAGAATCGATTTTTCTTGTTGTTGTTGTTGTTAACGTCAATTAGCCGGCTCGGCTTACATAGAACGAAAAGTGAGAACGCGATCGTCACGAACCCATCTTCCTCGACAGGAATCCAACGTAACATGCATCTCTCTCTGCAAGGCAAAGTTCCTTTTTTTTTCCTTTATAATCTATTTTTTTTTCTTTTGAATTTTTTATTTTCTTCTCATTCTCCACTCGAGTTGATAATTACTTTTCTTCTCATACACAGTTGGCCCGCCCGCGCGCGTTGTTTTTCTCCGGCGCGAACGTAATACAACCGCGCGCCACTAAAACTCGTACCATTGATCATTCGTAAACGTGTGTCGAGGCGCGAGTCGTGAAAAGTTGATTGTTTTTTTTTTTTTGAACCAGTCGTTTCGAAACACTCGACTAGTTTACGATCTTTACACGCGGGTGAAAACTTCTTTTTCGCGGCAGATGCGAACTTGCTTTGCCCAAAAAAAAAACTATATTACAAAGTACAAATATCTCTAGACTCAACGTTACTCGAAGTTTCGTCGGTTCGAAAAAAAGCCCACACGTTCCGGCTCATCAACAGTTGAATGAAACGAAAAAAAAAAAAAAAAAATGCGCTCGGGCTGACGACGTCTGTGGTGGTCTGCACCGAGTAACAACTCGAACGATAAATGAGGTGCTTCCTATTTTTTTCATTTTTTTCTATTTTTTTGTTGTTTCGAGAGCGATTTACCCGGTCGGCTGTCGGTTATTGTGCTGAGAATCTATGTTTCAAATCCAACTCGTCGTTCCCTCTCTGTCTTGGGGTAATGCGGTATACGTGTTGGCCCGCGCGAACGTCTCGCCCCCCCCCCTCCCCCCCCCCCTCCACGCCCGTGTGCAGAGTCCGCGTTCGTGTCGCCTTCGCGCTCGATAAATCTGTCCGCCACGTGGCCCCGACGTCGCACAATCACTTTGATTTCTTATCCACCGTTCAGTCACCCCAGTCACCCCCCACCCCTCACCCCCCACACACGAGCGTGATCGCCCTTCCCCTTTCCACGTCTTCGACCGTTCGTAACAGACCGTGTAACACACACACGCACACCCTCGATTCTCACCAACGGAAACCTCAGGTCTTTAGTCGCGGCGCCGCGTGGCTCCGATCTCGCGACTTCACCTGATTATTAATACACGGATATGCACGTGCGTGTTCGTTCCTTGTAGTTGATTAAACCCAGTAATTTGTTAGTTCATTTCAACGATGCTTGAACGATAACCCACACACACACACACACAAAATAAATTCGTGGTTACAATATTTGTCACTCACAACTGTCATTACTTCGATCAAACAAACGAATCGACAGAGTCCACGATTTCTTCGCTCATTTGCGATCGATGACACGACTGAATCCAACCCACACGATGATTCCAATGACTATGCACACACTGGATAGTGGTAAATTGCAACCTGTCCAAACTCCGGATATAGTCGATCGTGTATGTCACATGTCCCCTCCGAACAGGCATCAGCTGTTATTGTTACACCGACCCACAAATATCCAACGATATCTATCGAACATATATCTCCTGCATCTAAGGTATCGAAATGAAAATTTGATACCATTGTGTCTTATGTCACACTTTGCCATCGATGAATTTCACAGTTCCCAATTAGATGGGGCCTCGAGCTGATAACATCTACAATCGTTCCCCGTCTTTTGTTGCAACTACGAACGACGAACTCCCGTGAAATTCATTGGGATTCAGAGATTGAAATCACCCCTCGTGGCTTACGTCATCCAAATTACTCACCGATACAAAATATCCATGCAAGATTTTGTAATCACGATGCAATACTCATGAATAGGGAATATTCCACGAGGTTCCCATTTTCGTACGGTGCACGGTGAGAATCGTTGCATGATTGATGTCCTCTTTTTTTTTCCCAGCCCCCAACTCGCTTCCACGTTCGGAAAATGTGACAACCGGACTGGGGGGTGTCGCGATAAGCGAGGGTGGGGGTAATTTCGATTCGTCCAATCGGGAGTCCGTTCACTGAGGTCGTACACGTGCTCAAACGTCACAAGACCTGGCCATACGCATTCCGCACACAAGATGTCCATCGTACTTTACACGTGTTCCCATTACGTGCCGGTAGCTCCAATAGCTTCGCCGAAATCGGACTTTACTCACTGGAACACGCGTGCTACCGCAATAGGTGAACAGGGATGTGGTCCGAACCCTCGGCCTTCCTTATCTTCCCCTCCCCTCCCTCGGCAAACACGAAAACCCCCATAGAACAATTTGCCAAAACTCCGATGGGCGCTAAATCGACAATCCCCGGGGCCGGTGTTTCTTCCAACCCCGAAGAATTGACCAACGAAATTCCGTGTTTCGACCGGACGAAACGCGGGGTTTTGTCGTTACCAAATCCGGCAATACGGAACGTAAATGAAAATGACCGGAAATTTATGAGAACGAGGGAGTTGTCCATGGGGCAGCCACGTCGGTACACAATGACACGGGCGACGCAATCGTGCCCCACGTGTACAGCACCTCCCCTCAAACACGTTTGCTTATTCGTGACTACCGGGAAATAAATGGGAAATTGAATCTCGTGGTTTGAGCGATATTTATTGGATTGTCGTTCGAATAAGCAGCGAATGGCTTTAAATAGTTTTATACCGATCACTAAAAGCATTCTAAATATAAGACGAGGATACGATTTTTTACTTTGGGTTTTTCTTTTTTTTCCTTTGGGTTTTTTTTTTATTTGGGTTTTTCATTTTCTCGAACGATGGACGTGCGTATTGAGAATTATCGCGGTGTAAGGGGTATGGAAAGTTTTGATCATTGACCATTGTGATCGGCCGGTGATTGTGCTATATAACAGAGGAGTTCCGTTTCGTACCTCGTTTCCGTGGTTCTCCGTTGAAACCTCGGTTTTGTTAGGTCGATAACGGGCACTCGAATCGGAATACGATTGCGGGCCCCGGTATAACAGGACTCTCGCTCCTCTCGTATGATTTATGCGGACTTGTGATATTGGATTGGAGCCAAGGGTAGGAGAGTCTCATTCTGTACGTCGTGGTCTGCCTCCCAAACCCATATAGGGCGAGCAGTGAGAGAGAGAGAGAGAGAGAGAAGGGGGGGGTGGAACGTCGACAAGAACCTGAGATATATTTCCGTTTAGGCACGAGCCCCCCCACCTTCCCCCCTCCGTGTTCCAGTTTCCGGGTGACGTACTGTATGTATAATTCGATGTCAACGAGAAAATAAAATACGACACTCTCATCCTTCCCCCCCTTCTAGCAGCGATGGAATTTCTTCGGTAATTGCAAAATTCTTCAACAATAATCACCGACCTTTCGATCATTTTTCAACTTTCATTCCATGACAGATCTTGTCACAATAATTTTTATTTATAATTTCATTTTCATTGTATTTTGTTTTTTTTTTTCATTGCAGAACGATACCATGCAAGTGGTTTGGCAGTATCACGCCGAAGAGCCGGTTTCCGTGGCCGGGGGACTGCCCGAGGATGGCACTGTGAGAGGTTCGCGTCCGCTTTACCTGGTACAACGAGATTCCCAACCAAAACGCTCGTCCCGCAACCAGGAAGTACCGTCGACCGTCAGAACGTGGGACGTCTTGAATCAACAGGTTAGTAGTATTTTCTTTGTACCAACCATATTCGAGGAATGGAAAAGAAAACGAAGAAAAAAAAGGATCGTACAAATGTGTACATACTTATCTGTGTGTGTGTGTGTGTGTGTGTGTGTGTGTGTGTGTGGGTGAAGTGCGGTACGGGGGAGTCACTGCCCGGGGCGGAAACTCGTCGATCGATTGTCCTTACACTCGACGACATATACCTACATACATCTCGATGTGAAATAAATATCACGATATCCAACATCCCACTAATATCGCAAAGTCCAGCAAATATCTCAACATAATCATTCATTTTTCGAAAATCTTCGGGACTTATCGTACGAACGAATGACAGCCTCTGTCTGTAAGGACGATTCGAGCAATTGGCAATTGATGTCTCGACTCGGTCGAACAGAAATAAACAAGGATCGACGAAGATGGAAATGAAATAATTCATAAATGACCGAAATAATTGATCAACCAACAGTCCATCTTCGTTCCAAGTCACGAATGTAGTTCAAATTTTTCGCTTTGGAAAGATTGGAATTCGTTGTGACGTAACGGATTTCAGACCGGAAACTTCGTCTCGGAGTTCATCGTGGATTAATTGATCAATCAGGAATCCATAATGTTGACGTATGATCCGGCACAGAGCTCCGAGTGAAAATAGACCCACACGGTAATTGGCATGTTTCAGTGGAGTTTCGAAAAACTAACCCCCGTTGACCCAGGTGCAACGTGTCTGCATATATATGTATACATATGGATGTATGTGTGTGTGTGTGTGTGTGTGTGTGTGTGTGTGTGTGGATGTTCGTCTCTGGCATTAATGTTACTTGGGAATTCTAGTCACGTTACGGATTATCCGGTGAGGACCGTGTGAGCACGAGTTCACGTGGTAGAACGCGAGGCATCGTCGTAACGGAGTTACACAAAGTAAATATTGGATCTCCTTTCGTTCGTGCACCGACGGTTACAAGCCTATATGTACTTGCATACATACATACATACAAACATATATATATACATATATATAATATATATATATATATATATATATATATTATATATGATAGTTCTCGCGTAACGTGCCTTATTTACATCTTTCTAGTGGTGTGTAACACGGAAGATGAGTGTAAACTCGATTTAAAAGTTTATCAAAATTGATATTGAGCCCGGGGGTTGAGTTTCCTCTCGTGGGCTGGGCCAACTCGGTTGAACAAGCGTTACCCCAGTTTTTCAATATCGTTCACTCTCGCAAACGACTACACGATGAATTTTCAACTTCGATGGAATGAATAATAATTTATTTTTTTCAAGCTTTTTGAAGCTTTGACGATTACGAACGAATTCTTATTGCTGAATTATTGAAACTTTTTTTTATTCGAGAGAAATTTTTGGTTCGGGTTCGATAGAGTTCTGCATTACCAATGTTATTGGCAAATATATTTTTGTTCCTTTGTAGTGGGAATTTATTTAATATTGATTGTAATTTGCTCGGTTAATTCGTTAAGAATTCATTAAACAAAGTGACAATCCACGATTTTATTATTATTTTATTTTCTCAAGTGAAAATAAAAAATCGTGAAATAATAATTCACTCGAGAATTAACGATTGTGGGCAGAGGCCAGAGAATTAAAATGCACGATACACGAAATTGATATGCTCGAAACGAATTAACACGGTCATTGTGCTTTCTTCGACAATCCAATCGTTGTCGTCGGGATTTTACTTTTTCAACGCGTTCCAAATGAATTATTATCGTTGAGTTTTCGAGACCAGGATTTATAATTGTCAGATTACGGTGGACGATAATGCCGTGGTGTAATCTGTGGTGCGCCTGTGGGTCGCTGACGCTAATGAACGAATAGTTTTTTGTCTTTTTTTCGTTTTGGTTTGGTTTGGTTTGGTGTTTTTTTTTTGTTTCCTCGTCCCCTCGAATGTGACCCGAGGACTCAGGTACGATTTATACGACCGTATATTCCGCGTTACACAATGGTCGTGCGGAGCAGAGAGTGAGAGTCGTATCCGATAAAAATCCACTCTGGGTCGCGTATGCGGCTACTCATCCTCGGCTTGGTACCCTCGGTACGCTGTACAATGTGAATTCACGTTTGGGCATTCGTCTCACGTGCTCGCATGCGCTGACCCTTTTACCCCCCCCCCCCTCTCCCTACACGACCCGCAACGGGAGCACGACACGAGCGAGTGAAAAAAAAAAAGTGGACAAAAAAACTTGTCACTCGTGGGATCATACGGTGTGTCGAGAAGGATCAACGGGGCTTTCCGTTCTCGTTTTGTCACTGCATAATTAGTACAGCTGTCGTGACTGTCGCTTCGACAACGAAAAATGTTTTTTTTTTTTTTTTGTCTTTTTTTTCGTTCTATCGTACAAACGGAAATGTCGGTTCTCGACAACATGCAAGAAATCGTTTCACGTAGATGTTAAGACTTATAACTGAAACTACCGAGTTCATAATGTTTTTTCTTTTTTAATCGAAAAAAAATTTTTAATCGATGAGAAACGTATAAAACTTATGCCTCGTATTTTTTTTACGATTTTTCACGTGCGTACGTGCGGAAAGGGTGAAAAAAAAACGATTTGACGATAATCTCTGAAATCACTGATTCGAACAAAACGCGTTGAAAAGCACGACGACCGAGTAAACGGAAAAAAATTTCTCTCAGCTTACGAATTTTTACGAAACCATAACTTTTTCGCCTTTCCAACGTCGCTTCAGGCACGCGTTTTTCCACACCCCTCATCCGGGCTCATATGTGTCCATCGCTTTGTCACTCGGGCTTATCGCGAAAAATTGGATGTACGTATACGTATATATATATATGACCAGCGTGGCAGACGTACGAGATACGAACGACAATTTTTCCACGAGCCAACTACACGGCCATTTTTCCAATTAACAAAAATTCTCGTGCCCAATTCCGAGGAGAAAAAAAAACGACCAAAAAATAAAAAATCACTGTACAGTCAATCGTATCACAAAAGTTCGTTGTATTCTCGACGATTGTGAAAAATGTACTTTCGGTCGATGTAACGGATTCAAATGTTCCCGAGAGAAAATAGCGCCCGAGTCGTGTCACCACGTCCAAAGAGAGCGAGCCCCTTCGGTCCTTTATAAATCGAAATGAAAGAAAAAAAAGAGAGCGTTATAACTACATGGAAATTTATTCATAAATACGGTACCGGTATTCGCGCTTTTCTCGCCAAGTGACGAAGTATCCAAGGTCGGATAAATTGTCGTCGTCTTCGTCTTCGTCGTCGGGTCTTTCCATCGGGGCTGCTGCTGCTGCTGCCGCGGCGACAATGTCCCCGAGTGCTCGCCGAGACTATCGCAAAACCCACCCCATGAAATAAGAAATTTCGCTGGACGTCGGAAAAAAAAAACTTAAGTGGCGTGAAGCAAAAAAAATTCGTCTCGATAGTCGCAAACGATGTAAAGGACTGCAGCGGAATCTCGACGATGGATTCGAAAACGTATTCGCGACTACGAGCTTTTAGTTTTCAACGCATTTTTTGCTAGGTTTTTTTTGTGTTCTTTTTTTTTTTGTTTTTTTTTCTTTTGCGTCTACCGGTACAAACATTCTTCGCGGTACACACGAATGTGACCGAACTGCGTATAGCTGCATCGATAACACACCATTTACGTACACACGTGATCGTACACACACACACACACACACACACACGACATGCGTAACACGGCTGTATGGCACTGTACCCCCCGTTTTCATCTGCTGTGCAATTCGCGGCCGTACGAGGGATACGTGAAAGCCCGATAATTGAATTCAAGCTTCGGTATTTGGTTTTCCGGTGCCGTGAACATCTCGTTCGAGACTCTGGCTTTGCACCGACGAACCGATTCGCTCGGTAAGCTCGTCCACGCTTTGCTAATACACGTACCTATATATACATACACGTTATATGCATATATATATATATATATATATATATATATGTGTGTAAATATAAATATATATTTATATTAGATATATGTATATATATAGGCACATACATGCGGTATAATATATTATGTGCAAGGTATGAATATACACTCAGCCAGATACGTGGTCGATAATCGCGAGAGTATCGAATAAAGTGCCGGAGGGATGACGAGCCCGCACTCCGAATTACCAATTGTGTATGAGAGTGATTCGTTTTTTTTTTCTTTTGTTTTTTTTTTTTATCAATTCAATTTATTTTATTATTATTTTTCAAATCTTTTATTTATTTTTTTATTCGTTCTATTTATTTTTTTCCAATTTCCCGTATCACGAAAATTTGATCGAAAATGTTATTCGGTTGTTGCAGGTGAAATTGCCGATCGAGGAGGAAACGTTGCTGTGGTGCAGGGTAGTTGAGATGCCGAGCATCAGTCGCAAGCACCACGTCGTCAAGGTAAGTTTTCAACACGATTCGTGATCTTCCGCCGGATTTCCTTCCGTCCTCTCCCTCCCTCTCTCTCTCTCTCTCTCTTGCCTTCTCTTCCCTTTCCTCTCCTAACCGCCATTCCCGGTTCTCGCACCCGAATATAGTTCGTTCGTGGCTGAAGGTACTTCGCACCTCGTCGTTGACGCGGTTCGTCGACAATTTTCTCCCGAATTCACGTCCGTACACCTCGTTCTCGTCGACAAAGTTGTCGGAAGACCTATTCCCATACCATCCCGAAGGCAAACCTTGCACACACGGTTTATATATACGTTTTTCGGGAGTGTGTAACCCCGCGTGAACGTCAATGCAGACGTGTGGCTGGCTGCTGCTGCTACCACCATCAACGGTAACGTCGCTACGACGGTTTTCCGTTAGGTGGGTTATACCTTTCCCCATACCCAATACCTCGTGATTCGCCCACCTTCACCCAGCGACTATATCTGGATCTCGAAACTCGATTGCACGTGACCCAACTGCGGGATGCGATTGCATCATTTGGTTTTTTTTTTCATTCTATTTTTATTTTTATTTTTTTTTTTCATTTTCATTCTCCGATCGAGCTTTATGAAATAAATGAGAGCACATGGTAGTGGAAAATGCACATGGTAATGAGAATAAGTGGAAAATTCATTGGTCCACAATCGTGTCGAAAATACAGTTAATTGAAAAAGAAGGAAATAGTAGAAATTTGCAAAGTTTTGATGCAGTCGTTGTGAAAAATTTAATTTGCATAACCAAAAAGCATTACTACATGGAAGAGCTCATTAATGTATTTCGTCTTGTCTATATCGCTCAAAGTTATTCCAATTGATAATGATGATGAAGAAGGGGAAAACAAGATAGAACAAAGTTGTTAAACACGTTGGATGGATTTTTGTTTGATTGCAGTACGAACCGGTGATACAACCCGGTAATCTGAGATACCTCCATCACATGACGCTTTACGAGTGTCGCGGTGATTATTCGAAATTGGACGAAGCCGCGAGCACGAGCGGAGGCGTGTGTTACGGAGTCGATGCGTCGGCTCTTCAGTGCAACACCATCGCCGCCACCTGGAGTCTCGGTTCTGAGGTAAGACCAATTCAAATTAAAAAAAAAAAAAAATTCAATATTTTCTATTTCTACATTGCGCCGCTGTAAAACGTGTGTCAATATTAATATAGTTTCGATAATTAAATATTAAAAGATAAATATTAGAAATAAAGACACCATTCTAAAATTATAGAGAATCTTCATCTTTTTTTAAAATACAGAATACGACGGAAAAAAAAAGTTTATCGATTTAAAAAAACGGCACAATGCCTGTTTTCTCTATTTCGTTATGTTTAACATTTTTTAACGGGGGTGATGGCGGGGAGAAAATTGAAAAAAAAATTAGAGGATGTCTCAGGGTCACCCCAAACTGAAAAAAAAAAAAATTTACAATCATTTCCGAAGGGATGAGGATTTTCACTCATTCCAATTGAGGCGTC
The DNA here is from genome assembly GCA_963662125.1 of Diplazon laetatorius. Classification (NCBI taxonomy): domain Eukaryota; kingdom Metazoa; phylum Arthropoda; class Insecta; order Hymenoptera; family Ichneumonidae; genus Diplazon; species Diplazon laetatorius. Next base: position 5,504,033 of record OY759158.1, on the reverse strand, counting down.
TGTCCCCATACATAAACGTATATGCTCGCGATATCTCCTCGGGAGCTTCCACAGCGAGGCACTTCTTCTTCGTACGCCAGACCCGGGAAAAGACTCTGGCAAAGCTGGAAAAATAAACGCTGAAAAGAAAAAAATCAAAAAACCAAAATGGCTGAGGCGAACGCGAGCCGCGGGGCTTTTAAGTTTTTTGCACCCTGGGATTTCGGGCGAGGATACTCTCGCGCAGTTTGCGATAATCCCGTGACTGCTGTAATGCATACGAATGGCAAGTCGAAACGCGGGCGGGTGAGAAACACAGATAGAAGAACGGATGACAACGACATTGGTGTTGGTGATGGTGGCGCGATGGTGGATGGGGTAGTCGTGGTAGCGGTTCGCATCGACCGCAAACCTGTTCGGGAGATGCCGCAGAGTCTCCGGGTTGAACGTGAGTTCCCTGCGAAGATGGGGTCTTCGCGGACACTCTCGTCCGGGCTCGAGATCGGGACCTCGAGTCTACGGCGGTCGCGATGTCGTTCGAGTTTTGGCCGCGGCACGTACGTCGCGGTGGCCTCGTTCAACGTGACGTCCTTGCCCAACTCGTTTCGCATTGGGACACGTCGAAATTGCCCGCGAACTTTCTCGCAAGCAATGATAAAATCCCGAGCGCCGATCCAATCGAAAGAATAAGTTGGCAAAAGAGACGTTTCGTTATCCGTCTCAAAATTAGAACGAAGAATTATCATCACCGCGATTCCGCGACATTGTTGCTTAAAAATTCCTAAAACTGGCAACTCTATTATTTATGAGAAACTCATCGCAACGTTGAACATGCTGAAAAAAAATGGGTTTTAACTCGTGGCCATATTTGTTCGTTTGATTCCAGGGTTTCAATTATCCGCCGGAAGCTGGATATCTTCTGGATCCGCACGCGGGACCGCGTCATTACATGCTCGAGACTCACTACACGAATCCCCAACTCGATCGTTTCATGACCGACAGTTCCGGGCTTCGTCTGTTCTACACCGATCGTCTGAGAACCCACAGTGCCGGTATTCTGAGCGTCGGCATTGATCCCAACTGGAGACACATCATACCCCCGGGTCAGCGTCAGGTCGTGTCCGAGGGCCATTGCGTAGCCGATTGCACCGGAAAAACCGTGCCCGACAACGGTGTCAACATGTTTGCCGTGATCATGCACACCCATCAACTTGGCAGAAAAGTCCGACTGAGGCAGATAAGAAATGGCGAAGAATTGCCGCCCATCGCTTCGGACATTCGTTACGATCCGAATTATCAGGAGTACAGAAGATTGCAACGTCCCGTCAAAGTATATCCGGTAAGACAACTTTCAAACATTTATTCCTAAAATGGCCGCCTACTAAATTAGATATCATCCTTTTTTTCTTTCTCTTCTATCAACAATTTTGAATATCAGCGAAAAAAGACGGGTTTTTCATGGAAATGTGTTTCGTTTGTTTTGTTTACAGGGCGATCATTTGATAGCCGAATGCACATACTCGTCCGAGAGTCGCAAAGCAATGACGCTGGGAGGTCTCACGACCAAAGAAGAAACTTGTTTGGTGTCGGCGTTGTATTATCCGCGCATCGAGCTGTCCCTGTGCTACTCGCTTCCATCGCTGCCGACGGTGCTTCACAGTCTCGGGATCCAGAAGCTCATGCAGTAAGTTCGTCTCGAAAATCATCTTTTAGGCTCGCACATAACGCGTAAACTTCCGGTCTATTGTGCCAAACACCGCGTGCGGCACGTATGCGCATTGGATCAAACCCGTTGATACGTCGGGGGGCTATCCCGATTGCCTCTTTACGAGCAATCATGCCGGTTCGTCGACGTAACCGTCGTCTCACGATCAATCTCAATTGGCTGTTAGTGGCCCTGCCGCGAGACCCGCTCAATAACCAACGCGTAACATCGTTCCGATTAAAGGAGGTCAATGGCTAATGTGGCGCGTCCTACGCGTCATACATTATTATTTTTTTTTTTTCAACGCTCACCCCGGCGATTTGGCGCTTTGGCATCGAGTACGGCGAAATAAATTGCCGGTTCTGAGGCATGAAAGATCATTTTTACGCACCCTTAATCCTATATATTTTGACGGTCCTTAGATATTGCGAATAATTTTCGAGTATTCCTTTGGCCACTTTGCCAGGTTTCTGTATGTAGCTCCAAAATAAATAAAAAGGAATACTCATATATAAGATCACTCAAACTTGAAATTTGGCACAGTAATATTATTATCTCACATATTTTGTACTAGTTGGCACTTCAAAATATTCGTATGAGTCTTGAAGAGAGGGCAGAAGGGATACTCAAAAAAAAAAAAATTCATCTCCATGTATCATGTGGGGAATTGTTTCAAAGGGCTTGTCATGTAGTCTACAACATTTCTAGAAATAATTTTAAAGACCGTATTAATGGAGATATTCTGAAAAAATCAGCAAATACAACGCGTTGCTTCAGTTTTACCGAAAAATGATAAGGTAAAAAATCTTTAAAAATATGACACGAAACCCAAACCTTGACCAACTTTTTTTGGTCATTCACAAAGTCATATCAGCCGTCACCAGCGTCTAACGAAAAAAAACATTTTTGTTTTCTGTCTGATTGCAGAGGCGTGGAACCGGTTATAATCGAATCCCCGGCCGAATTACAAGGAATGACGTTGGAAGAACGTTTGATGAGTTACGATTGGGAAAAAAGTTTTCAAAGTTTTCAAGAAGCAACGCATTTGGGTACGTTCAAGCCTCTGTGTTCGAGCAGCACGGGTGAATTGTTACCCGGCACTGACATACCGGAAGCCCATTATCCCGTGATCCATCGGCCGTACAAGGAAACGACGGTTCCGTGCGCGAAAAAAATCGTCCGAAACAAACTTTCGAGACTGTTCGGTCAGGACGACGACATCGGGGCTCCGGCCGATCCAAACAGCGACGAGGCCAACGCCATCGAACGTGGACAACTCGTGAGAACGAAAGTATCGCGAAGCAGCGAGGGACCGGTTGCCGGAAGTTCCGGTTCCACCACGGTTTCCATAGTTCTCATACTGCCAGTTATTCTAGCGGCTATCAGGTGAACTATTATCGAACATTACCATTGACGGTGATAAATCAATTTTGTTTATCGCAATACGAGTCGAATCTTCGTGATTCGGGAGAAAGGGAGAGAAAGAGAGAGAGAGAGTAACCGAAACGCGCATGCGCGTCCTATGCCTCGAGTTGTACAATCGCGACTACAGACTCGACCGCGCGCGTCACGAACTCGTGAAGAACCCCCGGTTGGATTATCAGCGTCATGTGCTTTCCAAACATTTCGAAAGTTTTGCGCTTTATTCGTCATTCAATCCGTGAACTTTGATGACAACACGTTTCGCAACTCGAAACGTTTACGCGTGGTTTTCGCGGTATCTCGATGTCACGAATGTCCCTCGGTCATTTCATTTATTCACCGACAATGAAACAACGAGATCTTGTTTTTTTTTTAAATCCAGATCGCGCGATTATTTTTTTTTTTAATTTATAGGTAATTATCAATGTTGTCCGACACATTTGTCATTGCTTGGTCTTTTTTGTTGTTTTCTTTGAATTATTTTTCGTTGCGGAAATGGGCGGTTGAATTTGGTGATCGAGGGACATTCGTGGATATTCTTCGATCGTACTAATTATATGAAGATAAATGGAATGAATAATTTTATGTTTCTCGCGAGTGAGAAGCGAGGAAATGGTAAAGAAAAACGTTGGCTGTTCATAACGCGTCTAACCGTCGGAGATCTCGCGGGTGCAACGGGGTAATAAGGCTGTCGTCACGTTCGCGAGCGAGCAGGGAAAAAAAATATATATATGTATGTAAAGTCGCGGGAAATCGCAATGGGTCCTATGACGTCATCATTCGATATCGCCCTATTATTCCGTTTGCATCGGCGAGCCTCCTCGACGCGAATTTTGTATATTTTGTTAATTAGATAATTAACGGTAGGTTTTTTTTTTTGTTTTTTTTTTTGGTCAGCGTTGTGCAAGCATTGGTTGATTCCCGACTGATTGAAACAAAAATTTCATGAAACACACACACACTCACACGATTAAACGATATATCGACGCAACAGTGACAAATATATACAGATATATATAAATATATATATATCTATACATATATTTTTGTTTTCTTTATCAGAGAACAAATTGACGTAAACGAACTGCGAGTCCGTGATTGATTAATTGATGACTTAACCAACGCTTGTACCTCCTCGACCTGTTTGTAAAATTTTGTACAGTTAATTGAATGTAACAACTATGCGTTCACAGTTTAGAGCTTATTGAAAATGTTTATTAAGAGAATAATTAACGAAACGATTATTTATTTTTTATTTAAGCTATGATAAAAAAAATTAATAAAAATAATAATAATGAAAAAAAAAAACATAACTAATATTGATAATTGTAAAGAGAGGAAAAAGATTATTTTGAATGATGAATACGAGATTTGAGGAATTTTTATTTTGCGTTAAACGTTGAAAATAAATAAAATTGTTTGACGAACGAAACGACGCCACGGAGATGGAGATGCCCCATTGGGGCCAGCGTCACGTCGATGACCCCACCCGCCCCTCCGACTTTTGCCACACACGAATTTCTAACGCGTGTTGCGTAACTTTTTCCACGTCTTTGGCGAATAATGTTTTGAGATCATGGCATTTTTTTTTTTTTATGAAATCTTTGACGCGAAGCGCATCTTGTCGCGTCGCACGATTAGCTACGAAGGCTCGAAGGTCTTGACGTTCGTTCTCGCTGATCCTGCACACCTAGTCGTTTTTTTCTACCGTTCAGCGAAAAAAAAAAACAAAAAAATCGAAATCGCCCAACGACGCACCGCACATTAATCTCGCATATCCACGCAAACGTAGACAACCACAATTTTTTCTTTTCTACGTAATTTTCGATCGCGAGCTCGACAACCACAAAAAAAAAACAAAAAATATATGCAATCGCATATGTGCATACATATATATATATATATTTTTCTTCTTCTTTTCTTTTCCCAATTTTCGAATCACACTGACTTTGGATGTTTAGGAACACGGGCCGCGCACTTTGAATAAAACAAAACAACAGAATTAATAAATTAAAGAAGAAAAAAAAAACAAACAAAAAAACTAAAAAATTAATTGAAAAAAATTGAAAAATAAAAAATGGTGGTTTCACGTAGGCGACTAATCGATATAATACGTAGAAATATTTTACAATTTAATACGATTATTCGTGAATGTCATAGGGGATCTGGGTGTGTATGTGTGTGTGTGTGCGCGCGTGTGTGTGTGTGTGTGTGTATGCGTGTTTGTAGTACCGTAGGGCAGTTTTCTGGCGTAATTATAATCGACTTGTTCGTCATCGTTCGAGTCGAAAAAAAAAAAAAATTGTGCACGAACAGCCGAGGCAGATGGGCGAATTTCTTATCGCGCGATCGGTGAAGAAAAAAATTAAAATCATGACCCCGTCGATGATCAGTTTGGAGCGGAATCCCTACGACCACAAACACCGTGGATAAAAACGATGAGAAATATAAAACGATACTAGGACAAAAAAAAAAAAATAAGTAAAAAAAAAAAAAAACAGATAACGAGAATGCCAGCAACTGCCAGTGATATGAACAGAACAATCAGCAAATTGTCGAGCGAGGGTTATTCTATTCGATTGAAATGGAGCATAACGTTGCAAATGGATCGAATGAATGTAGCACGTAAGTCGGGACGATTGCTAAATAACGAATAAAAAAGATAAAATTGAAAAAAAACACATAGAATCATTGATAACGATGTCACGCATCAAAATAATTGACGATTATTACATCGTGTGTCTCGCACACGGTTAGTTTGCATTCGAAATTCACGGTCATCTTGGTTTCGCCGCGTCATCGATATTTTGTCTTTTTCTTTTTTTTTTTCGTCATGTCTTTTTTTATTATTCTTTCTTTCAACTTTTTGGTATTTTTTTTTCAACTTGAACGCCCGAACGAATGATTGTCGTTAACCAAACCCATTAATGCGAGATATCCTAAGAAATGATAAATAAAAAACGATAAAATTTAGTATTCGTATGGCAAAGTAATGTTGCGATCTAATGCAAGTTGCCGGATGTTTGTGGCCCGATCGAGATCGCTCGTAAGCGATCATCGCGGCGGAATCAAGACGAACCCGACTCTGTATGTATTGTACGTAGAATTGTATCGCGAATGATTGAAGCGTGGCCGTCCCATTGCTCCGGAATGTGAACGTTTGTTTTCCAAAAAGAAATGTTGAAAACGTCGTGCGAGAACGTCCGATCGAACGAGCACAGCGTGTGTGTGCGTGTGTATGTGTGTACATAGGAAGAATCCTGTATATAGTTATAGATTTACATACGATCCGTTATAGTCAGCATTCGGAAATCATCGTGGACGAAAAACGAGTGCCGAAGTCGCCGGAAAAAAAAAGAAAAAAATAATAATAATTATAAAAAAAAAATAATAACAAACCTAACTCGATCAGGATGGGCGAATAGTGTCCATCTTCTAGCGTTATTATTTACCTTATGTAAACGAGATATAATGAAGAATGAGAGAGAGAGAGCAGAGTTGAAAGAAAAAAGAAAAAAAAACGAAAACTACAAGAACCGGCCGATCCACCCTTCCAACCAGCTCATAGATTTATACCCACGTCCGTAACCCACTCTCCCACCCCGACCCCACTTCCCCTTCCCCGTCAAATCGATATCCCCCTCGCCGCGACATTTAACCGCGAGGATTGCGAATAAAACAAATTGAAAAAAAAAGTTAAAAAAATAAAAATAAAGAAATGGTAACTGAACGCTACACTATCATCTACACTGTAACAAAATGTATTATATTTTATATATATAAATATGTAAATGTTTTTCTAAATGAACGAGTATTGATTTCTCTCACCGTACACCCCTCAATGTCCTCTTTGTTCGATTATTTTTTCCGGGCCATTAAAATTCCGGATACAACGAAGGTGAGTACGTTTTTAATTTCACAATGGAAAATTTGAAACAAAGAGGTATATATTATATTACAAACGGATTGTATTTTCAATCGGTCATTATTTCACCCGAATATCAATGTGCTCATATTTCTTTCTTTCTTTTTTTTTTGCATGTCGATGACTCGTGATACATAAAAAATTCACGCTTATGTAACTATTGTATGAGTAAAATATTTCCGTTCACGTTTTATAACAAATGTTATTGCGAATTTTATTTCATTCAATATGAGAATGATAATAAAATTTCAAACATTTGTGGAAACATACAAATCGTTGCTTTGCTTTGTACAATGTTACACGTTCGTGGCATTTCGATGGTCGATTAAAAACTTTCGTGACGCTTTTCACGCCAGAAAAAAAAATTGATTCGTGACATCGAAGTGCAAAAAAAAAAAACGTCTCCCCGATCGTTCGCTCTGACGTTCGTGTATCCCGAAAAATGTTACGCAATCCGGAAAACGTTGTACGTCAACCTACAGCCGTCCACATATTTACAAAACGTAAAATCTAGAAATTAAATCAGTCAATACCGAAACCCAGCGGATAACCGGTTTCCAATCAATCCTTTTTTAATTTTTTTTTTTTTTTTGCAAGTCAATGAAGAAATAATAATAAGAACAATAATAGTAAAAAAAACTAGTAGAGCGCGTAGGAGTTACGGACTACGTCGTTCGTAGAAATGGGTTTGCGATAATATCGATCGGGCCTTTTGCCATGGAAAAAGGGCTTGCGTCGGGTACAAATACGTATATATATATATATATATATATCAGTTCCCAGTTGGCCGGCGATGCAATCTCACATTCGCGTTAACGAGCTACCCGATTACATCTCAAAACTTGACTATTTCGCCGTGGACTCGTGGCAAATCCGATGCTCGGTGAGACTACTGCGTTGGTTGGTAGTTACGACGAGGATTTCCGTACAGGGTTCTCCCCAGTGAATTTCTACTGCCATCCGCGCGATATAAACTCCTACTATATAGTTACTTAACGTCCTCGAACTATCAATTAATTCTCGAACTAATCGGTTGCATCTTAAGAGCTTGCTAAGCGATCATTAGCATGTAGTCAATCGTCAAAATCAACGTTCATGCATATATGCATTTGATTTTTTTTTTTCATCGTCTTATTGCATACTCTCGTAACTCTCGACGTCTGATTTTCGCAAGAAACTTCCATTGGAATTGGCAACGACGTGGGCGATTGACCCTACCGATATTTCACTTTTTTTCACGAGCAATGAACTATGGGAAAAATATTCAATTTGTCACATTGTGCAACAAATGAAAAATATTGATAACTTGTAAATTATAAATATTCGTTAATGATTCTATACATGACCTTCTTCACAATATGAATAGTTATTTTTTTAATGTCTCATTTAATATGAATATTTAATAGTTCACGTATCGTATACGTGGGCCATTGCCATTACCGATATTTCACTTTTTTCATAAGAAAATCATGAAAAAAATTAATATATCACATTGTGCGTCGAATAAAAAATATGGGCAACTCGTGAAAAATAAATATTCGTTATAATTCTATCCACGACAATTTTTTTTAAATATTAATATTTATAATTCACGTACCAAATACGTGGACAATTGTCCACACCGATATTTCTCCATTCTTTCACAAGCAATAAATCATGAAAAATGTAATTTATCGCATTGTAAATCGAATAAAAAATATGGATATCTCACGCAATCCAAATATTCAATAATTCACGTATCAAATACGTGGACGATTGCCCGTACCGATAATTCTCTATTCTCATGATCAATAAATTATGAAAAATTCAATCGATCACGTTCTACATCAAATAAAAAAAAATATTGATATCTCGTATAACATAAATAATCATCATAATTTTTGACAAAATCATCCTAACCATACCCCCCTATAATCTAAATTCATATTTTTCATATATATTTTAGAATAATATACCAAAAAAAATTCTACCAATTATTTCTTATGAATTTTTATTTCTTGTTTTTCATCCTGTGCATCATAAAAACATTTGATAATTCATCGAATTCTCGAAATTTCCGCCATGTTCGATATTCTTTCATGTCAATTAAAATAATAATGCGTCTCATCGAAATGAAAAAAAAAATTTACATCCGTGCAGACGCTTTGGATGGTAAAAATGCGATTGCATTGGTAGGTGCGACAGGTCGACGAGCGACAAGTCGACGTAACGTTGATTCTCGGGACCCCGACTAATTGGGGAATACGTACGCGTCGTCGTTCGAATTTCCGATGTGAACGCAGAGTCTGAACCCGAGCGTTTAGCAAAATTTCGCTGTCGTTAACAGTTCCCTCGTGTCTGCAAAGTTTTCCGCTTTCTCTCCGTCATCATCATCATCTCGCTCGCTCGCGGTCCCGAACTTACCCGGATTACATCGTAGATTTGCTTAGCCATTGATGCACCGATCCATTAATGAGCGTGTTCCTCTAACCCTTCCCATCGTAGTTTAATAACTCCGTGGTTCTCTGGACTATTCATGGCTCGCAACACGTAGCCACCTAATCAAACTTTCTTGTAATAATGAGGCTGAGACTCGGGTTCTTGCCCGTTGCTGAGCCTGCTGCTCCTGATGTTCTGCTTCTGCTTTTGCTGCGGCTGCTGCTACGGATTCTCTCGAAAATCTGGATCAACCTCGTACGCTGCGAGTATTGCGAGTTACATTATGAAACTAATGGCCGTCGTATCTCGATTACATCGCACAACGCAACAACCACTCGAATTCCCTTTCATCAGATATTCCATTTTACTCCTCTCATCTCAAACTTCAACCATCCAATCCGTTCGGGATAATGTTATTATTTTACCGGGAGACTTGCTTGTTTTTCGCATTTATATTTTTCAATTTGTAGCATTTTGGAAATCTCGTGGCCTTCGAAATAATGTCTCGCGAAATTATTAACGTATTTGCAAAGTTGTTGGAGTCATTCAAATTTTGAAGATGCACGAACTGTCCACCGCATCAAACAAATTGCAACGCATTTTGCTCGAAACTGGCTTTATGCTACTTAGGGCGAAGATATATCTGCAATTAATGAACCGATTGAGTTCAAATTTAAATGGCCCATTGAAACTACATCTCGTTATTGTCTGATCCTAGGATATTTTTCCTAAGTTGAAATTTTGATTTGTAGGTGCATAATGAAAACTTAAAAAAAACATTGAAAATTCAAAAATTTTCGAAATACTTCTACGATTATGCATAAATTAAAAAAAAATGAGATCCTAAATAAATAAATAATATGAAAAAATAAATAAATGAATAAACAAACAAATAAATAAACGAATAAACAAATAAACAGAGAGAAAAATAAACAAATGAACAGATAAATCATTTTCAAAAATCCGATAAACATGATGCACATAAGCTAACAATAAGTATAAACAACTCCATAATCAAGCTTTCATACGAATCTCGAAACTCAGAAAAATTCAATCGACTCGACAAAAATCCAAACACACTCGCAATTTCATATCCTCCGGGTAAAACGAAACTTTAAGATTACCCACAGCACATCGACTTTAAAATGTATAATTAACGCGGATCGAAGCTACAACTCCGCAATGCGAATAGTCGGCAGGGTACGAGAAAGATAAAAAATAAAATAAAAGAAGACAAAAAAAAAAAAAAATACAAACACCGAGAAACGTTGAGGGGTGGAGAGAGAGAGTTTCAATCGACTCACCAACGGAGGATCTGGGGGGTGGCAATAAATAGCTCGAGCCGTGCCGTTGATGCCGATAGAGGGGGTGGGCGTCTGTGATGCCTTCGGCGAGTGCGTAAGCCGCGGTGTCGGGCTTCGGTGTCGATTGTATTTGCTACACACACATACACAATCCCCGTGCACCGTGACTGCGACTTCTGGCCGCACGTATACCTCGGCTGATTGAAATTTATGTTCAACGGGACCGCGCCAATTTCACTCGAGACCATCTCGACATCTACGTGTAACTCACCGAATCGTCTGGATTCGTATCGTTTTTCTTTTTCTCTCCATCGCACCCCGGAGAATACACACACGCCTAACAATTCTCCGAGGCTTCGCGACTATATATCCTCTATTCTGTGCCATATCCGTTTTACCGAAATACGATCAACGTTTTGCTCGCCCGCGCGCTTACAAATTCAGCCCCGTCAATCGTTCGGCAAACAAACAAACGTCACACGCGGTGACGATGATGAAACATCGTCGAATTGGTCGGAACGTAATGAAATTTTTTTTCATTAACCGCCAAGACGTCCAATATTGTTTTATCGTTCGCTCAATCGGTCGAAATACGACTCGAGCTGATTATCCTGTATTATTAGCCACCAATATTATTATTATTATTATTATTTGTGGGTTAAAAAAAAAATGAAAAACAATATTCTCTTGATAAATATGAATTTTTTTTATTAACCCTCAATCTGCTAATTTGTTGAACGTTAATTTATTGCTCATTCAATTCGTCGAAATGAGACTCGAGCTGATCATTCTCTATTCTTGGAAAACAACATTATTATTATTCCAGTATTAAAAGTAACTAAACAATATCCTCTTGATAGATATGATTTTTTTTATCAACCCATTGACTGCTGAGGTGTCCAATATTATTTTATCGGTCACTGAATTTGTTCAAATACGACTCTCGAGCTAATCATTCTTAGCGATGAACATTCGTAATATGAAAATGGTATTTGAACTACTTATTTCAACGAATGACTGGCAAATTATCATGAGAGACGAGAAATAAAGTGACGCTCACAGTTTTCCTTCACGTCACGGATGTTAATTTTGTTTCAGCATCTTGAGGCACGCAGATACAATCATCAATAGTCTCGTCTGCATCCTCTTTCGTCGTAACGATATAGTGAAAAGATTATATACAGGGTGTTCCGATAACTATTAGGACCTCAGATATCTTCGAAACTACTAGGTTCACAGAACTATTTGCTGAATCAAAGTTGCATAGCACGAAGGGGGCCATCCAATGATACCAAAGTGCCTACTCCCACGCCTACCCCCAGCCCAGGGGGTGGGGCAACTTTAAAATCTTAAATGGGAACCCCTATTTTTTATTGCAGATTCGGATTCCCCATAAAAAAATACGTAACTTTTATTTGAAATTTTTTTTTCGATTCGTGATAGATGGCGCTGTAATCGCGGGTGTTCCGATAACTATTAGGACCTCAGATATCTTCGAAACTACTAGGTTCACAGAACTATTCGCTGAATCAAAATTGCACAGCACGAAGGAGGCCATCCAATGATACCAAAGTGCCTACTCCCACCCCCACCCCCAGCCCAGGGGGTGGGGCAACTTTAAAATCTTAAATGGGAACCCCTATTTTTTATTGCAGATTCTGATTCCCCATAAAAAAATACGTAACTTTTATTTGAAATTTTTTTTTCGATTCGTGATAGATGGCGCTGTAATCGCAAAAAATCCCCGAAAGTACAGAAAGGCGATAATACTTACAGTTTCGGTGATAAATCAAATTTTGATTTACTGATTTTGATTTACTTTGATTAATCAAGATTTGATTTACCACCTAAACTGTGAGTATTATCGCCTTTCTGTACTTTCGGGTATTTTTTGCGATTACAGCGCCATCTATCACGAATCTAAAAAAAAATTTCAAATAAAAGTTACGTATTTTTTTATGGGGAATCCGAATAAGCAATAAAAAATAGGGGTTCCCATTTAAGATTTTAAAGTTGCCCCACCCCCTGGGCTGGGGGTGGGGGTGGGAGTAGGCACTTTGGTATCATTGGATGGCCCCCTTCGTGCTGTGCAACTTTGATTCAGCAAATAGTTCTGTGAACCTAGTAGTTTCGAAGATATCTGAGGTCCTAATAGTTATCGGAACACCCGCGATTACAGCGCCATCTATCACGAATCGAAAAAAAAATTTCAAATAAAAGTTACGTATTTTTTTATGGGGAATCCGAATCTGCAATAAAAAATAGGGGTTCCCATTTAAGATTTTAAAGTTGCCCCACCCCCTGGGCTGGGGGTGGGCGTGGGAGTAGGCACTTTGGTATCATTGGATGGCCCCCTTCGTGCTGTGCAACTTTGATTCAGCAAATAGTTCTGTGAACCTAGTAGTTTCGAAGATATCTGAGGTCCTAATAGTTATCGGAACACCCGCGATTACAGCGCCATCTATCACGAATCGAAAAAAAAATTTCAAATAAAAGTTACGTATTTTTTTATGGGGAATCCGAATCTGCAATAAAAAATAGGGGTTCCCATTTAAGATTTTAAAGTTGCCCCACCCCCTGGGCTGGGGGTGGGCGTGGGAGTAGGCACTTTGGTATCATTGGATGGCCCCCTTCGTGCTGTGCAACTTTGATCCAGCAAATAGTTCTGTGAACCTAGTAGTTTCGAAGATATCTGAGGTCCTAATAGTTATCGGAACACCCTGTATATATATATATATATTACATATTATATATGACACCGTCTCCATTTTAATCTCGCGGGTAGATTGTTGAACGAATTTAATCGGTTCGACGATTCGAAATTATACAACAACATGGTTGAAGCGTGTGTGTGTGTGTGTGTGTGTGTGTGTGTGTGTGTGCAACAAGCGTTAATGCGTGTACCAACAAAATTTTCCCTCGAAATTAAATTGAAGCTTCGAAATATACATACGCACGAACAAATTTATCGATGGAATGTTGTCATTCGTAATTCATTCGATTATGTCCTCGATCCCCATCAGCCTGACGGAACAAAGTAAACTTCGAAACAACGAATTACGATGAGCGATAATATTTGCTCGTTGCTTTTCACTTGTCCCACAGATACTCATCTTCTCGTGGATTGTTTCCCACGTAGTTCGTTATCATGTTTTTGTTTTTAATTTCAATTTCGTAATTCACAATAACGATTAATTTTTTTTTTCATTATTATTATTCGTTATTATTCTTAAATTATTATTATTACTATTTGTTTTTATCGTTCGCAACGATTCGTCGTTAATGATATTAGAATAATTTGGAAAAAACAATAATTCCATGAAATTGGTCTCGAAATTCAATCTATGGAACCAAAATGTGCGGATAATTAAAAATAAACCCCACATTAATTAATACATTTTTTTATTTACAAAAACAGAACAAAAAAATCTCTCGAATTTTTACATATTTTCGCATTTCCTAGAAGTAAAATTGCGAAAAACAAATTCGTGATATTCGATGGTCCGACAGACGTAATTTATTTCGTTGAATTTTTATTTTCATTTTCATTTTATTTTACATATTTTTTTCGAACGTCTCTCTTGTACAGCTTCAAGGTAGATCACTCGAACGCTGCATCGCTCATGCACACACGTACGAACACACACGTTGGGGACGGATGGGAGGGGGGAAACGGGGGTCGCGCACTCGTAAATTCAGTATCCGCATCAAAATCACTGAATATAATTTGTTTACGAGGTCCTCGTATTTCACGATGCTTCGTGCCCGCCCGTTTCTATGAGGATTTATCGCGAGCCTCGCCATATTTCTGTCGCTCGTTTCGCGACGCGTTTCTCGTCGTTGTCCGACATCAGTTTTTCGTATTCCATCCCCCCAACCCCCGTGGCACTCGCGATTCGGCCATTGGCAACGGAGGTTATACACCCACTACCCCCCCCCCCCCTTCGCGCTCCGCACCCCTTCGTTTATGTTCGTCTATATCTCTCTATTTCATCGTGCTACGCGCACTTTCAACGGATTTTCATCCCTTCCCCCCTCCACCCCCTTCACCCCATCTCTCTCACTCCCGAGCTTTTTTCCACATTTTCGTGTGCGTTTGCGTTTTGTTTTTTTTTTTGTATTTTTTTTTCGTCAGAACTAAATCACGATATATCGTCGGCGTCGACGAGCTCGTTCGCTCGTCACGAATGGCCGAGGCCAGTGTCATGGGTGTGGCTCCGCTTTTGTTTGTTGATTTTTATTTTTATTTTTTGATTTTTTGTCGTTGCTGTTGTTTTTTTTTTACATTTTTTTGCGACTCTCGGACTTTCATTGGGTCGAATGTGGCGAGGCGAGACAGAGACAGAGAAATGCGAGAGAGAAAGAGAGAGATAGATAGTGAGAGGATAAGTGAGGCTGAGGGGAATGAGGGGCTCAAGTTTGGCAGCATCGTTCGTTGGTCCTTTACTTTATTTCGTCCCAAAAAAATAAAAAAATAAAAAAATAATTAAAACCGAAAAAAAAAAAATCGTACAAAATCGTCCCGAATGTTCAGAGTATCGGTGCATCGAGTCCGACGTTAATTCGGGATATCGGGGGAGGTTTGCCAGTGGCGTACACGAAAACTGCGGCCCCTCGATCGTACGGAACGTTGAGCCCCCAAAGTTTTCCTGTCGTTCTATCGTCGAATTCTCCGCGAAATTTATCGGGGCAAACCGTCGAGCTCGGAAAACTGCGTCACTGTAAATTAACGGCAAACAGAGAAACGAAATGACCTCCGCCGAGTGAACGGGCCACACACACACACATATATATACGCTGCGTTGCACCAGAATCTGCGGGGAGGGGGGTAGGGGGGTTGGAAAATTTCTCTCACCACTTTCTCCGAGCCTCGTATGTACCCTGCCTATACTCGTTGTTTGCGAGACTGTCAATGCACCGTGTGGCACCCCAGTTTGGCCATGAATTAAAACATAAATTTCAATCAACGACACTCTCCGAACATTTTATGCGGCTTTGAGAGCCCCTCGTGTCACAGCACCCGCTATCGCCCGAGCTGTATATATATGTGTGTGTGTGATGGGAACTCGCGAAAATCGGTATCCGCGAAAATGCTTCACGCGTGTGCCACTGCTAAACGAATGATCTCGAACGGCGGCTGCTGGTCTTTGACTGGATTTTGCCTCGATTGCCCGATATGAAGCGCAATCGATTTTGTTATTTCACACTCGAGCGTTTTCGGTGATGTACCGCAATTGCGTATGAACGATCGTCAATTGCATTCGATAATGGGATTTATTGAAATTCATCGATCGACATTTATGCAGTTGTAATTTTTTATTATGAATTTTATTTTTGCAAGATTTTTTTTTCCATTATTGCTTCGTATGGGAATTATTGTGGAAATGAAATCTCATGATCGATCGACATTTATGCTGTTATGATTTTTTTATGAATTTTATTTTTTGAATTTCTCTTTTGTATCATTGCTTCGTATGGAAATCATTGTGGAAATGAAATCTCATGAAATCATCGGCTATTCAAAAAAATTCTACCGATTTCAAATCGACTCAAAACTAGTCTAAGTATGTAATATTATAATATCATTTAAAAAAAAGGAATTTTCGATCAACCTTGTGACTACAATTTTTCAAATTAATTTTCCAAGAGGTTATAAAAATATGGAAATTTTGTATTCATTACAAACCATGATAATTATAAATATCGGCGAGTAGTTTAAAAATATTTTTTACCAAATTCCGTGGTTTAAATGAAAGAATCATCGACACGTAAAACGACGAAAAATAATTCAATCAACGAACGACACGTTCTATCGCACGATAGGACGATTTTGGCAAACACCGATATTTCTTTTCCCCAAAGTCCATCTCCTGGAGAAACGTTTTTCAAACGAAGCGTTCGACGTCGCGAAAACGCGTCCAACGATCGCGGGAGTCGGATGGGGTTGGCGGCGGGGGGGGCGGAGAAGCAGCATAGCTATTTGTATATATATAGCTATGGTGCACGAAGAGCGCAGAGGTGTGCGCCATAAGAGATAAACGATGCCCGAGGGACTCGGTAAGTAGATATACCGCTTCCGGCGAAGCGTGTACCTTATCCTACCTGCAGGAATACCGGAGTGACGGTGGGGATGAACCGGCCCGAACCATCGAAGGACGTATCTATATTTTTGTATATATATATTAGGGGGTGTTAAAAAAGGGCAAGATTTTTTGATTCTCATGGCGGCTCCTACATTCGATGTACATGCTATCAGAAGACATCTGTCAAAATTCGAGCCCAATCGGACTATATTCAGAGCTTCCGCTTTCACGAATTTGATTTTGCATTTGATTAACACGTAAGACATTTTTGTTTCTTCAGTTGCATTTTATTTTTCCGGTAAATGAAAAATTACGGGGATAGCAAGTAATAGCAATATATAGCATTGAGATCACTTAAAATCCAAGTACTTTCTTCTTACGATTTTAAAAAAAGTTAACAACTTTCTTTCCAACAAAAATCATTGAAAACTGAGGGGGAAAAAAATGGTTAACCTTTTTTGTTTATTGTAAAACAAAAAAAATGTCTACTTCAAGTGACTTTGATACTATGTATCGCACTTACTTTCCATCCCTGGAATTTTACATTCACTGGAAAAATAAATTGCAGCTAAAAAAAAAAGTTTGCGTGTTGATCAAAGGCAGAATCGGATACGTGAAAGCGGAACCCCTGAATATTGTCCCCTTGAGCGCAAATTTCGACAGCTATCTCCCGACAGTATCTACTTCAAATTTAGGAGTCGCCATAAGAATTGAAAAATCTATTTTTTTTTTCAACACACCCTAATAGATATAATACGGATATATCGAAAAGCTCACGTTTGAGCTAGAGGGTGGGGGGGGGGCGGGGTTGGAAAGCCAGCTTCAGGACGTTTGTGCGGTATCGTATACTTGTGTGGTGAACACACACACGACCGAGCACAGAATGTCGAGTACTCGCGGAATCCAATGCTATCTCCCTCTCTCTCTCTCTCGCCATCAGTCGAAGTTACATTCTCGCGTATCGGAATTGACCGAAAGAGAGCGCGGGGTAGAGTCCGCGAGCCGCCGCGCGCCGCCGTTCGACCGATCAGGTTCCGACCCGGGGGCCGATTCAATCAGCCTTCATTGTTTAAAAGTGCTGCTCGCCATATACCGCGTGCGGTCCAATGGTCCCACCGCTGCTACAGTTACATTACCCCGCGAACATATAAATGGGCCGGGCGGTACACGCGAGGTACCGAATCCGACTGCACACATACACTACACACGACGATCCACGACGACAACGTTTCGCGACCACCGTCGAACCGCCGATGCGCCCGTTACCAACACCCGCGTAATCATATTTACACCCGGATATGATCTTTGTGAAAGACTCACGGACGTGACGGTAAGTAAAAAAAATACGGCTGATCAAGGGCGTTTGAAATTACAATAATCATAATAATAATAACAATAAATTTGAATAACCGTGGACGAATTATATTTTTATTTAACGATTTTTTTTTTGTTTGGCAAATATTCTTATCTTTTGAAATTTAGTTAGTTTTTCGAATCGTTTTTTTTTGTTCGTCGACAAATTCGTGGATAAAAGTGGACGAATTGTATTTTTTATTTCACGAATTTTTTAATATTTTTATGATTTAAAATTTAAGTTCGTTCTTCAAATTTCGTTTATCTCCAAATTCGTGAATCAAAGTAGGGATTGGGGTCGAGAGTCCGCGAGTTAATCAGGACTTTCTGTGAAATTGTGAGATGGAATTATTATTTCCGTTCTCGGTTTCGCGATTAGGTATTAATAATTCAACGTTTTCGTGGCAAAATCCGGAAATAAGAATTTCAACTCGTCGACTATAATCG
This sequence comes from Diplazon laetatorius, assembly GCA_963662125.1. Lineage (NCBI taxonomy): Eukaryota > Metazoa > Arthropoda > Insecta > Hymenoptera > Ichneumonidae > Diplazon > Diplazon laetatorius. Next base: position 5,485,397 of record OY759158.1, on the reverse strand, counting down.
TATTATTTTTTAAATAAAAAAAATAATAATAATCGACGAAACATATTTCTTATTTCACAACTTTCTCAATATTTTTATCTCGCAAAATTTGCATTAGTTCTTCAATTATCATTTATGTCCAAATTTGCTAACTATAGTGGCGGATGACGTCCCGAGTCCGCGAGTTAATCAAGATTTTCCGTGAAATTGTGAGATGGAATAATTATTTCCATGCTCAATTTCGCGATAATTAATAATTCAACGTTTTCCTGGCAAAATTCGGAAATAAAAATTATAATCCGTCGACTATTATTATACATATATATATATTTCTTTTCATAAAAAAAAAATCCGTGAAATAGTGAGATGGAATAATTATTTTCGTGCTCAATTTCGCGATAATTAATAATTTAACGTCTTCCTGGCAAAATTCGGAAATAAAAATTATAATTTGTCGACTATTATTATATTTCTTTCCATAAAAAAAAAAATTCCATGAACTCGTGAGATGGAATAATTATTTCCGTGTTCTATTTTTCGATAATCGATAATTCAACGTTTGCGTGTAGCACATCGATCGACATGACGTACATATAAATGGCGAAGAAATAATTCTACGAAATTGCCACGTGAACGTGGCAACCAGGCGCGCCAAGATGTAGGACGCTGAAAGGTTATGTATTTTAGAATCGTTCTAAGTGCAACGAGATCGCAGAGCGCGATGCATCAGAGGGTGAATAGTTCATGGAATTGCCGAGTCCGTTCGAGTTGTACATCGTAATGGTGACATTGACGCTCGACCAACGAAGTACACACAAATTCCCAAAGCAGCTGGAGCATCGTCCGAAACGTTTCAGCGTCCTGGGATGTAGAAGCAGCGATGAATCTTCGTGCACATCGGACGTACAATACCTTCGGATTGTTGCGATCAGGATCGTCCCCGCAAGGGTCTCTTCTTCTCTCATTCACGTTGGTACTCCCGCCGCCGTCTTCCTTGGTTCCTCGCTTTTCACGTCGTCCCATCTTCTCTTCCGTACGTAATGTACGTTCGTGCTTTCACGTGAGAGTCGCATTTACTCGCCGGAGCACATTAATTACCATTAGGCGAGTTAAGAACGGCCGCGAGAGAGACGAGCCAACCAGGAGAAACGCTACAATTCCATTTTAGCTTCGAACTCTCGGGACATCTTTGCCCGAGGATCACCGGACTCGACTCTGAAATCTTTGGGTAATAACTTTTTTGTTTTTCTTTTAACTCTCCGACAGTGACAATTATTTTTGTTTGAAAATTCGCGACTTCATTTTTTTTCGCTAATTTACAATTATTTTTGTTGACGATCGTGTTTTGTTGAGTAGTAATGGTAATAGTTAATTGACAATAGATTGGATAACGGTTTATTTTTGTTTCCTGTGAGTAAGCCTATGGGTTATAGTTCCGCAACTTAAATCCCATGGGGCATCGACCTGAGTATTTTTTTTAATTTTTGGCAAACTTACAATTATTTTCGATGACAAATCGTTTATTTATTTTTAACAAATTCACAAGTATTTTTCTTTTCTTTGAAATCTTGATTCCAGTCACAGCAAGACGTACGATGACACAGTTTTAGTAGTCATTTTGAGAAAACCACAAGGTTCACAAAAATTACGCGTTTTCAACGAAACTCTCGTAATTTTTTTTTTTTTCGATCAAAATAAAAGAAACAATATCCGGAAATTTCGATATACTTTTTTTGTGATGAATGATGTGTACTCGAAAGCGTTTTGCAATTTGTCACGATTGTTCTGCAAAAAATTTCGAGGACTCTTCGATATTGGTGACCTCATCCCCGGTCCCGTAAAAAAAAACGTTAACTGAAATATAAAAAAAAAAGTATTATTTCGACGAACGGAATGAATCCGGGGTGCTGATGTTCGAGCCCATGCATCATAAGTTTGCGGAGCCACTGACGCCCGTAGGTACGCAAATAATACAAGAATCTGGGTGGTAGAAACCTCGTGGAGCAAAGCAACTCATGCACGCGATGCAAAGCTCGGAAGCACAGCGACGGACGAAGCGGGCGAAGTATTAAGTTCGCAAAGAGCGAGAGAGACACGGAGAGAAAGAGAGAGAGAGAGAGAGATAGGTTTGCGTTGTAGAACGTCGAAAGTTTGCAACTGGACGCGCCCAACGTAGTTGTTCTTCTTACCCGAAGCATTATATTGAAGCAACATAAGCATTACGGCGGATAATTACGGCGACCCGGGTACAGCACAGTTGTTGAGGGAAAATGTTCGCGGGCGGCTACGCAGGTCGACGGGTTCTTCGGTGATACAAGTATAACCATTTCGTCGAAAAAGCTCGAAAGAGTGAATTGTGCGCGTGCGCCCGTGTTATTTCAACACTCGCTTCGACGATTTCCCGCTACCTTTTCTCGCGCATACGCTTTCACGTTTTCGTATTCGCGCGTCTTCTAATTTCCCGGTTCCACGCACCAACAAATACGCCCGAAGAACTCCACGAGCAATATTATTCTTAAGATACACGATGTGAAATACATTCACGCTAGTTCTCTCTCGCTCCGCAGTGAGCGCCGATAGCGCCATCTCTCTCGCGCTCGTGACCAACGAGAGAGAGAGAGGCCCAGTCGAAATTTTTCACTTTTATTCAAACTCATTTCAACATCATCATTTAGGGCGAAGTGAGGTTCGAAGTACGATAAAGTTTTCAGCAATTATTATGTGCGTTTTAATTTAATTTCATCGGAAGATCTTGCAATTATTTCTAATTTTTTCAAGTTTGGAAGGTGAAACGATGGTGAAATAACAAAAAAAAAAAATTTCACCTGGACTAGGACGATCAAACGAGGATGAAAGAAAATTTCGACATCGCATTGAGAATAAAACGAAGATGAAGAAATATTTCAAGCTCACTTTACCTTTCAATCCGGACTTGCAGAGTGAAACAAGTTGAAATATGAGGTGAAAAATGTTGACTCGGGATGTAACATAATCGTTGCAAAATAATGTAATTTTAATGGACTGAATCGAATGGTAAAACTCAAATAATCAGTCATGGCGATATTCGCCGTGAGTGCGAGAGAGATAGAAGCTATGGACGTTCGCTGCGGAGCGAGAGAGAAAGAACGAGGGAGAAATGTTTTTCGCCATAATCTTAAACGATTTTCGCTTCCGCGAACGCTAACGCACACAGATGGTCTGTATCCACGGTTCGGCTGTTCGGACCGTTTACGAAATGGAGTCGCGACTCACCGCGGACAGAGGGTGCAACTGTATCTCGAAAACGTATATAAGCGAATGAAGTACGGATATAACGAAGCAGCTTCGCCAAACTGCGAGGGGAAGTTTGCCGTTTCGTCGATGCGGTCGAAAAGTTTTTCGGTTGTATAAACCCCCCAACCTCCCCCCCCCCCCCCCCCCCGCAGCCGACCAAGCGGAAAGAGGGAAAACCGAATGGGCGGATTTCCGTCTAGCAAAATTTCTTGCCCTCGTTGCGTTCCCGACGTCGCTGATATTAAATATTGTTTATACGCCACAAGGATATAATGCTACGTTGAGTCTCGAACAATTAAGGGTCGGGAAGATCCGGAATGATGAAGACGGAGGAAAACGATGATGAGTTGAGAAAGTTTTTGTTTTCGTTAATTATTTTTTCGTGATTTTTGTGAATTAAACTTTTGCTCGGTCATTGTAATTGAAGAATTTTCGGGATAGCGGATTGTTGAGCGAAACGAATGATAATTTTTGTTTTTCGAGCTTATTACGTTATGTGAGTTTTTGTTTTATTGTTTTTTCTTTTTAGTTATTTAGATTTTATTATGATTATCTGGAACCAAATGAAATTCGTTCGAAGTAGGGACGAGTTGAATAATTATTAATTAACGTGTATTCGGTTTTCGACTTTGTCCACAGAATACATCTTGGCCCTTTGTGCTGCATAATTTTATTTTTCCAATATCCATAGCTTGGCATACGAGAAATAAGAAAAATAATTCGAAATTTGCTTCAATACTAAAAAAATTATGAATCAAGAATTAATTATTATGGAATTAATTTAGATTGACTGTTTTGCAATATTATTTCACGATGATTGTCTTCGTCGACTACGTAATTCCTTTGACCTATTTTTTCGAAGGTTTTCCATCAACGTTATTGGCTCAATGAGTGAGATGAACCATACATGGGAATTTGAACGTGCTCGAGAAGGTAATTGTTTTTTTTTTCGTTTTTCGTGACGTTCGGGTTAACGACAGCACGGTAGTCGTGTAATTATTTTCACACTAACGGCAATAGAGCCGGTAGCCGAGGAAATGAAGGCCAAGAAAAAAAAACACAAAAAAAAAAAAAAAAAACACGCATAGTCGGTACGAGCACGAGCTGAGGAAAATAAGAGAATGAAAAGTGAGAGAAAGAGGAAAAGAGAATTAGAGCGAGAGAGACGGAAGTCGGTGCGGAGTGCAGCGAAATCGCCGGCACGTTGAAAATCGGTACTGCTCAAAGTGCCTTAGCCAGGCTGAATGGGTTGTTAGCCGGGCGTCGAATCGTCTGTATCTGCGAACTCTTACAATCACGTTGCTCCTTTGAATGGTACGTACGAATCGTACTATTCACGTTAAGGTCCACGACCACGCGGTGGAATGAAACTCTAACCGCAGATATTCTCAAGAGGCGCCTCCGGACCTCGGTGAACTATCGCTCATAGCAAATTCCCACACCTGGGTGCTCGCGAACTGGATAACCGCACACCGACTGCCACATCCGGGAATTTCATACGGAGTCAACGTGATAAAGACGCGAGCCCAGATTGAGAATTGTCGATTGTTAACCATCGTTTCACGTTATTTCGAATCAATGAAACGTTTCAGCGTCATCCGAGTGAAAAAAAGTAATCTATTTATAAGCTTTGTATAGTTTTATGTATGTATATAGTTTCTATGTGGAATGTTCGATATACTTTCCGTAGACCGACTGTATATAGACTGTAGAAAATTTAGGTAAAATTAAAATTTATTCAACTCAACGATATTTTTTATTCATCGATGATATTTAGGTAAAAAATTATTATACGGTAATATTATGTTATAATATAATTCTGTATAATTATTTTTTTTCATATATTTATAAATATTTACATTGCATATAATTTTTTTGCTTATAATTTATATATAATCATTTTTTACGAACCATATGGAGTCCATGCACAGCTTCCTAAAACTTTTTTTCTTCAGTAGCTCCATGTGGAAATCATATATAGTTTATATACAGTTGATATCTATTTTTTCGTTACTTTGGCATTCGCATTTGACATCCATTTTCATCTATCGCAATAACCAGCTGATAATTACCAACAAATAATTCATCTTCATTTGCACTCGAAAAAACAATTGTTAGGCAAAACAAAAAAATTTCAAAAACTCGTCTTGAATATCGACACGTAAACGTCGAACCAAACTCATCGAAAAAAAAAAAAAAAAAAGTACAAATTCGTGCAAACGTGTACCGATGTGCTAATGGACGACCGAAAGGGCGATTAGCGTTTGTACGAGAAGTAAACTTTTGCTAGGTGTCTCACGTCTTCTACGGGTTTTCCTGTTACGGAGATTAGGGTGGAAATTCTCATTCGGTCGTTTGCTCGGGAAAGTTGCTGTTTAACGAGGGGGACGAGCAGTGTGTCGGAGACGGATGAGATGTGTTTAAGTGCGAAACGAGCGAAACACCGGACACACACACACACACTGTACACGCCGGTGTGGTCGACGAGATGTTGTTCGGAAGCGATGCGCTGCCGATGGCGAGACAGTGCAGGAGTAAGTGAAGAAAAAAACGAGGGTCGGGCTCTCCAACTTTTTTATTAAAACCGTCGAGGTTAACAGGAGAGTGCTGCGGGGCGTGGGAGGGGAGGGGGTTGAAGAAAAGGGGGCGTGAAGGGACACGAGAAGGCTCGCGAGGTATAGTCGAAACGCGTGGTGAGCTTTAACTCGGGGATGTAAAGCGACATAGCTAACGGGGATGAAAACTGTCGATGTATAACGCAATCACACACGCACACACCTACAGACATCTAGGTACATTAGGGTGTATTGAAAAAAAGCAAAGTTTTTTTTTCGACTCTCCTGGAAGTTCCTTCATCTGAAGGAGATACTACCAGGAGATAAATATGAAAATTTGAACCCAATCGGACTGTATTATGGGAAATATTTATGATGTTCAGATGGTAGGTTTCCTATTAGAAATAATTGTTGGTAGATCGTACGAGAAGCAATTTAAGGGATTAATATTGAAGCATTTATTCGAATATAAAAAGAAACACGCAATACAAAAGTGTGACGCAATATGCATTCGTCGTCTTTGTTGAATCTCACTTTGTTAAATTTCACGAATTTTTCCAGAGAATAAAAAAATTTCGTTGATGGAAAGTAGGTGCAATGTGTAGCTTTGAGGTTGATTGAAAGTAGGATATTTTTGTTTAACAATTTGAAAGAAAAGTTGACAAATTTTTTTTAAACAAAAATTATTGAAAATTGACGAAAAAAATGGCTAACTATATTTTTTTATTGTAAAACAAAAAATATTTACATTATAAGTGGCCTTGAGTCTGCATTGCACTTAATTTTCATCCCTGTAATTTTTCAATAACCGGAAAAATTGAATTGCAACTGTAAAACAAAAAATGTTTACAAAGGCAAAATTGAATTCGTGAAAGCGGAACCTCTGAATATCGTACGATTGTGATCAAATTTTGACAGGTGTATCCTGATAGTATCTACTTTCAGAGCTGAAACTGCCAGGAGAATCTAAAAACTTTGTCTTTCGTCGACACACCCTAATATACATGTACATTCATGCATACTAGATTGACGGGTGTGTATAAATCGTAGTACGTAGAGAAACTAGACTGTGCGACGAGTTCGAGGTCTCCGAGGGTTCGGAAGACTGCATCTCGGCACAGAGAGCAAAAGAGAGAGAGAGAGAGAGAGAGAGAGAGAGAGAGAGAGAGAGAAGAGAGAGAGAGAGAGAGAGAGAGAGAGAGAGAGAGAGAGAGAGAGAGAGAGAGAGAGAGAGAGAGGCGTGTGCCCACAAAACGCAGACTATTCGGTACCTCTTCTAGTGGGTGTAAGCCAGGCGGTTGAAAAGCGGAAGGGTACGTGAGTAGAGTGAAGTGTGGGGTGATTTGCAAATTCCATCATCCCCCGACGTCGCATTAGCTCCTGCTCCGGGCTTCCTCTTCTTATTCTTCTTTTTGCGTATCCCCCCCCCCCCCGTTCTCTTCGTCGTGTACGTCGACGTCGTCGTCGGTCGGTCGGTCGGTCGGTCGTCGTCGTCGTCGTCGTCGTCGTCGCGAGACGAAACGATATTCGCTCGTGGTTGGAGCCAGTGGTGGCGTCGTGACGTGATTGCTCGAGGGACAAAAAGACGATTTGTGGGCTGCTCCTCTGGCTCTTCGTCTATCTCACATCACGCCAATATCCATCGCTCTGTCACGACTCTCTACGGTTCGCTCTCACTTCGTGGATCTCTCTTAACCTCACTGCGCCGTGTCCCTGCTCGGCTTTATCAATCCAGTTTGAAAAATTTCTCGGTACCCCGAACTCCGGGGCACAAAAGTCAATATCCCATTTTGTCGTATAAGTGGATTCTTGATGCTCGTTGGATTATTATTATTATTTTGATAATAATAATAATAATAATCGAACATATATATATATAATATATATATATATATAATATATATATATATATATATATATATATATATATATATATATATATATATATTGTTTTTGTTCCATCGATTCATTAAGAATCAATGGAACGAAGCACAATCAACGATTTTCATTTTTTTTAATGAAAATTAAATCTATTAGAAAATTATTATTATTATTATTTTTCAAATATTCGAGAAACCAAGCTTTCCACGTAACTAAACCACGGAATTTCTCAAGCGATAATCAAAGTCTCTCGCACACGTGTAGATGAATTTTGCGTTCGGTTGCACCGGGCTCGAGAAAGTACTTGAGATACAATCCAATTTTGTTCGAGTCGTGTTATGAGCTCCTTCGGGGATTCGTATTTTCCGTGAAAAAACGAAAAAAAACAAACTTAAATATCCGGAAAGTCGGTCGCCGGATTTTAATCAACCGAATTAGACGCGTTCGTGTGTGGCTAATGTGTACGTGTGAAAATCTGGGCGAGATTAGACGTTGAATTGGCGCATTCGTTGGTCGTCGGTGCGATTGGCAATCGCGGACCGTGTGTCAAACAGCCTCAATTCCTAATGTGGTTCATGCATCTTCGAACATAACTCAAACCCTTCACAACGGTGCAGCTTGCACCGGGGTTATGCAGCCGTGCTTTTTTTCTCGTCGAAATCGTTGCAGCGTGAAGTCGAACGAGTGACTCGCAAGCACGGTAAAAAAATTTGTGGAGGGCGAGCTTAATGGCGCGAGTACGCACCAGCCATTTTTGTTCTCCACTTCCTTTCGAGTTTCCAACTAAATGGACCACTTCTCCACCCGTTCCCATTGTTTCCGCCGACTTTTGACGACCCACTCACGTTTTGCCTCGCTTCTCGACCTTCGCGGATTTTTTTTTTAAATTTATTTTTCCACGCGTTTTTCACTCGTTCGTTCCGACGGACGGTTTCACGCTCACGTGAAACGCGGACGGTGAAAGCTCGTCGTACGTCACGTTGAGGACGACGAGGAACGCATAGCTTCATTCACGATGTGACCGGTTTTTGACCGTCTTTAGAAAAGGGAGATCGATGGGCCATGTCTTTGCCGATTGTGGACCGATTTCAATGATTCTTGTTTTTATGGAATAGGCTATAAAGCTCGAGGGTGGTTCCTATTGAATTTTAAAAAAATATTCTACGTCTAAGGGTGGAAAATCGGAGAATTAATCACATTTATTGAATTTCAGTCACTTTCGGCTAACCGATTTTAATAATAAAACTTGGCACATAGGTGTGGTTTCAATGATCACGAAAAATTGAATGATAATATAAATTTTTCCAGAAAAACCTAAAAACTGACATCAAAACTTTGTCCATACGTACAAACTTAGACTGAAAAGTTAAAGATAGTATTTTTTTTTCTTACTTCGAAAAAAGAGCATTAAAGGACAATACACAAAATTATTGATGCTTATTATTGAAGAATATAAAGACTTCAAAAATGACTGATTGGATACTGTAAATATTTGAGTATTGATAATTTTGTATATTGTCCTTCCATTTAATTATCATTACGTTTAATTATTATTCCACATCTTTACATTCAATCTCGTTCGACAATCCATTTGGAATTGAACAAATCCTACAAATCGCATTAATCAACAAAAATACTGTCCCCATGATTAAAAAAACAAAACGCAAAAATAATATGCATTAATCGAGGTAAAAATAATTTCTGAAAAAAAAAACACGACTTTCTGCTTCCTAAATAAAAAATGAAAAAATAAAATTTCTCCGCATCGTTCCAGATTCAGTTCGATCGACATGAATTGTCATCAAAAGCTCACGCATCACAGTTTAAAAAAAAAACCTTTTTTTTTCAATGCTCGAGCTTCGCGTTTACCGTGTTCTTGAAAAAAAAATCAGCTTCGAAATATACGAATCCGACGGTGGAACTTTGAATCACGCTCGTTGAAAATACAATTCCGTAGCGAAAGCTCGGGTATCGCGGCAGGTGGGGCGGGAGGGGGGGGGTGGGGTATTGGTTAAGTACTCGTCGGTATTTGGTGGCTTCAAACGACCGAACCGTGAACCATCGTCGTATTCGTCGTGTTCGTTCGACGTTCCCGACTGACCCAATTCCTCCGGCTGTTGCATCGAAGAATAACCCTCACAACCTATCGGGTATTCGTACCCATGTATGTGTGTGTGTGTGTGTGTGTGTGTGTGTGCCGACGACGGGAAATAACGCTTGGCCGGAATTTGGTTGTTCGTTAGGAGCTCGTGGAGCTTGGAAGCACACGACGTGTATGAACAAAAGCCAGTGTGCGCAACGCGAAAGACGTGAATCGGACGAGTTGAAGGTAGAGATGGGAGCAAAACGACGGTGCTAGCGACGAGGGCGGGGGGGGGGGGGTGGCGGAGGGGAAGGTTAGAAGCAGAGAAGCTCGAATGGTTGTAATTGCTCGAGCTCGCAGCAACGAATGTTCACGCGTGACTTAACGGAAAACGTGACTCGCTCGTGGAATATTAAGATCTGTTGGATGTTCAACTGCCACACGATTCTTCTCATATATCCCTTTTTCAAAAAAATAGTGTGTGTTTTTTTATTTTTTTAATATATGCTCCATTATATTGGCATCGTACTGTGCATCACATAAAAAAAATCCGTTACATGTATATATGGTACGATCACGTTTGTTGCCCCGCTTTGCTTACGAGCCTCTCGTTATTTTTCTCGCTCTCTCTCGCTGTCGCTTTCTTTCTGTCTCTCTGTGACTATCTCTCGACATTTCAGATCCGGGATTATAGATCCACGTTGAACGTATTGAACGTTATACCTTTGATGTCATGCACCACGTGGTTTTTCCGACGGAGTTACTCACGGTTCGTTCGCGAATCTTGCCAACCATTGTGAGCCGGTGAGTGAGAGAGGCCGATAATAAAACGTTACGTGTACATCTCGGTGAAAGTAAAAGACGACAATGAAACGTCTCGATAATTGTACGTCGCCGTTGGGATATATGCGGTGCACTGGGAAATATAGGGACGCGACGACAATCGCGGTTGGGAAAAATCTGGAGATGCGGTACTCAAGTAAATTGACGTTAAAAAAAGTGCTTTCGATGTTTGACAATGTATGTTATGTATATTTTTTTCCAAGAATAAAAACGGTTATCGATCATGGAGAAACGATGTGAATTTCGATATTTTTGCGATAACTGTGAATAATTTGGATGAATAATTATTGTATGTCAATGGATTTTTGGTTGTTTTTTAATTTTGTCAGGCGCCATAATCAATTATCATTCGATCGATGAAAATGCGTTTAAATTTCTTGTTTTTTTTTTTCAAAACAAATAACTGTTATCGATTATCCCGGAACGATGTGAATTTCGATATGTTTGCGATACCTGTTAATAATTCGGATGAATAATTTTCGCATCTCAATGGATTGAAAAAAAAAATAATTTATCAGGCGTCAGAGTCAACGATCATTCGATCGATGATAATGTACTTGACATGATATTTTAAACGAATACCTTCGATTAATCATCACGAAATAATATAAATGTTTACATTTTTGCAGAATCTGTGAATTATTCGGATAAATAAATTTTGTAGTAAGTCAATATTTTTTTGTTTAATTCCATCAAGCTTCATAACCGACGATTATTCGATTATGACATTATTTTAAATTGTATATTCTCACTAGATAGAACGTTCATTCCTGACAGCCAGCGACGTTAATAAAAAAAATTAAAATACCACATCTACTTATCGATATTAACAGCAGCCTGTACGTGTAATTGGGGGATTTGGGAATGAAATAATTACGCCTTTGGTGCAATAATTAAGCCTTGTCGATACACCAATTTCTCGAATCTTATTTCACTATTGTAATTTTCTGTTTCTGTTTTTCCTATTCAAATCCGCATTGAGTCGTCTTGGGATCCGGAGAGTCGTTAGGCGGGTAGACAGGGTATGGCAAACCAATCGAGAGTAATCGACGGGGTACAATTATCCGAGCAAACGAAGATTTTCAGTAAAACGCGATCGCGGGTTGATAGAATGAACGTGAGAAAGAAAGGGTTAACCGGGAATGAGAGGAGGGTGGGGAGACCGGTCGATTGCGCAAGCTCGATGAAACGTAGATGGTAGATATCGAAGTGCTAATGGGGGTGGTGCGGGTCGGTCGGCCAAAGCTCGAGCCAGAGGGGCCTCGAGAATCGATTTTCTATTCATTCCTCGCGAATCTCGTGCCACCTCCTCTCTCTCTCTCTCTCTCTCTCTCTCTCTCTCTCTCTCTCTCTCTCTCTCTCTCTCCCTCTCTCTCTCTTCCCATCGTTAACTTCTCGTTTTATTTTCACGGGGTGGTTGTTTTTTTTTTTTTGTGTTTTTTACCTTTTTTTCGCGACCGATTTGGCATTACCCTGGGGAACCAATTACGGGAGATTAACGCCTATTCACACTGGGACGCAACTGTTCGGACATAAATGCGCGCGGCTTCGATTCAATTGGGTTTACCTAATTCAAGGTTAAGCTTCCGAATCCACCTTTCCCCGCAGTTTCTTCTCATTTACGTTTTTTTTTCTACCCGCGCCGTATCATCTATCTTCCACCCTCCACTAGAAATCCATCGATCGATAATAGTATTGAGATCTTTTTTTTCTTTGATATATGACAATTTTTTTAGTTATCGAATAAATAGCGTAATTCGAAGGATGTATGATGTTCGAAAGAATCGTAGAAAAAAAAATGAGTCGTGAATCGTAAATTAATGAATAATTAATTGAGAATTTTGATTATATGAAATAACTGAATGAATAATTTTATCGTCAACGCGAAAATAAAGTAATTCGATCAGTACGTTTTACTCTGGAGGGGATGTTTTTTTTTTCTCTTTGAAAATTTTCAAACGTTTCCGAACAAGATGGAATTTAATTTGTTCGAAAATTGTGGTAAATATTGAAACGGTTTGGAAAGTACGATTGGGCTTTAACGACATCTCGTCGCAATGTAGACACGTAACGGTCGAGAGCTATTTTCGTGTCCTCGGTGATGCGAACGAAGGGGTTAGCGAGGACATTGCAGGTGAGGTCTCTCGTGTGGTCCCTCGACGGATAATAGAAATAGTTGGCCACAGGTCGTGTCAGGGCCGCGTGCCTGAGAGTCGTAACCCGTGGACGCGCCAGTCGCCTATGCGGGTCGCGTATTAATTCCTTCATTCCACGGGGTTGACCGCCCCCCCCCCTCCCTAACCTGGCCCTCCCCCGGCCACTTTTCACCCGTGGACGTTCGGGGGGCGCGCAAAACGTCCGTGCATCGATGTATCAACTTGGCCGAGTCTCGGACGAGTAATAATGCCAGCCACCACGACAACACGCGCTTCGTCTGTGTACCCTCATTTTTTATCATGCATACGACTTTTCGAGGGCGACCTACCTCTTTCCGCGTCTTGTGGGTCGCATTGTGGAATGCCGGGAATGATTGAAGTCGTGAGGGAACGAGACGAGGGTGGAAAAATAACGTCGAGAGAGAATTTAACGGACGGCCGAAGGTGCAGTAGGTCGTTTGTATGTAGAGGGTGTTCGTGATGCAAACGTGCAATCAAAATTTCAACCGACTCATTCGACACAATCGAATGAAAAATCGTTTACAGCTTGTTTTATCTTTATTTTAATTTTACGAAACTATTTATTTTATTTATTTTATTTATTTTATTTATTTTATTTATTTTATTTATTTTATTTATTTTATTTATTTTATTTATTTTATTTATTTTATTTATTTTATTTATTTTATTTATTTCATTTATTTTAAATACGAATGGAAATAATTGTTACCATAATTATTGTTTGAACATTACTGGAAAGTGATGTTTAAAATAAAAGAAAAAAATGATATGTTCGATTTTTCATTTGGCTATACGTTTGACGTAAATAAAAATGCTGTACCCGATGGTTACCTGATACCGGTTTAACGAGCGCGCCCTGTAAACCCGTTATGCAGCCAAGCTGCATTAAAAGAGACGTCAAAACAGTATGCTGATGGAATACATTACTCTCGTTGACAATGTTCGAGTCGATGAGCGACGAGGGTAAATAGGCCCACGAGCACGGCAACGGCCTAGCTCGTAACTCAAGTCTACCGCGCTCATTGTCAGTGCACGAGGGGCAGGGAGCGGGGTGGGGGAGGGCGGCTCGTATACTCCATCACGCAAAGATACGAAGCTTTATGATCCATTACTCCGATAAGTAGAAAATTGCGAGCACTTTTCGAGCGAAATATGATTTTTTTTATTTCCCATAAAATAAAAAGAGAATCTAAAAAAAGAATGAGAAAAAAAAACGCGGTTCGCGAATGCGGAACAGAGCCCGTTTAAATTCGAAATCACGGGTTTCTGGTCGAGTTTTTAGCGGTGAAATAAAAATGAATCCGAATCACAAAGTAGGATTTCACGAAAGCGTTATTCGTGCCGTATGAATGAAAATTTTGCTCAAAATGATGTTTTTCCAGACAAGAGTTTGAATAAAGTTTATGATCGCATTATTTTCTGTTTTTTCCCTTGTTTTTTGGTTTATTTTATGATTGATGCAAACTCGCGTCAAAAATATTATTTGCAATTTTGAAAAAAAAAAGATAAGAAGAAAAAATACATTGCAAGAGTAATTGTTACTTGAGAAAACAATCTGTCCATGGCCAGCAGCAGTCCTGACGATGATGAAGATGGGAACGGGAAAGCACGGGATTGTGCGCTGATTGGACAAATTTACAAGAGAACGAAAAAAAAAGAAAAACAGCTTGACGAAGCAACGTGGTAAAAGTCGAGATTGAGCAACGCGGAAAATTATTAAACATCATCGTCGTGACTTCGAGGAGCACCGGCGAAACGAAACTTGCTTCATTATTCGCCTCGACGTAATTTCTCTGTGATGTTTCCGTCTTCGAAAGAAAAGCAATTAACCGAGAGATTCGCGAATCATCGATAAACATTTTCATGCAGATTAACAGGCGACCGAATCGACACGGGTGTGCGATAACAAAGCCTCGATCCTCGTATTCCCGGGGCTCGTGAGTCACAGCGCGCGATATTCACATTTTTCAAAATTATTATAACCTCTCAAGTTGGCCACAGAAAATTCTGCAAAAACCCATAATTTAAACTGAATCTATTTCATTCGCAACATCTTTTTTTTCAAAACTTATTTTGTAGGAAATGAATAACAAATCGTATTTCGCTCAAAAAAATGTATACCAATGTAAAAATAAAAAAAAAAAAACAAAAATAAAAAATAAGAAAATAAAAAAATTATCAAAAGCAATAAAAAAAAGAAAATTCATTAAAAACTGTTCCGCAACGCGTAATAACGAAGATTCGACGTTGCAAAAAACGTGCGATGAGTACAATTAGAATATTTCAAAAAATGTTCACCGTTCGAGGATGAAATTTCACGTTGCCGAGGATGCTGTACTCGGTTACCTGCTTTACAATATTTTTTCTCTTTATTTATTCATTTTTTTTTCGAGTGTGACGTGCGGAAAAACGGGATTAAGGTTCTTCATCGCAAGCTCTCCGGGGAGACGAAGTGGGGGAGGGGGGGGGAGGGAGAGCGTGGGCGAGGAGCGCGAGAGAGAAGCTTCGAAAGCTCGGGCAAAGAAGGGCGAAGAGCTACGTCCCGTTTTCGCAGAGTGCTCGACGCGGAAAGTTGCTCGTTATAATGCTCGAGCAATCCCTCAAACTTATACCCGCGCAACAATTTCCGTATACCTAACGAGATTTTCGCGGCGTAAAACGATCGACGAGCCGCTCAAGTCGTGGCTGGCTCATGCGGGCGGGGGCGGGTGGGGGGAGGCGATCGTGCTGCGTTGATGCGAAAGCCCGCGTCCCGCTGTAGACAGAGTGGAGATGAGAGAATATATATCGACCGATACGTATACACGAGATTATAAACCGCCACTGTGCATACACTCCGGCCCGAGCTATCTCGGCTCCGAACGGAATTTTACTCTTCCACTCGAGCTTCGGTAACGAAATACTTCGATATCCATCGAAGCTCATCCGGGCGTTTCACATGAAATTCTATTCGGCTTGGCTGAGAAATTTTTCAGGCGTCGCGAAAAAAAGAGCCGATGGGAAGAAGAATTTTCACGGCGATATCGTTTTTTTCTTTTATTTCGTTTTTTTTTATATTTAATAATTTTTTAGTTTTATCATGACTCTTCGATGCCCGAACCGTCGCGACGGTTCGGGCATATCCCATATCTATTCGACGCGTCGAATAGATATGGGATCATTCTTTTTTTTTTAATCGATCTTTTTTTTTAGGCCAAGTTCGATGATAATACGAGATTCTGAATTTTGACAGGAGCGGTCGAATGATGATTCAATTTCGATTTTTCGAAGAATGGATAAACGATGAACCGACAATTTTCATATTTATTTATTTATTTTAATTTTTTTTGGTTCTCCAGAAGTTTTTGCGATGACGACTGTATTGTGTTTTAATATTGCTACAATCTTCCGATTTCATATTCTCGGTACTCTACTACCGTCAAAAATATAGCAATACGAAAACATCATGCGATCGCCATTGCCAAAGCTTCCAAAGAATAAAAAACCAATTACTTCAACCTAAGCAAAAATATTAACGATTGATAAACAGACAAAACGGCTGGGCTTGTGAAAAGTGAATCTTTCGCAATTCTTTCTGAACTTTCTCTCTGCAATGCATTTGCCATTATTTTTTGCGCGCTTAGGAACAACTCGAAAAAAATAATTACCGAATTAGTCTGAAATTCTCATGTTATTAAAATGGGAAACAAAACGAGCTCACAGCCACGTATTTTCATTGGACTACAGTGCTGGGGTTTCGCACATATCTTCATTTATTCATTTCGAACCTATGTGGGAGGTGCACTTGTCGAAATTCGTCAACACCCCCTTTAAGGACCACCCTAGGTTATCCAAAGGGGGAAAGGGTATCCTCCCCCCCCCCATCTCTCCCTCGCCTCGTTTTTCAACGAAATAAGTGGCGACTTTGGGTGCGAACTTTCGACATCATTGGCCTATTCCGTCCACTCTTTCTCATTCGTTTCCCACTTCTCCCCTTTTTCAACTTACTCCCCGAAGCTCTGTTTCTCAGTTTCCCATCGCCCGGTCTCACCCGGCGATCTCGATTTCTCCGTCCCGAGCTGGGCGCCGACCCCTCGAGTCTCGCGGCACCCCCGTTAGCCACCCCCACCCGTCCCCCAACCCTCGGTGCACCTCGAGAGTGAGCCGAAGAGCCGTTTGTTTCCCGCAATCTGCAGGACGGTAAATTCCGGAAAGCGTGGCGTGCCACGCCGTTGGAAAAGCTAGGGGGTGCAACTACCCCCGGGTAGGTAACCTCGTCGGATAGAAATGGCTCTTGGGGTCGAATGTAGAGAGGGCGAGGAACGCGCAGGGGGGGGGGGCGTTCTTCGCCCTCCCCTATCTTTCCCCTTTTCCACCGGCTTTCTCTCAAGCCGATGTTTCACAAGAGT
Organism: Diplazon laetatorius; assembly: GCA_963662125.1. Taxonomy (NCBI): domain Eukaryota; kingdom Metazoa; phylum Arthropoda; class Insecta; order Hymenoptera; family Ichneumonidae; genus Diplazon; species Diplazon laetatorius. The sequence goes on along the minus strand of OY759158.1, from coordinate 5,468,218 downwards.
GCAACTAACTGGCGCAGAGTTGCGGGCGTGTATATGGTCGGACAAGCGGGGGTTAGCCAACCCCGTCGTATGGAGTGAGTGTAAACTCACTCGCACGATGGGCCACGTCGAGCCTCCCGGGGAATCAGCTGATCTTTCTCAACGAGAGACTCCCCGCGGCTAACCACTGACGCAATCCCTAACCCATATCGCTTCTTACGAACTCGCACACGCCAACGAATCTTCAAGACTGTTGTTCACCGTAATTTTCAACCGAGACAATTCGTTTCGAAGCTTACGACTGATCGGTTTTATACATGTATTGTTTAGGCTGTGTAGAAATTTATTGGTTTTGGGGGTTGGATGTATTTTGTGGTGGGCTGGGCTCTGTTGATAATCGAGAAATTCAATCTAGGGATTATCGGAATAATTGTAAGTAAATGTGAAGATGATTGTTATGATAAGTAGATAAATACTGCGTATGAAAAGAAAATCGAATTGTCGAGGACCCGATGGAATTAAATTGTTTATTTTGGTGATTTTTTTGTGGTGGATTTTTTTTTGTTAATTCAGTAATTCATAACCATTTTTTCGAACGATGATTGCGATAATCGTAGATAGTTTTGAGATGATTAACCGATGAATGAAAAATTGCGGGTGAATAAAAATTACGCTGTCTGAAAATCCAATGAAATTAAATTACTTAATTTAATTATCGCAGACATTTTTGTGAATTAATAATTTTCGTACTTTGGTGGAAAGAAATTGTATTATTAAAAATTCAATGGAACTCAATTGTTTAATTCAATAATCGCAATTTTCTTTCGTAATTTCATTGATTCCTAACAATTTCGTTTGTTCGACGATTGTCACAATTATCAATAATTACAATATAATTACCCAATAAATAAGAAATTACATGTGACAAAAAAAATACATTATTTAAAACCCATTAATATAAATCACTCAATTCAATAAACCCAGGATGTTGTTATAAAAAAACAATATTTTCATTCGAAAAAAGAAGAAACTATTCAAAACTTTAATGAAAATAAAAATAAAAATGTTTATTTGACGAATTCCGTATAATGTTCGTAAATTAATTAATTCATAAGGAACGTTGTCGTTCGATGTATTACAAGACGAACGGGATGAGGATATAGGTAATCGAATATGTAAAATTTTCAGATCCGTGTGTTATGGTCTGACGATGCGTCGGATAATGTACTCAAAATCTGAATGAGCTTATCACGGTATGTCGGGTAATATATTCATTAGCGAGACTCGTTACAGTTAAGCGTGAGTGTTCGGGTCTGTTGAAGGAGGAGAAGATGGAGGAGGAGGAGAAGAAGGAGGAGGAAGTTACCCAGAGGCGGAAGAAGGGCTTTACGTTGGAGGGGGGGGGGAAGGTTTGGTCCTTTCTTCTTCTTACCTCAACTTGGTGGTTATTAGAGCACGAGTACCCGACCTCGTAAAATATCCCGGACGTAATATAGTGCGAAAGGAACTTGCGCTTCGCCACATATCCCTCCAGGCGGTTTCTTCCTCACTTCGTCACACTTTATTTCGCGCCCTGCGAGACACACACACACACACACACACACACGAGGCAAGAGAGAGCAAAGCGACGAGGCGACCCGCGCGAACTCGTTGGTTCCGGGTCCCGAGGTTCCGTGTCGCACGTAGATGGAAGAGTACACCGACGCGGATGACTTCAAAGGTAGAGCGAGTTACTCCGCGACATCGAATAATTTAACGGTTGTGTATGGTAGCTGCGCACGTAAGATGCATTTCGATGAAATTTTCATGCGACGAAGTTTGCAATATTGATTGACGAAACGTGTATCTCTCACGAGCGTGGAGTGTGCTCGAGTAGAACGACTCGGGTCCGTGGGTGTGCACTCGCGTATTTGTGATTATCGTCGTCGGTCGAAGATGTAATTCGTGTCGAACGAATGGAAGACTCGTTTGGCCGGGAGTAACTTCTGTCGAACCACCGAAAATCATAAATTCATCGATCGTGAAGATCATAAGCGCGTGTGTCGCATATTTTCGTCTCGTAGATTTGAAGAATTTCATTTTTATGCGTTATCGAATTTTCAAACGAAGAAAATTTTAATAGTTATTGGCCAAAGAATAACGTGGAAAATAATTTTTTTTGTACATTGTTGAAAATTGTTATTTAATTTAAATGGTTTGAAGAATTATGTGAGAAAATTTCGAGGACCTCAATATTTTCTTTCAAGACTAATTAAGAATTAATTAGTCTTTAAATAAAAATACATGACATTTTACTTTTAAAGTATATAACAAATTGTTATTAAATTGAAATAATGAGAAAAAAAATTATCTTTAAGGAAATTGTTAGACACCTAAATTTATGAAAACATATTTTGAATAATTAGACTTGGAAAATTGTTATTCAATCGAAATAGTGAGAAAAAAATTGAGTGTGTGGGAATCACACACGATGGAAGTGAATACTTGTATGCATTTCGCTAGCGCGGTAAATTATTTCTGCCGATGATTCCAGAGAGAAAGAGAAAGAGAGAGAGAAGGGCAGGAGAGGAAGAGAGAAAGAGAAAGAGAGAGAGAAGGGGAGGAGAGGAAAAGTCAGTGATCGAATTATGAATTGACAAGGAAGTCGAAAGTAGCCTGCACGTTGATATTTGTGTTTTCAAAAATGTTTTTTATTTATTAACGGGAGGAGGGGGGGGGGCATAAGGGCTGGAGGGTAGACGTCTTTTTTTATAAATATGGATAGAGCAAATTTACCCAAATCTTTTGAACAATATTAAGTATTATTTCGATAACATCCTGTAATCTTTTAATAAGAAAATATCGACGAACAAGCCGGTGACAAAGCTTTTCCAAAAACGTCCTTGGAAAAAAAACGATTTGCAGTGTTGACTATATCTCAGCTGAAAATTATCTAAAATCAAAGACCATTTAAATGTAGTCAAAATATCATGAAATCCTCCCCCCTACGTTCTCTGATTATTATTTTTTAATTTTCAAATTGTTGGTGGTTATCGAAAGTGAGAACTGCTATTTTTTATGAAAAATGACCACGAAATTTTCACTTTAAATGACCAACGAAAATTTAAGAATGAAAAAAAAATCAGAGACCGTAAAGGGGAGGATTTGATGATACTTCGACTAAATTTAGATGATCGTTGATTTGAGATAATTTTCAGCTGAGATACAGTTATTACCGCAAATAGTTTTTATCCAAAGACATTGTTGGAAAAGCTTTGTCACCGGCTTGTTCTTCGATATTTTCGCATAAAACAATCAGAGAATGTTATCGAAATGATACTTAATGATAGGTAAAAGGTTTGAATGAATTATCTCTATTTATTTATTTATGAAAAAAATCGCAGAAGTGTTTTTTCTTACGCTCCAGCCCTTACCCGCCATTTGAGAGGATCCCAAACGTTTCGCGTCCGCAACAAGTGCGAGAGAGATAGCGCCATGGGCGCTCGCGGCGGAGCGAGAGAGAAGGTGGCCCAAACGTTCGGGATCCTCTTAAGATCCACGTTCTCTCTCGCTCCGCCGCGAGCGCCCGTGGCGCTATCTCTCTCGCACGGGGTCTGTCCGTACTATCGCACGTATACCTCAGGTATACTGCCGATGACGAGGCACGCGATCCTGCCCCCTCTCTGCATTGACTCGCTCGCTCTCACTCGCATACCCACAGCTTACGCATCATTCTCGCCCCCTCTCTCTCTTCTTTCATTCCTTCATTCTCTTGTCCCGTCCTACAACGCGCCGGCTGGCGAGCCGATCCTGTGTCGTTTAAGGTGATGGAAGACCTAGGAAAACGTCCGTCCGGGTCCCCCTTTTTCATGATAGGTGGCGCGGACGGGTGACAGTACCGGCTGCCAGTACTGTCACGGGCCGCTAGATGGCGCCTTATATCTAATGTCGTATCGCGACAGATTTCGGCCACCACTGGCTATCCCGAGTGCAGCCCGATGGGGCCTTACAAACTCGACATGCGCATGCGCGAGAGGTACTAGTTCGCGCTTGCGGATGCGCGCTCGATCGTGCTGCATGGAACAGCTGTGTGACCGAATACGCGTGTCACGTGGTACACACGCTGTCAAATGCCGGCACAGCCTCGTAACCGGTAACCTCAAAAAATAACATTGCTCGCACTGACGTGAATCGAAATGTCAAGCAGTGCAAAGCAGTGTACCTCGGGTCGAGGAATGAGAAAAAATGATTTTCAGACTTGTCGTCGTGAAATAGTTTGCAGAAGTTGATATAGTGCCTTGTATTGTTCAAATAATCAACATGATTTGATTACTTGACCGATACAAATCATCAACATCGATTGATTATTTGACCGATGCAAATAATCAACATCATTTGATTATTTGACCGATACAAATAATCAACATCATTTGATTATTTGACATACAGATAATCAACATTATCACCTGCGTCGCTTGTGTTGCAATGGGATTGATTGCTCAACTTTGGTTTCCAGATTTTTTTTGTAACCGCACCTGTTTTCTGAATGGATCTGAAATTTCAAGGATGGTTCTGTCCTTCGTAGCTTACAGCGACTAACAGGTGAGCCATTAAAGGAATTTTCTAATCTTTCATTACATTCTGCGACTACGGTTTGGACCGTCTTTGAAATTTATTTCAACTATTCATGTTCCGCAGCGACTTTCAAAATGCTTTTTGAAAGATGGATTAAAGTTTACAAGCTACGACAACTGGTCCAATGATTGTTTCTTAACTTGAATTCTTTGAACAACATTAACTGTCTGAACATTGAAGTTTCGAATCATTTCCTGGAAATCTTTTTGAAAGTTGCGAAACATATATCATAACATGAATTTCAGAGACGGTCCGAACCATGGTTGCAGAATGTAAGTTGAAACAATTTCTTTAATCGCTCACCTATCAGTCACTGTACGAACTACAAAGGACAAAACCATCCTTGAAATTTCAGGTCGATCCAGAAAACAGGTGCAGTTGCAAAAAAAAAACTGGAAAGCAACCATGAGAATTCAATCTCGGTCTCAACACAAACTTCGAAGGAATTGTTGAGTATTTGAAGTCGACCGCTAACAACTGCTTCATTATGAAATGCTGCAGTCGTAGGAAAGTAGAATTGCAGCTAGACAATGTGTCGAACAAGAAAAATGCTGGTGGTGTTTTCGTTTATGAATTCAGAAATTCATAACCCAGTAACCAAACCAGTGTTTTCTCACCGGCAGCATTGGTTATAAGCAGGTTCGGTCTAGCGAGCATGCAAAATCTGAGCTAGACCGAACACGATGCGTCGATAAAGAAATATCCTGGTGGTGTTTGCGATTATGAATTTGGAAAATCATAACCGCGTAACCAAACCAGTGTTTTCTCACCGACAGCATTGTTTATAAACAGGCTCGGTCTAGCGAGCATGCAAAATCTGAGCTAGACCGAACACGATGCGTCGATAAAGAAATATCCTGGTGGTGTTTGCGATTATGAATTTGGAAAATCATAACCGCGTAACCAAACCAGTGTTTTCTCACCGACAGCATTGTTTATAAACAGGCTCGGTCTAGAGAGCATGCAAAATCTGAGCTAGACCGAACATGATGCGTCGATAAAGAAATATCCTGGTGGTGTTTGGGATTATGAATTTGGAAAATCATAACCGCGTAACCAAACCAGTGTTTTCTCACCGACAGCATTGTTTATAAACAGGCTCGGTCTAGAGAGCATGCAAAATCTGAGCTAGACCGAACATGATGCGTCGATAAAGAAATATCCTGGTGGTGTTTGGGATTATGAATTTGGAAAATCATAACCGCGTAACCAAACCAGTGTTTTCTCACCGACAGCATTGGTTATAAACAGGTTCGGTCTAGCGAGGCTGGTGGTGTTTTCGATTATAAATTGAAAAATTTATAACCGAGTAACCAAGCCAGTGAATTTTTTCGATCGACTTTTTTTTCGCCACATCCTGGGCTGTGGCGAAAATTTACTTACGGTTTTTGATCCGACTTACATGTCGAACCAAACGATCCACCCTAACCTCAAATCCTGTGTACTGTGCTCGACATACACAGATGGCATTTTCACGAACACACGGAGCAGCTCTGACGCTGAGAAAACGATGACAGCGCCATTGGCCGACCGCATGATATGTCTCTCAGATTTTTTGATGGGCTAATAACAGGTAGCTAAAAATTTTTTTTCGATTTAGACCGAAACAAGGCCTGCCAATACCGTGTTTAGCGGTTCTGAATCGATTCTCAAAATTTCAACACATTCCATTTCGTCTACACCGAGAAAACTGGATCCACAGCGTCGTACCGTAAACAACGACGTGCCCCCGCGACCGGAAAAACCATTGTTCTTGTAAATTACGCCGAATTATCACACCTACGATGTCCTGAATTATTCATTGATAAAATGTGCATCCTGTCGTTCTCGTCATTTTGGATTCAGGTGTTGTAATACGACAGCATGCACATTTTTATCATCACATATTCTCGGACGGGTAATCGGAAACTGCAATTTTTTCTTTCGATTTACAATAAAATGAGACCTAACAATACTCCGTTCAGCGGTTCTGAAACGATTGCCAAAGTTTCATACCATTCCATTACGTTCCTAGCCCAAAAACCCAGCCCGAAGCATACATGTGATTCGGTGGATCTTCCTTACCGACGGCGAGGTCTTCCATCACCTTAAGAAGTATTCACTTCAAAAATACCAATTCGAAAGAATGGGCAACGCCTAAATTCACCAAAAAAAAAACATGTTGAATAATCCTGAAAGAATAATTCTTTTGCAGGGTACAAATAATCCTTTTTAAATTGAAATAGTGCAAACAAAAAAAAATTATCCAAAAAAAAAGTGCATACCTTAATTTATAGGTAGTAGATAATCATTAGCACCACATCAAAACGTGACTATCGCAAAATGCCAGTGCTTAAATGACTCCGTCGTGTCCGACGATGGCGACAATAACGAAAGAAAAAAAAAAAAAAAAAAAAAAAAAAAAAAAAAGTCGATGCACGGAAATAAATGAGTATGAAACACGAAATCGAGAGATTGTTTGATTGCCAACTGCGGAGGGCCCATTGGCTCGCGAATCGCGAGTTCGAGCTCGCGGCGTTTCTGTTTGGGGGGTTGGGGAACGGAGGGAAGGGGCGAAGGGGGGGGGGGGGGGTACATGCACGCCCTCGGTGTACGACACGACGGGCTGTTACGTTGCCCGAACGACCCGAGAGATGCACTCGATAACAATGTGGAACGAGAAAACCGCGCGAGCGCGAGACTCGCGCGCGCACGGTTTGTTTCATCAACGTGAAAGAGAACCCGCGGAACCGACGCATGATGAGCTATCTCCGGGAGACCCGTTGAAATGGCATTGCGGATCGCTCGAGCCGAGGGCCGGGGCCACGAGCTTTGAGGTCTTGGATAATTAATGCATGTGCTCGAGGGATGAGGCGTTATCGCACGAACATCATTGTCGTTGCATCGACCACCCCCTCCCCCCTCACCCCCCTCACCCCTAAACCCGTCTAATCGTCGTACGACGTAATAATTTAACGCCTCCACGGATCACGTAAATGTTTATCTCGGATTATAACGGGCAATTCAAATATCGTGAGATTGAAAATTGTGTCCGATCGATAAATTCGAAGGAATCGTCGACGAAAATTTAAAAAAATGATATGCACGAAAAAAAATGAAAAAAAAAAATAGTCCTTCAAACCTCATCTTCGCTTTTTTTTTTTAACGAATGTAAGCATACTCTGCTGTTTGCAGTCGACCGCAAATCAAATTATAGATTTGTTTAATTCATTTTGAAAAATCTATAAGATCTAGAATTTTCGTTAAAAGTTTCCGATAAGCTTTGAGCGAGGCGTTATGTGTCCTCATTTTTTTCAAATCTTAAGGTTGGCAGTTTCAGAAATAAAGAGGGTGGGCGAGGGGGGAATACTGTATTTTTGCATATTTTTTAGAATATCATTCTGAATATGCTGTTCAAATTTATGAAAAACATATTTTTGTATGCCACACGACAAGCCCACTCGAATGATACCCCACATGATACATAAAATTGAATATTCCTTTCTTTCGAGTACCTCATTTGCCCCTTTTCAAAGTCTCATATTGATATCCTTGAATGCGTTATGGCAAATTTCAAATTTTTACGTCGCATGATTTCGGTAAAAATTGACTGTGAAGGACGGACAAATGGGCGAGTGATCTTGGGAGGGTTCCATTTTTTCCTTGAACGTATACCGAACCCTAAAAATTGATATCCAAAAAAAAATAGCGGGAAAAAAAACAATAGAGATGGGCAACAAGCGACTAGGTGATCGTGATTTTTTCGCCAATGATACGGCGAAGAGCGAAAAAAATCCAGGAGTGCTCAAAGGGCGATGGAATCGTTGAGGGAAAGGAGAGTCGGGAGGGTTGTTTTTTTTCTTTTCTTTCCGTGTCGCATAGCCGCAATGTGGAAATGGGGGTCGAGAGGTCGATGTCGCGGAGCGAAGATATGCAGCGAGGTGGGGGAAGAGGGTGGGGGATGAGCCGAACGGGTTTTCACAGGGTGCATATGAAGATGGAAACGCAGCGGCGGGGCTGAGGGGGGGGGGGGGTTGGAACCGGAGTGACGGAAGGGACACGAGGGGTGGGGTTCTGCGGGAATCGATATTCCTCGGAGCCCCGCCGTGCGAGGATGGGCTATCCTGTCACTTAAAACCGGCCACTTTGCAAACAATCTGTATATGCATGAGCCATGACCCGGGGCATTGACGATTAATACTGGAGTGTCGGAGGGCCCCGCAGCTGTGCACCATTGCATCCTAATGCGCGAGTTGCATGTCTCGCGCATTCGGCGTCGCCTCGTTCAGGATGCAGCCTGTCATACAACTTTATATATATATATATATATATATATATATATATATATCTATATATATATGTACGATATATAGATATATGTTGGAGTGGTCCTGATAGAGTTGATTTTTGGATTCAATGTGGACGCCCCTCCACACATGCAGGTTCTAAATGTTTTTTTAATTTTATTGCGTCAAGTTCTTGGATAAACTATTAATTTATAATATTGTAAGCTTGTAGAGTCGCAATTAAAAATATTATGAATTTGTAAGCTTTCAACTAAAATTATTATACAGTTGTAAGCTTCTAATTTATAATGTTATAAATTTGTAAACTTTTAATTTATAATATAAGATAAAAGTCTGCACAAAAACTTTGATACAAATAACCATAGACAATGGTTGTTGAAGTGAATTTATGAAGTTTTCTATATTTTATGTCGTCCTGATGGTTCCACTTCAGGGTATATATTGCATTTTGAGTCGCAAATTCATGTCCGGTGATGAAAACCAAGAAAAAAGTTCTTATCGTAATTTTGATGATTTCCAATTATCACACCGTCGTACTAGTTCCGCCATTTTGTTTTTGGGGACTAAACGTTTTTACTTTTTGAAGTACGTATCTTTCTGATGAAGAAACCGTAATGGAACAATTTTTTTTCTCTTGATATTTTCGCTATAATAAATAAACTCGATAAACATCTTATCTTATTTAATTAAATAAATATGAAATTCTCCCTCAACGTGTTAATTCTGAGATAGGATGGCGGGACCTTGCGAAGATTTTTATAATGACCTTTTCTAAGGACCACTTTAATATATACATACATATATATAAGTATATATATGTGTGTAGTTTGCTGGTATAAGATTTGCCAGCACTGAGCAACGTCGAATCTCGTTATTTTCAACTACACCTGAGATCAAGTTGTGACGTACGTTTTTTTTTTTTTCGATTACTCGTACGATATTCAAATATGTTACCAATAAGTCGTTTTTTGTAAGATCCATTCGACGGGACGCAGGGGTGGCGGAGTGGGGGAGGGGCGTACGTATAGATGGTGAATATGAGCCGCGATTCGGTGGCGAATGGAGGAGGAAGTGGAGCGTTGAGAGAGGATGATTACGTAGAATTTCGAGGGCAACGCAACCTCTTCAAGTTCACTTCACCGACGTCAGCGATTTCGCTGTACGAGGCTGGTACGGTGTACGAGCACGAGTCGCGAGCTCTCAGACTCATGGGAATAGACATATAGCATTTTTTTTCACTCTCTTTCTCTCTCTCGCTCTCTCGAGCCGATCTCGCTTCATAACGTCGTCGCCCAACAGCCCGATATTACGGTTTACCACCTATTCACTTTTTTCAACCCTCTCGCCGACGAAATGAAAAGAAAAAAAAATAATAATTCCGCGAGAACAGTTTTAGGTCTTATGGATTTTCGTAGAGTCCTTTGAGTACCCACAACGCCAGCCACTCGAAGACCATTTTTGCTCCTTCGATCACTATCGAGTATCACATTCTTTTACTTTTTGCACCGATGACGTCATACTGCAATAAATTTTATATCGTCGCGAAACGATTAATTCAATCTTCTAGATATTTCAAAATTGAAAATTTATAATTTTTCATGGCACGATTGAAAATATTCTCTAATGGTATATCACTTAAAATTAAATATAGATTATTGGCCCAATTTTCACGTCAATAAATAATCACATCTGAAATTATATTTTCCTACCAATCAAATGTCATCGACCACCATTGACTTTCAATCATCCACCAACACAAAAGCAGCATAAAAATAATTATTGTTCCGATCGTGAAAATTCACATTAAAATATTTGCAGACACGAACCATTGTAAAATCATAAATTTACATCACCAATATTCAAACAGAACTGTCAACCCCCACAGTGACATCGTTAAATTGCGACTGGACTGCTCCACCCCCCACCCCCTCGCCCTGTGTGATTCGAAACTTTTGAAATTCAATTAATGCCGCACACAGAGAGCGGTTTCAATTGTCGTGACAGCGTTCACGAAAAGTTCTTTGTTCACTCTATTAATAACGACGTTGTAGAAACTAGACGATTTTAATTCTCTGGGATATTATGAGACTCGGAGGATTTTGATACTAGGAGACAGAAGGTGAAAGAGAAGAGGTCGAGGGGGGGGGAAGGGGGAGGCTAAGGAAATTGCGTCGCAGTTGAGTCGAACGTAGTTGCAGCGGGGGTGCAGGGTCGTTCCGCGGGTGCTAGGGGCGAGGGGGAGGAAGGCTAGCAGAGAGAACCCAGCCCGTTTCAAGAGACACCAGTGTATCGGACGCAATTTACTGGCTGCGTGAACTTCGTCGAAACTTACGTCCGGTCGGCTACCGGAGTTTCTCAACTAGTTAACATTTCATCGGTATAATATTCCATCTACCGGCCTTGAGGCACCACGATATCTGCTTCGTGCCCTCCTCACAATTATACACAATGAATTTTCGTTATTTTCATTTTTTTTTTCATTCTTCATTTCTTATATCTTATCAACTCTTTTCAGTCACAATGGGTAAACTTTATCCCAGCGATTTTTCGAGCCTCAAACATGTCACTTTGACTCAAATAGAATAAAACTTTTTGAAAATTAAACAGTTACAGAAATTATAATAAAAAAAGTCGTTTTTAATTTATTTTTTTAAAGGTTTTTTTAGCATATTGAAATCTACATTTTCGCTACTTTAAAAATTTCAGCTTGTATAGAAATGTTTGAAATGTCCTCAGCATTTTTCATAAAATCATTTTGTCGATTGCAAAACTTCGTTTATCGCGATTCAAAGTTGCCCGGGTGAATTTTCCCCGATGCGAGTGAAACGGTCGAAAATATTCTTTGTTCAACTTAAAAATAACCTGACCTCAAAATTCGAGTTTTCACCGATGTATATTATACGAAGAAAGAGATAAAGATGTTGAGACCGGAAGCGAGTCGTGAAAAAGACGAAAATCCGTTGTCGGTGAGTCCGTTTCATTTATTTTTTCCATTTTTTTATTCTCGTTTTTCTAAGGAGAAACCAATAAGACGCGGAAAACTCTTCATTAAAACTCTACAAAACTCAACCGCCAAGACGCACTCTCTGCTCCTTATTTCCGCGCAATTTTGCGAGGTTCTTCGTCCTCGTCGCTCTTCGGCATCGTTCTCCGTTCTCTCTGTAGATCGCTGTCTCTGTCTACGGGCCACCCTCTCACGTACTTCTTCTTGCCAGTCGGCTTGGGCAGCCCCAGATGGCAGACGAAGAAGAAAAGTCGAGTGGCACGAGGGACGGAAAAGTGAAAGAAAAATTGAGTAAAAGATGAGGTTTTTTAAATACACGAACACACACACACACACACACACACACACACACACACACACACACACACACACACACACACACACACACACAGATATATATATATATATATATATATATATATATATATATATATATATATAGCAGTAAAGTATGAGACCGGATATTAAAAGTTATTCCGGCACCGAATAAAATATCAAAACTTAAAACTTTCATATCGCAGCTACGGGTCCGCCATTATCCGTCGGGATAGCTCAACCGCGGGAATACTTCTTCCTCATTCTTACCCCACTTTTTTTTCCGGTTCTTCCGCTTCGCTACTCGCGTTTTTCCCATCGGCTCTTTGCGACTCAACCGCTTATACGTACATTTTTTTATCATCCTTCCCCCACGGGGATGAACCTTTCTTCGCCCTCTAAATGAATCTCGAACGTGAGAAACTGATCCCCCCTACCCCGTTTTTTTTGCTCGTCGTTCTCATCCTTCCGGCATATCGTTATGCACGGAATCTCCGGTTGAAATGATCAGCTGAGACGCTTTCGACGATCGCTGTGATCTTCGTTCTAAAACCTTTCAATTTCACAATTTCATCATTTTTCGTGCATTGCTTGATAATTTTTTTTTTTTTTTTTTCATTATCGTGAATAATCAATCGGTGGATTGATAATCAATTTGTGGATCAATTAGATAGATATTTCCGCAAAATAAGTTTTTTATGCGATTTTCGATTGAATCGGTAATGGACGATAAAAAAACGTACGATTCCATTATCGATAGGCGTTTTATGTTGAATGGCGTTTCGGTGCAGGAAGATGAAGCTGGTTGATGGAATTTTTATTTTTTTCCATTTTGGACGATTTTTTTTACGTCAGTGGGAATCGATGTTGAAGCTTTCGTCATTGGTTCGCCACCAATCGTTGAGTAAAATATTCGAATGTTTATCTTGTCATTCGAAGATGGATTATAAATTATTTGTCCAGTCAATGTCTATCCACAGTTCACGATGTCAATTAGACAGGCTTTGCAACTAATATCAAAAATAATTATTACGAGAAATTTTTAGTCTCGTGGAAATAGAAATATAGTAATTACAGTCGTAGCAAGTGCACGTTTGCCCACGTGTGAATTATTCAAATTTCAGTTCATCACGAACCGTCGAGTTTACGAGCTTGAAAAGCTCGGCCGAGGTGGAGGCCACACGAGTTCTCTTACGTGTTTTTTTTTCGCTTCTCTTCTTATGACGACTATGTGTGATTCGATTTGCGGGACTGTAAAGCTCACCAGCTATATCCACACGTGTACCTATGGGGACGTACGTGTTCGCAACAAATATATATAACGCGGGATATCTGTAATGGCCGTGGTAGCTAGCGCCCTGGGCACGCCACAAGCTGCTGTATGAAGCTGGGACGTGTGTATATATATTGGGGTGTGTTGATATAAGGCAAGTTTCTTCCGATTCTTCTGGTAGTTCCAACATTAGTACCAGATACTATCAGGAGACATCTCTCCAAATTTGAGCCTAATCGGACAATATTTGGAGGTTCCGCTTTCACGAATTCAATTTTGCCTTTGATTAACACGCAAACATTTTTTTTTTTCATCTGTAATTTAATTCTTCCGGTAATAACACATAGTATTGAGGTCATTTCAAACGGGGATATTTTTTGTCTCACAATAAAAAATAGTTCACTATTTTTTCCGTCAGCTTTCAATCATTTATGTTAATGATAAAGTTGTGTATTTTTTTTTCTTCAAGTTGTAAAACAAAAAATATTTTCACTCCAAGTGACGTTAATCCTATGTATTGCACTAACTTTCCATCCCCAGAATTTTTCGTTTACCTGAAAAATTCATTGCAGCTGAAAGATAAAAAATGTTAACGTGTTAATCAATGGCCAAATCGAATTCGTGAAAGCGGAACCTCTAAATATAGTCCGATTGGGCTAAAATTTTGACAGATATCTCCGGACAGTGTCTACTCCGAATGCCGGAAGTGTCAGAAGAATGGAAAAACTCTGCTTGTTCTCAACACACCCCGACATATACATATATATATATATTTGTGTAACACCAAAAGGCATACACGCGACCGTCCCATTCAACCGACAATCCCATAGCTGTTGCTTTTCATCTTTCAACCCGAGAGAAGAAAACTTGTCACGCGTTCACGGGAGATGGAAAATTTTATTACCCCCACTCCCCGTACTCGCGCCATTCGTGAAACCCAACTGAATGAAATTTGCGGCGAATGCTCATCCGAAACGGAAATTGCGCATGTTGATCCAGTTATTCTCTGTTTTTAGGTATTCACGCGTGAAAGAAAAAATTGAAAAAAAAAAAAAAATGGCGTAAAATCAGTGAACCATTGAATAAGGAATAAGTCGTATAAAAGCCTTGTACAAATGCGAGAAACGAGGATTTCCGAGATCAACACGGAAAAATAGAATTTTTACCGGAAGCTACCCCCGAGAATAGCGGAAAAGTCTCACGATTTACCAACATGTGGAAATACGGAAGCGCGAAATATTCATGAAATTCAAGCCGAAAAGCTCTGCCAACGGACTTCCGGGTTTGTACTTGGACGAAAAATACGTATACGCCACGTGTGTGCGACTGTGTATGTGTGTGTGTATGTGTGTGTGTGTGTGTATGTGTGTGTGTGTGTGTGTGTGTGCGTGGGGTCTGTTTGCAAGTGCATGTGTAAATGTGCGAACTTAACGGAGTTGCACGGCCCGAGAGAGAGAGAAGCTTGAGAAAGCGCGGAAATGCCGGAGCTGCTAATGGAGGAAGCCAGCGGTGACGACGACGAAAAAAAAAATGAAAAAAAACAAAAAATCGTCGTATGCAAGCAGCTGATACTTACCATCGTGCGCTTTTCTTTCCTCGGTCTGTCTCCTCTGTTGATTTTACGCAGTCACGAGCTTTTTCGCTGACACGGTTGAGCTTTAATATTTCGCTCAATTTTCCATCGCCACTTTACCAATGAATTTGATTTTACTTTTCCATTTACTTTGGTTCTTTTTTTTTTTGCCAGAAATTAATTGATTCCATGCCAAGACGAGTTCATGCAGTCGTCAAAACCAAGGGATGACATATTCATCATCGAATAACCATGATACGACTCTTTATTTATAACTAAATCCAACCAACTCTCATTCATATAAAATATAGACGAAAACAAAATTGTGTGCTTACATTAATTCGCACAATATTCTAAGACCGAGAAAGAATGTTATTTCTCATCGTCCCACAGAAATATCACAGACTCGTCAATTCCTCAGCGTCCGTTGCTCCGTACAGTTTCACGAAAATTCGATGACGATGGCAATTGTCCAAGCACAAAATCGTGAAAAAAAAAAAAACTTTCATAACTCCGGTGACTTCTGGCAGCTCCGAGTCACATCGGTTGGGAAGGGTGTCGAAGCTTTTTGAGGAACGATAAAGAAAAAATTAAAAAAAAAAACACAAGATAAAGCGAGAAAGAGAGAAAGAGCAACGACGAAAAAATGAGAAAAACTTTTTCACCCTTTAGCCGGTGGAAACTCATTCTTTGGCAGATCGGGGACGGGGGTTTGGGGGGGGGGGGGGGAGGGTTGGGGGTGAGGTAAGACGGATATTTCTCCTGGAGACGTTCAATCCCGAGTCTCGTGACGTCGGCGTTGGAAAAACTTGGTTTTTCCACGTATTTTCGGGTTCGTGCGGGCGTTGAGAAAAATGTTTATTCTTCGTTTCCGTGGAAAGCACACGGGGCGTAATACAAGAATCTTCACGGTTCAAGATGTTTCGTTGAACGAAATCGACGGCTGTTTCTCTTCTCGCGGCCTCTTCGGGGGATTCGTTGACGTTCGACGCGCGGATGCGTCTTCCCCGTTCCGGATAAGGACAAAACTTGAGGCTGCGACGTTGCGTCGGGTTCGAAAGATTTTACGAAGCCGTCTTCCTCGTGCCAGCAGCCTGGTTGCAGTCGCACACGCTCCCCCCCCCCCACCCCACCCCCTGCCCGGTGCCAAATACGATAAGTCGACTGAATTGTAGTTCCAATTTCGATGTCTGAGCTCGTAAGCTTTTTCCCCCAAAGACTTCACGATCCTACGGCTGGTGCGGTATTGCGCAAGATCTGTCTCTTTCTCTCTCTCTCTCTCTCTCTAGCTGTCTCTCCGTCTCTCTCTCTCTCTCTCTTTTCACATCGTTCGCAAATCTTACGCCAGTCGGAGTACTCGGGGGATTTTCGGCTAGACAGATTTGCGGTCCGCAGCTACTTCCCGGTTAAGCAAGCTTGTGTCAAGTAGCGATGCAGCTGCAGCTGCAGCACCAGCAGCCCCTAGCTGCAACAACGACGAGAAAATTTACCAATAGTCGCGAGCAAAATCTCCACCAGCATCCCGAACTTATCAAAACAATTTTCACAAGAATTCTCAATCATTTTTTTAAAATATCGAATTTTTGGCGAGTCACGACAAAAAAATTAGACATATTTGGAGATGAAAAAAAAAATAACAACAATAATAATAAATTTAAATTTCAAAGCGATAAATCTTGACGATCGATGCCCAGCGAGACTTTTATGGGATCCAGGATTAATACTCAACCTTGAAAACATAACAAAGAATAATAATAATTATTGAATGGTCGAGTCGTGTGATTGTCGAACTGTTGGAACTGCAGCTTCGTTGCAAGAAAACCGTTAGAATTTGCATGGCCGTGAGTTCAATCGGTCGGTCAATATAGTCGATCCAAACTTCGAAGCTTCCAATATTACAGGGGATGAGCCCGAGACGTATTAATAAGCTTGTTGCCCGTCCGCTTCGTGGAGATTAAGCGGTGTATCATTACACCGAACCTTTGATCATGGGGTTTGATAAGTAATTGCACGGTTCCCGGGTGCCGAGGTTTCCCTCTCATCGACCTCTATATAACGTACAACTATCGACTCTGGTTGAACCTAGATATATATATGTATCTCGCTACAAGCGTCGTCCTTCCAACGTCGATTTCGACTGTAGTCTTGTTCATCGTTACCAAAATGTCTGTATCGAAAATTTTCCGTGGTTTGAGGTTTGCATCGTCGTTGCGCTGTCAACCAACTCGATTGGCACTTTAGTATGTTTTTTTTTTTTGTGCAAATTGAGTTTCGGATCAAAGCCAGCGCGTTCTCGAACTGGTCCAGATGCATCATCGGATGCTGTTACAACGAAATGGGTGCAATAAATAATCTCACGTGCTTCGGAAATGGAATAAGTGAAAAAAAACAAAGAAAAATATATGCATATATATTCATCACATTAAAAAATCGTGTTTTTCTATTCACCGTTGAATCTCCAATTAATTCCATTTCGTTAATTTTTCAGTGATGAACGTTCGTTGCGAATTCACTTTTTCATCCATATAAAATCAACATTTTTCGTTTGTTGGCACATTGAAAAATAGATGAAACGAAAAATACCAATAGCTCGGTGAAGAAAATTAAAGAAGATAAAAAAAAAGAATATTGTACTGACCTCGAAACCCCGAATCCATTGATTCGATCGATGCACATGGTGTAAAGCAGAAGCAACAGCAGCAGCATCAGAGGCGCAGGTACGAGCGAATTCATCTCGGCACGTTAATCATTCGGAATGGGCCACGAATAAAAACACGCTCGATTGATCAAAGCCCAGAAATTTTTATGATTATTTTTTTTTTATTCACGTCCTCGTTCCCCATCGATCCATTGGTTCGCTACAATTTTTTTGTTTTTTTTTTGTTTTTTGCACGTTTTTCAATCGAACAGCGTTCGTCGACGCGAGACCGGAATCGCATATCTTTCGCTTTCCGGGTCCGTTACATTTTTAATCAATCTCGCGTACCGTTCGTCAATACTTTGAAATCCGGATGGACAGGCCAGTGTGCTGGGCGTCAGGTGTTATGCGCTATATGCAATCACGTTTCTGCGGATTCGTTGAAATCTTTTTGAAAATCATTTTCCGCGGCCCGTCAATTCCGCGTCTGACAAAATCTAACCTCAATGTCAATACTCGTCTCACACCGAACTCCCCAGTGAACATCGCTCATGAAAAAAAAAAAATCTTCGCTATCGTTAAAACGAATCTATACTGAACGTGAGAAAAAAAAATTGGGTGCTTGATACGCAAGCGCGTTAAAAGTGTAATTACTCGTACGAATTGGGTGATACATTGAGAGAGGAATAATGAGAGTCGATGATTGGAATAGGCTGACGATTGAAACTATTTTTTTTATACGTACACGATGAAGAGTATGTTATTCATAATTGTCAAATATTCATTCGCATTTGTGCTCTAATATTGTAGTATCATCAGTCATTAGTCGTCATCGAATTATTCATATCTACAATATTTACCTACCATGTTATTGTGATAACTCTAATAACATAAGAAAATATTTAATTTCTATTTTCTCAAGCTACCTCGCATAAGCTGCGTCAATTGTCTTGAATTTATTTAAAGATCAACCTTTTATTCATTTGATCTCAAAATTGAAGAAAAAATAATTTCACATTGACATAAATTATTAATATTTATAAATTATTTCGATTATGAAGATCGATGAAATAAAACGAATAAGCTCGCTAAAATGTCGAACGTTGCTCACTCGGTGCAAGTGGAAAAGTTGGATTAGATCTTTTTCTTGTTTTCAAAATCGATGGCTCCATATTTTCTCCTCCGAACAATTTTCCACGATTGTGCGCGCAATCTCGAAAGTTATACATTTTACAACGAAAGATTCTAAAGTTTTCATTTTCGAAAAGAAGATTGTTCGCGGGAATGATCACAATTCAGTTTTCAAAATTATTCGATCGCGACAAATTGAATTTTTTCGTTGACGCGTAAATCTGTGAAAATTTTTTCGACGAATACGTGATTTTCCACACATATTGTCTTTGCGAATGGTGACGCGAGATTTGGATTCGAGAAAGAGAGAAAGTGGGGGCGGGGGGGGGGGAGGAGGAAGAGGATTCGAAAGCACGAGAGTTGGCGCAAGCACACACCAAGTTCACGGGCTTCTTACCAAGATGAGGAGGGGCGCGGGGGGGGGGGGTGCATAGCTATATGCCACAGAAGTAGTAGTCGGTTAGTCGTTCATGCAAAGTTTTCCCGGTCGGATTCTCCACCAAACTCTACGTTTAAACACGGGTTTTCCCGTCTCCCCACGGCGGTTCAGAAGTTTTGCTAATCCGCAAATCGTTTTGCCTGATACACACAATCCAGCGTAGGTTACACGCCAACGTTGTGAACTAACGACGAGAATGGAGTCTGCGAGAGCGAGAGAAAGAGAGAGAGAGAGAGAGAGAGAGAGAGAGAGAGAGAGAGAGAGAGAGAGATCCTCCGATGCATGTTAAAGCAGGACGCCATTGCTTCGTTCACCATTGCTACGAATAAACTTACGACTCCGATACACGAACGGTTCTAATGTGACAAACGTTTGTTACGAATATTTGTCAGGAGCCGATTTTTCATCGAGGAACATTCCAAAAAATTATTATTCATCTCACTGACAACGCTCGACCCAAGAACATCACAACAATAACCACAAACATAAATAAGCAGCCGAAAAAAAAATATTTTCCATAAATAATCATTCCTATAATTTGTTCCCTGTGAAAGAAAAAATAAATCGTTCACATGTTTTCAAACATGTGAACGATTTATGGGTGAGAGAAAAAAATCTGAAGATCCCAACAACACAATTATTATCTTTCCCCTGACGAAGAAAAAATCGAAGAATGAATAAATTCGCATTTATTCTAAATTTGTTTGAGGGATTAATGGGAGAAACAATATTTTCGAACAAGAAACAAGAGTTTTTCTTAAATTCTCCCGAGTCGAAGTATCCTCGGCGCGAGAGGGTCAGGGAGATGCCTTCGAATTTCGTGTAATAATTAAATTTATTCACAATATTCTGATTTACGGAGATTGGGGGGGGGGGGGCTTCCTTGCGCTTCGGGATGAAATATCTCGCTGGAAAGTCGATTCCGGTCGGGCTATCTCGAACGAAAGTCTACTACATGCCTGTCGTTCACTTTTACTTCATTACCTCGGTATCTCGTATTAAAAGATATTAGGAACACCTGGCGGTCGATGTAACGCGTATACCCCCTCGTACGATGCTTTACCGCTCTTCTCTATCTCTCTCTCTTTCTCTCCTGTTTCATCCCGAAATTTTAATAAACTCATGCAAATTAAACGGTTATGCAAATCCACAGCCAAAGTTTTCACAGCCAGATAACCGACGCGCGTATTTCACGGATACGTTATTATATACATATACATACATAAATTATTATATATATATATATATACACAGAGTTGGGATATCAAGCTTTTTATTGCTAAACGTAAACTCACGTACCGTTTATTTCGTCCAACGTCTTTTTACAATTACGTTTTCGGCACCGGGGCCGAGACGTTGATGAGACATGGCAGAACTAACATTCAGTTATAACTTGCATGATTAATGTATAAGCAAAAAAAAAGTTTGAATAAATCAAATAAATCAAATAAATTCCATAAGCTTTCGATTAAACAAAGCTTTTAGTATAATTTTTGTTTTTGTTGTAATTTTTTTAATAAAAAATGTTATTTATCGTATCGTGACTGATCGCTCGTTAATCGTAACGAATGCAGGGCAAAAAATTCAAAATACAACCTTGCACAATAAATTCAAACAGTATTAACGACAATTAATATTACACGTAGGTACGTCGTGCTTTCCGTTACACCGAAGCTTTCGTATCGAAAATATTTTTATCGCCGGTGGGTCGCGAAAAGTCATCCATACATCGTTCGACAACCATGGAAATTGTGAATTCCACGAAGTCCAATCCGAATATTGTATATTCGTTGCGACAACAAATAATCGTTCACAATTGCAAAAAAACTACATTCCATTGCCATTTTCTTCCATCCAATTGAGATTATGATAGAACGTCGATACATCGTTCATATTTCATACGTTTTGAATCCTTTATAATACGATACAAAATACCTCATTAAAGCTTCATCGAACACGAGCTTGCATTGTTCATAAATTAATTCGCCAACAGCGGCAGCAGCAGCAGCTGTAGTAGCAGCCGACGAGAGTCCGGGCAGCTTTGTTTCCGTAATCCGCAGAGCGTGTCATAAATTTTCACGATATTCCTGAGATACGGCTGCAAGCACAGCGAACACATCGGAAATGTGTGTAAGCTCGCGCACTCGCGTTTACAGCAACCAACGGAAATGCGAATAAACGCGTACGTACGAAACTTCCACCTGCGTATAATGAACGAAAAAAACTCAAAAAAAAAAACTCAAAAAAAAAAAAAATTTCTTTCAAATAAAAAATGAAAAATGAAAAAAAAAAAAAAAAACATTTTAAATGGATGCAACAAGGCACGAGTTTTATGCGACTCAACGAGCGAATCAGCAAAATTTTGCTCGGCTGCACTTTTAGTCAACGGCGATGGCTCGGATGTTTTACAATGTTTTGCCGCGAAGCTCCGACGGCAAAAAGCTTTCGAAATACAGACGTCGGGGGTGAAAAAATTTTGCAATACGCGAAAAGAAATATGGATTTCGTGAAATGGACTGTGAACAGCGTTGGGAATTTTTCAACGATGAATGAAGCTCGTCTCGCTGGAGCTTTGCAGCTGAGCGCTCACTCTCATAAATAAATATATATATATATATATATATATATATATATATATATATATATATATATATATATATATTATGCATCACGCTCATTTCGCTTTCGGCTACCCGATCGCTACCGTTCCGCTCTACTTCCCATTATTTTAATAACAACAATTCGGCTGTACTCAACTACCGGTCCTCGTCGCCTGAGATCCGTTCGATATTCAACGCAAAATCGCACAAACCTCGAGAAATCATCTGACCCGATTAAACACCGCGCAGTTTGACGTATTTTCATATACATATATATATATGTATATTTCCATTTATTTTTAATATTTTTCTTCGGTTTCCTTCCTAATCGTCGTATTCGACAAATTAATTAAGCGAATAAGGTTTCCGGATATTCATTTTCGCTCGTTCGTCGGCGGTTCTCGATTTTCGAAAGAAATTTGAAAGAAAAAAAGAAAAAAAAAACAGTCGACGTGTCGAAGAGCTTTTTTTTCATCTTCTAATTTTTTTTTTTCAGCTTGAACCGAAAGCGGAACAGTAGTTCGAAAGTCAATATTACACGGTCGTACAACGACGAGACCGAAGAAACGTGAGACAAAATTCCGATAATGTCCAACGTGAATTTTTGAGGTGACGAATAGAATTCTCTCCTGACTATCGGACTTATATATATACGAGGACACGACTCGCGAATAACGTGGAAATAAAAATTATGCAAGCCATGCAACGACGTATCTTCACATAGTTTCACATGCGTAACCTAATTTTTTCGTTTTTCATTAAATATAACCGACGAAATTTTATTTATCTTTTTTTGCAACGATTGAATATTTCGTATTATATTTTATTCGTGATAATCTCAAAATATCGTTCTCATTTCATTCCAATATTAAAATCATGATACCGCAAAAAAAAAATTGTTCTCGTCAAAATAACGAAAAATAAAAAATAAAAAATAAAAATCGCTCGTAACGATTCGTGATGTTGAAATTGTTCGGTTGTGCGTGTGGGGTAAGCATGACTGTTCGTGTATTTCGTTGTTTCGCGAAAATTCTCAAGCCCCGAGGAAAACGTTGCTGCGAGGAGGGAATTATCGTCGAGTGGGAATTACAAAATGCCGGGGAAAACGTAAATTCGCGAACGCCGGGAAGGGCATTAAAGTCGATGTAGGAGACTCAACACGTAAGAAACACAAACTCTCGTTGAAAATGCTCGTGTTACACTCGTTGTGCGTCTAGTTTCTCGCCGTGATGCAATGGAAAACTACTCGTCGGTACTTAGAAGATAATTTGTCAGAGGGTGAGTGAGTAAGAGAGAGAGAGAGAGAGAGAGAGAGAGAGATGAAGAGACAGATAAAGAAAGGGGTTGCCAGTTGGCAGGTGAGTAGACGAGGCGAAGTGGTTGGGGATATTAGCGAGGAACGAGTCGAGCGACGGCGGGTTACACTCTCGTTGCATTCTCGCGAAACTCGCGGATGAGCGAATTTTGCGGGTGTTGTGGGTACGAATACGGACACACGAAGACGAATGGAGAAAACAGTGAGAAGTGCGAGAGGGAAAATGGATTTACCACGTTGGGAAGAACGAGAAAGAAGACGAAGAGAAGACAGTGGGCCAAGGAGTTTCGCAAGCTCTCTCGACGTATATTGTCTTTTCGAAGTACACATTCACCTTTCACTCGGTCGCTGTACTAGCTATTTGTGTGAACACTTGAGGGTGTTGAAATGAGACGAAGTTTTTCGTTTCTACTGGCATTTTCTGGCTTCGTAGAAGATACTATCAGGAGAAATCTGTCAAAGTTGAAGCCCCATTGGACGATAATAAGAGGTTCCGCTTTCAAGTTTGATTTTGACTTTCATTAACGCGTTAACATTTTTATTTTCATTCGCAATTTATTTTTTCGGTAAACAAACGTTTCCTGGGATGAAAAGTAAGTGCAATACATATTATTGTGGTTGATTGAAATAGAGACGTTTTTCGTTTCACAATAAACAAAGCCAGTTTTTGATGATTTTCGTTGAAAACAAAGTTGTCCATTTTTTTGGTCAAATTGTAAAACAAAAAATATCCCGATTTTAAGTGAGCTCAATATTGTATGTCGCACTGACTTTCCATCGCCGAAATTTTTCCCTTACCTGAAAAATTAATTGCAACTGCAAAACAAAAATTTGTTAACGTCTTAATCAAAGGCGAAATTAAATTCGTGAAAGCGGAACCTCCAAATATTGTCCGATTGGGCTGAAATTTTGACAGATGCCTTCTAACAGTATCCACTTCGAAGGTAGGAACTGCCAGAAGAAACAAAATATTCGCCTTTTTTCAACACATCCTAGTAAAAACACACACACACATACACCGAGCTTCGCCCACTTTTTTTTGTCGTCTTCCTCGGTTACCGAGCGCGTTACGATCCTCGTATTATTACCCACACACACGGTGGAATGTATTTCACGTTTAAAACGTGGAAAAAAAATATGGAATGAGAGCGTCGAGCCACGTAGAAAGTCACCCCCCCCCCCCCCCCCCGCGCCCTTTCGCCGTGGTTTTTGTATCCCTCTCTCGGCAGTGCGGGGAACGTTTTGCTCGGTGAAACAACCCGAAGTGCAAAGTACTCGACGTTTGTGGATCGTAAACGCCAATAATGATACGGTGTTGATAGTACAGACGGCACGTTGGTTGTTCCTCGTGCGAATTAAATTGCATGCTCTTCGTTCTCATCCCTTATCCCTCCATTCTCGACCTAACTATTTCACTTCTCTCTCTCTCTCTCTATCTCTCCCTCTCTCTTTCTCTTTTTCGCTTTTCTGGACGCGATAAACCTTCGAGCGCTTGCACTTTGTTTGAAATAAAAGTAAAAGACCAGCATACCAACGAGCTTCTGTGGTATTAGTGCCCAACGGTGGAACAAAACACAAGGTTATGAGCTGACGTTTAAATTGTAAGTGGACTTGATGCGAATGGGTTGAGGGGATAGAAGAGTTTAATGCAAGTTGGTGGGCTTGTTCTCGGCTAACACGTCTTATATGCATGTGGCTCGAGTCTGGTTATAGAATCGACGACTACTTTGAAACCTCGGTTTGTCCATTGCATACGTTACGAAGTGCAGTTACACAAATGTCTATGATATAGGGTTATGGATTTTCATA
Organism: Diplazon laetatorius; assembly: GCA_963662125.1. Taxonomy (NCBI): domain Eukaryota; kingdom Metazoa; phylum Arthropoda; class Insecta; order Hymenoptera; family Ichneumonidae; genus Diplazon; species Diplazon laetatorius. The sequence continues at coordinate 5,443,242 of OY759158.1, read as the reverse complement.
CCTCAGTCGTTCACTCGAGGGTTGTCAATCTTCGTGCGAGGACGATGGCCCGGCTTTACAGTAATTTCACGTCAAATGTCACTTCAACTAGTTTGAACTTACGACATCGAGGATTACGTGGCTATGCACGAGCTATTCATAGACTTCGGAGTCTAGTTGTCGTGATGTCGTATTGTTACACACACACACACACACACACACACACACACACACACACACACACACACACACACACACACACACACACACACACACACACACGTAACTCGCAAGCCAGGCAGTTGTGTTAAACAGTGTGGTGTCGTTGTAAAATCATATGAAATTGGCAAAACGATTTGTCGAAGACCTGGAAATAAGAACGATGATGTGCATCGTGAAAATCGTGTCAACGAGTTTTCCTTATTTTATTCACTGTGACATTTGGAAAGTTTATTTTTTCCATTGGACTTTGACGTTACGTGTCGTCGACGTCGTTGGTGACGTTTTTTGGATCGATATTCGTGGGGATTCATTCTTCCGTGAACAGTTGTGTTTTTTTTTTTGTTTTTTTTTTAAGGGCATCAGCGAAGATGGTCGAAGAGTCGAGTGAGAGAAAATGGGTTTTTTTCACTCGTGTCAAGACGGCAATTTACGAGATTAATGAGAAACAGAGTGAAATCACACCAGCGACGTCACCGAGACGTCGTTCTTAATCTCGCTTTTTCACTGTTCCGATGTCACGGCGCCATTTTTCTTTTTTTTTTTACTTTCGTTTCGAGAAGAATGGCTGAATCAGGAGAGCTGTGACATTTTTCGTTAACCAACGTTTTGTTTTACCGACGAGGCGAACAATGGGTCATTGAATTGGTATTGGAAGTTACGACCTAGATTTGTGAAAGAGTGTCCATCGTGTGTGTGTGTGGGTGTGTGTGTGTGTGATTTTAAATATTTCACTGCATTTGTAAGAGCCAAAGTGGGCAAGCCATCGTACGGAGTTATTCTCGGCGAATCGCCACTTGAAGAATACCAAAGTACAAAGTATGAAGAAGTACTTATTATTTATCGAGGCATTAGAGTACAAAGTATAAAAGTAAGTTGCATTTGTCTAAGCTTCAATTACGAATTATGAAAGTACTTAATATTCATTTGCGCACCAAGTACATATTTGTGCTTGGTATCAATAACTTGGGAACCATAAAAATTGTTTTTAAATATACACCTAAAGCAATTTGCATCGAATAATATGATAAAAATTGAAAATTAAAACAAAACTGATTCACACATGACGACTTGTCGTAGTATTACAAATTTTTATTTCAATTCCAAGTGAGATTCAAATAAGTACAAGTGATACAAGTCAGATTCATACAATTCATACATGTACTTAAATTTAATTACAATGATAATGTCTAATACATATATACTTATAAAATATTTCGTTGATCGAGTACAAAATACAAATTTACCACGAAAATTCTAAATTTTCATGATAATTTCGTCAAATTCCCAAGTATTCATGTACTTGGTATGAATATGTTGCTCCAATCAAAAATGTACTTGAAGTCTGTCCAACAGTGATTCGAAATTGCGTTGACCACAAGTGGTTTGTCCGTCTGTTGTAACAAATGTTCGTGCTGAACGTTATTTCCATTTTCTCGCAATCCTTTCGACTCGAAGGGCGCCAAAACGGTGTACCACATAATTCTTGACCGGGGGGGGGAAGAGTAGTTGCATCTGCTGGGTGCACTGATGATGCACCGGCTTCCCGGTGCATCGTGCTGGGAGAGCTGCACTCCGGGGCCAGTTCACCAGCTTCTGTGCGTTCGAGCTTGCGCCAACGGAAGTGCCCCCCCCCCCTCACCCTCACCCCAACCCCTGCCTCGCAAGATTTTCATGAATATTCTTTGGACCGCACTGTAATGTTCATAAATATTCATTAATTTCCACGGATTTTACTATCCCGGTAAAATTAAGCTATCCAGCTGCCTTAACCCTTTCCGGGGATGTATATTCTAATACGCGGGGCGGCAGGGGGGGGGAAAGAGGGTTGCACAACCGACCGAGGCTGAGGGCCGGAAGGTCTCGGTCCGATTTTACAACACGACGGATCCGAGAGACCAGATGGAGTCTCGGCGCTTCGAGTGCGAAACTTCGTTGAAGGATTGAATATCGGATAATTCGGTACCTACAAACGGAACGTGCACTCGATTCGAGTGTGTTCGCGTTCCCGTCCGCACGAAGAGCGCGAGCAATTGAAACGCCCACATGCACGGATGCATTTCCGAATCGTCGGATTTCGCAACGATGCATGTGAATCATGGCGTAAAATTATTTTGAACTCAAGATACCCGTTCTTCGAACCTCGTTTTTCGGTGATGAGAATTTTTTTTTGTTTTCCACAAACAAACATCATTTCTTTCGGCTTTTGGCGTTCTTGAAGCTTTGGCAATGGAAAACTGTGGCTTTTTCTTTATATTCGTGAATTTTTTAAATTCTTTTTCCTACTTGGAAGCTTAATTAGAGATTATCCTATATTCCCGAAGTCTGCTCCTGCCATTTAAATAACAATGTTTTTTTTCTATTTCAGAATTTTCTTTTATCATAACAGAAGTTTGGCACTGTGGATAATACTGTGAATCGTAATCAATATTAAATAATATGTCATCTATTACGACTATCGAGATATGTATATGCATATATTTATGTAGATATATGGACGTCTTTGCAGATCTGTGACACGTACGTTATAGTTCAGCAGAAACGGAATGACAGATACGTCAGAATGTGGACGGAATTCTCGGTTACTCGACGTCGTACGTATCAATGTCCCCGTTATAACCGAGAATTTTGACGTGAACGTGTTACTCGAGATTCTCGTGCGTCGTATCTCTCTCACTCGATATATATATATATATATATATATATATATATATATATATATATAAATATATATACTGATATTACATATGTATGCAGTAGTATGGACATATAGCACGCTGTATTCTACGGAGAGGAACATTTCACGTGTGGGTTCGTTTGATGTTCTTGTGTGTATGTGTGTGTGGACACGGCTGCTACCTGTTCAGCAGCCCCATACACTTTCGAAGAGCCACGTAGAGAGGGTAACTATCGATTGGCATTACGTTGATTTTTTTTGTTCGGTGAAAAGAAGAGTCAGCCGGGTGAGAGTGGAAACAGACACGATTCAATATCATGACGACGAACCGGCCCATGGTGAGAGGATTTCTCGTAATAATCATTTATCAACCCCCTCCCGCCACCCTAGAACGGACGAAAAAATGGGGCAAAACCAGGAAAGATGGTCACGCGATTGAGATGGCCTATAATTTTTATCACGTTATTGTTTTTGTGTTTAGTCAGACTGGGATGAACATTGTTTTATTTTTTATTTCGTATCAAACATTGTGTTTATTAATTTTACATTATATTTATTCATATATATAAGTATAGTCCGATCAAGCTCAGATTTCCACAGATGTCTCCTTATGGTAACTTTGGCATTCTTCAACACACCCTAATGTATATCTGTGTACGTGTGTGACAATCAAAAAAAAAAAAAAAGAAAACGTAATCACGATGATTTGGACAGCATGGAAACCATTCAGAGCCAAATTATCCTAATCAAACCGACAAGTTCATCGTTCGATAAACCTGCGTTAATTCTAATTCACACGGTTGTAACAAAACCCATTCGAATGTCAATAACGTAGTTGCTACTGGAACAAACATGATTCGTCATACGGATTTCACACGTTTGTATGTATCTACGCGGAAACGGGACAATTTGCCAACGGGCAAACGAAATGCACAAACATATACAGAGTGGCGAAAAGTTTCGAACGAAGGGATGGAGAAAGGTCGTCTCCCACAGGGAGAGTTTGAACTTTGCTAACCGCACTGCGAACTACGTCATACTTTCACCGAAATATAGCATACACATGTGCGTGTGTGTTTGTGCGTGTGTGTATTTGTGTGTGTCTGTGTGTATTTTCGAAAGCCCTCCACGGGCTACGCTTATAATCCTATTTATCGGACTTCGGATAATTAACCCCTTTGACAATCAACTCGTACGTACGTGGTTAACGTGCTTCGCTGTTTGCACAATTAGTGATTATGCGAGGTTGGCGGAGCGACAGTGGGCGACACGTACCGGCACAACGCACACGCTAATCTGATACGATAGAATCGTTACGGACTTGACTCAGCCACAACGAGATGCAGTATTCCCTCGGCCTTGTACCGCCGCTTGCTTCGATCCCCCCCGCCCCCTCTCGACCCCCCACCCATTCGCCTTTTCATTATCGCTCGCACTTAATTGCGAACAACCAAACCGTATACACGTGCCAAAGCATATGCACGACCAAGATTTTCGCAAGCTCGTTGAATAAATTATTCGATAATTTAATTTTCAAACACAAAGGTTTGCTTTACCGGAAAAAGTTAAAAATTGTTTTTTTTTTCAATTTCGACGAAAACAGAGATTTGGATGTGGTCCCCGCAAATTTTGTCTTTTAATTTGAATTAACCGCTTAAAGGGACATATACACCCAGCAATCGAATTATTATTTTTTTTTTCGGAAAGAGTAATAGCGTATTCAAAAGTATGTAGTTAAGATGACATATTGAAAAAAGGATTTTTGTAGTGGGATCTTTTTTTTATTGAGAGTAAACTATTGGCAAATCGTTGAAGAAAACAATAAAAAAATATATATTGATATCGTTATTCATCACGCCAAACTATATATTTTTTTTCTAATTTCCACCTTCTTTGGGATCCTGGGTATATAACATTGATATCGATACCAAATTCAAAGAATAACAAACAAAAAAACGGTGTCGAACAATAAAAATATATCAGAAGCGCGAAAAAACAAAACTTTCCGTTGGATATGGCAAAACTTATTCTTCCGCAACTCGCCCAAGTCGAAGAGAATACAAGAAACGGTTACGTGAATGAAGAAGCGCTTGAAAGTTGAGAGTTTCGCCTTCAAGACCAATTAAGCCAATATAAACTCGAAGTTCTTTCTTTTTATTTCTTCATTCAAAAACAATGATAGAAAGGTCAATAAATAATTGAAACAAGAATTTAAAAAATGTATCGATATCTCTCTCTATTCATCTCACCAATTTTTTTAAAAAAGAATTTCCCGCTTTTTTGTGCTTTCTCGATGTATATGTCCCGTCAACACAGATATCAATATCGAATTCAACAAAGCTGAATTGAAAACTTTGTCGAACCATAGAAATACATCAGTGAACGAGGGCAAAATAAAACTTTTCGCGCGATATGACAAAACCAGTTTTTTTGTTTTGCAACTGTCCCGTGTCCGATGAGAACAGAAGAAACGATTTGGTGGATGAAGAAGCGCTCGAAAGTTCAGAGTTTCGTCTTTAAAACCAATTAACCCAATATAAACTCGAAGTAGCTGGGTGTACTCGGCCGGTTGGAGGGGTCCGGCAATGCGAGGCGAAGAAAAAAGTCGGTGAGAAAGTGAGAAGGCCGAAGCTTCGCGGACTTTGTCCCCCACAGTTGAGAAGCAGCGGACCGTCAAAGACGAAGCTTTCGACGTGGCGTGTGTGGGTAAGAAATATAACTCGTGTACGTAGTTGGCCCATTGGTTGTCTCCAGTGTAATGAATAAAAAGGGATGACCCTAGAGCTACGAGAACCGAGTTCGACCACAACCGACCGCCAAGTTTTTCAACACTCAAGTGGAATAATCAAGGAAAATAGTTCGAGCCAACGAACAAATTATCAACTTTTCCATGGGTTACGAACTCTCGACGTCTCTTCAACGACACGATCAACCCTCTCGTTCGAACAAAAGATCGCTCGCGTTAATATGCATCAACCTGGAAAAGTTATTCTCACTGTTTTCAATTGCATTTACGTATTTCAAATACTGGGTTGTTTTTTTTTTTCATTGTGATGTATTTTTCATTTTTATTTTGTCATCGGTCATGGAAAATTTGTATCGGACAAATAAATTTTCGACAATTTCAAATAACAGATATATGTTTATTTGTTGAAGAGAACGAAATAAATACGAGTGCCAGACTGTAATGGAAATCCAGTGTCAATAATGCATGTGGTATGCGACGAGTTCGGATATTGGACGTGAAAAAAAAAAAACATGGTACGTTTGACGACGAATATTTTTGTTGGTCGCTAGTGGATTTTTCATCGTTAAATATTATAGGAGTAAACTTTGTAGCTTTCGATAAACGATGAAGGTAGGCAGATCGTTGAGGTTCGAGAGGCCCAGAAGAGAAACATAAAGGAGGAGAGAGAGAGAGAGAGAGGTGGTTGTATATGTAGCCGAAGGGGGCAAAACTAATTTACATCGCGAACGCCACGAGGGCCTCTCAATCTTTGGCCTCGTGGGCTCCTACGAGTGGGTTACAAATCGTTTTGGTCGTCGATGTAGGCAGTCGAGGCGGTTAGCCGCGCGTTGCGTCGCCGCCGTTGCTGCTGTTGCCGGTGCTGCCGCGCGACGGTGGCGTGGGGTAAGCACGGATGGCTCTCGGCCATCCGGCAGAGGGCCGACGCAGGTGCCCGGCGTATCGCTGCAGAACCCCGATGGAACCGAGAAAGCTCGGTCTTGAATACCCGGGCTGAGCCGTGGAAGCAAAGCGATATGTGCGATGCCAACCCATCAGGACCGTGGATTGATGCCCTCGCATTAATTAGTGGCTATCTCGCGCGGCGGCGCTCGGAGGCAACTATCGTTAACTCCCCCCTCGATTGCTTTCGCTCTCGTTCTCAAGATAAAGACAACCACGTCGGCTACTCGGCCTCACCGCAATGTCTGTGTGCTTCACGAATAGCTAGTTCTCACCTTCTTGCAGTAGCCCTTCTCTTGTTTTTTTTTCTTTTTTTTTTTCATATCACCCTGACTGATATGACGTTGGAAAAAAAAATTAACGTTGAGTTTGGCCAACCGAGTTTGTTGCGAATGATTGATTATGCTGTGGGGACGATGATATCCAAGATTTTACTTGAGAAGGGAACTAAATGATGGGACTCAAAGGCTGAAGGACGTAATTGCTAATACGTAGCGGAATTATAATCCAATGGATTAATGGGGACATAAAAAGAGAAGAAAAAAAAACAAATGTTTTTTTATTCATGATTTTGGAGATTGTGATAATTCATGGCACAATTGTTTATTGCGTTGCCGGAATTCCAGCACTCCCTTGGATTGAATAATAATTTTGTAAAACATAAAAATATCTCTATCACTGCATCTTAGTTGCTGAACGACGAAGATATCGTTTTTTTTTTTTTTTTTTTTTTTGACAAATTGAACGATCAGTGTCTTGTATTTACTGAATTAATAAAAAAATATTGTTTCACATAATTTTTCGTTGGGTCTTTTAGTGTACGCCATTCGCGGAGGTCCATATAAATTATTCATCATCTTGGAATATCCGTATCCCGAGGATACGTCATTTACGAAGTTTTCAGTCTCATCAAGCTCACCGTTCGTCTTATCTCCGGATGAATCATCGGATGCATGAAATAATTTGGCAATATATAACGATTCACCGTCGATTCACATACGATCGTAATTCAATATTGGCTCCTATCTCGTACATGCGTTCGGTAATTACTCCGTGTGGCAGCATAAATCGACCATGGTCGGAGAGACGTTTTATTTATTTTTTATTATTTTGCCCATCGATGATCCCGTCGATTGCCAACGTCTGCATATGCCCCTCGGGGCATGGGCGAAAAAAATGGGCAAACGGTTGATGAGCTTTATTACCCGCAACGAATTTCCATAAACTTTGCCTGCTGATGTAACGATGGCCACATGTCGGACGAGTCGTCAGGAAGAGAATCAAATTTGAAAGGGCCTCGCACAATCTTCGACTTCTCAGGTTCGTACTGCACGGATGCATTTTTTTATATGTATCATTTTATGATTCATTCGGTGACCCAATATCAAGGATAGAAAAAGCAAGTGCATGATCTTCCTTGAAAAAAAAATGGAAATGCTTTTGCAAAAATTACGAATAAAAAAATTAATTTTTATTCGACTTAAAAAATAATTCTGATGAAAATAATATTCCATTCATAAAGTAAAGAAAGTAATAAAAATACTTCCAACGGAAATGCTTCCACATAAATTGATTATAAAAAAAATCACCACGGCACAGTTTTGTTACTGCGAGTAAATAATTATAATAACTAAAAAACTGAGGTATTCATTTTTTTAATTGTCAATTTATGCGCGAGCATATTCTTGTCTTTTTTCATAAAGAATTATTTTTTTTTGTTCGTTATTTTTTTTTTTTTTCACTTTCACTGCGAAGCTTCCGGTGTTAAATCGGTCCATTCACGTTCAATATCATTGCGGAATATTCGTGGTCGTGCAATAATATTGATCGTCCATGGACTACATCGAGACTGCATTGATCTATGAGCTATATTGCGCAATATCATTGTCAATAATATGGACTGTCTGGCAACGGATTTAAGAATTCAAAATAAAAAGTTGCCAACTTGATTGTGATTCAATCATACCTTTCGTTTGTTCATTTTATCACTGATAGTAGGTCACCCAGTCGTGTATTATAGACACCTACCACATCGGCCACGGAATCAATCGATTTCAATGGAAATTTAATTAAAAACGAAAACCCGTACCAAGAGCTCGGATGCCAATGGAGACGCTTGCAAACTCGAAACATGTGCGGTCTGGTTGCACACACACACACACACACACACACACACACACACACACACTTTGACGAATGAATATTTCATTCGATTTTATAACCGATTTCCCATATTTGCTACCAATTTGTGTGGCACGGCACTTTAATCCTTTGAAATGTCACGCGAATTCCCCAATTTCCAACGAACGAGTTTGAGTATGTTCGTATTTGCTTCGTCGTCCGGGTTCACGATGACCGATCGTGTTCGTGAATTTATATATCGGTTTCGTTCACCCCCGAACATCCGAACGGGGCCGACAATTTTGATTTGTCGGTACTGCCTTGGTTACTCGATAACGACTTTTTTTTTACCTCGAGGGCATCGATCGTTCTTAATTCTTCACATGTGTGGCGAACAAAAAAAAATGACAGAACTAACAGAATAATGATTGAAAAAAATCAATTCGCCAAGAATGTTTACGATAAATCTTATTTGTCTCACTTATCAATTCAAAGTACATTGAACGATAGTAAAAAAACGTCTTCCGATTGAATAATTCGTTCATAATTTTATTCGAGAATGTAGCACGCAAAAAAGTTACGTGATGAACAGAAAAAATAATGATTTTCAAAAAATCGACAAGAATATTTACGATTAATTGCATCTGTCTTGTTTCACTTAAAAATAATCGATTTTTTACCCATGACATTCATTTATGTTTGCCATTTTTTCCGCTTCGTGATGAAAATATTAATTTCGTATTGGTAATAAAAAAAATGAGCAGACATTTTCAGGATAATTCGTATCGATTCGCAAGTCTTGGTAGAGTCTCGTTGCTATACAAAAGCAGAAAATCAAGCAACTCCGTTCAACATTTTTCGACTGCAGTTCTGTCGCAGAGTGCATCGGGCTATCGGGAATTTTCCGTGACGCGATACGCGACGAAAGATAACCAAGCGGAAATGGTTCGGCAGTCGGTGGTCAACCTTCGATAAAATTAATACCCGCCATCAAACGTAATGTAATTAAAATGTAAATGGCCGAGAGTATGAATCACGAACACGGCGAAGCGGACCACCCTCGGGTGACCGCGAGTGCGCTGCAACTCCAATTAACGTTTGCATATGCGCAGCCCTACGTGATGAAAATTCCGGCAAGGCGGGAGGAGTGGGGAGAGGGGGGGGGGGGAGCAAGCAAAAATGTTAATTAATTCGTTTCGCTTTTACTTCCGAATATACCTTGACGTAATTCAATCGTGAGTTGGGAAAACACGAGACGTCACAATGTGCATCTCAATAATGATTCTTGTTATTTCAAATAATAGACAAATTTCTTTCACTTACGGTCGAACGGCTAGTGAATTTTTTCTTTTTACAATTATCGAAAAACCTAGCACGCGATAACCACACCAACGACATTACATAAAAATTAATTTGTTTTTATTGAAAAAACAAGAAAAAATAGTTTTTTATAGAAAAAATTACGTCACACATCGTCAAAGCTTCATACAAAATAGAATAATTAAATGGCCAAAACAAACCACAATTAAAATCAATTTCCCGTTGTATCAAAAATTATTATTGTTAATATTGTAGATTTGGCGATAGGAACTTTTTTTTTATAACTACATTAAGACTCCTAGAATATTAATCTCTTAGTTCGAGTTCGAGAGAGTCCTACATTACCGACGTTATTAGATAGCATATACATAAAATTCATTCCTTAATTTTTTTTTAAACAATTCATATTGACTATGCGTTGTTTCATCGACTCATTAATCATTGATGAAACTAAGTACAATCAACGATTTTTATTAAAAAAAAAAATAAATTACATCATGACCAAATTTTCGCCACAATCCGGGGAAAAAAATAATAATAATTTTTTTTCAATTTTTTTTTCTACAATAATTCAATTGCACAACGGCGATCGAATGCGCACGTGTGCAATCGCCGTTTCATCATCGCGCATTGGCGCTCACACGTATGGCGAGAACGAGTGGAGCGCGCGCATGCGCGCACACCGTTGCCCCGATTGTGGCGCGTTGCGTGTTGCGATAATTAAAGGTGCTGTCCAACGCGAAACACGAAAATTGAGCTAAGCCATACGCCGTAGCCGGAAATACATGGTTAGCGGGAGGTTATAATGGATGCTTCGTGTCCACGACACGTGTATTCGCGCGTATACGTACGATGAAAATCCGCCACCCCCGTCGACCCGAATACCACTGCGCCACGTGGGCCGAGAGATTGATTGTTTTCGAAATTATCGTCGACTCCGGGACCTCAATCCTCTTCGTTCACACGTACACCCGATGAAGGCAATCATCCCGCAATTCGCGAAATTAAAATCATTCCATGATAACGCACACTTGAAAAATAAAATAAAATTGCAATGATTATTAATTACTGATCAAAAATTAATAAATGGAAAGAAAGCAAAAAAAATACATATGTGGACACTGTATATAATTTGTGTACAGAAACTTTACACAGACTGAATATAGCTTATAAACAGATATATATATAAATACAATTTATACGATATCAACGATAACAATAATCTTATAATTTTTTTTGTAACACAATAAAAAAATTTCGAAATTCTCCCAAGTAAGTAATCAAGTAAGAGTAACAATCGTTTATAATTCCATCGATAATCAAATAATATTACGATCACAAAAATTACACAATCGATCGTACAAATTGACTGCACCAATCTTCCAAAACCAGTGGCTAAAATTTATATCCTACGTCGTCTCACGATATGCATTGATTATCCGTTTCGCCTACTCCCACAACCTATAACCACGCGTGGAAGTATTGAATATCATGTTGGAGTATCGTCCTACCAGAAATACAAAAAAAAAAAAAAAATAGGAAGAAAAAAAAAGTGCAAGAAGAAAAAGTCTCGTTGGCTTTTCATCCATGACGATAATTACTCTTCGGTCGGGGCGACGGCAGGTGAGCGGGGGTGGAAGAAGGAGGACGGGGGTGGGGGTGGATTGGAGAGGTGGTTGGCTGCCGCCGAACAGAGGGTTCGCTTCATCACTCCGTTGAACTTTCTATTCGAGATGAACGCACGAGGCGCGGGGCACACGATGAGAGAGAGAGAGAGAAAGAGAGAGAGAGAACTACGTGCTCGGGTTGCGAATAACAGGTGCACCTGGTCCCACACACAAACGGAGCCATCGATCAGCCTCGGATCGGACGTTTGTCCGATCCCGGGAAAAAATGGACATATATAATTATATATAATTATATATAAATTATATATAATTATATATAATTATATATAACATCATATATGATTATATATACTGATGTATAACATCATATACAATCATATATGTCCTAACATGATATCATGAATGATCATATATGTAGATATATGGCCATGTATCGTATTTATTTTTTCTCAGTGTGAACCATATATGCCCATGAATGATCATGTATGTATATACATGACCATGTATAATATTTATATTTTTGAGGTGTTATCCATATATGATCATGTATGTAGATATATGACCATGTATAGTATTTATTTCTCTCGGTGTAAACCATATATGCCCATGTATGATCATGTATGTAGATATATGACCATGTATCTAGATATATGCCCATGTATAGTATTTATTTTTTCTAGGTGTGAACCATATATGCCCATGTATGATCATGTATGAAGATATATGACCATGTATAGTATTTATTTCTCTAGATGTGAACCATATATGCCCATGTATGATCATGTATGAACATATATAACCATGTATAGTATTTATCTTTTCTTGCCGTGAACCATATATGCCCATGTATGATCATGTATGTTCAAAAGTTGGTACTCTGAACTCGTATATGAACATATGGTTGTACATATGAATTCACATATGATACAACATCCGCTACCTTGATGTGACATATTATAATATATAATTGCATTGGCCCTCCCAAATCTCATATATAAGCGTATATAATTATGGTTTGGTTATGGTTTCTTTTCTCATGAAGAACACGTTTGATGTTTTTATTCTACATCATGATGTAAAATAAAAATATCACACGTGTTCTTCAGGAGAAAAAAAACCATAACTTCTGAACGAAACTTCGGATCGAGTGCTGTGAGATCTCAAAATTTTTGTTTCCGTTCAAAAAATCCACAAAAAATAAGATGTGAAAGTAAAATGAGTATTTTAAGTTGATTACAATTTTGAATGATTTAATTGTTAATAACAATTGCCTCATAATTATGAATAACTTCATCATATAGAGAGTGCAAAAACAAAATAATCACTAATAGTTTTTCAATTTATCACTAATCGTTACTGAGATATATCGATTTGTTTAACCGTAAACCCCTGAAAAAAGCTCTAACTTCCGAACCAGGTCGATGCCCATTTCCTCTAATGTCTTAAAATTTTCGTTTTAAATTAAGGAATTTAGCTTTCTTAATTTTAAAAATAAAATAAGCATTTTTTATTTCATTTCATTTTCAAGTTTCAATTGTTAATAAATAATAGTCACATCGGCGCAACATAATCATGAATATTTTTATCGTATGGAGCATGCAAAAACAGACATAAAAACAGTTGAGGTATTTCCGTTTATCACTAACCATTGCCGAGATATATCGATTCGAATGGTTAAATACGGTCAATCGGTGAAAAACTTTATTCAAATGTATCTCGAAAGCAGGGCCTCAAAATGAAAAACCCCGAAACACGGGGGTCTCTTTGTTTCTAACATATATTCATGTCAAAAATTAGGAACCAAAAATTTCGACCCAAAGGTCAAACCTGATTGAGTTCCGGTGGAATCCCTCATATATAGTCTATATAGACTTTATACAGTCTATATAGTCTATATATAGACTATATATAGACTTTATATAGACTATATATAAACTATATATAAACTATATATGCCCAATCCCATATATAGTTTATATATATATAGATTATATATAATTTTTTTACTTGGGTTTACTTTGTAAAGTTCCTAAAAGTCACAAAATGAAAAAGTATAGTCTATATATAGACTATATATAGTCTATATATAGACTTTATATAGACTATATATAGTCTTACATAGTCTGTATATATAGACTATATAGTCTATTGATACTTGTACATGCAAACCCCGACTTTACTTCGTAAAGTTTCTAAGTCACAAAATGAAAAAGTATAGACTATATATAGACTATATACAGACTATATATAGTCTATATAGACTATATAGTCTATTGATACTTGTACATATGCAAACCCCGACTTCACTTTGTAGTTTCTAAGTCACAACGATGGTTAGCTTTTATAGCAGATAAATATTGGTACTATCATGAAAGTCGGCGTAGCGCAGTGAGCAGCGCGCCGAACTGGGAACCGCAAGAACGATGGTTCGAGTCCCCGCGACGCCTATTTTTTTTTTCCTCCCGGGAAAAGAGGACATATATGAACATGTATGATCATGTATGATCTGTCATATATAATCATGAACGAAATTTGACCGGATATAATTATATTCAGTCATATATAGCCATATGTGATCATATATAATCATGTATGATCTGTCATATATAATCCTGAACGAAATTTGACCGTATATAATCATATATAATCATATATAGTTATATATAGTCATATATGATCACATATGACTATATATGATTATGTATGATTATAAACGGTCAAATTTCGTTCATGATTATATATGACAAATCTTACATGATTATATATGATCATATATGTCCATTTTTTCCCGGGATAGGATATACAATCTACTATAACCCACCGTACACCGTCGGTAGATATCTGCATCTACGTGAACCATATACACATATATGTATATATTCATATATGTATATATATATATATATTTGTGTGTGTATATACACATCTTCAGTCCGAGGCCTACATCTCGTGTGCAAACGATTCTCGCGGTGAAGCTTATCGAATTTCCGAACATTTGCTCCATAAAGCCGATCGGTTATATCGAAATCGTGAATTGTGGAAATCTGTCACGAGAAGGACAGAGAGAGAGAGAGAGAGAGAGAGAGAGAGAGATAGTCCCGTCGAGTGATTAAATGGAGCTTCGTCGTGTTCGTACTCGAACGGAGAAAGCACCTTTGTGATCATCTTGCGGTCGTCGATTGGTATGTCATTGATACGATTTCGATGCATCATCACGTGGATCACATGTCTGTTACGATCGCACGATGGATATCCGAGCTGCGAATGGTTCTTTATAGCAGAGACGAGAAATTTACGGGATGGAAAAAAATTATTAATTGTGATAATAAAATTTATTGTATTTTGGACAATCGAGGATCCGATGATGCATCGAGGCATTGATACTACAACTTTTGGGGCATCTTGCCATGGCCAATTTTACGGTTGCATAATGGAAAATTCAATTTCATTCGATGAATCAATCCTGAATGATGGAAAAAAAACTTACGATAATTTAATTCATCATATTTTCGATCATGAAGAATCCAATGATTCATCATTCATCTTAAAATTTATTCGATGAATTAGTCCTGAATGAAAAGAAAAACTTATGATAATTTCATTATATCGTATTTTCAACCATCAAGCACTCAACAATGCATCGTTCATCGATGCTGCAATATTCCATGCATCTTGCCACGACCAATCTTTCAGCTGAATAATAAAACATTTTTGAAAAATAAAAATTCATTCCACGAATCAGTCGTGAACGATGAAGAAAAAAAAAATAATGGTGAAACAAAAAATTCAAGAAAAGAAAAACAACAGTTCGATGTAGCAGCATCCAAGAAGTTTGAAGTGTCGTACGGGGGCTGTTCAGACTTATTCCGTTTGTCTTTTACTTCGCGACGCAGCAGCGACAACCCGTGAACATTTCGTGGGTGTAAATGTCCATGTGCGTTCTGGTGCCGCTGCAACGTGGATGTAAGAGGAAGATTCGAACGGTGTTGGTACGGGGATGTGGAGGGCTTCACTCGCGAGGGGGGATGGCTCGCAATGCTTGGCAACTACGTGTGCAAACACTTAACCCCGGGAACCCGATCGTGGCTCGTGTGTTTGTTTAGTTACAGCCTCGTCAAGGCGGAGGCGTAGGTGGCGCGGCCGAAGGACACGGCGGAAGCACGAGGGGGTGAAGGCGAGAGGACGAGGGGTGGGGGTTACGTGCACATATCGTTTCCCATAAGCGCGACGACATAACTATTGCCAAGGCGTACACATTGGGGAAATGTACGACGTGAGCTCAAGTGGCCCCGGATTGCGGCTAACGTCGGGCTTACCCCTTTGCACCGTTCGACCGGTCGATATGCGTTCGATTATACGATCGAGATACTCGCGTGGACCCGGCGCTACGTCCCCGGTAGTGGTACCAGCATGAAATTCGAACTACGAAACCGAAACCCTCCGCGTGATATCGTACAAAAAAAAAATTGTGTCATATCGTGTCGCGCACGGTAAATCATAAACAGTTGTGGGTTCAGCTAGTGAAGAGAGGGAGAGAGAGAGTGCTCTGGGAACGAAGTTCCTCTTTCCTGAAGGAAAAAAGATAATGCGAAAATCTTAATATCTAAAATTGAATTATGATTTATATGAATTTGCAATAAATCGATATAATACCGTGACAGATAAATGAATAGAATTATGTTGAGTTGATAATCAAAAATAAAATAAAATAAAATAAAATAAAATAAAATAAAATAAAATAAAATAAAATAAAATAAAATAAAATAAAATAAAATAAAATAAAATAAAATAAAATAAAATAAAATAAAATAAAATAAAATAAAATAAAATAAAATAAAATAAAATAAACATGAAATGAATGTAAGGATAAATATGAAATTAGCATAAGTGAGGAGAGAGAGGGAGAGAGAGAGAGAGAGGGAGAGATTTTTTTTCATTTTTTCCCAGCGAAAAAAAAAAAATTCAAGCCAAATGTTTTTTTTTCGTTTTCTTTTTTTTTTTTAACTCGAACAGAGTTATAATCCACGGGTAGCTCTGTGACGACGATTTTTCGTTGTCGTTGTGGCTCGCATCGAATCGCATGCACCGAGGTTTGACCACCTATCACGGGCGACCTCCGCGCCCTCCATCATCGGAAAATTTACGGTCCCCGAAGAGCGTAGGGTACGTAAGGATACGCGGTCTCCGCACTCGTGTGACATAACCGACATCGGTACCACCGCGGCCGTTGCCCATACCCCATCGCCCCCCTCCCCCCGCCCCACGGCTTCGTCATCCACATGCACGAAGCCCCGCGACACATGTCCGGATATCGGCCGTGGGCCGGGCGATAAAACTCCCCCGCGCGAAATTTATTCCTCTCACGCTGCTATATTCGTCATAGATTTTCGTCGCATGCGCGATATCAACGTGTTCATTTATATTTGCGACACGCGAATGGCTCTATGGTTATATCTCGCACTCGTACGCCTGCTTGACAAAAAATGTTTTTTGAAAAAAAAAAAAAAAAAAAAAAAAATGAATGACATATCGTAGCGTAGTATTATTTATTTGTGCGACAAGAATGAGTTGCAACTACGTTTTTTTTTTTTTCATGTTCAGCCGGGAACGATTAGTTTGACTAAACTCACGAATCTCACAAAAGATCGATTCTGACAAGTGTCTGTGATTAAAAAAATCGTTTCAGAAAAAATTTAAAAGAATGTTTTTTTTATTCTTTTAATAAAGAGAAAAATATATGAAAAAATATAATAAAAATAAATAATGAGATGAAAAATAAAATAAAATATTATACATTTGTGTAACAAAAATAACAAAAGACGCAGGTATGTTTTTTTTTATGTGTAAAGGAGGGAACAATTAGTTTGACTGAATTCACGGATCTCACAAAGGATAGTAATACTTGTCAGTATGATAAAGGTACTGATCAATACTGACAAGTATCTGTGATTCATGGTATAAATAGTTTAAATGGTATAAATCATAGAAATAATCGAAATAGTTTCAGCGAGAAAAAAAAATTATTCAACGAATTTTGTGACATCCGCGACGTCGATCTGTAAAAAAAATGAAATAACAAATATTTGTGCCGGAACGAATTGTCATCCACATCTATTTATAACAAAAATAAATAGGTAGCTGAACCTTCAGTTGAAATATTGAATTGCCACGAGATATTCATCACGCTAATTCACAGAGATGAAAATAATTAGGTAAACCGTAATAATCATCGCCGAGAGTTCGTCGACCAGCAGCCGTCAAAATGTTGAGAGCAGTTTGCGGACGAACTCGTCTCGGTTTCTCCCCAAAATCGTTCTCTCTTCTCGCTTCCACGTCGACCGTTTGTTATAACCGTTGACGTTTGGGATTCGCGCGTTGTAAACCGTTCGCCGAATGTGTTATATATACATATATATATATATATATATATATATATATATATATATAGAACCGAAGGGTGTAAAGTTTTGTCTGTTAAATTGTGATGGTGTGGCAAAGTCCACGGGATCGTTCGGCTGTCTACCGAGTTTCAACGAAGCGATATGCACACCCGGTAGATATACGTTACCGATATATATATGTCGACAGCCGTGTAACTCGTGCGCCAGGCTCATCCACCGCTCTTCGGTCGAACACTGGACGGTCCAGTGGCTCGAGTTACATTCCCAATTGTCTACCAAAACGTGTTCATCGAGTGTGAACGGAATTTCGAGAGTTTGGGAAACACGTCGAGCTTATCGTTTTTTAGGATGCGTCTCGAAGTTTCCAATTTTCAATTGTTTCGACAGTCCAAAATTTTGAACATGCATATTTCGATCCCGACCGATGTTTCGACCGTGCACGGTTCCGAAAGTCCATGAATCCGAACGGGCAACGTCTCGAACGGTCATAAAGTTTCGAAAAAAAAAAAATCGAAATGCGAAATTTTTCGAAAGTACAATTTTACGAAAAAATAACAATGAAACTAAAGGATCGCTAAATTGCAATTGCGGTAAAAAGATTCTTTTCCCGAGTGAAAAAAAAACTATGTGCATTAAAAAAATATTTCGAAAAACTAATGACGAATGAGAAAATCAACATCAATGAAAATAAAAAAATCGTTGATTCGCAGTTGCGACGAGAAAATATAAATTCCGAATACAAAAAAAAAAAAAACAACCATCAGTATCACAAAATATTAAAAAAAAAAAAATAATCAAAACGAATAGAAAAAAACTACAAATAATAAAATAAAAAACGCTTGATCGCATTTGCGACGAAAAAAAAATTAATTCTAAGGACAAAAAAAAATTATCTATATAAAAAAAATATTCAAAAAAATAAATACGAATAAAATAAGAAAACCATCAGGGATAAAATAAAAAAAATCGCTGAACCGTAGTAGCGACGTTAAATCGTAAATTTTGCATGCGATCGTAAGATCGCACCGGCAATCGTGGATCCCCGAGATCCCGACGGTTTTCAGGGTCGGGATACCGCACAGTCTCGAATGACCTTTCTCGCGGCGGCGTGTTGCACATGCATGATCGCCCGTTCGACGACCGCGAAATATTTATCCGGGACACTCCATTATTCCGCCACACGTCTTCGACGTGATTCTTCCGCGTTGCGGACGCGCGGGCGCGCGATCATCGCGTCGTGTGTTATTATAAAATATCCCGAAGACGCGAGGGAGAGGACATTGCGAATGTGCCAAGTACGCAAGAGCCGAATCTTTGCTCGAGGTTGGGTCGCGGCCGATCGCCCCCGGGCCCTTCGTGTTGATTTTTAATTTATACGCGAATCCCTCGGAGAGAGGTAGAGATATATAGAGAGAGAGAGGGACAGTGCAGAACATTTCGGGTCTCTCGAACGTCTTGTCTCGTTCCCCGAAGAAGCCGCGAATCCGGGGTCCACATCGCGACCACACCGACGTGCTCTTAGCCCCAAGATAGTGTAATTTGTAATTATTATTACATGCGCGAGGGCAAGAGGACCCCTCGTGTGTACGACGAGCACATCACGGTTCGGGACACGTCGACCACGCCTACTTGTGAATTTAATTGCAGTGCAGTGTTCGCAGTCACAATACGTACATCGGTTTATAAATCATACGCGTTTACCGCGCACAAGTTTCGCGTGTACCTCTTGTTTCTCACTCTGTTAAACTTTTTTTTTTCAAATCGTATTTTTTTTTAATGTATTTTTATTATTATTATTTTTTTTTAATTTGTATTGGCAGAAATTGGTCTGTACATTAATTTTCTCGTTGCTATATATACACGGTGCACACCAATAACGAGTTTCGATGGATGCGTGTACATGTGCGTTGAGGAGTGAAATTTCATTTGGTTCAATAATTGTTTCTTTTTTTTTACCACAACGAACGAATTGTCAACGTCCGAGGGAAATGAAATGAGAAGAAAAAATTTATGGAAAAAAAAACGTATCGATGTTTGACGTTTGGCGGGGCGGGGGGAGAATTTTCGGGGATTGGAATGATTCAACGAACCGTGGTGTTATATTGGCGCAGTTCACTCGGTTCGTTCCTCGTTTGCACATATTAATCGGTCGAACGTGTTTTTTGTTTTTTTTTTTTTTTTTTCATACCACGGAGAGGCAGAACACAGCATGCCCAAACGATTTTCGATGCTTCGGAGAACGTCGCTCTGTCGAATTTTCCACTCGCGGGGTTCGATGAATTTGGATAATCTGGAAAATTTCGTGAGTTTACATGGGGCAAGACGGCTCAAGTTCAACGGGTCAAAATTCTCACCGCTTCAAAAATGGTCGTCAGCTTTTTTTTCCAGTCTAAGGTAACAACAAAAATATCCTCAGATTTTTTGAAAAATCCCCCCCCTCCCGCCCACCCCCACCTTCTACAAAAATTAAAAAACATTAAAAGTTAGACAGAAAATATTTTCTCTAATTTTTCGAAACGTTTTGGAAAGATTCCGCGCATATTTTTGGGTTACCCCAAACTGATAAAAAAAAAATTGACGTCCATTTTTGAAGGGCTGAGGGTTCTGACCCATTTGAATTGAGGCGTGTTTCCCCATATACATATCTATATGTATATATATCTATATATCTATATATCGGTCGTTGGATAACCGAAAATTCGGTTTCGCTGGATTGTGGAGAGTGGAGTTGAACGTTATAAGCAGCGCAACTTGTTGTACGTCTCCAGTAGTCGTTCCGTCTGTGTGGTCAGCCAGGAAGAGGGGGGGGGGGCTTTGAAGCACAATGGAATACGAGAGGAAGAGAGAGAGAGAGAGAGAGAAAGAGAGAGATAGTTCTACGGATATTCGAGCTGTCGACGAGCCGCGCATTTGGTAGGCAAATTCCCGGCGAAACTGCAGCACCAAATATTGAGACACGTCGGTTACCATCCGACGTATGTACGGCGGTGTGTTATCCGATGCAAACGTACATATATATATATCCATATATATAGATGTATATACGTATAGATAACAAACGGATTCGAGTGAAAAGGAGACGGAGTTTCGCGAAGCTCTTCGACTCTGGCACGTTCGTCGGACGATTTTAGTGGGCGACGTAACGTCCGTTCCCCCTGCTACATCACCACGCGCCCTTATCTTCCGGACGGAATGAACTTCTGTGCAACGTTAGCGATCAACCAGACCTTCGTGGAATTCGACCGAACTAACCGGCCGCTATTTACGTAAACCACGACGAGACTTGCACTTCCGCGACTCCCGAATAAATGACCAGCACACGCTACACGCCGCGGTCAACGTTCCCTCATATTTCCGGCTCTTTGACGATGTTCCTCGACGGCGGACGAATCGACCCCACATCTTCGCACGATAGCATTGTCGTGCACTCGAGCTACGGTTGATTCCAAATTTTTCAATGCATTTTTGTTTTTCGTTTTTGGGCTTTGGCGACGAACGACTGTGGTTTTTTTTTTTTCGTTTCATTACGTTTCGCCTCTTGGTGTGGGGTCTCTTCAGATTTTTGTATTAGTATGTTTTGCTCCTATTTTAACTGTTTTAACACGTGATCGGGTAAAACGAAATTTACAAAAATGACACGAAACGACATGGATGAGTAACCAAAGAAAGGAATTTTTTTTATAATTGTTTCCTTGTAGTTTTTTGGTTTTTTCAAATGTTAACAATTTGTGCATGGCAGAAAAGGAAAAACATAAGTCTGAAGACGCCCCACACGAATCTCTTTCTTAAATTATTTTTTAAAGAAAAATTTTCTTGATTAAAAAAAAATTTCTAAATTAAAAAATTTTTTTTTGGGAAATATATATTTTTTTCTGGACTGAAACGTTAAAATGTTATAAATTTATTGTAGTTTGTTTGACAATTGTGTACATTGGCCAATGTGTTTGAGATGAGTATCGTATTAATTGGTAGGTTATCAAATTTCTAATTTTCATTATTGCACTGTGTAATTATTTCACCCGGATTCGCATCTGTATAATTTGTTGTCCGTCCCAATTGTACAGCATGCAGTTACGAATGGATGATTTTCATAACCGAGTGCCGGTTCGCCGTTAATTCGACGTGCGTTCGTGTATATGACGTCTCGCTAATTAGATAATAAAATATCATTAACACGTATAAGGGGGAAAATGCTCGTTTGGCATTTCATGCATGAACGAAATTTTCGGTGCGGCTGTTGTGAAAGAGTTGGTAAACGAGTTTGAATCGTGTTTCGAGGCAGTGATGAACAACTGGATTGATGGCACTACTCCACAAAGTGCATCTGCTTTGTGTGTGGTTGGATTTCCGGCATTTTAGAGCGAGTTGACTAAATTGGTTGGTCGAGTAAAAGATTCGGCTAATTTTGGATCACTAATAATTGTTGAAGGATCAAAATCTAGAATTCGGGAAATTATTTTAGATAATTACTTCAACTCGTAAAAATTTTCATAAAAATATAAAAATAATATTCACGGCCCAATGAAATTGTCCAAAGAAAAAAGCTGATACAGAAAGTATGCTTTCACTCAGCTGCTTCACATTATGATTATCACATTGTTGTCAAATAATTCAAATCCAAAAGTTAAAAAATAATTTTAGATAATTTTTCCAGATCCCAAACAATTAATTATTGAAAACCATCTCGGATCATATTTCGCGTGATAATTATTTTCCAAAATATTATGTATCTAATTCTATACGGCAGGTAAAATTCTGCAGAAAATCGATGGTTGATTAGCCCCCCATTTTAGATTAAATAATTGCAAATGCAAACAAACGGATAGTCTCTACCTTGATACAATAAAACAATGAGAATTTGTCTGAAAAGCGGTTTTCGAGAACCGGTTAGCGTGATATAATCGAGCCGCCAGCTACGCGAATGAGGAATAACAGTCACGAGGAGGTTGGGGAAAATCCCGGAGAGAGGAAAGCGGAGTGGGGGGGGGGTGGGAAAACGGTTACATGCTTTTCATGGAAGCATCCAATTGTCATTTGGTTTCCATACCACCCATATAGCACCAAATGTTCCATGTATATCCATTGGATATCCATAATGTGAAAAAGATATCCTGTATATCCTATGGATATCCATACGACCTACATGCATGTATGTACATGCACGAATGTTTAAAGCACATTGTATGGATATACGGAAAATACCCTTAAGTGGACATACAGCACCAGATGTTCCATGGATATCCATACGACTTACATGCATGTATGTACATGCACGAACGTTTAAAGCACATTGTATGGATATACGGAAAATACCCTTATGTGGACATACAGCACCGGATGTTCTATGGATATCCATACGACTTACATACATGTATATACATGCACGAACGTTCAAAATATATTGTATGGACATGCGGCAAAAACTCTTATGTGGACATACCGGAAAAGGTGTTCTATGGATATCTATACGACTTACATGCATGTATATACCTGCACGGGTGTCCATTGCACATTATATGGATATACGCCAAATACTCTTATGTGAACGTGTTTCATCGACATATTCATATAATATCCAATGTATATCTATACATGTCCATAAAAAAAATCAAGCTATCAACACCCAAGTAAGAAAATTATATATAAACTATATATGGAATTGGGAAACTACAATTTATATATAGGTTATTTATAGACTCTGTATAGTCTATATATAGACGACATGGTCTGTATATAGTCCATATATACTTGTACATGCGAACTCCGACTTTACTTCGCGAAGTTCCTAAGTCACAATGGTTAGCTTTTATGAGAGATCAATAATACCATATTCATCGAAGTCGGCGTAGCGCAGTGAGCAGCGCGCCGGACTAGTAACCGCGAGAGCCCTGGATCGAGTCCCCGCGTCTCCTATTTTTTTTTTCCTTTCTTTATATACCTGCGAGACAGTTTTTTAGTACATTGTATATACATATGATGTCCCCGTGTATATGCAGAGTATGTTCATCGGATATACGCGTATATACCGTATATCCAATGGACATACTATGTATATACGCGAGTATATACAATGTATATGCAATGGATATAAGAAAGTGTCTCCTTTGCTGATACAATGGATATCCATTAGATATACGCTGCCGTATATCGGTATATACATAGGATATTCAATATCCTCAGGAGTATATACAATGGATATCAAATGTATGTCAAAATGCTATATGGGCAGTGACGAATTTCCACCATATTTAATTCGTCCGCTTTTCGTCACAGATACATATTTCGAAGAATCCGTCTGCGTCTCGCGGATTTTCGGTCTTTCAGCCGGCTGTCGCTGGTAACCCAGGGCTCGGGGGTTTGGGGGGGTGGTGCTCTCTCGACGAATCCGCGTGTGTTCAAGAACGCCAATTATCCCCTCGACGTTGACAATGAGCCACGTCATTTGCAATGCCATTGGCTCGGCGAAAGTTTAAGTCCGTCGTGTGCTCACCCGCGTTTTCCCTTCTAGCGACAATGGCTAATTTGAATGTATTAATATCAGGACGACACGGTTGGGCGTTCATTGTTCGTTACGGGAAAGGAGGATTTCCAGTGACGTCGAATAAAGGCAACCGACGAGAGTCTACCGTGTCACGAATTCCGCGTGTGTGCCCGGATTTCTGGTATGTGCGAACGTGTGCGGTGCGATGATAGACGCGGGGGAAACGAACGCGACGACAACGAAGGGGTTGAAAACGTAACGGAGACCGGATTTCGAAGTGGCGAGACCAGTCGCCAGCGTTTCTGGTTTTCGGCTTGTGCTAATTCGCAGTGGTCTGTGGTTTTTTTCCGAGGATTTCTTTTTTTTTTGTTCAAGCTGACGAGTCGAAAGAATGACAGGGAAAGGAATTTCCGTTGACATGAAACCAGACCGACGACAGCCCACCGAACAAACCTGTCGTCTTCGTTGCTGGGAATTGTTGGGGCGAAAAAGAAAAATTGGAAGACTGGACGGAATGGTTCGTCGGTTATCTGCGTGCTTGAAAAATGGGCCGCGGTGAAATGGCATTGTAACTTTGATAGTTATTGGAAATGATTGGTCGGAAAAATGTTCTTGGTCGGTGAATGTAATCTAGAATTTTATTGGCCACAGTTATCGAATCGACCGATCGGAGTTACTCGTTTAGCACGATTACAAGGCGGTTGGATCTCATTTATTCATCGTCGAATAGTCTAAAATCTCGTCCGTGATGGGACAGCGTTGAATAAAAAATAATAACAAGACGGAAATAGCTTGAGGAAAGAATTCCATTTTTTTTAATTTTCCTTCGATTTTCTTAATTTTCGCATTTTCGTCAAGTTTATAATCTTGAGAATCACCCCCCAAAAAATTATTAACGTATTGACAAAATTGTCAGAATTTCATTGCAATAAATCTAAGAAAATTTCGTTCGAGAACATTTCCAAAAATTCATCTAAAAACAGGCAATTCATCTCTCTACGTAATTGACCCATCAATTATTCTCAAGAAATTGGACTTTCACTTACGAGTTTGCTATCATCTATTTCGCAATCGTGAATGAAACATGTGAGCCAGTGGGTGTCGTCAAATCGTGATGTCAATCAACAGTTTGGACAGTCGTCGACAAAAATCGTGCAGTCGAGACAAATACATTTTTTTTTTTTTCTGACGAAACGTCGCAACGCGTGGATCACAGCGACGAAGCCATCGTCGCCCATTACCAGAAACAACGAAAGCGAATAAAGCTCTGGCACACGACTGTCACGTCTTTTCCACGTTCTGACGCAACATCCCCGGCGAAATGAGATTGACACACACGGGGAACGGGAAGACGAGTCGAGGCAACGTCGGTGGCTATGACGCTGCGTCTATCGAAGAAGATTCGGTTCTGAGACGAAGGAAGGGTGGCTTACGTGTAACGACGTAGCTTGAAAGGCTTGCCAACCGAACGAGAAGAAATATCAGCGAAGGGACACGCGTTGAAGGCTCGAGGAAAACGCTAGTGAAAGCGACGAGACAAAAAAAAGAGACAAAGCGGGAGAGAGAGGAAAAAAAACGGCGGACTTTATTCTTCGGATAAATCCTAGTAGCTTGGTTTCTTTTTTTCCCTTCCTTTTTTATTGTCAGCTCAATCTTCCGATGGTACAATTTCCTACGAGATGGCGAGTGATCGAGCAATATCTATTTCTATACTCGACGTCTTTCCTTCCGCTTGGTTTCCGTTCAAACCACCCCCCAACGACCGTGCAATGTTACATCTAATACTCATACATCCGTGTATAGATATACTTGTGTTCGAGATGGAAGATACATGGGGAATTTGATGTCAAATCAAACGATTGAAACCCTGACCCCTGACGATTCAGTTAAGAATTTTTTTTGGCTTACATTTGACTCCAAAAATAACCGTGATTTTTTGCAGGATTTTTAAAACCCTCCGAAACCCTAGAAAAAATTAAAAACTACTTAAAATTGAGTTTGTAATTTTTTAAAAATTATTGCAATAGGTTAAGAGATAAAGCTTTCCAAAATTACAGATTGAGATCTCATATTGCATCTTTTTGTATTTTTTGTTTTTTTTTTTCAAAATGAATATTATGAATTTTTGGAGTCTATTTTTTTACTTACGTGTTCTTGATATATATTTTTCGATGTTACTATTATTGTCATCATTATTGTTAATACCATTGTCGCTTCTTAAATTGATTAGGGAGGAACCGTCATTAGCAGAAGGGTGAAAAAAATTTATAAAATGTGCAGTATTTGTGGTTATGAAAAAAATAATAATAATTTGAATAACGATTCCAATCTGGAATTTCGGTGATCATCATTTCTCGACCGTCTAATTTCGCATGGAATGCCCCATGTGTATGTGTACCCCGGCGTTGCTTATTGTCCCATCGAGCCTTTAGCCACAATTTCTATTATCCACTTCTGTATTATTCGCTATCTATTTTTATGAGACTTTTATAGTTTACGTGAGCTCGAACGACGAGCCCCCCCCCCCCTCCACCGTCTCACACCATTCACGTCGACGATACTTTTCTCGAAGTCTTCGGTTCACGTCCATAGTTTACTTCGAACGTTCCATCAACTTCCAAACAGTTGTATCTCGGTAGTTATATATTCTCTCGCTGTACCGAAGCAAATAAACGCGCCATTCGTATCGCAATATCTATATATAAATATATATATATAATAGCGTGAAGAAACTTATGACCCAATAGACGTAAGTAACATCCAAGAAAAGCTTCCCTCATGAAGGATCCACATCGCAAAGCGCGTTGCTATTATTACGAGAAGAAAATAAGTAACAACACTAAACGAATTGAAGCTCGATCGAAGGGAATGAAGAAATAAAGATGCCCGTATGGGCGCGTCATCGTAAAAATTGATGGAGAACCTCGTCGGGCTACCGCTGATACTCAATTATTGGAATTGGATCGCCTCGATAATCGTTCACGTGGTGTGTGTCTTACTCGTGTCGCTTATCGAGAGGGCGAGGCCATATATAAAGGGGCTCGATCGAGAACATAAATAATACGTGAATTATTAGAACGTTTTGTCATGAATCGTATATTCCATTCCATTTTCCATTTTTCCCTTCTTTTCATCATATCAATATCAACGTTGATTTTTCCTTCTCACTGTTCATGCAATGACTCGATTTTAATTACGTAAAATATTCCAAGCCGCAAAACATATAAATTGCATAAACGATCAAACTGTTCATCAAAAAGTTCATTAAACGCAAGTTATATTTTTGTGAAAAAAATATTTCAACGTTTATAACGTCGGCCATTAAATTCTGTTATCTTCGTGGCCTCGTCGTGAAATGGCTCAGCCTTGAGTATTTATAGCTTGTGTTGTAAAAACTTGACGAGTCGTTTCAAGAACAAGTCGTACACGAAGCGCCGCTGCGAGACGTGAAACAACATGGCAAAATGCGGACCGAGGAACCGGACGGGCAGGGCTGGTGAGGGGTAGACCACTACGAAAAACCGTGCGTGTACAATATTTGCATTTGCAAATTAACCGAGAGCCCGGGGAATCACGAGGCGAATGAAATTGTCTGGCAAAATTTTTCCGCGGGAGACACGCCGGTGAGTGTGGCGACTAA
This sequence comes from Diplazon laetatorius, assembly GCA_963662125.1. Classification (NCBI taxonomy): domain Eukaryota; kingdom Metazoa; phylum Arthropoda; class Insecta; order Hymenoptera; family Ichneumonidae; genus Diplazon; species Diplazon laetatorius. Next base: position 5,415,088 of record OY759158.1, on the reverse strand, counting down.
TTTTTTTTTTTTTTTTTCGGGCAAAAGTCCCATACGGTATAATCCGTGTGCTCCGGCGAGTGCTTTATATTGCGACAGCGTTTGGACCCCCCCCCCGCCCCGGATGCTCGGCAATCCTTTGTAAATTAGTCGTTCCCTCGTTATTTTTAAAAAAATATTTTTAAAGCGAAATTAGCGACAGGTACATCCCCAAGAATCTGACACTCGGGAAGTTCGTTTGGGTGAGTGCCCGCGGCTGAATAGCCGTCGAGATGACTCATTAACCGCAACAGAATGAACCGACGAAAAAAAACGTGAAAATCAAAATAATTTATACGGATACGGTGAATTAGATTGACCACGAGTAGAAGAAACCTAGCGAAAAAAGAGAAGAATGACATAATTCAGTATAAGTCAATCTTGGTTGAATTGAAGTCATAGTTGGGAGAGTTCCCACCGTGCGGCACATGACTATCGTAGTGGCGCATGGTGGGGGAAGCGTTCGACCAGTCAGCGCACGCGACAGCGGCGCGGAACTCCCATCGGCGGCGATGGGCACGGTGGGGGAAGCGGTGGGCCAGCCAGCGCTCGCAGGCAGCTACGCGGACCTCCCATCGGCGGCGATGGGCACGGTGGGGGAAGCAGTGGGCCAGCCAGCGCTTGCAGGCAGCTACGCGGACCTCCCATCGGCGGGTATACGCATGGTGGGGGAAGCGTTCAACCAGTCAGCGCACACGACAGTTACGCGGCCATCTTATCGGCAGTAATACGCATGCGCACGTGCCGCAACCGTCGTTACGACGTTAGAAAAATCCTACTGACAGCAATCTAAAATACAATTTCAACAAATATAAATAATTCTATAGCACATTTCACGATCCAAGCATCAAGTATCTCCGAAACGACATCAGTTGAAGCTGTAGCTTCTCACCTTATCGAAACACACGCGGCTAACCCCGAAAAACGATCGAACGATGCCCTCGAGAGCCTTTGAGTTGACGCCTTCCGGGTCACCTTGGAAGCTCCCCCCGGGCAACTGAACCGCGAAAATAAAGTATCGATGCGGAAATTAAGCGAAGATACGGCAGAGGGAGGGTGCAGAACGGTACATTATTCGTGCACTATACCGGCGGAGCACTATACCGTTTTACGTATTATGCATACGTATGTGTATATCTGTACGTATAGCACTTTCTGGACAACCGGCGGCGTACGTGATCTGAGTTTACGGTCTCTCGTATATTTCGCCCGGGGATTATGCCATTAATGCCGGCGAGCTCCAAGATCGCGGGATATCGATATTAAATATCGAAGTCGTAGGAGTTGCGAGGACGTTAATATACATATATATATACACATTTTCCATACACACATGTATAGGTAAGACATATACATATATATCTATATATTAGGGTGTGTTGAAGTGAGGCAAGGTTTTCCGATTCTTATGGTGACTCTATGAGGTAATAATAAGAATCCTAATATCCGTTCACGTGATATCCGACGCGATTTAGGTGTTCCACGCAGCGAGGCACACCGAATTTACGATCCGATACGATCGACTTTTTTAATGAAAAAATCGATGAGAAATCCTTAACACAGGGTATCGTTGAATTAGTCTTAAAAAAAGGAACAACTTCAGGTGGCTCAAAAATATTGCTCCCATTTAAAAAAACTGCCGTTATGCTTGCCGCATAAAGACATTAACTGTTAGCGTATCGATTTCATCGACACTAAGTGTCCCCCTTCGAACCCTACAACTTTCATCTGACGCATTTCGTTGTCATCCCTTTTCCTAACGAGTTATTCGAACGTACTGTTTCAAATGGGACACCCTGTACCTTTATATACATGTATATATAATTACACTGCGTAGTGTATAAGATGTGACTGTAACCAGCAGATGCACGAGGCGGCAAACCGTGGCAGGGAGGCAAAAGCGCGTATCGCTGCTGTTGGCAAAATGCATATGATGCACCTACATATATATATGTATATACAGATACACATGTAAATTCCGCCACAGCGGTGAGTGTCCGATCTTTACGGGATATCTCTTCCGCGATGCGGGCGCCGCGGCGTGAGCAAAATCCCCGAGGTTCATCTCGCCCGGCGTTAAACTGCGGTTAGAAGTGTTCCGGCGTACGATGACCTTCTGTCTCTCGTCGGTGTATGTACCGCTACGTCATTAGCCACACCGAGAGAATACATCATCTCGGGTTGCGTCGATGAAGGGGGTTGCCCGGACCGGTAGGTGAGGCCATCACACCGCGCGAGAGGCTCGATTCCCAACGCGCGATGAAACATCCCGTGAATTTTGTCTCTTTTGCATCATCCGAAAGTCCACGAGAGTTAAATTCATTCGCGCCGTTAGCCCGGGGCGGGTCGTTGGATATTTCGTTCGGTTTCAACGATGGAGAGGTTAAAACGTCGTTCCCGCAATTATTTTCGCTTCGTGATGGCATGTGTGCACTCGTTTGAAAATTATTGCGGTGGTTATCGTGAATCTGTGTTTTTGAGTGCAGCTTGTACAGGGCGATTCAGTTAAACTGAATTTTTTTCCTTTCGGTTTTCCGAAATAATGTTTGATGGTCAATTTTTATAAATTCAATTTGTTCTTCAATTTTTTCTTTCAGTCGAATTTTAAACGATTCCGTGGGACTGAAAATTGAACGGGTCAAGTTTTTGTTTAGGAAAACAATTCGGTGTGAAATATAGAATCACGTTTGAGTTCAAGCAGACTTTCCAATCTTATTGGAATTTTTGTAATACATTTTTTTTTAATTGTCTTGAAAATTGATTGCTTGCAATTATTTCGAAAGGTATCGGGTTTTAGTGGATCACCCTGTAGAATTATGATCGATTAAACAATTTTTGCAAACTTTATTGTAACGTCAGGCGCTAACAGTTGATACGATCGAGGTCAAAGGGTCCACCTGCGTTTCATTGTGCCACCGAACGCATGAAAATTTATTTTGCCACTGTGGCGTGAATACTTACGATCATACGCTCGCACGCGTAAAATTTACGCGGACGAATTAAAAGTATCGTAAAATACGGTGCGTGCGCGAAATGATCGACATTCCAAATTCGTCGAATGCATTTTTAATTTGAGATTGCAGCATTTTGGTTCGCGTTAACGCCCGTAAAAACCGTGGCAAAGTCGGAAAATCCGCTTCTGGTTCGCTCATCACAAAGCTTTGGAATTAAAATGCACTCTATTTTTTTTTTCGTTCAATTGCGAAACAAACTCGTCGGCACTTACAGCGCGATATCGTTTATGCACATTTCCAACCGGCGGTAATTCCGTGTCTGTTTTATTACGTTTTTTATTTTTTTTTTTCAATTAATTTTTGCGGTTAGATAATTTTACGAATTCACCGTTTTTCATGTATCACGAAGTCATTACAATCGACGAGCAATGTAGGTCGCTTATTACGTTATTCAACTGTTTCACGAATTATTCAGTAGCAAATGGAAAATTATATTCGTACAATTGCGATATAAAATTATTAAGTAAATTCTTTACTTTTTTCGGCGAATTCGAACACCGAAGTCTTGTAGCAATCAAAAATTATGATTATTACGGGAGATTGTGAGAAAAATTGTGTTCGAGTTATTTCGCGGTAAAAGAAAAAACAGATTCTCACTGCGACCTATATTTCAGTTTAGTTGCGCGAAGCGACGTCTTACCCTCTCGAGCACTCTCGACCGCGCTCGGAAACGTGGTATCTGAAATTTTAATATTCACGTACGGGAAATGGAATGTCCATGCGTCTCGAGAATACGAAGTACACTGCAAATGCTGTCGAAACTATAGTGCGAGAGCTTTTCGAACGAATTAAATGTTAATGGACGACTAGCCGGTTAAAATCCCACGAAATCACCATAGACCGCGGTTTTTCATTCTTCTCCATCCGTTTCTCCGGGCCTTGTTGGAAAAATCTTCCTCTCGTACACTTTGCATTCCACCAAATTCATTTTACATACCTCTGAAAGTGCTGATAAGATAATAAATAATCTTTTTCAAGCCGATTTTCGTATACAAACGGAATAGAAAATTCGTTTTTCACTCTTATCCATCTTTTTTTCGAACTTCGTTGCAAAAATCTTCTTTTCGTACGTTCCAAGTACTATAAAATACATTTTACAACCTTCTGGAGGTATCGATGAAATAACTAATATTTTTTTTAAGACGATTTGCTTATCCAAAAAAAAATGAAAATTCATTTTATCCACAATTTATTTGAGCGTTGTTAAAGAAGAACCTTTTTTTCATAAATCCCACGAAATGCGAAATTTTGTAAACCCCCAAAAGTGTCCATAAAATAATGAATAATCTTTTTCAAGACGATTCGCGTCTATGTTGAAACGAAACGAAAATTCGTTTTGCGTTTATTCCATTTTGTGAACTATGAAGGATTCGTGATGTAAAATGATTTGCTTATTAATTCGCGCGATCGTTGTGCATCTCACGTATTGAATATTACGTGTGGAACGGTGGTTGCACACGCGGTGGAAAAATAGTTATTTATAATGCCGCGGATATTGCGAGTATATTACCAGCGGAGTGATCGTACGTCATTAGGTCGAGCAACGAGGCAGACTGTAATTACCTGGAGTCCCCGGGGGCCCCCGTCGATCCCTCGGGATCTCACGCACTCGTCCGGGCTTCTCGTTTAATAGCAGTAGCTCCGTTTCGTAAGAAGCGAAAAAGAAAAAAAAATGAAAAAAAAAAAAAAAAAACGGTCATCATCATCATCTTGGCCGTATAACGGATCGTCCGATGCACCGAGAGATGCATCGTGAGCTTGGCTCGGGCCCGATCAAGTCCGAGAATCTGTTCGTTTATGCGCCATCGTTCTACGGTCGATGTTCTCATGACGATTCATCGGTTCACCTTGGGTTCGTTGATGGTCCTATTTGTTGTCATTCAGCTTCTTTTCCCTTGGGGGAGGGGGGAGATCAAATTTACGACGACACTGGGGAACGGAAGTGGAAGCTGTGGAATTTGGGTTAACCGTTTGTGGAAAATAAATTCCAAGGTCATTTACACGCAGCGTTGATGTTTGGATAAGATGGGTATGACAATCAAAAGTGACGATGATATGTCCTAGGAACCATCTCGAGCTTTTAGGGCTGGAGAATTATTAGGTACTTAGCCCAGTCTTCACAAACAAAAACATAAACGAGCCAATAGCTTAGACTCGTGATTTATGTGTACAAACATATTTTTAACCCCATATTTTATCGTTACTCGCATCTAGAACAATACTCGAATGATAATTTATTGATACTCACGTTTTTCCGATGATTCCATTTTTAATTATTTACGATTGAAAATATTTTACTATCGCAGAATTTCGTAAGACTTATTTTCGATAAAATTTATTATAATCAACTGTGGGGACATTATTTTTTATTTATTTTTTTATTAATATAAATATCAGATTTTCCCATGGGAGAAAAATATAAACGGTGGTTATAAGGTTTATGATGATTATGAAGGTCTTTTCGATCTCGTGGTAATTATTAATCTCGTACCAAAAATTGCAAGAATCAAATTAATGAAAATAATCAAATCGAATTTCGATGCATTTTCGTGATTCGTGAAGTCGAATCCGCGAAGATTCGAAAATCCATTTGAGTAAAATGTTGAGAAATGATCCGCAACGTATTCGTTGCCACTGGCGAGAGATGTGAAGCGCGGAGACCGTGGCGAAGCACCCTGTGACTCTCGAAACAGGTCAACCATGGAGTCCAAGATAAACCGACCGATATTAACCGTGGAGCGAATGTCCCACGACACAACGCTGAGAGACCTTCGACGAACGTTCATTTATCCCATTGGGAACATGTTCCATGACGCATACGACAATCCCACAGCGTTACGTCATCGGAATAAATATTTTGACTGTCGGTCTATTAATTGTTATTTTTTATTCATTAATCGTCGAATTGATGTGTTTAAGTATGGTTTTTTAAAATGTTTTTTTAATCGTGAGGACGTGGACGTTATCAGACCAGCCAATGGATCTTGAGAATTATTTATTTATTTATTTATTCATTTATTATTTTTTAAATTGAACCATATATATATAAATATGTACCATTGTTAAAAAAATAGAAAGAAAAAGAAAATGTTCACCAGCGAAACTGATGGAAGGACACACGATGATGATGAATTCTTCCTTATGAATCGAATAAGCTATCCCGTTCTTCAACAATTCTGTGACTTCTGACAAAGACTGTTTATGTATATATATATATATTCCGTTTCATAAATTATTCTTCCGTAATTTGATATTTTCAAACGGACCCATACATTTACCGCGTACAACGGACTGTCTGACAGTCAGAAAGATGGGGACAGTGGATCGGCTTTGCCCAATGTGAACGGGGCGCAAAGCCCATCGCGTAATACGGCTTCTGGGTTCGCTCGGCAGTCATAAATCATCAACCGGAATACTTGCCCCGCTCGGGGGACGCGTTTATCCCTCGCGAATGTTCGCAACCCTTATCCTACGGTAGCGCGACGACACAAGACGGTTCGGCTTCCCACGACCGAGGAAAGATGTTCCGACAGCGAAGAATTTCATAACTTCTTAATTGCACATACCGCGAAAGCACCACTCATTTACATTTATATATTGCATTCCGATAGCATCGCCATACTACATCGCATAGTTCGAGGTCGTTTTTTTTTTTTGGTCTAACGCATCGGGCGCCATCTATATATATAACACATCATCCGAAATCCATTAACCGTCAAATTTCCAACGCGAGGTTGACGCAATATCGAATCGTGATCCCTTTTTTTATTTTCTTTTATAGAATGTTGTTATCGAATCGAATATAATGGATTGTTGATATTTGTACTCAACAGTTGTGGTGCATGTTTGTTAAATATTCGTTTCAAATTTTTCGTTTTTATACACACAAATTGGTAAAAAAATGTTTTCAATACAGTTTCATGCGTCTGAATAATCTTGTTTTTCATTTTTTGAAAAAACAAATTAATATATCTAGTAATTTGGTATGAAAATACGTTATTGATTGTCCAGAATCTCAAAACGAGAATCTTCCGTTGAATGAACCGCTTCGCAGAAAATCACAAGTCAACTCAACAACCTCGTTATAAAAATAAACATTCGGAATTTCATCCCCCGTTGCAATTTTTATTCCGAAAAATTGAGGTGACGAAGCAGCAGTTGAATAATCACAGCAAGCTCTATCCTCGCAACATTCTCCCATTTTCTTGTTCTCGTTGATACAAAAAAAAAATAAAAAAATTTGAAAACATAAATAATTATAATTATAATCCCATTGAAACACGATCCAATTCCAGAATATCGAGTTTCCTTCGGGGAAATACACGTTGGATAGTGTAATTTACTCATAACGTTTTCACAATCCGGTTAACAATCTTCGTTCGTGCAACGAAATTGGATTTTCCGAACAGCGGACAAAATCGAGCTTTCGGACATTAAAACGGGTCTCGGGAGAAAATCTTGACTAACTGGCAATCGTGAAAACATTGATATTCATTTTCAACCTTATCCGCGATTTCGCGGGCAATGAGAACGGCGTGTGAACGGTGTTGGAATTATTTCGATGTTTCATCGGTTTTACGTGTACGTTAACAATTCCCTGAGGAGTTGGGGGGGGGAAGGGAAGGAGGGCGCACAGACGCGGAATCATGATTTGCTTAGCGGTGAATCCAATTTACTCGTGTCACCCGGGAAATCAGATATCTTTTCTCCGGAAAACATTGTCGAACACGTCTGTCCTCGAGTGTTCATCGAAGTGTTGCGTGTCGCCACTCCAATGTCCTTCCCCATTGCCACTCCGATGGTTTCTTTTCGTCCTTTCACCTTCCCTCTTCCCTTACGTCTCCCCGCCCGCAACAACGAACCTAAAACGTTTACACAACGAAGTTGAATATCACACAGACAGCAGAACGAACGTCACGGTTCTTCATCTGGTCTACGCGACGTGATAAAACCGTGCAGAACCGAGAACAAATGCTGATGCACATTCCCATGTGGCATCGCCATCTTATTCGTCTTTTTCCGGTTCATTACTTCCCAAGCAATACATTTACATGGTACGCATCGACTTCCTCGTAGAATTTTCTGACAAAATTTATTTGTATTCTTCGGACTTTTTTTCGTACCATAATTTTCGGTTTTATATTTTTTCAACGATTTGGAAAGGCAACATTTTCTCAAAGGCTCTCTACTGTTCCCTGTTGAATGCTTAGGTCTTCCGGTAATGTAAAAAAAATGAAATAATTGATAAAAATTGGCAAGCTGATCATGCAACCAGGAATTGCAAAATTTTATATTACACCGATCCTCTGAATTATTAAACATTTTATTCTTGTGTGTGTATAATAAATATTTAACTATCCATCTAACTATAACATTTTTTTTGAAAATTGTTCGAAAAAATGTATATTTTTGTTTTGAATATTTAAAAGTGGTTGATTATTTAAAATTAATTTATAAATAATTTTTGGTATAATATATTAATTTTTTTTATTTTTCGAAACCATTTGTTAGCTCTACTTTGGGATATTCACAACTTATTTATTTATAGTAGCAGTAGTAGTAGGTACATTCATTGACAATATTTGACGAGTCTTATGTTTATAATGATCTCATACATAATCTCGTGAAATTTTACAATGCCAAAAGGCCGTCGACCAAAGTGCTCCAGGCCCTGATTTTCATCAATACTCCATCATCTTACATGCTTACATTCAATGATTCAATGATGGATCTCATCGATGCATTTCTATTCCTCCAGTAGCCTTTTTTATTATCAGCTATTTATATTTTTTTCTAAAATTTTGCAAACAGATACGTAATGCTTGAAGCACTTTTGTTGCATTAAATATTAGTGAGACGCTACTGTCATGTCAGCCTAAATTTCTCACTGGCTCAACTGTACTGCCCCCCCCCCTCGCCACTCCTCTAGCCTAATGTCCGTCGCTGCATCGCAACTTAGAGCACTAAAAGCATTATGAAAAGCTGCTCTCGGCTTCGGCACTCGTCAACTGTTGCTGTGTGTGTGTGTCTTTGGTTTCGCGAGCATCGTCGATACCCATCTACTCGATGGTCTCTGTGCTCTAAGACCCCATCGAAAATGACGTCGTCCATTTTGCGAGAGCGCGTAACGGTGCAAGTATATATGGGTAGTACCGGGTAGTGGCACTTGCCGAGCTCGCTTCAGCAATCAAGAACTGCTTGATCGTTTTGGGGGTGTCTGCCGCGAAGAGAAAGATTATATATATATATATGTATCAAAGTGGTCCTTACCCAAAGTCATTCTTGAACAAAATTACGTAACCCCTCACATAGGTTGCAAATAATTTTTAAAAAATGTTTGTAAAGTTTCTTCATCCTATCATCATACTTACTCATGCCTGTCGAATTTTAATTGTTTTTAATTATACACCATGAAATGTTTATGGAGTTTAATTATCACAGTTAAAAAATCAATATAAGAAAAATTTGCTCAATATGCTTTCTTCATCAGAAAGATGCGGACTTTACTTTAAAAAAATGTTAATTTCCGAAAACAAAATGGCGGAACTGATACGCCGGCTTGAAGATTAAAAAATATCGAATAAAAAAAAACTGCAGTGGAACTGATATGACGACATAAAATATCGTATATATTGGCATATTGAGTCCTAAATTCACGTCCAATGACCCACAAAAGCGAAAAAACATATTTTTAGCGTAATTTCAAATTTCAAGCAGCCATATTAGTCACGTCATTTTGTTTTTAGAAATTAGAACATTTTTCAATCAAGAGAAACATCTTTGTGATAAAGGAAGCATATTGAGCACATTTTTCTGGTTGATATTTTAGTTATGATAAATAAACTCGATAAACTTTTCACGGCACATAATTTTGAAAAATAAAAACTCCACAGGCGTGGATAGATAATAAAATAAAATTAGGAGACTCCGCGAAAAAATTTTTAGAACTATTTGGAACTTATCTGTAGGGTTACGACATTTTTATTAAGAAATTACTTTTCTAAGGACCACTCTAATATATATGTACATATATATACGTAAAGGGCGAGAGTGAAGCGAGATGGTAGACGCGAGAACGCCGACCGCGAAAAGGGGGTAGAGAAAGACAGTGGAGGGTTCGCTTCGAGTGCTCGAGAGCACTCTCCGGCGTCTTCGAGCGTACACACAACCCTCGTAGACAATAAAATACGGATTACGCCGTGAGAGGGCGAGATGGGCCGCGCGGGGCGGGAGAAGGGGGGGGGGAGGTTGGTATAGAACTAGGCCCGATGCTTCCGACGGCGCTGACGACGACGACATTGAACAAGCACAACCTCGTCTGCAATTATTCCCGAGATGTTCATCGGTCGTCGTCTACGTCTTTCCCACCGCGCTACATCGTACCTACCCGATTCACCCGAAGAGCTATCCGGGCCATTGTCCCAGATCACTTTGGGCCATTTGTTGATTGCTTCGTTTATCCGAAATATCGATTTATAACACATTCGACGAATTTTTATAAAACTATTATCGGCGAAATTCTTGTTGTATTTTCTTATCATTTTCGTATAATAATAATAATAATAATAATAATAATAATAATAATAATAATAATAATAATAATAATAATAATAATAATAATAATAATAATAATAATAATAATAATAATAATAATAATAATAATAATAATAATAATAATAATAATAATAATAATAATAATAATAATAATAATAATAATAATAATAATAATAATAATAATAATAATAATAATAATAACACAACCTCATACAAGAGCACACACCCATATACAGATACCAACCACCGAACATACTTGAAAACAGACACTACAAATTATACTGGAACAGAAGCATCACTACAGACAGGACAACACCACACAACAAACCAGATCTCACGCTCATACACAAGCTAGAGAAAATCACCCAACTCATTGAAATATCAATACCAAACACCGGAAACATACAAAAGAAAATAGGAGAAAAAATTGAAAAATACATTCAACTAGCCGAAGAGATTAAAGACATGTGGCACCAGGAAAAAGTCGAAATAATACCAATCATCCTATCATCTACAGGAGTCATACCACACGATATTCACAGATACATTAGAGCCATACAACTTCACCCAAAAACATACATTCAACTACAAAAATCCGTTATTATAGATACGTGCTCACTAACTCGGAAGTTCCTAAATGTACTATAAGACTCATGTATTGGATTAGCTTAAATGTAATATAATATACTATAAGATTCATGTATTATATTAGCGTAAGTGTAATATAATGTAATTTAACAGTTGTAAAGAGAACACGCTTGACTATGGTCCGCGTGTTTCTCTACTAAACCACCGGACAAAATATGTAAGTCCGAGAAAAATGGAATAATAATAATAATAATAATAATAATAATAATAATAATATAAAATTCAGAAAAAATTATATTACAGTCAGCCATACATTTTCTTTTCGATTGATATATAGATATATTTTTTCCTGTTAACGACATTACACACACACACACACACACACACACACACACACACACACACATACACACACCGACGTACATAAATCGTAAGAATTTATCAGCCGGTATGTGAGTGCGGTTGAAAAACGAGAGGTGATAAGGAACCATTGAGATATCGCCAGTTGTCACCGCCCTTTTCCGTCCCGACTGATGCGGCGTCTCCATCAAGACCCCCACACGTCCATCGCACGGTGCATCGTATCGCGAACCACCACGTGGCCCCCGATAATTTTTTTTTTTTTGTTTTTTTCTTTGATTTTTTTTTCTCGACCGTAATAACGATGAACGCTTTCTCTGTGTTTCACCACCGGCATCGCGAGCAGTCGCTACACGACGTCGTTAATACCGCTTACTATTGTGCACTTAGAGTTCTAACGAGCGGCACTTCCGCGTTTGTACGTGAGCGTCGTTGTCGTTGTCGTCGTCGTCAGAGGGCGCGGCTCATCGGTCGCAACACATTGAGGATGAAAAAAAAAATAAAAAAAACGTCGCCCTGGGTAATGGCGAAGATTTCGCAACTTTGGGGGTCCGATGATTGTGTGAGGATTCGACCTGTGAATGTGTTTGTGAATTTAATCGATTTACCGAACGTTAAGGCATCAACAATTAGTTTGGGATACATGTTTTTTTTTATACCCAAGTAAGACTTTTCTTTGTATTGTCGATAAAGTTTATAAGATTAGGAATGTCGATCGCAAAAGTTGCAGATTATTTAAAATTCGTGATTTGAAAATTATTCTTTGACATAGTTGACACGATGATTATGAGTGGAGTCAATCTGTGAATATATTTTTGAATTTCACCGATTTAACAAACGTTGATTCATCGGTGATTAGCTCGAGGGAACATTATTATTTTATTTTATTTATTTTTTAGCTGAGAAAATCAATAAGATTGAAAATATGATCAACGCAAGCTGCAGTTCATTTGAAATGAGTGCTTCAAATATTATCCCGTAATTTATATAATTATTACATATAAATTATTTGAAAATCTGTCAATCGACAATCATTCTCTCTCACAGAATCACAAAATTTGTAGCAAAGACATATTTCATTACTGAGAAAATTAATAAAACTCAAAAATATGATTCACACAAATTGCAGTTCATTCGAAATCTGTGTCTTCAATATCATTCACTCCCAGTGTCACAAAATCTCTTTTCCAGGAAGCCCAATACAACAAAAGTGACAAGCTATCGAAGAACGACAAAAAAAAAATGTTATCTGACGACTCGACAGTATTTCCATGGATCTCCCTGTAGACTTTTCCACTCGCTCATCGCACGCTGCAGGTCCATAAACATCCACATCCCCCCCCCCTCCACCGCCACATAGACACAACGGTATCCAGATGCCAATGTATGTATAGGACGCTGAAAAAAGTCAAAGAAAACAGTTTCAAGATTCGAAATTGCCCAGAGGTATCAGTATCAGCACTACCGAAAACTTCGAGCAGCGATATATTGGCTTCGGAGTAAACTGTGCGGTCTATGATGGATACATGTGCGATGGCGGCAGCCATTCGACTGCCCCAAGTACCGCAGTGGCACCCCCCCCCCCTCCCTCCCCGCCCATCAACCTCGAAAAGTGGCCGATCTCCAACGTGTGCAGACTAGCCAAACTCACACTCGTACATCAGAGTTTTCGTGGCAAACATCGTTCGGTCAATCGTGCAGTCCTGTTTACCAATGAAGGTAAACGTGAGGATGTGGCCAAGCGACGAAGAACCTTCGATGGGCCGAAATACGTTGAGAAAGTGAGACAGAACGAACATATAGTTTTCGCACCGAAGAAAATCCACGTTGGCCATGAAGTGCGAGCGATATCTGGTTGCCACGAGATCGCTGGGCGCCTGAAGGGTTACAGCGGGCGGCGGGGGGGGGGGGGGTAACCCACGAGTTACTCTCGTTAGTTAGCTCGGTCGTTTCGATCGACCGGAAGTCAACTCGTGAAATAGACATCGACCGGCTGTTTATATCGTTTGGATCGGCTCACGCGCGCCCTCTGCACTCCCTTAGACTGCTCTACTTCTTCGGCTAATGCAGTTTTCGAACTTTCCACGCTTGGCTGTAGCTTTCGTTCGTGTGTAAGTGTGTGTGTGTGTGTGAGTTACATATAAGTATGAGCGCTATACGAGCGACAGTGTTGCCCCTTCGAAAACTACGACTGTGGGCTCTTCGCGTCGTTGAAGTGTGCTCTCCATTGGAACACACTGGTTTCACGTTTGACATGTAAACCCGGTCGTCGACGAGTTTAATTGGAAAACCCGAAGTATCGACAACGGCGATGCCCTAGTGTCACTAAACGTTCGGATTGTCACACGTTTTGACGATTGTTTCGACGCTTCTAAACGTTCGGGTGCAGTATCGATGGTCGAATAATTATTTCGAGGATGTTCGATCCGAATTTAACCAGCTAGAAATTCACGCATGGGGCTGTATGATTTTGCAATACTTTGAACGGCCAATTTTTTCGAACGTCTGCCAGTCGCGCGGTTTCTCACATTCAGGGATGGGCATCCATTGAATGAAAATGTATTTCAAATACTTTTTGGAACAAATAACTATGATTGATTATTACGAAAGAACCAATATTTTCACATTTTTGTAATAATTATGGTCAATTCACGTAAATTATTATTATACAATGGATTTGAATATTTAACAAATCTGATAAAATTCATTATAATTTGGTCCGAAAAGTATTTGAAATACATTTTCATTGAATGAATGCCCATCTCTGGCCCCGACTTTCGAGCTCCAGTCACGCCTGAACTATCAATGTTAGGTAGATAATGGTAGAGACTTAATTTGTAGGAAATTTTATTCTCTACAACATTGCTAGTATGCACATTTGGTCTTCAGAGCGTCGTTTCGTCAGCGTTTGGATGGGAAGATAAAAAATAAATTGATTTTTTTTTATCGTTTCAATTGTTTTGCTCGCAACAATTCAAAGAATTATCCTTGACATTTTTATGGTGTTCATCAATGTAATTTGAAAGATTTTCGGCGGTAGTCGTAAGCTTTTTGTCAGTTGATTTAGGTTGAAAAAATCAACAACATTGGACGGTGTGCCCCGACGCACGTAGTCTCGGGGCAGTCGAACGAGGTACGCAACCATACCTTCATATACATGTATACACATGTTCTAAATTCTGTCCCCTCGAACCATCGTGCGTTCTGAACATTGATCGTTCCGAATCTCGATCAACCTAACCTCCAATTTACCAAATAATTCTGTACCAAGCAACATATGCGAAATCGTCAAATCTCAGACACTTACGTATTTATATAATACATGCGTGCGCACTTTGCCGCGTCGTTTTGATGGAATTTTAAGCGCGAATTAATGTCCCCGCCCGACGGCACAAGCCTTTTTCGACATTTTTTTCGTTGCCTTCATCCCTCGCGGTGTTGTCCGTATTATATACATAAAAGAGGCATCAAGGCTTAATAACATTTCGCACGATCTCAAAAAGTTCATACGCGGTTATTCACGACACGCGTAATACGTTAATACATTGAAACACCGCGTGGCAGGTTCGAGTGGGGAAGTTCCCTCGTTCGCATCTGCCGGTCGTGTAAAAGCTCTCCGCGATGCTGGAACTGTGCACAAGTGAGAACGACGACAAAAACACGTTTGTCCCCGAGGCAGGACGAAACCAGAGAGAGTGAGAGAGAGAGAGGGAGAAAGACAGTGAGTGAGTGAGACGGAGATGGAAATTCGAGGGACGATGGTGGAAATGCGGTGCGCAAGTGGTTAATGAAAAAAAAAAACAGATAAAAAAAAAAGAAATTGAGAGAAAAAAGAAACGAAGAAAAAAAAAGTTGCAAGTCCCGGAGGGTACTGCATAAACGGGAGTAATAATCAGGGAAGCTTGGGCCACTCTTCGGGTAGCCTGCGGGAGCTACCGGAGCGGCCGCCGATGCACGAACCGGGCTGATCGTCTCGACCGACTCCACCCCCCGCTCCAGCGGTCTACCCCCGCGGGCGCATATTCGGATGGTGCATCGACGCATGCACCCAGCCACCCTTCTCTCGCCTTTCTCACAAAAAATTCGAAACCGTTCACGTTTATGCGCCCGTTCTCGTTGATTCTTTTTTTTTTTCGGTTGGTTGGTTGTTTTTTTTTTTTTTTTTTGTGCTGTTCGATTCGTACATCGGGACGAAGCGATGTGCGCGAGCGAAAAGCTGCACGATTACAGTGGGGGCCCTTCTTGCCACGTTGGTAACGATGATCGTGGCAACGCGCTCCTGGCTAATCGAGTGGCGCTCGCGGGTTGAAGAAAATTTCACTGGCCTTTTACTCGGTGCAACGGTTCGCGAAGCCATCGAAGCATCGCGTACAATTTCTAACGGGCGCATTTTGGGTCCACAACTCGTTTGCTGAATATAACTATCTGGGAAAATATAAAAAAAATAAAAATTGTATTGTCAGATAAGGAATGTCGAAATGTTAACGTTAATTAAGAGGGGTCGATAGAATGAGTATTATGATCGCTTGCGAAGATCCAACACATTCAGATGAATAACGTGAGAAAATAATAATTTCAAACGATAAATTAATATATTATATTATTTTTGTCTTTTTTCTTTTAATTCATTTATTCGTTTATCAATTGCGTATATTGATATTAATTTATTTGTATGAGCTTTTTTCATAAGAGTATAGGTTTGGACTGCAAGATTCTAACACGGCTGGAATGTAATTTTAGATGTTGAATTAGAATTTAAATTAATAGTAGACAACAAATTCTTCAATCTCACGTTATTAGGTGAGCTTATGACAAAAATTTCGATGAAGCTTGCTCATCACACGTTCAAAGTGATCACCCACATTCAACGTGATTAACAACACATTATTTTCATTATTGTTATTAATAATCATGATCGTCCCCACAAAGTACATCAAGGCTTCCGATCCATGCAGCATGCTGCGCATAGAAACCTTTTTTGCCGTAAATACTGGAGCATCCCATTATCATTATTCTTTTCTTCGTATTTTCGTTTTCTTTTTTTTCGTTCTTCTTTTTTTGCGTTCTTTGACTGGTACATTTGCTGCGCGCCGTGGGCGTGGACGTATCACGGCCGAGCGAGCTTTAGCGCAAAAGCGCATACACCTATGTACAATATATATATATATGTAGACGACGGTGGGGGGGGCGCGGGCAATGAGCCGCTGTGCATCGGGCCAGACGTGCGTACCACGGCCGGTTGTACTTTGACAAGCGTGTATGTGGCCGAAGGAAGAGAGCGGGCAGCGGTGCGCGAGAGCGATGCACAGGAAGGAGATGATACCGCGCGTTGGATCGCTCGTTCGGTCGCTCGCTCGCGCGCGCGCGCCTGCGCCGTGGCAAAAGCCGGCGCGCGGGCAGAGGCACACATGAAAGGGCGCCCAGTGTGCCTCGAGGGGCCGGGGGTAATATAACTTTAATGCGTGCTTAGGCGCAACACCGCCGACACACCTTTCACGCGGTGCGGGCTTGCAGCGCCCACCCGCTTCTCGGTGGCTCGCCGCGTGCACGCCGGCCCGTTGAATTCAAGGTGCAAGGTTACGGTATGATGTACGATCGCTACGGGCTCCCCCTCCCCCCCCTGACGCCGCGGTATTTCCTGATTGGGAGCATTTGTTTCGCGGGATTCTCTTTTCATCGGACATATTTTATCTCTCTCTGTCTCTTTCGCTCTCTCTCGCTTGCGCTCTCCCTCTCTCTCTCTCTCAGGAGGATTTGGAAAAGAGATGGGACGATTATTTTATCCTTATTCGCAAACTATCTGTTTTTTTTTTAATGTTTATTTTCTCTGATTCTTCATTGTCTCTGTTCGTTCAACTGGACCGCGGGAAGGGGGAAGTGGAGAGCAAGGCGGGGGGGGGGGAGGAGGTACAATGAACGTACGATTAATGTGAGAACGAGACATATGAAGCATGGAAAAATAATTTTCTTGGGCTGAAGGACTCCGGTCGATGGCCTACTGGCAATATATATATTTATATATGTGTATGTGTGTGTATTATATATATATATATATTGAAATCTCTGTATTAGGGTAGTCATTGAGAATTTTTTCTTTGTCATTCGCCCGTGGAAAGTTAGGTTTTGATGGAAGAAAAGGAGAATTTTTTTTATATTTGTCAAAAACATTATTTCGAAAAATAATGCCGAATTATGATCAGGCTCAATTTTTTTGATCAAGGTACAGTTTTTTGGGAAATTTTCCACGAAATATCCAGATTTGGGATTGAAACTATCGAAATTATTTTATAAGAATTCGAATTATTTATTAAAAATCATGGAGTCATTTTTTTATAAAAAATGTGTATTCATGGAGATTGTAAGAAAAAAGGAGCTTGCGTAATTTTTTACTAAGCAATTCAATATCACAAAATCAACCTCGTATAGTAATCTGTGCTCATATTGAAAAAATTAAATTATCTTCTGTGATATTTAAAAACGGTTGATTCATCGAAATAACGACTGATGGTAAAATGTAAAATAATGATAAAATGAAATTCGTGATGCATGACGTTGAAAGGGGGGTGGGGCTGTTTCAGGGCAATGAACCTCTGGAGCCAATAAAAGTTGAATGCATTGGATTACGAGAGCGGCATCGTAAATATTGCATACTATTGGGACTTTTTTTTTATAGAGAGGAACTAATAGTACATCATGGACTTCTGTAATGTACGATATCCGAGCTCGAGTGTTTTCTTTTTTTCTTTTTCTTTTTTTTTTAATGACAGTTCGAATATATCTTCAAGTCATAATACACGGATATAAAAATACCCACTATAACTCAACTCAACGTCGACAGAGTGAGGGATGACAAGAGGGTGGTGTTATTTTGCTTCCTCCCCCACGTGTGTGTTTTATTGCCGTAACTTGGAAGAACGATGTTTTACCTTCGTTCGTCGGTGAGAAGTTTTTATTTCCGTTTTTTTTTTCTTCATTTTTTTTTATTTTTTATTTATTCCAACGTACGAGCAGATGGGATATCAACAGGGTCACGTAAATTTTCACATTTACTACGATGTTGAAGATTAAACAAGACGTGAAAAGTCGTTCGCACCGAGTGTCACCGGTTAAATATTTTCTTCTCATCGATCGTCACGATAAGATGTAACGTAAATTTATGGCACAGCATCGATGGCTGTTATCGCACCGTTTTAGATGCAAAAAAAAAATAATAATAATAATGAATACAAAACGATTTCACCTTCATTCTTCATTTCACTCTTGATCGAGTAACTCAATGAAAAAAAGAGGAATTCAACACCCGATGAGATTTTCTGAGATTATTTTATTTTCTAATTAAACTAATTGAACAAATCAGCGAAAAGTTTTTTTTCTTCTTCATTTGCAAACAAATGTTTTACGTGTTAACTATAAATGGACAAAGTTTCGACGCGATTATTTTTCACTTAGCTGATACTTTTATAAATTTTCTTCACCAACTGAAATACAAATTATTTTTTAAACGGTTCAGGGGTTATGCATCTTTTTGGAAATTCTATACTTCTTTTATGAAATGCTCGTTACTTAAGGAGTAATGGCCCGAATTGAATGTTCATTTTATTTTTAGTGATGGGTTTTGTTTTCCATACAAAAAAACTCGAAAATTCTAAGAACTTGTTTTGACCAATATCTCATGTAGGTACTATATATATATATATATATATATTGTTTTTCTGAAACGTATTTTTCACATCCGTCTGGCCCTCGTCCGATCGAAATTGAAAGGGTTGCGGTAAGATTTTACGTGTCTGTATCGATTCAGGCTGTTCGATCGAATAATATATATATATATAATATATATATATGTGTGTGTGTGTGTGTGTGTGTGTGTCTGTATAAAATATATTTTGCAGGCTGCACGTGCAACCACCCTTCTGGCAGACCGGTGGCTCGTCGAACGGCTATTTACGATCGAAGCACCTAAGGGCAAAACGTACCCGCCTTGGTTCAACCCGGCCAAAGGCTTTCTTCTCAGAATCGAAGGGTTGGATCGTATTCCAGGAGAACGACTTTGCTTCGCAATTGACCGAACGAGCAGCCAGACCCGAACGATGTAGCCTCACGTCGAGCCGTGTTACCGTCGAGTGCATCGATCCGACCGACTCGCACGAGCCAAAGTGAGCGAGAGCCAGAACCCATCCGATTTTTTCCTTCCAACGTTGTGGTCTCTCCCGCACTCGCGAAAATCTCATATACTTTGTCGAATGTATCGTATCGCGGGATTCCATAAAATCTCATCGTCTTGGTTTGCATGGGATTTACAGTTGCAACCTCTGCGATCGTAAATATCGGCGAGTCACGAGAAAAAAACAAAATTGATTCAACGTTTTTCAGATGGGCATATATTTATAAAGTCATTGTGGAATTATTTTTTACGGTCGAATTTCTTATTGGAATAATTATGAATTTTTTTTTATGATAACTAAAGCTATTGATTGTAGTTATTTTTTTTTTGCCGAAAAAATTATCGAATTTTTTTTTTTCTATTTTGGGTATAAGATATTTATAATTTTTATGAGTTGAGTTTAGCATAATAATTAGATTATATAATAATTTTCTATAATTATTCGAATTATAAGCAAATTATAATAATAATTAAGTCAATTGTTATTATACTAATTCGCTATTAGTATAATTTATTATAATAGCATTAATTATAGTAATAATTGTTATCTTTATAAAAATTAATTTATTAATAATTCTTATCTCTTGAAAAAAAAAGCCGTTCACCCAATCGAGATTTACTTAAATTTTCACTCTCCGCATAATCTTTCACGTGATAATAAATTATTATCAGACTCGTTAAATTTAATTTTGTGAAAGTCGTCACACTCGCAAGTAACGTGTACGTACGTAACTGTGCGGTAAAAATATCGCGATGCATACTGCGAAATAAGTGGAGCACGGTTGAGTTGACAAAGTAACGAGGCAACAGTCGATAAGATCGGTATAAGAGTCGAGAAACAATTTTCCCCAAACGACTCTTGAGTCGTTGCGGTGGCCGTACGATATGCCTTCGGGGACGTGAAACGCGATGCATTTTGCAACCCTTACGACCGACACACCTTGCATCTGCATTTTTTTTTCTCATCGCTTCCACGTGACGTCAGAAACGTTTTCACCACAAAGATTGTTATCGGTCGAAACATTAAAAACCGTTGCGACCACGTACAACCCGATTGTTGTCACTGTGCAGCCTGCAACGTGCAGTCGAGGGTCCTATCGTCTCGCAATCGCAACGTTTCACATTTTTCGACCGTTTTTTCGTCTTGAAAATAATGTGTATTTATGAAAAAAAATTATTTTAATTAAATCAAGTTTTTCATATTTTATCATTTTAATTACATTTCATGAATAATTTAAAGAAGATATTTCATTTGCAAAGCTTTGAAACCGTGAAACAATTATTAAAGCTGTCCTTCAGACGTGCAGGGTGGCTTTGAGGTCGGAAAATTAAAGAAAATATAAAGAAGCAAAAATGTGGATGTGTTTACTCTTGTGATAATTAAATAAAAACAATAATTGTGCACGGCAATCAAACACAATCGAACACACGGTTGTTGGGTTCAATTATTTTCGATTTACCATTTGTGTATACGCGGCAACGCCTGACACAATAGAATCGGTTCGTATCGGTTGACGATATAATATTACAATAGACAAAGTTATCGGTCCTCGTCATCGTGCTGCGGTCCCGATGAACAATAAACCGGATATCAATTGCATTGTGAATCAACAAACGTGGATTCGGGAAAACGAGAGAAAGAGCGAGAGTGAGAGAGAGAAAGAGAGAGATAGCAATAGATTCATCCAGCCAGATATTATTTTATCAAGCGTCAATGATTATCATCGAAATACGATTGAACCGTGTTTCGGATGCTGTGTTTGACTGTTTGTTTCATCTCTTGTATATATTTTCGACATTCTCGCGATGTAACGATCGTTCAATGTACACGTTCCATTGTCAATGTTTATCGATACGCAACTCGTTTCAATTATGAAACATCGTGTGCGTTGGATTGCTCACAATCTGCCCGCAGACGGCTGACGACCGCGATATGTCATTTTTATTATTATTTTTTTTTTTTCGCCGGTGAATCGTTTTGCCGAGAGCATCTGTTCCACGCTGAACAGCACGATGGCGATTAACAATCGTGACGAATCACGTCAAAGTTATGTGATTTTTATTATTATTTTTTTTCAATCCATGTCACTGTGCTG
This sequence comes from Diplazon laetatorius, assembly GCA_963662125.1. Classification (NCBI taxonomy): domain Eukaryota; kingdom Metazoa; phylum Arthropoda; class Insecta; order Hymenoptera; family Ichneumonidae; genus Diplazon; species Diplazon laetatorius. The sequence goes on along the minus strand of OY759158.1, from coordinate 5,393,294 downwards.
GAAAAATAATTTTACAATTTATTTCGATCTCGTGTGGAAAAAAATTGTTTGTCATTTGTTTTGCACCTCGAAGTAAAAATATTCATAATTTTCTTGAACCTAAGAAAAAACATATTTCTAACTTTTTTCCTTTATGAGAAGAAAAATGGTATAATTGATAAATAATTTTATTGCATCAAAAACAAAAATATTCACAATTATTTTCACACGAGAAAAAAATATATCCACAATTCCTCTCCCTCCATTTTTTTCACACGAAACAAAAACAAAACCAAAATATAACTCCCTTCATAATAAGTTTCGCATTGATAGTCAATTGAAATATCCGTTCAACAGTGACATCAACAATCACCTGATGAAAAATCAGCCTTCAAGATTTGCAGCATCTCGACAAATCTTCAATCCAATCGTCAATAGATTCACGGAAAATCTAATGAAACCCACATTCTCGAAATTACATAAGCTCCAAAATGGAATTATAAACTCGACAGAGTCACGAAGCGAGTTACCAAGATTGATATAGCGAAACCCACAACAACAGCTCGTCGTTTAGCACGTAACGATGAATACGGCATAGCATGTGCCGTGGGGGGGGGGGGAGGCGAAGAGGGGATGGTATTAAGGATCGAGCAACATGCACTCGAATAGTCACAGGGCGCTGATTCGACATTGGGATACGTTTCTACAGTGTGTGTTGCCACGAGCTTAGAAGGTTGAATTTGTCCAAGTCCTAATGGCTCAACCGTGACGACTCCATCTGGCTTTCGACTGTTTGTTCTCAAAGCATATGAAACTTCGAGATTCAGACGTCCCATCTTGCGATGGTACACATCAACAGCGAACCTCCTGAACATCAGAAGATTCAAATTGTTCCACACGATTCTCGTGCTATTCATCTATTTTCGAATATCCACGACGACCTTCGAGGTTAAACAAATGGCCGCTCGTACTCGAATAAGCTCGAAGCACGAAGCACTTTGAGACACTAAACTGACAATTCCATCCGTCGATAACAATTTTATCTCGATCGAATTATTAATTGCGTTTAAATTTCGTGCGTCACGATTCAAAATCGTAGACAATCGCAGCTTCGTACATCAAGCTCGGAAAATTTATCCCCCGTGACTGCATCTCTAGCCCCCAATCAATTTTACATCACGTCATTAATTGCCCGAACTCCATCTGTCTGCTCGCGTCTAAATCTCGCGGTAACGTTCTGATTTATGTTGCATCATTAAATTCGCTCGACTCGTATCTCCCGATCGATTTCCATGACGTTTGGGATCATCGAGCGACCGCGTGTGTTATCTATGATCTTGGTTATAATTCGTTATATTCGACTGTTCGACTATCCGTTTCATCCATTTTTGATGGAATTCGTTAATTAGGAAGCTCTTTAACGGGTACGAGATTAGAAGGAGGAACGGAGAATAGACGGAATTATGAGGTAATTAATCTTCCCCAATGAATTTTTTATTAACAATGAAAAAGCACTCGAATACTGTATCGTGATATTTTTTAAATAATGTGTCGTTTGTAAGTCCTGTGATTGCTGTAACTATTCGGCAAGAGTTCGAAGCAACAGGAAAAAATTATGTTTGATTAAATCTCAGGAAAAATAACGAAATATTTGAAAAATGCATTTTCTTGCGTTATTTTCAGCACATGCTGATTCTAGAGGCAAAAAAACCTGCTGCTAATATATTTTTGATCGGCAAAGAAAAAAAAAATTGTCATCAAAATAATTATAAAATAATAAAAATAGATTTCTTGCGATTTTCGCGGCTTCTCTGGGTTCTAGAAAAAGTTATTATATTATATTGTATTATAATATATTATATTATATTATATTAATATGAGTTATTCTTGATTGCTCGAAAAAAAAAGAAAAAATCGGCAAAGCCTTGTGGAATGCAAAAAAATCGAGAAAAGCTATTTAGTTTTTTTTTTCTTCCATTTTTTTCTCCCTATTACCAGTCGCTGGAATAACGCGCGGGTCGTGTTCTCTCGCAGCGTCTTGTACCTCATTTTTCCGGTGTCTTCATGCAGAATTCAACGTGTCGCGCGGAACGCTTTGGGCCGGGAGACGGAGGGGGGGTCGAGGTGGGGAGCAACGTTAGTTCTCGGAGATATACGTTCCAACGTTCACGTGCAACTTCGCTTCAAGCACACACGTACCAAAGTGTCCAGAAACTTGGACCGTGAGCGACATACTTGCCAAGATTTGAGACCGCAATAAGACAGTACGAAACCGTGTCTCACATACGTTACCACCGAGTCGGGGGGGAATTGCGCCCAAAGTTTCTCGCACACTTGTTCCTCCCTCCTCCGCCCACGCTCCTTCCCAATCTTCGCTTAGCCGAATTACACGGCACACGTGTGCGTTCATTCCGTGCACTTCGTGCACACCAACGAAACAATGAGACCAACGAAGTAGCGACAAAAAAAAAATGTAAAAAAAATCGCAACTCGTCGTCCTGAATTATTTATGTAATTACGTGAAAGATTTTTTTTTTCAAATCCTGGTATAAACAAAGAATGGAGTTATAACCACAATTTCAAATTGCTTGCCACGCAATTGAGTCTATATTGTAATCGGATCGTCGAATTTCGTAATGCAATGAAAAATGTGTAACCGTAAAAACGAATGAATGGTTAACGACAATATCGCGTATGCATCGTCGACTCGAATGGATTCGCATTGTTTGAGAGAATTTGAAAACAAAATCAAAACGCAATTCTTTGGTCTCGTGGAATATCAGCCCCGAGAGCTTATGATGTGGGGTAGCGAAGTGACAGCGAATTTATTACGTCGTTTTGCGGATAACATTAATGCCCATTCACGATTCTAGGTTCTCGTGTTACTACGATGTTTGATTTGTCTTGACCCTAGAACGGGCATGATAGATAGTTTACGTCTGATTGTTTCAGTCGTAGTTAGGACATTGATAAATTGACACTCAGCGTAGCTCAGTTCGATGGAGCACATCGTTTGGACCCTAGAAAAGGCATGTTAGGTAGTTCACGTCATATTTTTTTATTCTTAGCTGGGACATCAACGAACTGACACTCAGTATAGTTCATTTCGATGAAGCACATCGTTTCAACCCTAGAACCAGCCTGTCAGGCAGTTCACGTTGAAGTCTGGGATTATGCGAAATAGAGGTTAACTGTGAGACGAGAGTCAGACACACGGATTGCCGGGATCCCGGTCGGGAGCTTTCACAAGAATGAGGGAATAATGGAAAAGTTACGTCGTTCTACAGAGAAAGACAGAGATATCCAAACCATAAATAGATATATATATATATATATATATATATATATATATATATATTAAAAACTCTAACGCCACTCGTACGAACGAAAACTGCAAGCTTCCGAGCAGCACGACTTGCCGGGAACTACGTATTTATAGCTTCTAATTTATTGTGAGAATTTAATGGTGGAAACTCCATTGTTTCCGACAGAGAGTGGTGGGGGCGGGGGCAAAACTGTGGCAGGGCTACCCCCGCAGCCACTTTGCCGCACTTGAGAGCGTTCACGGGGTGCGGGCCATACTCTCGCTGTAACTGCACATTGTGCCGTATATTTCAGGATGTATGGAAGAGCGGGGTGAGGGGCCAGGGGGAATGGGGAGGGGGAAGAGAAATGTCATTTTTATACAAAACTGAGAGATAATAATAAAAATTACCGTGCTCGAGGGCCATGCACACTGGTTCTCGGTCATTCTCATTCGAGTTGCAAAATCCATGGAAAAAAAAACAAAACAAAACAAAACAAAAAAGAAAACATGAAAATGAAAGAAAAAAATTATAATATAAGGTGCTTCGTTATCTCGTTTAATTAGAATGTTAACTGCGTTTCGATAGTCTGAGAAAGGTGGTTGTAGCTGAGTAGAAGCATCGTCACAGGCCCGAGGGCTCTCATTGCCGTTTCTTGAAGAATGAAAGAGAAAAATTTGTAAGACGGTTTTTTTTTTTTTCCTCGCCGAACAGACCTCTTTGCTCTCGAGAGTGCACCACTCTGACACCCTTTGCCACCCCGTCGGACCATTTCGTTCATAATGAATCCGTAAACTTTCATTTTTAATTCTCTGTCTCTCGTCCTCTGTCTCTCTCTCTCTTCTTATTTTCCGGCGCACTGTCTGTGATACTCCGAGATCTGTCCACTCGAGGTTTTCGCGTTTTTCCTGTTTATCGCAAACAATGACGGCGAAACGCAATGCGGCTGGTTAATTTATTCATGTTTGAAAAGAATAATCTGAAGCTACGTTAATCTCGGTACGACGAGGCCAGACATATTATCAGAGAATACCCACATATACGGATATACATAGGTATACATTAGGGTGTGTTGAAAAAATGTAAGCTTCTTTGATTTTTCTGGCAGTTCTTTTACTCGAAGGAAATACTATTACGAGACATCTCACAAAATTTGAGCAAAATCGGACTATATTTAGAGGTTCCGCTTTCGCGAATTTCATTTTGTCTTTGATTCAACGAATAAAAAAAATGTTTCAGCCGCAAATTATTTTTTTGGTAAATGAGAAAATTCTGACGATGAAAATAAAATGCGATCCATGGTATCGGGGTCACAAAAAAAGGATCATATTTCGTTTTACACGAAAAAAAAGTAAGCCATTTGTGTTCGTCAGTTTTCAATGATTTTCCTTGAAAACAAAGTTGTAAATTTTTTTTCTTGATATTGTAAAACAATTAATATTCCTATTTCAAGTGACCTCACTATATATTGCAATTACGTTCAATTCTCGAAATTTTTCATTTACCGGAAAAATAAATTGCGAAGAATTTTTTTTATCTTTTATTTGTTTTTATTTTTTTACATAAAACACATTGGTATCAGATGTTAATATCGATCCGTGTAACCGGTAAATCGTAAATCCAACGGATTCGATAATTAACGCCGGACGATCGGAATCCCCATCGTGATCGGGCCATTTCCTCTTTGCGATTACACCAAGAGCTTTCGTGGCATTTTGATCGAATCTCTGGGTGCCACATCGTCGTGTATACTCGTCTCGCTGATGCCGGTCAGTTGATTCGATCGAGGCGCCGAAGCCGCTAACGTTTGCAACACATCGTGGCCAGGAGAAACGACGTTGCATCGCCCCCCCCCCTTCCCTTTCCACCTCCCCGATCCCAACCGTTTCGCGATGCACACGGATTGCTTCGGCTTCCCCGATGTTCTCGTGCTTTCCGGAAATCAGGCTTAACTAATCAATAGTGGATTGGTTTGAGAATTTAATCGCCCCGACACGCCGAATATCCATCGACCGGTCCCGGGTTTGCGTGTACCCGTCTGCCGAGTCTCTGACGTTTGCCATTTCGGAAATAATTTAATCGTTGCTCTCGCGCGGTGTGCATCGCGTCATCGAGAGTCAATCGAACATATTTCTCGACGATCAGGCCAAATGCAATTTCCGGGAGCGAAAGATTGTCTATTTATCGATGCTATTTATATATCACGTAGAAAAATATACATATATACTATATATATATAGTTTCTATGGGGAATTTTCCATATCAATTTTATGTATAGTCTGTATACACAATCTATCGAAAATTCGAACATGTGATTATACATGAATTATTAATAGATTGTATATAATTTATGTATAAATTATTTTTCATAGTTAATATTATTAATTTAATGTCTAAAAATGTCAAGCACACAAAAGTTCATATATGAATGATAAATAGATTGTACATAATTCGTATATAAATTGTATTATACAAACTTTATATTTATGAATTGTTTAAAGTTTCCCATATATATATGTATGATCAAACACAGCCTATATACACTCTCTACATCGAAAATTCCACACATAAACTATGCACACTCTACCTACAGTTTACATACACTTCCATTTGACTCCGGATTATCCATTTCCTAATACAACTATTAACCAAAGTAACTTCTACATCGTTAAAAGAAAATCCATTATAATAATAATTATTCATCGCTGAATAATAAAAAGAAAAAAAGATGGACACGAAAAAAAAAACAATCGCGTATAATATCTACAAGCACGAACATAGCGCAAGGTCGATGTTCACATCGACCCCAAACTGTGCTTAAAATTCGTTCGCCAATGAATTATTTAACGAGACGCAACAATGAAGATTTGCCACCGGGTCGACGCTTCTTGCGTCGGTTGAACGATAAGTGACGCACGGGTTTACGAGCAAAAGTGAAACGTTTTCACGATGGGCCGGGGGGTTGGGGAGCTTGCGACGAGCGAGAAACGTTGTTGAAGGTCGACGGTAACGAGGGGACACCCTCGCCCCACGAACGTACCGTAAAACAGTGAGCGAAACGAGACGCACGACGCGGTGAGAAAGATGCAAACTAACCGGAGTGAATATATGCACACGGATTCAAAACCGTGACAAAGTTAACTCCCCCTTATAATCGTGTAACCATGGGTTTGTGACGCTCATCCTCTCCCACCCCCCTCCCTCCGAAAAAGCTCGTACTGTTTTACACGTTAACTCCTGTGTCACCCACGTCTGTGGCATTTAGTATGAAATATTCACATGTAAATTCACAAACACGAGCATATATATTCATCCAGAGAGATATGGAATTCGACAAACGTTCATGAGCGGCATAGAGCAGCTTTTGGGGGTGAGGGTGAGGAGCTGGGGGGGGCGGGGGCGACACAGTGAACTCGAAGCGTCACGCATATGTAAAAGCACTCCGACCGTGTGTTTTGCCATGAGCGTTGGCTCAATTCAACTCGTCTAAAAACATCATAGCACACCCCCTTCCCCCTTAACCCTTCTCTACGTTGATATTCCGATATTACCATATGTTGTCCGCGCACACGAGTATGTATGTACGTATGTGTTTGTGTGTGTGTGTAAACACATGTGGCGCGCGCATGTGTAACGCGACGGAAAAGTGTGTACGTGGAAATCTAGGGGATTTTCGTTCTATTCACCGGAGGCATCATCGCTGATGCCTCGTGTGTCCCCGAACATTTTGCACTCTCGTTTATGGTACGCTATGAAATAGCCCCCGCTTTCCGGTCCGTCGCTTGTGCATCCGCACTGAGAGCCCTTATTCCGGACGCTTTGAATTTCGTATCTCTCTCTCCCTCTCATTTTCGACAAATTCCCTGGATGACACGCGTTCAACGACAAATTCACCAGGCCTTTTTTTGTTGTCGTGCTTATCTGTTTTTTTTTTTTTTTTTTTTCGTTTAGGATTTTTTTCTATTGTTATTGTTGCGTCTCTCTACTTTCTGTCGTTTGGGATTTTTTATATATTTTTTTTGCTGCTTTTCTCTGCTTTGTGTCGTTTAGAATTTAAACTTTCTTTTTTTCATCGTTGTTTTTCTCTCTCTTTTATCGTTTGGGATTTTTGAAATTTTCATTGCTGCTTCTCTCTTCATTTTGTCGTTTGAGATTGAAAAAATAAAATTATCTCTGCTTCTCTTTCCTTTTTATCGTTTGGAATTGTTTTTTTGTTTTTTGCAGGTAAACTTATCGGCTCGGGAGTTGTAGTTATTTTTTTCTCTTTTTTTTGCTGTTGTGGCTGTTTTTTCTTTGTTTTTTATTTTTGCTAGGCGAGATCGAGTGGGATTGTGGGCAACGAGCTTTGACTCCTTTGGTGACGAAAGGTTCAAAAGGTCGTGACGCGACTGTGTGTGTGTCTTTTTTTTTCAACGATGGAGTTACTACACGCGGATCCCGAACGTGTTTGAATGTCTTTTGGGATTTAACACGACTTTGAATGCGGACGAAGTTGGCGGATTTTCCTGTGTAACATTGTAAACGTATTGCGAGAATGGTTGCGAAGGTGTCGTGTCGCTGAGGGTGTTTTGCATAACGATCAGCGATGGGGAATCTTGATAAAGCGATTCTCGCGGGGATCGGCAATTCTTCGGGTCCCCCGCCGCGTTCGAACGGCGATCGCGTGTTTGGATTGGCTCACGATGTACGGAATTTTGTGAGAATTCCAACGACAATGTCGGTTCGACGATAAACTCGGACGACGGAATTCGTTCTACGATCGGAAAAATCTGTCGAGTGAAATTTTCTAATTTTTTTTCGATAATTTTTATTTTTTCGATAAATTTCTTATTTTTCGAGTGAAATTTTTAATGGAAAAGAAAAATAAATATCCGGTCAATAATATATTCTCAAGGTAACGTACATTCATATCTTATTTTGATAACGACATTCCAGGCAATTCGAATTTCGTCAAGATTTCGATAACAATAAAAAATTATAATTCGTCAACAATTCGTAACACGTAACAAACGTAAATATGAAATAAAAAACGATCGTTCGCCCACGAAAACACTCGTAAACAACTATTTTTTTCGCAGAACAAAAAAAAAAAGTTCACAAAAAATATTTGGCGTCGCGATAAACGCGATTTGTAAAATTGTTCGCAGCCACGAAGTTCCGGAATTCAAGTCCGATCGCGCGGACGCGCTCGTCCGTGAAATTTTTCATCGACTCGGGAAACCCGACTATTGGCGACTGTCCCAAGCTTCTCGCAGTCCGTGTGACGCGGTTCGAGTCCATTCCCGGTTGTCGAACGAAAGAAAACGAACCGCGCCAAAAGTTTTCCGTGAACTTTGGGTTTCGCACAGACCTCGTCGTACCTCACTCAAACATTTGAGTTTTACGGTGGAATCTCGACCGACTGGACTTTTCCGAGTTTCGACATCCGAACGGGAAATTGTCGATGGCTTTCGCGAGTAACATTATCTATATAGTAACATTATCTATATACTATATATCGAAAAAAAGAAATCCTCTTCTTGCGAAAGCGTTGAATAAACTGCACCACGGTGAACAGTGTTTCATCCGTCTTTATCAATTATTCGAATAATCGTTGCATGAAAGAAAATCCTTGAATCGAAGTATTGTTGATAAAAAAAAAAAAGAAAATAATGTCAATCAGGAACTCCCAAGTAAAAAAATTATACTCAATCTATATATAATTTTTTGGTGTTTCCTATTTTGAGTTTCAGGACTGTAAACGAAATATGTATTAACTATTTATTTATTTATTAGTATTTTTTTTTCAATTTAGAAAAAAATTTCGTACGAGACTGTACAAATGAAATTGTGAAAATCCATTGGTCGGACGCGAAGTTGGATGTAGAGTCCCCCGCACGACAGTCCGAACGGTTGAGCCCGGTCGAACGGGTTAAGCAAGTCACGCACGCGCAATCTCCATACATCACCGTCCGAGCGTGTAAACTTTTCAACTCCCTCGCATATTCACCCCTTTCTATCCGCGAACTGTTTCTCCTCTGTCCTTATCCTTCCTCTTAACAGTCGTCCCGTTCCAATGCTTCCCGCCCCCTCCCCGCCCCGCCCTCACGCACACGATAAGCACACAGTAGCAATCCCACACACACACACACACACGCGCGCAAACGCTTTCTCGAGAGTCCTGGTCCCTCGCACCAAGCCTCCTTCCTACATTCGCTTTGCTACGTACGTCCCTTTCTCTCCTCGTCCTTCGAAGATTTTTCTTCCGCACCGTGGCGTCCCCCATTCGACCGTCCACCCCCCCCTCCGCCCCTCCTTTTCGTTCAACCCTCGAGTCCGGATGTCTCGCTCCTTCTGCCGGACTCCTGGCGCACCGCCACGAATTATTGAAGCTCAATTGGAGCCGGCAAGACTTTGCCATGGCCAACCAGCCGAGATCCCGTCCACGACAGACCTTCCTCTCTCGTTCCTTTCCCTTTGTCCTTTCTTCGTCCTTCAATCGCTATCCACTTTCACGTTTCAACCCTCATACACACACACACACACACGTACACATCTCCTCCTCCTCGCTTCTTCCACGTTCTTACGTGGTTTTTTTTTTCGAAAAAAAAAAAACAAAATAGAAAATAAAAAAATTTGAAAAATAAAAAATACTCTTCACCGAGCTCAACGACGTTGTCTCGTACGCTCTCGTCGCTGCTGAGACCTCGTTTAACGGAGCTTGGCACATCTCCGTCATCTTTTTCTTGGTCCGATCGGAAAATGCCTCCCCCCCCCTCCCCCTCACGCCCCTGCTGGCGGTTCTTACTCGTTATCCGTGCAATCACTTTTTCAACTATCTTTCAGTTTTAGCCTGCGAAGCTTGCAGCGCAGTTTTGTACGTTGCAATTGTTGAATCCGAGCTTTATCCGCTATTCTCGCTCGGACATTTTCCCATTTTTCCATCAATTTTAATCTTTTTTTTTCTTCTTCTTCTTCATGATTCCGATGGACTTTGTCAGTTTTGGTTTTGTTTTTTTTGTGGCTTAGAGAATAGTGGTTATGGTAAATTTGATGCACCTGTCATCTACGGATTACGTTCTAGATTCTATTTTATTCTTATTATTGTTGTTATTATTATACGACATCAAGAGATGAAACAAAGACGTCGTCGATGGAGCCTGAGACTTTTTTTTCGGGTTTCTTCGTTTCGTGCAATTATTTGAAATTTCCGTTCGATATCGCGTTGATGTAAAATGGAAATATCATTTCGAGAAGATTTATAAACTCTTGAAAATGGATATTACGGTGAGCCACGGAGACTATACGGCTCGGTCGCTCGTCTGCTCACTTTCCTTATCTACTGCCGTCTCTGTTTCTCCGTCTCTGTCTCTCTCACTCACGGAATCGTCGGAAAAAAAGCTTGCAATAAGATCCAACGTTAATCGACGTCCAATATTTATTTATCCCAGGATAATAAAATCGCTTCCACCATAAAATTCACCCTCGATTTGACTCGAGACAAGCGTTGAATATTCCATTCAATCGGATCAACATTTTTCCAACGATCTTAAAATCATCATTTATTTTCTTTATTCATTAATTTTTATGAGAAAAAAAAATACATAATCTGACCTTTGTTTTCTGTCAAAACAAAAGAGTAACATTTGCCAGTACTCGTAAATATAATCCATCACGAACACAAGTTCATTCGGTTACGTACGTTAATGCAATTAAATCGATATAATCACCATCCGCGATATATCACAAAATTGTCCTGCCAAGAGTTCATATTCGAAATCATAAATTTTTCTTCACCGCCCCTCTCCCCCCCCTGCCCTTGATCGTATTTTCCATCCGTGACAACGATCACGCCACCGATTTATTCATTATCATACCCTCGCATCGTACTCGCATTGGGCGAAAACCGAACGACGATTAATTGCAATTCCGACGAACCGTTAAAACATTCCATGATTATCCGTTGTGCTCGTTGAACCGTGAATTCGTGACTTCGTTGTGGTGTGGCGTTATAATTATTGCAATTAGCGTTCGAGCAATAAGAGACTGCGATCGAGTACAATAATAATTTTATCCCCTCCCCTGCCCGCCCCCCCCCTCCGCCCCATCCTGGCCGTGCTTCGGTTCGTTGGGGGTTTCGAAATTTCTCGGGTTGGAAAATCGTTGAACGGGAGCGATCGGGCGAACGAGCATATTGTAAAACAGACGTGGATGAGGTTCTCTTGAACGTTACTAACGAGTATGTATTTTGCGGGGCCCGTACGAGTGAGCGAGTCTACGGGGGTTGTGCAAAACCCCCGGGCGTGTCGCGTGGTCGCACCTATGCGGTTCCGAATTCTCTCGCACAGTTGGAACAGCAATGGGGTACCTATCCACACACACAGACACGAAGACACACACACACACGAAAAGTCGAGTACAATGCACAGGGGTGCAATGGTTACTCGTTCGCCCGCGAATACGGTGACCATAGAGAGTGAGAGAGAGTGAGAAAGTGAGAGAGGGTGAGAAAGTGAAGGAGCTCGTTGGTTCTGAACCCCCCGGTGGAAACTCTCGAGCTTTCCAGCAACAGCTAGCCAGACTGTCGAAAGCTTAAGGGTTGGTGGAACGTTGCGGCATAACCACACCGGTAGCTCTCGGCATCCCAACGGTTGCCACCCCGTAACATTGTGCATCCAGGATTATGGCGTAATGTGCGAACCGACACACCTTGGCCGGCGGGGTCTCCACCCTTTCGATCTGCCAACTCGCTCTCACCTTTAACCATCAGCCCCGACGGAGTAACAACAGTTGGGGGGGAGGGGGGCGGGGGGAGGTTGGATGGGACAGGGGACATGGGACGACACTTGCGGACACATCCTTGCCAGACTCTCCATCCGGGAGAAGCTTTGAGCTATACGTTCCTTCATTCCTGGGACCGCAAAGATTTATCGTGGTATTAGACTCTTCCGGTATTACCCAGCCCCCCTTAACGTCCTTCTCTCTGCCAACGATTACCAAGCTTGTTACTCTAATCCTCGTTTCGTCTTGATGCGGGATTGAGAATGAAGGATCTGCGGTTATCGGACGTCTGAATTTGGATTTCAGTGATGGAATGACAAAAATTTTGGCGGGGCGATGAATATTCAGAGTCCGATTTAAAATATAGAAAAAATGGTTGTTTTTGCAATGGTGGTATAAAATGAAGCTGTGGAAAATTTAAAGAGAGATGGGAGAGATGTGGAAAAATGAAGGACTTGCGGTTGTCGGACGTCTGAATTCAGATTCAATACCGAAATGACATAAATTTTGCGAAACGACAGATTTTCATAGACCAATTAAAATTGTGAAGATTTATTTTTGGGTCTTCATGTTCATTCTCGACAAAATATCACGGCCGAGTGTACAAGCTATGCGAATTGATTTTTATTGTCCAATGGTGGCGTAAAATAAAACAGTCTGATATTGAATTGCTCTTTCAACGGTGCTTTTGTATAATTCAAATTCTCGGTCGAAGGTGGCAGCTATGAAAAATCGGCATAACCGCGTTCAATGGAATATTATTTCAAGCGCAGCGACGATGGTCCCACAGGTTGAACGGAACGAGGTGCAATCGTCGAAGCAGGTGCAAAGATATTAAGAGCGACGGAGTTTCGCTGCTGCACGACGAACTCCGGTGCTCTGTGCGTGTTCTCCGCAACCCTCGTTGCCTATACTCACAATTTATTCAACGTATTCAATGAAACGGGAACGGTTATGGGGTACAGATACGGTATATTCTCTCTCTTTCTCTCTCTCTCTCTATATATATATATATATATATATATATATATATATATATGTGTGTGTGTATTTGAAAAAAAGTTGACAATTCTTTTTTCGTCAGTTTTCAACGATTTTTGGTTAAAATAGAGTTGTTTCATTCAAATGGCAAAACAAAAAATATTCTCATTTTCAGTGACTTCGATACTGTGTATTGGATTTCTTATTTATCTCCGGAATTGTTGGTTTACAAAAAAATTAATTGCAGATGAAAAAGAAAAAAAATATTTACGCGTTAATCGAAGGCAAAATCGAATTCGTGAAAGCGGAACCTCTGAATATCGTTCGATTGAGCTCAAATTTTGCGAGATGTCTCTTGATACAATCTACTTCGAGTGTAGAACCTGCCAGACAAATCGAAAAACTTTGCCTTTTTTCAACACACCCAATATATATAGAGAGAGATAGAGCAAAAAAGAAAGAAATAGAGAGAGTATATCAGGTATCCATATTTCGAATCGATTATCCGTTTTTTGAATCGTAACGCCACCGGAGCCGGAAGTCGCACGGCACAATAATGAATCGAAAAACGCACGAGAGAATTCAAACGCACGGAAGATGGCTGTCAAAATATTAAAACCCTTTCTTTTCCTTTTTTTTTCGATGGGGTCGTTATAGGAAGGTGTTTCATCCATGCGAGTGGAATAAACTTACGGGTTATGAATACTTCGACGTGTGTCGGGGGACAAATTTGATCCTGGGCCTGGGTCTCATCGGTGAACAAGTTGTTGAAAGAAGATGACGAACCATGAGACCCATTGGGAACGTCGTACGGTGGAAGCCACGGAACACCGCGAACCGGTGGATATCACCTTACGACCGGCTTTCCACACGATCCACGTTTCATGCGCCTCGACGTTTTTTTTTTTTTTTTTCAAGGTAGTCCTCCGTGTTACTTCACTCGTCACCGACCCCTCGCGACGGTCTCGACCATATTTTCATTTATTTTTACGTCTTCATTGAAATCATACACCGCTCATTCTCATTGTGGAACCTCATCGCGTTGGAACTGGTATTCGAGGACACAACTCATACCGACGTCGTTTCTCCATTCGTTTTATTTGTTTTTCAATATCATCATTGTTATTATTATTTTTCATTCGTCTTTTGTGTAATTTCTTCGACACCGTCATTCGACTATGATTTTGTCGACAGATTTTCATGTGAAAAATGTATTCTTTTTCATTTTTCAGCCGAAAATATAATTTTTTTAATTATTGTGAGTAAAAAAAAATGTTATTGCAGCGCGATCGTAAAGTGATTTGCGCGTTGTTTTGAGAATGATATATGTTTTTAATCATCACGTTGCGTGACAATGAAGCGCATGAATGATTGACAAATTTATTTCGATCACACAATTGTGATGGACAATTTTTTATTTTATTTTTTTTAATAACTCTTTATTGTTCGTCGTGATGGGAGGAAACGCGTCCGGGAATTTTCTGACGCACATACGTGTTGTAATATCGCGTGTGTTCAGTTGGGGCTCATTGGGGGGAGGGTTGGTAGTTGTGCTATCCACGACGATTCACAAAAGGCATTAGAACGTGAATTGAAAAGGATCTTTGTCAAACTTGTCCCAATATTTTGGTTTCACTTATCCGCGAGGGGGTCGCGTTCCCTCGGGAGTGGCGGTGCACACGCGACCCCGGACCGTTCGGGCACACCGTCGATGAATAAAAATTTCTACTCGAGAGCTCGTTCGCTCGGATCGTTTATGCCCGAATACGCGACGACCGAGACTACATTTCCGTTGCCCCCCCGCCCCCCATACAATTTTCGAGATTTTACCGGTAACTCGAGTCGCCATATTGTGTACGGGACCCGGAACGATGAGAGATTCGTCTTCGACGATATATGTATGTATATATTCGATACGAAATAAATAATCGCATTGGAACTTTCCAGATCGAGGTTGAGGAAACGTGAAAAAAAAACCGTTACTGAAGGATCTCTTTCGAAGATCGATGAATATGCTTCAGAATCACAATTATTCTGACGGTCTCGTACATTTTCAATTATGTTATTTGTTCAATTTATTTAATTTATTTTATTCATTTAATTTATTTCATCTATTTAAATTATTCAATTCATTTAATTTATTGACAATATGTTGTATTTCCCTTTCTTCGTCAAAACGTAAATACGTTTCGAACAATGACGCGATTCGAGGTGTGTGTTACATCGTCAAAGGGCCATCGTCTTTTCTGGGCATTATTATTATTGTTAACCATATTTTTTCTATAAACAAAAAAACGCTGAGTGCCGTTTTGTGGCGATCGTCTGTTCGGTCGTTTTCCATAATTTAATTCGCAACAGATTGGCCCCAAGCCGCGAGATGGGCTTTTTTTTTTTTTTTTTTTTTTTCGTGCCAAAGATTCGTATCAACTGTCTCGGTCGTCTGGGGATGATCACTGCGAGCCGTATTTTGCCGGAACAATGGAGAACGAAGAAAAAAAAACATGAATAATAATAATAATAAAAAATAAAAAAAAACGTTTCTGTCGCACGCGCGGCTACTGCGCTCGACGTTGCCGATTTTTCTTCGGTATCTTATGATAGTACGGGAAAATAGGAAAATAACGAGGGTGTCGGGAGCTTGGATAGCGTCGACGGAGGCAACAAGCCATCAGCCGAAGAGATTCGTTCCCGAGACTGCTGGATATAAGAGCCTTCCCCCCCCCCCGTCTCTCAGTCCCTCGCAGACTCTTTTGCTCGCTTCTTTCCGCATCCTCTTGTTCCGGCTCGTTTTCCTTCTTTCCTCAACCCCCCGGCCGCACGTCTCGCCCTCCTCACGGCGAATGCATATCACAGATTAAACGACCAAACTCGGTTGACTCTCTTTCCCCCTCCCGCCCACCCCCCCCCCCCGTTTCAATCTGTTCGCGCATCTGAAATTTTATTTTTATTCTTATTTTTCATGTTTTCTTTTCTTTTTTCTTTTTTTCTTTTTCCGCAGCCATTTCGAGGAAAATATCGTGAACGCCCGGCTGGCTTTCTCGCGGGATGATAGACGAGGCGCGAAATTAATCGGTAATCACGCGCGTCGAATCGATCCTCGTGAGAGGAAGAGAGGGAGAGAGAGAGAGAGAGAGAGAGAGAGAGAGAGAGAGAGAAAGAAAGAGACGCCGAAAGTTATTTCAATATTTTTATCATCACGCGATTTTCATATGGAAATTATATTTTTCTCGGTTTCGTGAGTTACGAAAAAATCATTGATAAGCCAAAATGCAACATTCTATATTAAATTATGATAAGACTGAACGTTTGGTTATTTCATAAAAAAAAAAATGTTTCACCGGTTGATGAAAATATAAATCCCAACTGCAAGCATATTAAAATCGTAACTGAGAGGAAAAAAATCCAAGAGCATGTATTATTATTTATCTTGCAATTTCATCTACGTGAACGCTTCGTCTCTATTTGAAATATTCACATACACACGCATACAGAACCAGAACGAAATTTCGTGAGTTTGATTGTGGTACGTACAAAAGTTCATTCGTATTGGTTTTTTTTTTTCGATACCGATGCTGCAGCTTCGTAAATAATTATCTGGCACACCAGACAAGAGTTATCATTCAGTCGAAACACTCGTCAATGCAGCAAGCTATATATCCACTCGTCTGTCGACGTCCATGTATCGTTTCAGTTTTGTTCGTGGCTCGTCGAACGAACCACACAAATACGTAGTCTTGAACGTTCATATCTCTCTCTCTCTCCCTCCCTCTCTCTCTCTCTCTCTCTCTCTCTCTCTCTATCTCTCTCTCTTATTTCCATCCTCCGCCAAAGGTACACGTCCGACAGTACACCGCCTAAATTAAGCATGAATGAACATCCGCCAGTTGCATTTCAAACCGAATACACGCGAATACATAACCCAGTCCATAACCCATCCTTCCCCCCTCCCCCTCCTTCCCCCTCCACCCAGCCCCAAAACCGGTAACCTCGACTCCTTCGTGTTGCAATTCCAAAGGGCTTCGCTTCGCGTATATTTGCATATCTTTGAGATCTTTAATTAAAAGGACGAATGGCAGAAAGACATCGCTTCAATTGCTCCTATTCGTTTCTGTAATTCTACCGGTCCTTTCATCCCACCTTCATCAACTGCTATCAAACCGTTCTCCACAAACTATTCCACGAATTAATCCACGTTTTCCCCGATGCTCCTCTCTGTCGAGTAATTACGACAATATTACAAAATTATTCAGTGATCTCTCATCTTCCGTGCCGCATGTTTACAAATGGTAATGGACTACAGGCCACATGACAATTGAACATACACAGATGTGAGCGCGAAACAATTTCAAGAACGCTCAACTCCTTTGGATTGCTGCAAGAAAACGATTGAAACAATAAAAAATCAATGGATTTTTATCTTCTCGTCCGGATGCTGGCCAAACAACGCCATATAGACCAAAAGTTCACATGAACAATGTTGTGGAGAATTGAATTTCCTACAAAAAAATCCGGTACAGCATATTTCTGACATCAAAAGTTTCCCCGTGGGAAGAGCTCAAAAGTCGGGAAATGTGGGAAACCGTACATTTGTAAAATTTTCGTTCCAAGCATTGCGCGTTCTGAATTTTACTAGTTCTGAACATTGACCGTTTTTGAATTTCGACCTCCACCCGTGTTTGTATGTGTGTGTGTGTCGAGTAAAGAGCACTCGATGCACACGTATACCCGTGACGTATGTACCAGGAGACCACCAGCCACGAACAAGATGTTTTTTTTCGTTTTTTTTTGTTTCAAACATGCGTACCGTGCTACGCAGTACCCGACCCGAAAACGATAGGCCATGCACGCAAGAGACATTGACAAATCGCTGCCATTGACACGGTGCTGTCTCATGGGTCCGGGAGCCATGCCCGGAGGCCTCGAGAAATCTCGTTAAATCAATATTGAATATTATTTCTGGGTTAAAGGAGGGCTTCCGCACCAAAACCACCAGTTCAAAGCAAACACACACACACACACGCATGCACGCACACAAGTCCTGCACCGTGAATTATTATAGAACGACTGTTATTGCTATATATACGTATCCTCCTTCGGAATAATATTCAACGTCATCTCACGATAGATATACACACATATATATGTATATTCATGCGGTTAAAACAACTTCCCACATTCCATCGTTCGAACGAAATTCAACAACCGAGACAAAAAATGAATACTTTATTCGATCAACGATCATTTTTTATTTATTCTCACTAAAATATCATAAATGTTGAAGAGATAAGAAATTACAAATATATTTGCGCGGTGTTGTATTAATTGGATTGATATTTCAAATATTAGGATATTTGCAGAAATTTGATATGTTGATATATTGTGTGTAATGTAATATTTGAAATATAGTAATTGGGATATATCGTGAAGAAGTTTTTTAAACGATTATGTGTTTTCATCGTCATCTCCTGACATCTCTAGCAGAAACGGGCATTCGATAAATAAAAATTCAGTTGAAATATTGTTTTTTCGTTTTTCAAAAAAAAATGACAATAATTCAATTGTCACGCAGAAATTCATATTTCCACGTTGTTGTAAGATTTACGAATAAGTTGGATGCATTATTCTAATACATGTAATGTACAATATCATCCATGACCATGTAGTCGAAAAAATATACAAAATAATAATGATTTGAAATCAACATAATAATACAGTATTCAGAATAATATAAATAATAATCCATAACCATGACGTCGATAAATTATTGAAGAACAAATTTTCGTTAAACGAAAATTCAACTCTCCCTGACCTCGAGCTTTCGTCTCGGCAAAACTTGATGAAATTTGTGTTTTGGGTGAGAAGCTGTGAAAATACGTGAGCAACAAAATTGATTGAGCGAACGAGATAGACAGAGAATAAATTTAAATTTAAAAAATTTAAAAAAACTCCCGACTGAAAAAAGGATAATATGAAAAGTATATTGAATAAAAATACATATATGAGCGATTCCACGTGACTTCAGCCACTCAAAAAAAAATTTTTCCACAAATAATTTTAAAAAATTGAGCTATTTTTTTGCAATATATTCACCGAGTGCCGATTTTTTTAAAATTTTTTTGACGGTTTTATCGTTAATTAAAGTTTTTTTGTATTTTTCCATTCAAATGGCTGTATCTTTGGCAGGGTTTGACGTATTTACATTTGTAAAAAAGGGTGGGGCTCGAAGTTTAGAATGAGCAATGTTCAGAAAGGCCAAAATTTCGAACGCGCGATGCTTCGAACGACAATGTTACGAATGGTCGCGGCGTAGAATGAAATTGTTTCGAATGGTCAAAATTTCGAATCGGATTGTAGCCTTCCGAACGCCTACATTTCGAGCTTTCCCACGCGTAAATTATCAAAGTTAGAGATATGCCGTCACTGACTTTTTTATAGGAAATTTATTTCTCTACAATATTGTTTATGTGAACTTTTTGTCTATATAGCGTTGTTTATCCAGCGTTTGGACAGAAACAAACAAAACGATAAGAAAATCGATGCATTTTTACCTTCCCGTCAAAACGCTGGTTAAACAACGCTATATAGACCAAAAGTTCACATAAACAATGTTGTAGAGAATTGAATTTCCTATAAAAAAGTCAGTGACGGCATATATCTAACTGTGATAATTTACGATAATTTTTAAATTAACGATAATTTTTAAAAATAGGTTTTCAGCATTTCCTGGCTTTCGAGCTTCCCCACACGTAAACTATCACAGATAGATATATGCCGTCACTGACTTTTTTATAGGGAATTCAATTCTCTACAACATTGTTTATGTGAACTTTTGGTCTATATAGCGCTGTTTAACCAGCGTTTTGACGGGAAGGTAAAAATGCATCGATTTTCTTATCGTTTTGTTTGTTTCTGTCCAAACGCTGGATAAACAACGCTATATAGACAAAAAGCTCACATAAACAATGTTGTAGAGAAATAAATTTCCTATAAAAAAGTCAGTGACGGCATATCTCTAACTTTGATAATTTACGCGTGGGAAAGCTCGAAAGGTAGGCGTTCGGAAGGCTACAATCCGATTCGAAATTTTGACCATTCGAAACAATTTCATTCTACGCCGCGACCATTCGTAACATTGTCGTTCGAAGCATCGCGCGTTCGAAATTTTGGCCTTTCTGAACATTGCTCATTCTGAACTTCGAGCCCCACCCGTAAAAAACGAAAATGTGCGTCTTTTTAAGGCCTTCCAGAAAAAAATTACTTTAGATTCTATTGAGCAAGTTGCACGTCCGTTTCAGGGCAAAATATGCAAAAATATTTTTTTTCTCAAAAAATGCATTTTTAATTTTTTTTTTCAAAATTTCCCCAAATTCTGAATACGAAAAAAGAATTTTTGGTATTTTTTATATCGTGGGACCGGCAATCGGTAATGCGTAATTTTACCGATTTCATTAATAGATTTTTTTCAGTTTGATTTTTTTTTTTTTTTCATGGGCTCCAGTCACTTTACGCGAGTTCAGAAGCCTCCTTGGAAGAGAAATTAATGATAATCAATGCTCGTTGAATCGCGTGAAGCGAAAAAATCAAACTGTAAAAAATCTATTAATGAAATCGGTAAAATTACGCATTACCGATTGCCGGTCCCACGATATAAAAAATACCAAAAATTTTTTTTTCGTATTCAGAATTTGGGGAAATTTTGAAAAAAAAAATTAAAAATGCATTTTTTGAGAAAAAAAATATTTTTGCATATTTTGCCCTGAAACGGACGTGCAACTTGCTCAATAGAATCTAAAGTAATTTTTTTCTGGAAGGCCTTAAAAAGACGCACATTTTCGTTTTTTACAAATGTAAATACGTCAAACCCTGCCAAAGATACAGCCATTTGAATGGAAAAATACAAAAAAACTTTAATTAACGATAAAACCGTCAAAAAAATTTAAAAAAAATCGGCACTCGGTGAATATATTGCAAAAAAATAGCTCAATTTTTTAAAATTATTTGTGGAAAAATTTTTTTTTGAGTCGCTGAAGTCACGTGGAATCGCTCATATATATTCAATGCATGAAAATTTAAAAAGGATGAAATAATTCAAGATATAATCCTAGTTGATCCATAGTTCGAATTATGATCGGGCATTTCGGTGAATCCAATATTTTGAACTAGATTAATTTCCTTAGTGCCCTATATGCAGTCGGGAGACGTCCTCTTCCGCATCGTCAAATATCTATATTCGATATCATCTTTCTGTCCACTCAATGACGTTCCCATAATCGAATATCTATATTCAATATCATGTTTCTGTGCAATCAATGACGTCTCCCGACTGCATATAGGGCACTAAGGAAATTAATCTAGTTCAAAATATTGGATTCACCGAAATGCCCGATCATAATTCGAACTATGGATCAACTAGGATTATATCTTGAATTATTTCATCCTTTTTAAATTTTCATGCATTGAATATATATATGTATTTTTATTCAATATACTTTTCATATTATCCTTTTTTCAGTCGGGAGTTTTTTTAAATTTTTTAAATTTAAATTTATTTCAAAATTTTTATCATGTTAGTTCTATGCGTTTTTCTATTTTTAACGGCTGCATGTTTATTTAGTTTTTTTTTAATTAATACTAGCGTCGATGTGTCCTATAATCGAATTAAATCGAGCGGACGAGGGGCACACGAGTTTTTGTTTTCTTTTTCTACCGGAACGCGTGGCTCTTTTCGCAAAGCGTGGTTTTTTCGCAAAGCGTCTGCCGGGTAATATAGCACAGCGTTGACAGTCGGGTGAGAATATTTGAGTCATATAACGGGTCGTAGCTGTCGAACTGGACCTAGTTCTTAAGGCTGACTGTACCTGCCCAGCCAATCAGTGGGCCCGACAATTCCGAGCGAGCCAGCTGATCGTCTGCTTGGCATGGCAAGCGGACAACCCAGTATCGGAATGAAGCAGGTTACGAACGATGCGAGTATTACTCAGCCAATCAGCGGGCTCGCTTGAGCTCTGCTCTGGTGAATTGCGATATGAAAAATTTGAAAATCGAAGTGTTTTTTCAACATTTAATATCTCTACGAGTTCACATCCGATTAGAATATGATGATTTCAAAACCATCTGTGGGACCCACGGAACCGATGCGCAAAAATCTGTTAGAAGAAGATTAACCGTTTGGGCGTTATGCTCTTACAATGGATTACGCCAATTCACGTCGGTACGACGAAACACATAACTCCCTTTTTTCAGTCGGGAGTTAAAAAGAAGACAAGAAGAAATAAAGAAAGAGAGAGAAAAAGAGAGAAAGAGGGACCAACGTTTATACGTTTCCTATCCCTTGACCCTCGGACTTCTCGAAGCCAAGGTACAGCCTTCCCTCCCCTCCCCGTCCTGCAACCACAACGATATCCTCGAGGCTCTAGCTGCAACACAGTATTATTCCCTCGACTCTCGAACTATCGATGTCTTCCGGCCGATACGCCGCGGGGCATTAAAGACGGGTGGCGGGGAGGGGAGAGGAAGAGGGACCCCCTCTCGGAATTCTTATTTTTCTCTCGCCTCGCGAAACCCGAAGAGCATCACGGCCCCTCTCGACCCTCTCGCAATCCTCCTCGCTCACCGTGTCGCCCCCGCTCGCGCGATCCTAGAAAATTTACGAGCATCCGCCGCGGCGACAGCGCGGCTTCTCCCCGTGGCGTTATAACTCCCCGACGACTTTCAGTTCGTAGCGTTTTCTTCGTCTTAACCGCGGATCTTTTGCGAAAACGCGTTTACTTTCCGTTCGTTTTCATCCCCCGTCCCCCACCCCCTTTTTTACCCTCGATTTCGCCCACATTTATTTCATCTCTTTCTCTCTCTCTCTCTCTCTCGCCATAAGCACAAAAGTTGTTGGGCGAGTGGTCCGTGTGCTCGGATTCCTCGCCCTATCGTCGGCTGTACGGTCTCTCGTCGCATTGAAATTCGGTTGTGACGTCGTCACAGAGCTTTCACTACGTCCGACCTCTACTCCCCCCCCCCCCCGCCGCAACCCCGCCACCGTCAGGTTCCACAGCATTGTCGGCATGAAAACGACTCCCTTCAAATGTCGTTATTCGTATTATACGTCTCGCGAATACGTTCCCGCAAGTTTCGTTACCGCCAATATGTTATTTTTTTTTCATCAGATATTCACGATCGTGGGGTCAAAATGGCACATCTGGGTAAAATTCAAAAAAAATAAGACTACAAAGATGCAGGGATGGGCATAGATTTAATGAAAATGTATTTTAAATACTTTTTCAATCAAATGATTAATTGATTGAATGCGAATAATAAAATTTGGATCCTTGGTTGATTCGACGATTCTTTTAATTGACTACTCGAATGTCCATGTTACGCCATTTTTTTTTGTTTTAACGGAAGATCACTTTTCTAAAAATTATTGAGGTACTACAAGTACCTCAATAATTTTTACTACATTGATTTTTACTAGGTACTACATATTTGGAGTTACTGAGATTTGGAGAAGCAGGAGCAATGCTGTTGAGACTGCACAAACCAACTTTAAACGCGTTTTTTGTCGAAACTGTCTTTTTGCAACTTAAGGGAAAGATATCTCAGAGACCAATGAGTCGATTGAATTCAAATTTGGAGGGCCTATAGAGACCACATTTTGATATCGTCTGAATGACGATATTTTTTCTGAGTTGGAAATCACAATTTTCAGGGGAATAATAAGAATTAAGAATAGTGAAAAACGGAAAATTGTCGAAACAGTTCCATCATTTTGTAAAAGGAGAAAAGAATTTACATAAACAGGAATCTCACATCTTGATATGTCCATTTGATCAATTACATCCGATAATTACAATGTATTTATCGTAGGTATCGCATTACATGTCATTGAGATAAAGCATTACATTCATTCAACTATATTCGGGTAATGATTCACAATTAATGGTAATGTTCTTTTTTTTTCTGTCACATTTTGCACGCGTAGGAGGCGTGTTAATGTAACTGTGGATGACAGAATTTGCAATCGGGTCTGTGAAATGAGTGATGGGTCATGGAGCACCGTCCTTCAGTCCGATAATCGATGTCAGACCAAATATAATGATACATAAAATATTGAAAATTTTTCATCGAATGATAGTTGTCGTGTTCGACCGAGTCGGCGCATCATACGCTGACATGTGAAAATTATGCATTTTGCACACGAGTGTGTCGAAACGTATGTATGTGTATGTGTGTGTGTGTGTTGCCGTTGCAAAATTCTCGTGCAATATCATACAGAAATTCCGTTGTGCAGTGAGATGAACGAAGTTTAGGCAGACGTATTTACACCGACCGAATTCGTCGACTGTGCACCTGCTCTCGATGGTTCCCCACCGTTGGATGCTGACATCACTGGCAATTAGTTTCACCCTCGAGGTTCGCACATAACCCAAGCACGTATGTACGATATACGTCATCTCTGCACACAGATATATGCACATAAGGGTGTGTTGAAAAAAAGCAAAGTCTTTCGATTCTTCTGGCAGTTTCTACATTCGAATTAGATACTATCACAAGGCGTCTGTCAAAATTTTAGCCCAATCGGACGATATTTGAAGGTTCCGCTTAAACGAATTTGTTTTTGCCTTTGATTAACACGTGAAACATTTTTTCTCTGTCAGTTGCAATTAATTTTTTTGGTAAACGAAAAAGTCGGGGATCGAGAGTAAGTGCAATAAATAGTATCGAGGTCACTTGACATGAAGATATTTTTTATTTTACAATTTCCAAAATTGGCCATTTTTTCGTCCGATTTCAATGATTTTAGGTTAAAAAAAACGTTGTTAACTTTTTAAAAAGTCTTAAAACAAAAAATATCCCTATTTTAAGCGACCTTGAAACTAGTAATTACACTTAGTTTCGATCCCCAACATTTTTCTTTTACCAGAAAAATAAATTGCAACTGAAGACAAAAAAAAAATAATTTACGTGTTAATCAAAGGTAAAATCGAATTCGTGAAAGCGGAACCTCTAAATATTGTCCGATTGGGCTCAAATTTCTGCAGATGTCTCCTGATGGTATTCGCTTCAAATGTGGGTGCTGCCAGAAGGATCGAAAAGATTCGTCTCTTTTCAACACACCCTAATAGATACGCACAGACATATACACATAGGTGTATATAGTTTTCGGTGCTGTACAATTTTAATCTTTCTCTCTCTTCCTCTCTCTCTCTCTCTCTGGTCCAAATTGCAAATTCGCAAACGTTAATTACGACATCGTATTTCGGCATTCCCATGAATATAGATATACAGATGACTTATGATACAGCATGTGCACATACGCATCGTGATCTGCATGGCCTCCATCGGTCATCCGACACTCCGTGGATCGTATTTCTGGCGAGGTTTCATCTGTCTATGCGTCGTCCCAATCGCACTTGTGTGACGCACGTGGACCTACATGTTTCGTGCCTCGTGATCATGCGATACAGATTAGCTATCACGAATTACAACGGACCTCCCAACGTTTTCACGTTTCGTTAAATTTCCATCTGTGTTCTCAATAACACCCCCCGGTCCATTTGCGTTCTTCCACGAGTGATGAAAAATATTTTTTTACATTGAATTATTTTTTTATAAAATTATTGACAATTTTAATTGAATAATAATTGTGCTATCAAATTCATCCAACTGCATTACATTGAATATTTCCAAATACACTTAATTTATTGATATTCCAATATAAATTCACACTCAATATTTGATTTAATTCGATTGACTGAAGCGAGACATTTTTTAAAATACTGATAAAATTTTTATTCATTAATATTGTCATTTTTTTATATCGGAAAAATAAATTATGCTCATGGTAAATAAAAATGAGCATACTGAGATTTTTCTCGAGAACCACAATCTAGTTCTTTTCAGTAACTGTGCATGTTTTACACGGTTCGTGTCTCATCGTCATTTTTCTCGTCGTCCGAAAGCGGTGTGTGCAAGAAAGACAGAAAAGAGGACCGTGGCTCGACACCACGAAGGTATAAGGGCGGAACGGTAATGTTAACTACAACAGCTTCGTCGTCGCCTCTCCGACATAATTTCACAGACCGAGTGTTCGGTTGTGCCTCAACGAAATTACACGTTATTCCCCGAAGGACATGCCCGCAGATTTTACGAGACTTCGAATGGCGCGGAAAAAGTATGGCAGCGTACCAGCGGGTTATTGGATTTTTTTTTTCACCCGACTTGGAGTAAAAATTTACTTCCGAGAAAAATTATTCGACGTGCCATTATTAAAATAATGATGGATTGATGCAAATAACCTTGTTGATTCGTCTTTCTCTCTCGTGAGACTGCATTTTGGTCGAACAAGAAAAAATGTTCGGTCAATTTCACGAAATTGAAAATTTTTCAAATTCGCGGAATTTTAAAAACTATTTAATTTTAGAGGTTCTGAAATTGTTATGATTGTTGAACTTTCTGGACCGTTCAATTTTTTATATTTTCTAGACTGTTCAATTTTCTGAATTTTATAGACCGTTAAATTTCCAAAATTTTCTAGACTGTTCAATTTTCTAATATTTCCAGATCGTTATATTTTCTCAACATTCCAGAATATTCAATTTTTCGAATATTCTAGATTATAAAACTTTCAAAGTAATCGAATTGTCATAATTGTCATAAACAAATTTCCCAAACTGCACAATTTTCTAAATTTTCTAAATTATCAAATTTTCCAGCCGATTAAATTTCGCTATATTTTTCTATAAAAAAATGATATCTTTCAACCCACTGCAAAGAGCAAATACCTCGACGCATTTTGTACAAAACGATAAAAACAAAAATCCCTCCAAAAAGATCATACAAAAATGAAAAAAAATTCATTGGCATACAGTACGTTCCTTAATTGTCCTTATCGCATGCCACATGCTCGCACAGCACGCAACGCGTCTCCGGCAGTGTCCGCGCGACCACGAAGACCACGGCGAAGATGTGATATTCGAGCGATTACAAGACGCCAAATCCCACCGACCATTTTCATTCCATTATTTTTTTATTATACGCGTTATTTTGCTTTTTCTGGGGAGATTAAAAAGGCGCGACGATAAACGAAGCGGTGGAGCGCATCATCGACGCGCGCGGCCCGCGGGAGATCAGAAGCGTCGGGACTTCCTCGTTCGAATAATCCGAATGCATTAACGTTCGCGACGCGCAAGCCCGCGAGGATCGAGAGCAAACTCGAGCTAAAATCCCGACAGAGCCGACAAACCCTTCACTCCCTCCCCCTCCCCCCTGCCACCCCCTCGCCCCACGCGGACTCGTTTTGCCATCCTTACACCCAACATTACACACCCCGGTCTCTCTCGCTTCTTCGTTCGTTCGCGTTTCTGCCTTTTTTCCTTCACCCAACTCCTCATGAATATGCGCGGTGGCATTTGACGCGATAATTTTTTTTTTGTTTTTTTTTTTTTTTAATTTTTTTCTTCGCCTTCGTTCCCTCGGCCGTCGCCGTTCTCGCTTCTGATAATGGCTTTATAATGACTGGCTTACGCACCGAGTAACCTCGTCTCAGCGTCACGTCGTTCGCATTCTATCTCTATCTTCGTGACGCGACCGCCACATCGCACGACGCGCGCACCGACAAACCAATCTTTTCATTTCTGTCGTTCGCTTTATTATCGCCTTCTCGTTTTATCCCAACCCACCCCCTTCCTTCGCATCCCCCCCCCACTCTCATTCGTATTCTTCCATCTTTGCGGATGAGCTTTGTGGGGATTTTTTAAAATTTTCTTTTTCATTTTTCGTTGTTTTTATTTTGTTCACACTTTATCTTTTAACTTCGTTTTCACTCGCATCTTCGGACGATATCTTTCTCGACGATTTTGGGTTTATTTATCTCGTCATTACAATCCTCTGGTCGGTTTTGTGATGCGATTTCATTTTTGATTTTTTTTAATTAATTTTTTTTATTATACTTTTTTGATGGATTTCAAAGACGAACAAAACGATATTTTCTTGGTAACGAAGATGGGAAAATTTGCCAAATCGAATTTTCGTGATCGTCACGAATTTCGGATTATTTTCTTTATACGTTTGGATTTTTGTGATTTTCATTTTTTTCCTTAAATGAAAAAAAAATCTTTTATCTCAAGTAAAATTCTCAATGATGCATACCCACACAGCAAAATTAATCCCGGGATCATCCTGATACAGTCCTATTCGGGTCTCGGCAAGATAGAACGTCCTATAGACGTCTGTGGGAGGTACTAGTGAGACATTGTTCTACCCGGGATTAATATAGGATGGCTTGAGGATGTCCTGTCGTGACCGCTTGTAGACGATCGCAGTGCACTCTCTTATAGAGGTCTGTGGGAGGTGCCAGTGAGACATTGTTCTACCCGGGATTAATATAGGATGGCTTGAGGATATCCTCCCGTAACCATGAGTAGACGATCACAATGCACTTGCTTATAGACGTCTGTGGGAGGCACTAGTGAGACACTGTTCTACTTAGGATTGATATAGGATGGCGTGAGGATGTCCTGTCGTAACCGTTAGTAGACGATCTCAATGCACTCGCCAATAGACGTCTGTAGGAGGTACTACTGAGACATTGTTCTACCCGGGATTAATATGGGATGGCTTGAGGATGTCCTGTCGTAACCGTTAATAGACGATCGCTGTGCACTCTCTTATAGACGTCTGTGGGAGGTGCCAGTGAGAAATTGTTCCACCCGGGATTAATATAGGATGGCTTGAGGATGTCCTGTCGTGACCATTTGTAGACGATCGCTGTGCACTCTCTTATGGACGTCTGTTCGAGGTACTAGTAGGACACTGTTCTACCCGGGATTAATATAGGATGGCTTGTGGATATCCTTCCGTGACCATGAGTAGACGATCACACTGCACTCTCTTATAGACATCTGTGGGAGGTACTAGTAAGACACTGTTCTACCCGGGATTAATATAGGATGACTTAAGGATGTCCTGTCGTAACCGTTAGTAGACGATCCCAATGCACTTTCTCATGGACGTCTATGGGAGGTACGAGTAAGACTATAACATGAGGTCTTATAGGAGAAAAGTCTTATACTTGAGTATTTCAGTCACTGAGTGAGGAAAATAACACTCTCTGTGTTCCTGTTAGATGTGCGTTATATGAGCGTAAAGTAATGGTACAATCTCAATAGTCAGAATAGCGTAGTGGTTTAAGTTAGGTAGTTATTAGTTAGGTAGATAGGTCAGTCCGTCAGGTCGTAGGTTCGAATCCCCGCAGTGCCATCTTTCCGAAATGCAAATTGCATTTCCGGACAACTTTTTTTTTTAATTCATATTGGTCAAATAATTGAAAATTAATATAACGATATGTCGACTGTCGGCCAAAAAAAAATTGATTTAACAAATAAATAATTATTTCGCAAGCGTTTTTTTACGGATATGCATATAAGCAAATCTTTGGACATCGCAGGGACGTCAGTGGGATTGTCCCATTCCGGTAACACATAGCGGACATTTAAAAGCGCATGGGAGTCCCATGGGACCATCCCAATACCATCACGAGACAACTGTCGAGACGTCCGAAAGACGTACTTTGGACGTCTTTTTGCTGTGTGGGTAGAGTATTGACCTATTATTAGATCTCAACGATTTAGGCACTGTCGATGCTTTCTGCTACTTTCTATCAAACTGCATCAAGCTCAGGTCTTCACACTTATACAAACAATTTAAAAAAATGTTCCCACTGATCAGCCTAAAAAAAAATTTGTGAAACTCCGTATCTCACACCAACCTCCTCAATCGTGAATAATCTTATTCTTACGTATGCATAATATCTATCTATATATTTTCATCCAATAAAATTTTTCAAATTAATTTTTAGTCGTCCATGTACATAAACATTTTAATTTTATTTACAATTTATACATTTATTTTTCTTCGTTTGTTTTACGCCCAGATGTTGAATAACGTTGGAGTCAACGTGACACCGCGTATATTCGGGCGTATTTCATGTCAGTGATAAAGGTGAGAAACCACCGTGCGCATTGCACTTTCGTGAAGACGGTGAGAGTCGAGAAATGTTGGGAAAAGCGAGGTGTGCGCGAGTGTTTGAGAACGGTAGTCGCGGTTTCTACCCCCCCCCCCCCCCGCCTCACCGTGCTGTGAAGTTAAATATAATACCCGGTGCGGTGTGTCGTTCTGTGCATGTGCACCAGTGTCTGTGTACATGTGGGTGTGACTGTGCGGCGAGTGGGTGACATCGTCGACGGATTTTCAACGAGACGTTTGGGCGTCGTGGCTGACTCGAGCAAACTTGAAACAGCTTGAACCAGTCGCGGCGTGTCTGTGTCTAGGTGCGTGATATACCCCCGCTATGTACACCCACTCTCGCGTAGTTTCACCGATATAGCCCAGGGAAAACATTACCGCGCGAGGCGAGGCGCTTCTCTCGTGCATCGATGCACCGACGCTATGCAATTCTATATTTACGACGGTGCAAGTGTAACTCGCGGATCGCGGGATTGAGACACCAATGTACGTGTGTCACTTTGGCAAACCGTCTCACTGTCGTCGGTCTATGCGGTGTTAATACACTTTACTTACCCTCATGCGGAATTTTTTTTTTTTTTTTAGATCCGCGATTCCACGAATGGCTAATACGAATTTTTAATTACTCGTCGAACCATTTGTTCACATTTTTTTTTATTTTTGCAGGTGTAATAAGCTTTTGGCGTCACACGGGGTATATTATTACCCAGTCGATTTAAAAAATTTGAGATATGTTGCGTCAAATTAATTTTTTTTTAATATCTTGAAAACTACAAAATTTGTAGCAATTTTGGCGAAAAAAAGTTTTTCTTTTTAAGATTTTTTTAGCATATTAAAAATGACATCATGGCTGGTATGAAAATTTTTACTTGTGAAAAAAGGTTTGAAATATGCTCGGAATATTCGGAAAAATCGTATTGTCGATTGAAAAATTTCGTTATTGCAATTCAAAGTTGATGGGGTCGAATCTTACCCCAGTGTGATTGAACGGTAATTTCACCGAAAAGTGACTGAGAAACGTTAAAAGTCGTCGATTTAAACTGATGCACTGTTACTCTTGACGTAACATTGAAAAATCGAGATTACCTCTGGAAAAAACACAAAAAAAATAAACATAAAAATTAAAATTTCTTCAAAAAAATTGGAAAAAAACCCTATTGCAAATTTTAGTAGAACGATACGAAAATGTTGTGATGCAAATGACGATCGACAATTCAGAGCCTCGCTCAAAATATTTTCGTACGGATGAACGATCAATATTTCGTCCCGATAATAATCAGTGGACCGTGAAATTTTCACGACCTGCATTATTTTTTTATTTTTTTAAGTACCAAATAACGACAAATTCGTGCAAGCTCGAGGACTCTCGGGTACGCGGGATCGTCGTCGCGTTATGGCCCATTGAGTATTCGTTCGTCTAGTTGAATGGAACGCGAATGATCGTTCGGGGTAACATCGGCGATGCGCTCTAGCGTGGAGTTGAACTTTACGACGACGGGGGTTGCGAGACCATGCGGCAGGACTGACGAACCTGAGGAGGGCTTTCTCTTCACGTTGTGCCTTTCCGCAACAGTTTGCGCGTGTTCAAAGGTGATGAGCGTGTTTGTTTTTTTTTTCAGTCAACCAATACCACGAACACAAAATCGTTGTCGCGTGGCACACGTACACACTATGGCAATGTAGACACAAGGTTTTCAGTGTCTTCTGGGTACGACTCGAATTTATGCTGCAACAAAATGTATATATACATATGTGTGTGAACAATATAGTTACCGGCACGAAAGCACAATTGGCGCAAAGCTTTCACGTGTGTTATAGCTACACACCCTCGAAACCACCCTTGTAAAAGTGAGGGCCGGTGGTAAGCCAACTGCAACGTTTGACATATATATGGGGCATTTTATGGAAAATCGGTCGGACAAAACACTGACCGCTTGCTGATTTAGTTCATACATTTTTTTTTGCATTTCATTCAACCTCAAAAACAATAGTGAATTTTTCGGAATTTCCGAAGGCCAGTACGACCCTCTAAGAAATTGAAAACTACGACTACATAAGGAAAACTGTACTTAGTGTTGATTGAAAATTATGCTCTTTTTTTTGTGATCTCGGTAGGTCGAAAAGAATTAAGCGTCACGAAACTTCAGAGTTTGACCTTTATTGCAATTTTTTTTCCCAAAAAAAAATATGTATATATATATATTATGAATATTTGTTTATCACTGTTCTTCTCTAATTGATCAATAAAAATAATTGTATGAACATTAATAATCATTTTAACAATAAAATGGCAAGAAAACTTTAAAAAAACGTACGTAGAAGAAAAACAAAAACATTTTTAATTATGTCCAAAAACGGTTTTTCCTTATTTGGTCGTGATTTTTAATTTATTTAAGGGGGTTCTAGGGGTTGCGAAAATTCGGGAATCAAGATCGCAATTTTTTATTGGGGTCAAATGAGAGTTAAAAAAAAAAAATAATAATTATGACTTCAATTGGTAGGGGTCAGGGTTGCGATCGTCTGATTTGATATGGAATGCCCTATATGTAGGTACGTATATGAACAAACATACTGCAGCATATAGGATCAGTGCAACCAACATTGGCGAGCCGGTACGTGCTGAGTTACGCTATGCGAAGCTCACCGAAGCTTTATGTGCTTGCCTTTCGACGTACATATATATCTATACAGATATGTATATAGATATATATACATATACCGCGTAGGTTTACGGTGCCCATTGCTCTGTGAGTATCCGTTAGGCACTCGTTATTCCGGTACGGTATATTATGTACTTTCAGTCGTTGCATGTGAGGCCAAATAGGTGGCTCTTCCTTTCTCTCTCTCTCCCACTTTCTCTCTCTCTCTCTGTCCCTCTCTTTTCCTCTCGTTATAATAAATCGCGTAGCCCCCAAGTGTTCGTGTGGTGGTTTACACGATGTAACTGCAATGCACTGACGCGTAGCGTCACTATCGGCCACGCCGCAGGCTACAATATCCAATGTGTGACGTCGAAACGGTCTAACGATTCGTCCGCGTTCGGTTTTCCACGATGATCGGATGATCTGATGTTATAATTAACGTCCCGTAATTGGTAATTTCAAATTATGGCGAAGCGACTACCGTTTTACCCCCATCAGTTGTTACAAATGGCGTTGGAATTTTGATTGCATTATTATTATGATGAATTCGAATATTTTTGTCAGTTGGAAATTAATAAATACGATAATGCAAATAAATATGTAATCGTAGGTATGCTTTTTTTGTTTTTAGTCAAGCCAATTGTCTCCAATCTTAATGAATAAGTCGAACATTTCATGATCCTTGCGCTCTAGCTGAACAAAAAATATTTTAGACAAAAAATATGCACTTTCAACTGCTAAGTGCATCATTTTCTAAAGATATTATATTTTTCAAATATTGTATTTATATGATCCAAGGATATAAGAACATAATATTTCGAGGATAGAAGTGACACTGGAATCGAAGATTCATTTTTCAATCAATTTCCTCGATTATGTAATAAAAAAAAATATATATAGTAACCAACGAGAAAATATTAAATGCATTACAAATTATTTCAATCGTCCTCACTAAAGAAACATAAAAAAAATAAAATCGAATATTTGTAAAAAAATGACTTCCAGTAATTATCTTATTAAATTGAAAAAAACCCTCAATAATCCATTTATAATCGAGTAAATAATTCTCCAATTTACTATCCTCGAAATTTTCGTTAATTCGTGAAAACCATCGTAGTCCACTTGTTATTTCATCCACCTAGAAGTGAGTTAACTACCAACAATCTTAAAAAAGTTTTTCCTCGAGCGATATTATTCCCGAACAATGGTTTCCTTATAAATCACGAAACATTGGGCCAAAGAGTTTACCCTCACCACATATGCTCACAGAAGTTCGCACGAAAATGGCCCAGAAGTAGGGCAGGGAAGGGGAGGATCTGTAGCAGAAGTTAACTTCGGTGGCAAAGTGTTTAAAGAATTCGTTGGCAAACTTTATTATCCCCTTATAATCGTTTCCTGTAAATCACTAAACATTGCCACAGAGACATTCGGTCTCACTCGGGTTCTCACTCGTTGCACATGAACGACGGTGGGTTGCCCACCACTGGCTTTCACCCTTCTGGGTTTCCGCCTCGTGCAGCAGCGGGAGATTCGCTCCGGGGTCTTTCAGCTCGGTGCAAACTTCCGGTGCTGGAGAAGGCGAGCCGGGAGCTCCACTGCCACCGGCGCTGCTGCTGCTGCTACCCCAGCGGGGCTAAGACCGCTAAAGCCGGTTGCTCTACTTTACGAGCCATTACCACCTCCACAGGAGCCGCCATTGTCGATCGTCGCGAACTCGACCTCGGAAACTGTTACATCCCCGAGATCCCCGAGACTCCTTAGCTACCCATCGTGTTGGTTCGTCGCTATACAGAACGTCCTGTAATCACACTCTCACACGTGTACGCCGTTGCACTCTCTCTCTCTCTCTCTCTCTCTCTCTCTCTCTCTCTCTCTCTCTCTCTCTCTCTCTCTCTCTCTCTCTCTCTCTCTCTCTCTCTCTCTCTCTCTCTCTCTCTCTCTCTCTCTCTCTCTCTCTATGTCTGGGTGTGTGTAACAGTGACCTATGTGCATCCAAGTCGGTGACGCTGGTTGCACAAGACTATTAAGGGGCACATACACCATGTACACCTGGAAATCAATTTCCTTTTCTTTTCATTTTTCGATACAGTAACAATAACGAAATTATGAACATTGATTTTCAGTAAAATTGTTTCTAAAGTTTGCTGAGTCACAGGTCAATTTGTGACCTAGTGTGGGCATCGCTGAAGCCGAGTTGTGCACCGAATGGGCATTAAAAAAGTGCACAAAAATAAAGAGATGACAATCACGAAATTTCTGGTCTGCACAATTTTCGTAATTGTTGTGCAGGCCAGAAATTGATAGACAGTTGGCAAGAATCAAATCCATTTGTGAAAATGTTATATGGAATCTGAGAGTAGGTCCGCGAAAACTTTGAACGACTTTGTCACGAAGGGACGTTTATGAAAACTGTCGGAGGCTTACGTCGAAAACCATTCGGCCGATTTCGTTTAAATTTACAGGAGATGTTTAAAAAAAAATTGTAGTGTATAAGAAAACGGATTTTCGATAATTTTTTATTATCTTTATTGGGAAAAAAAAAAGAAAAATCGTGCAAAGAAAATACAAAATTTTTGTCTAACAATTCCCATTTGCACACAGTCAGATTTTCTTATTTTTATTATGGTCTTATCGTCGAAGTATTTTATTATTATTACTTTGTAATTTAATGAATGTTAGAGAACCGTCTGTGAATGACGGAAGCAATTGAATAAATAGAATTGAATGATATCTCGATTCAGCTGGTTACAATTTTTTTGTTTCATATTTCAATTTTCACCTCTTTTTGCTTTCCCAGTGTATATGCACCCTTAAACACACCGCCGAAGAACGTATCACGAGCCATAAATATAATATGGATGATTGCGAAGGTTGTGGCGGGGGGGGGGGGTGATGTGCATTCGAAAAAGGATCGTTAGCAACGGGATCCTGCGGTGAACATTGTAGCTCAAGTACCCGGGGCCGCCGCTGCGAGACCGAAGCAGTGTCGGAGCCTCGGCAGGGGTGCGGCTTGTGTACAATTGGTATCGTTAATAAATTGGATACACGGCTGTCCCACTGGGACATTGTTAATTTTACCAAAAATTCGCGGTCACACGGTGCCGTGTGCACGAATATTATTTCCGATCGCAGGTCGGACGCATGAAGGTGTGAGTAAAGAATTTATTTGCAGCTGGATAGATTTTTTAATATATATTTTTTTTTGCAAATCGAAACGTTCGTCTTTTTTTCAGTTCCGCTTGAAGAGGATTGGTCGATTTATACAGGATTTCATTGCAGCTGGATACACTGAAATATTTTTTTTTACAAATCGACGTCTGTTATTTATTTTTTTTTTAGTTGAGGAAGATTGTTCGCTTTTAGACTATTTCGTGATGTCTTTTTTTCTAGTTCGACTTGAAGAGTATTGGTGGATTTATGAAGCATTTGTTTTTAGCTGGAAACATTTTTTAATTGAGAAAAATTGGTCGGTGCGATACTACAGGACGGACAAACGAGTATTGCATGTCGTGACAGGGTGCAAAGTGTTACATAAACGTAAGACAGCCACGAGAAGATTTGAATTCACGCTACCCTTTTATTTATTATCATTAATATTATCATTATTATAGATATGTATATATATATTTTTTCAACCTGATTTACGGGGTCGTAATTTATACAACCCAACTCTCACGACAATCGTCGGTGCGCTGTAACTCGCGGTTGCCAATTAGTACCGGTTAAGCGGATATCGCGCGGTGCGCCACAGGCGAGATTAAAAAAAAATAATAAAAAAAATTAACCAGCGATGAAAGAAAAAAAATGAAAAAAAAAAAAAAATACCAAGCGCGAAACAAAAGGGGCGAAAAAAACGACAAATGACGTTAACAATGGTGGGGTGAAAATCTTGTTTCTGTGTTTCGTGTCGGGCAGTCAGAACGGTGATAATCGTCGTTGTTAATGCAAGACGATGATAAAAAGGGCATTAATAATCTTGATAATGGCACTTTCATTATTGCACGAGACCAGGGGCGGTGGAGGTGCAGGAGGGGGCGGAGGGTGGAAAGGGGTGAGGATACTCGGGCTGCAGGCAATGCCGGAAGAACGCATGATGTATATCTTGGACCCCAACTCGCCTGGGGAGTCGTATGTTCGCCCGCTTCAACCCCCCGAACCACCCTGACACTTCTTCCTTTTCGCCACCCGACACAGCCACCCTCTCCCGGCTTTCCTCCACCCCCCCCCCCCAACCCCCGCTTCGTCACCCCGCGAGCACGCCATTGCACAAATTTAATCGCGTACGCAATAACTCGTACTTGCAAACTCGTTTACACGTGAAGTGTAATTACGTTTTGATACGAGGCGCGCCCTCTGTGCGGTTCGCGTTGAATTTGCGGGAAAGGGTTGCGCAGTCTCTCGCTACGACTGGTAGCACACACACACACACACACACACACACACACACACACACACACACACACACACACACACACACACACACACACACACACACACACACACACACACACACACACACACACAAACACACACACATACATACAGATACAAAGCCTTTACCGATGTGGATAGTCTCACTCGCTTTTGACTTCCGCTCGGGCGATGGTCGTTCGAATAACACGGTGCATTATTGTGCAACGGTCATTGTGGCACAAAGCGTCGGACGAACAAATACATGAAAAATGCGTAATATTTTTTTTTCAGTATTATTTTTTTATCCCTGCTCCTGAAACGCTTTTTTAAAAAATACATTTTTTTTGTTTTGCTACCTCTTTCCTGAAAAGAGTGGTGGAGTTCGCCACCATGCTTGTTTGCAAATTTTTTATGGTAAATATAGTTGATATAATTTAACAAATTTGTAAAACAAATCATACATCATATAATTTAAAAAATCTGAAAAACAAATCATACATTGTACACAAACTTGCTGCTTTATAATGAAACTGTGGAATACGAGGTGAAACATGATATTCGTGAATAAACTATAGCGATAATGAAACAAATTCGTGAAAAAACAATCTTTGGGAAATGAAAATTCATAACTTTGCGAAAAATCCACAGAATTTGATGAACGAGACGTTAAATTCAAGCTCGAGAGTGTAGCTTTCGAGGAAAAAAAAATATTTCGATGTAATTTTTTCTGTTGAATGGCTGAGGGTTGAAATTTTGGTCCGGATCGAATCCGGTAACCCTTTTTCAGAAATTGGGTTACATAAAATCAACGGCTTGAAAGGCCAATTTGATTTTTTTTTTCATATTGCTGTCCAACGACAACGAAGAAACTCGTGAATCAATCTGTAATTATCGGAATTAATTTTTCCGAATAATTTTTTCGAAAGTTTCGTCCCATTAACAATATAAAAGTTCAAGAGGTCGTTGAGCGCGACGTTCGTTTCTCTCGCAATTTTCGTATCGTTTAATTGCACCGAGCGGTGACCGTGCCTCGAGTACATCGAGGATTTACGAGCTTTCCAGATTAACACGGACACGTACACACACACACACGTGACAATATTTGTGGGGCTTGTGCACGTAGCGTCTACCTCGTACAGCTAATTTCACTCAATCCTCCGATGAAAAAAAAAAAAAAAAAAAACGAAGATGAACCTTGGATAAGACCCACGACGATCGATCGAGCCTTACTCCTCGAGTAATTTTTTCTTTCGAAATCACTCGACTCGATTCAATCAGATACTTTGTTCGCAAATGCTAAAAATTTATCGAGGAAAGTAAAAATGATATAATTATAAAAATTGTTGAAATATCAATGACCGAACGAAATTTGAATTGTTAATACATTTGTACAACGATTACGCATTCCTGCAGAATTTATTTCACTTGAACGAAGATTACAAAGTTAAGAAAAAAATTAAGAATTTAAACATCTTACAATTTTTACAATTGCAATGATCGAACGAAATTCAATTTTTTAAATTATTTAAAAAGCGATTAAATATTTGTACATAATTGATTTCACTTTCACGAAGATAACATCGTTGTATGAAAAAAAAAGGGAAAAAAATTACAACGATACGATGTTACGATTCTTAAAATTTTAAATTCACAATTATCGAACGAAATTTAAATGATTAATTATCTTGACATAGTCTCAATCTAAATATCCGAACGAAATACAAATTGTTAAGTATCTCAACAACGTTTCAATTTCAATAATCTAACAAAAAATTATTTTTTATTTCAAAATTTAATATTTTATTTCAATTACACTACCTCCCAATATTCGTACAGAATCGAATTCATTTTTTATAAATATCACATCGTTATACCAAAAATCATGAGATGGAAACTAACCCCGTAGCGCAACCCCCATACATAGCCACTCGCACAAACACACATAAATACATACACACAGACGAAAACGTTGGTTCTCAAATTTTCGGAAATGCAAATTGGCTGTCGCTCATTCTGCGCGTACTGCACGTT
This sequence comes from Diplazon laetatorius, assembly GCA_963662125.1. NCBI lineage: Eukaryota > Metazoa > Arthropoda > Insecta > Hymenoptera > Ichneumonidae > Diplazon > Diplazon laetatorius. Next base: position 5,354,167 of record OY759158.1, on the reverse strand, counting down.
ATAAGATAACCCTGTGGGTTATGTGTCTATATAGCGCAGGGGTGGGGAAGGGGTCGGTTATGCCAGCTGCGGGTTGGCGTTGGAGGCTACCGTAGGATACCCTCACCGGTGTCCCCGCGATAACTATTAAGCGGCAACAATAATGTTACGTTAACCATCTCGCTCTATCACCGTTCGCGCTCATGGTTCGAACCTCTCGTGTCCTCCCGCCTGGCTGGCATCTCGCTCGCTCGACGGAGGGCGCTGCGTACGCGAAGCCCACATCGAAAATCCGCACACACACACAGTGACGACGCGACCGAGAGACGAGACGACTACGAGAAGATTGGGCGCTGCGGTCGAGATACGTCACATCCGGCGTAATAAGGGAAATCTGCATAACGGTCGAAGGAGTATTATCCGTCGTTATTGTTTCGAGTGTCAACCCGCGGGGCCGAGGGGCGAAGGGGGGTGGGGGGTTGGTGGGAAGGACGAACTGCGGGTACCCCCGAAAGCTTTGGTTGATGCAAATCCGGATTACAATTTCCTCGTGGCTAATATAATATCCGAAGCTCACCGGCAACAGCAGCAGCAGCAGCAGCACCATCGTCGGGAGCATTCGGTCGAGGACCGACGAACCCCATTAGTCGTAACGAAAACATTTAACCCCCACACCCTCAAACAAATCCAGACGACACTCCTCGCACTTGGCCATTCTCAATCCTTTCTAATTGTTCGACGCGTTAATTATAATTAATAATCGCAAACACGTGGGATCCTCGACCATCGTTATCGAAGTGTATGTGTGGGGGTGTGTATGTGTGTATATATATGTATAATTATCCAAAGACGAAGAAGTCACATGGGAACGGTGGAGCTTCGGCCACGGTTAAACCCGGTAGGAAGTTAAGCCTCTGTGATTTATTGGAAACCGATATTTATCGGATTGGAGGTGCGATTGCGGGGGTGGGGGAGGGGGGAAATTAAAGATTTTTCTTTGTCAGGTTTTTGGATTTTTTTTCGTGATTCGGATGATTGAGAAATTTTGTTTGGATCGGATGAAAATTTTTATGGTTCCTGGTTGACGAGAATGTGGGCCTTCGCGGTCGTTCTCGAGTCTGGACGGTAGGATTTTCGGAAATGGAACGACGAAATTAGTAATTGACATAAGTTTATATCAATTGGTTATTCGTATATTTATGTATCAATGATATAGAAATTCGAAATTTGAATTGGATAATAATTAAAATAGTTATAATAATTTGATAATTTAAAGAAATCCTATGTATATACTATATGTATTGAAAGGTACAATATGTTTATACAATATACGATTATACAGATATTCGAGACCATACCATGGCATTGGCAAAGCCTTCAAGAATTAGAATGATGAGATTTACAGTAATGAAGGAATAAAAATTGGCGTTTGATAAAAATTTTAATAATTTTGTAAACAAACGTAATGTGAATAGAAAACAAAAATATTTATTTACACGATGTCATGGAAATTCGTGGCAATACCACGCCAATGTCAAATCTAGATGTTAATCTTTACATAATTGAAACGATCGGATGATTAATTGAAATATACGTATTTAATTCAGCCATTTTATACACATGTATATAATATTGATACCGATACTACGCAATATCATGAATTTCCCATGTCACTTCATGGCGTCAAGTAGGCACCATGAAATTTCATTGAACAATTCTAAATTCGCAATCATCGAATCAATAAAAATTCATATAAATAATATTTATATGCAAACTTCATTGGAGTCTCGGACGATGGAACAGCCACCGATGTCAAAAAAATTTCAAAAATCTCGAATCTTTTATCTCACAACGAGAATGCATTGCCGCATGTTACAACCTCGAAGATTGAACTTGGTCTCCATCACAGAGTCTCCATGGTTTCGAGCTTCGCGTATTCACTCGTGCGTATTTTCCGTCGCCTCTTCCGTGCCATGGCAAAAACACGTATGGGTCACATGCACACACATGTGTTTCCATGTCTCGCTCGGAAGATTGAAGAAGCGAGATTGGAAAGCGGATGCTGGTGGCGCCACGAGGCTCATACACCACCGTTATACTCGCGGAAAATGAATCCTGCCTGCGACCCTCGTCGCGTCGAGCGCTACCATCGGGCGCAGGGGGGGGGAGGGGTTGGACCCGGGGGCGAGAAGGGAAATGAAATTTTCAACCGAGAGCTTAGACCACCATCGACATTCGACCGACATCCTCACGTGCACTCGACCCTCAACCACTTTTGTACGACAATCAATGACGATGAAGTTATCGATGAAAACTTTTCCTCATTCTTTTTTATTTCTTTTTATTATTTTCTTTTTATTATTTTGTTTTTTTTTCGTTGTTTTTTTTTTTTTGTCTGGGTTGTGTTGTTTCATTTTGTTTGACGTTATCGGGAACGGTGAAAGGAGAAACAACTGGCGGACTCGGCGGATAACGAAGTTTGGCCAATTTCTTCGGTCGAGCTTTCAGACACCGAGAAAGCATCGCGTGCGGGGCTCTATTGATAATTCAAAAAAAAAAAAATGAAAAAATGAAAAAAAAAGAAAAATACATTATTCGATATTTCGGATGTTACTTTATCATAAACCGAACTTTGGCAATTCTACTTTGTATCCGCGAATTTATGGATGAAAGTTTCCTCGTCACGTGACCTTTGTGGATGAAACTTTTTCGTCCGGGATTCGAACTTGTTCTTTTCTTATGTGTTTCAATAATAATTTGATATTCGAATTAATGTTTGCGGAGCGAGTTTCGTGTTTCTGAAACGAGTATCAACTTTTTTTCAAAATTGATATACCAAAATGAATATCTGAGAATCTCATTGAACCTTATTTCTCTTCGAAGTGAACATTTTCGTGTTGAATTTGTTTGCGTTGAGTCTGTGTTTAATTAGTAAATGTTTAAATAGACATGTAAATGTTCCACTCGCATGTTTGTTGCATAAAAAAAAAAACCCGAAAACCGTGAGAAAAATTTACGAGAAAGCAACGGAATGAGTACGAGAAGACGACGTAATGCGAATATAAAAAGAGGAGCCAGCGACAATTTCACCGTTGGCACAGAGGCGTCGGCCGTAAGTTGCGTCAAATCCACCCCCCCCCCTCCCCTCGCCGCTCTCGCCGCCCACCGACGCTTGCGTTTCGTAAACGGGGCGAAGAAATAGAGGGGGTGTTCACAACCCGTTATCTCGGACGTTCGGGGTTCCGGCTTCGTGTTTCCGGCTTCGTGAGTCGTAAGTCCGTGGCCGAAGGAGGCGGCACAGGCAGTTCCAGCAGAGTAGTGGCCAATGTGGGAGTGCACAGCGAGAACCGCACGTTGGTGGATGTGCAAACGCCTAGGCAAGATCGAGAGTCTGGAGAAATATAAATTTGAAGGAAAAAAAATAAATAAATACACGTCTACGGACATTACAAGAGAATAATGTGGGATAGTAAGAAAGAAAAAATTCTGGAGCCGAGGGGTAGGAATTTATCAGGTGTGAATACATGTCAAGTCCTTTTCCGGTAAACACAACAATTCATTGTGGAGTCAAAATCCACGAAAATTATTCACCATGATTGCGGAATTGTAAGATAAAAAAAGAGGTTTCGTATTGAATTTGGACGAAATCCAACAAGACGTTCGGATTTTATGCGAATTAGAATTTTTCAAATTTTACACGAATTGCCCCATGGTGAATATATTAATGACGCATTTTTCATGTATTTACGTTATTGAGTGACTTTCGTACTTTGTCAAAAAAATTCAATTACTTTTCTGACCAACCAGTCACGGATTGTGGGATCCATTGAGTTCAAACAAATGATTATCGAATGAAAATCCATCAAAATAATTCATCGTCATTGCACGAATGTAGAAATAACAAAAAAAAGGGAACCCACACGTTGCATGATAATTAATGACGGTAATTCTTTTAAAAAATTATTTCAATTTCGCTTTCCTTTTTTCAAATGAACGTTCATTATCGCCGGTGAGTTACAGTGGAGAAAGGATTAGATCGAGCGAGCTAGAGAGATAAAGCCAGAGAGAGAGAGAGAGAGTACCTATACCTACACAAGCGAGAATACACAGAAGGGGTTCGTTGAGGCACGGCCAACCGGGGGTCTTAAATTTAACGCGTATGAATTTTTAATTTTTTTTTTCCGTTTTTTTTCCTCTCCTCGGTACTTTACGACTATCCATTAAAATGGGTTAGATGGAGTTGCAGTACAGGAAAACGCTTCTTCGTTCCAGTTTAAGGCACCGAAGATTAAAGCGAGGGTGGGAAAAGACGTCGTACACACTGTACACCTTGCTTGGGGGTGCTTGGGTTGGATAACCAACCTCCACTCTCTCTCTCTCTCTCTCTCTCTCTCTCTCTCTCTCTCTCTCTCACACACACACACGCATAGGAATATCCCGGTTGGCCAGTTGCTATCCTCGCGCTTCTCTGAGCTTTCGCGTACCAAGAAGTCGAAGGATGTAATCCCTGAAGGAGTTATATTTCCGTGCGGAAAAGCACCTACCGGCCCCGGCACAACGCTCCATCGTTGGATTCTTATGAAATATGCGATCACTCGAATTTATCGCTGCAGCGTGTCCATTCGCGAGATTCCCCAACCTGAGGCGTCCATAGACACATGTATATGTGTATGGGGCATTGCATGACAAATTGGACGATAAAAACACCGACATCCATCTATTCGATTATTATAATTTATTTTTTTTCTTCACTTTCATTTGATCACAGAAACAGCTTGTGATTTTTGTTCAGAATTTTCCGATCTCCGTGAAGAAGCCTTGAAAAGCCACTAAACTACCCCGAAATAAGGAAAAGCATACTTGAACATGATTAAACATTTTATTTTTATGTTTTCGGATTCCAATAGGTCGAATAATGAAGTCATAAGACTGGGATATTTGTTGCGACTTATTTCATTTCTCATTTATCACAAAATATTATGAATTTTTTTAAATCCAATTATTCTTATTTACGTACATTTTTACAATTTTATTTCTCTGTTTTACCATCGTCATCAATTTTGCTGTTAACATAATTATTTTCATTGATTAATCAAAGAGATGCGGTCTAAAAAAAAACAACGACGAAAATTCATAATATTTTTAATTTCGTTGATAAAAATGAAAAATGAAAAAAAAATCGAAAAAAGATCACAATCTGGAATTTTGGCAAACTCCATTTTTCGATCAAACGTAATCATAAACCAAAAAATCGTAATTATCGATTGTATCGAAGTACACTTTTTTTTATTTGGCAATAGTTTTTTATATTCTTTACAGGCTGTAAGGGCATCCAAAACGCTGAAAAAAAAAATCGCGACTGTTTTTGAGATCAAATAAAAACCCAAATAAAAATGATGAGCTTATCGGCAGGGGTCGGGGTTTCGACCGTCCGACTTGACACGGATCGACCCACATACGCATGGCTAGTACGCGCCCTTGCTCTCCACTTTCTCTATACGCTTCGCCATTTTTCCCAAAGCCGTGTGTTACGAAACGAATCCCGGTGCGAAATTTTCCAGGCCGATAGTTCACGGCACCCCCTCTGGCTACAAATTTTGATGAGTGCTCGCTATAGTCACGTTACGTCCCGCGGACCTCACGCAACCTCCAATCCGACAACTCACTTTGCTATTCATGATATTGACGTTTTACATACCGAATTTTATTTTCCATTATTATCATTATTGTTATATCTATTTTTTCTTTCACTATTGTTATCAACGCAATGGTGCTGAAAAATTGTTGAATCCGGATGGACCGATTGGACGTCGTTGAATCGATAAACGTTGATACGAGTTGGCCCGTGTTTCCGTTGTTGAATCTGATAAAAATCATATTGTCCGACGGTCGCCCTCACGGTGAAAACCAGACAGCCCGGAAAATTGAGTCGGAAAAATGTTGGGGTCACGAAGGGTTTTCTCACGAAAACAGGATGATGGAAATATAAGATGGATATAACACGATGACTCACAGTTTTCTTGTGTTGATGGCGAAGTTTCGTGCCGTGTTCCATGGATCATCCGCGAGCGATTTATTTATCTGCATCGTGAATTGCCGAGAGCGTTGCGAACGGATATTGAAACGACTTTAGTTTTTCCCATCATCGCAAGCACGAGACAGATCGACTATGGAGCTTTCATCGATCCTTACACAATCAAAATATTTAAAACAAATAATAATAATCAAAATATAATCCTGCGCACGATTTTACGAAATAAATTAGAAAATTAGAAAAACGATTCCAAACTTAATTTGTGAAAAAAAACTGATTGACGTTAAAGAAAACAGCAGGAACGAAAAAAATGCGAGTGGGAAAAGGTGTGTCACCCGTTGAATTAATGCAACAAAACAATTAAAACAATAAAAAAATAATGAATTTTTGTCTTCCCGTTCGAACGATGGCTGAAAAACGCTACATAGACCAAAAGCTTGCTCAAACAATATTGTAGAGAACAAAATTTCCTACAAAAAAGTCCACGGCAGCATACACCTGACACCGATAGCTTGCGCCTGGGGAAAGCTCAAAAGTCGGGAAATGCAGGAAACCCATTTGACCTACATTGATCGTTCTGAATTTCGACCCCTACCCTAATCCAACCTACAATTATGAATGAATGATTTTCAGATTTTCCCCCTTCCTCGTTACACACGAGATCTCTCTCCCTGCCGAATATCAAGGATCTAGGTCAATGAGAAGCACCCTCCGGGCCTGGACGATCAGGCAGTGAGTCGACTGACGGCCAACGAAGTGATCCCACTAGGATTCCCGTTCATCTTCATCCAAACATACAAAACCCTTGAAGAAACAAAAGCAGAATCATTCGAACGAAAAGTCCATGTGGCAGCTGAACATCACGTGAATGTTGGGTAGCGAATTAATTCACGAAAGCTCGCCGTTGCACGAAAGCCCAAGCTTGTTGGACTGTTGGGAGGAGCCGACCGGTTGTGCGGGAGCTGCGGGCAAAGGCCAATACAGAATGCAGTAGAATCGGACAAGGTATATACACTTACGATGCACTTGGAGAGAGTAAGAGAGAGACAGAGACCTTCGGGCCGCTAGCGGAGATATCGGTCAAGCCGCAAATACGGCTGGGTAGCAGCCCATGGGTCCTTGAGTCCGCACAGAAGGATGGCGAACGTTGAGCGGGTGATGTTCCTCAACCGCTTCTCGTACAGCGTGCACCGCAAGGCCCGGTATTAGGTGCAGAAACACGACTGAGTTACTGCCAGGGATATAAATTTCGAATATTGAAGTTACCGCCCACGTCCCACCCCTTCGCCACCGGCTTCAACCCTCCGGAGTCGCGCGGAGCTAACGGGCTTCCCCCCTCGGCTCTTCCGGGGGTTTCCTCTCGGCCATCGCGATCTCTCGCACCCGCCAAATCCATCTCCACTACGGACTGCTCTCCGGTGGCTCCTCGAACCGTTATCAACGTTGTAGATGATGGAACTAGGTGGGCACCATGGCCCAGCGCCGTATGCCATTGCTGCTGCTGCTGCTTTCCATTTGGCCAATTCCGTTTCACGATAGCCGGGAATTCCCCTTGCAACCCTCTGGCACGGTTCTGCCGTCTTGACCCCGGACTCGGCAGCAGCTTTTATGCGCGGAGGCATCCTATCCAACTGCGATCCGACGTAACAGCGAGGGCCAGGGGAACGGGCGATCAGCAACAGATAACGGGTATTTATATTGTACAGTGTTGTAGGAATCAATGTGAACACACCGTTCTTTCTATGATTCTATATTTCATGTAATTGAAAGTTAGTTGGAATTGAGTTATAGAGTTATAGAGACAAGGTCATTTTATGTTTATTCAGTGTTATGTCACGTTTATGTTCTCCCTTGGCTTTAAGGACTCTATGAACTCGTCTTGGCGTGGAATCGATTCGTTTCTGACAGTTTTGCTTAATCTTCTCATCGAAAAACGATTGAACATTCATAGAACTCCTATATCTTTTTTTTTTCATGCCGAGCTATCCTTGGCTATATAAGTCCTATGCGGAAAAATGTCGGACCAAATATTTCACGGACAAATCATCGCATACCGGCAAGCCTCACGTAAATAATTGTTATCTCTCGCCGTGCCAAAAAAAAAAAACAAAAACGAATGATAATACAGTCAGCGAAAAGTCACAACGTAATTGTCCCAGCTGCCTCCCTGCCCTCGCTGCGGTTTCGGGCATTTAGGAAAATTGGAAGTTAGATTTATCGCAAAGTGCTTATAATAACCGTGAAGAAGGGTTGGCACTCGTTGCGAAATTGCAACGCGAGATTCCCCCCCCCCCCTAGAAGATTCCCCGCAACGTTGCCAGACCAGCCAGCCTATTATTATTATTTCTTGTTTTTTTTTCTTTTGTTTTTTTACGAGCCCAATTTTCTGAGATTCGGGGGAAGCAAAAATAATGCAAAGCGCGCGCGAGAGAGAGAGAGAGAGAGAGAGAGAGAGAGAGAGAGAGAGAGAGAGAGAGAGAGAGAGAGAGAGAGAGAGAAAGAGAGGTCCTGTGGGTAGGATCCAAGCCGGATCCTTCGACGGCTATCACGGTTTCGTGCTTATCCTTTTTGGGTTGTTCGCTCTTTACCGCGAAAGAAAACAACGTGAAACGTTGGGAAGGGGTGTAGAAGAGGTGGAGGGGTTGGGGGGGGCAGGGGGGTGGGTCGACAGGGTTGTTCCGAGCGAGCCGACGAGCGAACGAGAATATGCATGGACTCTCTTTATGCAGATCCCTCGCGCTCTGTATCGTTGCATATTTTCGCGGCTGCCAACAACGCGCGGTGTGCATCTCCGGGGGATGCTGGTGCAACGTTCCTACCGACTCCGGCGCTAAATCCTTTCTAATACGCCCGGATGCGAGCATTCCCGGAGGATCACTCCCACCATTTCCGCATTGTACGAAAAAAAAACATTTTTTCGCGTTACCTCATTTCCCGGGTCTGACCCGGAATTCTGTACGTAATTCCTTCGAACAGGTCGATGATCATGAGTCGACTTTATCGCGTTTTATTTTTATTATTTTTTTTAGTGGTGGCACGCGGTTCATTCTGTTTTTAACTAGGCTTGAAATTGTTAATCCCAAAGGTATTGCCGATGAGCCATCAACTTAAGTCCCTCAATAATTATTTTCTTTTATAGTGGTGGTGGTAGTAGTAAAATACATTCTTTGACAATGGGATATATCTTTTGTTATTTTTTTTCTATATCCGTGCTATTTCAGCGAATTTATTTTCATATTTTCAATTATTTATTATTATTTTTTCACCGAGAAATTTAATTTTCAAGCCGCAATGAACTCCAATTGACAATTAAATGCATTGACAAATAAGCAAATTCATAATCTTGCGAAAGAAATCGAAAAAGTTTCATGAACCAAAAATTTGAATTCAAGATCAAGAGCCTGCAACTATCGAGAAGAAAGAATATTGCAACATACATTTTTTGATAAACGATTAACGGTTGAAATTTTCGGCCTGGGTCCCATCGGTCACCCCATTCCACGTTTTGTTTTTCCTTGAAAAGAAAGAAAAATGTTTTCACGATGATTACGGATTTGTACAAAACGACATTATTTCGAAACTTTTATTTTCGTTTTTTTTTCGTTCACTCGTAGCTTAGTTACTATTTATACATTCTCTTTGAATTTTACTGCCAATTAAAACTTTACGTTGCAGCCATTCGTTGGCCGGGCAAAGGTTCGCGCCTTTGGCATCGTGCAGCCACGGCAATAAAGGGATGAAAAAAAAATCGGAAGAAGAAACGAGAAAGGTCTCTCGCAAAAAACGTTTTGCAATGAATTGCGCATAGTAATGAGTCCATCGTGATAGCCGGTAGACTCGCGAATTTCTTTTTTTTTTCGTCCCTCTCTCTCTCTTCGCACCGGAAGCCAGCTTGACATCGATATTCCCCGAGTTGTTTCGGAGAAGCGATGGTAAAACACGGTGGGCAAAAAAAAGAAAGAAGAAAAAGAAAGAATAAAAAAATGAAATTATAACGCTTACCCACTTTTTCTTCAACTAGGGCGCGAGAAATAATTCACCGAGTGTCTGTGATTCGAGGCAATCGAATAAACTTTGTCGTGGCGTAATAGAATTCATTTTTTTCATCGTGTGGTATGCATACCTTGTACAAACACGTGCAGATGTGATTCTTTTTTTTTTTTAGCTTCCTCCGTCAGGCCAGTTCGTTCTATTTAGTAAATTTCATTTTGTTTTTTTTTCTGTCGTCGTTTTATGCTTCTGTCAGATAGTAATAACGATTTTGTACTTTATTGTTGCTGCAAAATTTATTTTTGATCTTTGTTATTTATGAGGATTTTTGTATTACGATTCAGTATGACATATAAATTTACAAAGTCACGTTTTTTCTATAAATATATATATCTACATTGAATTGTCGTTGAAACACAAAAATGCTGCAAGCATCAACGACGAAAAAAAAATAAATAAATAAATAAATAAAATAAATGAAAAAAAAAAAAAAACAAAACAAAAAATTACAATTTTGAAACACGTTTGTTACGTTAAAATTAATGGTATTATGCTTGGCATCAGTCTCAATTAGCGCGAATGTCCCGAGGGTGTATGCCAAAAGTATTATCACAGAGGGATGAGTTTGGTGTTCGTTAATTTTCCACCTGTAACAATTTCGGATCGTTTTCCGACGGAACAACGAGGGTGTCTCCGTCCCCCCGCCCCGTCCCTCTCTCGCTCCGCCATTGCCGTTTCATTTCGGTTGATGTACGAGTTTTAAAACAATTTTCGTTACAATTTCGTACCGAGTCATGATATAAATTGGAAGGGTTGGAAGAGCTTTTCGCGAGATACACACAGAGGGATATGGCGGACTGTCCTCGTTCACAATTTGCGCCTCGGGTGTCCGTGACAATTTATCATAATGCCTCCCTGTGATAACCAGCGTGTATCATGCGCGAGTGTCAAAAACGTGAAAATCAAACGGTTTCGTATTACTCCGACGTTATCTCGCGTACGGATGGTTCTATTTTTTTTTTTTTGGGGTTTTTTTTTTGCCCTTGTAGTTACGGTGCTCGCCTCTTTTGCGCGACGTGAAGTGACGGTCTCCATTACCGTCGCATTCAACCTTTGTCTGTGCGATTGTGACTGAAAAAAAAAAAACCCGAAATTTCGTTGAACCAATTTCACGTGATGGAAAAAAAGTATTAATATATATTGTGCTCCGGCGAAAGAGGATCTCAAAAAACTCGTCTAAGTCGTGTTGTATTGTTTGTTAATTTTCTGACGAAAAAATATTTCTCAGGTATTTAATTTTATGGATGAAATTTTTTTTGTTGCCAAATTATTTACGTCATTGAGAAAAAAATGAACTATTTTCAATGAACTATTTTAATAAAAATGATATAATAAAATTGATAAAATCGAAGACCTTATGTAACAAATTTTAGACCAGGGGCAATATTTGTTTCCCATTCTCCATGTATATATATATATATATCTCTTCTATTCTAACCTATACATATATATATCTACATCTCTCTATTATATGCCTAATATAGATATACTATTATTTTATTGATTCGTTCATTCATCGTTACGGACAATTTTGCCTTCTTATCCGCTTGTTCTATTGAAAATATTGGATAAACCAGCTCCGACCGCTAACGATAATACTTTCAACGGATTCCCCGGAGCCGATCAGCGCGAACGAGGCGATAAAACCAACATTCGCGAACGTACATAGCCACGAACGTTGAGGAGACCATCAATCGGTTTTCCAGGCAGATGAAATTGAGATCGTCGGGAAGAAGAGAAAGAAGAAGATCAGGTGGTGTACGGAGTTTCCCAGGTGTCATTACCGCACACCTGTGAGAACTTACGTCTGTGTTTCAAATCATCCTCGAACCCTATATATCGTTTTCTTTTTTTTCTTCGATTTTTCTTTTGTCCCTCTCTCTCTCTCTCTCTCTCTCTCTCTGTCTCTCCAGTCCTGGACGAAGAACGTTTTGTTTAACGATGAAAGTTCAAGCTGCACGCTCACACGCGTCTCTCCGTTTCCACTCGTCGGCCCTTCGACTTGCACGCACACACACACACACACACACTTTCACACACTTTCATCGATTTTCTTATCATCCCTCAAACTACCACGGCCGACGAGGGCAAAACTCCTCGCCACGTACGTTTTTGGGTCTTCTCAACTTTCACACCGGCACACGGAGAATTGGCGCTAACGAGCGGCTCCGGGGTACTTGAACGAACTTTTATACTGACCAATCTAACTCAACCTTCCCCGTCTAACTACGTGAAAGTTTCAATTTATATATATATATGTATTTTTTTTTTTCCACCGCGTCACGTTTGTGCTTCGACGAAATACAATTACTTTTCGTAATGTAGTTCGACAAAACGCGTTTTTATTGCCGATGTATCGGTTTTTTTTTCTTTCAATCGTCAATTGAATCGTGGAATGAAAAAAAAATGATTGAAAGCCCATTCATTGGTGAATTGTGACGATTCTGATGCAATAGATCGGTTGATTGACATTTATTAATCGCTCAGTTAAACTCTGTCAGATATGCATATAAATATATATATATATATATACATATACATACTTTTTTGTCAGTTTAATTTATAAATCATATAGTCCAAAGCTGATCGTTGCATTATTTTTCAGTCCCACACGGTTTTTTTTAACGTTTCATTGACCCACATAATTGATAATTTTCCATTCCCAACGTCGATAAAAATGTTGATTATCCGAGCTAGATGAAAAAAAAATAATTGATGATTATGCACTTTTTATTTTCAGCCAAACATGTTTTTTTCCTCCCGGTTTCTATTCTCTATAAATAAACAAATGAAAAATTCATATGCATAAATGGACAGAAAAAAAAATCATCATAATGCCTGTGTACGTCGCTCGCCGCGAATAAGCTCGGATACGTAAAAAAAAAAAAAAAAAAACTTTTTCGCGAAATGTCATCCAACTCGAAAATAACAGGTTTGCAAAGTGACAAACGACGATGATTCACGATATTTCGTCGTGTTCGTGGAAATTCCCGGCAACGTCGACGGTCTGCGACGAAACGAGCAACAGCGGCCGATATAATTTTACGATGAATGTTTAATATAATGATATCTCTGTGTGTTATGACAGGGATGGGGGAGGATGAAATTGGGTTCGGCGTGATAATGGTACCCCCGGGGCAATCGACGATACATGCATCTGTCGCCAGACCGGAAATTCAATCCCCCCCCCCTTCTATCGCCGCCCTCGGATATCTGGCCCTCGTCAAGCTTTTCCCCGAAATTGTATCGGCTTCTGATCCGACTGGATTATCGCGCGGGATTCGTGGGCGTGACGTCTGTCGCGCACGAGCTTCTTTGATCCTTCGACGGATCACGATTCAATCTCAGACCACGCAATCACATACAAGTCTCGAAAATAATTCTCGAAAAATAAAAAATAAGATCCACAAATCGCAATCATGATTTTTAAAAAAATATTTATATGTTTCAAATTACCAAAAATTAATTTCGAGGGGGTTTGATTGAAGAATAGAAATTAATTTCGAAATAATTTTCCCAAAAAAAAGATCGACAAACCGGAAATTATGATTTTTTAAAATTTGTGTATTTTTTGAATTACCAAAAATTAATTTCAAGACGGATTAAATAAAAAGTCGTGTTTAATTTGGTAATAATTTTGTAAAAAAAAAGATCAATAAAACGGAATTGTGTGATTTTTTCAAATATTTCATTTTTAAATCACCAAAAATTAATTTCGAGAAAAGTTAATTAGCAAATGGTGTTCAATTTGGAAATAATTTTGCAAGAAAAAAAAGATCAACAACTCGAAATTATCCCCTTTTCTTCCTCGAATTACCAAAAATTAATTTCAAGGACAAATAATGAAATTGAAAAAAAAACAGTCACTCAAAAAATAATTTTGATGGACCACACGCGTGTGGTGGTAATTTCGATTTACGGTTGAATAATCGTTACGATCCAATCGGCCGGGTGACGCGTAATTTCGCGGTTACAACCGTGAACATAAGGTGAAATCCTCGATGTACTTCCAATTGTTATCCCAAGTTCGATGGGGGATTCTCCGCCATTGGCATTCAACGTTTCGCCATTCCAAATTATGCACGATTATCGAATATGTAGTTCACCGTTTGTCGGATAGCGCGCGAGCATGCCGCATCTCATTGTCGGATTTTCGTCGAGTGTTAGCGCGTTGTGTCGCCCGCGGATTGTGTGTACAGTCACGTTGTCGTGCGACGTTATGTAACCGTCGTCGTGCTTTCCCCGGCACGGTTCGCTTCGGCTCGATGAAGTTAGTATCGCTTATCGATTCGGCCAGACCGTGGGCCCTGCAGAGGGAGAGAGAGAGAGGGAGAGATGTAGAGAGTTTGCATTTCGCAACGGTACTACGCAAACAATGTCCCATCGGAAACTCGACGATATGTGCCCGAGCCTGCTCCACTTAATGGACATTGTTCCTTCGAACCCCCCCCCCCCCCCCCCCCCCCGCCCCGCACCGCCAAACCAACCCAACTACGAATGTAACTTTCATCGAGTGCAAAGTTTCTTCCAAGAATTCTCGTTCGGCTTTGGAGTCTCTGAAATTAATTTTCCGACAATGATTATACTCTCACACAAGAGCCCATTGATAATTAATTGATTTCTGTTAACAAGGTGAATTAAGAATTCAATTACAACAGAACGCGAAAAAAATTATCGACGATCGGTAAAGACGATAACCCAACAGCCTTTCTTTTGCGAATTAAAAAGTTTTATGATTGTGATTATTATGTGCGATTATGAATTATCACAACATTCCCATTGTTGGCAATTAAGTTTCCGAGCGTTCCATTCGCGCCCGATTTTCCCACCGCGTTTGTTCGTCATAATTGGACGATGAAAACTCGGCATCGTCGGTGAAGAAGTTTCACAAGAGCAATGTAGCCAGAAAATTTCGACGTAAAGAGGCAGGAGGTATGACGAATCAAGTTAAATAAACAAACATGTAAACTGTTTATGAACCGTGTATAGTTTCCATGTGGAATTTTCCATGTACACAGGTTATATGGAGTTTATGTTGACTGTATATAAACTGGGTACCATCTAGAAAAAATTAAAACACTTACATGTAAATTATAGAAATTGTTTAGAGAGAATATAATTAATGATAATTACTTTTTATTTGAAATTCTTTTATAACTTGTATCCATTATTATGTATAAAGCATATACAAGCCTATGCGCTTCATATATATATATATATATATATATATATATATATATATGTACATAGAATATTAATAAAATAAAGAGTAAAATTTGTCCAAAACAATTAATATTATATACAGTCTGTATATATAGCAAATTCCATATAGAAACTACATATATGTATACTCCATCAGTTTATCTATAGATTTTCTTTGCTCGAGAGAACCAGACGAGGCACCAGAATAAAAAATATCTCATCGAAAGATTTCTTTACCCGAACAAAAGCCACACGGTTCAGTCGTAATCGAAGACGGGGGGCTTCGCGGATGGCAAAGAAAGTTGTTTCAAGTCGTGGAGATGAGATAAGCGACACGCGCGATTACCGCGCGAGGCTACAGCACCATTGCCGAGAGTACAAAACGAGGATATAGCTTCGAATCTCGATATATCCATCGATACACCATAGGCTGGGAATTCGATCAACGTTAGAGCCGTTTCTCAGACCGTGGAGCAAAAAAAAAAAAAAAAAAAAAAACACCACGCGAGAGAAAACGAGAAGGGCGAAGCGATAGACCCTTTTGGATACTCGAGGGTATGGATTCTCGTACGACGATTTTTCAAAGTAAACTCGTATAGACGCACACCTAATACATTGACGAGACATATATATTACATGGGGTGTTAAAAAGAAGGCAAAGTTTTCCAATTACTTTCGCAGTTTCTACATTTGGAGTGGATACTATCAGGTAACATATGTAAAAATTTGACCTCAATCGGACAATATTTGGAGGTTCCGCTGCGGTGAATTCAAGTTTGCCTTTGAATAACACGTAAACATTTTTTTTTTTGTTCAACAGCAAATTATTTTTCCGGCAAAGAGAAAATGCTGAGAATAAAAACTCAGTGCAATAAAAAGTATCAAGGTCACTTCAAAGGACGATAATTTTTGTTTCACAATAAACAAAAAAGTCGATAATTTTTTTTCGTTAGTTTTCAACGATTTTTTGTTAAAAAAAAAGTTGTTAATTTTTTTTCAAATCGCGAAACAAAAAATATTTCTGTGTCAAGTGACCTTCCCAGTACGTATTGCACTCACTTTACATCCCCGAAATTTTTCATTTATCCGAAAAAAAAATAGCAACTGAAGGAAAAAAAAATGGTTACGTGTTGATGAAAGGCGAAATCGAATTCGTGCAAGCGGAACATCTAAATATTGTTCGATTAGGCTGAAATTTTGACAGATGTCTCCTGATAGCATCTACCTCAAATTTAGGAACTGCCAGATGAATCGAAAAACCTCGTCCTTATTCAACACACCCTGATATACAAATATCTAAATATATATATATATATAAATACGCGATGCGGTACGTAGTTGAAAATCCCATCACCAGAGAGCGCTCGTGAGATATTCGTGCCCATGGCTAAACGTGGTTCTACGCACGGCTCTGGACCGAGTTAACGCGCAACCGAGAGAATTCGATTAGGCTTATCCTTCGTGAGTCGATTGCGACGCACTGTTCTGGGCCCCATCGTCGTCGTCCCTTCGCAACGAGGAACCTTCCGACGGGCGCTGTACATAATGTTCAACTACGTATATCCCCATCCTCGTGCCTATCCAACGATCTATAACGCCCTCGGGATGCCACGCGTTTACTACGACTAACATCTTCGGTATAACACATCTCATCTCGCTTATCGCCGCACCCGATAACCGTCGTAACCACCATCATTTCACATCTTGATAATGTCAAACTGATTATTCTCCCCGAAATTACCGACAAACTACAACGAATTTAATTTTTTTAGGGTTTCGTACGTCTAAATATATTTCTTTTTAAATGCAGAATTCTCATAGGATGATTTTGTTGTCCAGGAATTGACTCACTGACCGATCATCGAAACCTATTGAATACTTCCCGTTGATCTTGAATCTTGAAATTTGTCTGAATTTTTATAGATACGAAAATCATGAATTTATAATTATATGTAGAATTATTATTTGGCAAACTTTATTTCGCAATGCCTTCAGTCATCACAAGGAAATATGATTCAAATTTAATTGATATTATTAACCCACCGATTCCAAACCTATTTTTCCGATTATTGAGTACACACTGGGTCCAAATGACCCCGCAAGAATTTCATGTGTCACCATTCAAAATATACGAGTCCAATTGATCTGGAAAAATTCAAAAACAAAAACCATCATAGACTCGAAAGAAATTCTGCGACAAAAAATTTGTGTTCGAAAATTCGTGCTCGACGAAAGTCGAGGTATGGGTCTAATCGACCCAGTGTGTGCCCACGTGGGTTGATTAGCACATAACAACACATTTTCTTCTGCCAGCTGAAATCAATTTTTCAGAAAAATGTAAAATTATCAAAATGATCCTGCTTAACTTTGATAGGTTACCTCATTATAAATCTATGAGACCAATTGGTCTGAAAAAAATCAGTGATATAGTTTAACTATCTACGAATGTGTCAATGCAGATCGAAAGTATAAATATCATCATAAATTCGAAAAATAAATTCTACAAAAAATTAGTTTTGATAAAAAATGGGGTATGGGTCCAATTGACCTACAAGTTACTTAACTGGGCCAGTTAAGTAGATACTCACCAATATTTACGATAATATAACGGTTAGCAATCCTCAGAACATGATTCCTAATCGCTCTTTTCCGTCTTTGTTTTTACTTTTATTTTTTTTTTCAACTATTTGGAAGGGTTAATTGGTACATCGATCCCATGCCCCATGAGACAGGCTGGGTCTGTTGACGCGTATGAGATACGACGACGTCGACACGCACTCGTCGGTGCGGCTCCCAGACTTGTTTTAATTTAAACGCGGCTTATTGTCCACGTTCAACCCCGGTCCCCGCATTGTCCGTCACGGTTATCCGTAACAGATAGAGCAACAATGATAACAAAGGTTGTATTCAACCGCGTAATGGGGACCACTCGTCCACTCCTCTCCGACGTTACCCCATTTTTTTTTTCGTTTGTTATTTTTTCTTTCTTTTTTTTCGCCCGTTCTCTCTATCTCATTCTGCACTCTTCCGTCCGCATTATCTCGTTCTCCGGTGGCGCCATCTATCCCCGTAGCACAGATTCAACCCGACCGCATGTGCGCTCGAACGACCCGGTCACGCGGCCACCCTCGTCCGACCATAGGCTCTTCACCTGCCTCTCTTCGTTCACGTATTTTTCGTTCTCCATATTTCTTTTTGTTTCGTCTTCTTTTTTCTTCCGTTCATTTCCGCGAAATTTTTTTTTTTTCATTCGCGGATTTTTCCCGCGACTCGCCGTCCCATTCGTCGTGTGTCCGTAGGGAATTCCGTTCCGTCCACTCGTATACATCTCATTTCGGTACTCCAAACTTTTTGTTCGAAAAAGAAAAAAAAAAAATTTAAAAAAAACGAAAACGTCCATCAGCTCCACTCTGCTTGGTATTCATTACAAATGCAAGTTCTTCAAAAAATGTTTATTCATTTTTTTTTCTTGTATTTTCAACGTCCCGACTGTAATTGCAACCATTATTCGTGTCATTCATTAATTCACAGTTACCCTCGAAGTATGAACTGCATCGTAGTCTTTTGTATATTTCATTTTTTTATTTTTTCAAATTACAAGTTGAAGTCATTTTTCGTTTTTTTTTTTTGTAGCACAAGTCGAAGATGAATATTCCTCTTCGCAGGGGAGAAAAAAAAATGGTACGCAGTCGGGCATATACATCGGATGGACGATCGTATTTCAAGATCAATGTTTATTTGCAGTTCGACAGGTTTCGATTGCGAATTGGCATTGGTCGTGGTGGGCAATGCGAACGTGGATAACGACAAGAGTAGAAACTCGATCGATGATCGGTGTGTGCGTGGTCTGTGGAGCTTCGAGCCTCGACTGTGAGAGAGAGAGAGAGAAAGAAACTCGACGAACGAGGGAGTGGGGAGGGGGGGTTGACTTATTGCGTACACATACTCGTTACATCGTCTTGCGAGAAAGGCTACGGGTATTTATGGGATTCGCTGATAATTCAAGAGCTCGCCACGATTCCGTTCGCCTGGTGTCGTTCGGTGAGCCGGATTTCAACCACATTTGCTTGGCGATCACGTGTGCAATAACACACGTGGAAAGAGCGAGAGAGAGAGAGAGAGAGTGGTTCATGGGCGAGGCAACTTTCCTCGCTGGCATTTGTCTACCGAAAGTCATGGTCATTGCAGATCAAAGACCTTCACCATCGAAGACTCGGCGAGTGCAGTTTACGCGTTATTCAACGTTGACTCGTAATACTCACATACTCACACTCGTAACTAAGTTCCAGTAGAGTTTGCTCGCACACCTGGAAATAATTTCATTGAGAATGCTGATTTTCACAAAAATTCATTCACAACGATTGTTATTGTTTTTTATCTTTTTTTTCGTCTACTTTACGTGATGCGTAACGTTTCTATCTCCATCATGTGTGCGAAAGAGACAGCGTTATCGACGATCGCTGTGGAGCGACAAAGAACGTGATGCAAAGGTTGTGCATCGACTCGATTCAACACGAAAATATGTTTTTTTTTGTGACAAGATAAATATGTGTTTGAATGAGATTTTGTGATAAAATGATCAGTACAGAGATGATTAGGACAGGTGTCATTTTGTCGAAGGTTTGAGACACGTTGCAGAGACACTCTCATATCGTCGAAATGATTGTGAAAGAAAATGGACAGTAGTTTTTTAAGAAGCTCGTTTCATTGGTGTATGTATTTTTTTTTTAGGTACTGGATATCGATTTTCATTTCTTTGGGAGGCGAGAAATGGAATGTGTGTCGAGAAACAAGAGTAACAAAAACAGTCGACGGGTGAACTTTCGGGTGAATGAGCATTCGGTGAAGCTGGAGGTCACAACACTTTTTGGCCATTTGGTGAGGATGTCGGTTTGGCATGCCAAGCATGTACCCCAATATGCCAGTATTTCCGATGTGGAGCAACAGCGTGTGCGCTAGATTTCTAACGTTTCCATTGCATCGGATTCAGCGAAATGCAACGGCTTGTTTGCCGAAAATCGTGCGCGATGAGCATTCTCGTCTTCATCCCAGGGGTCATTCTCTCATTCTTTTCATCCTGATGCGAAAATAAAAAACTTTTCTTCATTGATGCACATTTCGATATTCTATAACTTTCAATAAAACAATAAATAATCCTTCCATATCACGAATTTATTTATATTTATTTTTTATTTCAACTTTCGTAATTCAGAGTGCATTCAGTCTTAATTTGTGACACATTTGCCATTTGTCATGAAGCAAGAGGGTGAGAAGGAAGCGAGTTATGGCGTAATAATAATAATAATTTATCGTAATTACAATTCTCAAAAAAAAAAATCTTAAAAAAATTGAAGACTACAATATTTCAGGTTGACCAATCAAATTTTACAATCAGCTGATGTGATAATCCTAATAAGCTTCGAAACGAATGTATCGTCGCTTCCAAGTGAGTTATTATTGCCTCTCGAAACATAATACTTACCAAGATCAATCTGTCATTCACCAGTAGAATGATGGAAAAACGAAGTAATAATAATAATAATAATAATAATAATAATAATAATAATAATAATAATAATAATAATAATAATAATAATAATAATAATAATAATAATAATAATAATAATAATAATAATAATAATAATAATAATAATAATAATAATAATAATAATAATAATAATAATAATAATAATAATAATAATAATTTTTTTTTTTTTTTTTTTTTTTTTACGAGGGATAGTGGAAAATCTTTCAAAGACAAATGGAGAGGGTCCGCACTCTCCAAGTGTGTGGGATTTCCACCCACTAAAAACCACACCCTATATCTAAGATGGTAAAATGTAAACCCCCGGAACATAGTTTGCATTTCTTCGGAAGGTTTCTTTGTTTGGCCTCTAGGGTTACGTCTTCGTTTTATCCGGCACTTGCGGATTAGTGCGGTTTTCGTCGTATTTCGGGGTCATTTTTCGTCCTCTACGCTACTATTACGGGGGCTGCCCGTCGTTTTCTTCTGCTTTTTTGCGCCGTAGTACCGTTTCAACGTACGTGGCGATGGCGTTCCAGTTCGTTTCGTTTTCTAGCATTTTCTCTACGATGTTTTCTGGCGTTATCGACCCCACTTGCTGCTGCACTATATCCCTTTCTGTCTCCCACCTGCTGCACGTAAAGAAGGTGTGGTGTGCGTCATCGCGGTCTGCCGCGCATTGCACGCATCCCGGCTCTTCAACTTTTCCCATCTTATGGAGGTAGGCCCAGAAGAGGCCATGCCCCGTAAGGAATTGCGTAAGGTAATAGTTTACCTCTCCATGCTCGCGGTTGATCCAGGGGTGGAGTTGCCTGATCAGCCTTGCCGTCCATCGGCCCCTCGCGTCTTCGTCCCATCGTGTTTGCCATAAGCTCAGTGTGTGAGCTTTTGCTTCGGATTTAGCGCGCTCGCTGCCGAGCTCGTCCCTTTTCATTGCGGCTTCTTGCCGTTCTTTTGCCAGGAGGTCGATCGGTGGCACACCTGCTATCACGAGAACCGCTGGTTCCGAGACTGTGCGGTATGCACAAGCTACTCTAAGCGCTCCCCTGCGCTGTACCGCCGCTATTCTTTTCCTGCGACTTACAGGTCCCAGTGAGTCAGCCCAGATTTCGGCCCCGTAGAGCAGTATTGAGTGGGTGACGTTCATGAGCAATCGTCGTATGCTTGGCCTTGGCCCGCCTACGTTTGCCATAAGCTTGCTGAGGGCCGTTACCGCCGTCGCTGCTTTATCTGCTGCGCGTAAGATGTGATCCTGAAAGGTCAGTTTGGTATCAAGTGTCACTCCGAGATACTTCACCGCCCTCGATGTTACGACCACTTGTTCGTCTACCTGCATCGGTATAACGTTGTCAATTCGTTTCCTCGTCATCATTAAAATTTCCGTTTTCTGGGTCGCCAAAGTCAGGCCATGGTCTTCCAGCCACTGGCCTACTCGTCGCATCGTTTGGTTTAGTCTTAGCTGAGCTGCGTCCATGTCTCTTGCTTCAATTACGGCTGCAATGTCGTCTGCATATCCGACTAAAAATGTGCCTTCTGTCATTTCGAGCCGGAGGATACCATCGTACGCGGCGTTCCAAAGATCCGGGCCTAATATGGAGCCCTGCGCTGCTCCTGCCGTTATCTTTTTCTTTTGCTGGCCATGTCGGGTCTCGTACAGCAGAACTCTGTCTTCCAAGTAGCTTCTTATCATTTTGAGGAGGTACTGTGGTACCCTAAAGTCCTTTTTGAGGGCCGTCATGATGTCCTTCCATCTAAGGGAGTTGAACGCATTTTTAATATCCAGCGTGACTAGCAGTACGATTCGTCGAGAGTGGTGATTTCCCGTTTGAGCGGCAATGGCAGCCCGTGTGACCTGTCTCACCGCGTCGAGGGTGGATCGGCCCTTTCTGAATCCGAACTGTTTTTCTGAGAGGTTGCCCGCTGCCTCTATGGCTTTCAGTAAACGCCTTTTTAGGAGTTTCTCCAGTACTTTTCCGGCTGTGTCTAGCATGCACAGTGGTCTCCATGCCGATGGTGTATTCGGATCACCTTTTCCTTTGCTGATCAGTACCAACCGCTGCGTTTTCCATGGTTTATAGAAAACGCCAGCCGTTAGGCAGCGGTTGAACATGGTGAGCAATAGCCGTGGGTGGTTTTCAGCGACCACTTTAAGTATCTCCCCGGGGATGCCGTCTGGGCCTGGTGCCTTCTTGTTTGGGAGAGAGGAAACTGCTGCCTTGAGCTCCGCCTCCGTGAAGAGCGGGATGTCTTCGGTTAGGGCTCCCTCTTCGGTCTCCGCTGTGGTGTTATGGGTCGGGAAGAGCTCATCAACTATCCGTTTTACCGTTTCGGGTTCCATATTTGCCCCCGTTGGCAGGGCCCCGAGCTTGCGCATTACAATCTTGTAGCCCAGTCCCCAGGGGTCTCTGTTGACCTCCTCGCTTAGGCTTTTCCATTTCGTGATTTTCGTGCCTCGGATGGTGTTTCGCAATTTCTTTTTGGCCCCTTTATACTGCGCTGCCCAGGTCGCGGCTTCCTCGGGATTTGTCCTCCGTGTCCTCGTTGCCTTTCGCCTATAGCGTAGGCACGTTTTCCTGAGGTCAGCGATCTCCTGAGTCCACCAGTATGCAGGGCGCCTGTTTTCCCGCGGGCTTTTTCGAGGCATAGCTGCCTTGCAGGCTCTTCTAATGATATTCATGGTTCCCGTGACCATCTCCTCTGTCGCTCTTGGGGTATCCGGATGCTCTTGGGTGCCGCTCGCGGTCGCTAAACTCGCGGATATCACCTCGATCAGCTTACCCGTGTCTAATCGGTCTACGCACCATCTGCCCTGCTGGATCCTACGATGTTGTGTGTCGCTGTTTACGTGGAGCCCGTAAGTGATATATTGATGATCACTTCCCGTCAGCTCCTCGATCACTTTCCATTCGCTTACGTGGGGGGCGAGGTTTTCCGAGGCGAATGAGACGTCCGGAATTGTCTGCCTGTAGCCTGGTCGTCTAAAGGTTGACGTGGTGCCGGTGTTTAGTACCACAAGACCCAGCCTTGCGGCCATTTCTATCAGTCTTCTTCCTCTTCCGTCCGGGGTCGGCATTCCCCACTCTAGTGCTTTTGCGTTAAAGTCTCCAGCGACTAGGATCTCCCCTTCCATGTCGCGGACTGTGTCTTCCAGCTCGTTTATCTTCCGTTCAAAAGATTCTATGGATTCGTTTGGCGTCAGGTAGCAGCTCACGTAAGTCGTGCCGCCCATCTGAATCCAAACGAAGCCACTCCTCGAGCCATGGTTGTCGATGCGGTATTTCCGCGCGTCAGGTACCCAGATAGCTGCAGTTCCGAGAGTGTCCGCGAACCACGTAGGGCAGTCTTTATTTTTGTATTGCTCGCTGATAAGCAATACGTCAGCACCTTTTTCGTAAACGAGTTGTATCAAAAGGTCGTCAGCGATTCTGCTTCTATTCAGGTTTCCCTGTAGGACCTTCGTCATCTTGCCTTCTGTTTGGCCAATTGCAGCGCTTGTCTAAAAGAGCTGCATCCTCCAGTCCCCGGCACGTGGTCGACGTGTTCCTTTTTTCCGTTCTGTGCGGTGCATAGGAAGCACATTGGGTTTGCTTGGCAGGCCGCTGCTCGATGGCCTGTTCCGCCACATTTAAAGCAGAGCCCGCTTCTATCCGGCCCTGGGCACTTCGCGGCATGATGACCATAGCCTAGGCACCTGAAGCATCGGGGGACGGTTACGCGTCGCCTTATTCTACAGTTGACCCAGCCTATTTTGATCCGTTGAGTTTCCATCAGTTTATTGGCTTTTGCTTCGTCTAGTTCTATGAGGGCTATTCTTTGTCCTCTAAATTCTGTTTTTGAGAGTCGGACTTTGACGTCTCCCGTGTCTTCCAATGCCCGCTGCAGTGCTTCGTGGACATCTTCTTCCTCCGTTGCGCCGTCAAGGTCCCTAACTTCAAGGGTGGCTTTGGGGGCCAGCTCCTGTACGTGCCCTGAGGGTCCCAGAGCCTCCCTTATCGCCGTTGCGAAGGCTTCTTTGTTTTTTGAGCTCGTCCCTAGCTCTAGTAGGACGTCTCCTTTCCGTGTTTGGCGGATTGAGCTCACGTCTGTATCTGTGTCCGCCGGGTTTACTTTCCCGCGGATTTCCTTGAGGACCTGCGCGTATGACGTGCCAGCCTCCGGCCTAATTAGGATTGCTTCCCTTCGTGGCCTGCTCCTTGTTTTTTCCCGCCTTCTCTGTCTTTGGGTGACAGTTTCGTTTCTATCCCCTGACTCTTTATCGCCAATTCCTGGGGGGTTTTGCTCCTTGTACGTAGTCCTGTTTTCCTTTTTATGTCGGACCTCTTTCCATTCGTTGGGGTCGTTTTCGCGCCTTGACCTTTTATCGCTCGGCAGCGTGCTTGTGCTGCAGCCAACATCTGGGCTGATAACGCTTCGGTTCCGCTTCTGTCCCCCATTTGACGACTGCGAATCACTACGCTTTGCACGCCTTGGAGTTTCCTTGAGTAGCTCCTCTCCGGCCTTCTTCCGGGTTATTCGGCTTATCCATATGATGTCCAGGGCTTCCTCCAGTTTCCGCAAGCTCTGCTTGATATCCATGCTTACGTTCTTTTGCTTACCGGCAGCGCCTATCATGGTTTTTGCCAAGGCGGCGATTTCCCGAAGCTTTTCCTCTTCTTTGCTCTCTGTTTCAGAGATCTTTGATTGGAGCTGGGCTCGGTGTGAATAACCTGCGCCGCTCCTCTCCTCGCTTGTCGCATTTGATGCTACGTTGGCCAAGTGGCCCACCAACGTAACACTGCGGTAGCTTGTTGACGACGTCCGGGAGCCCGCTTGCTCGCTACCCGAAGACGCCGGTACTGAGGATCCGAACCTCTGCACCGTAAGCTTATTTCCGTTTTTGGAGTCGTCCATGTTTTGGTTTTGAATTCTGGGTTTCCCTCCCATATCCTGTAACCCTAGGCGAGGGCCCTGACATGGTGCTACCATCCGGAGCCAGATGGACCAAGGTTTTTTAGCGAGGTGTTACTCCTCCCCCTCCCCCTCATCCAACTCTTGCAAGGTGGGTCCCGGGCTTGGGACCGGCAGTGGCGGGGTTAATAATAATAATAATAATAATAATAATAATAATAATAATAATAATAATAATTCCGACGAAAATAAATAATATACAACATGGCAAGTAAAAATGTTAGAGCGATGAAATTCGCGTGTACGAATGATCGTCGTTTCCAATTATTCTTTCCACCAGCGAATAAAACTCTCTCGGAGTCTTTTGTTGTCCGGGCGCGCAATCAATAACCAATCAAAATCTTGATGGTAAGTTCCCTGTAGGATTATCATTGAAGATAAAGACGCGGTCGTGACGTCATGTGGAACGTGTTTGCGCGTTCGAGGAGTTAGATCCCAGACACACTCGAAGGGATTTTATCGGAAGGGTTGGATATTCCTCCGGCGTCACGACGAAAACAGGATCGGGGACGAGAAACATGAGACGAGGGTTTATTTTCCGGCTATTTCAGGTACTGGTACGTTACTCCATCAAACTGGGGATGGCAGAGGAAGCCTCCCGAACTCGGCATCTCCTCGGGGAATGGTTCGCTAGAGCCTTCGCTTCATCCTCCACACTTGACTGACACGTTTCGTGAGACAGATAAGCAAACTGTGTATTTTCACATCCACTAGCAATACCCCGAGGACGAATAATCAAAATCATTTTCACATTTTAATTCAAGCGACGGAATTAAATCTCAATCACCAGCAAACGGCAATCGTCAATGATAACAAACAAAAACGAGAGAAAAATGAATAAAAATTGGACAAAAAAGATCATGCTGGAAGAGATGAAAAATCAAATACTTATTACTACGAAAGTCCTGCGTTGATCAGCAACTGGTGGATGAAATTTTTAATGAAATATGATTTCAGAATAAACCGTTAGCTGTGTATAGATTTTTAATCTGAACATAATTATTTTAATGTAGATTATATATACTGTCGTCATATATATAGCTCACAATTGATTATTTAATTTTGTTTGAAATTCTATATAATTTGAATATAGCATCGATATATATATATATATATATATATATATATATATATATATATATATATATTGTATAGCTGAATATTATTTTTTTTATTTCTATATAATTTCTACATAGCTCCAATATGTTCATATATATATAGAGCTAACGGTTGATGCATTTTTTTTCATTCTCTTCCACCAGTTGCTAAGAAATGCAGTACGTTTGTAGTAACATTCAAACATTCACGACTGAAGTATGAGCTACGGTAAAATTTTTCGAAAATCTTCATTCCCGATAGACATCGGAGATGTAACATGGGAAACGAACGAATTGGTATAGAGTGAGAATAAGTGATGGAGAACGTCTGATCGAGTACGGGCGAGTCTCTTCTGTAAGGAGTCGGATCGAAGGAAGGAAGGAAGGACGGCGGATCGGCGAGCGGTGCGGGGGGGGGGGGGTGGCAAAATAGATCTGGCAAAAGACCTTGAACGTGGGTGCGAGTGAGATGGGGGTTTTCAATAAGCATTGATCTCAATAAAGTGGATAGACCCGAGCAATCCGTTGGGTCGTTGGAGTCTCCGACTATAGATCCGTCTTGGTAAGGGTCGATTCGTGACAAAGCTCGGCTAGCTGCCACTCGCGGGCTTTCGAGTACAACGTAACTGCGGCTCGAGGAATCAACCCCGGCATGCCCTTTCCCCGTTCCCCCTCGCCCCCTCGTCCCCTTGAGATCGAAATGTACAAAGCTGGACCAGTGGCTAGACCGGTGGATAGACGAGCCAACTCCCCGGAGTGTCGGGACAAGACGACTGTCGCCATTGGACCACTGTCTTCGATACACACCGAACTACATATACCCTCCCAGCAACTATTCGCCATGGTTCGTGCCATATCATTCCTCGTTTCTCCGTTGTGGTGAGCCAGACACGAAAAGCAAGCCCATATCTCGATGGGCAATGTGAATATACACGAAATAGCTATTCGAAAGCTCCGTTGCTTAGCGAATCTACATCCGTCATTTTGTCTCCGAACGAGATAACACACATACACGACTTGAGAGAATATATTATATACTTCGTCGTAATCTCGTGCCTCACAGTGGTTACGAACAATGACGATCCATCGATCGTCGGCGTCTATGACGACACAATATCCGTTATCGAAAAATTGCTTCTGACTTGCCGGAAAAAATATATATATGAGCGATTCCACGTGACTTCAGCCACTCAAAAAAAAATTTTTCCACAAATAATTTTAAAAAATTGAGCTATTTTTTTGCAATATATTCACCGAGTGCCTATTTTTTTCAAAATTTTTTTGACGGTTTTATCGTTAATTAACGTTTTTTTGTATTTTTCCGTTCAAATGGCTGTATCTTTGGCAGGATTTGACGTATTTACATTTGTAAAAAACGAAAATGTGCGTGTTTTTAAGGCCTTCCAGAAAAAAATTACTTTAGATTTTATTGAGCAAGTTGCACGTCCGTTTCAGGGCAAAATATGCAAAAATATTTTTTTTCTCAAAAAATGCATTTTTAATTTTTTTTTTTCAAAATTTCCCCAAATTCTGAATAGGAAAAAAGAATTTTTGGTATTTTTTATATCGTGGGACCGGCAATCGGTAATGCGTAATTTTACCGATTTCATTGATAAATTTTTTTCAGTTTGATTTTTTTTTTTTTCATGTGCTCCAGTCGCTTTATGCGAGTTCAGAAGCCTCATTGAAAGAGAAATTAATGATAATCAATGCTTGTTGAATCGCGTAAAGCGAAAAAAATCAAACCGTAGAAAATTTATTAATGGAATCGGTAAAATTACGCATTACCGATTGCCGGTCCCACGATATAAAAAATACCAAAAATTCTTTTTTTGTATTCAGAATTTGGGGAAATTTTGAAAAAAAAAATTAAAAATGCATTTTTTGAGAAAAAAAATATTTTTGCATATTTTGCCCAAAAACGGACGTGCAACTTGCTCAATAGAATCTAAAGTAATTTTTTTCTGGAAGGCCTTAAAAACACGCACATTTTCGTTTTTTACAAATGTAAATACCTCAAATCCTGCCAAAGATACAGCCATTTGAATGGAAAAATACAAAAAAACATTAATTAACGATAAAACCGTCAAAAAAATTTTAAAAAAATCGGCACTCGGTGAACATATTGCAAAAAAATAGCTCAATTTTTTAAAATTATTTGTGGAAATTTTTTTTTTTTGAGTGGCTGAAGTCACGTGGAATCGCTCATATGTATATGTATATATATTTACATAGTTTCCACCGTTAAGATTGGTTGAGATGATTTCCTATGAGACGAATTATGATTCGACAAATTAGTTTGTAACACTTTAATTAACACTTTTGGGAAAGAAGTGTATTGTGTTTTTTTTATTATTATTATTTTGTCTATCAAATTATACACATGATCAGATGAATTGTGTTTAAAATACATGAAAGTATAGTTGGGAAATAACTATAATTATTTTATTATATTCACCGCGTTATAATCTATTTTTATTTTTATGTATTTCGATTATTTTTTTTTCAATTATCAATTTTTTTTCATTTTTCGTGATACTTTCAGGTTGTTAAGTGCAGCTTTCATGAAGGTGCATCAAGCACGAAAATCAGATGACGTGCTCACATGGTGACTATATATGTTGATTAGTAATCCATCATCGAGTCTATCAAAAAATGTCCATTGGGGTCCATACATTTTTTCTCTCAAATTGTATTATCATGCTCAGACGTAGATATGGAAAAAAAAAGAAAAAGAATTCGTGTCAAGGGACGACGGATGATCGTTCGACACGTGTAGATACGTCCTGGACCGTATCGATTTTATTATGCACTCGGTGATGGGTCTTGTCCGCCGAAATGTGTGCCGATTGAAACAACCCGAATCGCTTGTGCCCTCTCTCTCTCTCTCTCTCTCTCTCAAATACACACACTGCCATCGAAGCCCCAACAGACTGACCCACACGCAGAGGCTCCATAATGAACGTTTTCCAGACGGTTAATTGGTCGAAATTAATTGCAACCCTGTCATCCACGAAAATGTTCGATTAATATGTTCGTTCAACGTCGCGAACCGAGTACAACTGCAATGGCCCGGATCCGCGGTCGCCACGAATTGGGTAATAGAAAATAATCCAGAGCCGCAGGCCCGTGAGCATCACGTGAAAATTTATTACGTTGACCCCGTTTGTCGACCGAACAACATAGACTGATGTACAGTGACTCCAAAAAAAAAGATAAATAAATAAATAAACACGAAACGAAACGGTAAAAAAAACGGAAAATGAAATTATAATTGAGGTCAGCGAATGTGAAACGTCATTGGAACATGATAAATACAAAGTGAAACTGGCGTAAAATATGCGTGGAAACAAAAAAAAAAAAACGAAAAAAGAGTGAAATCGAGTGGGACATGAAGTGTTGATTAACCGTAGCGGGGTTGATTCGATTTGTCGAAAACTCGTTGGCTATCTCGTCGGTCTCCTCGTTCGATCGACCGAATTGAAGCTGCGCGCGGCCTCGTTCAACCGTCCGATAGTCGCAACGGCAGTTGCGGGTCAATGATTGTTACCCGCAACTCTCCGATGAGGGTAAATTTTATAACGCGATTGTCAGACAAATACCTGGACTCGGGACGCAAGTGGCGGTTGAAGGGTGCGAAAACGAACGTCGAAGCCAGTGGATCATGGGGTTGCTGAGTTGTGTGCACACACGAGCGTGTGTGTACGGCCTCGTTGGGTTTCGAATCAACCGAACGAGTGGTTTTCCACGATAACAAAGCAGACCCCCCGGACTACGGAATGTCGCGCGTGTAAGTTCGAGCTGTATTGCACGAATGTGAAACTGGATGATGTATCCACACGTGGGAACTCGATACTGTGTTAGGTATGGACGTGCTTGTGTGTGTGTGTGTGTGTGTGTCCCAAGTACAAAAGGACACGGTACATCAAGCGGTGTTGATGCGCAAATAATCCCTTTCAATAATACAAAATCCTCTTTGAGAGGTTATTTCATAGTCTCGTGCGAGTTTGACGCACGTGTATATGTGTTTTGTGTGAGTGTGTGTGTGTGTGTGTGTGCGTGTGTACGAGGGTCAAATCTTTCACCGAGTTCTGTCAATACGATTTTCGTTTGATGGCTCGAAACAACAATTCAAAGCAACGTCATTGGACCTTCCGAGTCTTTTGTAAATTTATTTGTCGATGATTTTATTCGATCCGAATCGAATTTTCAACGATCGAAGGTCGACGAACAAAAAAAAAGAAGACGATGAGCAAATGCGAGTGGGATTTGGGCCCTGGGGGTTTTGTATGGTTATATTATCGTAGAGGTTGGGATTCGGAACGATCAATCTTTAGAACGACGAAAAATTCAAAAATTCATCGTTCTGAATTTTGACCCCAGGCTTGGTAAGCAGTTTCTTACTCAATTATCTATCAAATTTGAATTATATTCATTTGTGATGCATGAAGAAAGGAAGAAATTACAAAATTAACTTCTTTACGTAATAATTCTACATAGAAAACAATGATTATTGATTTTCGGATATTTTTTCAGTCACTCGTGCTGGGAGACCTTACTTGGTATCGAATTTCAAGGTTCTAGGTCAACAACAAGTGTCATATAGGATTTTCAATGGTCGGTCAGTGAATTGACTGACCGACAACAAAGTTATTTCAAATGGATTCCTTTTTTTCAAATTTATTGTTTCAATTAGAGATACAAAACTCAAAAAAAACATAAAACGAACAAAATTTCGTGATCATTGAAGGTACAGTGACGTGAGATGAGTTGGAATTCGTGTGATCAATGAAGGTGGTTTGTCAAACCAGAACTATTTCGATGGGACTTGGTCACCGGATATTCACCAATCAACACGAGTTGCTCCGCTCGAACGAGTTGAACCAAAGTTGCGAAATCGAAGTACTCGGTTGTGCGAGTGACTGAGGATCAGTGTGGCGGCTTCATGATCCGTGAACGATCTTTCGTTCGTCTTGGACATCGAGAGTTCACGATATCACCGAAAACGATCGTGATACCCGCGACTGGGATTTGTGCAGCTTGCGACGTAACTTCTCGAACGATTTCCACTTCCGTTGGCTCTCGTCGATTCTCTTGGCCCTCGCTGACCTCCGGCGTTTGACCCCTGCCACCCCCGTCGTCGTCGTCGTCGTCGTGGAATTGCGTTAGGGACGGGAATGTCGTGAAACTTGCGTCCCACGGGGGCTTCCGGTTCGTATCCAGAAATCTTTGAAATTCCAGACGAAGGTCAGCCTTGTCAAACACACTCTTCAGAGTCGCGACTGCGCACAAATCTGAAACAAACAATTCGTCACGAAGCTATATAGATAGAATTTTTTTGTGTTCGAGGATTCAACGATCGAACATTTTTCGATAAACATGTGACATAAAAAATTCTCAAAACAATTGAATTTATAATACATTTTTATTATAAAATGTTGTCTTATGATTCGTTTTTTTTTTGTTGTTATAAATCCGAATGACAAATTCTTTGCTGATGAAATTCCGGGTGCAGCATTTGTAATAAATGTGGAGAGCTGTTGGAAGTTAAGATTTCTCATCCACATTGTTGCAGAATTTGAATAATGTTTTTAAAACAAAATCTAACTTTTAATAATCTGAGATTAACATAATAAACATTTCGCCTTGTCAACTGTTTCTTGTTTATAAATTTGAATGGCAAATTCTTTGCAGATAAAAATGTTGTGTTGAAACGCAAATTTTCTCACCTACAATGTTCGAAACAATTGTAAAATCTCGTGATATAAAAATATCATCAAGTAAATTACAGTTCAGCCGAATTTTCGCAAATCACTTGGCGAATATCGAATAGAATAATGCGAAAAAGCTCGACGATGGTTTCAAGAAACGACGAGCAAAAGTTATACGACAGTTCGACTTGGTAATTGAATCACCTTGATTTACTGTATCAGCAAAATACGACAAAGAGCGTAAGAGAGAGAGAGAGAGAGAGAGACAGAGAGACAGAAAAGCTATGTGGCAGACGAATACGATGCAGCATAATGGTTGCGTCTCCGTGGAAACAAACCGAGCGTAACCGGTTGGAAAGCCTTGCTGAAAGCTTTTCCTTCCAATGTTGTGTATATGGCTAACAAGACGAAATGGCGAAAAGGGACACAATGTGGGTACCTATATCAAAAGTGGAGAAACGGGCGGGGGGGGGGAACCCAGGGATAACACTTTGGTACAAGTCGCGCGAGGATTCGTCGCTTTGTGGCGTGGGAGATAGGAACGGGCATGATGGGCCGGGGGGCAGGAGGCTGGAGGAGGATCATAACGGCTTGTAATAAGGAGAAGGGTACGTTGCCAACGGTTGAATTGGACCGAGGAGTTTATATGACTACCATATCCCTGACGTAGTTGTTAACGCTGGGGATGGTTTGGGACGAGTGCGGTATAGTTAGGGTAACATGTCGGGGGAGCGATTCATTACTCCGACATGTTCACCCTCTCTCACTTTCCTTCTCACATTTCTCTGGTTTCAGGTCCCTCTCTCTCTCTCTCTGTCATTCCTCTACTTCTCTCTATCTCTTTTTCTCTTATTTCTCTTTTCATAGGTATCTCTCTTATTCCTCCACTTCCAGGGCTCTCTTTGTCTCTTTTCCGCTTATTTCTCTTTTTATAGGGCTCTCTCTCTCTCTCCCTCTTTCTTCCGTATTTCTCACTCTCTTTCTCTCTCTCTCTCTGTCTCTTTATCCCTTATAGGTCTCTCTCTCTTTCTTTTTTCCTTATTCCTCACTCTCTCTTTCTCTGTCTCTCTATATCTTATAGGTCTCTCTCTTTCTCTCTATCTCTCACTCTCTCGCTTTACCTCTTTGTTCCGTATCTCTCTCTCTCTCTCTGTCTCTCTATCTTTCTCATTTCTCTTTTCCTGGAGCTCTCTATATCTTGCTCTCTCTCATGTTTCTACTAATAGGTTTCGCTTATCAGTCCTTTCTCTCTCTCTCTCTTTCTGTCTCTGTCAGATCTCCACTTCTGGGTCTTTCACTTCCTCTCTCTCGCCCAATTCTTCGGCCATGAGCCTTGCACTTTTATCCTGAAACCTTCGGCTTACTCCGAGTTACGCCCGAAGCTCGCAAGTCCAACTTCCTCTCTCCTGTACCATCGCCTATCCATCGTCCGTCATTATCTCATACACGTCAATAAAAATTCTTCGTTCCCCCGAATCTCTCTCGTCGGCATCTCGAACTACACACCCACTTTGTCGATCTTGAGTTTACAAATTGTCGTCTCACGAAAAATTTACCCTACAAACTTTAGTGACACGTGTATCCGAGACTTTGACGTCTTACAATCTCCACGCTTTCACAGCATCCAACAATGGCACTCAAACCGAATAATCCAGACTTCTACGCACGTCCATTTGCTTCTGAAGAAGTTTGAGGATCGCAATTTCAGCTATATTTTATTTTTGCAAAATAGTCACTGCATGTACCAAATCTGTAGCCTCTACGACAGCTAAATAAATGTTTTTTTAACAAATTATTCAATTTAGAGTGTCAAAAGTCGTTGATGGAAAATTATTATTATTAGTATTGAATGAAAAATAAATATTTAAAAAAAAAAAAACGCTAATTGAACTCGACGGGAAATTTTATTTAATAATTTTTCGGAATTACCGAGACAACTTAGACGAGGATCGCGAAAGCGTGGTGTCCGCAAAGCAGATGCACGTATATATGCATGCGCCGAACCGCATTTTGCATAGCCAGAGGGCGAGCGGTTGGTAAGCACGCGGACCCCCGTCGAATCCACGGGTCCGCGCCAGACCGCGCAACATAACACGCGTTCATCGAATTGATTTCGCACGATAACACCCTGAGGAGGGGGGGGGGGGACGGCTGTTTCTCCGATCATCGCCACGAGGAATTCATTCCGGAATTTCGAATATCTGTATTGGAGATTTAAAAAAAAAGAAATAAACGAAGAAAAGAATAAGAAAAACCAGATATCCCATCTTCGATCTTTTCCGGAATTCGGTCTTCCACGGTCTTCGTCCGTTATACCGGACGTGTTATTCGGTACGAAAAAAAAACACAATAAAAATGTGAGTTATGCCGAACCTAGTTGTGCTAAGGCCTTCGAGTTTGTTTTTTTTTTCGTTTTTCAAATTTTTTATTGCGACATACTTGTTACGACGGAGGACAATTTTTTACCGAGCTTCATGAATTTCACGTGAAAACGAGGTCACTGAGGCGCGTGTTGTAACCGACGTCGCAACCATTTTGCAACGTTGACATTTTTTTTTTTTTTGCAACGAAACTTTTTCTCGTGGATCCGCAAAAATTTTAATAAGCAATTTTATCGGTGTCTCGGTGGTCGCGAGACAGTCGTGGTTGTTGCATATGGCTCGCTCGGACTGGTGGCTCGCGCTTATAGGTGGCATTCCATCGAAGAAATATTGCTCGAACGTTTTTTTTTTTTATATATTTTTATTTGTTTGAAAAAAAATCGGGAAAATGTTGTCCCCGAGAATTCCGAGTGGTAACTTCCGGGCCGACGAGCTTCCGGGGATGTCCACCGGGGGTGCACAACCCTGGCCGAGTACAACTCTGGAGTTTCAGTTTGGTCACTGGATATGGGATCGTTCAAAATCGTTTTAAAAAATGCATTTCCAATCCATGAAATTGATGGAACATACTTCGTCTGAGATGCATTTATTATAAGTTCATTTCTTCAAATGCATTTATAATAAATGGAATGAATGTAACAATTTCCGTCTGACATGCATTTTTTCAAATGCATCCATAATAAATGGAATAAATGGAACAAATTTCGTCTGAGATGCATTTATCTAATGCGTTCATGATAAATGAAATAGACAAATCACATTTTTCATCGCTGCATTATCCCAAAATTTAATTATAATCAAAGTGAGATTCGTAACAATTATTATGTTGCAGCACGTCATCAAGATTCAAAAGCAAATGAGTATTTCGCTCGACAGTCAACAAGCCCTCTGGCTTTTTCGACCATATCATGCGTCTCTTTTTTTTTTGCACCCGACGATTCGTCGCTCCGTCTCGCTTCCTCGATGAATCCACCGGAACACGAGGAAGCAGTCGCTACAACGTTGGGTTGAAAATCGACCGGGTCCCTTTTTCATTCGTACATCCGGACGTGCCGGAAGTCAGCTCCGAGCTTAAATTGTTTACTTCGAATCCATTGAAAAGCTTTCCTCTTCCATTTGCTACAATGGAAAAAAAAGTCATTGGCTCCTAAAAAGAAAAAGAACAAAAAAATCTCTCGCGAGCTGTCAAAAACATATTTTTCCATTTTCACTTTACCGCTAATTTCCGCAATATCATTTGTGATTAAAACAATAATTCTGAAATAAATGGGAGGGCCCAATATTTTATAACTTTTTTTTAACCACGAATGGTTTTTTATCAGTGTTTATTTTATTTCAGTTTTTTTTTTGTGGTGGATTTATTTTTTTCTAGCTCCCTACGTCACAGCAGCTCGTAACATATTCCATCGCAATGAATGGCCCGCATACATCGAGCCAATACTCGCAATGGGTTGTAATGGGCGAATTAACGAATTGCCATCGAAATCCGTAGTTGCAATTCATACGGATACTGTGGATATAATTTTCGTTATTATAGCGAATGGTTGCGGGTAGCCCTCCGGATAACTAACCCTCGGTCTATACGTAACTCCATGTATATTAGGGTGTGCTGAAAAAATACAAAGTTTTTCGATTCTCATGGCAGTTTCCACATTCGAAGCAGATACTATCTGAAGACGCCTGTCAAAATTTGCGCCCAATCGGACAATATTTAGAGATTCCGCTTTCACGAATTCGATTTTGCCTTTAATTAACACGCAAACATTTTTTTGGTTTTCGGTTGCAATTTATTTTTCCGATCAATCGGAAATTCCGGGGATGGAAAATCAGTGCAATGCATAGTATCAAAGTCACTCAAAATAATAATATTTTTTGTTTTACAACAAACGGTAATTCCACCATTTTTTTGGTCAGTATTCAATGATTTTTGTTAAAAAGAAAGTTGTTAACTTTTTCTTGAAATTGTGAACCAAAAAATATTCCCATTTCAATTGATCTTGATACTACGTATTGCACTTACTCCCCATCCCCCAAATGTCCCATTTACAAGTGAAAATAAATTCCAACTGTAAAATAACAATTATTTACGTGTTAATCGAAGGTAAATTCAAATTCATGAGAGCGGAACCTCCAAATATTGTCCGATTGGGCCAAAACTTTGACAGATGTCTCTCAATAGTATCAACTTTGAATCTAGGAATCGCCATGAGAATCTGAGAAACTTGTATTTTTTCAACACCCCCTGATATGACATATATGTGTTACGGCCCATAGTATGGGTCAGATATATTTTACCAGAGGAAAGCGCAAATGCATCGGGCAGCTCACCAGTGCACCAGTGAGAATCGATGTGGCGTTGAAGATCGTTGTGTGTGCGTAGTTGGCCAGTGGTAAAGGTGGAGCAGACGTGGAAGAGGGTTGCGAGGGGCGGAGGGGGGGGGGGGTGGAGTATGGATGCGCCGTTGGCCAAGCCGTTTCAGATGCCGAATGCCCCGTAGGTGTATCGTAACCTGGCCGACTGCCAACTTCACCTCCTCCATTTCCATTCCGAACCGAAACTCCCTTGATACATATTTGTATCAGCTATATATATATATATATATATATATTTATATATATAACATACATATAGCCACCCTCGCAATTCCACACCCTCGCGTTCCCGTCCATCTCCGTGGCTTCCGTCTCCTCGCCCTTCGTACGATCATGTCTATGACGCTGTTGCTGGACCACCCTCAGTATTCACCCTCGGCTTCATCTACGTACACGATCGAAGGGTGAGTGCGAGACTGCATGTACAAGTATACGGGGCCTTTCAAGCGAAACCGTGGGGGTCCCAACTCTCGCGTTATCGGATCGTTGAATAATTTTTTATTTCTATTTTTTTTGTTTTGTTTTCATTTGAAATGGAACCTAGTTTTGGTTTAAGAACTTTCTTGCTACTTTAAGGTGGCACGGGGTTCGGTTTTTCCGTGATCAAGAGAAAACCAATGAAAACGCCTATTTTGAAATTTTTGATTTTTTTTTTTCGGTCTACAAATTTTGTGTGTATTGACAGATGATTTATGTTGGGACTTGAAAGTGGGATTTTTGGCTTGTTTATATTTCGAGAATTGAAAAAAAATGTATTACGTATATTCAGAATCGAGAAGAAAGTTTAAATTATAATAATCATTATGCGTGAGGAAAAAAAAATGAATTGTCTTGAAAGATGTCGATATTTTGTATATCTCAACAATTCACTGTTTTTCTAATTAAGAAAAAAAAATCTTTCCATCGGGTTTCTCTTACTTGGCAGAATCCCCATTCTCCAGCCACCCTCAGAAGTAGCAGGTAAATTCTGGAAAAAAAAACAAACAATTTTAATTTATTTGGAACCAAAACAGAGCCAAAAAAAAATCCACGGATGCAACGATCTGATAACTCAATGGAAAAGACCCCACAGTTCCACTTGGAGTGCCCCATACGTATATTATATGTATATATGTATATATTACGAATGTGTTGACTCGCCGCTGCATGTGCATGGGAATTCGAGTATAAGCGTCCGATCCGCACAAAGGCCAGACGTCGGGGCAGTGCCTGTGATAGGGTTGGGAGGGGTTGGACCCCCCCCCCCCCCGCCGCACCCTATCGCGATACGGTGGTCCATGCAAAATTGAGAGAGATAGACGTTACACAGAATGTCCAACTCGTTTTTTCGGTGCAGAGCCTCGATGATGCATCCCCCATGTACCACAGCTACGAAACCAACCCTCTCCCTCCCTTCCGCCGCACCCCTCGTTACCCTTTTCTCGCTGGGCTACCTGCCGTTATCATGCAGCCTTTGGTACAACGTCCGTGGCATCGGTAACCCCGCGGCCCTTTTTCTCCACTTTTATCCCCTTCCCCCAACCCCCAACCCCCTCGCCCATTTTTACGTTTCGTATTTACAGTTGTGCACTTTCATACGAGCGGCACACGGGCCCACGCGGACTAATATACCGAGTGGCGGCTACGTCGACGCACAAAACTATACGTCGTCCGGTTGCACCGGCTCGTACGCGATTTTTTGTCCTTTTTTTTTTTGCAAGCGGTCCCTTCGTGAAAGGGACGAAGGCCGCCCACGAGGTTAACGACAGAGGGGTTGCTCGCGTGTTTTTTTTCCATGTTTTTTTTTTTTCGTACTTTGTTTTCTGTTTTTTTTTTTTTTTTTTTTTTTTGTCGAAAGCTTTTTCGATATCGTCCAATCGTCGTTGTACTACGTGAACACACACACACACACACACATGTGTGTACACGGGTCCTTGATAAATATTTGAGGCCTTCGGGCGAGAGCCCCTCGTCGTGGCCGAGCTTGACTTTTCGGCCCTCTATTATATATATATATATGTATATACGTTCGACCGTTGATGCATATGCGTGATGGTGGTGGTAAAGCACACGAGGATGGATCTCCCTCGAGATCTCAAGAATCTGAATGTCTTCCGTCGACTTGGCAAATATATTCCATCTAAACGTCTGCCCGTTGTGAGATTGGCGATCACAAAGGGCGAGAGGGAGAGGAGTGGGTGGAGGGGTTGGGGGGGGCGGAGGGAGAGAGGCGAGGGAGAAAAAGCTACTTTCTATATTGAGATCGGAGATAAGTTCATCACGAGTGTTTTCCCCTTCTGTGGACCAAAACGTGAGCACGAGACTACGAGGCTGTACGATATTCCAGAACGTCCTGTGTGTACATAAAAAAAAAAAAAGATTTTAAATGTACTACGATTTGGCAAAGTGAAAGTTTGAGATTTTGTGTATTCGAATAATATGGACATAAATCGTTTCAATTGGAACTATCTTAGTATTTTGAATTATAATTAATCGGTGAAGATAGAATTTTTCAATTTAACATAATGATAAATTGAAAAATTCTAATGAGAATTTTTCAATTTAACATAATGCTGCTTAATCTTAATTTATAGTAAAATAATTTTAAAAAACGTAAGGAAAATTCATTTTTCATGAAATGTGGAGTCGACGCACTGACATTATGATGGGCAGGGTGGGATGAGGGGAGGGGGGGGGCGCGCTGGAGGGTCTCGTAATAATTTTCAATCTTCACGAACCACTGATTCTCGGTGGCATTTTCGATATTTCACATTTTTACTTTACCCCCCCGGTCGACCTGACGGGTTTTCAATCTCGATACTGCATTCGCCTATTGCACTTTATACGTCGAGGTATCGTCTGCGCGTACATCCTTCTATGTATATATACATATATATATAGATATGTATATATATAGTCCGAAGCAGTAGCTATGCCGGTATGGACCATGGAATTCCGTCGGACGGGTGCAAAAGCGAAGTATCCGTCGTTTGCGCCAAGTCGATGCACATAGTGACGCACGTTATCGCATTATCGCATATAGCGAGCCACGTTTGTCTGAAAAATGCGGTCACGTCAATCAATAATACTCGACGGTATGGGACGTGCATAACAGAATTTTTCTCAAGTTAGCCGTGCTGCGGTATTCGCTCGGGGGTTGATGTCGTCGCCGAGGTTATGTTATCCTTTCTTGCAACCCTAGAAATAGCGCTGAATTATCGCGTATCCCTCTCCCCCTCCCCCCTTCATTCCTCAGTACTTAGTATCCAGTAGTAGCCCATCGACTACCCAGATTTTTATCTTTCTCTATTTCCATTTTAAGCGAATGTCGTATCCGCAATGCAAAGAATAATGCAACGACTTATACCATCGTGGACGCACTTTGCATCTTCCGTCTCCCAATCGTTGCAATCGTCAAATTATTATTATATTCAAATTTCGTTTTTTTTATTTTCAATTTGGTTCGACGTACGATAGGAATAATCATGAACACTGGATGGACAAGGATAACATTTCAGTAAAATCGAAAATAAAAAATTTGCATTGATGAATTCATAGCATTTTTTTTATTTTGAACAAATGTCGGAACATTGTCGAAATTGATGCAACAACTGGCCATCGTCGATGCACCATCATTATATACATATACATATATTCCTTTTTCAATCAACAATTCACATCGATGACATAAATAATGATGAACACACGATAGATAAGAATATAGAATAGTAGTATTAAGCTTAAAATAAAAGCAAAAACTTTTGAATGAAAAAAAATGATTTTCATATTTAACAAGTTTCATTTTCGTACTACAAATAATAATGCATCGACCTACCATTGTATTTTTATACTATTATTACATTTTTATTATATTAGTTCTTTTTTTTTTCGATGGACAATTTTCATTGACGAACGCCATGAATAATTATGAACGAATGATAGACAAAGATATAGGATTGTAGTGGAAATGAAAAAAAAAACAGAAAATAAATGATTGGGAAAAAACGATGGTCGAATGATAAAAAAAAACAGGGATAAAGTTCGATCGGTGGTCGCCGGTTATGCAGATAATGCATCGAATCACACCTGCCTTCCTCGAGGCTCATCGGCCAACGATCTTTCGTTCCTCGCCCGGAGCCAAGTATTTTGCGATGCATTTTCGTTTTTGATCCCATGAGTGCCTACATACATATATATATATATGTATACAGACGGACGACCGCATATTCGATCGACCTCCCACACACCGCGAAATCGAGAAGCAGCGAGCAGCTGGAGTCGAACTGTGGAAGGATTCGTCGAATCAAGATTCTCAATCACGACAGCTGCCACGTACCGTCTCGTCCCGTCTCGTCTTTCCGTTCATCCACGTCTTCGTCGTCGTCTCGATCGTGAATTTTTTCGATCTGCATCTCATTTACCTGCACCGGAAAGCGACCAAGACGTTTTACTTCTTTTCCCTCTCTTTTCTTTATTTCTTCGTTTTTTTTTTTTTTAAATTTATTTTTTATTTTTTTATTACTCCTTTATTACCGGAGATCCGGTCGAGTCTCATTAGGAATATTCATCGAGTCACTTTGGATCGAGCGGATTGAAAGTTCCAGCTAAATTTATTTCAATTAGATAGCATTTTTTTTTTCCATTCCACTCGCTATCGATCGATCGGGGAAATGAACGCGAATGTTCGAGACGTTCCGCCGAACGAATATTACCTTCATTTACAATCTAATTGAATGTCGTGTTGATTCATTTTGTTCTTATGTTTTTTTTTTCTAAATTTTGTTTTTCATTTTTCATGTGTTCTTTCAATCGTCGGTGAAAGTGGGGTTAGGTTTCCACTCACTCACTCGATTTGGGGTTAACTGAATGACCATTAAATAAAATTGAATATAAAAATAAAAATGGTGTTAAATAAAAAATTTAAAAAAGCATATAGAGTATTTTAATTGAACTTCGATAGTTTCGTTAATTGGAATTATTTTCTGCACGTTGAAGCAATTTTCTATGAGATGCAAGTGATGGCCATTGTGTGCTCCGAATATTAAATTTTGAAAAAAATATTATATTTGGACAAAAATTAAAAGCTCAATCAGCTTCTTTTAGTCTGTTTGACCAGTACATCGCCTTTACTACTAATCACAACAACTATTTTTTATTTATTCACTTATTCATTTTTAAGATCGTAGTATTTTTTTTTTTGTATCGTAGCAGGCGAGATTTTGTCGAATTGACGAGCGGAAGGAGGAAACGGAGGAGATGACGTGCTGGGTATCGGGAAAGATGGCGCGCGAGGCCCACACGGCATCATCCCGTCTTTCAATAAGTATCACCGCCCGAGGTGCGGCGCGCTGGCTTCATGAGCCCAACGTATATATATGGGGAAAGACGCCTCAATTCGGATGGGTCCAAACCCTCATCCCTTCGAAAATGGTCATCTATTTTTTTTTCCAGTTTGGGACAACCCAAAAACATTTCCTGATTTTTTCAAAATTTTCATCTTACCCCCACCCCATTAAAAAAATTGTAAAAAAATATAAAACTTGGAAGAAATAGGCATTGTGCAGTTCTTCAAATTGATAAAGTTTTTGTTTTCGTATTCCGACTGAAAAAATATGAAGATCCATTATAATTTAAGAACGACATCTTCATTGCTAATATTTATTTTTCTAACTTCAACTTTTCAAAACTATTAAAATTTAAGATACCGATTTTTTCATAAAAATGATGTATTTTTCAATTTTTTTTCAAGAGAAAACATTGTTACAACGACATTGTTTTTTAATTTGAATAGTTTCGTAAATTAAAAATTGAAAAAATAAAATATTGCCAATAATTATTCCATTTTTTAATTATAAAGGATCTTCGCTTCTTAAAAGAAGACGAAGAAAAAAAACTATCATCAATTTTAAAAAATAGCACAATGCTTTTATTCTCCAATTTTCATAGTTTTTATTTTTTTATGGGTGAGGATTGGGAGTAAAATTTTGAAATAAAATGAGGGTATGTTTTTGGGTTGTCTCAGGCTGAAAAAAAATTATTGATAAAAATTTCCGAAGGAGTGAGAGTTTTTACGTATTCGAATTGAGGCGGCTTTCCCCATATACATAGATACACACACATACACAGGACGGATGGTTACCGTGGTTCGTTGCACCGCACAGGCCCCCCGAAGTAATTGTCGACGCCCGTTGCAAGATGGCCCTCGGTACCGGCACGCTGTTAATATACCAGAGACGAAACGTTCGCCGCTCGTCGGACCGATCGTTTCGACAAAAAAAAAAAAAACAAAAAACAAAAAACGAAAATTTAAAAAAAAACAAAAAGAGGTTGGGTAGAACGAAGCACTCGGCGGATTATCTTTCGCTGATGCGAGAGCGCGAGTAAGAGGGAACAGAATCGAAGATCCGTAAAATCCGATAACGCGTCTTGAGATAAAGGATAAATATAGGGGGAGGGGTCTCGTACGGGTATGAGTAACGGATGAGATGGGCCACTTGATTTATATTCCGACTCTGTAAATTCGTGCGACGAAAACACGCCTTCCGTCTTTCGGATTCTTATATATTTTTTCATTTTTTCAATTTTTTTTTTTTCGTAACGATCAACACTCCCACCTTGGATCGCGGTTACTTCACCGCGGGTGTAATTTCGTGGAGTTATCGATACCAACGTTTATCGTCACTGCATTGGCTCGAGGAGACATGACGATGAGTTTTTTTTTTATTTATTTATTTAAAAAAATTTTTTTTTGAGGTGACGAAAGATTGTAACGTTGAAACGATGTGCAAATCATGATCTTAATATTGTGTCGATTATAAATTGATAGGGGAGTCGCCAGTTTTCCAATTTTTTCGATTGTTGCATTTCTGTAGAGTTTATAGTCTTGAGAATAATCTCTCAAAAAATAATTAACGTATTGAAAATTCCCAGCATCATCTAATAGTTTTGACTGAACATGTC
Organism: Diplazon laetatorius; assembly: GCA_963662125.1. Classification (NCBI taxonomy): domain Eukaryota; kingdom Metazoa; phylum Arthropoda; class Insecta; order Hymenoptera; family Ichneumonidae; genus Diplazon; species Diplazon laetatorius. Next base: position 5,309,930 of record OY759158.1, on the reverse strand, counting down.
TGAAAATGTTTAAATAACAGGCGACTTAATAAAAAAACCCTTAATATAAAAAAAAAAAAGAAATTCGAAACAATTTGAAAGCTAAAGTAATATGTGAAATATTTTGGACCGTAGATTCTCGACTGAAAGTATGGAAAACTTGTTGAATCGTATGTACAATTTTTTGTTATCTGGTGAAAAGTGCTCTGGGCCAACAGCAGCGACGAACGGTATCGGTAGTATCGTCCGTACGATCCTACCTACGTATCCTTGGCTCTGTCATTATCAGTAATAACGGATGAAATTCATGACGCCTAGGGACACGACGGTTCCGTGGGAACAATTCGCGAGCTCACGCAACGAAAAGTTCACGACTCGCTCGAGACTCGTTTCGTCGACACGATCTTTACTTCGACACACTTCGTGTTCTCGCTCGCATGTTTCGCGACTTACGTTCATTAAATCAACGAACGACGATGAGGGTTCTTCGAGTTAATCGAGTCTGTCTATTTATTAATTTAAAATAAATAATTTTCTTTGACGTGGTCGATTATCAAAAATGTATTTCAAAATAATAATGTAATGCAGACATTTGAGTAATGTTTTGCGAGAGTTTCAATTTCATTATGCATCACTTTGGTCTTCAATGAATTGATTAGAATCTTCTTCGATGAACCAATTTTATTATTTTAGAGCGTAAAAAAACGATAGTAGTAATAATAAAATCAGTTCTGCTTATTTATTCAGCGAACATGACAATGCTTCATAAAATTTATAACTTTTATCGATTTTTGAATTGTGAATAAATCATTTTTTTCGAAGTAGTGAATCATCAATTTTTTAAAAAAGCAAACATGCATCGAAAAAAAATACTGTGTGCCAATAATACCATGAAACAATTTTAAAAAATCATCCCTCGAGTTTAATATGCATTATCCAGTGCATCAATGTTCATCCAATAAATTAAAACCTTCGATAAAACAATTCCAATACTTCGAATCCCACGAAAACTTGATCAAACAAATTAAATTGGCCCCCAAAATAATTAATCAAAATTTTCGATGAGTACTAATCACAACACTCAAAATCAGTAAGGGAATCAATTACACAAAGTTAACAATAATTATCCATCCGTTTCAATCCTCAATAATGAATAACAATAAATAATGAAAAACCTATTTCCGCAACAACCAGAAAAAAAAAATAAACACACATTACATCACAGTTAACCGTAAAATCGTATCTCGGTAATTTATCGAGAATCTCTTTAATAATCAATACGTCGTAATTGGCATCCGCAAAACGTTCGAATAATTTATGAACAACTGTGTATCGCGATAACCCGATCTATACGTGGGGTTTCGGTTATTCCGTCGATGCGGCTGTCGGTTGGCTCCGTAGTTGCCGTTTTTCACGAGTAAACTCTTGCATTCTCGAGATTCTTCGTTAAGCAGAGTACACCGAACGTGATGGAAAAACAAGCGGACAGCGCATCGGTCACCGATCGATGGACGGGTGCGCCTCGGGTTCCTGCACACACGCGGAAAAATGAAGAAAACAAAAATGGAAAAAAAAAGAAAGAAAATAAAGGGTCGAGCTCCTGGTGAGGAAGACGAAGCGTTCGATAGACGGAACAACGTTATAAATACGTATATATATATATATATATATATATATATATATATATATATATATATTCTGTACGTGGTGCCTCGTGCGCCAATGGATAAGTAGAAATTGCGGTACGAACACGGAAGAAGAAGAGAATGAAAAAGAAAAGAAACGCAAAAAGGAAAAAAAAATAATAGAAACGAACAAGACGAATGAGAGATGGAAAAGAAGACGAATAAGAGGAAGAAGAAGAAGTGGCGTTCGAAGAAAGGGTGACCGGGAGGGTCAAACGCACGGGTAACTCCGATCGAGTCTCGTGGCCGATGGAGGATATGACCTTGGATCGATGGGCCGGTTCTCCTTCCCGCTATTGGAAAGCCTACTTCGAGAGGCTGAATTTATCGGCCGAAGGGGGAGCCGTCGTCGCTCCGTTACGGGATTTACGCAACGCGATTCGTTCGCCGGCTTGGCGATGCTTGAGATGAGCGAAAACGACGAGTTTCGAGATGACCGAGCTCGACGCTTGTGTCGGCGTTTTATTTTTTATTTTATAATTTTTAATTTTTTTCGAAGGTCAATGAACTTATATGAACGATGCAGGGGTATCGGATTCTCGAATTAAGAACCGTCGAATTTTAGGTATAATAGTTTTTTTCTAAAAAGATGACGTTGTGAAATATTGTCAATTTTTTGTTTTTTCTCTTTGGGATTTCGAACCTGTGGATATTAATTTTTGAGTATCGAAACCCTTTTGGAATGATTTTGTCGTCCGTCAGTCAACTCACTGACCGATCATCAAAACATATGTGGTGGTTCAGGTTAACCTGGAATCTTGAAATTTGTCACGAAGTGGAGTCTCATTATAGCATGAGGAGAGAAAAAAATCTCAAAATCATTTATTTATAATTCTATTTTTTAAAAATTAATTTTCAAGATTTTTTTATTTCTTAACTCATCACGAGCAAGTCGTGAAATTTAATAGATAATTATGAAGTAAACTATTCACTAATCTTAGAAAATAAATCTTGGGAACGTCTTACCAAGCTTCAAAAAAACTAGTAACCACTTACTCAGCTATTTTCCCAAACAGAACGATGAAAAAAAAAATCTTGTCTCAGATGTGACTCACAAAAATTCTTCCATCAACATTTTTTTTCTTCTCATTTTCATCTATTAATTTACATAATTTTTTGTTTATTCACGAATGAGAACTCGGTCTATTCTGGCGAAGAATTTGTTTTCTCGGAACTTTATCACGCGGTTAAATCACGCAGTTTAAACGGCCCCCAGCTGCAGGGCGGCGGGAGGGTGAGGACAATGTAAAGAGGGTAAACCCGTTAGCACATAGTTTTTAATAATTTAATAACCTACTCGTTGCATAACGTGTACAACGTACTCGGGCGTACCGTCGGAGAAGCTCGTAAAAATTAATAGAATACCCGTGAAATAATGCGCCCAGTTACACGTGTGTGCATAGTGGAGAAAAATAAAATGGAAAGAAGAAAAAAAATATAGAAAATAGAAAAAAATTATACATACTTCCTCGCGTTGGCAGCATCAATATTTGCCATAGGCAAATTCTCCGACAGTGATTTTTCACGTCATGCATACATATATATGTACGGCGACACAGAAAGTGGGCTCGCGTTAAGTACTTTCGCGTTGCACAGCTAACCGACGAAGAAGTAAAAGACGGTGAGGAGGGAGCCACGAGGGGGGGGGGGGGCGTAAGCCAAACGATGGAGGAAAAATACCAGCGTGAAAAATATGGATATTCAAACGAAGAGGCGCGCACAGTTTAAATTGTACGTTGCCCGGGCGGAAGTAACCGTTGCGCGAAACTTTGCATGTGTAATTTTACACCAAGAACGATATCTTGTCCGTAACATCGTGCGGCCCGGCAATGGTCTCCCGTGGATGCGATCGGCGGTGGCGTGTGACGCGACAGGAAGACAGTTAACTGCTGAGAGAGAGAGAGAGACGAACGGTAAAGGGTGTCAGCCCCCGGGACCGTCGAGCTTTCCGGCACTCACGCTGTTCGTCATTATTTATTCCGAGAAAATCCATTTCAACCCCAAGGTACGAGGGTCGTTCGAGTTATCAATATATATATATATATATATATATATATATATATATATATATATGTGCGTGTTAAATTAGGGTGAGTTAGAAAATTGATTTGAGTTCGTTTTTTTTTCGATCTTTATGGTGACTTCTTCATTTGAAATAGACGGTATCCGGAAGACATCTGTCAAAATTTGAACCCATTCAGAGTATGTTCGGAGATTTTATTTTCACGAATTCGATTTTGTTTTTGAAACAGGTGAACAACTTTTTTTTAATTTTTAGCTGCAATTTATTTATCTATTTTTTTTTTGGGCGAATGAGAAATGTTGGGGACCGAAGTTAAATGCAATCCATAGTATCTAAGGTTGTAAAACTTTTAATGCGGGACAAATTACATTACTCACTATTTTTAATGGGTAATGTAATTTCATTTCCATTGCACATTAATATTAATGAGAAATGTTATTATTTCCCCACGAAACATTATTTTTATTGGGTAATGGAATAAGTTTGAATCAACCATTATTTTTAATGAGTAATGGAATAAGTTTGAATTATCCATAATTTTTAATGAGTAATGGAATAAGGTTGAATTACCCATTATTTTTTATGATTAATGGAATAAGTTTGAAGTACCCATTATTTTCACTGAATAATGGAATAAGTTCAAATTACCTATTATTTTTTATGAGTGATGGATCAAGTTTGAATTATCCATTATTTTCAATGAATAATGCAATTTGACCCATTAAACCATTAAATGTAATGGATGATTCAATTATTTTTCCATGGTAAGTAATTAATTGACTTTGAGAAAACTTCACTTAGACATCCAACCAACAAAAAAAACGTATATCTTGCAAATTTTACCTGCAACAATTATAAGATATTGCCTCATTGCGTCTGACCCTTCTTTCGATACTCACCGCCCCTTTCCCCCCGCCCCCTCGCGCTGCCCAACTTGGCGAGGTAAAAAAAGGAAAAAAAACATATTTTCCATCCGGACGTTCTCGTTAAATCGACATTAGTCTTCGACGAACCCCGGCTACGCGATAAACGACAAAATCCCCCCCCCCCTCTGCCCCCCATCCACGAACCGTTTCGACATTCTTTATATATAACCAGCATCGTGAATGAATGAGTTTCGAAATGCTTTGATAAAGAATCGAGTGATATACGCGAAGGGTTTTTTACGTCCGGACTTTGCTTCCCGGCTCTGCTCTCTCGCCCTCCACGTTTTTCCGCTATTTATTCTTTTTCGTTCCACCTGTCAGCTTCCCGAAGGTGAAGAACGACCCTCGTGTATATATATATATACATACACAGATATAAATATATACATATATACATGTATAACCTCGCTCATCGAAAAGAGAAAAACTCGTAGTGGTTTTTTTTCTTCCTTTTTCTTCTTCTTCGAAGTTCCTTTCTTCGTTCCTCCCAACGTCGTCGTTTACTCCCTCGTTAACTATTGATTTTCGTTCATCCCTTGGGTCGTGGGTGGGAGGGGGAAGGGGAGGCACAAGCGTATACGCACATTCATACATCACGATCCCCCGCAAACGTTGAGACTCGAAGCCGGTCATATGGCATGTAGTACGTACCGAAGAGCAAAGTGACTGTTGAGCAGGATTGGGGTGGGGGAAGTTGGTGGAGGGAGAGAGAGAGAGAGAGAAAGAGAGAAGGAGCGAGAGCCCGGAAAATCGTTGGGGCTCTCTTTTGCTTCACAACCATCATCCATCGCACGCGCGTACTCTTCCGTCCCTCTTTCGCTCCTTCTCCTTCTCCGACACACACACGCACGCCCTTTCTCACCGGTCGGCACCTTCCACACACACACACACACACACACATACTTATTCTCCGTTATTCCGTGTTCTACAGTTACACACCCTCGTCGTGTACCTACCTCCAAGTAGAAAAAAAATATACGTATGATATATGAGGTGTATATACAGGGTGTTCCGATAACTATTAGGACCTCAGATATCTTCGAAACTACTAGGTTCACAGAACTATTTGCTGAATCAAAGTTGCATAGCACGAAGGGGGCCATCCAATGATACCAAAGTGCCTACTCCCACGCCCACCCCCAGCCCAGGGGGTGGGGCAACTTTAAAATCTTAAATGGGAACCCCTATTTTTTATTGCAGATTCGGATTCCCCATAAAAAAATACGTAACTTTTATTTGAAATTTTTTTTTCGATTCGTGATAGATGGCGCTGTAATCGCGGGTGTTCCGATAACTATTAGGACCTCAGATATCTTCGAAACTACTAGGTTCACAGAACTATTTGCTGAATCAAAGTTGCATAGCACGAAGGGGGCCATCCAATGATACCAAAGTGCCTACTCCCACGCCCACCCCCAGCCCAGGGGGTGGGGCAACTTTAAAATCTTAAATGGGAACCCCTATTTTTTATTGCAGATTCGGATTCCCCATAAAAAAATACGTAACTTTTATTTGAAATTTTTTTTTCGATTCGTGATAGATGGCGCTGTAATCGCGGGTGTTCCGATAACTATTAGGACCTCAGATATCTTCGAAACTACTAGGTTCACAGAACTATTCGCTGAATCAAAATTGCACAGCACGAAGGGGGCCATCCAATGATACCAAAGTGCCTACTCCCACCCCCACCCCCAGCCCCGGGGGTGGGGCAACTTTAAAATCTTAAATGGGAACCCCTATTTTTTATTGCAGATTCTGATTCCCCATAAAAAAATACGTAACTTTTATTTGAAATTTTTTTTTCGATTCGTGATAGATGGCGCTGTAATCGCAAAAAATCCCCGAAAGTACAGAAAGGCGATAATACTTACAGTTTCGGTGATAAATCAAATTTTGATTTACTGATTTTGATTTACTTTGATTAATCAAGATTTGATTTACCACCTAAACTGTAAGTATTATCGCCTTTCTGTACTTTCGGGTATTTTTTGCGATTACAGCGCCATCTATCACGAATCTAAAAAAAAATTTCAAATAAAAGTTACGTATTTTTTTATGGGGAATCCGAATAAGCAATAAAAAATAGGGGTTCCCATTTAAGATTTTAAAGTTGCCCCACCCCCTGGGCTGGGGGTGGGGGTGGAAGTAGGCACTTTGGTATCATTGGATGGCCCCCTTCGTGCTGTGCAACTTTGATTCAGCAAATAGTTCTGTGAACCTAGTAGTTTCGAAGATATCTGAGGTCCTAATAGTTATCGGAACACCCGCGATTACAGCGCCATGTATCACGAATCGAAAAAAAAATTTCAAATAAAAGTTACGTATTTTTTTATGGGGAATCAGAATCTGCAATAAAAAATAGGGGTTCCCATTTAAGATTTTAAAGTTGCCCCACCCCCTGGGCTGGGGGTGGGGGTGGGAGTAGGCACTTTGGTATCATTGGATGGCCCCCTTCGTGCTGTGCAACTTTGATCCAGCAAATAGTTCTGTGAACCTAGTAGTTTCGAAGATATCTGAGGTCCTAATAGTTATCGGAACACCCTGTATAGACTATATGGAGTTTCTACATGGAATTTTTCAGGTGCAGACTGTGTGTGTTTGGACTGTCTACAGATTCTATGTAATTTGTATATTAAATATTAATAGAGATTGTATATCTAATCATGATATATATCAATTATGGATATGTGATATAAAAATTTGAATTATTATTCCTATTTGCACACGAATATAAAATACGAATTTTATATTGAGTAAAAAAATATACATAGAACGTATATATACGGAGATATTTACGTATTATTCTTTTCAGAAATATATAGAATGTTTCTTTTTTCAATCTATACACCATGAATATTTTTATATTTCATATTTCATATTACATTTAAATTGTTTACGATAAGAAAAAAATCAAGTACATAATGCTCATTTATAAAATTATACACAGTCTTCATATGGAAAATTCACCAACTATTTATTTATATGTAATATATATATATATATATATATATATATCGCCGACCTACAGTTGACATATATTTTCTTTCTCACTTGGGCCATACGCGAAGAATTTTCCAGCAGCCAAACAACCCCACAACGCACGAGGTTTAGGGGCGGCGGGGGAGGGGGTCTGTTAAACGAGCGAGTCTCTTCGTTGCAATAGGCAAAAACGCATCCCCGGGTAGTCGAGAAAGCGGAAAATAAAGAAAGAAGCTCCCACGTATGTAAAAGAATAAAGAAACGAATGTGCATGTGGTGGAGAAGTTCCGGCAGTTGGAACATAGGTAAACTGCACACTCGGTACATCACCCCGGAGGGGGTTGGGAGGGGGGGCGGGCTTCTGCCACCCTTTGCACGGGTTGCTCTCCTCTCCGGCGCGCTCACCCGTGCGCCCAACCCTCGACCCGACCTCCAGCTCACGGGGTGCATAAAATATTGAAATCGCGCTTATGGCCCCTCTCGCACACACCCTCATTCCACGTCCATTGGACTCGCGCCGCGCACACACACTTACACACACACACACACGCACACGCACACGCAGATCCGAATGTTGGATTGAAACACATTGCCTACGAGATATCAGAGTCGGCTCCTTCCGGAGGACACTCCGCAACTCCGGCAACGTTCTGTACCGCCATCGGCGCATATACTTCCAGCCAGAGCTTTCACAGTCGAGTAAAAGAGGAAATACCCATCCTCGATGTATATATATGTTTATAGTAGGGTGGTCCTTTTTTAGGCTTATTTTCTTCTGAATCTAATAATTTGTTTAGTTTCTAAACCGGTTTTTTAGTTTCAACCATATGGAATTATTGAATACTGTTGACGATGAAAAGTCAAAAAAGCTGCAAGTTGAAACTTGCGAATCGCTTTCGCATGTTTTTTTTTTTTTTATTTTTTTATTTTTCACTTTTGGCGATCCCGGACGATCATATGGTTCGCAATGAATAAATAAATATGTCCTCAAAATGTGAGGTCTCCATCTCAATTCTTAACTCTGCCGCTAGGCTCTCGAATTTTGCCATTTGAATAACTTGGTGTTTTTCATATTTCACCTTTTTTTTGAAATTGTGACCGAATTAATGCACAAAAAAATGTCAAACTTCGCAAGCACCAACTGTAGTAGCACTACTGAGAATTCGTTATAGATACTGAATAATTTTTTTTTTTCGGGTCAGTTGAAATAGTAAAAAAATTATTTTTTATTTATAATGATGAGAAATGAATAATTGTTTATAATCTGAAGTATTATCTACACTACAGAACTCCAGTCACGATGAAATAAAATTCTGAAATATGAAGAATAATGTGTAATTTTAATGACGAACTTCGGGAGGCTGGCGGCAGGGTTAAAAATTGAGATAGAAACTTCAAATTTCGAGGTTATGTTTTTTAATTTCTTTCGAACCGGTTGGTTCTCGGGGTCCGCCAAAAAACATTAAAAAATCCGAAATAAGGACCACCTACATATATATAGATATACATCTGCCGACTCGCATTCTTAGGTAAATGTTCTCCACGTACTCGCCGGTAGACCCGGCATCAGTTCGAGAACTAAACGGGCCATCCCTTATTCCGCCAGGAGCGTAAAACCACCACCGTTTGACTCCCGGCTACGGATTTTTATCGCTCTCGCGTCTGTGGTTTTTTTTTTCATCCCACCGAATGGATTTCCCGCGCACGGATTATTCTCCGTCTGCTTACAAATTTTACATATTTCACCCTGTTTACAATTCTTCAACGAATTGGTCGAACGATTTTTCTGTTATAATATTAAACCTCGTTTAAAACACTCGCTGCACAATTCTTATTATTATCATTATTATTTTATTATCATTCAAATTTCAAATGCAAAAGTATCGATTGGCAATGACAATATCTTATTAGTGATGGAAACTGAATCAATTACAATGATAGTCCTCCTGTATTTCCTACCGTGATGCAACCGAACCTAATAACAACAAGAATGATGAAAGAAATGAAGAAAAAAAAATAACAATCCATTATAACGATTTAACGTATTGAAATAAATTCGATGCATCGTCATGGTTTATCGATGTTTCATTCATTGATTCATAATTGATAGTATTGCATCAACTGTAACAGGATGCATCCGTAGTATATATATATATATATATATACATATATACAAACGTAGATAAATAAGTCTAATGAATAAGTTGGAAAGGTTTATAGCTTTGGGATTGGCGGGATCGAACGATTGGTTACGAAGGGATGATATCCGACTATATCTCTCTATCTCTCTTTCTCGCTCTCCCGCGGATTCGTATCTCCGTAGATCCGGATGGATCCATAAATCTTCCTCCCAATTTCGGACGATCGTGACGTATCCGCCGATACGACCTTGCTCCGTAAACGTTATGCAAATGTGAATCGAGAGCTCGGTCTCTGTGCTCGGGTCCGATCTCGTTGCACGATTCGCCGGCAGGGGGCCAACTGCGCGAACACATCGCGAACCGATCGTGGGAGAACGAGAGAGACGGATGAACACCGCGGCCATGGGGTTTCATCGTAAATTTCGTTCGTTGCGGGCCGTCAGAGATTTTCCTCGTGCCTACGCGAATCGCTACTGCTGCTTGCTGCCTCTTTCTCGTTCGATCTCTCGATCCCTCGCTCCCGACAAAATCCTACCTGCGATCGGGGGCGCGTTGGATATGTGCGGGTCGTTTCGTGTCGAATCAAACGCACGAAACTCCGACCCCTACCGATTGGGTTGATAATTTTTTTGTTTTGTTTTTTTTTTTTTTTTTTTTGGTTTTATTTGACTCGAAGCAAACTCGGGATTTTTATTTTCTAGAATTTTCGGATTTTTTTTACTCCAAATGAAATTAAAAATTAATATCCGAAAAAGGAAAAGTCCCGGGAAAAGTGTACTGGGGATGATTGAAAATTATGATTCTTTTTTTTTTTTTGGGATTTCAGTTGGTCGAAACATGGAGTTGATCGAAATTCCAGGGTGGAATCTTCATTGCAACTTTTTTCTTTCCATAATGTAAAATGTTATACTTTGGAAACTGTCGTGTTTTTGTTTTCTTTGCTCATGACTGTTTCACGCTCGTTGATTGATGAAAATAAATATATGAACAATAATAATAATGATATTTGTGAGATAGAAGAAAACAATTTTAAAACGTACGTAGGAACAAAAATAGTAAATATTATATTTAAAAAATGTAAAATATTTTGAATTTACAAAAAAAATTAAAAAGATGCAAGAAAGGTCCAACTTTGAATTTACGACAAGCCTGATCTAACCTTCTGGAATCACAAAGAAAATAAAAAATGTTAATTATGTCCAAGTATGCTTTTCCTTATTTGGGGGTTGTTTCTAATTTCCTCAAGGGTTGTAGAAAAAAAAACACGGGTATTATTGGGATCAAATAAGAGTCAAACAAAAAATTATCAACTCAATCGGTAGAGATGAGAGTCTTGTTAGTGTGATTTGACACGGAGTATCCCATACATATGTGTATGTATACGCGGCTAGTTCGCTTCCAGATTAGATCACGAGAATACGTTACTCTCGTACACTTCGATAAAAATCGTACCGGTCGGGATAGTCTGGAGTCTCGCGGGGCCATCATGACGTTATTCCGAGCACGTACACCATGAAACGTATCTCTGATTTCGAATCTCTCAAGAAGCTCATGGCCAACGATCGCCAGATTTTTATTCCGAATTACAGCGAATTGCCGTAGCAGCAGCAGCAGCAGCGTCTGCTTTATGGTTCTTCCATCGTCGGCTCATTAATTCGAATTTCGTATTCTAATTCAACCCCCCCCCCTCCCACTCGCCAACTGCAATCGATGCAAATGCATTTTACTTATCATCTTTGCCCCTTGATGCGATAATTTAATTTTTGAACGGTCAACGCACGATTGGCACTCGATGATTTTCTAAATGACAAATTATTAATTTATAATGTCAGAATATTTCTATTGCCAAAAGAAAATTCTCTAAATCATTAATGATAACAAAATTGAATTTTATCGACTTTTCAAGACATTATTCTCGACCGATAAACATTATTTTCAAATCGAACATTTCATTTTGAGTGTGCATTAAAAACGAATAATACGATTGAATTTATCATGATCATAATATGAAATTATGATGAGTCTCATTAATTGGCTCATAATTATCGCAATTTAATTTTAGATTGAATAAAATTGAATATAAATTTTCCCATTTCTTGATTATCGTTTCACTCACACGTTAAAACCCCCTATACAACAATTACAGACTTTTACTTGGTACCAAAAAACATATATTATCATAATTATGTAATTGTCATCAATATAAAAAATAACTAACAATTATTACTAACAGAAAATTATTGCTAACAAAAATTTAAAAAAAAATATCATTTCTTTATTTAATTTTTATCTCAATTTCATTCATTAATTCAATCGTCATCACACAATCGACGATTGTTTCGAGGATTCGCGATATAAATCCAATTATATAGAAGCGTCCCCGGATTCGCGATAATTATTTTATTGATGAAAGAAAACGCGAACGGTGGAAGTGGGGAAACACGGAAAACTTACAAAGTACGTCGAGTCCCGGGTCGGGAAAAGTCCCGGGGGTAAGTTCCACGGAGAATTCGTCGTCCGACCCACCCCCCGCCCCTTCCCCTCCACCGACCCCATCCGGGTACCGTCGCGTTCAAGCTTAATTCCATTCTTCCGAGTATAGAACGCGAATGAGCAGTAGCAATGGCGGTACCGGGGGACAAAACGGTGGCAGGAGCTTCGTGGATACAATTTCGTGCTCGCCGAGCCGCGAGTAACGACGAACAACTTTATCCTTTCATCTTCTATATCGCAGCTTGCTTTTCTGCGGGGTGGGAAGGGGGAGGGCGGGGAGGGGGAGGGGGTGGTCGAAGGTGCGAGGGTATAAGAAAGGCGGGTCGCGTTCGCGTTGTGGTGGGTGGCGGGGGGGGGGGGGGGGTGACAGTGGAGAGCGCGTTACCAGGGCGCGGACGATGGGGTAGTGTCTGTGTAACGGAGAAAGATGGCATTGGGGTCCGGGTGTACACACAATCCCTCGACCTTAATGCTGAGTGTGCGAGAAAAGAAACGAGTGCTTCTAAAGCGAATGAGAGAACCCAGAGGGGCGGGCGGGGGGGGGAGGGTGGTTGGAGGAGAATGAGAACAGAGAGTAAGAGAGGCGAATGAGAATGGAAACCGAGATGTGGTGTGACTGCCCAAGAAAAAAAGTCCATAGAAGCTGTATGAAAACTGTATAATAGTTTTAAAACGTGAAATTCGCCAAATAGGGACTGTGTGTGAACTATATACATATATAGAATCTATCCAAAGCTTATGTACATGAATTACGAGTGTATAATGATGTAAAAAATATAAATCTTTGTATAGACTGAAATATAGAGATAGAAAATTCGAATATATATGAGCGATTCCACGTGACTTCAGCCACTCAAAAAAAAATTTTTCCACAAATAATTTTAAAAAATTGAGCTATTTTTTTGCAATATATTCACCGAGTGCCTATTTTTTTCAAAATTTTTTTGACGGTTTTATCGTTAATTAACGTTTTTTTGTATTTTTCCGTTCAAATGGCTGTATCTTCGGCAGGATTTGACGTATTTACATTTTTAAAAAACGAAAATGTGCGTGTTTTTAAGGCCTTCCAGAAAAAAATTACTTTAGATTTTATTGAGCAAGTTGCACGTCCGTTTCAGGGCAAAATATGCAAAAATATTTTTTTTCTCAAAAAATGCATTTTTAATTTTTTTTTTCAAAATTTCCCCAAATTCTGAATAGGAAAAAATAATTTTTGGTATTTTTTATATCGTGGGACCGGCAATCGGTAATGCGTAATTTTACCGATTTCATTAATAAATTTTTTTCAGTTTGATTTTTTTTTTTTTCATGTGCTCCAGTCGCTTTACGCGAGTTCAGAAGCCTCCTTGAAAGAGAAATTAATGATAATCAATGCTTGTTAAATCGCGTAAAGCGAAAAAAATCAAACTGTAGAAAATGTATTAATGGAATCGGTAAAATTACGCATTACCGATTGCCGGTCCCACGATATAAAAAATACCAAAAATTCTTTTTTTGTATTCAGAATTTGGGGAAATTTTGAAAAAAAAAATTAAAAATGCATTTTTTGAGAAAAAAAATATTTTTGCATATTTTGCCCAAAAACGGACGTGCAACTTGCTCAATAGAATCTAAAGTAATTTTTTTCTGGAAGGCCTTAAAAACACGCACATTTTCGTTTTTTACAAATGTAAATACCTCAAATCCTGCCAAAGATACAGCCATTTGAATGGAAAAATACAAAAAAACATTAATTAACGATAAAACCGTCAAAAAAATTTTTAAAAAATCGGCACTCGGTGAACATATTGCAAAAAAATAGCTCAATTTTTTAAAATTATTTGTGGAATTTTTTTTTTTTTGAGTGGCTGAAGTCACGTGGAATCGCTCATATATTGTCTATATTGAATTTTTCATATGAGTTATGAATATAAAACATAACTAATATATGTATGCTAGAATATATAGATAAATAGACAAGATGTGCGGATAGAATTTTATAGATATAAAATATAACTAGCATATAGATAAAAATAAATAGATAAATAGATCGGATATTTAGATTCGTTATATGTTATATGTTAGAAACATTTTTAACATATAAATTATAGACAGTATGCAGATAATTGTACATATAATCTTCGTATGTCGAAATTTTCTATCCATATGCTTCCATTTATGTATTTCAATCTGCATCATGTTTATGTGTAAATTGTATAACGTTTGCATTAAATGAATATTTCATATTACAATTGATATGGTTATATTCCAACAACAAAATTATATACAATCTACACAGATTTTGTATACAGTCTGTACATAGAAAATATTATATAAAAACTATATACATATAATCTATATATTTATAGATACGGTTTATTTAATTTGTTTTACTTTGAAATGTCCATGAATGTATATACTGTATGTATAAGAAACCGTGGTCTGTACATTCAACGATTCTTTTTACTTCAACATCCCGTTTTACAGATGCCAATGGTACGGAGGTCCCGTCGAACTTGGCGCTTTGCGAAACTGCATCAGCCGTTCGTTTCCCAGGACGATGCAAGAACCATTCCGGCCACGGACGCGGTCGCCTCGCCACCTCTTCCAATCGCCCCACTCACCCTCACTCCCCTCGGACCTTAAGCACTTTGTTGGGAGAATTAACAAGAAGCAACTAACGCTGTAGCGTTAGTCGGGGTAAACCGACGGGATAGTGAAGAACCTTCGAACCGAAGTGAATAATGGCACACACGAGAGCGAGTGAGACGGTGGACTCGGAGAAAGACGTTAAAATAGTGGTAAACGGAAAAACTTCAACACACACACACATACACACACAACCTTTGGCAAACAATTTCCCGATGTTCGTTATATCGCTACATCGTTTCGATGTATATAACCACTTTGCACTATCTTTTGCGGCTCGAGCCAACGTCGATGTGTGTGTGTGTGTGTACCTACAACCGATTACCACAGTCAGATCCAAAGTAACCGCGTAACGACTCAATGACGATAAATCCCCTTTTGTCCCAATTTCACGCCAATTTCCGAGTCAAAATTTTCACCCTACATTTCAACCTATTTCACCGTGTGTCCGAATTGAAAATCGAAGTGAGATTCAAATATTTTTTCACCATCAATACACCCTCTCCAATGTCGTGTCGACATTTTTTTTTTTCACCCTCGTCTCACCATTTCGAGTGAGGGTGAAGCTTTTTTTTCATTATTTCACCCTCGTTTCATCTTACGAACTTGAATAATAAGACATGAATGCAGGTTTAGGGTGACGTGAGGCTGAAAAGCACATTTATGTAAGAATTGCTTCTAGCTTCGTCCTAATTTCAAAATTTTACATCAGAATTTAGCATCGAATAGCAATACTTCAATAGTATATACATTTTTTAATTCAAATTATCATTTTTCTTGACTGCAATTTGTACGCAATCACACGACTGTGAGATTGCGTTATTGAGCCACAATTCGCAATGCAATGTCGATGACCACGTTCATTGTTTTTATTTTCATTTCACGTTCTTGAGGTAAAGAAAAAAATATATATATTAACAAAAAAAAAAAAAAAGTTTTTTTACGTTCTCCAGGAAACAATGTGTAAAACGACCCTCGTGTGGTTTGTGGCAGCGGGCTGGTCTACGGCAAACCCCGAGCAGTGGGATAACGACTCCGGACGAAAGAGTTGAAAGAACGAGTGGGAAACAAGATCGAAGGAAGTGGAGTCTTAAAAGCTGGAGGCGCACCAAGGTGGAAACCCTTCTGTGGAACGGGTTGGTTGCCCCCCCCCGCCCCCGCCTACACCCTTCGTATCTTGGCTCTTGGTGTTGGACCAGTTTCGTAATTTAGAGCTTGGCCAGGAGCCCTTCCTAACCGAGACCATCGCGATACGACCTCTCTTTCTTTCATCCTATCAAATAAATATATATATATATGTGTGTGTGTGTGGGTGTGTACCTCAGCTACACTGGTTCACCTCATTCTCACTCGGCTACCCGCTCAATTACCGGTGCAGCCCTAACTCCGGAGTTGCACCGTGCACACGAGTACAAGCTGTGTACTCGTGACAAACGTTGGTGCTAATGCCGCCCTGGAATTTTTTTTTTTTCCCTCAATTTTATCACCCCGAAGAGTTTCATTACATCGACGGTGCACAAAATAATTTTTATAATTGTGAGATTGAATGAAAATCTATTTTTTTTTTTTTCAAAAATAATATCAGTCCCTAGATAATTTTATCTCAGATTTTCTCGCAACATGTAACAGCTCTGTATCCAAAAACCAAAACAGAACAGAGAAAAAAAAACAGAAAACTGTCTACAAAAATAAATAAATCTAAAAACATGGTAACAATGAAAAAAAAAAATACAAAGAGGAGTAAATGATAGATTGTCGAGTGTAGTTTGAAGGCAAGTTCGGGCAACCCACTCTCGCAGTGGTCACACACGTGAAAAAGAAAAAAAAAGAGAAAAGGAAATATATATGTATAAACGTAGTGAAAAATAAAATAACGAAAGGTGGAAGGATGCGTGAGTCGAGTACGTATCAGGGCCTAAGGCCACGAAGGATACGTGCCCGCAAAGCCAAGTGGTCGTCGCCGATGAGCGTGCGCCTAACCTACACACACACACACACACACATACACACACGGCCGGCTGTTTTCTGTATCACAGAGGGCCCCGCTCGTCTTGCATCGCGCCGACTGATCGTTCGTAATATCGAATACGACCGATGTACATCCTCCATCGTGTTCATCTCGTCTCTCCCCCCCCCCCCCCCTCCCCCAATACCATACACGGCCGAACGTCGAAACCCTTCGCGGCCTTTTACACAAAACCGTGCATCTCTCGCTCTCTCTCTCTCTCTCGCGACGAACCTTCGAATAATGGACCATTGAATTGGAAAAATGTTCGTTCTCTCTGTACAATATTTACGTTTTCAATTGTTTTCGAATTTGTATTTTACACGAATTCCACGAGATTGAGAATGTGACGAAGATTTAACGAACCGCAATCTCCGACGTTTGTGTGGAAAGAATTAATTTTATTGGAAAGAAGAAAGAAAAAAGACGAAAAAGGAAAAAAAAAAACATTCCGTGATGGTAGAATGCCGTATTGTTCGTGTATTTGAGTCGGTCGACCGGTGGTGAATCGTAAGAAACTATTTACTCGCGCAACATGCGAGACAAGGACGTTCGTGTGTAACGATGCGGTATGGTATCGGAGGTTTCGAGTCAAATTCATCGGGACATAAAATTTGTCGAAAATTATTGTAATAATTTTTATTTAATTTCTCAGATTTCGATAATTTTAATTTTATTAATATTAACTTCAGTCTCAATTTAAATGTTATAGTTCTGTGAAGACAGTGGCACAGGTCAGGTCACTGCATTCCAAGACATTCGAGCAAGTACCATAATAACAATAATAATAATAATAATAATGATAATAATAATAATAATAATAATAATAATAATAATAATGAAATATTTCATTTAAACTATTGAGTATCGTAAATAATTAAAAAAAAAAAAAATACTGAATAAAAAATAAAACTATTATACTGATAAGTGAGTCGCACCCAGGGAGGTGCCAATCTAGAGATAAGAAAGAGCAATAAAAATACAAAATTAATTTATTAAAATAATCGAATATCGTAAGTAATTTGTTTTTCAATCATAATCAATGAAAATATCATACCGTTAAAATGTTTTTTAAAATCAGGAGTTTATGACGATGACAATTCCATGTCTACGTAGATATCTGTCGCAATTCCATGCTCATGTCAGAACAATAACTACATCGGTGATAAATTTTGATTGTTTTATTTTATTTTTTTTGTTTTTTGCGATCAACAAAAATACGAATGCAGAAAATAAAATTCGATGAAATATTGATCGTTAGATATTTCGCTCGAACATCGTTACACGTACGTGCGTGTACGCAGTCGTGGTCATGTGGCACGGATTCGCGGAGAAGATGTAGCCGGCGCGCCAGGTTGCGCGAGAGTTCCGAGTATACGATCGCGGCGAGTAACAAAGCACATCGGGTTCGTCGTTTCCGTCGTTCCTCGGACGAGAGCTATCCATCGCTCGGACGCGAACGGACGCCGTGGCTTTTTATTCGCTGTCCGCCTCGCGTCATCCGGTGCTTACGTCAGAACGTCGAAACAAAGCTCGTTCGTTCGACGACGTTAAAAAAGCTCGTTCGCTCGCGCTGCAAGCTCTACACGCGCAATTAAAAATCCCCCCCCCCCCTTCCCCATCCCTCGGGCCACGACCTTTGGCCATTCGATAAATGAAAAAAAAAAAAAAACATCCCGCTGGCGTTATTCGACAAATAAAAAATGCATCTGAGCCGCGAAATTCGCGTCGAATGCACGAAAGACATTTTGCAACGATGACCGTGATGCACAATTCCATTATACGATCTGGCGAATTATTTCCACTATATGTCGATGATGGCTAAATTGCACGACGTGTATATATATATATATATATATATATATATATATATATATATATATATATTTATATGTGTACATACTATACGTGTTTTGATAATGTTGGAACTAATTCGGAATTACGATGATAATACAGCGATTGAATACAAATTATTGGATCGTTGATTATTAATTAATGTAATAAGCGTCGATGAGCGTTAAGCCGCAATATAACGTAATTATCACAATCGAAATTGTTTCGTGTAAAATATATGTATATGTATATGTTAGTGGGTGGTTGCCCGCGGCTTCGGTTGCATGGATTCTCGAATTTGGTATAATTGTTTCCAACAGAAACACTATCACACTATCTAAATCATCAAACTCATGATTTTTCGTTCTGCGAATACGACAGAGTCATCGTATTTCGAGAACGCTTTGTCTTATCGACTTTGAAGTTGTTGCGTTCGATTTATAACGCCCAAAAACCTATAAAACGAGTACCCTGAAGCAATGTTTACCGGTAACTTGGATCTATTCATTTTTCGGAAATTAAAAAACTCGAAGATACCGATGCAAGTGTAAAAAATGGATATTTTCGAAATTTTCATGCCCAGTAGTTTAAGGATGGATGATCGTCGAGATTTGACTATTGGTGGATTACTTTTTATTATAACGACAAACAAAGTCTGTAAATTTGAAGACAATAAAAAAAAATAAGACTCTTCAAGTTCGGACAGTTCAGGAATAATGCCCAATATACACGCCGTTACTTTCAACGGAATATTTAACAAATTAGAGTTCATAGATCTTTGTCGCAAAAAAAAAAAACTAATCACAGACCTGTCCCTCGTTATGATGTCCATTCGAGATTTTTCAATATTCAGGACTTTGCTTATCTTCAATTTTCGAACCGAGAAGTTAAAACCATTTGAAAATCGCTCATGTAGACTTGAAAAATGATTATTCGTTGATGCAATGAAACAAGATTCAAATTGTTTGAACGACATGCGATTTTCGTGTACACTCATTCACGGTATTACGTTACGCGAAAGAGGCGTTTCGGTCGAGAGTCCACGCGAGCAAATTTAACCACGAAACGACCACCCTCTTTCGTTCGTTGCCTCTTCGCACGGTTGTTTTTTTTTTCTAATCTTTTTTTTTGCTCTCTCTTTCTTTCTTTCTTTCTTTCTTTCTTCAGCCGTTTCTTTTTCAACGACGTTTCCTTCACTTCGCTGTGCGTGAGGCGGAGGGTGGGGCGAGGGGGGCACTCGAAAAGAAGCCCGCTAAGCATAAGAGAGCGCGAAGGGTGCGAGTAACCTCGCGGAAACAAGAAAGAGAAAGAGAGAGCGAGACAGAGACAGAGAAAGGGGTTGAGAGCGTTCTGCCGGTTCTCGTCACCACGAGCTTCGGTTGCTCACGCCGTAGAAAAAAGCTCGGTGAGGTCTGGGCCGACGGTTAAAGGGCTCTGGTGCGCGAAGACGCGAGAACTCTTTCGGTCTCTCACAGTTTCTTTTCTATTATTTTTTTTTTCTTCTTTCGTTTTTTTGTTTCCGATTTTTTTTTTCTTTCGTCTTTGTACAATTTTTTTTGCTCACATTCTTCTCGTTTTCTCATACAACGGACAAGGTTTTCTCAAGACGCTTGTGCGTGGCGTGTTTTCCCGCAGCAATGTGCTTTCCTCTCGTGCTTGGGCGCCAATGGGGGCGGTGGAGGGGGAGGGGGAAGGAAAATCGAATACCGCGCCCGAGCTTTCGCCGTGGCAGCTGCGATCGTCCACCCGAAAAATAGAGCAAAAGGGCGTTATCGTCCCCCCTCGCCTCTGCCCTTCTCTTTCTGTCGCCCTTCCCCGGCCAACCATCCAACACCGTAACTCCATTTCACTCTGGAACGTTAGCGAGCGAAAGCTCGCGCGGGTTCGCGAAGTTCCAACAGCTATCTCGGTACTCGAAAGCTCGACGGTTCAATGGGTGGGACTCGATTTTCTCGCTGGTGAAATTTTTTCGCCGTTGAAAAAAAAAAAAAAAACCAACGACAGCAGCATCGCATCGTCGCTTCGACGCGAAGGTTCATTCAGACAGACGCGACAGCGTTCTTTCTCAAGGGCAACTCAATACCATCGACTGATGTATTTTTCTCACTCGCACCGGAATTGAATAATAACACAATGGAGGCGACGAGAGGAAGATGATACGGAATGGAAAATAAAAATTGGTGTTTTGAATTCTTGGTTTGAGTACTCGGAGCTTTTGATAGCTTTGAGGGATTTCTCAGAGAGTCCTCTATTGTGGTTTTGATGATTTTAAGGGGAATTTTGTGGTTAAATACCATCGAACTGTTGTTGACACATATTGGCATGCTGAAATACTATTAGTGAACCATTCATGACACAATTATTGACATACTAAAATACAACTACTAAACACTTATTGACATCCTGAAATACTACTACTAAACTATTATTGAGAGACACTTATTGACCTACGGAAATACTACTACCGAACTATTATTGACATACCAAAATACCACTACTAGCCTACTATTGTCACAATTTTTCACGCCATCGTCAAGATTTTTTCGTTTGTATTCGGTATTCCTGTTTTTCCAACTCTGAGAGTATTTAATTATGCCCGTTCATTGATATTCATACATTTTACATATTCGGGGGACATTTAATGCTAGAACATTTTAAGCAATCTTTCGAACGAAAAACACTCATAATATGATAGCAACGTACACCCATCACGAATTAACTAGTGAGGTTTATTCTCAACTACCTCATCTATTTAGAATACGTAAAAAAATTTCACAAATGATCACCTGCATATTCTCGTCGACATAACGGAAGCTCCATGCGACTATTTTCGAACATAGATCGTTATTTCATCGTTAAACGTGTCCTCCTGATTGAGCAGGAGCAGAAATACATCACGAACCGACTTCCTTCCTCTACAAAATGTATAATCTAGAATTCGAGTATCACAAATGGATTTATGTAAATTTAATTTAGGTGATTGAGGCCAAGAGGGGGAGGGGCGTGTGACCGAGTGACGGTGACGTCGGAGGTTAATTCTCTGACATTTCCATGCCACACGCCACTTCAGGTGAATACTGGGCCTTCCCTTAATGTACTTTCCTCTAACTCATTCTCTCTAACTCAATCTCACATTATTCGATACAGGCCACTATCAGCACCCCCTGACGGCTAAGGTACCGTAAGTTCACCCTCTAGTAGCTGGCAATCACTCCCAAGTGGTACAACATCACGATTCCAGGATACCTAAGCCCAACATAAATTTTAACATCACCGTCAATGGTCAATTTTAACATCAACCTACCATCATCACCAAACAACATCAACAGCTAATGAGCCACAACAAATGTTCGACACTTCATCATCTCATTACAATTTTGTGGATAGGGGGCGAAATTCCTAACGATCAGAACCATCGTCGTTCGAAACATTTCACGTTTCGAATTACAGTCGTTCCGAACATTGATCGTTCCAAATTTCGACTTCTGCCCAATTTTTTCAGCTCTATAATTATTTTTCAACGTTTCAAGATTGACCTACACCAAGCTGCGAGCTTCCGGCTGACGAACAGACAATTATTTCGATATCACATCCGATCCACGTGTTTTCCTGCACGCTGTTGAAGTGCTCGTAACGAGTGAAAACACTCGGACACATTTGAAGCACGAGAAGGAACGAAACAACGGCTATACCTGTTCGGTCGAAGGAAAAAATAGAAAATAAAAGAAACAATGGAAAAAACACACACACACACACACATGAAGAGCCACAGAGAGAGAGAGAGAGAGAGGGCGAGGGTTGGCGTCGCTGATCCGTTGGAACGAGCAAAACTGTGGGAACTCTGACACGCGGTCACAGTGACTCGATACGAGGGTCGTTGAGGTGTCATCGACGAGTTTCTTCGTTGTCCATCGGCTCACAGTGGAAACCCGGCGAAACCGCGATGGCCGAGGCGGAAAACATTGGCTCGAGCCGATACCAAACGTCACTTCAAACCAGGAAATCGGATGGACCGAAAACATTTTCACCGTCTCTCGAATCCCCGAGACCGCAATCCTCGGAAATGGATTAACTCACCGACGATACTACTAAGTACTTAGTTCGCGTGCTAGTCCGCAGTTTCTGCACAAAGCCGCTTTTATTCGACAAAGCTGACCGCCCGATGATACTTCGGCGCAAAGGGTTACGACTGTGAGATCAATCTCGAATCATCGATCGAATGAAAAGCGTCTTCGTTTGCGAAACACGTTTTGTCTTTCGAACGAGTTCGCAAAGTTTTTTAGCGATTCAGTGAAAAAATAATATAAAAATTAATTAATAATTTTCACAATTGTGAGATTATTGATAACAATAAAGTTTAGGGAAAGACGGACATTTTTATTTGGGATGGAAAACGTGTTGAAACAACGAAACTTACTTGAGTTAAGTAGTTTGGCGTTGATACGGTCAGACCGTGATTTCGATTACGCGTTCTAGGGCGGTACTGATGATATATATATATATATATATATATATATATATATATATATATACATACATGCATGCTGTTGCTGATACACGCCGACAGTTTGATCCAGTGTTTCGAAGCACTCAGGACTAACGATTAATCCACACAGATTTGGGGTCGACTCAGGCCTCAAGCCTTGACGGTCCACCTTCATGACGTTCGTAAATTATCGAGTGTCCGCGTCACGATGATGTCGAAACGTTTGATAACACATACCAATCATAATCAATCGTGTGCTCAATGATAATAATAAAATTCACAATCAAGATAATAATTCAATAAATAAATAAATAATAAAATATAATAAAATTTAGTAAAAAAAAACTCTAATTGATAATATATATCAAAGTTCAGTCGAAACAAACATCGAAACCTTCAATATCCACATATAATATCACATATTATATTTCAATGGTTGATAACGTATAATACAAACCTACAACAATAACATACATGTCGAATATTCAAAAAAAAAAACCCATTTCTCAAAACAAGCTCATTGTCTTTCATCTCCCAAGAAAGGGTCCATCGTGCAATGGTGCAGCAACAATGGCACACGCATCCACCTACATAGTCCTAACGACGTTCGACCGAACAACACACAGAAATATTCCGTATTCACGGTTGGATAATCGTTTTTCGATAATTGCCAACGTTCCGGGCAAACGTTTCTCCGGCCGACAAAGAAAAACGACGAAAATCCGTAAAACCCGTCGCTTTATTTCCTTCAACGTACATTCCACATTGCGTTCACATGTGCGCAGGTGCGTGGGTGTGTGAGTGTGTGTATATGTGATTAACAAAAAAAAAATAATAAAAGAATCACCGAGACAAAGAGAGATGGAAGATGAGAGGAGAAGCAGAAGCAGCGAAACAAGCAACGTTGATTTAGTGAAATAGTTTGAGCGTATGTATGTACTATACGAGAATGGAACGCGGACCCAGTTAAACTCACGTACGTGCGTAAGACGCAGGTATAAAGGAACCCGGATCGACAATGTTAACGTACATGAATATATATATATATATATATATATATATATATATATATATATATATATATATATATATATATATATATATATACACAGACTCTTTGATACGTTCACGTAGAATGCGTTCACGTCTGTGTGTGAGATCGAGAGGGAGACAGTAGTTTTGCTTCGCTCCTTGCCGGAGGAGATAACCCCCCCCCCCCTCCCCCCACCACCCGACTCAAGGTAAATTACGAGCACGTGCGTCTTCAGCGTCCTCCCTAACGAGATGTAGCCCCGCGGTATTATAGAGCACACACGTATACATACAGACATACTCATAAATAAATAAATATATAAATAGATATATATATAGATTAGGGTGTGTCGAAAAGACGCAGAGTTTTTGGATTCTTATGGCGAGTCCTGCATTCGATGTAAATAGTATCTGGAGACATCTGTGAAAATTTGAACACAATCGGACAATATTCAGAGGTTCCGCTTTGGCCAATTCGATTTTGCCTTTGATTAATACGTAACAATTTTTTTTATTTGATGCAACTTGTTTTTTCGATCAATAAAAAAATTCGAGGGATGGAAAGTCAGTGCAATACTCAATATTGAGGTCCTTTAAAATTAGGATATCTTTAGTTTTACAATTTTGAAAAAAGAGTTAGACGAAATAAAAAATTGTTAACTTTTTTTCCAATGTGAAACAAAAAATATCCAAAGTTTGAGTGATCTTGGCGCTATGTATTTCACTGACGTGACATCCCCGGAATTTTTTATTCAGCGGAAAAATAAATTGCAGCTGGAAAAAATAAATAAAAATGTTTGCTTGTTAATCAAAGGTAAAATTGAATTCACGAAAGTGGAACCTCTGAATATTGTGCGATGGGTGTCGAATTTTCACAGATGTTTTCCGATAGTATCCACTTCATATGTCGAAACTGCCAGAAGAATGGAATTTTTTTTTCCTTTTTCAACACACCCTAGTATACCATCCACGCATACACATTAATATATATATGTATGTCTGTATATGCAGTATAGTATGGTACACACTATTCCTTCTGTAATATATTCTCCACGGTATGTGGATGTAGCATCGACCGTACGCGTATATGTGGCGGTAAGCTGAATTAGCGATCTCCTCGTTCCTCCCCCTCCCCCCTCTCCGCCCCCCGACGAGTGTATGTCGAATGCTTCGTGCGCCTTGCCTCGCGGGAATACCGTCGAGCAATTAATGTATATACGGTAATTAAATAAGAGTGGATTAGAGACTCGGTGCTTTATTCGCTTCAGGGCGTGGGGGAGGAGGAGGTGGCGGGGGGGAGGGGGTGAGTTATTTATTATAAATATATGAGGATAGACGTATACGTGTACGTACGGATGATGAGCCACGTAGGCGTCGCGAGGAAGGGTCGATCGCATTTACCAACCATTCCTATCCAAACCCAACTTGCATCGCGAAGTGTGTCATCAAATATACGTTATCGCGAGTATCTACGTGGCTGCCATTTTGAAATTAGAAACTATCGTCGTAACAAAAATGTCAAATAGTTTATATTTCATTTAATTAGTCGTAATTTATTTTTGGTTGAGAAAAAAACATACTTTCAAATTACATTTATTCATTTCATGAAATTGTTTTTATTATTTATTATAATTTATTGAAAAATTATTTCATAATTTTCGTTTTACAATAAAAAATTATACCACATAGCGTATACCATCATATCTATTATTCATTATAATTCTTTTATTTTTTCAAACATTTTATAATTTTCTACACTGAATAATTAATCGTAATTTAATTTTCGCTCAAGCAGAAAATGCTCTCAAATAACATATATCAATTTTATACAATTATATCTAACATTCATTATCATTTATTATTATTCATTAAATATAATTCACGTTTTTTTTTCTTCTTCTAAATTTTATAATCTTCGTGATCACAATGAATAATTCAAATGCGAAGGTTCAATCAATGTTTCTTTTTATTGATAAATTGCCGAAGAATAAATTGCCATACGTACGGCATTGTCGCATTTACTTCGTCGCGAGACTGGGCCAAGCACACGAGCTGCACAGTCTCCGACCGAGCTTTGTGCATGAAGTCACGGATCATAAAGTATATATATATATATGTACATGGACGTGTGCTCTTCATCACCGCACGCGCGCCCGACTCAACGAGTAGAACAAGCGAGAGGAACAATTTTTATTTCATCCCCGTGGCGCATACGAAACTGGGTGCACCCGCGCCCACTCACCGACTGGCCCGGCGTCGAGTCCTCTTCGCGTATACTCTCTCGCGCGTACCAGAGGCTCACCCGCGAACACGCTTCTACCGCCTCCCAGTGCCCGATTCAATTAAGCGCACTCCCGGTTCAGAAGGTATTAAAAAAAAATTAAAAAACAAAAAACTAAAAAAATTTCGTGCACTCACGAGATGTCGGTTGGCAGGTTAAATTTTTATTCACCTCGCTCGTCAAAGCTGTCTCGCGTTCCTCGACACACACACACACACACACATGGGCCACTCGTTTCACATCGCGTACCGGTTATGCATGCGTAGGGGTGAGTTAAAGGGGGTAGGGGGGCGGAAAGAACGAAGGGAGGGGTAGAGGAAGAGAAGAAAAATATAGAAAGAATAAGAGAGTTTTTTGTCTCTCCGAGTGATACGAAAGAGCTCGACTGTTGGCAAAAGAGGACTGTTTAGAAAAATAAAGGGTGGAAATAGTGAGATGGATATTTTACTGGAGATTTTTTTTTCCTTTTTTATATATATATATTTTTTTTTCTTCATCCCTCTTTTCAGTTTGAATAACGAAGCGTGTGGATAGACCTCGAGGTTGTGTTACGACTAGCTTGATGCCCCCCCCCCTTCCCCTCCTCGCGCCGCAAGGCAATTATGACGATATAGACTAGGGTGTGTTGAATAAAAAGGTGAGGATTTTTTAATCCTTATAGCGGCTGTTGTACTTGAAGTAGATACTTTTGGGAGACGCCTGGGAAAATTTGAGCCCGAACGGATGATATTTGGAGGTTCCGCTTTTACGAATTTAATTTTGCCTTTGATTAACGCGTAATAATTTTTATGACACGCCGTGCGTAAAATGCGGTTTTACCCACGCTTCGCGTGGGCAAATCCCCATTTACACACGTTGTGACATAAAATTGTATACGATACTATTTTTGTTCAATTGCAATTTATTTTTCTGGTTAGTTAATAGTTCCGGGGATGAACAGTAAGTGCAATATATAGGATCGAAGCCCCTTACAACGGTGATATTTTTTGTTTTACAATTTGAACAAAAACGTTGACAAATTTCTTTTTAACAAAAGGCATTGAAAAAAGACGAAATAAAAGATTGTTAACTATTTTGTTTATTGTAAAACAGAAAATATCCCCATTACAAGTGACCTTGATACATTGTATTGCACTTACTTTTCATCCCCGAAATTTTTCGTTTACCGGAAAAATAAATTACAACTGATAACAGAAAAAATGTTTACGTGTTAATCAAATGCAAAATAGATTTCGCGAAAGCGGAACCTCTAAATATTGTCCGATTGGGATAAAATTTTCACAGGTGTCTTCTGACAGTACCTACTTCGAATTCAGGAGCTGCCAGAAGAATCGAAAAAACTGGTTTTTTTCAACACACCCTAATGTACCCTTGTGTTGCGATACTAACACACATTGACGTGGAAGTGTGTATGTGTGCGTGTGTGTGTGTGTGCAGCACAGAGCTATCCGGTATTCCCCGTCACGGAGTCGCCAGTCGTTGAGCCGATGATAAAGAATTCCGTGTACATCGACATTGATGCGCATTAATGCTGTCAGCTTTTGCGAAAAAGCTCACAGCTCGGAATCTCTTGATGTTGAAATTTTTCCATCGTTCGTTGAGGCGTCCACGAGTTCACCTATATTTTCGTCTACCTGTGTGTGTGTGTGTGCATACGTTTGAGGTTGTAACAAACTGCACATAAACGTGTACGTCCAACCGACGAATATCCAGTGCGGATAAAAAGCTCAGGTTGCTTCGTTACAGCCTACATCCCACGCTTTTTGCCTTCGTTAATTCGACAGAATTCCTCTTCTTTTGTTCCACAGGATTTCAAAAACGAGGATATTACATCGCGCAAAACCAACGATGCATCTGCCCAACGTCGTGACGTCGTTCAAATATTTTATTCCGTGTGCTCACGACTGACGAGGCTCTCTCGCGAAGCTCGCAAGCTTCGACCGACGCTTTGACGATAATTCAATGATATTGGAGAAAATAATCTGTTTCAAAATTATCGTATGGTACATGAAAATAAGTGGAAAAATGACAGACTAACGTTCGTTCGATGTTTCGGTGAATTTCAAGCTTACACCAATATAAAAAAAAATGTTGTACATAAAAAAAAATTGTATTTGTGTATAAAAATCATCATATGGAATTGAACATATATTTTTTTTGTATACGACTGACACGCCATCTATATAAAATCTATATACCTACATAGCAAAAGGTATTGAACCTTTTTTTTCTTTCCACACCTTTGAAAAAATTACGTATTGTGCACATGGGGTATGTACGTACCCCAGCAAGTTCAAAACATATTCCATCGCATTAGGATAATGAGCCACCTTCGATTTCCTTCCCTCCCGCTGCTCAGCGAGTACCCTCGGCCCTATCTCTCTCTCTCTCTCTCTTACTCATCGCAGAAATGAAAACAACGAGATTCGTAATCCAACAGCTTTACTAAGAAAATTAATGAATTTACACGTATCACGAGCTCAGAAAGATGAAATAATAAAAATTAATTTACAAGCAATAAAAAGTAACATAGAATTATTCATAAGCAGCATACGAATAACATAATAATACAAAAATAATGAAAACTAATTAAGAAGCTGAAACAATAAAATTCAATCAACAATCCAGCCAACATGATTAATTGTAAGAAGCGTCTATAAAATGCAATATAAAATGCAATGAGACGATCAGAATGTCGATGCTATCGGTGTTATTAACAGAGTTACTTCCGGTTGTGCGCAAAAATGCCTGCAACGTCTTCCTCCATGATGTTTTTTTTTTTTTTTTTTTTTTTTGTAACTCTCTCGAAGCGCGAGAGACGGCGAACCGCCGGCTGTTTCGAAGACAATGGCTCATTGTCGTGTATCACGCGCGTGCGTCGTAATTCAAACACCAAAGTTTTACCGCAAGTCGGTGTCTTCTTGGCACTAGGATCATCAACAC
The DNA here is from genome assembly GCA_963662125.1 of Diplazon laetatorius. Taxonomy (NCBI): domain Eukaryota; kingdom Metazoa; phylum Arthropoda; class Insecta; order Hymenoptera; family Ichneumonidae; genus Diplazon; species Diplazon laetatorius. Next base: position 5,280,496 of record OY759158.1, on the reverse strand, counting down.
TTCGACGCAGGAGGCAGCGACTGTCACGAACCTGTGATTCCACAGCTGTTGGCCGGCTACGATCCAGAAACGCACACACACACACACACACACACACAGACGCCCCTTTGCGCGCACATGTGAAACATCAACCAGGTGCAACCGAACGTCCCCTGTCTCGTCCGTGATGGTTGCCACTTGCGTCGAACGCACGCCCGCGTGATCAGCACACCGTGACCCAACGACGCCTCGAACGAGATATTAATAAGCCGTTTCGCATACATATATATCTATCCCAGTCACGTGATATCACGGACTGTGACGCCACATGTAATTAATCCGAAACAACGAGTTTACTTCAATACAATACCGAACGTGAACTATCCGTCTCAATTACTCGGCTTATGAGATCCGACGCACAGCCTCCCACGTTGAATTACGCACAAATTGCGGTTGGATAATCGTCGAGGGCGGGTTCCACGCGTGATCGACTTGGGCCGGACAGTCGTCGACCACGTTCAGTCGCTGGCTTTGATACGTGTGATTTGTTTTGTGAAACATTTTTTTTTTCGAATCGAGTTGAATGATTTTATTTTTTTCTTAATTCTAGATCTTGAAAAAAAAATTGATCGGGAAAAAAAGAAAAGGTTATACTCGTTCATTCGTGTCCTTCCAAGTTGTTGTGATGCCATGCTCTGACCACTCTTTTCGGCCGTTTTGAATTTTTTTTATGGATTTATTATTGTTTTTTTTAAATATCGAATAATGATTGTATTGTGAGGTAAAATAGTTTTACGATATTTCAGAATTTTCACAGAATTTTTGGTACACAATAAGTAGCTGAAGAATCGAATGGACACGAGTTACCCCGACACGGGGATAACGTTTTTTTTTCTTTTTATCAAATTTTGTAAAGCTCATCGAATTCTGTTTTTTTTTTTTTTTTTTTTTTTTTAATAATCGATCAACGGAAATATGAAAATTTTATCAGTTTCGACAAAACTGCCAAAAATGTTTTCACGAATGTATTGTAACATACTTTGAGACGAAAACTTGTAACAATTTGCGTGGAAAAAATAATTGTCCAAATTTGTTGTGTTTGGAATGAAAATTTTATTGACGAGTTACATATTTGCGACACGTGTTCGAATTTTCGATCGACAATTCGGCCAATCGCTGTACCTGGATATTTCGCGGGAGAGTAGGTACGTCGACTAATATTATTGTAACGTATTTGATCACGTCACTGATACGCTGCGTATCGATCGTCAAACAATTCCCATTTTGCTTTCGACTCGCGAACCCAATTAATATTATTCCCTATATATATCTGTAAACATTGAAATATCGCACAAGTGTCAGAGATACGAAGGCGACTGACGTTCTGAAATATCTTCGCTGTGTTATATTCGAACACCGCTGTAACCACAGTTTGGAAAATTTTCCATCAACGATAAGACACAATTCGATGACAGAATAATTGAAAATTATCGAAATGTTCGACGGAGAAATATTTCCTCAGTCCTCGAGATACTTATACAGCGCCACATTCATATATATACCTGTATACACATAGATACATATACGATTTTATATAGTTGATTTTATACATAGGCCATTCGATGTCAAATCGGACTATCGAAACCCAGAACATCACCGATTCAGTTCATAATTTTTTCGTTAGCTTTCATTTCACCCTAAAAATAATCGTGATTTTTTTCAGAATTTTTGGATCCCCCTACAACCCTCAAAGAAATTTCTAAACTACTCCCTAGCAAAGAAAAGCATAATTGAACACAACTAACAATGTTAATTGTTTTTCCACGTGATTCCAGTAGGTCGAGGGTAAAAGATTTGCTCAAATTTCACAGTGGAATCTTCATCGCATCTTCTTCAAATTAATTTTTTTTTTAAATAAAACAATAATATGATTTTTTAAAATCTATTTTTTATACATAAAAAAATCGAATACATATATGACATACATATACATAAATATATATCAGCCATATATACGTATAAAAATATTACGATGACACGTCAGTCATAAGGCGATAACATTTTCATTTCAGTTACGTAACACGCTCTCAGAAGTGTTTCGAGTTTCACCCAGCGACTGTCAGACGCTTTATCGCCATCACCCAGGCCGCCCTATTGTGTCTGGATGAATAATAAAGTGCGCTATATATATATATATATATATATATATACATATATAGCTATTACGTTCATTGTAATTTCAATTGGTCGTCGGCAAATCTGGTTGTCATTTGCGAGGGCGGAGCAAAGTAATTCGCGAAGAAAAGGTACGAGTTAGGTAAATGAAAAAAAAAAAAAAAAAAAAAAAAAAAAAACACCGTAGCCTTATCTCCGAGCCACTATCGGCAGAGTCGTAATGACATTGTAGCGCGACGTTCCCGACGGCATAGACGATGGCTAGATATACCTCACCCCCGAGCTTGGGGGTATTGTCGAGGGTCTCGGAGACGAACGTAATTAGAAAGCTTCATTACAGCACTTCGGTGCAAGCTTCGACGATGTTCGGCCTTTCAGTCTCGCTTGATGACGTTTGACGGCGGCCCTAATTTCTGTACTCAACGCAATTACGAAAGTTCACTTCTAGACGATGGCAAAACCAAGTGTCGTTCGCAATGTAAGCAGACGTTTGCGCAATTTCATCGACGCTGCGCGCAGAGCGTAACTACTAGATGTACGACAAACGTCATACGCATCAGAATTATTCCGAGTTATTCGCGTTTCCACGTCGTGCACAATGGACGCTTGTGAATAATGTGGCTAGGGTGGATTTTCAGCAGAGGGGATGTGTAATTCGACGAGAATTTTGTTCGATAACTGCGGAGAAAATTTTGAGTGTAAAAGCGTTTCGTGTGCGTGTGTGTGATTCGTGTTAATTCGCTTTTCAACGTTCTCCATCGCTTCGGTCAGTCATTTCGTCGAGGATGATCATCGATTCGATGGAATTTCATTTGAAGTACCTACTCTCGTTGTACAAACGGCCATCGATAATAAAAGATAATTAAATTTATTGGAATTTTTTTTTCAAATCACGAAATTCATCGAAATTATTCATAATTATGGAGGAAGTGTGATACAAAAAAAAACGAGTTGAATTGAAAATCGATTTGGAAAATTCAAACAACCGAATGATCATCGATGAAAATTGCTTAATGAATTCATTGGAATTTATTTTTAATGAAAAATTCATTAAAGTTATTCATAATTATTAGAGAAGTGTGAAAATATGATTTTTTTAGTGAAAATGTATTTAAAATATTTCCATAACCGAATGCTCATCGATAATAAACTCCTATCAGATGCACTACAACTCATTCAGACTTATAAATTCGTCAAAATTATTTATAATTGTCGACGACGTGTGAAAATAATTGTTCTTTCATCACCTAAAAATAAATTGAATAGAGTCATCGATAACAATCGTTTATTTTTATTTTTTTCATTTTTCGCAAGCTTTTGCAATCCATCTCTCTCGCTCCACAGCGAGGGCCGATATAGTGCTTCTTCTCTCGCACTCATGGCGAACATAGGACGAACGAAAAAAGTCTTACAACGCCGTTAAAAAATTCTTTTTCATCCGACCCCCGTAAAAAACACGTCATTGCATGCCTGCGGAGCGGTCACAAAGTGATTCATTTCAGTCCGGAGCTTCACACGCGTGAAATGGGTGTTTTCAAGTGTGACAAAATCGCCTTCTTCACGTCCCCGATACACAATATATCTACTATTAAATTTATTTCGATGAAATAGATACTTCTACATTATTATTATTTTTTTTTACTTCTACGACACTGTCATCTCTCCCAATTAGGACAACCCCCTGCGATGAACCTTCTCCGTTCGCACCCCATCAGCGAGCCCGATCTCCCTGACGCCTTCACCTCCCCCCCCCCACCCCGCCCCTCAAGTCTCATGTACAGACAAACACACATGGGGGATGCAAATACACGGATTCCTTTGACCGCTTCTGATCTCGCAACCGGAGTGGCGCGGCACTGCTTCCGCCCCAATTTGCCGATTGGCACATAGGCGAGCGCGCACATGTACCTATGCGCATATACATACGACAAATATGTATATATTTACCATGAGGCGTGACGTTGACTCGCGTGCCCGCTTGACGTGGGTAAACGCACGTGCTCCAACCGCCCTACGCCCGAATGAATACAGATATATAACACCATCGATACGTTATGTTCAAATAAAAGAGCACGCGAACGGAGTGGACGTGGATATCAAACCGTTGAAATTATTCATACGTCGCACGTATGTGTGAACGTTTGTACGTTTCACCGAATCATCGTTCATTCACTATGTCCGGGCTTTGTTGTACCTACGATCCGAACTTTCAGTCAATGAACAGCCTCGTCGTACATTCTCAATGAGTCGGCTGAATTTGTAGGTCGAGTATTTTGTCTATGTTGACACATTGATAATCGTAAATACTAATTGGATAAATGGAAATTATAGAGGATACAAAATAATTTTTATATTTCTTATAACGTGCGATATTATTATTGATTCGATCTGTCGAGTTGTGAATTTTATGATAAGGTCATAGAAAAGTTGTAATCGTTTTTTGTTCGACGTGAAAAAAAGTATCCGAGCTACAGCGATAAGTAGAGAGTGCTGTATGTGGTCAGACTGGGTTGATTTTGGTGATAGGTCAGCCAACTTGGGGACGGAATATTTAGTCTCTGTTTACATATTGAAAGAAACAGCGAATTGATTTTTCGACTTGAAATCATAAAATAATTTTCTATATAAATTTAATTAGAAATCGAATAAGTTGTGATCATATGGTAAAAAGTTTTTTTTTTTCATTTTTCATAAATTGCAATATTAACGTTTCCACTAGTCGACGTATTAATTTTATGATGAAAAAATCCAGATAATAAATTGTTCGTAACTTAAAATCATAAAATACAACATAATTTTCCAATTTATCTCAAGCCGTCAGATGATCGTCCCCATCTGTCGACTTATTGATCTTATGACAAAGTTGCCAGAAATTGCGAATTCATTTTTTTTCACTCTGGAAAAATTCAGTTAAATTTCGATAATAAGTAGATAGTGCCATATTTGGTCAGACCAACCTCATATTGGTAATAAATCCACCAACAAGTTTTTCCAAATATTTTGTCTCCATCTTCACATGAAAAAACCAAACTAATCATAATTTTTTAACTAAAAATCATTAAATACGAAGTAATTTTCGAGTTTATCCTAAATCACAATATCATCGATCCCATCTGTCGAATCATCAATTCCCCGCTAAATTGTCCAGAAAGTAAAAATGTTTACGTCATGCACCATAAAAAATGTAGCAGATCTTCGGGAATAAAAGGTTTCCCAAAGATCTTTATCGTCACATTAAAAAACCTAGCTTATCATCATCATTAGACTTAAAATCATAAAATACAAAACAATTTCCGAATTTTTCCTAAATCGAAATATCATCGATCTCATCCTTCGACTCATCAATTCCAAGCTAAATTCCCCAGTAAGTAAAAATTCTTTCGTCATGGATGATAAAAAATGTAGTACATACAACTTCGGGGAAACAAGTAGAAAGTGTTCGTATCCGTTCGGACCAGGCCATGGTCTAAGCGCAACGATTTATCACAACGCGATAAGCTATAGGGTGCATAAATCCAAGGCGGGATTTTGATTGCTTCACTTAGTGAGCGACAAGGACGAAGCGACCGGTTAAGTTTTTCGTCGAGTCCAATGGCAGATCCGGTCGCCTCGTCAACGCGTTTGAAATCCGGACTCCGCTCCGGAGATTCAGTCTTGAGTGTCCGGACCACACGCCGCGATGATTCATCGTCGTCCCCCGCGAAGTCCTGCACCCCGGCGCACGCTAAGAAGACGGCGCTTGAATTATGTTCGCCTTGCCCATTATGCACGCGTTCCGCCAGCTTCGCTACGACGGTTGACCAACGTCCGGGAGTCTGCGTCGTGCACGACGTACCTCTCTGCCGACCGCGGTAGCCTCGACACTGGTCCACACGGTGTACATCTCGCGCGATCCATTCGACCTACGGACCAAGAATTCTCATTCAACATCGTCAACGATTTCACGTTATTTACGATAGAATTTTTATCCATTCCTTAAAAATGTTATCAAATTTATTGGAATTCTTTTTTTAATAAAAAAATTCATTCAAATTATTCGAAATTCAAAAAAATAATCAAATGACAAAAAAAAAAGTTAACGATATAAATTATAGTCTATCGAAGGCCACAACAATGGAAAAGGAGTCCCGTGAATTTTTTTTCTATACAAAAATTGTTAGTGTTGATCAGACCCGGGAAAAAATGGACATATATAATTATATATAATTATATATAAATTATATATAATTATATATAATTATATATAACATCATATATGATTATATATACTGATGTATAACATCATATACAATCATATATGTCCTAACATGATATCATGAATGATCATATATGTAGATATATGGCCATGTATCGTATTTATTCTTTCTCAGTGTGAACCATATATGCCCATGAATGATCATGTATGTATATACATGACCATGTATAATATTTATATTTTTGAGGTGTTATCCATATATGATCATGTATGTAGATATATGACCATGTATAGTATTTATTTCTCTCGGTGTAAACCATATATGCCCATGTATGATCATGTATGTAGATATATGACCATGTATCTAGATATATGACCATGTATAGTATTTATTTTTTCTAGGTGTGAACCATATATGCCCATGTATGATCATGTATGAAGATATATGACCATGTATAGTATTTATTTCTCTAGATGTGAACCATATATGCCCATGTATGATCATGTATGAACATCCCGTGTGGAAATTGCGCCCCGGAATCTACCAGGCCCTGACTAGTTTCCCTGGGTTCTGGCCAGCATTCTGCATGGTAAGCTAGATAGCCCCCGACGCCATGTGTAATTTCTGGCTGCCCAGTTTTTGCCCAGTATACCTGATCGAGGCCTAACCAGCGTTCCGATTTTGAATCCCGGAAAACTGCGTAGAGGCTGGACATTGCCAGCACAATCGGCACTGATAAAGGAGGGATGGGGTGGATTATTCTCTAATGGTATTAAATAAATGGAAACCTCGGTAATATAATAATATAAAACTCGATAATTTATTTTTCATAAAATATATAAAAATATAAATATATCCATCAGGCTGTCCCTCAAAATGGTCATTTTGGATTTTTTGCACTCATCCTCTAGAAACATTCAAGGTATATAAAAAACATGTGGACGGTTCTCCATACCACTCGTCGCAGTCATTGTCGTCTACGGTCACTTATTGTAATTCATCACTGCCACTCATCGCGTTTTCATTTTTGATAGCCGTATCCAACCCACATATTATATCGCGCACGTCTTCTTGATACTTCTACGACACTTTTTTCTAAAGCGCGGTGTTTTCGGACCCGTTCTACATTAACCTCTTTTTTCTTAGCGTCATTCCGTGTTGTTATCAAACTGTCACTCTCTACAGAGCTAGGTTATGGAAGTTCAGTTCAGTCGAGGAACGCCAGCGCCAAACAGCGGTGACACGTGTTAACAGTCCGAAGCCGTGTACAGCATGATCGCCGCTCTTGTCCGAAAAAGACGAGAGATGGCGTCATCATCTATCGATGTATGCTAACTAGATACTGCATAGCCTCCCTACGGTTGGCATAGAATAAAATGACTGGCCAGCGCGCACATAGACAGGCACGTATACATGCACCGTGGCTAGCTTCTATTCAGCTGCTTCACAGAGAAACCTATCGCGGAAAACTAGCCAGGTGCTGTATTCAAACTAGGGAATCAGTACCGAATTTCTACACGGGATATATAACCATGTATAGTATTTATCTTTTCTTGCCGTGAACCATATATGTCCATGTATGATCATGTATGTTCAAAAGTTGGTACTCTGAACTCGTATATGAACATATGGTTGTACATATGAATTCACATATGATACAACATCCGCTACCTTGATGTGACATATTATAATATATAATTGCATTGGCCCTCCCAAATCTCTTATATAAGCGTATATAATTATGGTTTGGTTATGGTTTCTTTTCTCATGAAGAACACGTTTGATGTTTTTATTTTATGTGATATTTTTATTTTACATCATGATGTAGAATAAAAACATCAAACGTGTTCTTCAGGAGAAAAAAAACCATAACTTCTGAACGAAACGTCGGATCGAGTGCTGTGAGATCTCAAAATTTTTGTTTCCGTTCAAAAAATCCACAAAAAATAAGATGTGAAAGTAAAATGAGTATTTTAAGTTGATTACAATTTTGAATGATTTAATTGTTAATAACAATTGCCTCATAATTATGAATAACTTCATCATATAGAGAGTGCAAAAACAAAATAATCACTAATAGTTTTTCAATTTATCACTAACCGTTACTGAGATATATCGATTTGTTTAACCGTAAACCCCTGAAAAAAGCTCTAACTTCCGAACCAGGTCGATGCCCATTTCCTCTAATGTCTTAAAATTTTCGTTTTAAATTAAGGGGGGGGGGGGGTAAGGTCAAATCATACGAAAAAAGCCATGTTTTCGTGATTTTTTTTTCTGGCGACGCAGTTAAAATTTCTTTACTCAACCAATGGTACATTGGAGTATGGCATTCGAAGAATGTTTCATGAAATTTGTACAAAGAAATATTGAAAAATACGGCAATGGCAGCAATTGTTTGGACGTGTCTCGAAAAAAAGTTGAATTGCGGTGCCCCTCATAACTTGGTGCTGGATCATTCGAAATCAAAAAATCAAAGTTCATTCGTTAGATAATAGTTTTCCCCAGGTAACGCTGTCGAGTTTTATTTTTTAATTCCAATTTTTTCATTTTTTCGAACACTTTGAAGTGAAAAACACAATTTTTCGGGAAAAAATCGGCTAATTTGTTATTGCGAAATCAAAATTATGAACAAAAAAAAAAAAACTCGACAGCGTTACCTCGTAAATGATGTACAGCAATAGTGTTTAAAATTTCAAAAGGATCGGTGCAGCAGTTTTCAAGTTATCAGGGGCACCGACTTTAAAAACGTGAGTTGTGGGAAAAACGCTTCAAAGGTTTAAACGCTTATGCGTGTGGAGTCAGCGGCAGGTATAAAAATACTCATAACTTCGTCAATTTTGCTCCAATTGACTTGACATTTTGACACAATATTCTTCAGATATTACGGATTCAATTTCAAAAATAAAAAAAAAATGCAAAAAAAAAAAATTAAATACCTTACCCCCCCCTTAAGGAATTTAGCTTTTTTAATTTTAAAAATAAAATAAGCATTTTTTATTTTATTTCATTTTCAAGTTTCAATTGTTAATAAATAATAGTCACATCGGCGCAACATAATCATGAATATTTTTATCGTATGGAGCATGCAAAAACAAACATAAAAACAGTTGTGGTATTTCCGTTTATCACTAACCATTGAAAAATAAAAACACGTGAAAACTAAAAAAAAGGGCCAAGTGGCATATTTTATTTTTAATTTTAAAAATAAAATAAGCATTTTTTATTTTATTTCATTTTCAAGTTTCAATTGTTAATAAATAATAGTCACATCGGCGCAACATAATCATGAATATTTTTATCGTATGGAGCATGCAAAAACAAACATAAAAACAGTTGTGGTATTTCCGTTTATCACTAACCATTGCCAAGATATATCGATTCGAATGGTTAAATACGGTCAATCGGTGAAAAACTTTATTCAAATGTATCTCGAAAGCAGGGCCTCAAAATGAAAAACCCCGAAACACGGGGGTCTCTTTGTTTCTAACATATATTCATGTCAAAAATTAGGAACCAAAAATTTCGACCCAAAGGTCAAACCTGATTGAGTTCCGGTGGAATCCCTCATATATAGTCTATATAGACTTTATACAATCTATATAGTCTATATATAGTCTATATATAGAATATATATAGACTTTATATAGACTATATATAAACTATATATAAACCATATATGCCCAATCCCATATATAGTTTATATATATATAGATTATATATAATTTTTTTACTTGGGTTTACTTTGTAAAGTTCCTAAAAGTCACAAAATGAAAAAGTATAGTCTATATATAGACTATATATAGACTTTATATAGACTATATATAGTCTTACATAGTCTGTATATATAGACTATATAGTCTATTGATACTTGTACATGCAAACCCCGACTTTACTTCGTAAAGTTTCTAAGTCACAAAATGAAAAAGTATAGACTATATATAGACTATATACAGACTATATATAGTCTATATAGACTATGTAGTCTATTGATACTTGTACATATGCAAACCCCGACTTCACTTTGTAGTTTCTAAGTCACAACGATGGTTAGCTTTTATAGCAGATAAATGTTAGTACTATCATGAAAGTCGGCGTAGCGCAGTGAGCAGCGCGCCGAACTGGGAACCGCAAGAACGATGGTTCGAGTCCCCGCGTCGCCTATTTTTTTTTTCCTCCCGGGAAAAGAGGACATATATGAACATGTATGATCATGTATGATCTGTCATATATAATCATGAACGAAATTTGACCGGATATAATTATATTCAGTCATATATAGCCATATATGATCATATATAATCATGTATGATCTGTCATATATAATCCTGAACGAAATTTGACCGTATATAATCATATATAATCATATATAGTTATATATAGCCATATATGATCACATATGACTATATATGATTATGTATGATTATAAACGGTCAAATTTCGTTCATGATTATATATGACAGATCTTACATGATTATATATGATCATATATGTCCATTTTTTCCCGGGGAACTATTTTTTAAGATTTTTTCAAGATATGGTTTCCATTTTCAGAAAAAAAATATCCGCCGGCCATTTTTAAATTTGTTGATTTTTCAATTAATTTTTTTGTTTTAGATGTCAACCTGCAAACTCTGAAATCTCTACTTAAACTATTTTTCAATTGGACCCTTATTTTTCGTGACAACCCAACCTAATGTACAGATTAAAATGGGACACCCGGTATACAGACAGATGCAACTGCATTGGAATGCATCGAAATAATTTGCTGCAGAATTTACACATAAGTATAGATAAGAGATAAATTTGTCCTAACCGAACGAGAGTACTGGTACAATATATTTTCCATGGTAGATTAAAGTCGTTTCAAATGTCGTCAGCCCACTATATATCTATATGTATATAAAGAACGTGTTGGTCGCAGTAAGATATAGAGATAGAACGAGCTTCTGGACGGCGCGTGAGGCGCCATTTTAACATTGTTGTGGCACCGCGTTCGCCGTCTACAAGAAGAGAGAGAGAGAGAGAGAGCGAGAGAGAAGGAGAGGGGAAGAGTGAAAGAGAGAGAGAAAGAGAGAGGCATTATCGTGAATCGTGAATACGAATGCACGACGTCGTGACACATGAAACGAATGTACTCTGACCCGCCCACTACATACATCTCGTTTCTCTCGGTCTATCGAAAAAAAAAATATATAAAAAAAAATACAGACTCGAGACTCCAGACAGTCGAGTTTCTCCATCGATCCGAACGAACGTCTAATGGCAAACGTCGCATTATTTATTCGATTCGAACAATAATTTATTCACACGTTCACAATTTGCCGTTAGCATTGAGACACTTCGACGACGATTTTATACGAGCAAAAACAAAACCGGTTCAATCAACGAATCGATCCAATTGACTCGTTTTTATCAATCGAATGAACAAACGAACATACAAAAACAAAAGCCATCGAACAATCGAAGAACAAATAAGTTATTTCGTTTCTCGGATAATTGTCGTTCCGAATTCGATGATTCAATGGCACGTCAAGCACTCTCATTGCCCAAATGGTCATCGATGAATTAATTTTCTATTGAATTAATTAAAATTTTATTTGAGATGAAAAATTGATTTCAATTATTCATAATTATCGTCAATGTGTGAAAATAAAATTTGTTAATTGATAATTTATTTGAAGTGACCTTATAACCGAACGGTCATCGATAATGATGACCTATTGGATTTATTGCAATTTATTCAATATCAAAAATTCATCCGAACTATTTATAATTATTTGAATAACCGAGTTAATTCTTGTGAAAAAACTGTTTACAATGTAATTCACCCGAAGAATAAATCAGTAGTTTCGTTTCACGATGACATTTCCGGTGTCGTTGAATTCCCCGAGTCAATGGAAGAATGAAGAATCATCGTTTACACGTGCATTCATAGTTTAACACATACACTCGAACGAATTCTCGAGCATGTCGAACGTCCTATAAAAACAAGCCACCGCCACGAGAAGCCTGTTGTATGGCGTTCATAGACCAGTTAACTAAACTGCTACGTACATCCTCTCCCCCCCCCCACTAGCCGCCTTGTTTAAGAAGAATCAAACGTTCATACGTACTCGTGTATACGATAGTTAAGTATATTACCCAGTGTCACTTACGTGTGTGTGTGTATCTGGTTGGTCTGCAATGCTTCAAATACAATATTCGCATCAAGTGAGAGAGAGAGAGAGAAAGAAAGAAGCCAATGTGAGAAACACATTGCAGAGAGCGATAGCAAAGTAAGTATTAGGGTGTGTTGACAAAAAGCAAAGTTTTTCAATTTTTCTAGCAGTTCCTACATTCAAAGTACATACTATCAGAATACATCTGTCAAAATTTGAACCCAATCGGACGATACTCAGAGGTTCCGCTTTCACCAATTCGATTTTGCCTCTGATTAACGCGTACCTAAACAATTTTTCTTTTTTTTTTAGTTGCGATTTATTTTTCTGGAAAATGGGCAAATTCCGGGAATGGAAACCGAGTGCAATGACTAATATCAAGGTCACTCAAAATGGAGATATTTTTTGTCTCCCTCGAAAAAAGTCAAGATTTTTTGTTTCAACAACAATTATCGAAAACTGTGCCAAAAAAATCAATGCCTTTCATGTTTATTTTCAATCGGAAAATATAGCCATTCTGAGTGACCTTAATACTATGCATTGCACTAACTTTCCATCCCCGAAATATTTCATTCGCCGAAAGAATTAATTGCAATTGAAAAAAAAATGTTTACGTGTTAATCAGAGGCAAAATCGAATTCGTGAAAGCGGAACCTCTGAATATAGTCCGATCGATCTCAAATTTTGACATATGTCTCCCAATGGTATCTACTTTGAATGTGGAAACTGCCAGAAGAAATCGAGAAACTTAAATTTTTTTATCAACACACCCTGACGTGTAGGTATAGTTGTGCGTTAGTCGTACCCTGCGTATATCCAACCCGTTATGGAGATGAGCGTGGCCGAAGGCGGTCGCGCGCGCTCGCGACATCTCCTGCATCTGTAATGTTGCCATCTTAGCATCCCTCTCTCTCGTCTCTCTCTCTCACTCTCCCCGACGTTTACTCTGGCCTCTCATACAACCCATGCATCCCACATTTACCGTCTCCTTTAGCTTCGATTTCCCATACCTCTCTTGTACGTCCTTCTCATCCTCATCCTCGCTCTTTATCTTCGATTTCTCCGTCCCCTCGTCTCATTCGTTCGTTCCTCCCCCCCTCTCTCTCCCTCTCTCTCTCTCTCTCTCCTTCTCTCGCTCTCCCGTTCCTTCCATGCTTCTTCTACAGGGGTAGCTTCCGTAGCTCCAGCAGCAGTTTCTTCGCGATACACTTAAGAAGCTTCCTGCATAAACAGTGCTCGGGCATGTCGAAGCCGCGTCGTTGTCGGACGGGCGATTTATCAGCCGGGGAATGCAGACAGAAAACCGCCGCTTACGTTTGCCCCGAGGACCGTAGAAACTGCACGCTGTTGCATGGGATGCGGTTCTCTCTCTCCCTCTGTCTCTCTTTCTCTCTCTCTCCGAGGTATCCCTTATTTTCCTTGGTCGTTGTCGTTGTCCTCGTCGTCGTCGTCGTCGTTGATGCTGCTGGTCCTGGTGTTTGTGGTTGTGCCTTGTGCTGGTGCTGTCTCGCTACTCATGCATTGGCCTCCGAGTGCCCACAAGCCCCCACCCCCTCAACAACCCCAATGGCAAATTCGAAATAAGGATCGTTCTCATTCTCGATGCAATCCGTGAATCGTTGCAACGAGGACTTGCGTCTGCTATTTCAGATCCTTCGGGATAAACCAGTGGCCAACTTATTACAGTCAGATGCTTATTGTATAAGCGCAAGGGGCGGGAGGGGAACTTGCCTTTGGATGTGCGTCTGTATTTATACACATATATATACATATATATATATGTCGATACGGGTCGAGACCCTCACCCCTTCAGAAATAATTGTCGATTTTTTTTTTTTTTCAATTTAGGGTAACCCAAAAACATCCCCTGATTTTTTTAGGTCGATGAATTTTTTTTTCGTATTTTGTATTGGAATAAATACGATCCGTTGTAATTTTAGAATGACATTTTCATTGCTAACATTTGGTTTTTTAATTTTTAATTTTCGAAACTATGGAAATGGAAAAAAAAATTAATATACGATGTTTTCTGGTTTGAAATACGGAATTGAAAACTAAATCATTATTCTAAACAAAATCGATATCTTCAATTTTTAAGTTTCGAAAATACAAAATTGAAAAATAAATATTATAATTGACACTTATGATTATATCAATATCATAAGTATCAATTATTATGAAATAAATAATTCATACAATTTTTTTTTCATAAAAAAATGTACATTCGGACCTTCGGCGAGGGTTCGAGACGGACGAAAAGGATTGAAGATAAGTTCGATCCCAACAAAAAACCCAATGGGTAAAAAAATTGAGACAAGTACATTTACGCGAGCGCGTTCCAACAAAAAGGCGTAAGATCAACTGGAAACATTAAACGCATGTATTCGCATCAAGATGATTTTTGAATTTATAAATTCCAATTTTTTTGAAAATCACAGCAGTATTTGGCGAGTTAATATGTTACAGCTACTATCCAATGATAGAACATGTAACTTTATTTCGTAAAAATGGACAGACTATATCTTTACACTATTATTGAATAATTAAATATCTGTATTGACTTTGAAAAAAACTCGCCAAGTACTGCTGTGATTTTCAAAAAAATTGGAATTTATAAATTCAAAAATCATCTTGATGCGAATACATGCGTTTAATGTTTCCAGTTGATCTTACGCCTTTTTGTTGGAACGCGCTCGCGTAAATGTACTTGTCTCAATTTTTTTACCCATTGGGTTTTTTGTTGGGATTTAACTACTTTTTGCAAAAATAATATATAAACTTGTTAAAAACGTTTCATCTTACTCCAGCCCACAAACGAATGCGTTTTGAATAATTCGTTACCAGTTTCCTATATCATGCGTGGTTTTCAGTTAATTCTTCAAAAACACCGCGAACTGTCATATTCGATCGTCCTCAGTGATTGTAACCTGTGAAGACTGCGATGACAGCGATATGTCAGGGAATAGACGCGTCTGATCTGACAAGCTGTGACTACTGGAAAGTGTGCGACAGCTCTGAAAACGATTTTGGCGAAAAACGTCGGAAACACGATTTTAATCATGAAAATAATTCGATATTTCCCGCATAACAGCACCCACAGCACTGGTGTTGGTTCCAATCGAAATATAAAAAAATTACGCATGTAATTGCAATTAAACGTTTATGAATAGCGCGGTGTATCTATAAAAATATTTTAAAGTGGGGTTATAGTTAGCTCGGTTCACAGAATAAGAGAGTGCAGTCGCGTCTCGAGAGAAGGCCGGTAAGGTAGGTAACTGAATAGGTGAATGTACTTGTCTCGAGACGCTACCGCGTCTCTTGATGAATGGAATTTTGATTTCATACCTGCGTAAAACCTTATTTTGCATTCCTTTTTCATGCGTAATGAAGTATGTAGGCAAAATAATGAAACTTCATTATCGTTCATGCTTCAAACTTGATCTGCGATACATGATTTTGTGTATTGCATCTCATTCGCAGAATATAATTCGAGTTGTAAAGCTGAAAGACCATTAATCAATGATTTGTTTCACTTGCGTATAATTAGATGAATGGAGTTTCAACTTGTTACCTGCGTTGAATTCATTTTCGATAAATGATTTTGTTGCGTCACGTACTTTTGAATGACTGGAATAACTTCATATTAAAACTTTGGTTATAATATGATTTATGATGCGCAGTGCTATCAGATGAATAAAGTTTACAGTTTTTACAAATTCTAGAGTTGAATTGACATGTAATTTCATTTTCGTTCGTACATTTTACGTACCTCAACGATTGAAAATTATTCCAGGTTCCTTGAAAATACACCGATCACAGATCCATTCAATTTCATTGTGCTTTCTATCAATTTCACCAGACATACCACTCGTCCGTCTCGAACATTATCGAAGAAAATTCTCACCGATATAGAATAAATATAATATGTCTATCATCAGTTTTATTCGCCATTTCTTCTTGGTTATTAACTGGTTAACCGCAACGAACTGTCAGATTCTGTACGTATTCGCTATCTCTATCTTCATGTCACAGCTGGTTTCGTATCGAAGGTTGACTGATCATCAGTGACCGTCATCACTAGCCGTGGTCAATACTCGTATGAATGAGTGAATGTTGAGATGTCAGTGACGGTAGAATAATCATGTCTGATCTGACAAGCTGACTGACGCTATGACTACTGAAAAGTGTGCGACAGCTCTGAAATCGTTTTTGGCGAAAAACGTCGGAAGCACGATTTTAATCATGAAAATAATTCGATATCTCCCGGATAACAACACCTACAGCATTGGTATTGGTCCCAATCGGAATATAAGAAAATAACGCTTCAAACTGTAATTAAACATTCATGAATGGGGCTCTGAATTTTAAAAAATAGTACAAAGTTGGGTTAAAATTCATTCGGTTAGGAGTAAATGATACTGCGGTCGCGTCTCGAGATGAGGCCGGTAAGGTAGGTAACTGAATAGGTAGGGGTAAATGTACTTGTCTCGAGACGCTACCGCGTCTCTTGATAATCACTGAGAGTGGATAATTAAGATGGATCAAGCGATGCATTAATATAACTTGAAAAAAATTTCCGTGACAATTAACATTCTCTCATTGTCTCGCGTAAGAATGAAAATTCAAACGACTCAATGGTATCAGCGTGCAACGCAGCAACGGTGAGATTGTGAATGCAGATGAATCAAAAGTTCATGTGGCACTAGGAAAATTAAGATCGACGAGTGAGACAAGATGCTTGAGGAAATATTCCGTAATTCATCGTTAATTGATTTATGCGGTGTTAATCAGTTATTATATATTGTTGGGTACAAACGAAAAATTGATTAGTCGAGTTTCAAAAACAAACAATCATAACGATCGATCGGAATATAATATTTCAATCTTCTTTTGTTTCATCAACGTCACAATGTGAACATTCATGAGTGATTGTTCGAAGTCACATGGGCGGGTGGGGGGAAAGGGGAAGGGGGGTTGATTCGATGAATAGCAAACACGTCAACAAGACAGTGAATATTTCGTCATTGTGAAATCAGAGACGTGCCCACATAGTTGAACCGGATTTAACATTCACAGAGCAAATACGATACTCACGAAGCCTGTTTGCCGAATGATAATCAATTGGCCCCTCACGTTGTGTCTACTGGTTCTCGGCTGATCATCGCGTATTATGCACAATGGTCGACGACTCGACCAGTGTGCACTATGACCATGTCTGTTTGCCCATTGGTTCCGGTGACGCTCGTGCTGCTCACCAACTCCACGACTTTAATATATGTGTGTGTGTGTGTGTGTGTGTGTGAGTGTGTAACACATATATTATGCAATCGTACGATATACAATATCGAATATATAGAATTATTGGAACCAACTTTGAAAACTGAAGCGATGAAATAGGTTGCCACTGGACTCGCGATTGTTTTGCGCATCAGTCAAAATAAAAAAAAATAAAAAAAATTTAACGTCGAATGAAGTGGAAAGAAATAATTGTTCATAATTTACATAATTATCCGCAGTGCAAAATTTCAATCGTAATTCTAAAAAATTGTGAAATATGAAAAACTCTATGTTATTCAAATGGCAAACTTCGAGAGGCTTTCGGCATAGTCGAGAATTCTGATAGAGACTTTAAATGTTGAGAATGTTTTGTCAAAACTTATTTTGGATCGGATTATTCTCTGGGAGTGCGAAAGTAAAAAAAAAAACAAAGTCAAGATAAGGACCATCCCAATACATACATATATCTATATGTACCATTGCCCGGGCGTATGGCAGACAAACGATAAATATTAACCGAGCAAACATTGCCCGTTTGTGCCAGCTAACGAAAAGCTTTGGCGCGAGCTCCTGTTGCTGCCACACGTGAAGAACCTTGCTTCGCTTATAGTGCACCGCATCGACCAGAAAAATCACGCTTGTAACGACACCCAGACCCCACTTCGAGACATGACCATACGGTTCTAGTTCGTACGTGCTGCCACCGATTCCCATAAAACACGTCAACGCTCTCTATGTATCTATCGTTCGAGTTGCCTCCGAGGCCACTTTCCAAATTGAGCTATCGCGGTGCCGAAAAAAAAAACTTTATCGCCACGTCTGGAAACCATTTGCTTCAGTCTCCACTGTGGACTACGGTTCCGGATCGATAAATCTATCTCGCGATTATGTTTTATTTTTATTTTTTTCGTTCATAAACACGCGCACATGCGTATCGACGCGATTCACGTTCATGTTCCAACGCCAAACTGATCTCACGATCAAATTTCGACCGCTTGACGACGAAACAAAATAAAATAATCTACGATTTTTTAGAATTCATCCTCGGTTTGAAATCCAGTAAAGAAAATTGCATTTCAATAAATAATTTTTTTAAATATTCCCTGTCGATAAAACTCAACGAAACTCTCGTTGCTTACTCGCCTCAGTTACTCCCCGCCCCCCCCCCCATCGATCGATAATTTTCATTTATTTGTCGTGAGATAGAAAAGATAAAGAAAATCCAAGATTATTAGGAATCATTGTATTTCGCGCTTCTTCCTCGAGATCAACATGGTAGTACCTCTCCTCTCATGCCGATGACGCCACAAGTTTATAGAACAAATGAACTTTTTCTATCCCCCACAGCGCGCACGTCGCGCGTCCAGCAACTCATTCTTTTGTCTTGTGCCGAAAGCCACGGACGTATTTTTTGACAGAGCTCCGCAAATTTGATCAAAGATGGGAAAGAAAAGAAGTCGCAGAAATGATTCTGACGAAGAAAATAAGGAGAATCGTCTCGAGAAACGATTGAGACGTCTGGAACGTCGTGAAAAGAAGAGAAGAAGGGAACGACGTAAAAAAAGTAAGTATGTTTATCTGTTACAGAATATCAAGATGGCGGCCGTTAATAGCCGTTTCGTTTCGACGCGAAGGGCTAGGCCATGACAAAAATCGAGCGGAAATCGATTCAAGAGAGTCGTCGTTTTGTTTTTTTTTTTTTTGCACAGACGAGCTATGAGAGGCTAGGTCTCTCTAAGCGAGCGGGTGAGGCCCGCTCGTACAGGACGAGGTCCGAATACCTGTGTCAAACGAAACATGTTTTGAGAAATGTCGAGATGTCTAAGGGGCATTTTCGAAAATAAATTATATGGCGAGATGAAATTTGACACGGAAATACAACATAACCTAAATTGTCTCTAGGAGATATTTATTAAGAGGGTTTTGTTGTTTTCTTTTTGATTGTGGTCATAGGATACGGGCGTTCAAGTTCGGAATATTCTTCGAGTTCAGAACCCAATTCGAGGTCAAATTCGAGGTCCTTATCAAGATCGAGGTCGAGATCGAGGGAAGAGTTCGGTGAAACACCAACGGACGCGAACCTTGCGCCACGACCAAATCCGGATAATTCTCAAAAACATTTAAGCACTATAACGACTACACCGGCGGCAGTAGACGCATCGAAGAATTCGGAAAGCGATATTCCGAGTCAAAACATCGATGAAAAAGCGCTCGAAGTCCTCGGAAAACATTTGATGATAAATAAACCGGCGGGACCGCCGATTTGTGAGGAATTAGTGTCGCGCTGGTCCGAGATTTTAACAGTTGGGCTTCCCAAAGAGGATCGGGCGGCCTTACTCGTCAAGTATCGAACACCGGTTAATTGTCCGGCTGTGAATCCGCCGAAGTTAAACCCAGAGGTTAAGGCTTCACTCACAGAACCAGTCACTAACAGAGATGCTCGTATAGTGTCGAAACAAGACAAAGTGACTGTCTGCATCTCGGCGCTTGGGGCTGTTCTCTCGAAACTGCTATGCGGAGAGACAATAGAAAGACTTGCTCTGATAGAAGTCTTATCCGACAGTGAAAAGCTTCTCGTCGATATACAGAGGGATGAATCTATGACACGCAAGGCGCTCATAGTAGGTAATTTGAACGCTTCGATCAAGGACACGCTCAATGCTACGTCGATTGACGAATGGCTGTTTGGAAAGCAATTGGACGAAAACTTGAAGGCTGCCCAAACTTTGGAACGTTCGTCCAAACAAATCAAGGCGCCTACTAAAGGACTAACTAATTATCCCGCAAAAAACTTCAAGAGCCCGCTCCGTCAACGCAGCTTCAAACAACGGGGTTCATCGTGGGGCGGGCAAAGAAAGACGTACTCATCGAAGAGTTCAGCGAATCATCGCAAACCCGAACCGAAAAACGACAAGTACTCGCAAAAGAAACGCCAGTAATCGAAGTAAGTGTTTTGGCGGGCCGTCTGAAGCATTTTTACAATGCTTGGAGGAAAATAACTGTCGACGACAGAGTCTTGGACTGGGTCAAAGGAGTTAAAATCCCGTTTGAAACGCCAGTAGTTCAAAATTCGGTCCCTCGGGAGCCACATTGGTCACATTTCGAAAAATCTCAAATATCAGAACAAGTCATTAAATCGATCAGTAAAGGGGCTGTGTGGAAGTGCGAGCGAAGCGAAGGGGAGTTTATATCGCCAATCTTTCTCATTCCAAAACCAGATGGTTCTAGTCGCCTTATCCTCAACTTAAAGAGTCTGAACGAATCTATTGAGACCGAGCATTTTAAATTAGAGGATTTGCGAACAGCTCGAGACTTGGTTTCTGAGGGGTCGTTTATGGCTACACTCGACTTGAAAGATGCATATTACGTAGTTCCGATTGCTAAATCGTACAGAAAATATCTTCGTTTTTTGTTCTGCGGCGAGTGTTTTGAATTCTCGTGCCTGCCGTTCGGCCTCAATATAGCGCCATACGTGTTCACAAAAATTATGAAACCCGTAGTCGCCTTTTTGAGAGAACAGGGGTATATATCCGTTATTTATTTAGACGATCTCTTGATGATTGGTAGTACACTCGAGGAGTGCAAAACCAACGTTGAAATAACTAGTGCGTTACTACGCGAGCTCGGATTTATAATCAACATTGAAAAGAGCCGAACTGAGCCATCGAGACGTTGTAAATTCTTGGGTTTTATACTGGATACAGAGAGTATGTTAATCGAGCTTCCCAAAAATAAGAAAGAAAAAATGCTCGATACGATCAATAAGTTTCGCGTGGGTCATTCGTATTCGATTCGCGAATTCGCATCTCTCGTTGGTAGCCTCGGCGATTGTTGCAAAGCCTCCAAGTATGGCTGGGCGTATATGAAAGACCTGGAACGAGAAAAAATGGTTGCTCTTCGAGAAAACGGGGATAATTTCGAAGCAATTATGAGGCTATCCGACAACGTCCGAGAAGACCTACTCTGGTGGAAATCTCACATTATGACAATAACGAACCCGATTAAGAATTTCGAATTCAAGATGGAGATTTTTTCGGACGCATCGCTGTCTGGCTGGGGCGTTTGTTGTAATGGCGAAAAGACCCATGGGTTTTGGAGTACGAAAGAACGCCAAAACCATATTAACTATCTCGAGCTTCTCTCGGCCTTTTTCGGGATTAAGTGTTTCGCAACACACTTGAAGGGGTACGATATCTTACTCCGTATTGATAATACCACAGCGATCGCCTACATTAACCGTATGGGCGGTATTCGAAAACGAAAGTTAAGTTCGCTCGCAAAAGACATATGGAAATGGTGCGAACAGCGTAATCTTCGGCTTTTCGCATCATATATTCGCTCCGAAGAGAACTCGGTAGCGGACGCTGAGTCGAGAAGGTTAGAGGTCGAAACGGAGTTTGCGTTATCAGATTCTGCCTTCAATGAGATTACACGAAGTTTTCGTGTTCCCGAGATTGATTTGTTCGCAAGTAGAGCGAATACGAAGTGCAGGAAATATGTATCCTGGAAAAAAGATCCGGGGTCGATCGCAGTGGACGCGTTTACAGTTGATTGGAAACAGTATTTTTTCTACGCGTTTCCACCCTTCTCAATTATACTGAAAGTATTGAAAAAAGTTCAGTTAGAAAAGGCCAGAGGTGTTATAGTTGTTCCCCGGTGGCCTTCCCAAGCCTGGTTTCCGTTATGCATGTCTATGTTTGAAGAAGAACCGATTTGTTTTGAGCCAAATATCAATCTTTTACGTTCTACGAACAGGAAACCTCACCCGCTGTGGCGAAGGCTTACCCTGGTGGCCGGAGTTATATCGAGCAGGCGTTTGCGAAGAGAGGAATGCCAAAGGAGGCATGGAACGTCGCGGTTTGCTCGATAACTGCATCATCGTTGCGACAATACGAAACCGGCTTTAAGCGCTGGTGGAAATTTTGTGATGAAAGAAAGATCGACAGTCTCACAGCGGGGATTCCCGACGTATTGGTTTTTCTGGCTAACGAATTCGACAACGGAGCGTCGTATGGAACTATTAACAGTTTTCGGTCAGCGATCGCTTTACTGCTGGGACCCCAAGTCGGTCACGATGAAAGAGTAAAACGATTTTGTAAGGGAACCGCGAAACAACGGCCTCCCGCACCGAAGTACGAGTCTACCTGGGATCCCAAGGTCGTTCTCGATCTTTTTTCCCGCTGGCCGTCAAATAATGAGTTATCACTAGAAAAGTTATCGTTGAAGTTAATAATATTGCTTGCTCTAATAACTGGTCACAGACCCCAAACTCTATCGCTCATTGACATCCGCAATATAAATAGGAAAGAGAACAGGTTCGAGATAAAGATACCTGGACGAATAAAGACGTCAGGTATAAATAGGAAGCAGCCGACGTTAATTTTGCCGTTCTACCCGGAAAACGAAAAAATATGCGTAGCGGCCGCATTGCAGGCGTATCTAAATAGCTCCGAAAAAGTAAGAGAGACCGAAACGACTCTATTTATCTCGTTCAAAAAGCCCTATAAGACGGTTGGAACTCAGACCCTCAGTCGTTGGATGAAATCCGTGTTAAAGATTAGCGGGGTTGACACCGAGATTTTTTCAGCTTACAGCACTCGGCACGCGGCTACGTCAGCGGCGTGCAAAAAAGGCATAAGCATAGACACTATTAAAAAG
Organism: Diplazon laetatorius; assembly: GCA_963662125.1. NCBI lineage: Eukaryota > Metazoa > Arthropoda > Insecta > Hymenoptera > Ichneumonidae > Diplazon > Diplazon laetatorius. Next base: position 5,257,053 of record OY759158.1, on the reverse strand, counting down.
ACCGCGGGATGGACAAAGAATTCAAAGACGTTTGCCAAATTTTATAACTTAGAAGTGACTGAGTCCAAAGACGTTTTCGCAAGAGCGATTTTAGAGTTATAAATCTTATATATTGTAGTTACTCTGAAACTTCTATTAATTACTTTGTTAAAATAAAGCACTCTGTCAAAAAACGTTTACCCGCCGTAACTAACTTTAAACATCTACCATGTTGATCTCGAGGAAGAAGCGCGAAATACAATTGTACGATTAAACGAACTTACCTGTAAGTGAAGTTCTATCGTAATTGTATGGAGCGCCTCTTCCGAAGAGATCATACTCCCACCCAATACCCGTAACTAAGCCATGTTAGTCCCAAAAAATAGTTACGGCAGCACTGTAAAGAAATGAGTTGCTGGACGCGCGACGTGCGCGCTGTGGGGGATAGAAAAAGTTCATTTGTTCTATAAACTTGTGGCGTCATCGGCATGAGAGGAGGGGTACTACCATGTTGATCTCTTCGGAAGAGGCGCTCCATACAATTACGATAGAACTTCACTTACAGGTAAGTTCGTTTAATCGTACAATTTCACACTGCTTCAAATCCGAATAAACATTTCAGTATCGAAAAATCTGAATCGATAAAATTCACCGAAGTCATCATTGCTCACTCGCCTCCATGACTTCCGTTCGATGGACAAATAATTTCCATTTATCAATCACGAGAAAAAATCGAACCAAAAAAAATAATTCCGAGCTTACCTTTTTAATTAATTCAAATTTTTCGAATCCAATTAAAAACCTTGCATTTCGATATGAAAAAAAAAAAAAAAAAAAAACGAATCCGGATCGATGAAATTCCCCGAAACCATCGTTGCTCACTCGTCTCCATTATTTCCGCACGATCAACCAATAATTTCCATTTATATTTACAATTCCGTCATCGAAAATTCAATCGTGCATTCATCACGAGTGTGAATCAAACGGAACGACATCGGCAATTGCAACCCAAAGCGCACATGAACACACTGACACACACACACACACACATACAAAAACCACCCCCGCGGTACGTGCCACGCAAAACCGGCTTGTACAACGTTGCTAGTGGTGGGCCTCGTATATACGTATATACATATATATTGAATCGAGTCAAAGTCCCTTCCGGCATTGGCTGGAACCCACTAAGTTACGAGGTCTAATCGCCGTGACTTCGGCATTCAAGGGGAAATGGCGGATTTGCATTTGTGGCTTATCGGGCCAGAGGATGCCCTGAATTTCGGGCAAGTTCGGTTCAAGACACGGTGAGAGAGGGTTCACCGTGGAGAACCCGTGGTTCACGGTGTGAGTGAGAGGCGGGGGTAAAGAGGCCACGTGTGCGGGGCGCAGGGGTGGGAAGGGGGTAGGAAGAAACCACTGTTGAATAGAGAAGACCCGAAAGGGAAGACTGCGAGATTCGGTCTATACGTAAACTCAACCCTCAGACGGAATAAGGGATCACGGAGAGCGGGATAGTGAGGGGGGGGGGAGGGGATGAGCGAGAGAGATTCTCAGCTTCTATGCTGATTTTCACCGCGAATTCGGTCGATGGAAGCAAGTTTAGGTCGAGTCCCGAATCGCTCTACCGTTCCAAAACCCTTTCTTCGTCGTAGCCATTCTCCGGGAGTCGGTCTTTCGTCTCTCGGTCTGCTTTGGTGGCTAGAGGAAACCCGGGGATCCAGTTGCCACCCCCCACCCCGACCACCCCCTACCCCTTCTCACGGCGACCCGGGAGATGCGAAAGAAACAAAGGTTTCGGGATGCTCCGTTGAGTCGGATAAAGGGAAGCAACGAGAGATAGAGACGGAGCTGAGGTGAAAGAGGAAGTGAGAGAGAGAGAGAGAGAGAGAGAGAGAGAGAGAGAGAGAGAGAGAGAGAGAGAGAGAGAGAGAGAGATGGGAGGTGGAAGAAGTTTCGAGGTACGGAATGATGAGAGTCAGAGTTTACGACGTCAGGATAACGACACTCAAGGTGGGACAACAAGATTCTCCAGGTATGCACCGACACTTTCGTCTGGCAAAAATGCTTTGCTCGCAAATTCAGTGCAGTCTCTCTGTTTCTTCCACGAAAAAAAAAAAACAAGAACTAAATAAACGTCCATGAGACGGTGAACAATGAAGTTATTGTCGACAGACTTATCATTGTGCACAGTTGGTTGTGATATTTAATTAAGCCGGAGGACATTGCGAGACGTTGACGAAATGACGGGTAGAGAAAAATATGACAATTGTTGTTATTTTGTTGGTTAGATGATTATTTTTTCCTCTCTTGGTTTGAGAGCGAGAATCCTACTTTACCGATATTATTTTTTTTTTGTTTTTCGGTTTTTCTGTTTTTTAATTTAAATTAATTGCTCAGTTAATTCGTGAGAATTAACGAAGCAACATTCCTCTATCAATGATGTTCTTGATAAATGAAAATTAAATTGTAAAAATATTATTATTTAAAGTTGCAGTCGAATGATATTTCGGTCATATGTTTATTTAGTTACGACCTTCCTCGGCTATAATGACTGCATGAACTCGTGTTCATGGTAACAATTTCTCAAATACCCATTTATGAAAAGCCAGTGCAGTGTTATCATCGGAATAATCATAAAGAATTAACTGTATCCACATTAATTCGAACAATACTGTATTTTTATCTTGATGCATTTGGAATTTTTTTTTTCATTTTCTTTTACAATTCACGAAAATTTATTTTCGCTCGAACGTCGTGTCGGAACGTGTGAATATTTTCCCATCCCGGAGATATCGTTTCGCGCGTGGCACGTGCGGGTCGAGTAGCTGCTGTTGAGGACGGGGGTGGTTCGAGACGCGGATGCACCGGGTCGCAAGGGTGCAACCGTTCGACCGGCAACCCCTCCCCCCTCCCGTGTTCTTCGTGCAAACTGGAAGTACGTGTTTGGAATGTGAATTTCCGGGGAGAAGCGACGATAACGTCGCGAAAAAAATTTCCATCCGGCGAAGTTTTCGCGGCAAACGTCTTCGCGCTCGTGTGAGTGTGTATTTTGGTGAGGGAGTGTGGAACGAGCATTACCGATTTTCGTGCGGGCTCGGAAAAATTTGCGCGAATTCGATTTTTCTGGGATATATACGGCGAACCGATGCGACCGCGAACTTAACTCTGAAACCGACGATAATAATTCGGGAAACACACGGAGGAGTAAAAAGTTTTTGGAAAATCGGTGGAGACACTTTGTTTCGAAATTTTTCGCGATTGAATTATATTTTTGTTTTTTTTTCTTCAATTTTTTCGTTGAACTTTTTTTTTTCTTGAATTTTTTCGTGCATTTTTTTTCTTGGTTCGATGGGATTCAATGAAAAATTGCTGTTTTAAAATTGGTACAATCTAAACGAACAGAAAATTCTGTATTAAAAGTTAATAATTAGGCATCGTCGAACAAGATGAGGAATAATTGTTGAGGCGGAATTCAAAAATAATTAATATGCTGCAATAAAATGTGATAAATAATATAAATAGTATAATAATGATACAATAAAATATACGCTGTAGTGAAATGATTGTTGTGATGTAGATATCTCATTACGTTCACGTGAAATATCAAAAATCGATGACAAAAAAATGAAAATGGAAATTCGATTTTTTTTTTTTCAATTTTCGTTACGTTTTCCGATAAATGTGTATTTAAATCAGATCAATGACGAAACAAAAATGATAAAATACGATGATCGAATTAACGAATGAAACCTGAGCTCCGACAAAAATTCAGTTACAGCGCCATTGTTGCGAATATTTCGCGATAACGAGCAACGGTAAAGCTTAAATTTAATCAACAATATTCGTACGATTTTCAATTATAGTATAATCACCCACGATTTTTTTGTTCGGTGCTCCGCGCGATTGTTTCGGCTGTGTCCGAATATTCGACAACACCGAAGGGTTGCCGCGAGTAGGTATCTTGATATCAATCGGTCATGAACGTTCATAAACATGCGTTGGCGAATTACTCAATGATTTTAAAATCCTATCATTAACATTTTTCCACAAGTTTTATAAAGCTCATAAAAGAATCACAAATAAACATTATTCATTTTATAATATTATTTGTGTATTTGATATTATTTCGTGGTTAATTAGTTAAATGATTTCAAAAATCTTTCATTCACAGGAATATGTAAATTTTATTATTTCCTCTGCAACTAATTGGAAAAAAACAATTATATAACAATTATATAAAAAATATATACAAATTTTTATATTTCTTTTCCATCAGCTGGAAAAAAAAATGATAACCCTCGAAAAATAAATGTAGACAGAATTCACGATATTTATTGTAATTTCACAATTCACGAACAACCGACTCATCGTGATAAACCAAACGCAAACCCAGAGGCATTTCATTTCATCAGTTCTCATTTCCTTCTGCATCCATCGTTTCTGTTAATCCGTGCACGAGTTTTCTTCATATCGTGCAGTTCCACCGCCCTTGTATCGCGTGCAAGTAGCACGGTATGCGACGATTGATCGTTCGCAAATTGCCATCGCGTTACCAATTACGCATAAGAACTCTAACACAATACATGTACGTTAGGGTGTGTTGAAAAAAAAGTGAATTTTTTCGATTCTTCTGGCAATTCCTGCATCCGACCTTGATACCATCAAAAGACACCTGTCAAAATTTGCGCCCAATCGGACAATATTTAGAGGTTCCGCTTTCACGAATTCAACTTTGCCTTTGATTAACACGTAAACATTTTTTTTTCTTTCGTCACCAATTTATTTGTCCGGTAGACAAAAAAATTCGGAGATTAAGAACATGTGCAATGCATAGTATCAAGGTTACTCAAGGTGGGGATATTTTTTATTTCGCAATAAAAAAAAAGTTTTTTTTACCGTCAGTCTTCAATGATTTTTGTTCATAAGAAAGTTGTTAACGTTTTGTTGAAATTGTGAAAAAAAAAAATATCCCGATGTTAAGCGTCCTCAATACCATGTATTGCACTTACTTGCTATCCCCGGAATTTTTTATTTATCGGAAAGATAAATTGCAACTCAAATGGAAAAAAATGTTTACGTGGTAATCAAAGGCGAAGTTGAATTCGTAAAAGCGGAACCAGTAAACATTGCGTGATCGGGTTCAAATTTTGACACATATCTCCTGATAGTGTCTGTTTCGCATGTCGAACCTTCCAGAAAAATCTAAAAAAACTTTGCCTCATTTCAGCACACCCCAATAAATATATATATCCACACATATATCTGATACGACAATACAGATCGTATACGTGTAATGCACACGTGTAAAAAAAAATGTTACACGTATACGCGATATCGTTCTCGAGGCGCCGTTGCACACGACAATCCGTGTCAAACCGCACCTCGCATGTAACAAATTATTACAGACCACAGGTTTGATAAAAAATAATATCACAAAAAAAAACTCCTAAAAAAATGGGGGAAAAGAACTGCAGAGCCGAATCTAGCTCACGGTGTACTGGCATTCACGTGATTGGCGGTTGATGATTTCAAAGTTGCAGCACGTAATGCACCCTCCGCATATCCAGTTTCTCGTTAGTTGCTTGAAAAAAACTAAATAAGTGAATAAATGAAAATAAAATAGTAGACGAAAAATAAAATCCAAGAAAACAAATTCCACGTGTGGAAGGATGTTGTGTACGTGCGTTACGTTGTATTATATCCCTTGCGGTCGACGTTGCGTTTGCGTGTACGGTAACACAAAAGATTTTTCCTGGCGAAGTTTGTTTTTTTTTTTTTTTTTTTTTTTTTGTCTCGTCGAGAAAATGAAATAATGTGGAAACGTGGTTTTTCACGTTTGCCAAAGGTTTCCGGGTGAGATGGCTGCAGCGTCATGTCCTGGCTGGTGGGCGAAGCACATCAAGTCCCGTAGTCTCGTTAAGCTCGTTGCATCGTCGCGTCGTTGTTGTCGTCGACGTCGCGACGTCCGGATTCGAGGTGGACGAAGGAAAACCGAGGAAAAAAGGCGAGCGGCTCGCTTGTGCCATGATGCTCGGTGCAAAACCCAACGACACGCGATGAAAGAATCGTCGACTGTATAGGTTAGATGACCGTGGGTGGCGGTTTTTTTTTTTTTTTGACGTACCGGATGACAGTCTTTGTTGCCACTGCGGACTTTTCCATTGTTCTTACTCATATCACATAACCCGCTGGGAAACATCTTCGAAATCTCGGAAATTTTGCTTTTTCCGAATATTATTCCGTGTAATTCGAATTATGTTACTGAAATTTTATTTTTTTATTTTTGGATATTTCCGTAAATAGATAATGTTTTTTTTCATTAGAATTCACGTCTTTACGATGTAGAAATGATATTCACGTATTCACCATATTGAACCACCATGAATTCTTACATCGAACAAAAAAAAAAAAATACAAATAAAATTCTTTGGAATTATTGAAAAATAGAAATAATTTAATGTCAAATATATTTAAATACAAAAGATTAAAATCTTCGTTATTTTTTTACAATAAGTAATAAGCTGCTGTATCAAGACGACTGCACTTGCATGAAACATTCACATCACACTGGCGTATATATAATTTTAAAAAATTCCAAGCTTGAAAAAATTGTTACATTGCAAAAAAAAAAGTAATAATAATAATCATTGTTACGATTGCGGAAAAAATATATATAAAAATGTATCCCATGTTGAAGCTATATAGTAACAACGGATGATAAAATTGGATTATGTTCAACAACAGGCGAATAGTCAATAAATATATCCAAACGGGCTACATTCGTCAGAACCAACTTTTAATTCCTATGGTGATAAAAATTTATTCGACCACTCAATTCGACACGAACCGAAGTCGAACATCGGCGGAAAATTGGCCACCCGAAGGACGATACCACTTTCGGGATAAAATTTAATTCCAGCCGCTGTGCTCGTTCGAGTTCCGCGAGTACCGTCGAACGTAGAAGGGGGGGGAAGGGTGGATCGAAAGTTAAAGCTCTGGACCAGCCTCATCCGCGATAACCAGGTTGGTTCGAAACTCCGCGGATTTTGTCTGAAAGCTCGCGACTCGGAATTGAGCGGGGATATTTCCAAATGTCTATTTTCGATTTCGAAGGGTCGACAGTGTGTGTGTGTGTGTGTGTGTGTGGCCAACTACGTTGACGAGGAATTTTCGGGATAGGTGGTGACCTAGTTTTCCGGGGTGCGGAGCTTGCAGCGTCGAAGCTGGGCCGGAAAGCGACGAGAACGTCGAGCTTTCGAATTTCCCTGACGCTTTTCCGGTAATGAGGGCCGACATTTTGACGCTCGGAGGGAACGTTTGAGACGTCGAAGCCGAGCTTTCCGCAGAAAATGAAAAGTGGCGGCGGAGAGGGGGTGAGCGCGTGAGGGTGAAAGCTCGAACGGAAACCGGAGAAGCGTATGATGGGCTCGAAGCTCGATTTTCCTTCACACTCGCTGCACTTACGTCCTTTCGTTGCATATCATATATACACATATACATACATGCTTGTAAAAAAATTTAACATTTTTTTTTTCAATTTTTCAACAAATTTAGTTTTTAGAAAAATATCTTCAAATTTTTTTTTCACTGTAGAACGTGAAAATATTAACTTATTATAGCTGAAATATCGATGAAAAGAACATTTGCCCGATGAACTTCCGTCGTCAGAATAATGCGTGCTTAAAAATAAAGAAATAAAAAAAGATTTCCAAAAATATTAAATGCGTACTTAAAAAAAGGTACCCATTTTTTTGACGAAGAAAGCACACATTTGGCACATTTTTATTCTGTTGATATTTTAGCTGTGATAAATTAACTTAACAAACATCTCATGTTATTTTAAAATGAAAAAAATAATAATAATAAATTCACTAGTCACATGATAATATTAAAATATAGGTTGGGAAACTTTTGAGAGCATCTAAAAAAAAATATTTTAAATGTATGTACGGGGTGGCAGCATTACAATTCGAAAATGACATTTATAAGGACAAGTTTAATATTGTATGTACAATATGAAATAAACATGTATATAAAATTAATTCTCACAGCTTTGTCCAACCAGTGAGAAAACCGGAATTTATGGGGAAGACATTCCCGACTGGATCGATGGAAAGGAACGCTCCAAAATCTTTCCTTGTTCCCCTACATTGACCTTGTCGTGTTTTTCTTGATGCCAGGTACAGTGGGCCAAAATAGTTCGTCGTTCAAGCTGGACTCCCCATCGAGTGCGAAACCGACTCCAACCCCGGGAGGTATTCGAGGGTTCATCGAAAGCTCATTCAATGCCCCATCTTCGAGTTATCTGCTCGTCCTCCGAAAAAAAAGGTCGGCAGCACTTTGATATCGTACAAATTCGACTAACGAGGAAATTGACGAATAAATTTGACTACAATTTTGAGGCTCATCTAGGGCTCAATGAATGACAGCCAAAATCCGTGAAAGTGTTCACGTGAATCATCATGTATATATTTACATAACCCAAAAAAGCTCCAACAGCGATGATAAGTTTTTCGTGAATGTTAAATTATCCGACGACTGACATCGACTTGAATAAAAAAAATCTCGAGTTGCTATCCCATTCGTTGATTTCATATTTAATGCACCTTCGGACATTGCCAAGATCCGTGGACGTTTCTCTTTTTCACTAACTCCATCTGGAATTACTCAAACAAACGAAAAAATTGTTACTCGAAACGAGTTTCATCTTCGCGCAATGAATAATTACATTTATTATCCGAACCTCGAGAGAGAAAGAGAGATAGACAAAAAAAAGCTCATTTTCGAGATAACACCGTTGGACTTTTGTAAAAAGCACCGCGTAGATTCAATATAGGTTAGAAGTGGAACGTTAGCGAAGTAACTTTGAAATTTTTCATGTATTACGCGAAACGAAGAACGGAAAGTGGAATATCCTCGGTGCATTTCCGCTCGTCTAGCGTATACATTTTCTTTTTTTTCGCGGAAGCTCGCGAGGCATTTTATTTAAGAGACAAGAAGCAGCCGTTGGAGGGACAGTGTAAGAGCGAGGGAGCATGGAAAAGTCAGCTTTTTCGAGGCGGTGTACCTTTCACGTGGGTTTTCACCTCTCCTCCGCCCCCCGCCGCTCCCTTTCTCGCCACGGTTGCCTGTTTTCTAGTCGGATTATTCTCATTTACCGTGCTTCGTCTTGGGCTTTCTTTTGGGCTCTCGAGAAAATGTGAAATCACCGACCGTATACAATTTAATAAGCAATGTAATTGGACGTTCGCCATTACACCACGTTTCCCATATATATATAGATATGTATATATGTATGCACGTATATCGTCATTTTGCGAATCAAGCAATGAACGTGAATCCTATTTTACATTATTTTCTATTCAGATTCACCTAAGTATCATTTTTCAAGTGGAAAAAAATGATGTTCCATGTGGTCATCAGAAATGTATCATGTCTATATACATGTGCACGTGAATCGTCGTTAATACAGTTCAAAGTGCACCGAGCATTGAACGTAAATAATATTTTACATTAATTTTATATTCAAATTTACCAAAGTACCATTTTTGAAGTGAAAAAAAATTATGTTCCATGTGGTCATCAGAAATATATCATGTCTATACACATGTGCACGTGAATCGTCGTTGATACAGTTCAAAATGCACCGAGCAATAAACCTAAATATCATTTTACATTATTTTTTTTTCAGACGGACCGGAGTCCCATTTTTCAAATGACAAAAAAACATGTTTCCCATCACCATCAAAATTGTATCGTTTATTTTATGATACACTTGACAGATATTCCATGGCGTATATCGTTATCCATCATTTTCAACGAAATTGAAAATATCGTCCTGGCAAAAAAAAATAAAAGTCATTGATTAAAATTGATTGGTGTTTATTAAACGCAATAGACACTATTCACGAACTCGTATCGCGTTGTTTGGCAATGGAATACACGGCAATGGGTCCAGCACTTGAAGTGATTTTCGGTCGCACGACGGATCACGATTGCATGTGTACTGCTATTTTTAGTGCTGTATAAATTCGCGCAAAATTCCAGTACGATGGCTTCATCCCTTCTCGATGATGCAATATTATCGCGATTATAATACCCTTTTCGATTCGTGCGTTTTCAATGGATTATATTTATACACGTAAGTATAGATATAGAAATACATGTATATCGCAGTCGAGTGACTCCGTGTGAAAATAATGCAGCACGATCGGTGGCATCGCGCCCGCAATTGAATTATCGACTATGAATCCATTGTTTAAGGGGAGAGGGAAATCACGAGGGGCAGAGTCGACGGGAGGGGCAGGGGGGGGGGGTCGAAACGCGTTACGGAAATCCGGGGTGGACAAGCGATCTCGTTCGAATAATTTTCCATTTCGCCGGCGTATCGCCAGATAAATCTAAGTACAACAGTACGAAGGGTGTGAGAGTGCGGAGTTGTCCAGCGTGTACACCCTCCCCCCTCCCCCCACTCCGGCATTTATCTCCGGATAACAGTACAAAGTTTATCGTTCGTATTAACATCGACGAAATATAATATACGTTCGATAATACTCGATGAAATCCCGTGCTCGCCAATTTCATCGGCACGATAACAATGGGGAATTAATTATCATCGAATTACTCGTAAAACACATGATTTTCCAAATAATATCCCAATGCCAGAATTATTTATTTTTTTTTTTTTAATCCGATAAGAAAATTACACGGCTCATCAGACGGATCTCGAATTACACGATTAAAAAAATTATTTATTTTATTTATTTTATTTATTTTATTTATTTTATTTATTTTATTTATTTTATTTATTTTATTTATTTTATTTATTTTATTTATTTTATTTATTTTATTTATTTTATTTATTTTATTTATTTTATTTATTTTATTTATTTTATTTATTTTATTTATTTTATTTATTTTATTTATTTTATTTATTTTATTTATTTTATTTATTTTATTCATTCTATTCATTTTATTTTATTGAGCTTGTGCGCGAATCGATGACTTTTAGTCACACGGCCTGGATATGGTCGAGGCTGAAGGTTGAAGCTGTACAGGGTCTGCATCTCTATCACGATGGCTTACCTCGTGCCCGTCCACATCAAAGCAAACTTTTGTAGAAAAAAAATATATATGTATATAAATATAAAAAGAACTCCAGGTTGAGTGAAGGAGGCACGAGGGTAGACCGGAGTAGCGAAAGAAGCTTGTGAGCTCGAACGAAAAGCTCGTCCGAGCGTAACGCTGTCACCTGTGTAACCAACCTCTGTCAAGACTCTGCGTTATTCTTGTGAGTGTGTGTGCCTGTGTCTGCGTGTGTGTGTGTGAGTAGTTACGTGCGCGCAATTTGTTCACCGACGAGTCTGTGTAATATAAGAACGAGATACATACTTTGTTGGGCTTGGTTGCACCTTCGCACAACATGAATCGGGGCCAACGATGTTACACGAAATATGCGAAATAGGAAGAAAAAAAAGTTGAAAAAAGACAAAGTTTGAAAAAAGGTTTTTAAAAAAAGGTCACCCGCTTCGGTTCCAGCAAATAACAACCGTGTGTAGCCCAACGAGCCGTGTCCGTGAGAAAAATATTTTTCCTGAAAGCTCAAGACATTGTGTGAAAAAAAATCTTGAACCCACAAAAAGTGCACGAAGCTTTTTGCCATCGTACGGTTCGTTTCCACGAATTTCATTAACTCGGCCGACATTTTCCGACAATCGAGCTTGCAAAACCCGCCGGCCGAGCTTTTCCACCGTAAGATGGAAAAACTTTTTTTTTTCTCCGCGTCCGGCTGGAAAGTTGGCTCGCAACCCCAAAGCGCTTGTAATCCATCAGCATTTAATATTAATTATATTTTTGAGAATGATATCAATTATTTCGGTCGCCTGTCTTTCGGTTCTTCGTCTTGAATGGGCCGAGACGAAGGGATGGAACTTTTGTTTCCTCGAGAAAATTATTATCATCGTTGCTCGCCGAGTAACCATGAATTTGATTGAATAAATATTAATCGAACAAATGAAAATTCAATAACGGAAACACGTTTCTCTGAATTATTTTTCATTCAGTAGCTTTTAAAATTATTTATTGTTTCACAAACGTTGGTATTAAAAAAAACAGTTTCTTAAAATTTTCAAATTATTTATCGTCATCATGATATTCGTGAAGGGTTGATTTACAAAATGGCACGAATTTTGATCCATCGCTTGCCAGAAAGAACAATTAACCGTCAGCTAGCCCGCTTGTCGGCGTATAACACAGCTGGCACACGGATCTTTTCGACCCCTAGCACATAAATGCTTGCTTCTCGTAACTAATTGATTTTTTCGACTTGGAAAAATTCTCATATATTCTATGATACTCCCTCTAAGAGATGTTATAGGTCATTTGGTTTGAATTCAATATTTACTCAAAAAAAAATGTTAAAGGTGAAAAAACACACAAAATTGTGCAAAAAGGTATTTATTCTGGGAAATGAAGAACGAATGTCTTGAATTGGGGTTGATTTTGCTTAGGGGCTTTTTGACCCCAGTGTGCCAGCTAATGGTTAATTAACATCAACGGGGTGCAGTGCCATGGTATATATATATATATATAAATATCATACTCGTGTGACTATTTTCACCTGTCGACTGTTTTCACCAAATCCGTGACGTATTGCAGTGTAATGGAGGAAGATGGATAAATGCTTCTTTGAACAAGTCCGAACTTCGTGCACACCTTCGTGTACGACTAATACACTAGTGTGTGTGTGTGTGTGTGTTGTCCTGCGAAGTAGACAAGACCGATTTATCAAACGCCAATTTTTCTCCGAAACTTTTCATGGCGCGAAGAACAACAACAAACGGGATGAGCTTCGGGGTAACTTCATTTTTATCGGTTAGCGTCAAGAAAAAAAATGTAAAACAAAAAAAAAACAAAAAAAATGTTTTTAAAATGGATAACAAAATAAGGTCTTTGAAACGATCAATCATGCGACGACATCGTGAATAAACTTCGAAGCTTTATATTCTCATATTGCGGTCCCTCGCAAATATTTGTCTGGTCTATTATTATTATTCTTTTTTTTCATGCATTTTTCACGTTGACCATCTCCTCATATACCAACTCCTCATATAAACTGTATTTTCCCGATGTTTATTTGCTTATTATTATCATCACAGTCTCCTGATCTCTGCTGTCAAGTGTCCAAAATGTTCTCCGAATATTCAACTTGCAGCTCAAGTGTTTTCATTGAAATCTGACGAGGACTTTTTGTATTATATCAAATTGAGCGTGATTCTCCATAAGGCCCCATGTTAAACGTGTGAAAATAAAAGTATTGATATATTTTTTCTCGCGCTCCGGAAAGCCATGAAAATTTAACCGAACCTTTTTCATATCAATACCTATAAGTATGCCAAGTTTCATGAAAATCTAACGAGGTACTCTCTCATGAAGGATACCTTAATGTAATAGTTTGTTATGTGTTTTTCATATTCTTTTCTTTCTTGACTCGCGACGCCCACGTTGACGCGTGTAATAGCTCCCGGGTTTGGGAGTAAAAAGATACGCGGAAACTCGTCAGAGTTTCGCAGACGCTGCGAGACAGGTTATCCGAGACCGGGCACACGAGATGGCGAGCCGCAGTGAGAAGGGCGGCGGGGGGGAGGAGGAGAGTCGGGAGCGACGATCGAGTAATCGGATAATCACGATCACGGTTCGTCGCTTTATTTCTCTTTTATTTTATTTAGTATCCGTACGCTTCATCGTCTTCGTCATCTCGGTCGTCGTCGTCGTCGTCGTCTTTCGAACCGCCATTACGGATCGTTGGGTCTTGATGATCACCCCGGAGGCGAGTGGTCCGCGAGAAACGTCGAGCGACTCACTGCCCTGGGACAATTCCCACTGATCGATCCGATGCGCCGGTTCTTGGCGCAACATCGGTATCGCAGGTGTATTACGGTCGCCACTCGCATACATATTAGGTACCGATTATTTCGTCCTCGAGGAATTTCGGCCCTTACCCTTCCTTCTCGACGATCCAACGATTTCATCTTACACACACACACACACACACACACACACGGAGTACGGACAAAGTGTACGCACCTGCCGCATGATTGCCATACCAACGCTCACGGGCACGCGAATAAAAAATTCACCCGCGAGACACAATTTTCGGATGAGGGAGATCTTTATTAGTCGAAAATTACGCACTTTGCTCTCAGCCATGTTTTTTTTTTTTTTTTTATTTTTTGTTTATTTTGTTCTTCGGTTTTTTTTTATCGGAGCGACGCTTCGATCACGATGCCGTGGAAAATTAAAATAATTTATCGAATCATTTTGTTTTGTTTTGGTTTTTTTTTTTTTTTTTTTTTTTTGTAAAGTTTGATGGAGTGGTAGGAGAATAAAAATTTACAGGTGTTTGATTATTATTTTTGCTGATTTCTCGAAGAAGTTTTTTTTTTAAATGATGAAAAAAAAATCTTCGCTCGATCTGACGATAGATAACTGGAACTTGATGAAATATCGGGTGATTTTGAATTTCCATTTAACCGGAAATTCGATTTAAATGAAAAATTCAAATTGTCAAAAAAAAAAATCCGTTTTGAAAAAAGATAAAAAAATATTTTGACTCCGGTAAATTTGCAAAAAAATTTGAATTCAATTGGTGATTGAGAGAAAAATTCGCAGTAACGCGATTTATCATTGGGTTCGTTGTTATTTGTCGTTGGGTTGAGAGAAGTATTTTATTTTTTCTTTCTTTTGCTCGGATGAACGAAATCGATTAATGCAATTGCCCACGCTATTTCGATTATGAATTTAATTCCAACCGATCCGTCGTATGCGCTTCGCGACGATATTTAACAGATAACAATTCGTACGATTTGGGGAATTGTAAACGACGTGAGTAACGCAGGTATCCAGGAATTTCAATCTCGCGGGGTTCGATGCAACGACCATATTCGCTGCCTCGACGAATTCTTCACCCGCGGGTTTCAAAAGAGTTCTCTCACTACCCTCCCCTCTTTCTCTCTCTTTCTCTTTATCCCTCTCTCTCTCTCTCTCTGCCACCAATGGCAATTTCAAACTTTCCTCTATATCGTCAAAAGAACGAGCCCACGAGCTAGAGAAGCTCCACGATCTTTTGACGTTCAAGTTTACTTTTGCCGAGGATGCGAACGAGGGATATCCTTTTGTATGAAAACGTGGGAGCAAAAATAGAAAAGTAAAAAAAAAGAAAAAAATGGAATAAAAAAAAAGACGAGAGAAATTGAAAAACGTTTCGCCACAGTCACCGGGGCTGTGCATCTTCTAGTCTGTGTGTGTGTGTGTATGTGTGTGTGTGTGTGTGTGTGTGTGTGTGTGTGTGTGATTCATAACGCGGGGGTTCAATGGAAGAAGCAATATCTCCGATCGCTATTTCTTTGGACTATTATCGAAAATGACCTCGCCTCACGGTTATCGTTTTCCCCCGCGTTTTATCATACAAATGTTCGTGAGATCCCGGCTATTATTCCTCGGCACTCGATCCCAGCTTCCGCACCGCAACCAACGGAAAATTATATCCCGATGGGTCGCACTGCCACTTCGGGAATCAAGAAATGTCGGAATTTCCAACAGAATTTCCAATATCCTGTTCGGTCATCTGTTTTTTTTTTTTTTTTTATCTTGTGATCAGAAATTACACCAATTATGGAACGAATTTCTAACCAATGCAATTATATAATAGAAATATATATTATTTTCGAATTTTTTTGGTTCTATTTCGTGATATCCCATTCCTTAAGATAATTATTTTATTTTATTTCATTTTATTGAAAAAAAAAAAAAAAAATGATTGAAATCCGTGTATCTTTTAAAAGGCTTGCAGAAGTTTATAATCAATGTTAATCGCAAATTTTATTTCTGATTACTCAGAAACGGTCAATAATAAAAATATTTGAGTTCACAATCTCGAAACTAGAAACTTGAACCTTAAATTTGCTTTTTTTTCAACATTGCTCCACAAAGAAATTTAGCCAAAATTTCTGAAAATCGCCTAAAAATTAAGAATTTTTTTTTCATGTACTTTAATTGTTGGGCCTAGTGTATTTTATTTCATTACATTTTGTTTACGTTTTTACGTTTTTTTTCCTTGCCCAGTAACTTGAAATATATCAAGCTTGCACGAGTCTTTCTCGTGGCGTTTTCTTCGTCTCTCAACACATTTTATTCACTCCCAAGGTAGCCCCATGCGACACACGACGATGAAAGGGACGAAAGAAGAAGAAGAAGAGAAAAAAATAAGCGAGTACGAGTGCTAAAGAGAGAGACAGAGAAAGAGAAAGAGAGAGAGAGAGCGAAAGAGAGTGAGGGAGGAAGATATAAAAGACGAGTAGCGTGAACATGGTCCCTCGTCTGTTAAAACGAATGGGGCCAAGACATTCGAGAATGCGCATCGCGACTGCAACATACCTAACCCGGGGTTGAATTTATCGTTCCTCCGCGGGTCTAAAAGAGACGTCACGCCCGAGAATTTCGCAGCTTTGAAACGTCGCTGTAAAGCCCGCGGATACGCCAAACCGTTTTTTATTTCATTTTTTTTTTGTGAGAAACGCGTGTGCGCGTGCGCACCGTCGAGGTTTGCGAGTAGATAACGACGTTGGCTTTGGGGATCGTCGTGCGACTGCCGTATCTACTTTAGGCCGACGAACACTTGTCGAATGAAGAAGATGGCTTTTAACGCCAACGCCCCCCTCCTCCCCCTCCTTCGCCCGACGTCAAGCACGAGTCAATCCTCTCGGATTTACCGAACCCGCCCGCGGAAACCCTCGAAATACCGAAAGACGCGAGTCGCCCTCGACGACACCGTCGAAACTTCGGCGAGCTTTCGTGAATCGCGTTTCGGTATCTCAAAGACGAGTCTCGCGACATTCCTGTCGCGTTTTTCCGCGATGCCAAACCGCGACTTACCGAATATTTCGAAATAGAAAAAAAATAAAGATTTCGCGCGAAGCAACCGAAGATAGGGATTTTATTTTTATTTTTATTTTTGGGAGAGACGAATTTGGTTTGATCGAGTGAACAGAAGAAGTGGAGGGTGGATTGATTGGTGACCGAGACGGATTAACAGCGACGAGCTTTCGGGAGCTTTGGATGGCACCTATATCAGTGCCGATATGAAGCTTATCTTGGATCATCGACTTAGCCTCACCTGATGTGAACATTTTTGCTCCTGAATTGAGATTGTGTGAAAATGTTTTCGCTCCTTCTCTCTCGGTCTGCAGCAAACGCCGATAACGCTGTCTCTCTCGCACTCGTGGCGAAGATCGGAAAGGGTTTCACATCACTTTGAGCAGGGATTACGGGTTTCCTTTCGATTTTTTTCCACTGCATCTTATTTTCTGGCGTGTTGAGAATGTATGGGCCAAATTTCAACCGAAAATTTGCAAAATTCGTTGAGTTATGGTACATTGACCGACTCGTGGTGCGATGTGCTGCATCGACTTTTCCCCTCTCTCGCTCCGCAGCGAACCCCCATAGGGCTGTCTCTCTCGCACTCGTCGCGGAGATATAACGAGTCATATGTGTAGCCAATCGCTTATTGGCGCGATTTTCCAACGTTGAATGACGGACAAAAATTATTGAACACAAATGGACAAAGCTCAACGTCAAAGAATAACGTTAAAAATAATGAACCTCATTATTGAATATGTTTACACAATCAAATATTTAACTATCATATAGCTCACAAGAAATAACTTATTATTGGATTTATTATACTCATATCTGACATTTTTAATTGTATCAAATGATTTTATTAAAAAATCTTTAATTCGTGGAATTAAAGATCTTTTAATCAAGGACATTTTCGTGGACAATAAATTTCCGTCCAATCAAATTTAAAAAAATCCAAACCGGCGTATTTTAATCTTGGCTGGGCCTGTACCTAACCGCCCCCATTTCGCAGATCGTTAACAAAGTCCCGAGTCTTTTTCGCGACACTCGCGATCGTTTCGACACTTTTATCGTCGACGAAAGCTCTTATTCCGACTTCATTCTCACGCAGTGAATAAATTACGCAGCAGCATTATTCACGTCGAGCTTCGAGGGAGAGTGAGAGAGAGAGAGAGAGAGGAATCGCAGCCGACAATGACGCCTTCGAATATTTCCCTCGCCGTTCGTCTGTAAGGAGCAACGAGGAAGGGTGGAGAGGGTGGGGGGGGGCGATGAGATACCGATACATTAGTATAAAGCAATATATTAACGGAGAATCAAAATGGAAAAATATGCGAGCAAGAAAGAGAGGCCGATACCTTGGTTTCTTTATCTCTCTTCGTCGACTGTGAGAATTCACAAGTCAGATGCATCTCTAAAAAAAAAAAAAATTAAAAAGTATCTTTCCCAGAATCTTTCGCTTCGTACGATAAACTCGAAAGATCGACTCAATACCTTTATGAAGTCTGTTCGAATTGCCAAAACGTCAGATTCACAGCGAATAATAGATTTAAAAAATAAATAAAATAAAATTAGATAAAAATAAATAAAAATCATAATAAAATTTGATAGAAATTTTTAAAAATCTATAAAAGAATATAAAAATGTAATAAAATTTTATAAGAAATGAAAAAGAATGGAATAAAAAACGATAAAAAACGATGAAAAATCGAACAAAATTCGATGAAGGATATAAAATTTTATAAAATTCGAATTAGAAAAAAAAAACACAAAATAAAATTCGAAAGAAACAGAAACCATAAACCTTCTGCAAATATAATAATGATTTCCGTCTCAATTGCGAGAACCCAGATTTGCCAAATCAAACTCACGGTAACGGCTCAAAAGTTCGCCACAGCCTGGCGCACACTCACGCACACACACACACACACACACACACACACACACACACATACGCACTCAGACTACAATCAGAACAGAACGAATTGTTCAAAACTCGATGCACGCAATATCTCCTCGAACCGGTTGAAAATATAATCTCCGCCTCATCTTTCCGAGACCGCTTCCCGTCGTCAATTCGTAAATTTACTCGCCACCTAACTTCCGGTAGACGCGCGGACGCGCGGGGAGAAAGACCCCCGTCTCGTTCCGGATACCCAGTTTAACCCTCCCCCCGCCCCTCTTCACCGCCTCCCCCGCCTTGCCGCGTTATATATCCACGATCCTCTCGAGACTCGTAAACTCCATCGCTCTGGGCATAAAGTTCATCCAGAAACTGATAACTCTCGCGTGAATAATTTCGCCCAGCTGCGTTTTACAGTTTCCACTTCCTATTTACATTTTTTTTTCGCTCTTCATTTTTTCTTTATTTCGATTTTTTATGAATTTTTTTTTTTTTTTTTTTTTTTTTCGCTTCTTCATCATCTTCATTCGGGTTCTCCCGACTGGCTTTCTCACTCTCGCGGTCTACCTTCGTCAAACTCCGAAGCTGCGAGCTTTTTTATATATTTTTCATTTTATTTTTTTTTCCGTCTTTGCGTCGACCCTGCGCTCTCTCTCTCTCTCTCTCTCTCTCACACACGCACACACACACACTCACACTCACTTTAGGATGTTTATATGTGTGTATACGTTTGGGAGCAGTCTCGGAGATGCCCCCTACGGACCTTCAAGCGGAAGAGGAGTCTTTTGGCTTAGTCTATTGCTCACTGACTTACTCATAATTCACACCCACGTACATCGCGACTACAAATTTTCTGGTTTTTTTTTTTTGGCCTTTTTACTTTCTATTTCATTTTGCGGCGTTACTGTTTTTTTTTCTTAATTTTTTTTAAGGTTTTTCTTTCGGTGACTGCTCGCTGGTTCATTCGGCCCTCTCTCTCTCTCTCTCTCTCTCTCTCTCTCTCTCTCTCTCTCTCTCTCGCTATCTCTTTTTTTTCGCTTCGTTTTATTACAACTTTTGGATGAGTCGACGAAGCGTCGCGAGCAGTCCTCTCGTGTACCCTCGTACAAACTCGTCTCATAACCACGTGAACATGAAGGACCGACGAGTAGTCCGTTTAGTCTCGCCCCAAAGACCGGTCTCCGAGACTGCATATACCACACACACACAAACACACAAACCATATATCTCGCACGTACATATTTTACCTACAGCAAAGAGGGTTTCTATATTTAGTCGACGAGCCAGACTCGGGCAAAAGTTACGAAGCTTTCGCGAAACCGCACGGCTCTCAGCATCACTCATTCACGTCGCGGGTTGATCATTCGCGTGTCGCGATGGTGCACGAGACAAACGGGCTTCTAAATCGTTCGTAATTTCCATACGTATGTTATTCGATGATTATTAATTGTGAGGAAATAATTTTGCAAACTTTTCATTATGATCGTTGCAACGGTTGGCGTTTTGGAATAATTCAATTAACTAGTGTTTACCTGCTTTACTTTAATATTGTTTCACTAATAATAATGATAATAATAATAATAATAATAATAATAATAATAATAATAATAATAATAATAATAATAATAATAATAATAATAATAATAACGCTCACTTATTTTATTATACTTTAAAAATATTATTAAAATTATTATATTATATTATATATTTTCGAAATCATATATTATGCATCATCGCATGCGTACTAAACTATCGAAAACCGCAAATGGCTCTCCAGCCGATAATTTTCATTCGCAAAAAAAAAAAAAAAAAAAAAAAAACCAGCTTTCCTAAAACTCATTAAAATCTCGTGGATAATATTTCGCGACCGAAAATTTGGTTTCGTAATTGACGTCAATGACCGTAATAATTTCGCACGACAAAAATACGACAGTTATGGCCAGTCTCGGCCGATTTCGGATGCTCGACCGTCTCGAATACGCCGACAATTTAGAGGCGTGTCGAAATTTAGAATGCAGCCACGGTGACGATCCAACGTCATCATTAGAGTTTCGCGCTCGGGGACTCGAGGCGGTGTTCGGCTCCTCGAACGATTTCACGACGGCATTGAAAGAGGCGTCACTGAGGACTCGGAGATGCTGCGGTCGTCGAAATTTCGTGAGAATGCACTTGGTGCACCTTGCATACACGCACACGCGTGAGCTCGGACGAGCGTGACTGGCCCACGATGGCTCTCAGGACTCAGAACCTCGTCGTCCTTTGCCATGCACACATCTACGCGCCCACATTTGTGTGTGTGTGTAACAGGCACATCTGAGCGAGTGCGACGTCTCTTCCACCGAGTGACAGAGTGTGCAAGATCCTCGGTGCTTATGTTAATGCTTTCGACGGGTTCGTGTAACGCCAATGGAGACTCCACCAGAGCACAATGCTCGTGTTAACGTCAAACTCATCTGTCCGAGCTTAACCCAGCTACACAAGCATCGTGACTATGCATATATATGTTTTTTTTTTTTACTTTATTCATTGAATTCCTTTTTTTTTACGTTCTCGTACTTATAACGCACGTGTCGGTTATCGGAATACGTGATAATTTGTCGATCGAACGTTTTTATTTTTTTTTTTTTCATTCAGATCACTCGGTTCGACTGCCCCGAGACTACGTGCGTCGTCGATTTTTCAACCAATTTCACTGACAAAACGTTTTCAATTATCGCAAGAATCTTTGAAATGGCATTGATGACACCACACAAATTTCATGGGGGTTGGGCTCGAAACTCGGAACGAGCAACGTTCGGAAAGGCCAAAATTCGGGACGCGCAATGCTCGGGACGAAAATGGTCGGAACGGTCAAAAGTTCGAATATTATCTATAGGTATATAGTTGCGTACCTCGTCCGTCGGCCGCGTGACTACATTGCTCGACTTTCGAGATTTCTTACGCGTAAACTATCAATGCTAGATGTATGCCGTCGAGAACTTTTTTCTAGGAAATTTAATTTTCTACAACATTGTTCATGTAACTTTTTAGTCTATATAGCCTTGTTTAGCCAGCGTTTGGACAGGAAGATAAAAAAGTTAAAGAATATCGATACATTTTCACCTTCCCGTCCAAACGCTGGCTGAACAACGCTATATAGACCAAAAGGTTACATGAACAATGTTGTAGAGAATTAAATTTCCCACCAAAAAGTCCACGACGGCATACATCTAACATTGATAGTTTACGCGTGGGAAAGCTCGAAAGTCAAGAAATGTAGTCACGCGGCCGGCGGACGAGGTACGTAACTATACCTATATGTAATATTCCAACTTTTGACCGTTCCGAGCATTTTCGTCCCGAATTTTGACCCTTCTGAACGTTGCTCGTTCCGAGTTTCGAGGCCAACCCGACCGCGGTTCATTCATCAAACACGCATGAACCACCCGGTATAATGCAGACGAAATAAAAAAGAAAAACATTTTTTTTTAAACGAACAATAATCGCTCTTCTTCTTCACTCAAACGACTCGCGATTAAAACGATGAATAAAAAACCGCGAAACTTCCGGTTGAACATTCGGCGCAAGCGTTCGAACTTCGCGATTGGGAGTCGGTCGGAGGTTCTTTGTGCGACCCCACGGCGCGCACGAAACTTCGACCGGACGACCGGTGTCCCATTCTCGATGTGAAATAACCTTTTTCTCGCTCGTTCTCTCTCGCTCCGCAGCGAGCTTCGTCGGCCCCATGTCTCTCGCACTCGCGTCGAAGATTCGCGAGGTTTCCCATCGTCTTAATCTCGAAACTCATTTTTACGATTGTGCCGCACACGGGGCAGTTAAAAACGATCGTAAGTTCACGGGCTTGCGATATAGCTCATGGAATAATATATCTTCGCGTTATTTCGCTTCTACGCGAGCCCCGAGGACGGTGTCACATCGTTACGACGTCTCTGAGAGTGACGCTCGCTTTTCTCCGAGACGCAAACGCAGACTCGAGAAATTCGAGGTGCACATTGGAAGGTCGGTCCACGAGAACGTCGCGCGTTTGTCCCTTCCAGCTATACGGGAGTATAACGAAGAAACCCAAAGTTGAGACACGAAGACGAGTCGCAATGAGAAACCCTTCGGGCGCAATGAAAAAAACATTTTCATAGTTAACCATTTTCCGCACTTTGCTTTAATAACGGAACTAAGAGAGAAAATAAAATGTTCAAGTTATCTTTTTTCACAAAAGAATAAAAAATTTTAGCCAACTGTCGGGTTGTTGAGAAAACTTTTTTTTTATTTATTAATTTTTTTTTTTTTTTGAGGTCTTCTTTGGCTCGTGAATAGTTGGGGGGAACGGTTTTTTTTTAATGAAGAGTGAGTTGAATTATGTTTGAAAAGTTGGTTGAAAGTGCAATTGGAAAATTACTTCGCTGATGAAACGAGTAATACAGTCTGACAAGTGTGGCAGAGATTAATTTTTAAACAAGATATATTAAACAATATTTTTAATTAAGAAATTAAACGATGAAATATTTTATTTAATATATTTTATGTAAAGCATGTTCAATAAAATATTTATTATGTGAGAATTATTCTACGAATTATTTTTTCTGTGATAAAGTAACCGCAAAAAAAAAAATAAAAGAAAAAATTCCAGAGTCTAACTCGGAAAGTCAACTCAATTTCGCATCTCTCTCGAAAAAAATTCAGTCAAGGAAGCGTGGCAGGGGTGAATTTCCAGAAAAATATGCATAGCGAAATTTTCATTAAAAAATTAAGCGATAAAATATTTTATTCGATGTATTTTCTGTAAATTATATTGAATTTAATTATCCAATGGCTTACGAAAAGCTTAGAACGGATACATTTTACTGGTTTTGAGTAAGCCATGCTTTTGGGCTTCGGCTTGTGAGATAAGATTATATATCAGTGAAGAGTTTGAATATTCGCGGTAGAAACGACGCGAGTTGCGCACGCGTGACGGATCGATTATCATTCGATAATCGATCAGTGAAAAGAGCATGCGCAAGACAGACAGAGTAATGAGGCTTGGAGAGAGCTATCGTTACACGACTCGCTCTCTTTCTCCCTGGAACGCCGAAGCGACAACACCACTCGTCGCAACTACCGGTCCGCTGTTTCCACCTCGTGGCATTTCGAAGACGGGTATTTCAATCGCCCATGTACGTCGGTGGGCTGGCCATCCACACGATAATCGACTTGCCTCATCGAGTGAACGAAGATTTCCGACCCAGGGAGAAATGAGCCATCATCTTTATCACAACGGAGCGCTCCAAATTCATCCAAAATAAAAGATGAGTAATAATTTCAACTGTGTAGAATATTTTGTAAACTATCTCACGAAGATTCGAACGAGTGTGTAAATGTGTGTGTGTGGGGTATTTTTGAATGTGTGACTAACGAGTTCATTATATTATACGTTAGCATAACTTTATTGTGATTCTTTTAATGAAATTCGTTTTGTACGATCGTGCAAATAAAAACCATAATCTTACAAATTGGCGCCCAACTCGAGGCACGAAGAATTTGCAAAATAATATTAACTAATTAATTTTGTAAATTCAAGTCGAAAAAAAAAAAAAAAAAAAAAAAAAAATAATAATAATAATAATAATAATATAAAAAAAACATATACATATATATAGGTGTGTGTGCGTATAACGTATTAAATAATTTCAATGTGTTAATTTCAGAGTATTATGATGTATGGCCAATGACGAAAAAATTTATGTAACTAGGGGGGGACGTGTAGCGAAACAAAAATTCACTAATTATCGTTTTAAAACAGAAAGAAAAGGAGTCAACGCGATGCCAATAACACGTGACGACGATCGGCCAATAGGCACGGAGGGAATTCGGCGTAGAGAACTCGACATGGAACAGGAGAACTTGAACAGGCAGCGTGAGGAATTGGAGCAAATACGTCGCGACCTTGAGGCTCAACGCGAGCTAATCCAACGAGAACAACAAATTCAATCGACGCAATCGGCGACTGTAGTAAGAGAAAATATTGAAACTCGAAGCGGGGTAAGTGAAGAAATCGCAGCAATTATAAGTAACGCGCAAAATTATCGTGTTGAGATTACCATGCCCACGTTTAAAGATGAGAGTAATAAAAATCCAGCTGAATTCTTAGAAGAGATGGAAAAATTTTTTAAAGTAAAAAATATTAAATCGGATCAAAAAATGATAATTGTTGAACACGCGTTGAATGGTCGTGCGAGCCTTTGGTTTGAGACACAATCAGCTTTCGAAACGTATGAGCAATTTAAACGAGATTTTCTTGATGAATTTTATTCTATACCAATACAAATTCAATTCAAAAATAAATGGCGTGAGCGAAGATTTAATTCGCAAAGTGAATCCCTACAAACTTATTATTATCAACAGGTAAAAGACGCGAGATATTTTATTCCGCAAGTAACGTCGTATGAAATGAACTATAGTATAATTCAACAATTTCCGTTATGGGTGCGGGATACGTTGTCTACCGTGGATTACAGTCAGAGCAATATAATCGGACGGACTCTAGCTAACCTTGATTCGTCTCGCAGAGAGCGCGAAAGAAATCGCGAAACGAAAACATTCAATAATAACGTAAACTCGAAACCATTCGTTCCATCTATAAGACGAATAAATGTCGCGCCCAGATACGATAATAATTTCAATCGAGGAAGCTACGGTAATTCTCGCGCTGTTAGGCCCCACAATAGTCAGCCTTGGTCATACAATAACAACAACACTGGATCTCACAATCCCAATCCATACGTAAACAGACTCGGCAATTTACCTGATACCCGATATCCTCCTCCGGTAGAGGCAACACCGATGACTAATACTATTCGTGATTTAAATACAAATGCCCCAGTCCAATCGACGAATTATTTAAACTAAAAATCGATGCGTTGCGTACAGGTCAAGCGACGCGTCAGGATTTCGATTTTATAGATGACCTGTCACAAGGTATCGACGGTGAGATAAGCACAGTGGATAATAATTCATACGTATCCCCAATAAAATGTCCTCATTTAAAGGTTAATATTTTTCAAAAAACTCGAATTGTTTTAATGGATACGGGGAGTCAAGTCAGTGCGATATCGGAAGAATTTTATAGAGAACTAACCGCGAAAACAACTTTGCCATTGTTACCGGTATCGAATCTTTCTGTAACTACTGCAATCGGAAAAAGATCAACAACGATAAAACACCAAGTATATATTGAGGGTGAAATTGACGGAATAACTTTTCAATACCCATTTTTAATCGTGCCATATCTCACTTCGGCTTTAATTTTGGGGAATGACTGGATGTCTCGTCATCAAGTAGTCATTAGCTATAAAAATCGTACAATTGAAGTAACGGGAAAACGTCTTTCGGATTCGACGGTAGTGTTCGAACGAGACTCCTCGGAAACTTTGCTTTGCACACGACAAAATCACGAAACTCACATCTTCATAATAAATCTTCACTCAATGTCTATTGAGAGACAAAATGAATCAATTGAGAATGTAAAAGAAGTAGTAGCAACCAATGATGTTGAATCAACCCTGATTTGGCATAATCGACTGGATTCGTGTGAATTGGTGAAGAATCATGAAGATGAAAACAGTTTGACTGAGGTTGCTAAAAATAAAAGAATTAAAACGATTAAAAACTCAGAGATGACTGTGAGACGAGAAAAAATTAATGAAATTGAGACGGTCGTTGGCAAGGACGAATTTTCCGATGAGACTCGTGCGATCGCGTGTAAACTAACATTACTGACCGATTCTGAGAAAAAAATTTTCGTAAATGTAATGCGAGAGTTTCGAACGTTATTTTCAAATAAACCAGGTTGCGCAAAGGGGTATGAGCATAGATTAAAATTGACCCATGACTATCCCAGTATTAGGCACACGTACCCCATTCCACGTCAATTACGAGAACCAACGAAAAAAGCCATAGAGCAAATGCTAGAAACGGGAGTTATAGAACGAGCAGTTAGCCACTATTGTAATCCTTTACGAGTTGTCTTAAAAAATGACGGATCGGTGAGAGTGTGTTTGGATGCGAGATTTATAAACAAAGTTATCGAAAATGATCACGAAGCACCGCCTTTAATGAACGATTTATTACAAAAATTTCATGGAGCATGCTGGTTCTCAACCATTGATCTTACTCAAGGTTATTGGCAGGTACCGTTACACAAAGATTCGCGTCAATATACTGCGTTTTTGTTTGATTCGAAATTATATCAATTTTGTAGAGTTCCATTCGGTCTCAAAACCGCAGGCAGCGGATTTATACGTGCACTTAGCTTCGCGTTACAAAATGAATTCGATGTATCAATTTCTTGTTATATAGACGATATTTTGATCGGGACGAAAACGTTTGACGAACATATTCGAGTGATGAGCGGAATTTTCAAAAAATTATCGGATAATAATTTCACGTTAAAATTATCGAAATGTTTATTTTTTCAAAAACAAGTTTCTTTTTTGGGGTTTATAGTGTCGTCAACGGGAATCGAACCGGACCCTAAGAAGCTTGAAGCGATATTAAAGTTCAGTGAACCGCAGAACCAAAAGCAACTGCAACAATTTATGGGTGTCTGTAATTACTATAGGCAATTTAACGTTCGTCACAGCTACTCTATAGAGCGACTCAGGGAACTGTTAATGAAAAATAAAGAATGGAATTGGACACCCGCACATACCGAGGCTTTTGAAACGTTAAAGAAGGATTTTACTAATTGCATAAAATTAAATCATATTATACCGGGAACGCAATTTCGTGTCCAAACGGATGCTAGTGATCGTGGTATTTGCGGCATACTTTATCAGATAGACGAAAGAGGGAATCATTATGTCATAGATGTGATCAGTCGTTGTTTGAATCGCGCTGAATTAAATTATACGACTACTGAAAAGGAATTGTTAGCTATCGTTTACGCGTTACTAAAATTCCGAGTATATTTAATTCACACGGATTTCATCATAGTTACTGACCATCAATGTCTCACTTTTTTGCATTCGGCTAATTTTCAAAATTCTCGGATAGCCAGATGGAGTTTGCTGTTACAACAATATACCTTTGAAGTTAAGCATTGCCGAGGTATCGATAACATCGTCGCGGATTTTTTTAGTCGTCATCCAGAAGGAAAATTTGTTGAAGAAAACAGAGATAAATTAGTAATTTCATTGTTGCATCAATCGTTTTTACCGAATGTGGTGAGTAATCGCGAGGATTCGCCTCTATTGATGATCGCTCTAATGGAAAATGATAAAAACGTAGCACGTAATTTTGGTGAATTAGAAAAGTTGCAGCAAGAAGATCAAATAATTCAAAAGAGCCTTACGAATTGTGACGTAAATTCCGGTCAAGATCGTTTTTATAAGCATAAGGGTATTATTTTCCATAAAAACAGAGCAAGTTCAGAATGGCAAATAGTTATCCCCGAGAAAATTCAGCTACAATTAATCGCGGCAATACATGATAAATTGGGTCATCCGGGAGTTTTCAAAACGTTGAATCATTTGAAAAAATTTTATTATTGGAAATCGATGTCGAGACAGGTGAAAAATTTTATTCTTCGGTGTGACCTTTGTCAACGAGTAAAGTATCTCACGATCCCCATGGAAGGGGAATACAATTTCGTCTCGTCACAATGTCCCAACGAACTCGTAACCGTGGATTTTTTCGGTCCCCTACCGACGGGTAGAGGGGGAGTGCAGTATATCTTCGTAATGCTTGATGCATTTACGAAATATGTAACTCTTTATCCGATAAAAAATGCAACGGCTAGAGTTACCCTTAATAAGATATTTAATCAATTCATCCCAAAATTTGGAAAGCCCTGTAGAATATTATCAGATCATGGTACCCAGTTTACATCGCATTTATGGAAAACGAGGTTAGAAGGGGAAGGTATTCGAGTTTTGTATAGTTCTATTCGACACCCGCAATCCAACCCCACGGAAAGGGTAATGCGCGAGCTCGGCCGTTTGTTCAGAACGCTCTGTGCCGACAAACACACGAAATGGGTAGAATTCATTCCTAATATAGAAAAAGTACTTAATATTACGGTACACCAAAGTACGGGATTATCGCCGCACGAATTACACTTTGGAACACCGACCCAAGAAGAACTTCATAAATGCATAAAAATTCCCCACGCCGAAACAAAATCTCATGAATATTTAATAACTATGGCTCGAGATAATTTAAAAAAGAATTTCGAAAAACGAAAAAAGTCTCAAAAAAACGTTTCGAAGGTTGATCTTGTTGTTGGTGATCTGGTTCTTTTGCGCGTAAGGCACCTATCAAATGCAATGGATAAGGTTATAAAAAAATTTTTCCACCTCTTCGAAGGACCGTACAAATTAATGCGCCAAATTGGTGAAAATGCTTTTGTGCTTGCTGATCCCCGAGACAAAATGAAGGAAATTGGTACTTATAATCGCGCGAATCTTCGCAAGTATTACGAAAAAGTTTGAACGTTGCTCCAGTCCTTGCAACGCTCTATTCAAGTTCTCTGTGACGAGTCAAACCCATTTGATGTGATTCCACGCGAATCGAATTTGACAATAGGTATAAGGAATGCCTGAACGACAATATAATGTTCTATTTTTTTATGTCAAAATATATTATAGCTATATCAAATGCGTAGTGGTAACTGTGTAACGAAGTCTATGGACGAATGAATATAAAACGTGACAAAAGGTATAACTTGTACCGGAATGACAGCTTTTCTTTTTGTTTTTTTTTCTCTATGTGCTGGTCATATAAAAAATAAATAAAACAATTTGAGTAGAACTAGTGACAAAATTTATGAAAAACGTTATAACGATCTTGTAGAATGACATTGCAAGTGAAAAGCCGTATAAGGTAAAGCTATGATTGTCGAGTATAATAATGTCAATAATAATTGAATATTCGGATAAAAAGTTATTGTAGAAAGTGTATGAAATTTCGCGTAAAGGATGTGTGAATTAGAATGTAAAATGAAAGACATGGTAAATGGAACTCGTTTGATAGTATGGTGTGTTTATGCTATCCACCCTTGACGTGGGGTTTAGCATAAAAGGGGGGGTGTTGTGAGATAAGATTATATATCAGTGAAGAGTTTGAATATTCGCGGTAGAAACGACGCGAGTTGCGCACGCGTGACGGATCGATTATCATTCGATAATCGATCAGTGAAAAGAGCATGCGCAAGACAGACAGAGTAATGAGGCTTGGAGAGAGCTATCGTTACACGACTCGCTCTCTTTCTCCCTGGAACGCCGAAGCGACAACACCACTCGTCGCAACTACCGGTCCGCTGTTTCCACCTCGTGGCATTTCGAAGACGGGTATTTCAATCGCCCATGTACGTCGGTGGGCTGGCCATCCACACGATAATCGACTTGCCTCATCGAGTGAACGAAGATTTCCGACCCAGGGAGAAATGAGCCATCATCTTTATCACAACGGAGCGCTCCAAATTCATCCAAAATAAAAGATGAGTAATAATTTCAACTGTGTAGAATATTTTGTAAACTATCTCACGAAGATTCGAACGAGTGTGTAAATGTGTGTGTGTGGGGTATTTTTGAATGTGTGACTAACGAGTTCATTATATTATACGTTAGCATAACTTTATTGTGATTCTTTTAATGAAATTCGTTTTGTACGATCGTGCAAATAAAAACCATAATCTTACAGGCTCGAACGACTGTAATTTGTTCGAGAGAGATGCTAAATTGAGTTGTAGTTTCGAATTAGACTCTGGAACAGTTGTTTTTTTTCTTGTTTTTTTTG
Organism: Diplazon laetatorius; assembly: GCA_963662125.1. NCBI lineage: Eukaryota > Metazoa > Arthropoda > Insecta > Hymenoptera > Ichneumonidae > Diplazon > Diplazon laetatorius. Next base: position 5,226,485 of record OY759158.1, on the reverse strand, counting down.
TGACTATTTTGTCGCGGGAAAAAATGTTGTAAATGCGTTAGTTGTATTTGCAGTCGCGACGTGAGTCGTTGGTCCGTGTACCTCGGATTTTTCATTTAACTCCGGCAGAACCTTTAAAACCTTTTACAAAAGCGCATCAAGCCAAATCCTTTTTACGTAGGTCGCGAGTCCCGCGTAAAAAGCTTGCAACGAAGAACGTAGGGCAAACAGTGAAACGTTGGGAACGAATCCCTCGTGTGGCTCGTTGGCTACGTCGACGGTCGCTCCATTTGTCGAACCGCATTTAACGACTGTTTTACGGTCGGTAAAATCGTGCTACACGCACGGTGGATTATTCTGGAACGTGGATTTTCGGATAAGACATCCGAGGGATGATGGTAAAACTTGAATGAGCGATTTACTTGACAGCCACGAATGAAACCACGAAGATTTATTGAAAGAAACCAAAGACGAAGATTCGTCTTGATGTCAAAGTGTTCATACGATTTGAAAATTGAAAAAAAAAAATGTAGGTATCGATCGACTTGATTATAGTGTGAATTAGCAATTTTAATTATTTTTTTGGACTCGATTGATCGATATTTATTGGACTCCGATTTGAACGATCGAATGCATGTGACATGCTATTTTTATTTCATTGCACGCAGCTTTATGCTTGCAATAAAATATGTTTCAATTCAATATGTTATTGATGAACAATTTCGATTATTTATTCGAGACCAATTCGATCGATATTCATTTGATTCAGATTCGAGTGATCAGATATATGCGTGTGATAATATTTATTTTAATGCAGGCCACTTAATGCAACGACCTCAGACGTATAAAGTGACGATTCAAATTATTTTGTGAACTTGTTCGATGATTATTAATAGGACTTTGATTCGGGTGATTTAATCGATATGTGCAATATTATTTTTTTGAATATTTTCCTACGTATTAATATTATTTACAAATATTCATTATCAATGCATACACAACCTCCACAATGCACCATCCGGTCTCATTTTTTCGCATTTTTTTTTATTCTCCGACACGGAAAGAAAACTCTCGCAAACAACAACTCGATCCATATTTATTTCGGACAACGTTCGAAATAACGATGTTTAACGAACCTCGAAAGCTCGTCAACGTTTGTAAAAATAATAAAAATTAATTAATTAAAAAAAATAATGTAATTATCATGAAAAGAAAAACAAGCGAAGATCACTATAAAATTTTACGTGAAACGAATCGTACAAATTTTACCGTGAAACGAAACGAAAATACATTGACATTTTATCACATAAATGGAAATGTTTTTTTTCATTTGTTCGATATTATTTTTTCAATCCTCGTCACTCTCTTTTCGCTTTTATTCTTCAGCCATGAAGGTGACGAGTAACATTCGTTTTATATTTTTTTCCATCGGTGTTACCAATTATAGCCTTCGGGTGCGTATAACGAGTTCGTCATTGTTTTATTCAGTCGAGTTGCATTTTTATTGAACATTTCCATAACTTCCCTCTCAACCCCATTCTCGAGTTGTGGTATCGTTCGTGATTGTGACGAGAATTACGGCTTCCCATCACCCATTGATGTGTCTTTAACCATTTTATTTTCATTTTTCATTTTCACAAAAATAATTGACAATTACGAAATTCCCCGTTGAATCCACGTTTTGAGGGGTCGTGAATCAGCAACCCCCCTGCGTTTCGTCGAAGCCGAGTAACCCAATGCAGATTGAATGCGACCATTACATTTTCTCGTGACATCCACTCAACGATTTCCCAATCAGTTTTTGTAAAGCAACCAATTTTCCAGTCATTACTCAAATAAGATTGTACCATAGGTTTCATCCCCCATAATGAGGCATTCGCTCTAGAAAAAATAAATAAATAAGGAAAAAAAAATATTTTCCCAACGTCGTCGGTGAATCTAATAACATCGAGTGTTGCATTCTCGTTGTAGCTTGAGTACAAAGCTTTCGCTTTGACGAACAAATAAGAATCTTTTTTTCTTTTTCTTCTGATTACTTTTTTTTTTCTTGCAAAGGTTACAGCAGCCAACGACGTTAACTAGTTGAACGACGGCAAAAAAAAAAAATAGCCTTGTGCGAGACGTCGTTTCATCGGTTTTTTAAATAAAAATTGATAGAACAAAGACGAAGAGAAACCCGACGTAGTTTCCGGTGTGTTTCGAAGAGCCACACGGGAGACGGGAACAAACGTGGTTCTGACATTTTTCCTCCGGAGAGATGGAAAAGGACATTTTTTTTTCTCGGTGAAGTACGCGCTGCGCTCACTCATGAGCCAACCGTCAACCCTCCCCCCCCCCGCCCTTCCTCACCCATGGCACGAGCATAGGGGGGGGGGGGGAGGCACACGAGCGGAAGCAAAGATGAAGAATGGTGAACGGCGCGTGATGGCATAACAATAAGTCACGACGCCGTCGGCAAATAGTCGTCTGTCGTCGTCGTCGTCGTTGGAGACGTTGAAGACGGAGGAACGCGCACGCGCCCCCCGGTCGATAAGTCTTTTTTTATTCGTCGACGGTGAAAATAAAAGTAATAGCCGTTGGAAAATGGAATAAAAATGAAAAAATAAAAAATAAAAAAATACGAAGAAAAACGAAGAAGAGAAAGAGAAAGAACAAAATTGGGTGCACGGGTGACGACGTTATGCCATGCTGCTATTGAAGAATCTAGCACCGCGATGTTTCACAGTGTTTTCTCAGATTCGACAATCTGTGCCGATTTGTCGAAACTATTTTTTTCTTTTGGTATTATTTCTTTCTCGATGATCTGAAATTTTCTGTGCTTCTTTTGAATTTTTCAACCCTCGAGCGTTGTTTCATCCTCGCTAATAACGCAATAGCAAATTATCAATTATTTTACTATGCTAGTGAAAAATCGTCGATCGGTAATCTTTCAATTTTTTTTTCCATCAATCACCGATCATTAAAAAAGACGCTTCGGTAAGACCGTAATTTTTCGTTCGACCATTTAAAAAAATGACGCTTCGTCGTAAATATCGTGATAATGATTATTCTCTCGAGACATTCGATTTTTGGGTACCCTCATCGGATCGTTTGTTTTTTTTTCCTCTCGCGCCTTTATATATTCAACGATCCAACTTTTTCCCTTGTCTACTGGCCTTCCTTCTTACTTTTATTTCCATCTCTTTCAGCCTCTATCTCTCTCTCTCTCTCTCTCTCTCTCTCTCTCTCTCTCTCTCTCTCTCTCTCTCTCTTCCTCTCTCTCTATCTCCTTCCATCTCACGCCCGTTCGTCTTTCGACGATCTCTCGACGTGCTGCTCTCAGCGCAAAAGTACTCTAAGCCTTTGCCCGTCCGGTACCCCTCCCCCCCTCACCCCTCGCTCACCCCTCTCCTGCGCACTTGGAACGAAATCCTCGTGCAGGTTCGGAACGAGGATTCTTATCGGCGCCTAGACTATTCCCGCCCGCACACAGCACTGTACCCACTATTCCACCTCCCCCACCCCCCTTCCAACCCGTCCGGTTCATCGTGCCGATCGGAAAGTTCGGTAATACGTTCCAAGACTGCGGGATATCGCCGAAGACTCTTCCCACTTCTCCAAAACGTCTTACGCTCTGGCGCGCAATCCCAACGATCTAATGGATAGTTCGGATAGCGATAAGTATGTTTGGAAACCGCTACACCCCCGCACTCCCTTTTTTTTATTTCATGCCCCTGCCAGCTCCTCCCCCCTCCCCCCACTCGTCCGTTCCTCCATTCCCAGATCGTTATCTCTTTTGAACGACTATAACCCTTCGAGAGTTGCTCACACTCTGCAACATACCCTCTTCGACATGCTTGATCAAATTATTGTATTTTTTTTTTTTCATTCAACGTACAGCATATTGTGCCAATTGATGTCATTGATTAAAAATGAATTATAATACAATACATCATCGAGATTAATCAATTCCATCAATGCGATTCTATATTTAATCCATACGGCGAAATCTCATTGCAATCGAAATGTTAAAAAAATTGACGTCGTCAACCCATTAGCCGTAAATTCGTCACCCGACTTTGAAAATCACGCCTTGCTGGACGAAATATCGAAAAGCTGGTAGTCCGATGGACCCGTTCGAGCTGATTTCAGTCTTCCATCTGCGTAACAACAAACTACCTTCCCGGGTCTGCCACGAGACCGACGATGGTAACGGACAGGGGTCCAGTCTGGATGGTGCGCACGAGCCACCCTCTCCCATGGCTTGTGCGGCTACATGGAAATACCGTTGCACGGATTAGTCGAAAACCAACAAATTTTAACGCTCGAACAGCCCGTGTGCAACGTTACACGAGTTACACAGATGTGTACGTTAGATGGGATCCACGAACACACACAATGTACTTGCACATATAGCGGTACTTACGAGCCAACGTTCCAGGGTCTGGTAGTGGCGGCGGGGGGAGGTAGGAGAGAAAGGGAAGGGGTAGGTTTATCGTTTCATTGTGCCCAACGTTGTGCCGTGGGATTTAGTTGAGCCGGGTCCGAGAGAAGTAAGTTCCGTGCACAACTTGGCCGACAGCTTCCTGATTGCTAGTTAGTCTGTGTGTAATCGCGTCCACTCTGCTTCCGACCTTCGTTTCGTCTCCCTCGCGCTCTCACGGTTACCTCGTTCGTGCTTTCACCGCCCTCGGACTTTCGCGTCTTACTCCGTTGCGGTCACTCGTCCCACTCTCTCTTTCTCACTCTCGCAACCACGTATCTCGACGTTTTCCCAGCCCTCCTCCGATGCTCTTCACCGTCGTCGTCGTCGTCGTGTTCACGAACACGAAACCCATCGACGTGTGCGTGCATACCAATCGCACCACGCTTGGACCGACATTCCTAATTGATTTAATTAACGTCCTTTCGCAATAAACGGTAAGCTCGAGCACGTCGTTTCAATTATGTAGAACGCGTTCGACGTCTTCGTCGTCTACGTCGTCGTCGTCGTCGTCGTCGTTGACCAGTACCTCGTACATCGTTTTCGCTGATTTACCTGGACAAACTCGAACTCACGGCAATGTGCAACGACGAATGAGAGCCGCAAATAACGACATTTATATTTCGTCATCGGAGCTTCGTTCGTCGTATAACTTTGACCCATACGGGCGAAGGGGGGGGGGGGAGATGATTCGACGTTTTCACGAGAACTCGCGATCGACAATTTTGTCAAATAGTTTTGACGATTGATCGTCAAACGTCTATTGAATTTTATTCGTCTAACGATTTTTTTTTTAAGTTTCTACAATTGATACACTTGATGCAACTTTATATATTTAATTTCAATTACGATTATTGTTAAAGTTATTATTTCTTTTTTTATTATTTTTTTTTTCAATTATAAGCAAGATTGAATTCCATCGAGAAATACATTACTTATTATAAAAATGTAACCCTCAAAAAATATATGAAAAAAAATTCAATGTTAATTCCCGTAGATGAAATGGACAAATATTCGAGTGCTCATATCGCGTATCTTCCATCGCGTTTATCACGATTAGTCGCGGACAGATTTCTTCAGAACCACCAAGACTCGAATCGTCGTTTGTCTTTGCACCGATTGGTGGGTGGCACGATGACGCAAAACGGTTGAATGCGACGACGTCACGGTATTCATTAAAATCCCCTGACGAGCCGCCTTCGCGAAAATGACGCGTCAATCATTCAAAATGCAAAAACGGATGATCCAACTGCGGAATAAACGCCGGAGAAGATGTTGCACGGATTCCCGGCGCGATAAATAATGTGGACTAAGTAATGGTTAGCCGCTTAACGTGGGACTGAACTATTTAAAAGTGGAGTCCGAGATTCGTGAGCTCGAGTAAGTCATGAGGCAGCCGAGAATGGAAAAGTAAAAAATGCGAGAGAACGAGCGGGAGGTTAAGGGAGAGAGAGAGAGAGAGAGAGAGAGAGACACTCGCCACCGAGCGAAACCACGGCGCGCATTGTGCCGTAAGTAGTTCTGGTACAATGCTGCGCGCAGCCTCGAACGAGCTTCGGATTGCCCGTCGGTTGCACTCTTGACTCTCGCCGGGGCCACTGGCATTCACCGTGAGCCCGGACAATGACAAACGTTCCGATGTAAATCGTTGTAACGAAGGACGCAAGAAAACCGCCGGCTTCGACCAGCCTTGTCACTGAAAGAGTTAAAAGAGAACGATTTAATCTTTCCAACCCCAGCCCCGACCTTACTCGTACTTTACTCATTTTTATTTCTTCATTTATTTTTTCTTTCTTGCATCTCCGTTGTCTCGTGCTCATACTCCGGTGGAAGGTCGAGCCGGCAAAAATTTGTTTACTCGCAAGGTACAGCAGCCCTTTTGAGAATTTCGTGCGTTCCACGGTCCACCAAGCCGCCTTCGAGGTGCGAGCTGGAACGGTTACAATTGTTCCGACGATACTCGAGATCATGTTCAGTGAAGGATCACGAATTTCCGAAGTCACAATCGTTTACGAAAACATTTTACTGGTACGTGGTAATGATCCGGGTTGAGGTTACCATGACCTGAAATCCCGGAGATTAAGATTTGGGGTACTGTTCAATTTTTCTAGATACTTTTAGGAACCATCGTCAGCTTCTAGCGATGGATTCGTCTGAAGTCCCCTGATTTGTCATCAACTGAACTAGCATCTACGATAAAACAGCTTCTACAATTTCACATTCGTGTGACTAAGAGGAGCCACCGGGACTCCGACGCAGCGGGTGAGAACGAAGGATGGAAACTGGACTAGTCTTCGAGAGGCTCCCACCGAGATTCCAAGTCTGGAAACAGCCGTGGCGAGGATCCCCCCGTTGGTTTTAGCGTGGTCTCTCTCTCCCTCTCTCTCTCTCTCTCTCTCTATCTCTCTCTCTCTCTCTCTCTCTCTTTGCGAGGGATATGGAAGTTTGATACTCGGCATAAATCTTCGGCGGGGGTCACGGGAGCGTAGGAGGAGAATCTTGGAGGAGGTCAGGAACGGAGTTCAGAGATGAGTCGGGCGAGTGGTCCGCGGACTACCGCTGAGATGCCAAGCTGTGCCCGTCGGTATTTCCCGGTGTATACAGCCCGCGGGAGAGCCCACCAGGATGCGGTTGCAACGGTCGGGCCGGTGGCATCGCCATTAAACGCGGACCAGTTAGTTCTGTCAGCTGCCAACCGCTCGGTAAAACAGATTAATGTTAAACCGTTTCGCTTAAAACGCATCCCCAATGACACACGATTACGAAATCACGACAACCAGCGATAATCAAGATAACCTTGGAGATAACGAATAATGGAACAATTGGTTACGCGGTAAGTGTCGTGGCGAATTAGATCGCGTCGAAGTTTCCAGAAAGTCATCCAATAGTGAAGCGGATTGTCAAGAGAGAAGCTCGAAGCATGGCACTTGACGTCGTCGTCGTAGATTGGGAAGAAGACAGAGAGGATGGGAGAGGGTGGGTTGGATGAGGTTCGAAGGGCGGAGGGGGGCTTACCGGTAGACATCGAGGGCGCGAGAGATTGGCAGAGGTGTGGTGTGGGAAAGGGGAAGGGTCGGGGATTCGGCGCGGAAACCGGTCGAATGTCAGGTCGCCGAGGGACTCATGAATTTGCATAGACCAAGCCAAACATAATCTTGGCTCACACAGATGCTTCTCCCGGTATATTGCCCTTCCACAGCCGAGGTTCTCCTCCCGGCTACGTTTCTCCAGTAGCTCCCGGTCCTGTCTCTTCCGTAAACCCTTCTCTCGTTCTACAATCTTGAATTCGGGCAACTGTCTCGCCATTCCCCAGCAGCGTATAACATTTTCGTCCGACGCTGGATAGAAGATTCCGGGCAAGGACCAGGCATCTCGAAAGGACTACCTCGGTCCGTATACGAGTTTCCCAGGTTCCACCGCTTCAGGCTACCGAAGTTCAACATTGGTCTGTCCATTTCTGTATGGTTAACCGAGATCCTTGCTCGTGTTGATTTGTATCTTTGCAGGATTGACGGGTGTGTCTCGATTACCATTCGTTCACGTGCGTGTGATGCATACATAGTGCATTCATTCGTTTTACCGATGATGTTACATGAGCGAGCAACATCCTTGTTTAAGCCTAACCACTCGTACCCCGAGATTCGTAAGGACAGCGGTTGTGTGTCCGGTTGGTACGATGGTCGAACGGGGCAATGCACAGTCACCAATCACACGAAGCAGCAACCCGACCTCCGAAGGTGGAGAAGGTCGAGGCGGGGAAGGAGGGCGGGGGGACAGTTTGAGCAGCCACCAACGTTCGTGCAGCAAGCTTCCCCCGTTGCGCGGGGGATATAGCGAGTGCAGATTGGGCTGTTTAATCACTGGTTAGGAGCGCACGGGGACCTTCGAGGGCAATCAGCCTGTTTGTATTTGCACTCGGGTTTACGGTGGTTCAACTAGAAGCTAGCTAGCTCGCTGGTCTACAACCCTGTGCAACCTGGCTCAAGGCACAGACACGGGCGCGTGCTCACCTCACCCGTCTCAAGAGTCACCCCGCTCAGGCTTTTCGTCCGACTCACTCGCTCTAACCGTTCACGTTCCAACGGCTGTGTTCCACCAAGGCTTCGGTCTTGCTCTTACTGTCCCAGAATCTAATAAGCTTCTGCAGAGTGAAAGCTCGTGTCACGCTAACACGTAAGACAAACCCGTTGGCTCCGGGTCGTAGGTACCGAGTGTATGGAGGGTATGGGGTGGTTCCCGGTGGATCCAGTGCAACTTCCGTACAACCCCTCCCCCCGCCCCCCTCAGTTAGTGTACAGTGGATGCGAAAACATCCGGTCACGATTCCCGGATTTCTGTCTTCCAAGAACGAGTATGAAAGGGCTTTATTCTTCACGTATGTGTTTATTTAGTAGTTTTATTATTACAAAAAAAAAGTATTTCGATACAGGAATTACGTTCAACATCAACGTGGAATTCTCGCAACGCCGAATTCAATTTTCAATATGCATAACGAACGATGAAAAGTTGAAAATTGAAGACATTTTTTTTTTTTTTTTTTGTTAAAATATGGAAATCAAATAAACGAAGATTCAATGTGTATATTATCTTCTCGTTCGATTCTCTCGTTCGTTTTGTGTGTTTTACCATTTTTCGATTTTACGGTGTTGCACGTGAGTGTGTACTCGTGGCTGGTTACTTTATCGTTGTCTGGCTCTTTCGAGAGATATAAAATATGATTCACATGCAAATTCGTTGTACGTGTGTGTGTGTGTGTGTGTGTGTGTGTGTGTGTATACACGTCCGTGCGGATGGAACATCCCTTAGGCTATCTCGTTACGAATGCCCTGGGGTGAAATGATCGATCTAGAAGCAAATCGTATATCGCCGCGGAATTCTCGTCCATGGATGTGTACACCACACAGAGTTGGTTCCGTGTATTCGACGTACAGCGAGGGAATATGTGTGTATGTGTACAGTGCAATACATATGTACTTGGGCAAACGAATCTGGCAATATCCCACAGCGTTTTAACCGACCAAACGTCGTTCCACTCTTCCGCCGTGTGTTTCCACGCTCGTTCGTTTGTCTCTCCCTCTCTCGGTCAACCCTTTCGCGGAATCGATGGTCCAGCGGTGAATCGCGGAATGAAACGATTACACGAGGGGAGGGGGCGGGCTGGAGGATCATTTTTATTTATTTCTTTTTTTTTCATTTCAGAGAATTAGAGAATCTGCCTGGACGATCAATCGATCACGTGAAAACGAGCTGGACCGAGTTCCCGGGAAAAAAAATTTGGGCGAACCACGAACACCGCGCGAGGGAATTGTGAAAAATGAATCAGCGAAGAAAGATTGGTTTTTTTTTTTTGTGAATGATCATTTTATAAATTTTGCAAATTAATTTTTTGGTCAATTTAGCTTAGGGAGCGTTCAATCGACTAGCGTTTAAATTTTTCCGTAATTACGATTGCAGATGGAATTAATTTAAAAAATGTATTGTATATAATATATAATATTGGAATCATTATTATATAATAATAATGAAAAATACATTTACAATTATTGAATTGTAATCCAAATTGGAAAAATAAAATTATTATTTGTAAGTTTGTCATATCGATTTCAATAAGACAATTCATTGTATTATTATTATCATCATCATTATTATTATGTGGAATAAATTAAAAACTGATAAAAAATAAAAAAATTATGAAAAAATTCGTTATCTCATTGCCCGTTGACCCAGACAACTGACCTCCGATAGTACCAAAACGTTGATGAGCAAACGGGAAAACTGAAGAAAAAAAAACGCGACGATCCACTGAAGTATAATAAAAACGAAGAAGATGAAAAAAGAAAAAAAGCAATCTCGTTGTTCGTGCATTAACCACGAAGTGGCTGGGCGTCGTGTGAATCAGTCTGGTGTAAGCGCGCGAGACCCCGACGAGGTTCGGATGAGAAAGTCGAGAGCCACGGACACGGAGAGCAGCGGTGCGGCGTCCCAACGGTCTCGGCCACCGTGAGACGCGCGCGAATGCAACACTTAATTATTCTATTACCGTCGCACGATAGTCTCGACCCGGGTTCACCGTTGCCCGCGCGCCAGGTGAGTCCGAGAGTCGTCCTCCCCCGGGACGGGTTCACACTTCCGACACCAAATACGCCGACTCGTCTCGACTATACATAAATTAGCGAACGCTCACACGACCACTTCCAACTGGGTCGCCCGTGCTATTTGTGGGCCCAGACGCGAGCGTGGATACTGCATCGAGCTTAAAGCGACTTCATGTGTGCGACCCTTACGGACCGAGTTCTCTCGGTCTCGCACGCGGAAACGTAACACCGCGCGACTCGTGCATCCGCATTCAACCGTGCTGCACTCACGAGCGTTTGTGAGAAAAAATAAAAAAAATAAAAAAACATCAAAAATTCCGACGAAAAGTTTGTTGTACGAATTTATGGAAAATAGATTTTAAAAATGTATTGTCCTTGCGATTTTGAGAAAGTTGGATTGTTGGCGAGTTAGTTTATTCGGAGATGAATCTAGAATCAAAATAACTCGAATCCTACATTAAAATTTTTTATTTCCAGCCTCTATTTCTCAAATATTAAAATAATCGTTTTTCATACATTGTAATTTTTTTTTTGTTCGAATAAAATTTTGTTTTAATTTTTTTATTTATGTATTTTATTCTGTGATTCCTTGCAGTACGCTATATATATATATATATATATATATATATATATATATATATATATATATATTATCACCCTAATATACTAATATAGTGAAAAAAATATATCTAAACTATATATGCGACTGGGCATATGTGGCATGTGTATACATTTTATATTTACTATACATAAACTATATCGTGTATATATATATATATATATATATATATATTTTTTCAATGTATAGTCCATATATAATCTGTATATAGACTATATATGGACTGTATATAATTTTTATACTTGGGTATTAAGGTGATGGAAGACCTATTCGAGTGCGAGAGAGACAGCGCCATCGGCGCTCGCTGTGGAGCGACGGAGACGGCGAGAGTTTATGTCTTCCATCGTCTTAACATAAACTCATAGTCACGTGACAAGTGCTCGGAAATGCAGTCGGACCTCTTCTGTGTGCCACGTCAGCCTCTGTTGGAGTTTTCTCTTTCTCCCTCTCTCTCTCTCTCTCACGTCTCATACTCTCAAGTCGCGATACGACCGGATGCAGCACCTGTTTTCACCAGAAACCGTAAGATTATCGATGACATTTCCGTGGCAATACGGCTGATCGAATTTTCGCGAATCCGCACAGAGTCGTTTCGTGCTCGACGCTCCAAATTCTTCGAAATCTCCCACGATCCCGTAACCCACCCTCTCGACCCTCGCTCCTCCGCTTTTCCGATACACCCGCGAGCGCGACTGAATTTCTCAAACAGCTACCCCTGCGGCCGCATCGACCTTTGACGGCTATTTCGTGTGCTGTTGCTTCGATCCGGAACTAAAAGCTCTCGAGAACCCACATCCAATCGTTCGCACATCCACGTCTTCACATTCGGCGAAACGAAATCCAAGCAAAAATCACGAATACCCTATTATTTTATTTTGTGTTTTTTTTTTCTGATTTGAAATTTTTGACACTCAAATGAACTTTCGAGATTCAATTATTTCAGTTCATTTTTTTACTTCTTTTTTCAAATCATAAACGCCCAAGATATTTTTTTTGTTGTTGACAATTATTATTTTTTGGTATTTTTTTTCAATTTCTGTTTTTGTGCAACTTCGAAATTTTATAACTCGAATGGCCTTTCGAGATTGAATTATCAGCCTTCATTTTTTTGTCTTCTTCTTTCAAATCGTAACGGTGGGGCAAACGTCCAATGTTTTTTTACGATTACCTTTTTTTTCGTCCTATGGGGCTCTGTCCTATGGGGTTTGTAGAATCATCTGAAAAAGAATTGGTTTCATCCGATTTAATTCTAATTTTTTTTCACGTGAAAACAAAAATTGTTGTATGACGATAAAAAAAATGGTGGAACAGTTTTTAGAAGGCCGAGGGAGTGGGGGAGGGAGAGGGTGGAGGGTCACGAAGGCATCGAGCAGGAAATTAGATAAAACTGGAATGAGATAACCGAGCCTCGAACGAGCACCATGTACCACGTGGGCGCGTAAGCGCGAGGGGGGCGGGGCAGGGGTCGGACGCATGGGGGATGAACTGTCGAGAATAAGAGAGACCGATGAAACGACGAAACGCGCAATTTCCCCGAAGCCTACGTTTTATTTTCATTTATTTTTTTTTATTTCGTACTCACAGATACCGTTGTTATACTCGCCATATCAGTAATTCCATTACTGATAAACGCTTTCGACGTTATATTTTCCTTTGTCGACGAACAATTGGCCCACGTCCAGACGAATCAGCACAGCTAGTTCAGCAGAGGATGAAGGGGGGGGGGGGAATGCATGTTTCGTTCGCTAGGCTCTTACGGTTATTCGACTGACCGAATTTTTTTTTTTTTTTTTTTCAATATCTATATAACGCGAAATTGTATAAAGTGCTTGGGCGGCTCACGTACCGGACCGTGGCTCGACATATCGTTTGGTACACACACACACATGCACATATAGCGTTATAGAACGCGTAGACGATACGCGTACGGTCTGGTTCTGTATAATCAAATCCCATAAACATCAAAGCTTCGCATCGCGTTTTCTCCATCCGTTTCTCCGTGTCTATCGGAGTAAGCGGAAGGGGGTGGAGGAGGGAGGGGGGAGGGGGGAATGGCTCTCGACTTGCCGTGGCATGTACCTACCCCTGGCTCGTCGTGTCCCAATCGCAATCCCCCGGTAGCCCACCCTTGAGCCTTAGGTACTGAAATAGACTCGTGTGCGCATTCTGTTTCTCGAAGCTTCTGTATTTCGGTCCCCCCCCCCCCCACTATCTTGGGAGATTGTACACTCGGCTCGGTTAGAATTTACGTTACACGATATCACGAATCCCCGAGCTTCACCGTTGTTTCGTCATGCGATTACTCACCCAATCCCCTTCGTGCTACGATTATTCGTTATTGAAATTTCGAACAAAATTATCAGGCTTGCGTTATTTCTTTATTTTCTTCTTTTATTGAGAAAAAGAAAAAAATTACATACGTTTTGCTTGCTTTTTTTCCTCATTTTAATTTTTCGGTTTTCACGTCGTATAAGATATTGTAATATGTAAATATCTAGACATAATAATATGTGTATTTGTTTCATAAAAACGCTCAAGATAAATTCTCACAAAAAGCTTTCATTCTCGGGTTGAAAATTATGATTATTATTTCGTTAAATTATATTGGGATATTTATTTCTGAAAAGGTATATCTATAAACTTTAATTCGAGCTCTGTTTTATCAAATTTAATTTTTTTTATTGCCAGGGTCATGATTTTCGAATAAATTTCATCAAAGGACTTTTTTTTCACGAGTATATTCAACTATCGCCAAAATATATTCATAAAAAATTTATGAATATTATATTCAAAAATTGAATCACAAGCCCGACGGTTCAATAATGATCCATAACATTTTTCAGATTAAAAAAAATTATACATTTACTATATTTTTAACAAGCACGGTCGATTCGAGCCTCTTATTCTTCAGTCATGAGGTGCAAAGAAAAGAAAAAAGCGTTTCAAGACTCGAATTAATTACCACCAGCAATTTAATTATTTATCACTCCAGGGAAGCATGTAGGTCGCAACTAATTCTGCAGAATTCCAACTATCTTGCAAGACGCGAAACGCTGACGTATTCGTGTATCACGACAATAGCCCCGTTCAATAATCGTAACGCCCGAGCATCAATTTCGAACGGTTTCAAAGCTCAACCGCAACAAAGCCCCCCAAAACGCATAAATGCTTGGCCCCGTGGTGCCAGATCGTTGAGAATACGTACATCTCCACCCGACGTGGAGCGAACGCGAGTTGTAAACGCGGTATAGATAACGTTACGCGGATTTCGATTTGGCGAAGTAGATGGGTACGGGATAGGAAGAGCAATGTCGGACACGAATGTAATCGCGACCGTATACCGATTCGCTATCAGGTTCTCGGAGGGCCAGGGAGGGGGGGGCGGGGGCAACGAGATGGCAGTCGAGCAGTTTTGCGAGCACCGTGTACGAAGTGGTAGTTGACTGTGAAATGTGTGAACGATTGTGATACGACTCGAGGGAAGTATCAACGAAAGAGAGAGAGAGAGAGGGAGAGAGAGAGAGAGTCAGCATCCACCAATGCCAACCATCATAGAACTGCAGAGCTTGCACAACTATACTCTCGTGTTTATATATAAACGCACACATACACACAAATACACATGGAAAAGCATCAAGCACAGAATATACATCACAGACCCTGTTAGATGTATGTGGGGCATTCCATGTCAAATCAGACGATCGAAACTGTGACCCCTACCGATTCAATCCATAATTATTATTTTTTTTAGCTTTCATTTGACCCTAGAAACATTCGTGATTTTTTGCAGATTTTTTGGACAAGCCTACAGCCCACTAAGGAATTACAAACTGCCCTCCCAAATGACGAAAAGCACATGAACTTGTGCGTAATTGCAAATTTTGATTTTTTTTCTGTGATTCCGATAGGTGAATAAATTATGTTCGCCAAGATTTTAGAGTGCGATCTTGCATCTGTTTTTATTTTAGTTTTTGTGTTTTTTTTTTTAATAAAAAATGTTATGCATTTTTGAACTCTTTTTTTTTGTACGTGAGTTTAAAATGCGTGTTTTTTTTCTTCTTCTCTATTTCTCACGAGACGAGTAGTCCTTGACGAATATAGAAAGAAAATGTTATCATCCTCATTATTTGTTTTGATTAATCATAGAAGAGCAGTCATGAACAATACAAAAAAAATACATGAAAAAATTGCATAATATTCCATGATGAAAAAAAAAAATAGTCGTCATGAAGATCCTACTCTGGAAATTTGCTTAGCTTCATATTTCGACCTATTGAAATTATCAAAAAATACTATAATTTTCAATTCATGTCCAGGTACACTTTTCCTTACTTGGGGGTTAGTTCTTGAACTCTTCAGGGGCTGTAAGAGAATCCAAAAATTCGGAAAAACAATCACCAGTATTTTTGGGCTCGACTGAAAGCCCAAAAAAAAAAAACATATCAACCAAATCGACATAGGTCATGGTTTTCGACCGTCAGATTTGACAGGAAGCGGCCCATATATTACACCCACCGTTCAACGACGGGTCTTGCAGCCACGATTCACCGCCCTCTTCGATTCCTTATCGTACATCGAATTTCCAAAGATGCGATATACCACAGCGTGGTATACACATACGCAGGATTGGGTACTCGTGCGCAATGCACACGACCGGAAACGACCCTCGATTGGAGCGAATTGGAACGAGAGTGAGAAAGCCGGAAACCCTCTCGACGGCACGGCCACCCCATCAAAAGCGTTTATGGTTGGGGAATAAATACGCCGAACCCGCGGCGTCCACGTGACTATCAAAACCCCGAAACAAGCAATTCGCAAACGAGATCAACGGTTATCCATTCTCGTCTCCGCGTCCGAATGAAGACGAGGATGACCGTGCGACGCGACAAACGAGCAATCCGTCGTTCCCGAAGATTGTTCGAAATTTTGCGATCGTGTTTGTTTTGAAAATGAACGCCATCGAATTCCCAATGAATGCATTATATATTTTACATATACTTTCATTAATCGTACGATAAAATTTTGATGAAAATTATTTAAATATCATATTATATTTACATCATATAAAATATATAAAAGTTATTGTGTTTAAAGAAATAATTGTTTCTCGACATGGACTTGGAAGACATCACTCTGTTTGGAAAACGACATTTTTATTTTCATTTCTTACGATCTCATTGCGTGTTTTTTCCTGAAAAAAAAACTTTACAATTTTGTTGTTTTTTTTTCGTTTTTAAACAAAAATCATTTGAAACTTACGAAAGGAGATTGGTTAATTTTCTTTGATTGTAAAACAAAAAATATTCTCATCATAAATGACTCTCGATGCTACATATTATTCACTTGACTTCATAAATATAAAAATCCACAGAATTTTGCAATGAAAAATTGAAAAATGATGAAAAATTAATTGCAACTGATTGAAATTTTTTTTTACCTATTAATCAAATGCAAAATCGAATCCGTAAAAAACGGAACCTCTTGGAACAGTTCCAATGAACTCAAGTTTTACCAGATGTCTCCTGTCAGTATATACTTCAAATGTAGGAGACGTCATAAAAAAAAATAATAATAATATAGAATCTATAATATATAATATATTTTCGTTATTATTATTGAAAATGAAAGAGGAGAGGTAAGTTTTTCGGCGAGATCGCTGACCGTTGTGAAACGACGAAAAACCGCAGTGCATGATCGCCACTAGTGGCAAGTACGTGCAACGATCATACGTCCGTGTGTGGCGTTGGCGAGAGGGGGGGGGGGGGGGGGGACGTCATCCGGGTGAAGAAAATGGTTCCGCGCCATCGTCCGAACGACCTCTCGTAAAAGTAGTTCCCACCTACGTCTCCCTCGGGTCCGCCGCAACCTTCGGAAAATTTCGTCACTTTACTGCTCTGTTTTGGTACGCACCCCCATCCCCCCTCTCTTCCCCGCCCCTCCCCACCGCCACCAGCAGGAAAATTCCGGTTCAGTCATAACTATACGTGCACCATCGTAAAAGCGAATGAAATTTCCAAAGTGATAACCACCCTCGATATATTTCGGCAAAGGAAACCACTACCGAAAAAACCAAAAACCAAATAAAAAAATACACCAATGCAGTACGTTAGTGTGTTTGCAACGGGTGCGATTCACATTTCGTGCCACGAATAAAAAAATATGTAAGTGAAAGACTCCAACGACAATTAAGAAAGAAAAAAAAATGTTCTCAGCGTAATATCCAAAATGCTTTGATAATTAATTTTACCCTAACGAAACACACACACACACACACACACAACCCAAAGATTATAGGCGTTATCACATTCCGAATCGAAACGACTGCTAATTCAATTTGTTGATTGAATTAACCAAAACAAAAAAAAATAAAAAAAATAATGAAAGTAGGTCAATTTAGGATAATGTGGTAATAATATTACGTGCAATGGCAAATGCACTTACGCGACTGGGCGAGGCGGAAATTAGCGTGAAAAATACAGGAATCCAGGTCGACGACGCAAAAAAAAAAAAAAAAAAAAAAAAAACTATTATCGCGTAACAGAGAGCGCAACAAAAAATCAAAAAAAAAAAAAGAAAAAGAAAAAAAACGGACATCCGGAACGAATATCGTGAGCGTTGCATCTGAACGTTAATACCAGGTGTAATGCCGGCATCGCGAACATTCAAGCAGCTTCGAAGTTTCCACAAGAACAAAACGACGATATCGCCACCGTTTGCCCGAGAGTTGTTTGTGTTGCACTTGGTCGACTCGTGCGTGGGTTGTGTGTGCGTGAGATGTGTATCGGTGTAAGTGGGTGGAAGCTTTAATTGGACAGAAGTTTACACTGGGAGAGAGGGGGTTGCGTAGGGGGTTGGTACGAAGCGTCGAGAGTGTGAGAGGGGTGTTGAAGTCGTCATGGTGTTGGGTCATATTCCCACGGGGGTGGTAGAGACCCCACGACGCGAGATACAACGGGCCAACACAGTCGTTGTTATCTGGATAGAAACAACAAGCCACACATCTGTGTCTAACGGAATAATCAGGCTAACACGAGACGCGGTGGAGGGGCGAGGGGGAGGGAGGAGAGGGTAGGGAAGACTAGGGGATGTACTCGTGGTGGTCGTGCTCTCCGGTACAGCTTCTGAAACTATAAACTATATAATTGTATACGCGAAATGGGAGACTTGTGGAGGATATACCGTAAGAGAGAATCCCGGGATAGCTTAGTCCGGATGAAAGTGGCGAGACGTGTACCGACCGTAGGTACACGTCTAACGAACACAATTCGCGTTATACGGCGAAGCGAAATGGGGAGGGGGGGGAGCTGGATAACCATTTTCATTGTTCAATTTGTATACCGTAAGATCGAATTTTTGAGTTGGGTGGAGTGGGTGGGACGAGGGTAGAGACTTCGCTGCTGTCTGTTTGGATTTAGGGTTCTGCAAGATGGGCCTTGGATTATTTTGACAATTTTCTTTTTTTCGGGATCTTGGCTATTGCTCGGTATTGGAGTTTCTGATACTTGACGTGGGTCTCTTTTTCCTAAAAATCAATGACTTGTTATTTTCATTATTTAAATTTTATGTTGGAGATTGTAATGTTTTTTTGGACAAATTATTCGAAGATAATTTATATTATTTAGGGCAGACCTTTTCCAGGTGACAATTTAGTGTGCTGTGAAACGTCAGTGACTGTCAGACCATTATGATGATTTTTTTTTAGGATCGCAGTCATCGGTATTGAGGTTTTTGACACCCGGTATAAGACTATTATTCCTGAAAATGAATTAC
Organism: Diplazon laetatorius; assembly: GCA_963662125.1. Classification (NCBI taxonomy): domain Eukaryota; kingdom Metazoa; phylum Arthropoda; class Insecta; order Hymenoptera; family Ichneumonidae; genus Diplazon; species Diplazon laetatorius. The sequence continues at coordinate 5,207,560 of OY759158.1, read as the reverse complement.
TGTTTATTTTGATTATTTGATTTTTGCATTGAAGATTGACATTTTTTTATAAATTTCGATAATTCATGAAATTTTGATAAAAAATTGATAAATTTGTCAAAATTATTTATTTTTAATTTATTTTTCCGGTAAATGAAAAATTGAGTAAAATTATAGTATGAAGGTTACTTAAAATGATAATATTTTTTGTTTTACAATTAAAAAAAAACGTTAACAACATTCCGTTAAGAAACAAACATAGAAAACAGACCAACAAATGGTTAACATTTTTTTATAGCAAATAAAAAAATATCCCCATTTCAAGTGACCTCAATACAATGTATTTCATTTACTTTTCATCCCGAAAAATGTTTACTTACCAAGAAAATCAATAGCAGCTGAAAACGAAAAAAAAATGTTTACTCGTTAATCAAAGACAAAATTGAATTCGTGAAAACGAAACCTATAAATATAGTTCGATTGGGTGGAAAATTTTGGACACACGGAAAAATCGAAAAACCATGACTTTTTGTTTTCAACACACCCTCTCATGTACGTAAAGTTCATATATGCGAATTGCAGGCAATAAGACGAAGCCGTAAACCCGTAAATTCGTCAACCCGAGATCACGGTTAGACGCGGATAAAGCGAAGTGCAAGAATACGCAGACGAGTAACGACATTGAGACGGGAAGAAGATGGGGCGGGGGGGGGGGTGAGTTTGGAGTGCGAGTCGGGGGTAAGCCGAGATGTATCTTCCGTAGCCCAGTGGGGTTAACCGCTCGAGCGCGATAGCATTCACGTTGGCAAACTGCGAGAACGCTCTTATTTTAATTATCCCGCGTCTCCTTAGTCTCACCGTGAGCGCTCGAGAAAGAGGAGGACTCGAAGGACTCGACGAGCTCGCGCGGTCGTGTCGCAACGTCGGCTCGAATCTCATCGTTCGTGGCGCCCTCAACGAACTTTCGTCGGGGGATCTCTCTTATCACAGTCACGTTGTCCCGTTACCGCCCCCCCCCCTCTCCCCCCTGCGGCACTATACTTGCCGAAGAGCCAAGACGCAGGATTCTCACCTCGGATTCAATTGAACATTTAACCCGAAAGTGCCCGGACTCGAGACATATTTTGCATACGCTTTCAATTTTGTCTTTTAATTCATTTGTTTGATCGTCTTGTTATTTCAGTTTTATCTTAGGGCGCATCATTTATTTCAGGACGAGTGATAGGAGAACGTGTTATTATCGGTTGAATATTTGTGGATGGGAATATTCAAATTGTTATTATTATTTTTGTTAGTATTGAATATTTGTATATTTGAATATTTAAATGATTGTTATTATTATTCAATATTTGTAAATTTAAATATTCGAATGATATTCGTATAATTGAATGAATATTATTCGGATATTTGTATTATTGAATATCTGATATTTGTTAATTTGCATAATTAAATATTAAAAAAAGAATTATTATTTGAATACTCGAATTATCATTATTTGGAATACTTGAATTATTATTATTTAGATATCGGTATGTCTTCATATTCAAATTATTATTTTTTTGCAAATTTTTGTATGCAATTAAATGATTATTACTTGAATATTTGTATAAATAAAAATATTGAAACAATTATTATTTGAAAGTTTGCATGTCTGAATATTCGAATTATCATTTATTTAAATATTTGTATGTTCGAATTGTCGTTGTTTGAATATTTATATATTCGAATTATTTAACGACAACAGAATTTGTTATCGAGTTCCACAAGTTAACTTCATGAAATATAAATTCGAAGATAATATTCCAACCCTCGTTCTCAATCTCGACGATATTATTGTCGAGGGGTTAAAAACTCGCATCTTCCCTTCTGCATTCTCAACCACGACGACAATTTAATAATTCCCAAGCGGTTCGCGAAGGGCGACGGTCTTGAAACATCCGACTTACGAGGATTATCCCACGTCCTGTACCATCGACGATTAATTATTTCTCTCATCACCTCGCGGCATCCGAACATCCCCGCAACCTCCCTCCCTCATTTTCACCCTCCGCCATCACCTCCAGCTATTTCGTTCTTCACTCGATCTCGACGAGCCACCTCGTTATTTCACCGTTCATTATTGCGAATAAAAATTTTGCCAAAGACGAATCTACTTGTATCATTACATTGCACGAAATCAATCGGTCTATCTCTCCTTCTCTCTCTTTCACTCTCTCCTTCTCCAATTGCTCGATGGTAACCCGTAAAAAAAATCTCTTGTTCGCGCCGTCTTTCTCATCGCCATCTCCTTCATTCCACAAAATTCTTAAGCTTCTCAAGCTCCATCGTTCAGACATTCAATCCCTTTTACGTGTTCAACCCCCACCCACCCTCACAACCCACGTTTCTCTCGTTTCATTTGAAAAATAATCGATAGACACCCCATTCGTCGCTCATCCCTCAATCTCTAACTCTTCGGAATAAAGTCCACCCCCCACCCCCCGTATTCCTTCGTTTGCCGACTGAAGATCCCCTCTCGTCCTTTTCTGCTCACCCCCGCCCCCCTCCTCTTCGGATGGGCGAACACAGAGCCAACGGTAATCACCGACTGTCGTCTTCGTTCGTGCATAAAGGTACATAAAGGTGCTCTGCTCCGGGAAACGTGGCGACGGACTCGCGAGTCTCACTGAGAAGGCCATCGAAGAAACGAACGACGATTATATGACGATTGAAAAGATGGTCCGAAAGACGTGGCTGACGGTTGAGGAAGAACATGAGAGGACGGTTTAATGGACGAGAGACGTGAAATAAAAGAATTAGATTGAATGGACAAAAAAAAAATAATAAAATGAAATAAAATAAAATAAAGACGAAGAAGAAGACAGGTGATCTCCTTCGATTGTCGATTAATTCGAATCTCTTGGATTTCGGCTTGAGAGTCGGGGGATGATAGATAAGGGCAAGTAAAAGAACGAGTATCCACAAAGGCCACGATGTTCCTTTTATCGAATGTAATTTTTTTTTTTTTCGTCGAGATACACGAGTAGTCGTCACGTCCTACCGAGGAATCACCGGAAAAGACGTGGAGGAGCAGCCGTCAAGGTCCCTTGAATCTAATTACCCAAAGGATATCGACGGAGCCCCGAGGCGACGGAAAAAAAAAAAAAAAAAACGCGATCGAAGAGACCACGCCTCGACCTTCCGTTGTCCGACCCTTTGACCGAAAAAAAAAAAAAAATAAAGGTCTCACGCTTCGAGAGTTTTCTCGCGTTGACGTTGCTCACGGGCGACCATCCTGAAACGAGTTGCGGATCATCGTTGTCGACGAGACATTTCTTTTTTTTCGACCTCGAGTTTTATTTAAATTGTTGGATTTCTTATGCATTTGTTTTTCTAATTTTCAATAGAATTTAAGAATATTCGGCACATTTGTAAATTTTTCTGATTTTAACATTGGACAAAACATAACAATTCGAACATTCACCCACAAGCCAGTCGACCGAAGAAATAAAAAGTAAATTTAAAAAATTTAAAAAAAATTCTAGAAACGTTTGAACCATTTTTTTCAGCTGGTATTTATTTTTCCGGTAAATGTCAAATTCCGAGGATGAAAAGTCATCACAACGCTTATCATCGAGGTCACTTAAAACCATAACATTTTTTTGTTTTACGCTAAAAGAAAAAAATAATACTTTTCTTTCGTCGGTTATCAATTATCTTCGTTAGAAAGAAGATCATAACAATTTTCGCTCAAATAAAAAAAGAATCCCCACTTCAAGTCTCGTCAATACCATCTTTTCATTCGCACATCTCTCGTCACCCTGCTAAACACACCAATCAAAACATTCTACCCACAAAACAGTCGACCTAAAAAACAAATGTCAAAAAAAAAACCAAACAAAAAAAAGAAATCTTTCCCAAACCAAAAACAAAAAGAAATTTCAACCAGACACGTGCATCATACATTCGTCTGATAAACGCGACTGATATAATCCGCAAACCCAATTCTTTCTACATTTTTTTATCATCACTTTTTCCGTCCGGAAAATTTTCGTTTGACGTGAACGAAAAAAAAAAAAAAAAACAAAACAAAACAAAACAAAACAAAACAAGCATTTAGCCCGAACGGGTTAGTGTGTCATATACCGGGTGTCGACGATACGCGCGGAGGAGTAAAGATGCGCGCAGTGTACTCCCCCCTCCCCCCCTTCACAGCGGTTACGGTAAACATTCCCCGAGAGATACGACGGGGTGGTTATGACGACGACGGGAGCTTTGCAAAAAGCTCGACGAGCGGCATCAGCAAGGTGGGGGAAGCGAGCGGAGAGAGAGAGAACGCGCGTTCCCGTGATTAGTATTGCCGGCTATATTCCGGTGACCGTTCGTCGCGGCGGATATTGCGGCAGGTCTGGCCTTGTCATACTCGCCTCTCGTCGTTTTCCCCCGTATCTTTGTTCAAGCTGCGTGCGGAATACCGCAGTTGCGATATGCACGGTTGCACGGTGCTTGCACGTTAACCCTGCTCCCCCCCCCCCTGCTCCTGCCCCTTGCCGCTGCTTCTGCCCCCCGCCCTGTTCGTCCTCCTTCATCCCCCGAACGTTTCGAGTCAGTCTCGCTTAGTTATGCTGCCGCGGGGTCATTCATTTCGACGCTCAAAGCCGCTTTGTTGCCGCTGATATGCTTCGAGTTTATCGCCGTATAACCTGCACGGCCTGGCGAGAGAAGAGAGAGAGAGAGAGAGAGAGAGAGAGAGAGAGAGAGAGAGAGAGAGAGAGAGAGAGAGAGGAAGGAGGACGAAGAGAGGGCGCAGACTAGACCAAACGTACACAGGGTATTGACATTTGCCATTCACCTATCTGCATCCCCGAACCCGCTTTCGCAATCTCTTCTAACCCCCATTTTAACCCCCATAACGCTTTGCCACATTTTGTTTCCTTTTTAATTTTTTTTTTTTTTTTGGGTTTTTTGTTTTTGTATTACTTCATTTTTTCGTCGTCGTCGGGGTTTTTTATATATATATATATATTTTTTATTTTGTTTCATAATTTTTTTCGGGTTTTCTCGGGTCCTCGTTTATCTACATCCGACGGTTGTGTTTTTGCACTGACACGTGACGTGAAATTTTTCCGGTGATTCTCGCGAAATTTCGGAGTCTCGCGATCGGGTGTTTGGGACAGTCGCGACTGTGATACGACGCGATGATTGCGTGTTTGGGATTGTTGAGCTATAACTTGGGGATTTAACGTTGGGTGCATTTTTTAATTATTATAGATTCAGAAATTTTTTTTTTTTTTTGTTTTTTTGTTTTTGAATATTTAAATTCATGAATTATTCTTCGTGTATACTCTGGACGATAATGGATAATAATAAATGGTTAATATAATATAATAATGATGTGATGTAACTTTGATACATTCATGTCTTAACGAATGTTAATTAATGATATATCATCATTATGTATTGCACATCAACTTTATCATAAAAATGAACTATTTATTATTACCATAAGAAGATATTTAAAGAATAATTGTAATAGCTATGATAAAATTTGTAACTGAGATGCATATAAGATACTAAAATTATATCATAAGAATCATATACATATAATTATAGGCAAAAATATATAATTTAGATGAGCCATCGATAAAAAAAATGGGAAGTGACACTACACAAAATGACTCGCAACTAACTCTCGATGGCCCAGATGAGCCAAAAAAAATCGTTTTGAATATTGATTTCATAAATTTTGGAAACATTCGCAATAATGAAAAATCTTTTTCCAGTTATTCCGTGGATAATTACACACACGAAATATTATTCGTCTTGACGTTGCCGCTTGTTGGAAGTATCAAGGACACGTTCGAGCGTTCCGGAAGTGAGCTTTTGAATTATGGATTTTCCGTGTGCGACGGACGCAGCCGTAAGAGTGCGTGTGCAGCTGATAAGCCAGCAGCAGTAGCTGTAGCACGTCATACATATATATGTATACACAGAGAAGCCGCGGGATGCACAAACACACACACACACACATGCAAACGGGGGTTAGGCGTGGCAAACGTCCGAGGCACGGCTCGTCGGCACGAGTCGTGCTGTTACTACTGACTGCCGTTGGTACAGCCGCGACTGAATCATTATCATGCGACTCCGAACTTGGGCAAGCGACGGGCTCCTGTCCCGACAGACGCATCTGTCTTATTGCCGCCGGCCCGGCACCCGGGATAAGCGCCGCGTCGAAGCTCCCCCTCTCCCTCTGCCGCCATGCCACTATATCGCTTCCTTGCAATTCCATCACAAAAAATTTTTCGAATACGCGACCACGAAACACCGAAATACGTTGGCACGATTGGCTTTCATAATTCGTCGGTCTTTTGGAAAATTTGACAAAAATATTTCTTTCGCATCTCATTAACGATGCACATGCAGCACCCTGAAGGGTTTTAATCGATCGAACGATATTATTTATTCATGGTGATTGTTGATATTATTTTTTTCATCAATATTAACATTTTGTTGTGTTTGATCAAATTTATTATTATAATTTTTTTTTTCAATTTCTCAGAGCTCGATATAATTTTTTCTACTTCAGTTTTGTTATTTGAAAAATCTCATCATTGTTTTTCATGAACGTTAATTTTATAATTTAGCACAATATAGATATATATTTAACATTTTTAAATACTCTGTTAAGTTACTCCATAAAATAAATGTCCCATGACAAAAAAAAGTACTTTTTTACTCGGTAAAAATTAATAATAATAATAAGAATAATAATAATAATAATAATAATAATAATAATAATAATAATTTTTTTTTTTTTTTTTTTTTTACGAGGGACTGTGGAAAATCTTTCAAAGACAAATGGAAAGGGTCCGCACTTTCCAAGTGTGTGGGATTTCCACCCACTAAAAACCACGCCCTATGTTCTAGATGGTAAAAGGTAAACCTTGGCTCGGAACTTAAGTTACATTTCTTCGAGAGGTTTCTTTGTTTAACCGTTTGAGTTACGTCATCGTTTCGTCCGGCACTTGCGGATTAGTGCGGTTTCATATATTTTTTTTTTCTACGGGGGTCGCCCTGCGTTCTCTTCTGCCTTTTTGCGTCTTAGTACCGTTTCCACGTACGTAGAGATAGCGTTCCAATTCGCCTCGCTTTCCAGCATTGTCTGTACGACGTTTTCTGGTGTCATTTGGCCCACTTGTTCCTGCACTATTTGCCTTTCATCGTTCCACCTGCTGCACGTGAAGAAAGTGTGATGTGCGTCATCGCGGTCTGTTTTACATTGCACGCATCCCGGTCCTGCCACTTTTCCCATCCTATAAAGGTAGGCCCAGAAGAGGCCGTGGCCTGTGAGGAATTGGGTGAGGTAGTAATTTACCTCCCCATGCTTCCGGTTTATCCAGGGCTGAAGTTGTCTGATTAACCTCGCCGTCCATCGGCCCCTCGGGTCTTCGTCCCATCGCGTTTGCCACATATTTAGTGTGTGGGCTTTCGCCTCGGATTTGGCGCGTTCGCTTCCGAGCTCGGCTCTTTTCCTTGCGGTTTCTTGCCGTTCCTTTGCTAGGAGGTCGATTGGTGGGACCCCTGCTACCACGAGCACCGCTGGTTCCGAAACCGTGCGGTACGCGCAGGCTACTCTCAGAGCACCCCTGCGTTGTACCGCTGCTATCCTTTTCCTGCGACTTACAGGTCCCATTGAGTCAGCCCATATTTCGGCTCCGTAGAGCAGGATAGAGTGGGTGACGTTCATCAGTAGCCGTCTTATGCTCGGCCTTGGCCCTCCTACATTTGCCATTAGCCTGCTGAGAGACGTTACCGCCGTCGCAGCTTTGTCGGCAGCTCGTAAGATATGGTCCTGAAAAGTGAGTTTTGTATCCAGTGTAACTCCGAGATACTTTACCGCCCTCGATGTTACCACGGCCTGCGTGTTTACTTGCATCGGTATGACGTTGTTAATCCGTTTCCTTGTTAGCAGTAAGATTTCTGTTTTCTGGGCCGCCAAGGTAAGCCCATGATCTTCAAGCCATTTGCCTACTCGTCGCATTGTTTGGTTAAGCCTCAGTTGCGCTGCGTCTATGTCCCTCGCTTCGATCACGGCGGCAATATCGTCTGCATAACCGATTAAGGATGTGCCCTCGGTCATTTCAAGCCGGAGTATTCCGTCGTACGCGGCGTTCCAAAGGTCCGGTCCTAGTATGGAGCCCTGCGCGGCTCCTGCCGTTATCTTCTTTTTCCGTTGGCCATCCCGGGTCTCGTATAACAGGACTCGGTCTTCCAGGTAACTCCTTATCATTTTAAGAAGATACTGTGGTACCCTGAAGTCCTTCTCAAGGGCCGACATGATGTCCTTCCATCTAAGGGAGTTGAACGCGTTTTTTATGTCCAACGTAACTAGTAGTACGATTCGTCTTGAGTGGTGATTTCCCGTTTGTGCGGCGCTGACGGCGCGTGTGACCTGTCTCACGGCGTCAATCGTGGATCGTCCCTTTCTGAACCCGTATTGTTTTTCCGAAAAGTTGCCGGCCGCTTCTATGGCCTGCAGCAGTCGCTTTTTCAGGAGTTTCTCCAATAATTTGCCGGCCGTATCTAGCATACACAGAGGTCGGTAAGCCGATGGTGTGTTCGGGTCCCCTTTCCCCTTGCTGATAAGTACTAACCGCTGCGTCTTCCACGGTTTGTGGAAAACGCCCGCCGTTAGGCAGCGGTTGTACATGGTCAGCAGTAGCTGCGGGTGGTTTTCAGCCACCGCTTTCAGAACCTCCCCGGGGATGCCGTCTGGGCCTGGTGCCTTCTTGTTTGGAAGAGAGGAAACTGCTGCCTTGAGTTCCGCCTCCGTAAAAAGCGGAATCTCTTCAGTCAGGGCTTCTCTTTCGGCCTCCGGCATCGTAGCATGGGTTGGAAAAAGTGCGTCGACAATCCGTTTTACCTTATCTGGTTCCATATTTGTGCCCGTCGGCAAGGCCCCGAACTTGCTCATTACGATCTTATAGCCCAGTCCCCAAGGATCTCTGTTGATCTCTTCGCTCAGGCTTTTCCATTTCGAAATTTTTGTGCGTGTGATGGTGATTCGCAGTTTCTTCTTGGATTCCTTGTACCGTGCTGCCCAGGTCAATCCAACCTCGGGGTTTGTCCTCCGTGTCCGCGTTGCTTTCCGTCTGTAGTGTAGGCACGTTTTTCTCAGATCGTCGATTTCCTGAGACCACCAGTATGCGGGGCGCCTTTTATCTCGCGAGCTTTTCCGGGGCATAGCTGCCTTGCAGGCTCTCCTTATGGTGAGCATGGTCCCCGTGACCAGCTCCTCTGTCGTTCTTGAGTCATCCGAATATTCGTGGGCTCTGCTCGTGGACGCTAGGCTAGCGGAAATTTCCGCGGTCAGCCTTCCCGTGTCCAGTCGGTCTACGCACCATCTGTCCTGCTGGATCCTGCGATGTTGCATGTCGCCGTTTGCGTGGAGCACGTAAGTGATGTACTGGTGATCGCTTCCCGTCAGGTCTTCGATCACTTTCCATTCACTTACGTGCGGAACGAGGTTTTCTGAAGCGAATGAAATATCCGGGATTGTCTGTCCGTAGCCTGGCCGTCGGAAGGTCGCCGTGGTACCCGTGTTTAGTACCACGAGTCCCAGCCTTGCAGCCATTTCTACCAGTCTTCTCCCCCTTTCATCTGGTGTCGGCATTCCCCATTCCAGTGCCTTGGCGTTAAAATCTCCAGCGACTAGAATTTCGCCTTCCATATCGCGGACTGTGTCCTCCAGCTCCTCTATCTTTTGTTCGAAGAGGTGGAATAATAATAATAATAATAATAATAATAATAATAATAATAATAATAATAATAATAATAATAATAATAATAATAATAATAATAATAATAATAATAATAATAATAATAATAATAATAATAATAATAATAATAATAATAATAATAATAATAATACTAATAATAATAATAATAATAATAATAAGAACGATAATACATTCAGCAATACGCAAGCCAAAAAAATAAAATAATTTCGTTCAAACATAATTGTAATACGGTTTGAGAAGTAATTGGCCCATCAAATGATAAATTACGTTATAATTCGACATTGCGACCGTAACGTATTTCGCGTCACACACGCACGCGACAGTACTCCATAAATTCGAAATCGGTCATATATCGGTGTATAATCCGGTCGAAACGTTGGCACAATCGTCGTCGAACTCGTGACGCCCCGTATACGTAGATATATATTCGCCAACTGCGTTTTGTGGGGATTGGCAATCGGTCGTGAAGAACGTTTGCTCACTCGCGTCGCGTATATGGATGCAAATTTGCTTCATTAGGGTATCGGGGAAGAGGTCGGTGAAACGTGGTTCGAATAAGTCCGGACGCACGGACAAGATATCACGGTGAGGCGTTTCTCGAGAGAACGACAAGGACGAAGGGAGAAGGTGGAGGAGGATGAGGTTCTACGATCTGGCCCGGAGCCTCGTCGTCCTAAACCGAACCCCGGGCTGTCCTGTCGGACGCAGGCGATATATGTCATGCCCGGTACGACGCGCCGGAACGCACCAATTAAGACGACCCGAGCGCGCGCGCGCGCATCCTGCGGATCCTGCACACGGATCGCGTGCCTCGAAACATCCGATAAATCCCAATGGAAGAGAGAGACCAAAAATTAAAAAAAAAAACAAATCGAAACGGAGATACCGAATAAATGAAAGAAAAAAACACGAGCATGTGTAGGAGAGAAGAAAGTGGTTAATGGGATGATCGGAGCCATGGAGTTAGTGTCCCACCGGGGCTATTAGTCGCGCCAAGTTGACCGATCAAAGAGAATAATTGCCCGGTGAGGGTTTGCGACGCGAGCTTTGACAGTCAGAGCTTATATCAATATGGTTTATTGAATTTTTTTGGTTTTATTTATTTCACATGGTTTGGTGAATTTATTCCAATATGGTTTAACGAATTCTTTTCGTTTTCTTTTTTTTTCAGGTGCTAACTTGAGACACTTGATGCCATGTTTTTTTTTATGATTATTACTTTGTAGTATTTGTATGATGTAATTATATGTATTCTTTTCGAAGCAAATTTGTGATTTTGGGTGCATGGTTCTTCAGATGATTGGTATTATTATATATATATATATATATATATATATATATATATATATATATATAATATTATACATATCTGTATATCTGTACAGGCAGTCTTCTTTTGAAGAACATTTGAGACACTTAATGAATAATTTCTTGAATATTTTGATCGTTTTTCGTAACGATAATAATCATTTTTATATTTTATCAATCATTACAATAATTTCTCGAATAATTATAAATATATATATATATATATATATATTTTTGGCATTTCAAGGCAATTATAATTCTAATTGAGACAAGATAAAACTAATCAATATTTAGACATTGATTCCGATGCGAAATTAACGACCCAAATGCATAATTTAAAAAAATTATTATTATTCGATTCATTTCTCTGTTTTTATTTTTTATTTCACGCGATTATGTTTGCTTATGTTTTCCGAATGTTATTTCTCTCTCTCTCTCTCTTACCACTGATCTGAGTCGAATAAATCAATAAATTTGCCTTTCGGAAATATCAGATGCACATTGTGTGTTTATTTTTGTTTTTTTTTATATTATTCGAAATATATTCGAACGGATGACGGTGCAGTGCAGAGCCTCGATGATTCTCATTGGCAATCGATTATTTCAACGAATTCCATCGAGCTGATCTCGCGTTTCAAACATAATCCTCGGGTACGAGATGTGAAAGTAGAACGGGGCGGGTAGGGGGGGGGGGGGGGCGATTGAAGAAAGGGGACACCGAGAGTGTTCTTCGTAAAAGGGTCTTCCCATTCGCGATTTATATTATATTAGCATACGCAGCGAGCGCCCGCGCTACGACAACGCTATATATACATATACGATATCGAACGAAAGGGTTGATGTCTCTGCGCGTATCTCGTTGCTCTCTCGTGAATCCAAACGCACGCGATGCAGCTGCGACGCATATTCGACGATCCTTTATCTCTCGGGCTTGGCGAACGACGCTCTGCATTGCTGCACGCGGATTTTCTCGCTGTTTTATCTTTTCGCCCGTTCGGACGAATGCAGCCACTTAAATTAATGACGTTTAGATATTCGATTGCACATATATATATATATATATATATATATATTGATACAAATATATATTAGGGTGTCTCGAAAAAAGAGCAAAGTTTTTCGATTCTCATGGCGAATCGTACACTCAAAGTAGATACTAGGAGGAACCATCTGCCAAAATTTGAGCCCAATCGGACTATATTTAGAGGTTCCGCTTTCACGAATTCGATTTTGCCTTTGATTAACCACATGAACATATATTTTTTTTTCAGGTGCAATTAATTTTTTTCTGGCAAATAGAAAAATGATTGAAAGAAGATACTTTTAGCTTCTCAATTGTATCAAGCCGATTGATGTGCGATCTCTGTTTCCGGAGATACAAAAGTTAACATTTTCAAATATATTTTTTTCCCCTGACGGTAAATAACTCGATCCGGAAAATTGAACAAGAATAAAAAAAAAATAGGATTTTTAAGAGAAATTTACGGGTTTTCAGAAGCTGGATTTGAATTTTATGTTAATAAATGACTGTGTCCCGTGCGAGGTTTCAAAGTTCTGAAAAATAAAGGGATAACCTTTTTTTCTTATCTTTCAAACTTTCGGACAGAGTTCCGTGAAATGATAAAACTTGTTTGAGCTCCTGATTAATATTTTTATTTTTATAATATTTTTTTTTTTTTGCAAAAATATAACTTTTCGAACTTTCGAAAAATGTTTACCGTTTTGAAATTATTCTTTTCAGGAGTTTACCTTCATACTTGCAATCGAATATTTATCTGAATAGACGTGTGTGCGTAACGTGAATCACACAAACTCAAATTCCTCGATGAAAATACGAAGAACAAGTTGATTCGTAATTTTTTTCCTCCAGACTCTGAATCGACAAATTTATTCTCTGTTTGTGCTCACGAAATTGAAGAATTTTCTTCGCACACATACACACACACACACACACACACACACTCACGCACACACAAACAAGCACAGTTTCATTTTGTTCTTTTCTTCCGCGAAAATATTCCGGACCGACGAGTTGTCGAATTTCCGGGGTCAAAGTTCGCAAGACACGGGTGGTACGTCTAGTGCGACGCAGAAAATGTATGAACGAATGAAGCTTTTATTATGCTGCGGAGTATTTTTCCCTCGGGGCAACACATATAATCACATGGAGCAAGTAAAAAAATAAATAATTGGATAAGTATCTAAATACCACAGATATAGCAATGAGTACAACAATGGTTATAAAATTGATAATACGATGATCAAGAAAAAAAAAACAAAATTAACATAAAAAATAATACGTAACAATATACACAAAGATGATATAGCGACATTGAAAGGGAATAAATATTTTTAACAAAAGGACAAAGAAAAAAAAACAATATGAAGATGGAGAAAAAATTTGACGTAAAGGCTTGCAGGTTCATAGTGTTTGTAGCCGATGAAAAAGAAATAAAAATAACGAATTGGTAAAATAAAAATAAAATACTGATATATAAAAATAATTAAAGAAAAAAGAATGAAATAAAAATACTAAAGATGGTGAAATTCTCGCCATTATGTACCGATTGAGATAAAATTTGGTACACAGACGTAGATCGGTGACCTGAAAACTAGAAATTTCGAATAGCATTTTTTTTTCTCAAATGTCAATGACTACTACAGAATGCCTACGAAGCCCTATCATATGCATGCCCAACAGGCTACTCGACTACTTTTTCAAAAATATATCCAGAGACAAAGAGAGAGAGAAAGATATAAAAAAATTGACGAAAAGTAATGAAAATAAGAATAAGAGTAAACGAAATGAAGTAAAACGTGAAAACGTAAACGGAGACCACGAAGCCATTCGTCCGGACGTTCACCCGGGCTTTTCGTGATCTTTTTCGTCGACGCGGCAGGAGTTGGCGATCCCGCGGTGCGGTAACGACGGGAACGAAGAAAATACGCCAAGTTGTGTACAAAAATTTCCGCTCGTCGGTGTGCGTGAATGGCGGACCATATCACGCGCCGGCCGTGTTGTACACGCACCGGGGTCTGGCTTCTTTCCCCGAGACATGCACACACGGGAAAACGGACGACGTGGAATTTCTCACCACGGTTTTCCCTCGTTCCGTTTCCCGCCCCCGCACGTTCATCATATTTTTCTCCCCCGGGAGACCGTAACCTTATTGCCCGGAACCCCGCAAAAATTGTTCGGAACCCACCACCCCACACCCTTTCTACCTCCATCCACATACGCATGCGCAAACTCATCTCTGTGCACAATGTTTCGCTACTGATTTTGCTTTTCTTCTCTCTTTTTTTTATTTTTCGAAATTATTTTTCCTTTTATTTTATTTTTTTTTCAGCAATTTTTTTCTTTTGCTTCACGCTTCTGTTATTTTACTTTTTTTGTGTCATTCGCTGACTTTGAAATTGTCGAATACTGGTGGGTCTCGAAGTTTCGAATTTTCAATGTTTCGAAGGTTCATCAAGTTCGAAATTTTTTTTCATTCGAATTTTCAATGTTTTGACCTTGCACGGCTTCGAAAGTCCGTTAATCCGAACGGACAAAGTTTCGAACGATCATAGTTTCGAAAAAAAAAAGTAAGTAAAAAGAAAAGTATAATATAACTATAGTGGCGTGAAGATTGCGGTAGCTGCAATCTTCAAGCGGTTGAACGAGCTGCTCTACGCCACTGTACTTATATATATATATACGTTGTCGAACTTTTGATCCGTCGAAGGATTGACCGTTCGAAATATTGGCGAGTCGAAACATTTATTTTCCGAATCGTTGAGATTTCAACATATTGACCGGTCGGACATTTGATCATTCGATTTTTTTTTTCAAATTCTGTTCCATGACCAGTCGAGATAAAAAAAATTCGGAGATTTTATTTTTCGAGAAATTCAAATTCGAATAAAAAAAAATGTAACTTATGAGCTTTCGAAACATCGAAAATTCGAAACTTCGAGACCCACCCTCAAATACTTACCACAGTGGTTGATGCCAACCTTGTTGGATGATAACAAGGGTTTGACAATAACAGCAATAACACGTACCTAACAATACAGAAAATTGTTTCGTTCATTCATTTTTGTTGTTGATCAAGGTTTTTTTGGGGGGGGGGGCAGGTTCGTTTATTTTTTGTAGAATCGAAATTGTCGTTTGGCCTCGCGATCGTCGAGCTGCAGCTCGTTCGAATTCGCTGCGATTCGTAAATATCAGAGAGCAACGGGGGCTAGTAGGCAAGGACGGGGCGGGGGGAGGGGGCGAGGGGTACGAGCGGGACAAGCCTTCGGCCGTGCAATTTCCTTCCTGAATGCTGCATCCACGTTTCCGGTCCCGCGTGTACCACGGCGAA
The DNA here is from genome assembly GCA_963662125.1 of Diplazon laetatorius. Taxonomy (NCBI): domain Eukaryota; kingdom Metazoa; phylum Arthropoda; class Insecta; order Hymenoptera; family Ichneumonidae; genus Diplazon; species Diplazon laetatorius. Next base: position 5,192,145 of record OY759158.1, on the reverse strand, counting down.
CGCTCAAATAATTATAGCGGCGCGAGCCGAGGTCGCGCGCATACGAGCGTGTGCACTGTTTGGGTGATGTTGCCCCCTCGAATCTATTTACACTGGGAGCATAATACACAGCCTCCGAGGGTTTGTACACGCCCCGGGGCTGGGAGAGGGGGCGAATGTTTCTCGGTTTGCGAGCACCCGGGACGTAACGCACGAGCGAGCGAACGACGCCAAATCGGATGCGGCTTTTGCACATACTCGCTGCAACATCCCCCCCCCCTCACCCCCCGCCCCCGCGCCAGCCTCGCCCTCGACGATTTTTTTTCCAATCGAAATGAAAAAAACAAATCCGGAAGATTTTCGGCCAATCCACGGTAAAAAAAAAATAACAACAACAACAAAAGAAAACAAATAAAATACTGTAAATATAAAACAATACGATGAAAAAAAAAAACAATTTTTCAAAAAATAAATAACAAATACTATGGAAGAAGATTAAATAACAAATCCTATGAAACAGTATTAAATTTGTTGCACTCGCTAGTGATTGAAAAAAAAGAAAAAAAATATATATACATATGTGTATATATATGAAGCAGATTAAAGGTCAATGGATCTATCGATGACCATGGTGAGTAGTGATAGTAAATGTATTTATTGGCAATATCTTACAATAGTTCACTTCTGTACACTTTCAAGAAAAAATGTTCTTAACGATTGTTAGCGTAGCGTTTATATATATACGTATATGTATGTACATTGGGGTGGTCCTTAATGGGGGTGTTGACGAATTTCGACAAGTGCACCCCCCAGATAGATTCGAAATCGATGAATAAAAATATGTGCGAAACCCCAGCATTTTAGTCCAATGAGAAGACGTGGCTGTAAGCTCGTTTCGTTCCCAATTTGAATAACATGAGATTTTCCGACTAATTCAGTAATTATTTTTTCGAGTTGTTCCTGAAGCACGTGAAAAAATTCTCTACTCATATAAATCTATTGCTAATGGGTATAACTAATCGTAAATTTTTTTATAGGACCTCACTGTCACACGAAAACGCGTCACGTCCAATCGTTGAAAATGTTGTATTTTCAAATGGGATTTAATTATTGATCAAAACCGGTCCCGGTAGTTTATTAACCGTGAGATCGCGTATGCATGGACCTAGTGGATAAATTAACCAACGTGCACACCTCGGCTACGCACATGGAAAACGCGTAATCGACGGGTCAACGGTGTAATAACGCGAGATTCGACAATCGCGATGTGCGATAAATAATTTCTAAAAAAAAAAAATACTCGACATCGTGGTCACAAATCGTCAATTTCGCGATAACGGGGATTGTCCTGTGAACCAAATGAATACAATATTTTTTCATCAATTTCGCGTCGAATGACGTCGAAAAAAAACAAATATTATTACGTAGATGCACGAACGTGTGCCCAATTCGTTATTGCTAACACAATATCGAAGACAAACAAAAATCGCAATACTTTAATAACGGATTGTCGAAATATACAAAATACCAACAATTTTCAAGACATGGTATATTTATTATCAATTTTTTCTTTCTATTTCAACAATATGAAAAGAAAGGAAACATTGTTTTTCGATAACAAGCGATTCAAGTCCCACTCTAAAATTCGAAAAAAGAAATTACGTGTTTACATCACAGAAATCGTACCACATTGGAGCCGATACAATGCCAAGAAAAAAAAGTACGCAAAAATCTGATAGCGTGAGGGAAATGGCCCCACCGAAGTAAAAAAATTATATATAATCTATATATGGGATTCGGCATATATAGCTTATATATAGATTATATATAGACTATATATAATTTATATATAAACTATCTATGCCTAATCCCATATATGGATTATATATAATTTTCTTACTTGGCCACGGTTTCACTCAGAGTGCCCCATACATGTTATGTGAAAAAAAAAACAAAAGAAATTGAAACAAAACGAAGATAGATATTTTGCGGATAGTTGTGTGAATAATATATGTTGGATAAAAGTGTTGGCGTAACAGCGAACAATGGCGAGAGAGAGAGAGAAAGAGAAAGAGAGAGAGAGAGAGAGAGAGAGAGAGAGGGAGGGAGTGAGAGAAGAGAATGGAGGAAGAGCTCGGACTGGAGTGACATTGCGAAGGGCTTCGAGTGGCAACGAACAGTATGCCGGGGCAAAATCCCCCGACGGGGCTAGTGAAGTGGCACAATGGCGCACGGTAGAGCTCAGCGAGAGGGTTGCACGAAGGTGGATGAGCCAAGTGGGCGACAGTCTCTCGATGTAACGTGTGTGTGTGTGTGTGTGTGTGTGTGTGTGTGTGTGTGTGTGTAGGTTGTGACGTTTTGATTTGTGCTCACAATCAGAGTGACTGTGGCTCCCTCTCTCGGGTTCGATCGTGGCGTGGAATGTACGCAGGGAGTGAAAGGACAAGGGTGAGAGAGGGTGAAGGCTCACCCCCCCCCCCCCCGCCTCGCCTCGCCCAACCCTCGTCGCCCCGAGAGACGAGGAAACGGATGGGAAGACGATGCCGGGGACACTTTTAACGTTCGTGTGTTTGGATAAAGTCACACATTTACGTACCAGCGAGGCACACACGCACAAACGCGAAACTCTTTTCAGTCGCTTTCTCGAACCCGCACGACGTAACAGCCCCCCGGGCGAGGGGGTGGGAACGAGCTGCTGGTGCCAAACAAACATTTCATTGAAATACAGTGTTCGTTGTTCGCCCTGTATATATAATAATAATAATAATAATAATAATATGTACTGGAGACACTGTGCGTGTACATAAAGTGTGTACGTGCAATAAGGGTTGCAAAGAAACTGCAGGGACTATCGGGTAAAAGGAAATTGTCATCCCACAAGCTATTTTATGGGTTGGAAAATTGTAAAGAAAATTATTTGTTGAAAGAAAAAAAAAACGAATGAATTAATAAGAAAAAGAAGATTCAAATGAAAATCCATTCGATGATAATGATTATATTTTTGATTGAAGACCTAATAAGGGACATTGAATTCGTTATTGTGTTCTTGGCTTTGTGTATTTAGATATTAATTGATCGTTCTTGTTCGTTAAAAAAATAAAAACATTGATGAATGAACAAATGAAAGTGCGAATCAAGCTCATTTGATATCAATTCTAAAAGTAATTTCGATGAGTTTTAATTTGAAGCGAAAAAACAGGGCATCGAACTCGTCATCACATTTTCGTCCTCAATCCTTAATATTTAAGTAGATATCGGTTAGTCCCGTGCTATTATTTTTCGAGAAAATAAATTGATTAATTAATACGAAACATAAAATGCAAATAAAAATTCATCGAATAACAATTCCATGGTAATTATTCAATTTCAAATTGTATTCCCAAAAACAAAAAGGCATCGAGCATTAAAATATCGGTTGGTCCTCCGACGGAGAGTTAAAACAATGTTATTCCGGGAAAATAGCGAACCGGGGGCGGTTACGCGCGAGCGCCACGTACGAAAATCCACCGAAAAGTTCACACGCACCAACGACCGTACCGACGACGAGGTTGTCCAACTGCGAGACGGATTACAAACGAACCGTATGCGAAATGCGGACTAAAAAAAACAAAAAAAAAAAACAAAAAACAAAACAAAACAAAATAATAAAACAACAACTTTAACTGGATAATCCGAACCACTCGCCGCGCTGCGTGCTTGAGTATTTAAACGGATTAAAGGTACAATGGGGAAAACGCGACGCATCGTTTACACACACACACACACACGAACACATATACGTATGTACACTGTCTCGCTGCACAGTAGCTGTAATACTGCTTACAGTATATAAACATATATTTATATATAGGTGCGTCGTTTTCATTCGTCCCAAAATCCGCTGACTGTCTCGTCGCCCTCTATCATTTGTCTCAACTTTTCATTCGTTATTCGTGTTTTTTTTTACCCATCCCCCAGCCCCATCCGGAATTTTTCGCACTAGCCAAGTTAGCACGCGACTCGGGCTCGAAGAAAAATGATAGACTCGAACGTCGTGACTCGCGTCCATTTCCCGAATGCATTTTTCCATTCGGTCGCATTTGACTTTGTCGTCTTCGGAACGGAAAGACGGAGGAAAGGAGACGAGAAGGAAAGAAAAAATAAAAATAATGGTAACAAAATAAAATAAATAATAAAAAATAAAAAAATAAATAAAAATAAAAAAAATAGGTACAAGCGAGAGAACTGGAATTTGTGGGGGGCACGTGTGGGCGGGTATTATTATTTTTCCGTTCACCATATACATTTGTGTATATACATATATGTATATGTGTGTGTATATTCATAAACCAGGATCACGTACGACGAATGTGTGTATGTGTATTCGTGTATACACAAAGTTTATACGGTCGACAACCGGGGCTAAGATTTATCTCGGGGATTTCCTTTTGGCCGTTGCCACGTCCTTCCGGCTTTCCGCTTCGTTCCACGGTGAAAATCTACCGAAAAATTCTGGCATTTTTGGCCCCGCCACGGTGACGACGACGACGACGACGCAAGTAACTCCTACACCCCCCCTCCCCCCCGAACCCTTTCTCACGTTACGCCAAACGCTCGCTCGCGACTCGCAAAATTTTATCACTCGCATTTTTCAAACGCCATTCTCCATTCATTGTTTTCCCGTCTGTTACGTTGATCCTCTTATTTATCGTTTTATTTTTTTCTCGCATTATTTTTTTATTTTACATTCTACAGGGGCAACGATTCGATCAACGCTGTAATTTCGACCGTTAGCTATGTGAAAAATGAAAAAAAATAATATCGCAATATTTTTCCGTTGAAAGGTGCCACTCTGCCTGGATTTCAACTTTGATTTATCTAATTTTTGCAGTTTTTAATTTCTCATATCTCGTGGATTTTTTTTTTCTTTTTTTCAAATTATTGATTCACGAGCTTGAATTATTTTAAAGTTTTATCGATTGATATTTTATCTTACAAATTTTTTTTTCATTTTCTCAAAGTATTATTTCACGAGTTGTTTTACTTGTTTCAAATGTTCATTGATTAATATCGTATCTTATAATTTTTATAATTAGTTACGAGATTTGAGGATAATGCATTAATTTTTTCATATATTTCCAAATCTATGTACTATATTTACCGTAGCACTTTTGAATAGGAAACATTTCAAAAAGCAAGTCGATCTGACTATTCTTTTGAGAAATGATGAGCAGAAAAAAAATTTAGGAATATGAGACGCTTTTTTATAATTTTTTAAAATTCTTTTTATTTTACGATTTTGCGATTGAGTCGCTTTGACCAAATGGTCGAACGACCGAATGAAGAATAAAAGGAAATGTAAATAAATAAATAATAAAAATAAATCAATGGAACGCAAAAAAAAAAAAAAATACGAACGAAACGCGTCGCGATATTGAAATAACGGTAAATCCGGTTGTTAAAACGCATGGACCGTGTGTAGGTCCGTTTGATCGTGTTTATGCATAGGGATTAATATTGTTTCTGCTGCGAACTCTCTATATATATCATGAATCGTGATTAACCTGTCAGCTTCGTGCGAAAGTTGAAAATTGATTGGACCGGCTCTCGAGTACTCGGATCGATATTTCAGCCACGTCCAGTGACTTTAGGGATTTCAAAAACGTTAACGATCTGCAGAATCGAACGGTGCCCATCGATCGTCCCTCATCGATTTTAAAAAATTGAAAAAAAAAAGCAAAGAAAAATCAAAACTAGAAAATTTTAAGAAAGTAAAAACTCTCACTAGACAATTCAATAAAATACAATTTGATAATCCACAAGTCCTTCGAATGTCATTCAACTGTTTTTTTTTTTTCACCTTTTCTGACCAATTACCCGAAATCGTTGATAAAAAAAAAAATAAAAAAATAGAATAAAAGTTACTCGCCCTTTTTCATGGTCCACGAAATTGCTTTTTCCGTTCGTCGGTGCAAGCACCGAAAGCCAAACTCCGACGATGAACGTTCGGTTTTTTTTTGTTTTTTTTTTTTTTTTTGTTTCTTTTTTTTCGTGAAAGCCCGTTGGGCTTGAACATTTTTTACGTTACATTGTCTCTGGTCGTTGAAAAGTCCGGAAAAATGGATTGTCTCTGCACCTAAATTAGGTGCCTTTTACGTACCAACTCGGTACTCGGTTAAGCCGTTTTAGCGATCCATGAATAAAGATGCAAACATAGATAATATATAAATATGCACCAACGATAATAGATACACACAAAATTACACATACATTCTTGTTTTTGTATTTTAATAATTTTTTTTCTCTCAACTCATGAATTTGTCAAATAAATCTCGCAGAATGTAATTTAATTGTTAAAGAGTAAAGGAAGCATAAAGCAATCTGAAAAGGCCGGAGATCGGTCGAGCAAAACGTAATGAGAATAAAAAAAAATATATATATATATATGGTCGTCCGTAACTAAAGCACCCAACAACCAAAATTCATAAATGAAGACAGCTGACAAAATTGAAAAAAATATTTTCTTCACCCGTTTGTGAGCTCCTCTTGCCGTAGGTCAGTTTCATGGAAATATTCTCGTGGGATGTACCACGCTCGAACTCGCGCGATTCGCATTTAGCCCTTGGCCAAAATTCTCGAACTGTCCTGAACACCCAAAGCGAATCGTCCTCGTGGCAGACTCCTCATCCTCCGGCACTTTCGAATAATTAAACTTCTTACCTCGCCTCGGTCCAAAATCACCCCCTCCATTCGTCCACCCCTCCCGAGGGTTGTTGAATCTGACCGGGTTGTTTTGCGACCGAAATTTTGGGTTAATCGAGGTTCTCAACCTCGTCTGATCCGAATATTAGGTGAAATTTCAGGTAAAAGATGTCGACCATATGATAAAAGACGTGTGAACTGCAGCAGGATCATGTACAGGGTGATTCAGTGATGCCTAATTGCTTGCGAAATAATTGTAAGCAGTCAATTTTCATGATGATTCCATTTTTTTTTCTATGTCCAAATAATTTCAACAGGATTGTAAATCAAGCGGTGTAAGTTATTGTGAGAAAAAAAATTAATTATAAAAGATCAGAGTCAGTTGAATGTCGATCGAGGTGATTATGTGTGACTAATTTTTCCTGGGGATATTTTAACCCTTTTCAGTCACAATTCAGTAAAATCACGGTCTAGTCATACTGAACATTCATTCACCCCAACTAATTAAAATTTTTTTTAATGAAAATAAATGTGCAAACAAAATAATTACTACTTCGACCAAAGCAAACATTTCTTATAATGGATAATCAATTGACTCTCTACCTTTCGTAATTAATTTGTTAATAATAATAATAATTATTATTATTATTATTTAAATTATCATTAAATATTTATATTTAATAATTATTTTTATTATTATTATTATTATTATTATTATTATTATTATTATTATTATTATTATTATTATTATTATTATTATTATTATTTAATTCGCTTAATTTCCAATTTTACCAAAATTGTATAAAATAGAAAAAAAATGTGATCTATCTTGGAAAACTAACTGCTCACAATTATTTCTATAACTATTAGGTTTCACTGGACCACCCTGTATATCCATATCTATATATGTATATATAATACGCTCCGAATCTCAACGACGTTTCCCCCTCCTCCTCCTCCTTTCATTTCCTCCCGCCCACTTCCGTTCCAAAGAGGGGCATCGGTGAAATTACGCAAGAAATCTGCGGTTAGTTCGGCCTCGGCTTCACATTGAGGGTGGGGCAAAATTTGGACCCTCTCTGGCGGACGACTAACGTGCACTCGTGATTTCCGTTGGTCGAGTTTTCATTCGAAAGCTCGGAACGTGAATGAATACCGGCTGAAAGTAATAAACGCGGGTGGCGTTGCATCCGCGCTGACTCTGGGCCGTGCCGACGAAAACTTGCCCCTAAACCCCCGCCCCCGCCGTCGCGTCCTTCCCCTTCGCCACCCCGCCCAACCATAAATTGTCGAAAGTTCCTCCCTTATCGCGAGCAGGTCGGTGAAGTTTCCTAGCTCACGGAGTTATGATTCATTGTCCGGCGTGGCAGAACCCGCGAACCGGCGAAGGGGTAAGGAGGAAACTAGGGTGGGCCACCCTTTAGAAAAATATATATTTTTCAAATGTTCTCGACGTATGGAGAAAAAAAAAACGAGGCTCGTCTCGGTCTTCCGTCCCCCGCGACTCTTCGATGAAAATTCGGGGATGGTATCAGGTGCACTCTTATCGACCATGATCATTCGAATTACAGATATTATGTTTCACATTGACTTGAGCATTTCAAATTTTTATTTAATTGATTTAATTTTAATTCTATTTTTATTAAGCTGATAAGACGTTTCGTTTTTCTTTTTTGTTCTTTTTATTCAGTGCATGCGAATTATTGGATATGCAACGTTCGAATATATATATATATACATATATATATATATTCGAACGTTGCATATCCAAAGATATATATATATATATATATATACATAATAATGGTTTGTTCTTTGTTGATCTTGAAATGGGAATAAATAAAATGAAAAAACTATAATTAGACAATTGATAGGTATGATTTTGTTATCGTGAACATTATCATATGAATAATTAGAACAAATATATAATAAAAAAAAAACAAAACCATGTCTTCACATTAATTCATATTTTACTCACGAAAATACAAGTCGGTTAAAACCCTTCTTTTTAATTTTAAATTTCACGAACATATTAGCCCGAAAGTTTCCGACAACACGTTTATCCGATAATTACATTTATTTCTATCATAAACAAAGATAAACAAGTCGAACGAATGAGGCCGCATATTCGATCGTAATTATCCGTCGTAATTTCTAACTCTCACTACCGCAATTACCAACCGTCCGGACTAATTAGATCGGCATACAAATGGTACAAACGTTGAAACGTTCGTCGTCGTCGTCGAGAGAGAGAGAGAGAGAGACGGAGAGAGAGAGCGAACACGCGACTCGGCGGTCGGAAACTTCGTCGCAACGGAAGTGTTTTCCGGAAGTGAAATTTCTCCACCAAGTGCGCGACAGCCGGAGTTTCCTCCGGCGTCGTGTTATACCCTCCAACGTTTACCTTGCAGGTATGTAGTTTGCCGATATCTAGTTTTGCAGACCGCTCAATTTCGTCCTGCCCTCCCCCCCCCCCTACCCCCCGCGTGCCCCCACTTCCCCGTGGCCCGCCCGCGGCCCTTGCCAACAAAACTCTCGACAACTATTTGCCTACTATTGCGTTTCCACACGACGTTGTGCTACATCGAACACGTTCACTCTTATTCTATCACCAATTTGCACTCGATACGAGATTGAAAAAAACAAAAAAAAAAAAAGGATAAGCTACTTCGAGTTAAAATAAAACTATTTTTTAAAAACTAAAAAAATTTACTTTGACTTTCTAAAAAATGTTCAAATGGCAAACAACCTTTTTTTGAATTTTATTTGACGAACGTGGCTCCTCACCAGCTTGGAAATAATGAGGACTCATGATTTTTTTCGTATTTACTTCGTCATAAAAATTGGTTGCCTGATTAAAAAAATAATGTAAAAGTTTTATAAATATAATGTAAATATGATTTATCATTTTTTTAATATTTCACACATGGCGCCTCACTAAGTCAAATATAATAAGACACATGTATTTTTCTTCTTTTTATTTTTGTTTCGTAAAAGAAATCAATTGCCTGATCGAAAATTAAAAAAAAAAGATTGTATCAGCTCGTAAAAAAATTGATTTTGTGATTTTTTTTTTTTTCCATTATTTCACAAGAATAAAGATGTGACCCAATTTGTTGCATGATTTAGCACGTACGTTTATCCAAAGTATGCAACTTACGACATTTTTTGAAATATATATATTTTTAAAAATTTGGTTGTTTATTTCACAATTGACGCGGAACGACCGCGAGATTACGTTTTGGGGAAGCAATTATCCACGGTCATCGCGCTTAGATACCCCCCCCCCCCCCCCCCGCCCTCACCGCGCCCATCCGCCAAACTCTTCTCGTTGACGAACGTTTTAACAAGTTCGACCGGTGAGAAAGTTTATATCGTTGGACCTGCGGGAAAAGGGCGTACGGCGAATGCATAGGATTCTAATCATTGCTTTCCGCCGAGGCCTCGGGTGTTGCAGTTCACGCCTCACACCCACACACACACACACACACACACACACACACACACACACACACACACACACACACACACACACACACACACACACACACACACACACATATATATATATATATGTACAGGTCGGGTATACGAAAAGTTGCAGAACGTAGTAACGACGGGACAGTCTATAACTCTGTTCCGACGTCGCTGTGAAACATGAATGAGCCAAATAATACGACCTGAGGGACAAGACAAATTTTATGTAAATTCGATACCGAAGTTGACGTTAATTTGCATCGAGTTTGCGTGGCACAGAGAAACGAGGCGACGTCGCTGAAGCGAGAATCTCCATTTTTTAATTTATTTTTTTTTTTTCGTTGACTCAATTTATTTATTTATTTATTCATTCATTTAATTTAATTATTCATTTATTTATTTATTTATAGATTACCGAAAATATTTCAGAGTATGCCAGATTATTATTATTAATTTTATTGAAAGTAGTTTGAATTTACTAATAATTTTTATTAATAATTCAAATTAATCAAAAATTTACGAATAATTTAAGTGACTCAACATATACGCACGTGTGAGTGTGTATGCGTGTAACATAACGATTGCACAGTCGTGTACGAGAATTTGTGTTCGTGGTGCAAGAAGAACGTGAAAGCCATCCTCGTGTGTCCTATGTGAACGTTACTGATACGTCCCGAAGGAACGATATCTTTTCGAGGTGGCAACTTGCTTTCCACGTTCTACGTTCGGTAAAGAACGTTTCCCACGGGACCGAGAGTCGGAACAAGTCCGAGAGAACGTAGTTGAAGTAGGCGAACGTCGAGCACGGTTATCGCTCGTCCAACGAATCCTCAGATCGTCTTCTGTAGTACGGCTATGCAGTTTCACACACACACACACACACACACACACACACACACACACACACACACACACACACACACACACACACACACACACACACATACACACACGGCGAAAGAAAGGCCGACAGGAGGGAAAGAGAGGGAGATCACATCCCGTGCCAAAGTCGTTCGAGATCAGGTGGCAACGAAGCATGGCAACCTTTCTAACCTCCAATTTCCCGATGGTCCACTGATACCGATGTTCTCCGATCGCGAAATGACTTTGTCACACATTGGTACCACTAGAATATTCGTTGTCGATCGAAAAAATATTTAAAACTTTGTGGAAACACAATATATATCAACGTTGCATCGCAGATTAATTTTTTTAAAATTTATATAATTTATATTATTTATTTTATTTATTATTATATTCGTAATAGACGCTATATATATATATATATATATATATATATATATATATATATATATATATATATGTATATATATATATTTACATACATATATATTTTTTTTTTTACGTCTACTTATTTAGTTTTCTTCTTGAAATATTAATATGTATGATTATGAATAATAAGTGAATAAGCAGCAGAATAAACTTCTTTTTTCTTCACGAATATTTATAACAGATGAATGTCGATGAGTGGAATAACGTTGAGATTTTGAGATAAAAATTTGCAGGATCTGCTACGATGAAAACTTCTATTTCTCCCTCTCTCTCTCTAGTTATAAACGTGATGAGTTTCATAGGTTGAGTTACCGGTCCGCGGCGGTGGCCATAAGCAGTCACTGTCACTGCTCGTCTGCCTCAACTCTGATTTCACCTCCGGTAATCACGAGAAAAAAAAACCATTTTTTTTACCCACAATTCTATAATCCACGCTCTTCATTCGCGAATTGTGGGGTTTAATAGAAATTTCAGTCTACGACGAGTTACGAGACGGGGGTAATATAACTCGCACAGTGGATAAGCTCGTGAACGTAACGATGAGAGAAAGACGAAACGACGAAGACCGGGGAAGCGTGTGGTTGCGGCGACGTTTCAGAATTTCTCATTCCTTATTCGCGAAACGAGATAGATTCCGGAAATAGAAATGTGAAAATACGAGTACCGAATTGGAAAAGCCGCGAATAGCGAGAGAGAGAGAGAGAGAGAGAGAGAGAGAGAGAGAGAGAGGGCGCCTCACAATGGGAAAATCATGATTCGCGTTTCGAATTATCTCTTCGAATACTTCGTGAATAATCTACTTCCATTTCTTATTTTTATCTGCGTGATGACAATTTTCATTCAGAATTTTCAAATGTATTTGTATTATTTTGAACACTAGGTCACAGGGTCACTGTAAATTCAAAAATATAACTACATGCCTATGGGTATTTATATTTCTGATATTATTTGATTTACATCGACATGTGCAAATCACGATTGTTGTTGTTGTTGTTGTTGTTGTTGTTGTCGTTGTTGTTATTATTATTATTATTATTATTATTATTATTATTATTATTATTATTATTATTTTCAATGACCTTTCAAGTCACTACTGCATTCTCAAGCTCTCGAAAATTTTTACTTTCTGCCTGAAAATATTATACAATAATGTACGATATAGTATAGCATCGTTAATGGTGAAAAAAAAAATATTTTCAAGAAATTTAATATTCACATGAATAATTCATAACATTATTTTCACGTAATTTAATTTTGCTGCACTTTTATCGTGCAGTGGAATGAATCGTAACTGTGACCACTGGTCAGGGTTTTAATGAAATATATTTTTTTACATCATGTTTTCAATTCGATCGTATTTATTTCATTCTCGCGAATAATTTATACAATCAGATTATTTTTTTTTGTGCTTCGTCTGGAATGAATTAAGCAGCCGAAAATTTACACGCTACGACGAGCGATTATGTCGACGCGACATTTTCGAAAATCTCTTTTGCGAGGGTAAAACAGTTTTTTCCGAGCTCGGAAATTGTACTCGAGCTACAGTCCACGACCCTCTTTTTTATTGCCTTGGTCTTTAACGTCGAACCGTTTCATCGTTTTCGTAATGTACCTATTCCCATTTGGTACTGTTCGCTCCCTTCCGAATGTTCATGCGTACTACATACACACATATATATATATATATATATATATATATATATATATATATATATATATGGATGTAAGAATGAAGTAGCTCTTACGGAATCTGTAGGTGAAGCAATGGGAGCACCGATCGAATTACGAAATGCTTTTAGGGAAGAAGGATCGTAATGATCGTGAGATTTTGTTATATTATCGCTCGTGCAGTTTCACTCGTGTCATTAAACACGGTCGAACAATTTGCTTTCGATCTTGATTTTATTTTGTAACGATAAAAGTTGATTCGTCTGGAATTGATGGACACCAGACGAATTAGGAAACTTATTCGGAACATTTCGTCGCGAAACGTTTCAACTGGTTTATCGAGTTTCGTGAAGATGCATAAAATAAAATCAAATATATATAGCTATATAGATAAATAATAAAAACCGTCTTTCGATTGACCGAGACATGACAATGAAAAAAATTCGATAATTATCACGCCAAGGACGTATGAAAAATAAATTCTGTGAAAATTTTAAGATGCAAGTCATTTCAATTTTTTAAATAATAAATAGTTCATTCAATAATTTTTTTGTTGGGAAGAAAAAAAATGCACAACTTTGGGTCTTTTACTATTTTTCATTACTACTCAGGGTAGCTGAGTCGCTTCTCGAAAAATTTTGATTATTCGGTAATTTATTCGAACGTGAAGATTTTCGGTTGCGAACGTTTATGCGGGACATACGATGCCACGGCATAAACTTTTACGTAAATACACTCGACGACATAATTTCGCACAGCCTCGTTGCTCCAGAGCTTTTGTATTTACGTCGCTGTGTATAAACCTGAGGAAGCGTACACCGTGATACCGTTCTAATTTAACGCTCACGCAACGCGACGTGAAAGCAAAACCGAGGGGAAGGAAAATTTCTGGGTGGAAAACGGTGCGGGCGCGTCTTGGGAAGCAAAGAGGACCCGACGACTCCGAAAGACCGCGCGAAACTCAACGAGTGTCCTATTCCATTGTTCTCAAACAGCCCATCTCTACCTCGTAATGGGTTTGTCTTACTTTCGGGGGTGAAGGGAGGGGAAGGGGGGGGGGGGGGTGAGAGTGGAAAACCCATTTGGCTCGGGGAATTGAAACTTCGCTGGAAATGGAAACTGGAATTGGGAGGATCGAGCTTTTTCTCAACCAACCCCTTCTTACATACTTACCTTCTTCATTTATTTCGCAACCTTTTCCTACCAAATTACGTCACATTTATTCCCCTCGGAATTGCATTATTCATAAATGTACAATTTGTAAATTCAATTGTAAATTTTTAAGTGTCTAATCACGTATTTTTTGCTTTTTCGAAATAATTCATATTAATTCTATGTATTAATGTTAATATAAAATTAATATTGTTCATGAATAAAAATAAAATAAAATAATTAAATAACTTGCATTATTATAAATAATGAATGAATGATATTTATAATCAATGTACACAAAACCAAACTTGTATTTCTCATATCAACGTGGCCCATCGAAAATCTGTGTTTCTTCAAACAATCACCCCTTTCGTGCTGTAAACAGATAATCCAATCTTTCGAAACCTCATTAATTATTATCAGCTGGATGAATTGAAAAAAAAAACCCAAAAAGAAAAAGAAAAACAATTACAAAGCCAATTTAAGCTTCACGAAAACAATAATAAACTTTGTGAAAAATCTTGATGAAAAATTTTTTTTTAACGACTCTCATTCGCGAAAGTCAATGTAGATAATTCATAAGTCCGAAGGCAAAGTTGAATGGGTCGATTCGACGATCAGGAGTTTTCGTGATAAACTGCGTCAAGTACAAACTTTATCCCCGAACGCGAAATATCGAAGAAACATTTCATTATTGGCCCGAGTGCTGTGGAGGGGGTGGGGGGGGGGGGGGGGTCCGGAGACAGGAGACGTTTTGTGCGAGAAGCTGCGTGTGTCTCGCGGAAAACTCATTAAAGTCTATTAGATCGAAGCTTGTGCCGGTGGTTCGAGTGGAGTGGGGCGGGGAGGGAGGAGGGGAGGGGGAAGGCTGGCTGGAGGTTCATTGAATCAGGTACGAGGGTGCGGGTAATGCGCTGAGTGTATTATGAATGTCGAGAGTCACGTTGCCAGACCCTCCGGAAACCATTACCAATACATCGTCGTCGTCGTCGTCGTCGTCGTCGTAGTCGTTTTCAATGTCCCGACTATCGAGACCCTCGAACCGCTTGCACGATATCCCACGCCCCCCCACGAAATAGGTACAGAACTAAACATCATCACCAAGACGTGTACTTCGAATTGGCAACTTCGTCTTCAAACTCTCATCTACGATAATTAATTATTGCAACGTTAAAAGAGGACCTTCCCCCCCCCCGCGCCCCCGGAGACTTTTTTAACATTCGATCTTAATTCGAGCTCCATGTGCGATTCGGCCTTAGACTTTTTTTTGTATCTTATTCGTGGCTAAAATAATATATCTACATATATATATATCTATATGTATATGTGTATATTATTTTTTCGGTTTGTCGGTTTGCTGGAAATTGAGTTGTTGCAGATGCAGTGCCAATACTGTGTCAGACGAGGTGGGAAAATTGTTTTTATGATTTTATAATGCTCGCTGGAGGACATCGAAATGATTTTTTAAAATGTTTTATTTTTTTTTTTTTTTTTAGGTTGGAGCTAATAATTTTTTGTGGAACAATTACATACATTACATACAGAAATGTGTTTTTTCAAGCACACTTTGGTGGCATAATAATCTTCAGTCGAATTTAATGTGTCTCAGAAAAAATAAATAAAAACAAATAAATAAATAAATAAGTGAACGTATAAATAAATATCGATAGCGATTATTTGTCTTATTTGTCTACTTATTCATTCATATTTTTTCAATTTAAATATTCATATGAATAAATAAATAAATAAATAAATAAATAAATAAATAAATAAATAAATAAATAAAGTACGCAAAACTCTACAAATTCCACGTCGAAGGACACAAACTTTTTTCTCATAATCGAAACAATGTTGTTGTTTTTTTTTTCTTCTCATTTTTTCGATTCCCTTGTTATCATCGTCATACAGTTTGTTACTGGAATATCCATGCCGTGTAATGACAACGTACATGGATCGTTGAATAAGATTGGCGGTGTCCACATAATCCGCCGGATGTAAAGATATCGAGCTGTGGACGGTGCGAGTCAGATTGCGTATATCGGTATATCGAATTCATCCAATCGGCGGACATGCATATCGCAAAAGTTCGATTGGATATAGATGTTTCATTCGGATAATGGGGCCAGACCGATTCGCAAACCGGTTCGTGGGTTTGTTCGTTCGTGTTTATCCAAAGGCACCTTAATCTTTCGCCATCGCACTCTCGCTTTCGAACTTTCCATCTGCCTCCATCTCTTTCCGGATGGTCTTCGCGAACTCCAAGCCAATTCTGCTTCGTCGAAGCAACCGACAAACGAACCCCACCCTCGCTGGTCTATTATAACGCACGAGCGGACAAACACAAACTTGGCACAGGTGCATTATCAACAAACACAACTATACGATCGCTCAATGTTTCGGAATTATGAAAAAAAAAAATTAATAGATTGAAAAAAATAAATAAATAAAAAGACGTTGTCTAGCTGGAATGGATATCTTGTCCTGTTCTGATCATGTCGTCATCTCTCTCTCTTTCTCTCGGTTGATTTTCCAACAATTTTTCTGCAAAAAAAAAGTAATAATTCGTTGAGAGGAGATTCCAGGTTTTTCCATTGAACATTTTTTTTTTTTTTTCAATTTTTCCACTTTCGTAAATCTTACAGTCGTGAAATCAATGTCTCGTCAAAGTTATTAACTCATCTCCCGGATATGGATATGCCTTATTTATGTTTCTGAGATCACCGAAATGCCCAGAATCTTTGCCCAAATCGAAAAACAGCTGTTCTACAGCACAGGATTCAATATTGAATAACAAGAAAAATGCCAGCATCATCTAACAGTATTGATAAACATATGCACTCAGTTTCATTGTCATTAACCCAACAAAATTCTATTTAAAAATTCCTGAAAATCCACCTGAAATCGTCGTAATAACACGCAACTCCCTCTCATATTCTTGAAAACTTTTTCGGAAGACGATA
This sequence comes from Diplazon laetatorius, assembly GCA_963662125.1. NCBI lineage: Eukaryota > Metazoa > Arthropoda > Insecta > Hymenoptera > Ichneumonidae > Diplazon > Diplazon laetatorius. Next base: position 5,174,935 of record OY759158.1, on the reverse strand, counting down.
GCATCAATAATAATATCTCCACATTAAGATCTCCACTTAAGATTTTCATCATTGCAGTTTTGACCGACAAAATCCATTATTGCCGATGTCATTGAACGAAGAAAAAAAACAAGAGTACTTAAAATCGAATAAAAAATTAGGCAACGAAATTTTCTCGAACGTCGAACGATGAAATTTGTCCACGTCGCCAAGTGTCTTCATCATCGCTGACCGTTTCTCCCAATTAGCACGGCTATTCCTAATTACTTCATTTCGCGCGAACTCCGTGCGATCAAAACGAATGTCGTTCATCGTGTAAAACACACCTGCGCTCTCTCGTCGACGTTCCGTTGATTAACCGAATCCCATTAATTCTCATAATTCCACCGTAAAAAAAAAAATAAAAAAATAAAAAATAAAATTTTTCTCGCTCGTTCAACACATCGCATCGCTGCTGAATCATAATCAAGATTAAATTAATTTACGACGTGTTGGTTGTAATGCGAAAATATAGCCTCGTTGGAGGCACGAGGGTCTTGGCCGATAAATTCGAGACTCCTTCGTGCATTTATTACGTACGAAACATTTTGAGAATTTGTCGGCCTCAACGTTTTCAGCGATGAAATAAGGGGCTGGCTGTTGTGCACAGGCCTGCATCCCCTGGGTCCTGTATTTCCCGAATCGAAAAACTGGAGGGCAATCACACGTGCCACAACCTCATCCTTGGTCCGTTGAGGAGGCATTCGCTTGGAAGAGAAATTCTTTTTTTTTTTTTTTGACAACTTATCACGTTGTCCCATTAGCCGTCTCGTATCGATCAACTACGCGGAAACCTTTTTGTGAAACTCGACCCTCGGGAATATGTCGTCGTATACCGTGCCAGATACCATTTACGAGATTGTTCCGGGTTTTGTGTCCTTGTCTATCGACATTGCTTGACACAAGTCTTTCAACATAAGTGATTGATTCCTCATCCACATAATACACATGAAGGAATCAAAATTCTTCTAACCTCTTGCTATATTCCTTGCTCGATTTCATTATATAACTTACGAAAATGAGGGTTTTTTTTTTTTTGGTTTGGGCATATAGAAACCTAAAACCATTTTTTTATTGCAAGACTTTCCATACAAGTGATTTATTTCTCATACGCATAATACACATAAAGGAATAAAAATTCTTTCAATCTCGTGCTATCTTCCTTGCTCGATTTCATCGGATGACCTACAAAAAAAAGGGTTTCGCTTATTTCGTTTGGTAACGCAGAACTCTAAAAATCAATTTTTTAATTTTCATTTATTCACTTTCAAGACAATGCCAAAATAGCAGTAGAGCAAATGATGATTTGTTAAAAACACAACAAGATTTCGTAATTCAACAAGTTATTCAAAAAATTGACAAAAAAACAAAAGCGTTTTATTTATTTATTTTTTTTTTTGTTATTTGTATAATTGTATACAATTTTTATAATATCGAACACAATCTTCATATCATAGTGGTGCTCAGTTGCTTTTGGTCGCTATGAATATTTTGATTGGGTAGCATTTGTGATACTGAGTTCGAATTATAGTTCAGCGACGTATTGCCAATGGGCTATCGATCTGACAATTAGTCCTCCAGTCAAAACCAAAATAAGTTCCTTAAATTTCATTAATTTCAAAACCTTGCCTCAAATATTTTCTCTACATTTCCTCCGTAGCAACGGGCGAAAAAGTTCATGTTCGCGCGCTGGTGAAGTGCGCATGTGCAATCGATTAAAGCCTCTGGGCTGTAATCGGTCACTTTGCGCCCGCTCCACAAGCATGAAATGACTCGTTTTCAAGGCGGGTATCTGGAACCAGTTAACCGACATCCGTCGTACGCTTGTTCGATCCACTCACAAACCTCTCTCTTGTTCTCACCCTCAACCCCCCCGCCCCTACCTCACCGCAACGTTGTAAAATTCAATTGTGCAGTTTCGTGACTCGCCCACGGCGTCACCGCGCGTCCGAGACCAACTCTCTCCGAACGTGTCATCGTTCGCCATCAACGCTGTAGATTCGATAATGCTAACGCGAAAGCGCATCAACGCTTTCCACACCTCGTGCAACGTTGAGCTCACCCTGGAGGGCAGGGGGGGGGAGGGGACCACGACTATAAACTCCATTAATTTTCATAACGATGATGCGTCTTTGGACGAACGGTGTCAACCCCGGAATTTTCCATTGTTCGTCACTCAACGAGTTTATTATCAATTTATAATCAACTGCACGTTCGACGACAACCAAAATATATATGTATATATATATTCATATACATATATATATTTTTTAAGATATCAAAATATATTTTTCACTTAATTGAAATAAATTTTTTAATAAATTTAAACTAAAATTAAAAATTGAAATAAATCAAAAATAAATTTTTCATTAATATTACAATATATATTTTCCAATCGTCGTGAACCCTTTTTTGTTGTTGTTGGTGTCATTACAAATTCTTCTTAACTGCACAACATGTGTATTTTTTTTCAATATTGAATTAATCGCCATAGAATACACTTAACTCAAATAATATAATAAGATAATAAAATAATGCGTTCAAAAGCTGAACCCTCAAACGATTATTTCGAGAGATCCACAAACAACTCGCAAATTATAATTTATATGAAAAAATAAAATATTTGCAAAAAAAAACATAAACGGATGTAAAAAAATGATATTGAGATTCAACGAAAGCGTTTGGTGAACAGGACAGAACCGTAAAATCTCGGGAAATGCCGTACGAAGAACGCCGGAACACGGAATAATGTGTGTGTATATATATAATATAGTATATATACATATATTGGCTCGTTGTGGAAACGTTTTCGAGTCATACGTGCGAGAACCTCAGAACGGGGATATAACCACGTACTCACACATGTGTACGCGCACGACGTTCCCTTGAGCCATAAGTAGAGAGACCCCGGGGAGAACGGACACCCGTGGCCCGCGCGCGCGCGCGCGTTCTTTTCTCCACCAAGTGCCGTCGCGTCCGTCCAACGATAAAGTATGGGCCACGGCGAGAGAGGGAGGGAGGGGGAGGGGGTGGACAGACCCGCCGAGCGTGTTTTACATATCGTTCTGTGCGGGGATATACAGTCCCCCGTCGGAGTCGCACGGGGTTGTAACTCGACCGCCTCCGCAGTCGCGCGCGCGCCTTTCTTCTTCTGCCTCTTCTTCTTCTTCTTCTTCGTCTTCTACGGGCTTGGCCAGTCGAGCATAAGAGAGCATATCGACTCGCGGCCGCGCTCGCCGGCTACATCAAGAGTGTGTGTGAGAGAGAGAGTGAGAGTGAGTGAGAGAGAGAGAGAGAGAGAGAGAGAGAGAGAGAGAGAGAGAGAGAGAGAGAGAGAGAGAGAGAGAGAGAGAAAGAAAGGGAGAACAATGAGACAACGAGTTGCTCGTTGCCGTCGGTTTGTCTGATTTTTTTTTCTTTTCTCTTTTCTTTTTTCATCGTTATTCTTTTTCGGTAACATTATTTTTGTTGTTTCTGATGCTTTAGCACACATGCTGTATCGTGAGCTTCAACTTTGCTAACAGTAGAGACTCTCGTAAGTTTGCGAGGCGAGTAGGGTTTTTTTTTTACTTCAAATTCGACCTGAATGATTGTATTTTCGTATATATCTCTTTTATAATTTAATTTTAGTGATAGTTTTGTTTATTTGGGATGTTGGTAGATTGTTTTTTGGCAATATCAATTCAGTAATGGTCGACTATGGTAACTGCAAATTTGTTGGAGGAGTTGGAAGTTACGAGAAAACGAATCCACTCACCAGGGGGGCTCCCTTGAATAACTGCATTTTCATAAATATTTACATGTCTGCAATTTAATTTTATTTATTCGAAACCCTGGTCATTCAGTTTCTGAAAATATTAATTGAGCTTCTTTCTTTCTCGTCCGAGTTGTATTAAACTGCAAATTTATCGGGCAAGTAAGAGGCTGCGAGTGTTAACGAATTCACTATAGCGAGGGGTCCCCGTTGAAAAATTGCTTGTATTTTCACTTATATCATTTTCACAATTAAATTCAATTGATATTTTTTTTGTTAACGCGAAATGTCGATTATTCAATTTCTGGAAATTAATAATTTAACTCTGGTCGAGTCATATCGAATTGAAATTTCATTGAAAAAGTGGGAGGTCGCGAGAGTGGAATTGAATGGATAGTTACGAGGGGTCTTGCTGTAAGCGTCGTGTGCAAGCTAAACTTGAGAGGGCGGAAGGGACGAGTGTGTGTGTGAGAGAGTGAGAGAGAAAGAGATGGAATCCGTGGCACGAGCAATCACATATGGTTATGAGGAGGATTTATGTTAATGCCGAGGATGCGGCGCGTTGTGCCGGATGAGAGAAAGGGATGTCGAAAGCACACGGGCGCACGCGCGCGCCCGAACGGGCCGAGCGAGAAACGCGAGGTGAGCGCCTGGACTGCGAAGCGCGGAGACGCGAGGTGAGCGCGCCTGGCTCGCGAAGTGGACTCGTGCGCTCGCCGGGCGAGCCGCTCTCGTCCGCATCGCTCGTTTCACATCGGGCCTGTGCTCTTTATGCTCGGTCGCGTCCAATTCAATGTACCTTTGGCCGATTGGACTCGTTATAACTGCCCGAGGACGAGAGAGAGAGAGAGAGAGAGAGAGAGAAAGAGAAGGAGAGCAAGCGTCCGGAAAAGCGGCATGGAAAACAAGACCAGAAGCCATCCGGTTCTCAATGATTCCGATTCGCAAATACCGGCCGAGTGTGCATGTGTAAGTGTGTGTGTAAGTGTGTGTGTGTGTGTGTGTGTGTGTGTGTGTGTGTGTGTGTGCTCGTTGCGATCGTACCAAAAAAAAAGAAAGAACTAATGAGACGGTTCCGTGAATACTTGGCCATTCAAATGAGGCATTTCGAAATGAAGGGAATGTTAAAAAAAAAAAATGACGAATAATAAGCGAATTTTCACGAATATATTTTTTTTTTCATGGCTCGAACGAGATTTCGTGAAAGTCTTTTGTTGATGAATCAAAAAATTTAATTGCCATTCACGTCGACGTGGTAGGATCGTACGGGAAAAAAGAAAATAATGTTAGAAAATTAATGCGTCCAGACGAGACGGAAATTAAGGATCGAATTGTTGTTATAATTATTGATCATTAAATTATTATTATAATTGCTAATAATTAAATTATTATTATTATTATTATTGTTGTTATTATTATCGAATTATTATTAATTTCGACTCATTATCGAAATATGTCTACATGTCGATATTTAAATTTGAATGCAAGTAGTTCGCGAATAAGAGACGAATAAAACGTTTAAAAATCAAGATGAATAATATTGTATATTTCGAAGTATCAGGTCCGCTCTACTATCACGAGCTGAGCATTACGTAGATACTCGTCTCGCCCATAAGAAAAAGAAATAAAAGTCAAATGGTTCCGTGAATATTTCGCCATTGAAATTACGGATTTTAAAATGAAGAGAGAAAGGGAAAAAAAATCGACGTATAATTAGCGGATTCCACGTGAATATCCATGACTCGAACGAGCTTTCGTGAAAATATCTTGTTAATAAAACGAATAAAAAATTGAATGACCATCTAGATCCTGGATGGGGAGATCGTACGAAAGATAAAAAATAAAAAAATTCAGATGTTCAGATGCAAGGGAAAAAAATTAATAATTGAATATCACTTATATATATTATTATTAGCTTATTCATATTTGAAAAAATTATCGAGGCCGTAAATATTTGAAGTCGCATTCCAACAAAAATTCGCACATCTTTCTTCCACACCCCCATTCGCAAATTCCAATAATCAAGATTATCATCTCAAATATTGCAATAAAATATTTTAATAGACGTTCCAAAAAAAAAATTAAGAAAAACAATACAATATATTGTCGATTGTTTCATAAAATAATTCAAACATTACTTCAAACGGTAAATTTTCACCACGCAAAACTTATCCAATACCTCTTCGATTACCATTCCGAATAATAAATAAACTCAACAAAAATACATATATATATAAAAATATCGAAAACCGAGACAAACGATATAATATATACTCGATTGTTCCACAATAAAATTTCAACGTTGTCCCGCCATAACACACGATGATAAATGATGATAATTTTCACCATGCGACATTAATCACAACGCCTCGAACGAATATACCGACGAAACACATCAAATTAAATCGAACGTGATAAGATCTGCAAAAAATAAAAAACAAATGAATAAATGGATTCGAATGAAAAAAAAAATAAATGAATGATAACCGACCTTTGATGTTGGCGGATTAACGTTTGGGTTATGGCGAGAGAGTCGGTGTACGAATCGCGTGGTTCACGTGATATTGCGAATATAAAAGCGTCTCTCTCTCTCGTATCTTCGGTTACAATCCGGGGCTTTGAAATCTCGACGTTAAAACCAGTGGCCGAATGAATTTTATAGCCCGGTAGAACCGATGCAAATGGACAATGAAGCCACCCATCAGACGTGGCCACCTCGTGAATCATCCTAACGCTCGTATCCAACCGCCCGAGCATGCTGGGGCGGAGAATCCAAGCTTTTGCCCGGTTCTCTCCGCTTCTTCATTCTGCTGGTGTTGATACGCTGCTCTTTTACTCTCGTACATCCTTTTACAATCTCGTAATACATCCCCCCCCTCCCCCCCTCCGTCGTTTCGGTCCAGGTTTCACGTTATCCCGTTTACGAATGTTTCGCGTGTTCCGTCGCTTTGTACGTTCTTCCCTCCCCATCACATTAACGCCCGCAAACCACGTTTCCCATTCGCTACTCGTATGTATATACCAATGTATATATGTAAGTTTGTCGTTTGCCTCGGATGGGAATAACATTTGTCGCGCAAAAAAACCATTCTTCGATTGGGTGTGGATGCAAGTTTCGAATGGATGCAAGTTCAATGGTCCGACAGCTTTCCGACGAACATTCCGAAAAAATTTTGTTCGAATTAAATTTTACTCGAAAATCATAATCTGAGATTTTTTTTTGTTCCGACCGAATGATGTAGCAAAATTTTTAAAAAGTGGAACGGTTGAAGGTCCGACAGGTCGATAAATCGAATCGAAATGTTCTGAAAATAAATGTTTCGACAGGACAAGTCTTCGAATGGAAATGTCTCGACTGATCGATGTTTAGAAAAGTACATATATAGGTATAGTGACCTAGCAGTTCGTTTAACTGTTCGTTCAACTCGATCAAAGTTTTTTTGTCTTGTAATTTTCACGAATTCAGGTGAAAATAAATATTGATATTGAAGAACCTAATAATTTGACAGCCATTGTGATTTTTTCACATCCTTTCTTGGGCTACAGAAGCTTCACTCAGTTTCATCAGTTCTAATCTTTAATTCATGAAAATTATTCTTTCATTCGAAGAAGAATATTTTTATGTGAAATAAAATATTTCTTTTTTTTTGTCGTATTTTCTGAAATAAAATATGTTTTTTTTTTTTTTTTTTCACGACGAAAGCTTCGTGCGTTTTAAAGCGATTGAAAAAGTTCATACAAATTTTTCTTTTTCCGCGTTAAAAACGTGGAGAAAAAAAAAGATCGCAGTAAGCTGAGTCATGGAACATCGTCAGTCCGCAATTTCCATTTCACAATTTCCCAATAAAAATTGTAAAAAATTGTTAAACGACAAAAAAAAAACAACAACCTTCTCCGAGAGAAAGAGTTGGTAAAATAGGGGGGAGAAAAAATCATAAAAACTATTACGAGCCTCGAGGTATCGTGCCTTATTAAACCCGAGAAATAACGAGTCATATCCGCAGCATCTTGCAACGTTTCCCATAATCCTTCGCTCCGAGCTCCACTGTAATAATAAAGTATATTATAATATAATAATTAAAACATCCATTAATTCAGCTCTCGCACACTTTAAACAGCCCCCCCTCGAATGTACTCTCTCGCTTCATAATTATTCTTAACGTACAAAACGTCGTTACTTCATTCTCCATCGAGTAGCTCTCGAATCCACTTTTTCTTTCTCATTTTTCTTTCTTTTTTCTTCGTCTTTTTTTCTTACGAAACAAAAGCAAAAAAAACAACAACGAAAAATATTAAAAAATTTAATTCCGCTTTTATAACAAGGACTTAGTCGTCGGAAAAGCTGCGTTCATCGTCACCGCGTAATAATTTTGGATGTGAAAAAAAAAAAAAAAAAAATTCTGCGAGCGATTGTACTCGCGGTTCACGAATAAACCGGAACTGCGTTTTTTTTAACATAAGCGCAAAAAAAAAAAAAAAAAAAAACAAACAAAAAAATAAAATAAAGCAACGTTAATGGCGGCAAAGGAAAGCCGGCAGATCGGCTTGAACAGAGAAAAGACGAAGAGGAGGAAGAAGAAGAATAAAAATAAATGAAGAAAAACGAAAAAAAAATTATAAATGAATTTAAAAACCAAAAAAAAAAACGTGGAGAACCAGAAAAAAAATAATTAAAAACAAAAAACAAAAACAACAACCAGGAGAATGGTCGTAAGGGGTACAGTAATTGAATCGGAAAGTTACGATGACCGGTCCGTGCGCGCAGGCGCGGGACCGACTCGTGAAATCTTCGACGTAATTACACCGAGATGGTAGAAACACATCGGCCGTACGGTCGAACGGAAATACCGCAGGCATTTGCTTTCGTTCTCTCGCGCTCATCCCGCTCGCGAGCACTTTGTGTGCGTGCTCGCGACTTTCCCCCTCCGCCCCGCTCCGCGCATTCGGCCGCCTTTCATCCACGCATTTGCCTACGCATTGTGCGAGAGCTGATAGCACACCGCGATATCCCCCATATTTATGCCATCTAGATCTCGGCAATACGTGGGTATCAAGTACCCAACCGTATAGGAACTATGTCTCTCTCTCTCTTTCTTCTTCTCTTTCTTTCTCTTGCCCCAGCATCGCAACGACGCGGCCACCTAGCTCGGATAAATTTACGACCGTCGATACTATTACGTCCGATAAACGAGCTCCCCTCCCCCCCCCCACCACCCGAACTCGTGTGTGTGCTAGCGGATTAAAAATCCATATATATTTTTTTATCGTTTATCGATTCGCGATTTAATTGTCAATTCCCGTCTGCATTAATGAACACGAAAAACTTATTTCGAACACAAATCGCCATTGGATTTTTACGATTGATTTAAATGAAATTGGCGTGTCGACTGTGGTCTCACGGGCGCGTTTCCGGGACACTTTATCGTGCAGTCACTTAGAATGCAGATGCATATATATTTTTTGTTTTTTTTTTTTTTTTTTTTTTTATTCGAACGAAGAGTTAACAACTGCATTTGTAACAAGAATAATTGAAAACGAAATTTTCGTTGAATCCATTTTTTTTCAAAAACTTTACATGCCAACCAATGTCGACGTGAAATTCGGAAAAAAAAGTAGTTCAAACGAACGAAATATTTGAAAACTCATTATAGAGATATGTATGTTTGAGATTGCTGATCAACGGGGTTATACACGTACATGAGCTCGAACGTGTAACGCGATTATAATGCGATCCTTCATATATCTCTTCGATAACCGAGCTCAGCACGAAGCTCGCGATATATATTCAACGAACATATCCAGTCGACTGACATTTGTGACACTCGTCGGTTTTACCGGGAAACATTCGTTCCATTAACACCGTCGTCCGGTATACCCGGTTGTGCTAAATGCATTCGCGTGTACGCATCCGTCATTCGAGTGCGCATGTCTATTTCTGGGACGGTATACAGCTTCTCTGACGACAGGCTGGCGTGCTTTTTCGTGTTCACTGTGTCATCCAGATCGATGTATCTGTTGGCTGAGAATACAGATCGAGAGGATCTAACCTATTAATTGTATAGAGTGGGAATTTGAATCGCGCGGCAATCCCCACCGCGCGTTGCACGTCGACCGATGCGGTCCATGGTGGGGGAGGCGTTCGGCCAGTCCGCGATCGCGGCGGCCGCTCGGCCGAGCGGCCTGCGCGGTGGGGGAAGCGTTCGGCCAGTCAGCGGCCGCGGGGCGGTTCCCACCACGCGCCACACGTCGACCGACCCGGCCCACGGTGGGAGAAGCGTTCGGCCAATGTGTGATCGCGGCAGCGGCTCAGCGGAGCGGCCCACACAGTGGGGGAAGCGTTGGGCCAATCAGCGATCGCGATATCCGCGCAGAGTGTAAATAAAGGACAGCGCAATATCTTTATTCATTATTAAGGATCGTTTATCATTGATAATATTTTTTTTATCATTCGCACTCTTTAATCTTTACGATGAAATAATTGTTTTTTCGTTATGCATGATAATGGATTTTCATTTATCAATTAAATAATGATGATAATAATATATGATACACACTCGATTATTAATATTTACTTGTTGTTCGCGTTTAATATGTCTCAACGAATGCGACACATTGACTCGAGGCCGTTGTAATTTCCAAAGCTTTCGTAATGGCCGGGTGAACTTCGTCGGAGCTTGTGCATAGATGTTTTCACATGTTCGAGACACACTCCGGGGGGGGGGAGGGGGAGGCGGATTCCGTCGTGTAAGAGGGTCGAAAGCCCGAGTGACCGTCATCGGCAATCTCGGGGAGTGCATGTTGCGACGCGTTATGCAAAAGGTTGCCGACACGAATTCCGACTTAGCTACCCTCCGGTTCGCTCGGTTGTACAAGTTCAAGTCGGCGGGTTATGCACGGGAAGCTTTCTCGTGCCCGTCAACGCGGACACGGAAACTAAGCACGAATTCTGATTCACTACGCGCATATACATATATTCGTATACATAAATATATATATATACATACTATATATGTATATGTGTACTTTGACGCAATACATCTACATTTATGGGATTCGCGTCAGCGCTGCTTCTGACTCTTGCTCTGTAGCTATCGGGAGAAAATAGTGGTGTCTCAACGCCGAGTGCAGGAATGTACAACCAAAAAAAGGAAAATTAGAAAGCTCACTCTGACGTCAGATATAACATGAAAAATGCATAGTCAAAACGTTGCCGTGAATTTTCTCGAGTCATTCGGACGATACGCCATCTACATTCCAATCATGCTATCGTTATGCATTCCGGAGAAACATTATGACATGCATGAATGGTTTTCTAAAATGGAAACAAAAAATTGCAATGCGTTTCACATTTTAAAAAATGTTGTGAGCCATCGAATTTATTTTGCAAGCATGGCTAACAAGACAGCAAAATCTCGAGTCTATTTCGAAATATTCAAGTTCCAATTTTCCCTTCAATTTTTACGAAACCTTTTTTTTCCCCCAATCTTCAGCTCAGAGGCAGACATTTTCGTTATTTTTTTCAATTAGTCAAAAGCCTATCCTATCGATGTTGTTTTTTTTTCCGTGCAATTTTTTCACACATGTGACAAAGTTCGGCACACGAAGGACCCCGTACACATTCGAAAGCTCACACAAGCTCCCGACCCCGAGAATTGGCTTGGATTACACTCGTAGAACGGATCATCTCCATCCCGACCCGAGGTCTTCGATTCGCTAACGCCGCGTGCCGATCGTTTCTTCCCAGATGTACCGTCTACACACACACACACACACACACAATCACATACATACAGCTGAGCCCATATACATTCGGTAACCGAAAAGGTGAGGGAAACTTTAGAGATGCGGATGAGGCAGAGAGGCCATGGGGGTACGGTTTCCTTTCACCGTTGAGCCGCTCGTCTCTCCCCAGTGCCATCGCCACGTCTCCCTCAACCCTCCCCCCCTCTCTCTCTCTTTCCCTCTCTCACCGTGTAAATGGAAATGGATGGAGATTGAATTCGTCGAAGGGGCTCGAACGGGGGCCGAGAGCGTACAAGCCCGAGAAAAGGGATGGAAAAGCGCGAGAGAAGCTCGAAGAAAGGGTCAGCCTGCCGGCGAGGCAGCAGCGAGGCTTGGAGGGAAAAAGGAGAAGGGAGGGGGCGGGTGGTGGAAGCATATACACAGAATGCCCCTTCGGAGCTTTCTTGGCGAACGAATCGAAATGTATAAAGGGCGACCGGCGAGGCAGCGCTCGAGCTTCTGCCGGCTGGAAAGCTCCCGGGAGGAGGGGGACGGGGGAGGGGGGGTCGAACGCGCCTTCGTCGTCGGCTCGGTCGAGCGCGCGCGCGGGGTCCTTCTTTCGCCAGCGGTCTCCAATTTGCTCCCTATTCACGATTAGAAAGCGTTAGATTGCGAAGGATGAGAGCCGCGAGAGGATCGAGGAAACGAGGTGAACGTGGATGAACCGATGGACGGGCCACCAGCCCGCGTGTGGAAGAAAGGAACGGAAGAAAGACGCGGGAAACGAGGAGAATTCACGCCCCCGACCCCCCCCCCCCCCCCCCACCCCTTCTACCTACACCCCCGAGGAGCTGGAAAGCTCCATAGAGTCCTTTCGGCGCTTTTCGCATAAAGTCCTTTTACACTCGGCGATTCAACGAGTCCTGCCAACCGCCCCCCCCCCCCCCACCCCACCACGTTCGACGTACGTTTCTCTCTTCATTCGGCTTCTCTTTTATACGTATACGAATGTACCGGGTGATTCGGCGAAACCCGATGGGCTTTTGAAGGAATTGTAAAAAGTTAATTTTTCGAGATAATTATTGTTATTTTTATTTCTTGTATTTTATAATATATATAATAATTTGAGAGAATTGAGAATAAAGCGGAATAAGTTTTTGAAATTTCTTTTTTTTTTTTATTGACTTTATCTTTTATAATGAATTTTTTTTTGGAACTCGATCCGTCTTATTTAAAATTCTAGTGGAATTTTTTTGAGTGGAGATTCGCTTTTTGTTTGAGAAAATCTCGAATTTTTTATAAAAAGCTCTTACAATTTTTTTATAAAATGATTGACACTTTTTTCATTTGTTTTGTCACACTTTGAATATCAATAAATAAACCCTGAACATTTTTGAGGAATCCATTACGTAGTGTTTTTGTTTAAAATCCCAAAAAATAAAAACTCATCATTTTAGCGAACAAAAAGGTGAATCCCCCCACGAAAATAAATTTAAGATAATGAATAGTCTTGAAAAAATGACTGCTTAGAATTATTTCGAAAACCATCGGGTTCCACTGAACCGACTTGTATATCTATACAAATATATATATATATATATGTAGTAAGTGTATATATACATAGGAGTCTGTACCTAAGCCGATGGCAGACCCAATGCGTCTGGCAATGGAATTCGACCTATCCAATGTCCAACCTACAGCGACGATGCTTCCGTTCGCTCACGTGGCACTATTTGCAATTTTCAATTTGCCAAACCCCTCCCCGTGGGACTAGGTGCGCCATCGAGCAATGTGTGCGAGCTCACAGAAGTTTTTCGTCCTCTATGTGGGGGGGAGGGGGGACCCAACGAAGCCCCCGAAGCTTTTGCAGCCGCGCGAGATGTTGCACGCGACACTTTACCGAAGTATGGACGCCGTAAACAGGATATTCGGATGTGCATTTAGAAGAGCCCGGGAGTCGTGAGGCTGCGGAAAAACGAGTCGGAGGAGTTGGGAGGGTTTGGTCGTGGACACAAAACGCGAGGCACAGTTTTCCATGAGAGACTCGACCGAGCGCAGCGCATCTCTCTTCTTTCTCCATCTCTATCTCTCTCTCTCTCTCTTTTCTCTCTCACGGGTATTCTCAGCGAATGCACCAATCTTCATATTTTTACATGTTATTACAACGGCGAGGGTCGCCCGTCGTTGCCTTCCGGACCGCTGGTGGAAATCTACTTTCTCGGTTCTTTCGTTATACGAAAGCGACTGAATACGATTTCACGAACGAATTTCTTATCCGACCGAGCGTACCGCATAGCCTCGGACTATTTAGAATGTGTTTGTCGTTGTGAACGAGTGCTCGTCGAATCAACTGGAAAAAAAAAAACAAAACGTGGATGGGTGAATTTTACGTGCGAATTATTCGGATAAATCTTGGTCGTATTGTTTGTCTTGACTGAGTTAAATTTTTTTTTTATTATAACGATTATTATTGTTATTATTATTATCATAATTATTATTATTATTATTATTATTATTATTATTATTATTATTATTATTATTATTTACGTTGTAAGGAGCGAACGAAAAATTTGCATTGCATCGTATTCTACTTTTCCTTTTCCAATTTGTGTTGCTGTGGTTTATGTAATTTAGCGTGTAAGTGTTTTTTATTTTATTTATTCGCTGAAATGCATCTATTCAACTATTTCATCGTGCTAAATCTAATTAATGGAAAAAACAAAATGTGAATTTGCGGCCTACGAAACAAAAAAATGAAATCAAACAAAATTTACATTATTATTTTATTCGTAAAAAATGTATCGATTGAATTATACCATCAATTACTATCGAATAAACGGAAATAACAAAATGTCAAGTCGCGTAGGAGAATAAAAATAATTAAATCGATCGAGTCTGTCATCATTATTTTTTTTTTAATTTAATCAATTTCATGATGACTATTTCATTTATAAGAAAAGTATTCATCAAATTATTCGATGAATTAAAATCTAGAGTATAAAAAACGCAAAATGTGCAGCTGGAGGTATAATAAAATAATACAACTCGTGGAAAATTATTTGCTCGGTGGCGCTTGGAGTTCCAGAAAATTTTATCCGGGACGATAACGCTGGAAGCACTTTTACTCATGACAAAAGTACATGGTTATCTGGTTAAGAATGCAGGTAACGTCACGCGATCTCCATAACTAGTCGCTAGCAATGTCCTAAGTCACTCGGTTTTCCCATCCTATTATTTTTTGTTCTCTCTGTATTTCTCTCTCCCTCTCTCACTCCAGGTCTTTGCTCATCTTCTCCGGTCCTCAGCCCTCGGTTTTTTCGACCCCCCCCCCCTCCCTCCCCATTGCTTTTTGGTATACGTATATGATCTCGTTCCTCTTTTCTCCTTCAACGTGCCAACTCTCGTGTACTCTCACTTTGCCTTCCGGGTTTCCACTTTATGTTACTCCGCGATCTTCCCGACCCATCTCTCGACGCCAACCCCCTCCTCCTCCCCTCACGCTTTCTTGCTCCATGCTCTTCCTTCAGCATCTCGCATCGTTTCTCCTCGTCTTTCGCCAAAGTTACCGAGGAAAAGGGCTTCGCCACGGGAATGGAATTTCAATGTGTCCTCGGTGAGAAAGCGACCTGCGCGGCAAAGGACGGGCGGGGGGAGGGGTGTAGAGAGATGCTTCGATAACATACATGCACGGCCAAAACGGCAATTGCAATACTCAACATCATTTCCGGAAATCGAAACGGAAGCACCCGCGTGCCGAATGATGCCTCCCGGAAATGTCAATCTGTCGCGTATGCGAATGATACCAGTGATACAATTCTCAATAGAATTTTCCCACGACATATATGCATATATATATATATATATATATATATATATATATATGTCCACTAAGATGGTGCTTTCGTAGTTTCTCAATTCGAGCGCTCCCCAAAAAGTGAATGACAAATATTAAAATATTTTTTCATAACAATTATGTTCTTTCATCGTCTGTGGAAGATATTTTTCGCGATAAAAAATATTAATACGATCTTTTTTTTTAACGGCTTCAAAATTTTCATTCATCCATTTCTCATTGAATTTTATAAATTCAAAAAACGTTATTAACGTTTTTTTTTTTTCGCTTTTGAAATAATAAAAATGTACGTCGAGATTTCGTTGAATAAAAACGACCTC
This sequence comes from Diplazon laetatorius, assembly GCA_963662125.1. Classification (NCBI taxonomy): domain Eukaryota; kingdom Metazoa; phylum Arthropoda; class Insecta; order Hymenoptera; family Ichneumonidae; genus Diplazon; species Diplazon laetatorius. Next base: position 5,159,268 of record OY759158.1, on the reverse strand, counting down.
AATACTCCAGACCACTTTACCCACACACGTTGCCCTTCCACGTTTGCTTTTCTCTCTCCTTCCCCCTCCCCTCCTCCACCCCACCCCGACGACGATCTTCATTCGATGCACACTGTGAGAGCCGCACTATTCCGAAACTGAAAGAGAAGCGAACGAAATTCACGAGCTCGAGTGCAACTTAAAACTACAAGACGAGCAATGGCTTTGGCAAGGTCTGCGCGAGGCATTTAAGGAAATCTTAATTAGTCGGTAAATGGGCGGGCGGGGAGGTGGGGGGTCGGGGGGCGGGGGATCCGTACGAAAGAAACAAAGGGTTAACTGCAAAATAGAGTGAAGGAGGATGGAAGTCGTTTTGGGCACGAACGCAGACTGTTCGCGCAATTATAAAATTAACTCCTTCCAGCTTTTAATCCGATTCGTTAGTCCGCCTTGACTCACCTTGCGTATATACTTTCGAGATTCACGTTTCTCCCATCCATCCGCAGACGAATCTGTCCGCTTGCAGCACTTGCCTTCGACCCCCAGCCTCCCCCCCCCCCCCCCCCCACCTCCTCGCTACAACCTTCACGTAGTTTCTCGTCACGAAAACGAGGCCAATTAAATAAAGTAAACGCTGTATAAACGTTATCTCGTTCGTACGCCAAGATTTCTGAAAGCTCGTATCGAGTGAAGCGCCCTCTGTCCCGTCTCTGTAGTACCACTCACGCCATCTATCGACGAAACAATGTACAATACCCATTGTAACTGTTTTAATGGAGTGCATTAAAGCGTTGTCTCGTTCGTTCATTGAAAATCTTTTGATTTTCTTTTTATTTTTTCCTTCGAATTCAGAACAAAAGCACAGAAAAGCACAGTTTATCGAAGGGTGACATTCGACCCAAGAACACTTGGGAATTATTGTATTATATTTCTGAACGAACGTCGTGTATATATATATATATATATATATATATATATATATATATATATATATATATATATATATATATATATATATACTTATATGAATTGCCGTGAGCTTTTCACAAGATTTTCGAAAAGCTTGGCACGAGATGACAATGCTGACAATTCCTCGGCTCAAGGGAATTGAAACCCATGTGAATGGTTTTTTTTTTTCGTCGTCCTACGACAATATCGCCGCTTTGAGAGGATGAAAGAGTTTGATAATGGCCGAGTTTTTGGTATTCGATAAAACGTTTGTTTTTTTTCTTATTCCTAGGACGATTATAGGACGTCGATGACAATGGAACGCGAACTAGCGGAACTCTCGACCGTGGAAACATGGATACGAATGACCAATAATTCTTCTTACTTTATCTAACGTTTGAGGGTGGAGGGTGGGGGGAATTCTTTTTCCAATATCTATGGCTCTTTTCCTCGTCTCACCCCTCCCGAGCTTTGTGTAAGGAAAAAGGGGAGCCTATTCCTTTTTCAATCGTAACTCCCTTGATAAATAATGATTTTCCGATAGATCGTAAGCGGTACCTGCAGCTTTATCCCAACGACTTCGAGACAATCGTATCTTGGGGTTCGATGGAGAGAGGAGGGGGGACGCAGGGGAGAACGTTCGGTATCGTAAGATTATAAAAGTTTTTGCTAATGGAATCCACCGCTGAAAAGTGGAATCTCAACGACAAACAACTTTTTCTCGTTCGATGTCACGTGGGGGAGGGGAGGGGAGGCTCGGGGGAGGGGGGGGAGGATGAATGCGGGTGACATAGCGATTCGCCGTAATTCCAGTAGAAATGATGAAATAAAAGTTAAATTAAAAATAAATTTTTTTTCACGTCATGTTGACGGAAAGAAAGATAAACGAAAAAACGACTAGTCACTCAATTATTCGAAGATAAAATCTGGTTCGGTAACTACGTGAATGTTTGAATCTCGAAAATGGACGACTCATTGCGATTTCGTTTCAAAATATCTTTTTATTTTAAATAGTAATTCATGAGCAATCGAAAAATAAAACTTTGAACGAGCGAGTTAAGTGCCAATTTGAAATTTCCACTTTGGCGATTCGGAAAATCGTGGGAAAAGCTCGTGGAAATATATATGTGTATATATGTATATTCCAAAGTCGGAGACTCGTATTATTCCATTCAACGCGATCGTCCTCCACAAGTGTAAAACTTTAATTAAATTGTCGTTTGGGGCGACTGGAACGGTTCTTAACTCGATAGTCCGTGATAACTTTACGATCCTGTGTCGTCGTGAGCTGGCAGGTCTATCCCCGCAAGCTCCGAGAGACACTCATCCATGTATATCCATGACCCGGGTCAAGTGTTCACAAGTTTTTGAAACCACTTTTACCCTCTTTCAGCCTTTTTCCTCAACATCGATGAAAACCACCATTTGCGGTGATTCACCGTAGCAATAACCATAGTTTTAAAGCTCATTCAAAGTTGTTATTATATTGCTGTTCTTTTTTTTTCAAATTTTGGTTTTTTTAAACCGGCAAAAGTCCTTGTTTCCACTCTCGAGCTTTTCCACAGGCGCTAACGAAAATCGACGGACTGACTCGCGGCGCTGCTTCGTGCCTGGCGCTTTTTCCCCGTTGGTGCACTTGAAAAAGTTTTCACGACTTTCACGAACGCCGAAGCACACGCGATGCGATATTATATTAAATACATAAACGAAATAGTTTGCAAGCTTCACGTGAGAATCTTATCGACTGAATTTCCCACTCTATCGCGAAAGCTCGTATCGTCGAAGTCCCCGACGTGACTCGTGGAATTTTCGAACAGGTTGAGCATTTTTTCGATAATGTTTCATCGATGGAATAACAAACGCATAAATGCGATCAATGCCATTCGTCAATTGTCGTGTTTCTTAAATAAGAGAACAATAAAAAAAGCTCGAATGAGAAACTTGATATCGCGTTATCCGGATATTCATAGCCAGACAATATCAGAGCCTGCTAGCTAAAACGTGATAATACAGAACCGTGAGACCGAGTGTAAAACCTTTATCAACGGGAGAACGGGTTAACTTAATTAAATTTCTTCACCGTCGTCGTTGCAGCTTAATCTCAAACCCGTAACTTGTGCACGACACGCGAGACACGGTTATCCAACTTTTTGCTATCTTCACTTGAGGGGGGGGGGGGGACAAGACGACTTGGCCGCGTCTCGTTGGCCCAGATTTGGAATTCAAATTATGCGAATGGGAAACACGGTACGTGACGAGGGACCGAACTATATCGTATGGAATTGCAAAAATAAAAAGTGAAATGGAAGAGTACGTGATGACGTTTTGACAAATATAAATATCAATGAATTTTGTTGGCGAATGTTGCATCAAGCTGTGGAACGACTCATAGCCAGAGTAATTTAATCACAATGGAAACCATTTTTTCATTTGTTTTTTTTTCTGTGCTCTTGATAGTTCGGAACCCACCGTTGAAAAAAAAATGGTCGGTCCATGATAAATTTACCATCGTGTGAATTATCATTAAGGGCTTTCGGGTTCGATTGGCGATGCCGAATAACCGTGGCTGACGATAAGCAGCTGGGCAACGACGGAGCTTCTAATGCATGACGTACGACCTTCGACTCACCTTGGACGAGGTGCGACATCGTGAATGAGAGCCCGAAACCACGACAAAACCGAAAAGTGACGAGTGTTGTGAGGTTTGAAACGCCCACGAAACTTCGAGGATCATCGCAACACACAAACAATACAATACAAAGGACCTGAAGATATATATGTATTTTTTTCAAATAAGATTTTAGCATTGCCGAGTCAGTGTCAATATATTTATTCATATTTTTAGCATCTTATAATCTCTGAAGATACCAATATGATCCACGCCTCGCAATATATATTCATATATATATATATATATATATATATATAGTACAGTCTTACAATCGGCGGTCAACCTCGTAGTGCTCGTAAACTATATTTACAGGCGATCACCCAAAAGCATAACCAACACGCGATCAAAATCACGATCGTACTCAATTTATCATCTATATAAATCTTTGTTCCTTCCAAGACACAGGATTTAATCACATTACTTAGATCCTTTCGGTGGTACAAGACTTTCATATCGTCACGTGCTTTTTTGTTTTTTTTTGTCAATTAATATCAATGAAATATGATTTTTTCAAATCAATTATTATGCAATCCAATGATGTGTTATGAAATTAATCAGGAAAATTTTACGATGAAAGAATTCGCAAAATTGAAATTCAATCAAAATTATCAAGAAAAAAAAAGTAGTCAATTGAATTCTGTCGAATTGAAGAATTTGAATTATATTTTCGCGAAACGACACACGAGACCCTCTCGAGACTAATTTTATTTCGGTCGTTCATATACTTTTACTTCCTTGCGCACCTTACAAATACATTTGGTTTTTTTTTTTGAGTGATTAAGCAACCTCTCTATGCAAATTTCGTGAGCTTTGATCAGTCCTATTTTTTAATTAAATTTTTTATTCATTTTTTTGCCTTTCGTCAATTTAACCAATATCCGTGCTCAGGGTACGATGAAATAATCACATAGAAGCACTGTTAATTGACTCAATCACGCTCACGCATACATATTTATTTCATTGAACGATTAACAGTGGCGTCGAGCATTGAGGAACAGCGTTTTAACAGCTAATTTGATAAAACGGTCTCGAGCCATAAACAATCCCGACATCGTCGACTCAAAAATTCATTGTCGACCATGTTTATCATCGTCCCTAGTGTAACTTCACATCATCCGACTCGCATCTCTACAAAGCTTTGTCTTATCCTTACGCTTAGATCTAAAAAAAACTATAAACATTTGAGCGAGATTCCGATCGCCCATATTATTCATTATTATTTTTCCATGAAAGCCCGGTCATTTGATTATGCGATACTCGCATGATTTTACTCTCAACCGGATACCTTAGGCCCATTTTCTCGTTTCCAAAGTATATCAAAGTCGTATTAGACGTTGAACGAGGGCAAAACTGTCTGCTTTTTGTCACTGAAATGGCTGCCAGTGGATATTGTGCTTGGAGCAAAATAATAAATATAGTTCATACAATTATGATTCAAGGTTGTTCCAGTGATTGTGAAAAACAGACACTATGACCTCTTGAGTTGCGTCGAGCCGGGACTGCTTGGCGAGTAGAGTCCCAACTTTAGTCCCAGCTCTTTGGGCTTTCTGGATGTGTTTCTGACCGGAAATGGACTGAAGAGCGATCTTGGACTGGGCGTTGCGTCGATACCCGAAGTCGTACGGCTTGTCGTTGTCATCTCATTGAGTCCCAGAGTCATCGAGGCCTTGCGAAAGTTTATCGCGTCTCTCGATGGAACTTCCCCGTACTTGGCGACGCATATGTTGTCAACGAATTCCGGATGCGACACGGGCCTCTTCGAAGCTTCTTCCAAACTCGGCGACAGTTCCGAAGCGTAAGGATTCAAGGTCGTCGCGAAATCGCGATCGGCGTATTGATAATTCGGCGACAGAGAGTGCGAATTTTTTCGTCGCAGTGGCAGATAGGAACCCAGTTTATCGGCTTTGTCGAGATTGTAAGACGGTTTGTCATAGTCAGTCGTTGTGGTTTTCGAATAGGAATAATTCTTCATGGCGAGTGAATCGTATTTGCGAGTGTAAAGATCCGTCGGATTGTAAGTGTAATCGAGAGGCGAGACGATCGATGGGTTCAAACTTCTTTCGGCATCGGTGGACAATCGTTTTAAGGATATGGATGGCTCGTTGGAATAATAAGAGGCTCCACGGTTGAGATCTCCCAAGTTGGTTTGATAAGGTTCCAGCGACAGATCATCGTTACGAATTTGTTTGGATGACTCGTCATCGTATCGCACTCTGAATTCCAGTGTCTCTTTCGACAACAACGGTCTTGAAGTTCCCACATCGTACAGTCTCGAGGGTGTCGTAGGATTGTCGTGAAAATTGAAACTCGTGTCGGTGCCTGGTTTATCGTAGGAACGAGCCGAGTAAGGATTGCTCGGTGTTTTCCGAGGTGAGATTCTGGATTTAAAATCGTAGGGCTTGTACGTATCGTAGGGACTCTTCATGGGCGAAGGATCGAATGACTTTGCCGGCTTGGTGCAGTAATCCAGCGAGGACGGTCGCACTTCCGCGTACGATGGGCTTGCGTAAGACATGGGAGAAATGATTTTTTGGGGTATGGTCGACGAGGCTGATGGAAGAATCTCCCCGGATGATATTTTGTCGAGTTTTTCGAGTTCACGGTAGATGTCAATGTCGCTTCTGGGCGATAAGTCCCGAATACTGTACTTTGGGGTTTGCGCAAAGCTTATAACGTCTTCGCAGTAGTGAGGATACTTTTCCGATTGCATAGCGGAATCCTGAATGGAACCGAGCTCGCTTTTCGTTTCGATCGAGTCGTTTGACGACTGATAAGCAAAAACATTGTTCGAAATGTTGGAAAGTTCGAGACCTTCGAGCTCGCTTGGATTCTGACAGGACGAGCTTCCATCTCGATTGTTGATGCAAACTGGCGAAGCCTCTTCGTAATTCGCCAAGAGCTTGGAGAGCTCCTCGTTGATTTGTCTATCGATCAAAGCCTCCCGAGTGTCCAAATAGTCACGAGCTATGACTTCGTCCACGTCCAACGGATCGACGACTTCACTATCGTCGATCAACGAAAGTTTGCACAATTCATCATTGATTTTCGCATCGAATTCCGAACCACTGGTAGCTGTCATTTGATCGAAATCCTGAAAATTTATTCGCGCTAATTCTTCGTTTATCTCGTGTTCGTTGAGACCCATCTTCTCCAGTATTGGACTGAATATCTTGGATATTTCTTCGTTTATGGGACTGATGGTGATTTCTTTGGATATTTCCTCGAGATCTGGCAGACGCTTCTTCGCTTGACATGTCAGAATTTTATGAAGTATCGCCGAATTCTCCTGGATGATCTTCAACGCTCGGTCACTGCTCCGTCTCCCGCTATCGCGACTTCCACGTGGCTTAACTTTTGTCCATACACCTAATTTTGAATCACGATCGTCGTCCGGTTCGCCGTTACTCTTCGTTCTGGAATAGCTTTTCAAAATACTATCACTGCCCTCTTCAAGATTGATCTTCGGTTCTACGACGTATGATTTTCTAGTCTCGCCGAACACGTTTATGCTTGGCACGTCCAACCGACCCCGTGAGAATCCACTCGCCGAGTCACTGAAATTGTCTTGGCGTCGAGCTTCCAAGCTTTTGAGATCTTCCCAGTCGTAGCCGGTCTTTCTCGTCAGCATGCTCGTATCAGCCTTCCCATCGTTCGAATTTTTCGCCTCCAAGTGTCTGAGATCTTCCAGAATATCACTGGATCTTTTTTTGTGGTTATTCGTCGCAAGCTTATCCGAAGATGGTGAAAGCTTGATGTCACCGAGTCTGTTCTCAAGACTGCTGCAACTTCTCTCAAATGGCTTCGACGATTCGCGCGTTTCCAGCAAGTACGTGGCATCACGTCCGTTCATTCCAATTCCTGCGAAACCTCCGGATTTTTCTACGATGGCCGAACGATTCTCGTACTTATTTCGTGGTAGAGGCGAAATTGTATCGGTCTCCATATAACGCTCCTCAATATCCTCCTCCAATTTTTCGGTGACCATATTTTTTTTTCTATAATCCGTGGCATCCAAATCGAATTTGTAAAGACTCGAAATTCTTCCGTTCTTCGTTCGCAAACTCTCACTTGGCAAAGTAGACAACGTGTCTGCCAATTCCTTCTCAAATGGTCTCCCAGAGTCATAGTCATCTGTGCTCTTTGAACTTTTTGAAACTTTACCCAATTTGGAAGCTCCAATGGATTTTGCCTCAGCTTCGTACTTTGCGGAATTCGCTTCTTCCTTGGAACTCGTGGACTTTTGCTCCGGTGAAGTTTCCGTACTATCCGTATTGTTCCTTTGTTTTACGGCCACGCCGTACGGCGACGGGCTCTTTTGATTGGGATTCACGATCGGATAGAACGGCGACGTCGCTGAACCTATGTCCATTGGAGATTCCGACAAATTATCCGGGCCATCCGCATAGCTTGTTCTGTACTTAATCGAATTGGCACTAATCGGAGACTGGAGTTTGGAACTGAACGATCTCTCGGAAGACTTTGCTTTGCCAGGGCTGCAGGATTCGCTCGAACTGCTGATCACGAACTTTGGACTTATCTCAGACTTGTTCTTCAACGAGTCCGTACTTATCGGTGTGGATGGGCTCGATTTCTCGAACGACGGCCTTGTCACATCTGACTTTGTGTCTAACTTTGTTCTGTTACTACCCCCATCTGAATCCAACGAACGAAGAGTCAACGTCTTCGAGTCCGAACTCACTGACGAATGTTCTGACCTTTCGCTGACAAGCATTCGTGAATCCGTTCGATCTGGCGTCTTTGGACTGATTGCCAGACTTGAGGTTTTAGAATCTGGGCCCATTGTTTCACCGGAACTGAATGATTTTGCGCTTTCTGGGGTCTTCGGACTTTTTTTTTTGTCTTCGTGAATCTTCATCAACGATGATTCTTGGTTAGCGTAATCCAGACTCAACCGGGATGATGGCAAGATCGTTTTTATGTCAATAAAACTTATGCTAGTATCGTTCTGTTTCTTATCCGTCAACGCAACTTCACTGTCACTTAACGGTAGAATAAGCCTTGTTGCTGAGGTATCACTTAGCGTCGTAGGATCGCAATCACCTTTCGCTGGTTTGTCAATAAAATTTCTTGCATCGCTGCCTGCACGGACAATATTAGTGTCATATTCATAATTCGTATCCTTTCCAATCCTGTAATCCAAAACGCTGTCAACTTGAAGTGGGCTTTCTATCTTAAGTGATGGCTCGGTATCAGAAACTTTACTCTCCATGGTCATTGATATGCCGGTGGACATTACGATTGGCTGTAGATTCTTCTGGACTTCAAAGTCAATTATTTCAGAACGATCGTTCGATGAGTCATTGACAGAAACTAACGACGAAGAAGTCACAGTCTTTGATTCTAGCATGATCGTATCAGTAGCAGAACTCCCGTCAACATTTGTTAAAACATCAAAATCTGAGCTCGTAATGTCCTTGCTGAAAATCTGAACGCTGTCCTCAAGCAGCCTCAGTTCATTAGCTTTGTTAAGTTTGTCGTTGGTAACAGGGGCGATCGGCAAATGCCCGATTACGTAAGCTCTCGGGAAAGCCATCCGATCATCAGTGGATGTCCCTGGTTGGTGGTCCGGTTCCTCCCGATACTTGCAGCATTCAGAAGCTGACGGGATGTTTGATTCTAGCCCGTTTTGCTCCAAACTATCTAATCTTATCAAGCTACTCTCGAATCCCGAAAACATTATATTGTCATCCTTACGCGAAAAACTATCCAACAACTGAGTCGTGTCAGCTGCAGCCTTGGATTCAACTATCTCAGAGTCGCTAATCAAAACCCGACTCGAAGCAGTATCATTGAACGTAACACTCGTAACCTCGTCCGAAACAGCTTCATTATTTTCGACACCCTGCGGAATTGCGGTATCCATCAAATTGCTAATATCTACTACAGCGTTTCCCCGATCGTTAGCCTCCAACGAGACTTTACTCCCGTCAGGTTCTGTTGAAGTACCGGGCGCATTGCTGCCACTTGAAAAATCGTATCTATCTAACATTTGAAAAGACTGTCCAGAAACTGGATAATTCGTTTGACTAGCTTCCTCCACTTCATCGTCAATTGGCGATTCCTTTTTCGTGACACGTTCGACGTCTATCGAGGCGTCATCACCGAACGTCTCGTTCACAGGAACCACTTTGAGGCTTTCTTGATGAACGTCCACTCCAGCGATTAGCTTAGAAGCTTCCGTAGTTTCCGTCAGGTTCGTAGATGACGGATTGCTGGTATCACTGGCCGATAATCGTCTTATCTGATCGGTGATCTTGGCGATTGACGAAGACGTTTCTTCGATATCCAATAGATTATCGTTCCTAATCTTCACGTCCGGCGTCAAGCGATGCGACCCAGTGTCCCCCGTAGTTGTCGTTTGCTGGTCGAACGACGTATGCAGCGGGGCACTGCCGACAATAGGGGAGGAACCCGGTTGCGAGCTCTTCTCCTCGTCCGTTGCCATGACGTAACAATCGGACGTGGAAGTTGGCTCCTCACTGTCAACGTCGCTCAGACGATCGGGCTCGTCACACAATTCCGTTGACGTACTGTCGCTATCGCTGTCGGTCGCACTGCTGCGTTTCGTTGAGGTCAGCGTGGACGACATCACCACCTCCTGCGTGCTTACTGCGTTCGTTGTCGACTCTCCCCCATCACCGACTGAAAACAAGAAACGGATCGATAAGTTTCCAACGGCACTGCGGAAAAACCTACGTCCGCTTTGTCGTGTCTTCACACCTGATTCACGACAATCACGATATTTCTTTGGGAAAACGTAAATAACGAATGACGACGATAACTTTGGGGACTCGAAAAAAGCTCGAGAGACGATAGAAATTAGACGAAGAAAGTGAGACGGGCTACGTGATGAGTTTTACAGAGAGACACTGAAGGAGAGGAACAGGTGGTGCCGTGCGACCCTATCTGGGTCGAGATGAACGGGAACGAATGTTGACCCTGCGTGCCACACCTGCGCCAATTCTCGTAGCTGTTGGCGCAGAACAATCGAAACGAACGTTTGATCGTGGCGAGATAGTGACTCGACAGTCGATAAGTCTTTCGGTCTTAAGTTATCTACTGTAAGTATCGTGTTTCTGCTGTACCGACCGCGGTAGTAGAAATACGACTCTACTGACCGAGACAATGGAAATCCCAATGTTACTGTCCGCGACAATGAAAATACAACTGTGCCGGCCGTGGACACGGAAATACGACTATACCGACCGCGGTCCATCATATCGACTTTAGATAAGGAAGACACAATGCAGACAGATGCATGCGGGCACAATCTTACCAGTCGGTTCGTCTTTGGAGTCCTTGGATTTTTTCGTGTCTTTCCAGTGAAGCGTTACCGCTTGCTTGTCTCTACGAAGTTGAACCCGTGGACTGTTGACCAAGCCAATCCGTGGTTTTGGTGGTATCGCACCGGGTGGCGGACCAAGCTGACGAGTTTTGGCACTGACCAGTGCGCTCTTGCCCACCAAAAGATGATTCATCGCTTGCGACGTGGACGTCGGTACCATGGATTGTCTCGCGCACGCAGCTGTAATTTAATGTAATATTGATAATACATTTTGTTTTTTTCATATCGATTTTTGCGAATAAACGAAAAATGAGATAACCGTTAAATAACTTTTTTTTATACCAGAGAGTATTATGTGAGCTTGTCGTTGACGTTCTCGCAATTTAGCATACTGCTGTTTCAACGTAGTTATGTCCAGTGCTATGCGTTCTCGATCGTTCGTCGGACCTATCGGTTGCAAAGCGTGCGACGACGTGTTCGAGCGATCTGTCGAAGAGAAAATTGGCTTTTAATGCGGAAAAATTATTCATCGTTGTTGTATGTTGTTGTCGTTGTTGTTGTGACGATATGATTGAAAGTTAGTGGGAATGGACGCATTTTTTCGAACCTTTCTTGGACCGATGAGGCACGCCGAACATGGCCGCGGCCACTGCCAATTTTTCTTCATCCTCGGTATCGGTGTCCTCCTCGTCGCTCAATCTACGCGCCCACGGTGTTATGTTGTAACGATGTTTTTCACGAAGATCGGTCACACCGTACAACGGTCCCATATTCACGATAGTCTGGAGAGATGACCGGAAAAATGAAAATTCAATAAATCGTGCCGATGTTACAATTGCATTGACAAAATAAATTCGTCACTCGGCCCCCGACCTTAATGAGATTATTGACATCCGTGAACTCGAGCATCTCTCGTGTCAGCACACCCATTATGCTGTAGAATTCGTCGGCCGATGTCACGGTCATTATTCGACTGTAAAATGAAATATTGTTATCAATTTTAATATTACATATCATTATACAATATTAAATATTGTTATTACGATTTGCTTTGGTCAAATTAGTTTTACTCTCATTGAAGCTTAGGCGATAACGATCGAATTTTCTATATATATTTTTGTTTATCCTTTTATTTATTTTTTTGCTTTCATCAATTCGTTAAGAATTGACGAATAAAGCAGAATCCATGATTTTTTTTTTATGAAAACTTTTTTATCACGTTCGAGTATAAATTGAATTGATTGATACAAATTAGGCCGTAATCGCCAAAGCTTCAATAATAATAATGAAATATCATTATTATTTAATATTTGAATATTTAATTTTACATATTGTTATGATCAATTTGCAAAAATTCAAAAGCCCATGAGGCAAAAATAGCTCTACTGAATAAATAGACTATTTTTTTATCAAAATATTTGTCATTGGTTCATCAGAATAAACAAAACAGTAAATAAATAAGAACTAATTGCTCGTGTGCGTACTCGGATATTCCTTCCCAGATGGCAAGGGCAGTTCTGAGCAAAACTTCGTCACCCTCGAGAAATATCAAATCCCATACTCGAAGAACGGCCTCTTGTGGCAAACAGTGACAGAACAGGGTGAGAAACCATTGCATTGTAAAAACGTTGGTGAGCGGTGGTTCGTAACTGCTACCTGAGACAATAAGAAAAAATTAATTCGTACATTGGAACCCACATTGATGCAACGAATGAAATCTCAATGTCCCAGAAAAATCTCAATAGGATCGGAAATTTTTTTTTTCCGTCCACACGGACCTGTGGCTTTGTCCTTGGCGTCGCACTGCAACGCCTCCAGGTGTCTTGACAATTTGGGCAATCTCATTCTCAACAAGTCACGAAACACGGCCATGTCGATGGACAAACCCCGAAGATTGTCGGCGAAATAACCCTCCGGAAGCACACCCTCGACCAGATGGATCATGACCTTGACCGCGGAAGCCTCGGCACGGTCCGTGACCTGAAGAACGAACGCGGCCAGTACGTTCAGACCTTGACAGTAACCCACGGATTTGTTCCAACGTGCGAAACCGAGAAGCACTCGACGCAGCACCGCCTGATTGTCCCGACCCGCTGCACCGCAAAAAAGACTGCAGCCGGTTCTGTGAAGATCCTAGAAAAAATGAAAAAAAAAAAAAAAAAAAAAAAATGAGAAATTCGTAGATGAAGACGCGATCATAAATCTGCGCTGCAATCGCCAGTAGATAACATTCATTGAGGGATCATATACACCTAGAAATACATTTTTCGTGCAATAATCTAATGACAAATCGTTGGAACGATATTAAAAAAATTTCAAACGTTTGAGATTGATTTTTTATGATAAATAAAAATGGTCATTTTCTTTTTTATTTGGAAAATATAAAAGAAAGATCGATAGATAATCGAATCAACCGAAGAAATGTATTGATAACTTTACTCGTCTCGACAAATCTTTTTTTTTTTTGTTTAAGTTTCACTTTTTTTTTTTATTTCTTGGTGTATATGCTTCCTGGAAAAGGGTCCGAGGTCATTTAAAGTGGAAACACAAAAAAATATTATCACGGCAGGCAGTCGACGCCTATTCCACGTGTGTCTGGACATGAAAGCTTTATCTACGTTAAGTAGATAATTCCGACTCAGACCGGACTACCGATGAAAACACAATTTATAATCCTGAATGAAAAAAATGATAAACCCTTTCTCGCGTGAAACGCTCGAGCATTTGAATATGCGAATAGCGAAGTTCCATTCGGATGAGATTGGATAACGCGAAGCGAAAAAAAAAACAAAAAAACAAAGCTACAATCTCGGATTCTTCAGGCACGGAAGCGCCCCCGCCCCCCGCCGGTCGGGTCTTTCGATTGGTCGAGAATCGTGTACAACGAATCAACGGATGCGCGTACGACGATAAAGACGATAGTCCAGAATCGCGTGGGAAACGACTTTGGTGTCGTATACGCAGTCGTGTGTGCACGTATGTGTGTATGTGTGCGTGCGTCGCTCTTCCGGTGAGTTAAGCTCGCGTAATCGAACATCGCGCACGCGTTTCGACCTAACATGCGCGATGGTGTGGGTGAAGCGATTGCACGATCCAAACTGGTTCACGCGTAACTCAACGCGAAATGAATATGACGTAAACGATACGAAAATACAGAATTGCATGGATGGAATCAACGTTTTTTCCATCACACTGAGTAAATTTTGCCCTAACGTTTTTTTCGACCTGAAAAATTTCACCTTAATTAGAAAAAAAAATTGATTTCTTTATTTGTTTTTCTTTTTTGAGATTTTTTAAGCGTTTCAAAAATTGCACTTTGGCAGTTAAGAAAATGTATACTCGTAGAAAAAGATTTGAAAGATGATCAGCATTTTTTTAAAATTATTCTGTCGATTGGAATTTTTTTTATTGCAATTCAAAGTTGCTGAAGTAAATTTTATTGGACCTCGAGCGCGAGTCGAATGAAAAATTAATCCATGGAAATACTATCTCGAAGCTTTCCCACTGTCATTGGTGTATCTCGTCGTGTATCTTCATTGTTGTGATCATTTCTACAACAATTCTCCGATGTATTTTACGATACATTTTGTAACCCATTTCATGATGGATCTCGTGAGAGATTTCGTTAGGAATTTTGCTACATTACGGGTAAGGATTTTAGTGATACGCTTAGGTAGATATTTTCCTACGTACTTCGTGAGAACACTCACGATGCACATCGTTAGAAATTTGACGATCCATTTTCGAATCATCTTCGAAATAATTTTTTTCAGGAATTTTGGCATACATTTCTTCACAAGAGTTGTTAACACTTTGCCGATACATCTTTTAATAACCTTTGTAGCGTCCATTTTTTCACCTTATCTATATATGCTTTGATATAATTTTTAGACCGTTCGATTCGTTGTGCAACTCTTCTTCCTTATAGATACTCGCAATTGTGTTCGGCTCAATTATGAGTTACTATCAACGTGTATTTTATTTTTCTTATATTTCAATATCCCTTATAAGAACACAATTTTTCTCGGATATTAATTCTACCTTAGCTAGATTTTGAATTCATTGAATTTGTTGAGGCCAGTTAGCTCTCTTCTCTATATATGTATGCAGGGTAATATTCAACGTTGATCCGCAATTAACGCCTCAACGGATGGAATCATACTCCTCCCCTATATATGATTGTGAATATGGAATTTTTTTTTAAATTGCTAACCGAGCACTCAAAGCCTCACGGACCATTTTTCTCGAGTCCCGAACATGTAAGCGCATTTGAAAATCTTCTGGACACGGGCTACCGACCAAACACCGAGGAAAAAAATTAGGGGCAACTTGGTGGACTCGAACCTGCGACTCTTCGGTCGCGAGGCGAGCACGCTAACCGCTTAGCCACTGCGCCTCTAAGTGATGATAGAAACTTATCGTCGTTATAAATGTAGTTATGAGTCACAACTAACGTTTCAACGTAATTTCTCGATCTCACACTACTTCTTATGTGTACAATAATCTCTCCAAACACTCCAATCGGACGATACCTATATTATGAAAAAAAAAAAAGATAGCATTTCGTCACCCTCAGTGAACGGTCTGTACGACCGATAGTCAAACGTTTTAATATCTAAGTGGATTATCGAGAGGCTTCCCAATCATCTTGACGCGAACGTGATGCTCTCAGAAAAATATAACAACGATCGATAGCAATTGCGAATGATTTTTACACGTTGACTGAACGTCGTTATACTCGAAGTAACCTCAAAATAATGCCATACACTGATATTTCAATAAAAAAAATTTTTTTAAATATATTAAAAATTAAAATAATTCAAAATTAAAAATATTATAAATAATATTTTGAATACATTTTCGTCGAACGAATGTTCAAGACTGGGTAGAGGTTTCAAGTTTCAAGCAAAAAATATTCGAAAAATGAGGAACGAAGTTAGGTTCGGTGTTCGTTGCTACATGGGCAGGAATTCAACGAGCCCTTCTCCACGCAGAGGAGAAGAGGGCTCGTCGAAGAGGTTTCACTCCGTGTCTCGTCGAGGCCGGGATATCTCGAGCTCGCCAGACGCTCCTTACCTTCACTATCTGTATGCCAAGCTCCTCGTCGTCGGGATTGCTCCACTCGTTGAAACACAGCTTCTCCGCCTGCTTCCAGTCCACTCCCCTCTGCTCCAGGTGGCGTTCTGCCAGTGTCAGCCACAACTGTTAACCACAAAAGCTATCGTCAACCGAGCGATAAGACCTCTCGCAATCGTCGCGCAAACTTTTGCGATACAATTTTGCGTTCTACGATATTGGTCCCGAAATGTAGCCGAGTATTGAAGCGATCAGCACGTAAAAAAAATCTCGAATTATTATGCGCATAGAATTATCGAGTCTTTGCTGAGATCTGTGCCAGAGGACTTTATTAGTTGCAGGAACTTCAGACGTGAATGTTGTTGAAGGTCATCAATCATTTTTTTTCTTGTTCTACAAATGTTCGATTTAGGAACAATTTTGTAATTATAATATAATTATTTAATATAACATAATTACAAATATATATATATATATATATATTGAATGATTTTTCTCACTTCACTAATTGCCACACTGATTATTTTTGCTACGCTGACATTTTTTTTTCTTCGTGTGTTATTGACTCACCCTTTTTCGAAATTCCGGGGGTATGCCACCCTGCAATCTCGCGACCATTTTCATAGCGTCCAGCCATTGTGTAAATCCACTCTCGCCTGGCTGGGGTGTTAGGCTGAATCGCATTCTCGTGTCCTCGCCTGTCAACATTTTTCGATAATCCATAAAATAATTCTTCATAATATTCAAAATGAATATTCAAATGCACAATTTAAACGATATTAAATATAAATAATGTTCAAAGCTACGATATGGTTTACTATTATCGAATCGCCTCTATCTGCACAAAGTACAGAACGTACTTTTTAAATATTTCACTGGAAATAAGTGAGATAGCAAGCAGACATCATCATCGACACGATCGTCTTTTCAAGAAAAAAAATGTTTTTTTTTTTGGTCTCTTCAACAATTTTTGCTAGTGATAATTAATCCACGCTAATTCTTAAACGTGGCAGAATGAGAGATTGATGAATCGGTGAGGAAATCCAGTCAACGAATGGAAAGTGACACGTTATCTTTTTTTTTTCTTCTTTTTGCGCCTCCTCATTCAACCCTCGTATCCGACTATTTTCGTCGAAACGTTAATTATTGAACCGTAATCGATTATCGACTATCGTATTCGCAGATCGATGATTACGGGAATCCGGATGATGAAGAGTTCTTCGGTGAACACTCGACCGCCTACGTTTCGTTTATTTTCCAGAGGGTCGAAGAGTTTCCGGTGTCGAGATTTATCTCATTATCACGTGGATTTTGATATAGAGGAGAGGAAACGCGATCGTGATGCTAATACTTGTCGAACCCAACGCCCACGAATCATTTGAAGATCTGTGCTGACTAATTCGCTCGTAAATAGATATTCGACGCACGTAAATAAAAAAATATATATGTAAATAGAAATAAATCAAAATCGATTTTAATATACACATAAAAATACGAATCAGCAAATAAAAATGATAAAGAAATAAATTAAACATAAAAAATATCTACATTAATGTAAATAGAAGTTTGAAAAGGATAATAATTTTTAACAACAATGCTCAGAGCAATAAAAATTTTAAAGAATACATAAAATCGAATACCATGCTGGATCAATGTTTTTTTCCATTCATAAAAATTTCTTCGTGCATTGATAAGTTCAGTTGCGAACTTTGCAAGCACGAGAGCGTCGAGTAGGGCTTGAAAAAAAAATGAAAAAACAAAAGGAAACAAAACAAAAAAGAAGAAACCAAAAAGTTGTTGGTAGGGTCAGCTCCGGGCAATTTGTAAGACACGGGTTGGCTCGGTAGTGCGACACAAGTGCTCATCCTCGAGTTCGTCGGACAATGGGGTAGAAGGTGCGAGTCTGCCCACGAGGGTTGTCTATGAACCAGACTCCATTCTATTCACCCGGGCTTTGACGCGGACACCCGCCGACGTATGTACTCGAGAATGCATCAAACTTCCATACACGGCACGTTAAAAGAAACCCGTTTGCTTCTTTTCTGATATTCTTCTCTCTCTTATTTTTTTTTTCACATCAGCACTCTCGCTACTTGTCGGTGAGAAGTGAGACGGTCAATGGTACGTAAATTTTCATACATGTACCGAGACTTAAAAAAAAAAGAAAAAAAGTGTATCGATCTACAAAAAAAAAATGTAATCGTTTTTCTAATGTTTTTCAAAATGTTGTGAAATTAAATGAAATATTTTTTTTTTTACGAAAGTGTTCCACTTAATTTTATTGGAATTCGACATAATTAATATTATTCGAAAAAAAAATACTAAGCTCTATTATTTATTTGTAACAACGATAAAATCGTTATGATGAAGATACGAAAAATAATTCGCAATAATTATCATGGATTGAAATGTTACACTGCAAAAATGAATTTCTCGGTTACGTAAATTTTAATTATGCAAGAAAATACGTAGAACTTAGTTTTGTTTGACAATTCACGTTGACCTTCTACATCGGCCCAGTCCGACTCGATCTGTATGAATCATCAAAAGCGACAATATATGCGTGGAGTTGAATTTTCGACACGACATTGTAACTACCCTGTGCCATTAGCTCTCGCATTATCTTCTCGTTTCGTCGCTGTCTCCGTCACGTTATAACCCCATCGTCTGGAACGTTATAGTGATCCATTCATTTATTCATTGTTCCCTCTGGGCAACGAACGTTACTCCGTTTCGATAACATTCATCGTCTAGGCAAATTACCAGACGCTACGTCGACGAGAGTCGATGTGCATTAAAGGTTTTAATAAAAAAAGACATGTTTCTTCCATTCTCATGGCGACTCCTACATTCGAAGCTGATACTGTCAGGAGACTTCTGTCAAAATTTCAGCACAATCGAACCATATTCAGAGGTTCCGCTTTCGCGAATTCGATTTTACCTTTGATTAACACGCAGCAATTAATTTATTTTCACTTGCAATTTGATTTTTTCGGTAAATAAAAAATTCCGGGGATGGAAAATAAGTGGAATACACAGTATTAAGATCACTTAAAATGGGGGGATTTTTGTTTTATACCTCGCCTCTTTTCAACACACTCTAATGGACATTGATAAAAAAATAAAAATAAAATTCCAAATAAAAATTATCCAAATGAAATTTAAAAAAAAAATTTCGAGATAATAATGCTCAATATTGATGTATTTATTTTTTTTGCCGTTCATCAGGATATACCTTGAGAGTTGAAAAATAATTTTCATACAAAAATATCGGAAATGAAACGTGAAACGAAACGATCCATATGTGTACGTCAATAAACGTCAATGGTACAAACAGCGTCAGTGTGTCATACGAGCAAGCGAGTTGTCATCGACTTATCATACCCATTCGAATTCCCATTGAATTACCAATCCAATGAATCCGATGCATCGTTAATGCACATTGAAACGTTTTTTTAAATTTTTTTTTCTATTTTTTTATGTCTTTGTAATCGAGAGCTTGGACAACAGCAGCGAGATCAGTGTCGATAAACCACAACGCGAACAGCAAAGCGCACATTAACGCAATCTGTCCGAATGGTTTGCATTCGAAACTAACGCCAAACGCTATTTTATCCATTGACGACGAAACGTCGAGTTAGTACGTTGCCGAAGAATAATATTACCATAATGCTCGGGGATAGCTTCGTAGTAACGTGGCGATCGTATAAATTCAACTAGAACGACGACCGACCTAACGATAAACGTTAAATGTATTTCATTCGCACGTTTCGCACGTCGTGCGCTTTCGCGTTAGTAATAGTTTATTCCACTCGTTCGACGAGTTAACAATCTCGGATTTATCAGTCTTTATTGCCGGAAAAGCATAGGCTTGAGCTTGGGGATCTAAAAATTATATATTTTCACACCGTTTCGGCATCGTACAAAATTCGACGTTGATAATAATTATTCAAATAAAAATAATAAAATTATCATAATATTAGAATTTATTTTTATTTAACGAGAAACATATTTTTAGATAATATAAATTGAATGTGCGTGTGTATTATGAAATGCAGCCTTACAATGATCAAAGAAATGAAAATAAAATTTCATTGCTTCGTCATTTAATGAAAGTGTCCCGGCTGACTGGCTTACTGGCCGACTTAAACCGTTTGACCTAGGAACGTGAAATTTGGAATGCCAATTGCGTTTATGATGTGGATATCCACCGAGAAAGTGTCGATAACCATCTACTGAGAGAAAAGATTTTTGGAAATTTCAATCCTAAGAGTGTGAAAATTGGCGAGTGAATTTTTTTTCATGACGATAGCGATATTTCGAAAACCAGACATCATGTGAACGTGAAGCTTAGTACTTAAGATTCTCCTTTAAAAATGATGCAACACGTGTCTTACGATTTCCTGGGAATCCAGTTGAGGGGAGGGGGGGGGGGTTGGGAGACGGGTAAAAATGGCCTAAATTAATTTTAGCATTTAAATTATATTTCGTAGAGTTAGGATGATAAACTAATGTTTTTATTATAAAAAAAATGGAACCCAATCTCGAATCCATGCGAGCGAAGCCACGGGCAACAGATTGTATATATACAATTCATATATTAATTTCATTATTATATATACATGTATATTAGATAATGATAAAAGATCACGACAAAGTTTTCTCATTCGCGCAAAGCTCGGTCGATTGCCCCGGGTCACCGAGAATTTCATGAAACGCAATTTTCTCTAGGGCGAAGATCCGTTCACGCGCCTCATCATTGTGAACGCCCTGTTTCGATGTGCTATATATACATATATACACAGAGGAGTGTATTCCGACATCGAAGTTCGTTTCTTCGATAACGAGGAACGAGCGAGAACGACGACCGTCTGTAAGGTGCTCGAATGATTGGTAATCAAAAACGATATTGATTGATCCTCTGGTATCGGGTTCGACGAATGGCACTCGTGAATTTTTTTTTTTTTTTTTAAATTCATTTTTTTCCACTCTCATTGGTCGTATCTGCAACCGCGCGGTTTTATAACTCCGAGTTATCGAACGTCGGATGAAAAAATAATCCAGGCATAGATTGCAGCCCCCAACCCCTCAAACGTTTTATTTCAATAACGAAGATTTTTTTTTTAACGAAAAAAAAGGAAAAAAAAATTTTATTCAACGATAAAAAATGAACAGAACTCAATTTTTTTCCTCTTTTGCGTTTTGTCGCAGGAAATAAGATTGAATCCTATTCCCAAAAAGGATTTACTTTGCAGCCTAATTCTTGAGAAGGAAGGTCAGATCGTACCTGCCCTTTCAAAATTTTTTTGTCAATATAATAAATAAGATGCTGTGAAACCTTTCTCGTTCTCGATCTCTCTCTCTCTCTCGCTCCGCAGCGACCGCCGATGGCGCTATCTCACTCGCACTCATGGCGGAGATCGGAAGAGCCTTCATCACCTTGAATATATTTTTAAAAATCTAAAAAAATTCATGCATCATGCTTGAACCTCCTACTTTATGGTGAAATATATATAAATCATGATATCCATGAATAAACTCTTTAGCAATAATTGAAACAAACTCGTAGACAAATCCTTTGAAAAAAAAAAACAAAAATTCATAAACTTTGTGAAAGGAACAACGAAATTTGATGAACCAAAGTTTGAAATTCGTTAACACAAGGTAAAAACTTTAACTTTCGATAAATTAAATTTGCGATATAATTATTTTGTGTTAAATGTCTAACGGTTGAAATGTTGGCTTGGGTCAAATGAGAGAGGTCTCTCTGTTCGAGAATCGAATTAAAATTATTATTATTATCATTATCATCATATCACCTTCTTCGTCCTGATATTTAGCAGCAGCACCGGCAGCATTCGCGGCTCCTGACGCGAGGCTCTTCAGAGAATTGAAAAATCCGCTCATTCTCCAACGATAAAGCTCTTCGGTCTCTTCTTCATCCTACTTCGCACTTTCGCGGTTATCACAGTCCGCCCTAACCGTTCTCGCGTCTCATTTTGCATCAACTTCACTTAGCAACGACCTCGACGACCCGTCAACGGTCAAGACCCTTTATCAGTACGTTTCTCGGTTTAATAAACGCGAAAGTCACCGGCTCGTCACACGATTCATCGTCGTGAACATTTTCGAAACACTTCCGGCACATTGTAAGTCGTTTCTGTAATCCGTTGATGAATTTATCAATCGATCAATTAATTTTTCCGCACTGTCACAATGTCAATTACATTTTTTTTCCAAGGTTCATCTTGTTGTCATTTGCACAAATTTGGAAGCATCGTACGATCGATGATAAATCTTATCGATCATGTGAAATCGATCGACTAGACTCGATAAGTCGTTGAATAAAATTATTCAACAATCTTCATCGAATTGGAATGACCGAGAACAGAACTGTATTGTTCGGAAATGAAATAATAATAATATTCTAAGCATTCTTTTTCTTCAAATATCAACATTTATTATTAGATAATTTTATACGTTCGTCACCGTGACATTTATCAAGAAATAAAATTTTTAAAAAAGCTGTGCTTGCAGAAGGAATAATATTCCGCAGTACTACTTGACATTCAATTTTTCAATGAAAACAATCGATATCAGATATTTTCATATCTTCGTATATCATGATATTTATTCATAAACAGAATGTTTAAAAAAAACAATGCTAGCAAATGATATAATTCTGCAGTGCCACTCAAAATTCGATTATTCAACGAAAAAATGTACCATCAGATATTTTTATTTGTTCCTACATCGTATCCATCGATAAAAAAACATTTTTTCAAAATAACAACAACAATTTAGAAGAAAAAAGGAAAAACTTTAATCCACGGAAATCATGCAACCCTTTCTTCTCGTATTGCAACGAGGTTGGAGAATCATTTCGACCTTGGACTCGTTAACCGACTCGTTAAACGTTCGTTCCCGAGTGACCGACAAAACAATTCCGAGTCACGCGGCTCAACCCAAGCACACGAACAATCTACGAACCGCAATCTCAACCAAAATTAACCTGCACGCTACGAAAAAGAAAAGAAAATTCTTCAATTAAAAAAAAAATGTAATTAAAAAAAATCTTGTTCACCGGACGAATAAAAGAAAATTAAACTTTCTTCCAGCCAAACGGATTAATATTTCAATTTTTCATATTTTCAAACGACGATGCAACGAACTTCGAAAATCCATCGTCACGCATTTTTTTCCATTTTTTTTTGTAGCGTGCGGAGATAGTTCACACACACGCGCAGCAACCCCTCGTCGTCTTGATAACGCTCACAGCTGTCGCGCGGGACACTATCTACCCCCACGTTCTATGTGGCTTGTATCCCCATTCACCCCCCCCTGGCCCCTCGCGACAGCCAGTGAAAAAACAGTTGCGAGGTAGCTGTGCTCGAAAATCCGATCACGTATTTTTTTTTTCTTTTTTTTTCTTACACGTACGTCGTCGCTCCGAGATAACGAGAAATCACTCAACCCCCCCCCCCCCCCACCTCGACCCCGCTCGACGATGCTGATCCACGATAAAAAGAAAAAATAATAAATGAACAATCATTCATAAGACTCGAAATGATTGCAGATCATCGCTAGGATCGATCACAAAATGAAATTCACTCGCTTCGTCGTCATGACGAATCAATAAAATTAATAATAATAACAATAATAATAATAATAATAATAATAATAATAATAATAATAATAATAATAATAATAATAATAATAATGAAATTTCACGAGAGATTTCTTTTTTCCATCGATAAAATGTCGACGCACCGATTTTTTTTCCGTTGTCAATCACATTAAACGAACTATATCACATTGACTAATGATCGAAACGAACGAATATCATTCACTCAGATTTTCAATAAAATTATTTGTCATTGAATGTTCTATCAAGCGAAATTAAATATTGACTCGGTTCGAAATTTTCCACAGCTTTTCCATACTCTTGCCAATTTCCCTTTCTCATTCCCAAATTTAAAAAAGAAAAAATCCATTATCATCGTCATCCTCGTGAAATTCAGCACTCGAAATCACAATCGAAGTGGATTTATTCACATTGTCGCCGAGGCCAGAACCCACGGCCAGCTTTTCTATATTCACCTTCAACGTTACGCAGTCGAGCTTCGAAATAGTTTGAGCCGATTTTCACAAAGTCGAAGCATCATCGTTCTAGCACCTTCACTCACTCACAAAACGTCACTGCATCAAATTTTCGTATTTCTGCGTTTCTTCGAATTTGTGTTGAAAATAATTTTTCATAAGCTCACGTACACAAGTGGGAACGAACGAAGCGAGGGGTCACGAACGAGATGATCGGACGACAAGGAATCACGATTTTTTTTTGTTCTATTCTAGCACGTATTGGGAACAAGTTCCATATCCACTAGCCACTCGTGCCACTTCGATCCATCGCTTTCTCTCTCTCTCCCTCTCTCGTCCACGACCACTTTTCTCGTCCTAAGGGGGCTGGCCACCCTCGTGTCGTCCCACAAAATAATTTTTTTCCTCGTCTATCTCACGTGAACTTATTATTTCATTTTTTCTCTCTTTTTCGTATCTTAAAAATTTCGTTTCAAGCTTGTACTTTTTTCTTTTTTCTTTTTTTTTCACAATCGTCGAGTCTATGAACGAGGGATGAGGAGTTATTTGTGCAACGTGATTGTTGGAATGTGGAAAAATTGTTGGAAATTGTGGAAAAAACGAAGAAAATTAATGTTGGGATGGTTGACGAGTAAGAGAGAGATGGATAGATGGATGATTGCCTTGGAGAGAGAGAGAGAGGGGTGGGGGGAGGATAGACTCGACGTCGAATCAGCTGTGCCTTGGACGGAAACAACGTGCGCGCGCGGCCACACCACCACACTGTTACGACCCTCGTACGGTCTGGTCAAGGGGGGCGGCGGGGTTGGGGAAGGGGTAGTTTTTTTATCCTGAAACCTGGGCGCCCAGCACGATGACAATATACGACGAAAAAACTTCGACGTTGCGAACACACACGACCGAGTTATTCCGTGGCCAGTCGCCGAATGGCCCGTCGTCGTTGTAGCTTTTGGACGAGGGTGAGAAGAGGGTTTTACACGTCGAGCTTCAACCGCACCCTCTGAACGCATGCGTCGGATCTCCGTCCGAGAGCCTCGACAGACCCTCGCCTCCTGCTCCAACCGCCCCCCCCCCCCCCCAACCCTCGCCCCAGCGCACCACGGACTACCGACCGAAGAAACTATGCTTTCTCACCCTCGCTCTCTTGCACATGATCCCAACACTTCACTGTGTTACGTTCGGATACGTACTGTTTTTTTTTTAAATATTTTTTTTATTTTTGTATTTACCCACTTTCGTTATGTCTCAACCTTGATTCAGCAAAATTATATATGAGGCATTCCACATCACTTCAGCCAGTAAAAGAAAAAAAAATTCAAACGTTAATCAACGAGAATCAACGTCAGAAATTTTTTTAAAATGTTGGCACTCGGTGAATATGTTTTAATAAAATAACTGGATTTTTTGAAATTATTTGTGGATTTTTTTTTACTGGCTGAAGTGATGTGGAATGCCGCATATGTGTATTTTTGGTACTGTTGCGATGTCGTTTTTTTTTTTTTTTTTTTTGCTTCCTCATGGAGGAAGCTGGGTTAGGGTGCAACATTTTTTTTTCATGGGGATGTTGATGACAACTTCTTGTTCGAAATGTCGTGAAATATTTATAAATCGGATTCGCAGAAAATGTATGAATGTATGTGTGTTTGTGTGTGTGTGGATCGAACCTCCATAATTCAAACGTCTATAACCCGGAAACGGTTCGAACTACGTCGGTCAAACTTGGCACAGCTGTGCTGTCTTGTGATATCTATGTCAACCGTAATTTTCTCAACAATCGAAAAATTCGCTTGGATTTGACAGAATTTTGAATTTTTTTTTAGAAATATCGTTTATCGCTCTAACGTTCGCAAATTTTGACATATTCGTATTGAATAGTTCGTCACGTTCATAAGTCATGTCTATTATTTGATATTTGATATTGAATTTGAGCCGAAACCATCGATAAGTTCGGATTTCATATTTTGAATATTTTTTTTTCGAAAAATAAACTTTGTAGCTTCAACGCAACCGTGAGCTTCAAACAATGAACCCCCTAATTTTTTACAAGTGGGAAATATTATTTAACCGCAATCCATGTGTCAATTTGGCGATGATCGATCAATCGGATCGGATTTTATAGCAATTCGAAATTTCGAAGTTTCAAACCTTTGACGATCAAAAAATTCATCCTTTGCTATGAAATTTCGTCAAAATCTACTGACTCGTTTAAATTCGTGGAGACATCGCAATTTCATACATCCACTGATCAATCTTCAAATATGAGAACAAGTTGCAAGTTGAAAGTTGCAATTTGTTTTCTTTAAATTCTACGTAGTTAACGAAAATTTATCTGTAAAGAAGCCAAGGATTAAAAAAAAACGAAACAAAGAAAATGCTTCCTCGTAGTAGGAATCGAATCGCAATTTTCAACTTGCAGCTTGTTCTCTATTTTTTCGTTTTATTTTGTTTTCTTTTGTTTTATAACTTCGAAAACTCGTGATTCAGCTGGTCCAATGGACGATAATAAGCTCGATAACAAGGTAATGGTAAGCCGTGGGCTCGCACGAGCGACGAGCTTGACATCGTGGCGATAATGATAATGCAATGGACGCTGCGCGTGTCGACCCATCTTCACCCAGTGCACATTGCACATTTCGAACTTCCGCTGACTCCATAGATCCCCGAGCGTGATCGTATTATCACGTTCGAAAATGGAAAAGGGTATGGGGAGAGGGGGGAGGGGATCGATGGTCGCGTATCGACGGTTTCATCGATTGTCACAATTTTCACGACATTTTTAGGTCAGTAAATGGTCGGTCGAGCGTAGACGTCACTCCGACATACGCTCGTCATTCCCATCGAACACATATACATCATACATATATGTATGTATCTATGTATGGTGTTTCGCAAAATGAACGGCCTATATTGTGATAATCAGTGATTATCGATTTTCCATCCGAGGCTCATGCAGCTTCACGAGCTTGAATATTAACTTTTTTCGACAAAATGTGAACCTATTGACAATTTGGTACGACCACATGAGGTCAATTCAAATACCATTGAAGCGAATACCACATTTACAGAAAATAGACGTTTTAGACGCATAATCCCAGGCCATTCAATTCAATAAAAATGCATCTGAAATACTTTTCCAAATAAACCATTTAATAGATCAATAATCACGTGAAATTTGCATGTTTTTCAAAATTTTTCCAACAATTATGAATATTTCAGACTAAATTCACGTTTCACAATGGATAAAAAAATTTAATGAATTATTCCATCGACGATAATTCAATGATGGAAGTACATATTTCAAATACATTAACATTGAATGAATATGTCCATCATTGCTTCCTTGACATTGACATTGGTGCATCAACTCAATAACAATCATACACAAATGATAATAATAACAGTAAATAAAATTAATAAAATTAGTAAAATTAGATTAAAATTAGTAAAAAAAAATTGCACACTTGGTTTGCAAAAACATTGACGGGTCATTCATCACCGAAGACGTTTTAACTCTTCACGAAAATAGCGAAAAGTTGAAGTCGTGCTTTCGACGCTAAAACGCAAGTTCGAAGTAAAAGTAAAAGCAAAAAATAAACAAAACAAATAGCGTAGGACGAAGAAACGTGTCCCAATGGAATTTGTTAGGAGCTTCCGGTCGAAATAAGCGAGCTTATGGTCGCCCACGACCATCGCGAGTCCCAATGTAGATTCCATTATCGGAATACGTCTTCAAACGATAAATCCGACCGAAACCATGAAACACCAAAGATTAAAGTTTTTGTTTTTCTTTCTCTGCGTACAGTCACGCCGTTATGTACACGAGACTACGTACACCGACGTTTTTTTTTTCCATTAAAAGTTCATTCACGAGGAGAGATTACGTGCGCACGGGGGTTATGTCGACCATCGCGCCACCGCGCGGCCATTTCGCGTAGGTTGCGGGGGGCGCATGCGCGTGATACGATTCCGCATCTTGGCCAAGCGGCAAAGCGTAATTATTGATCACACTGATGCACGAGCCTCTCACTTCATCCTCGCATCGCAAGCTCGCTGGTTATGATTCTTCATTCGTTAGATGTTTTTTTTTTTCGATTTTTTTTTATTTCCTCTCACGCATGAGATACCATCGTAACCTTTGTGTGGGCCTGGAATATATCCGTGGGTGGACTGTGAGATTGTCAGACAAGAATAGAGATTGATATTTGAAATATATGTTTTTGTTATCTTAGGAAATTCTATATATGCATATAAATATATATGCCATTTTGTTTTTTGAGTCGAGGCAAACAATTTTCGGGTGCTTATTGGGCAATCGAATTTTTTATATATGTGTGAGGTGATATGTATTTTTCTTTTTTTAATTTCTGACTGGTTCTGATAATTATTATTAGTTTTCTAAAACAGTACTCCGTATTCGATTTTTTTTCTCTTGGTCCAGATGAGACAATCCTTAATTTTCTTTAAAAACAAAATTAGTTTCAGAATTTTATTAGGTGATGCTAAATTGTGAAATGAAGAGCATGAGATTTTATTGTTATTTTAGTTTGACGTTGAGCCTTGACTTCTAGAAGTGTTGGATTATTGATTTTTAATATGAGTTCACATTGGAGATTATTTTCTGTTGGCCCAAATGAGAGAATTCCTAAGTTCCCTTTTTTTTCAAATCAACAAAACATTTTTAGTATTTAATTCTGAGATGCTAAATTGTGACATTGAGAGCATAAGATAATATTCTTATTTTAGTTTCTTTCGTTGAGCTTTGTCTTCTAGAGGTCTTTAATTGTTATATTAATTTTTAACATTGTCTCGTATTCGAGATTTCCTTGAGATAGAATGAGAGACAATTCTTAATATGCCTTTTTTTCGAACAAAATATTTTTTGTAGATAATTCGATGGTGTCACAATTTAGACATTAAGGGTCACGTGACTCGGTCCGGACCGTGAATACCCCGAACGGCTCGGTAATTGGCCGTAAATATGTCGACCAGTCGAATTAATCCACTGTCTCAATTACGTGGCACATAAAAAAAATGACGACGATACGTCTCGTAATATAAATTGCCGAAGCAAAAAAAAAAAAGTTGGTGGAATAAAAAAGGAGATGTGGTCCTCCATTATCACCGGTAACTAGCTATATCGATCGACCGACGTCCCCCGCCCCATCCACGTTGTAATTCGTTCGTTAATTTTAATGAACGTTAATCCAGTTCGTTGCATTCGATTCGATTATCTTTTTTGCTGAGAACACAACTCTCTCGTGTTTTTTTTTCTTCTCTCTTCTTCATCCATGACAATTGTACGACGCAGTGAGTTAATTCTCGAACGATTTATAATGCAAATTTGCAATTCGAATGAATTCTCGGTTTATTATTAACACAATATTTATTAACACAATCGTTCGATCGTTGTAATCAATGTATTACAACGATCGAACGATTGTGTTAATAAATAAAACGAGATTCAATTTTTTGAAAATAATCTCGGGTAACAAAAACTTAAAATTTTTGGGATTGACCATTTGTTTTTTCTTCGATTGTATATAAAACATGAAAATCTTCGACTTGTAAAATTTTATAAAATAATAAAATTCAAATTTTTTTGACATGTAAAATTTTGTAAAATTATAAGATTGATTTAAACTTTATGAATGGAGTGAGAATTTAATTGTAATTTAGAGGAAACAGATCGTTATGGACGTTTTGAATTAAATTAATTAAAAAATGTATTAAAAGCCAAAATAATCGACGAGACCAGAGACATCATTTTTTTTTCATTTCCAGCCATCGTGTATTTCATCAATAAGGGTAACGATTATCGGGGAGGGGAGAGGGGGCGACGAAAAAGTTTAGACGATGATGGAGACACAAGAGAATTATAAAACCGTGGACGTCGGAGTTTCTGGCAGACCCAGCAGTTTTGGGGGTAGAGCTGATAGGGCGGGGGGCGGGATAACAGCGTGACAGAGTTAACTCGATGGCGAGCAAGTGGCGGGGCTGTCGTTGCAGCCAAGAGCCGCAATGCAGAGGCCATTGATCCCCAAATTCGCCAATGAAATAAAGAAATATCGTCTCACCGCACGTAACTCGGTGGAAAAAAAATGAAAAAAAAAAACTAAAAAAAAAAAAAACAACAGAGCGACGCGATGTACAGGATGTTGAATGTAGTTTTTTCATCAATTTGCGATCGAAACGTTCTCGACTTGTCCTATTAATTTTTTTTTTTTTTTTTCATTTTGTTTTCATCATTTTTGCTCGCTAACTTCGGTCTCAATCAAATTACGATAAAAGCACGTCATGGTGCTCATTCGTATTTGTATTGGTTTGTTAGAATATGGAAAAAGACTTTGACGAAGTCATTCGAAGCTGCAATGAAGTTTTTTCTATATTTTTTTTTTAATTCACGGATTAGCAGAGTGGTAAAAAAAATGTTGCAAGTTAATTTCCAAATGAATTAAAAAAAAGAAAATTTTTTGTTTGAATTTCAAAAATGTCAATTTGACGGAAAATCCAAAAGCCTGGACCGATCTTCGCAAAATGGGATATCCGTCATTGCGTAATAAAAATACAGTCTGGTCGATTGTAAAAATTCGACTCAACGTCCAACACTTTCCACCTGCAACATATTTATTTCAACCAAACGAAGAAGCGGGTGCTCCGTCATATCCGTCGACGTTACACGCCTCGTCACTCATTCATATTCATTAACTTAACAGGCTTTGAACCTTCGCTCGGTGAAATAGAATATTCCACGACGGAAACCATCCGAATAATAAATTGTGAGAAAAAAATGCAATGCAATAATGAAAATAATAAATCCGTCCATACGAAAATTCACGAAATACATTTTAGATAATTGAAAAAAATACTTGTTGATGTTTAATGATTAAAATTCTATGAAAATCATGATATTGTTTGTACGAAGCGTTCCATTATCAAATAAATTATGCTGCTTCACGTCTTCGTAGAAATAAAAAAAAAAATTAATTAAGAGCGTGTTGGGCACGCACGTGAAAGAGCTGCATGCTCACTAACGTTCTTCTCAACTTTCCATAATACACATCAACAGCTATTTCGTGTTGATGAAACGTGTAATCCCTATAAAGGTGTGACAGATAATATTAAAAAAAGAAAAAAAAGTGTTATTTCGAAAATTTGTCATAAACCATTTTTGTCAGAGTGTAAGTTACAATTTCCCACGAAAGCAATAACTAAAATCTACAGTCTGGAATTATTTCAGATTTTTCGCACGAATCGTGTAGAAATTATATGCGATCGAGGGAGGCGCTCCGATAACGACCTTGAAAGCAAATATCTCGTGACAAAAGTGTTAAAATCAACAGATCCCAAAACATTATAAACTGCATTCTAGAAAACCCATTCGAAAACACCCCACTCAATGAGATGAGTGAATGAAAAAAAAAATCGTTGCGTTGAAAATGGCAGAAGGATCGAAAAAAAAATCGATTTTTTTCAAAAATCTCATAATTTCTTCTATTGGGTTCATAAATGTGAGAGTGGAAGGGCTGTGACACACGGACAGTCGCCCAGACAGAAGCCATAAGGGTTCCCCAGTTGTCCGTACGAAACCCTAAAAAATAAATTCACTGCCACGAGTTAAAAAAAAAAAATTCGTCGCGAAGTTAAATCGCACGAGTGACATTCGAATGTTTAACCGTGGGTATCGACTCGACGCCATTTGAAATTCAGTGATCCGTAATGGGGTGCAGCGAACCCTCAACATCGCTGAACAGGCAAAAAGTTTATTCTCTCGTTCGCAAGCTCGGAAGCCTAGGGTGGGCGGGGGTGGAAGGGGGTAGGGGGGTTGAGAGAGGCACTCGACGAAGCGTTTAGAACACTACATCCCGATTAACTACTGCCACAGTACACATTGCGGATGCGCACCAAGTTATACGAATGCAAAGGATCGTATAATCTCTCCTCATCCCCCACCCCCCGCCACCCCCTCGCCCCGTTCGCCCGTCCCGACGAATTCGAATAGACAAATTGGAGAAACCCATCGAACCGGCGAGAGAACTCGCTTTCGTCGCTCGTTGCACAATTTAATTGAAAGCGTTCTCTTTGTGAAAATTCAATGTGACCCTCGTCGATGGAGTAGAAAAAAAATATTAAAAATTAAAAAGTAATAAAAAATAATGAAAAATAAAAAAAATTGGCTGGCGCTTGTTATCGCGGTTGCAATAAAATTTAAAAGATAATTGATAATTGAATACACATTGATTCACATTAATTCATTAATCGTTTGACAAGCGATTTATTTTATTTTACGAAAATATTTTCCACACGCGTCGACTGAATTTTTTCAAACACAATATTCCATAACGATGGTAAAATTATTTTGATAACATTTTATCCAGAAGGAATATGTTTTTTCCTTCCTTCCTTCCACTGAAAAAACTTTTTCCTTTCCTTTGAAAAAAAATACATAAATGCAATGCCGTTCGGTCATCGTTACGAAACAATTGAATTTCCCATAGCAACAAAAAAATATATTTTCAATGGAATTAAATCGAAAAAAAAAAAACACAGAAGCGAAAAACAATGACATCAGTGCAACAAGCATCAGAAATGCAACGCAGCTCGATTTTCATTGCGCAAATGGATGCGTTAATTAACGGGATTCGTTCCTCACTCGAAGTTAATTGAACGAAAACCACAATGGAAAACGAAAAACAAGTTTTAAAAAAAAATGTATTCGCCAGTACGAGGTGGAAAAGATTTGTGGAAGAGCGAAACGTGATAACAATAGGGTGCACGTGTCCCGCGATGTGTTTCGGTTTGCGAAAAAACGAAAAAAGTGACCCGCGGGCTTGTCGGAAGCTGATGGTGGAAGGAAGGGTCTTTGGTAATTGAATGACTCGCTCTCGTTGTGTCACAATTTACGCGACGTTGCACTCGAAACTTGCGGGAAAACAAGCCATTGAGCTACACGTGTCAGAAACAACGTAAACACTATCGTGCTCTAATTTGCCATCGTTATTTATTTATTTATTTATTTATTTATTTATTTATTTATTTATTTATTTATTTATTTATTTATTTATTTATTTATTTATTTATTTATTTATTTATTTATTTATTTATTTATTTATTTATTTATTTATTTATTTACGTGTCCCACTAACCGACAACACACACTCACACAGAATACATTGGACACGTATGAACTGAATTTTCAATCGATTATTGGCTAACGCTGCATTATAATATCGCCCTGAATGCTCCGGTCGTGAAAAGCTTCAACTTTCCCCCAAAGCCGTTCTTGTCGTCCGATCGGAAATTAACTCAAGCTTCGATCGACACGTGACAGCAACGAAATTACGAATTACAAATGTGTGTGTGTTACACCAGGGTTGTCCAACTTTCGGTTTTTTTTTTAATTTAGGCGCTCCGAAAGCATCAGATGATTCGAAATTACTAAAAAAAAATATCCTCAAAATTTAGGTCCCTAAAAAGTTTCTAACAAAGTCGAATATATAAAAATAAAAATGTAAATTAATTTAATTCAAAAATTGACCGCCATCTTGGATTCAAGGAGGATGGTCTACAATATTGACCTACAATATTGTAGGTCAGGATACATTTCCATCGTATTGTAGTTCGAATAACAGTGAGAAAAAAAACAGAAAAAAATCATATAATTTTTTATTTCTTGTTTTATGTTGTTCATCGGATAAATAAATATCAGGGGTTCCCCTTCTCAATCGAGA
Organism: Diplazon laetatorius; assembly: GCA_963662125.1. Lineage (NCBI taxonomy): Eukaryota > Metazoa > Arthropoda > Insecta > Hymenoptera > Ichneumonidae > Diplazon > Diplazon laetatorius. The sequence goes on along the minus strand of OY759158.1, from coordinate 5,125,460 downwards.
ATGGAGAATGCATGCAGAATTTGATTTCTATTTTGATGAAAAATGGAATGTAAAAATAAGCCAATGCCTGTGCGTGTGATATTCACGAAAAGAAAGATGAAAAAAAGACTATTAACTATATCACTCACTTCTCTTTGCGCTGTAGGCCTGCAAGTGGGCGGTTATGACATCGTAATGTTTGTCACGTTTGGCCACGAGATAATCCCTTCGTCGTAATTGTCGTATGAGCAATCCACCGGCGTGTGAAACGTGTTGTCTCAGAGTTTCCAGCACAACTCTAAGTTCCTCCGTGGCTGGAAAAACAAATGGAAAAATTGAATCAACGATAAATTGTTCGAATCGATTCCAACTAGCTTTAACGTCACATTGAGAATCTCTGACGAAAAACCTATCTCAAATTCATATAAGATTTTTAATAATTTGAAATAATATAAAAAAACAAATTAAAAAAAAACAGTAATTCTCTTCGGCGTAAAAAAAAATCGAAATTCGAGAATTTCCGATTTATTTATTTATTTATTTATTTATTTATTTATTTATTTATTTATTTATTCATTCATTCCTCATCTATTTATTTATTTATTCATCCATTTAATATCCATCGAATTAGAACCAAAAAAAATCGTTTACCTCAGTCACAAAAAAAAAAAATCCAAATTCAACAATTTTTTGAAACTCCATTATTTTTCGTTATTCATTAATTCATTCGTTCAATTTCTAGCACGAAACTATTTCCAATGGATATAACATTTTTGATATTAGAAAAAAAGAAAGAAAAAAAAACAACAATTTTCTTCGCCCCGAGAAAAAATAATCCAAATTCAACCATTCTTCAATTCAATTATTTTCCATAATCCATTTGCTCAACGCAACTCACTTTTGCTCTTAACACTGTGCAAGATAAGCATTATTTTCTTTCGGGCGAATATATATTCCGTAAATATCGCGTTAAAGTTTACACACGTTGGAATATTCGATGCAACGTAATTCAACTTTCCGATCGCTCGTCGACAACCGAAAACACAAACACACACAGAGTTCACAACACGTTGTACAGTCTCACAACACGTTATACGTTGTGTGACACAATGCAGTTGCAATTTGCCACACGCACGTGGCGGAACGCCGCGGTGTCGGTCGAGACCGTCGTTATCTATCGATGACTCGACGATCAAACTGTTCAAACAAACATTGAAACTAAAATTGGAACGACTAAAAAAATATCTGACATTCGAAAGACCAGAACTGAGTTTCAACACTTTACAAACACTTTTGGCTTCAATGGTTCGGGAAAAAAAAAAATTCTAAGGCAAATATTTAAATACAAAAAAGAAAAAAATGTGTAAATTAATTTAATTCAATTTTGATTATTTTTTTAGATTTTATTATTATTATTATTATTTTTTCTTATAAACGTGTTGAGAAAATGTGTGATAACCGGATGTCCCTGATGAATGGTATTCGGGTTCACGGTTGAACAGTTTTATTTTGCAGGATTGAAGGACAATTCGAGCTGCACGAATGGTCCCGTTTAGATGCTAATAACAATCATCGATGAACCGGGGTAGGGCATTCAACCGCAGGGCTGGCTATCAATTTCGCCGAAGGGTTTTGTGGCACACGATGGGCTAGGTCGTGCAACCGCCGGAGAATGAACCGCAGATTGAAGTGGTTTCGCGTAGCTCTTGATAAAGCAAGTGGGTTTCCACTGACAATGATGAGGGATGCTGGAGAGGGGGGGAGGGCGTCCTAGAAGTCTTCTTGAAGTCTTGTCTTTGCTCGTGAAAAGCTAGATATGTGTGTAGGTGTGTGTGTGTGTGTGTGCTTTTTCAGGGCATCGTGTCCGAGTCAATGGGGTTGGGGGCTGCTGTCTCGAGCATCGTCAGCTTCCCGCAAAAAGTCCACCGTTTGCCAATTAAATACGGAAGTTCGTACGTTCGACATTGATGAAAAACAAAATGTCGAATGTGAGAACCAATCAGTGTTGAACATGTCACTCGTTTTAGGAAATGTCAAATGAAAGATGACAGATTCAAAGTAAAATTATTTTCGAGGGTAGAGGAGAAAATAACCTTGCAACGCCGATAAATCATCTTGAATTAAATACTTCGCATGAGAATTTCCACGAAAAGCTGATTGACCCTATCACAGTTATCATTTCTCCGAAATAATATTAGAAGTATGAAAATAAATGAAGATTCATCGTATCAGACTTCATGAAGTCTTCAAAAGCTTTGCAGAATTTCCACGAAAAGCTCTTTGACGTTCCCACAGTTATTTCTTCCTTCGAGTTAATATTTTTTTTATCAATCAAATGAAGATTCATTCTGTCAGACGACGTGAGAATCTTCAAAAGCTTCGCAGAATTTCCACGAAAAGCTCATTCACCTTTCCCCAATTATTTCTACCTTCAAGATTTTTTTTTTTTTTTTTAATTGAATGAAAATTCATTCTATCAGATAGCATGAGAATCATTAAAAGCTTGCGGAATTTCCACGAAAAGCTCATCGACCTTCTCACAATTTTTCCTCCCCTCTGGATAGTAGAAAAAATACGGAAAGAGGGAGATCCATCCTTTGAGACATTTCTTTCATCCTCTTTGCATTTTCACGAACTTTGCATTTTTTTTTCTTACCTCTGAGTCGTCTGAAAATCATGTTTCCTCGCTTTCTATTAAATTACCAAGTTATACGAAATATATTTCTACAATCCTCAAACATACTTTTTCGCTATTGACACTTTCTACGAGCTTCGAATCTATTTTTTTTTTGCTATCCATATTTTTTTATACGATTTTTTTCATTTCGATCTATTTTCGTTGCTATCCACATTTTCCAAAATGCATTTTCGCGACTTTATCGAATCATCGTAAATCCGACGTGTCTCATTTAACTCGACGCCAAGACACGTTGAAAAGTTCATCATTGAGATGCTGAACTCACGACCTACGAGACTCTCACGCTGTTGGACACATAAATCAATTTTGAAAACTCGTAAAACACGAAAACACGAGAGACGAGAATGTGAGAAAAATTTTGTACACCAGTACACTGAGCCTCACATTTTCTGAGCAGACGAGCACGTCGAAGATAACGATGTTGAGGCGTCGGTTTGTAAGACGATAACGTCGAATCGCTTTCGGAACGTCCTTTCTCGCTCCTCGGACATCCGTAAATGTCCGAAAGCAACTGATCGACCAACGTCGAAACGATCAATTCTTGACTCGTCGATTCCTCCAACATCGGCATAGGATACGACTGCATTGTAAATGAAATTCATACAAAATTACATAATTACATAAATTATAACTAGTCTGAATCAAATTGATTATTTATTTATATTATAAAACTGAATGAAATTTATTAATTGAATAAAAATTAATTATATATAAATTATAATACAATTTAAATTTAGCGTCAACGAATAAGAAACAAAATTATTTTTTTATCAGAACGACAAATTATCCAAAGGGTGGAATAAAAATATATATATATATATATATATATATATATATATATATATATTCGATTTGAATTTTAGTATGAATAAATAAATAATAGTGATCAGAAACCAATTTTAATATTGTTAATTCGATTGTTCAATAAATACCTTTTGTTTCTTTTCGAATACGACGGATTTATCATTCCCATCGATGAATTCTTCATTTGGCAAATTTTCCGAAGCTTCGTTCGTTTCCGACAAAATATTTTTCTTCTCGTTGCTGCGTTTGCGATTCGCGGGTTTTCGATTCAGTGCCATCAAGTCCGGTATCTCGAATTTTCGTTTTGTCAAATTTTTAACCTTTCCTCGATAAACGTCGGGATAATAATTACGAGCGTTAATCAGGTAGACGCGATTGCGCGTTTGTTGGGTCACAATAACGTCGCCGAAAACTCTTTCGCTCTCGACCGCCACGCACTTTACGCGATAACTTATTTCGGAATATTGACTGGTGGGCATCACGATGCAGTGCATTATTGCTCACGATATTGCTCGTCAATAACTTAACGGCGAGTCACTTCAAAATCCATTTGGACCAACGAGCTTTCCACTGAAAGTATCTGAAAAAAAAATTATTTCAATATCCAATTCTGTGTAATTGAATGAATATATAATCAATTATTCATCTCTATATTAATTTTTCATGTTCCCTACTCGTTACTTTATTTTCAATAGATTTAAAAAGAAAAAAAAACATTTGTGTCTGCGACTCTGAAACGAATTTACGTTTATGGTAACCTATTGTCCTTTTTTCTTATTTGGATTATCATTCATTTTTATCGAGCAACAGAAAACAAATAAGCTTTGTATTGATGAGAAGCGAATTTTGAAAAATTTGAAATTTAATTCTCCGGACTTCCGGTTACCTCGATTCCACATCTGTCATCATCGACCGACCCACTCGTGACTTGGTTAATGTGACGATATATATTTTTGACGTTGTCAAAAAGTCCACTGACACAAACACGTTGACATTGAAAAATGGCCCATTGACATTATTTTATGGTGGAAGAATTTTTTATCCATCAAATAGATAGCATGAGCAACAAATTCATTCTTTCTCTGTTTTTCTGATCTGACAAATCGTATCCAACCTTCTCAGCTTCGTAATAATTTTTTCGTCCTTCGACAGGACATTATCGTCTCGAGAAAAGTTAAATGCGAATCGTGATGTTAAATTTTGCACGAGTGACAGATTTTTTTTTCACGAGTTTGTCTGTAATTATTGCCAAATTTTATTCACGAATATTATATTTTAATACTTTTATCACAAAGTCGAAAGCTCAAACATAATGCATGAATTATTTCAGATTTTTTAAAGCTTCATTAACTGCATTTAATTCCTTTTCATTCTTAAATTCTCTTTTTAGGAATGAGATGCAAAAAAAAAAAAACTATTTCTGGAACAGGGTTAATTACCTCCTATCGCCGCACTTACCACAACATCAACCATCGACTCATCCGTCTTCCCACAACCTCATAATTATTGAAAATGTCGTCAAACTATCGCTACGCAATAATTTTTTGCTACATGACAAACACATCTACTGCATTTTTCGCTGACAGTTTGTACTCTTTTTTCCACGCAATAAACACACTGCATCGAATTAGATGTTTCTCAAACATTTTCAATATTATTTTTAATACAAAAACATTGATCGTGACGAGTCTTTCAATTGCTCTGATTTTCATTATTTAAAATAATAATAATAATAACAACAATAACAAAAACTTGATCATAGTGAATATATTTAAGTTTGATTTCGTTAGCGAGATGGATCTCGGACTGCTCTGCGCCAGTTCCTTATCGACGACTCGCTCGCGTAACAATAAAATGAAGAAACAAAAAGAAAAAGTCTTGATGGTATCCGGACCGCAACTGGAAGTGCCAGCGATAATAATACATTTGATTAAGTCCGTACTTACGCTGACGTAACTGGCAAATGGTTCAAGGATTGATGTTTCGTTCGGCGCTCATGTGGCAATTTGAATTAAAAAAAAAAACAATCAAATAATAAACCTTGAGTCACAACTGCAACGTAAAATCAAATGAATGTTGATCTCGAATATGTTTGATGGATCACTCGAAAATACCAGAAACATTGTTATAAAATTTGATAAGCTGGATTAACAATGAATTTATATTCTTTAATGAATTTTTCTTAATTTAACGAAAATGGGAATTTTTAACCGATACCGAATGTTTGAAGACAGACAAAAAAAAAAATAGTCCTCGTGCAGTTGGTCCGATGTACGCAGGTAAACGTGCAACAGTTCGACTCGCAATGGAACGATAGGCTCATTGACCCCTCCTTCGTAATCAACCGAATAACGTTGGGAAAGGGAACCCGTATCTAATGTCCCGGCATAAACTAGTCGAACGATAAAAACGTGCACTCGTGTTTATTTTCTCGAGGCGACAACACTTGGGCCCCGACGAACAATCGTCCACGACTCGAAAACTTATTTGCGATATCACGAAACCGGGGGGCGGGGGAAGGGAACGTGAGCTATATCATCGAGGTACGCGGTCTCGAAGAAATTAAAACCATTGCACGTCTCAGTGGCAGGGATGGGCATTTATTCAATGAAAATGCATTTCAAATACTTTTCAGACCAAATGATAACGAATTTCACCAGATTGATTAAATACTTCAATTCATTGTAAAATCATAATTCACGTCAATTGGTCATAATTATTACAGAAATATGAAAATATTTATTCTTGCATGATGATTAATCATAATTATTTGTTTGAAAAAGTATTGGAAATACATTTTCATTGAATGGATGCCCATCCCTGCTCGGTGGACACTATGCAATGGAATATTCACACCAAGAATGATATGGATATTTTTTTTTAATGCAGAATACTATTTCAATTGGTATTTGTTACCGATTGGAAATGAAAGATACATTTTCACTCGTCATTCGACTCGGTCCAAAATACAAAATTACATCGTCACTCAATATTTTTGTCCGGCTTGAGATATAAGATCCTCGCTATAGATTTTACAGCGAGCATTTGCAGATGTTGAGCAGAAAGCTCAAACGTTGTGTTTCGAAATCTTTCATTCATCTCATTTTTATTATTAAAAACTCACATATTGTACATTTGATACATCGATGAGTCGAAACTCATCAGAAGAGGTTTCAACGAGATATTCATTCGAATTTCTCGGTCAATGATTTTTTTATTTTTTTATTATTCTTTTTTAACGTAGGAAGAAAATGGACAACATTTGAAAAATACGTGTCAAGCAGTCCGGACTTGATCGACGAACCCTTGCGAATATTACTCAACGACGGTTCATACAATTATCATACAGAAAAATCTCTCTGGTATATAAATGTACATTATAATAAATTCCACGTATCTGCAGTAATCACATATAATTGAAATGACAAAAATTGACAGCGATCGTTTGGAGGGAGAGGGCTGGGATATCTCGTAACAACGTCATCGTAGACTTTTTGTACACGATTATGAACAATTTATGAACAACGCCTAACGACAAGCGGCCACTGAACGTCGCCCAGCAACATTCGTGAACAAATCCGACTCGCGATTAATTCAAAATTTCATCAACAGGTCGTCAACTGTAACCAAGGACTCCGTTTTTTTTTTTGAGTTCCTGTCGTGATTATGTTAAAATGTATAAAATATTCTGCTTCTTCATTGATCGTCGTGTGGTTACGTAAAATAATTCCACAAACCAGGAATAAAAATTGACAAAATGAAAATCGTTTTTTAAAAAACTTTTCTGACGAAGCGATTGTGAATCGTGTATCACTTGTCGAATATCAGAATGCACTATGAAATAATCATTTGTGTGAATTATTCATGACTATTGCAGAAAAGTGACGATATTGGTTGTTACATGATAATAAATCGGAGTTATTTGTTGAAAACTGTTTTTTCAAATACCAATTTTCATTTTAGCAAATCCCTGTCACAGAGTTTATGAGGAATTGCTTTTGAAATCCTTCGACAAAGTCGCAAAAAAAATATTGTTTGTCCTAGCAACGTCAGTCGTGAAATAATTGATGAAATTATTTAGCGAATCGCTCAATGGATTTGTCCAGTGATCCGGAGTTTGTGACGATAGGCCGACACATGTTTTATCCCGACGAACGGACACTGGGACGGATATTGTCACGCGATTTCTTCATCATGTGAGTTCGGTGTACTCGGTGAATCCGTGATTGGGCGAACCGAGCAGAAGAACCCCGACGCTACGATCTTTGGAAGCTGTGACGATGTCTGATCATTGTATCAGGAATTCTATTATATATAATTCTATATATAAAAAACTGTATCGTGGCTGACCGGCTGACGACTGAATATTCTTCAAATATTACTTTATTACGTAGCAATTATAGAAATAAATATATATTAACCATGTCGTCAAAAAAAATTGTCGAAAATATGTTTTTTTTTCTATATCTAATCAACCTTACCGAATGAAAACCCTCAGATAATTTTCATAAAAATGTGACGACGATAGATCGAATGAAAAAAAAGGATACATTCGTCGTAGGGTGAAACATCGAGATCCTGAATGTCGCCCTTGTGACGATAAACCTCGCCCAGATACTCGTGACGATCCGGATATCTTCGATAACGTCGTAAGATTCCTCCGTCGCACACCGAATACAATGTGCCGCCGTTCGACGTGTATCGCAATTTCCACACCGGAAAATCTTTCTGCTCTTTGAGCAACTGTTGAATACCGGAATCCGGCACGTACGCCGATACAATATCACCGCCACTCATTATCAAACCTTGGAATTCAAATTGATTCGTTAATTCTCGGAAGCAGAGACATTTTTCAGGGTGAAATATTTTTCGGCAAGTTTTATTTTTTTTTTTCAAGTTGAAGAATGATTAAGTTGAAGATAGATGACAAATTTTTCTAAGTTAAAAAGAGAATAAAGTTTGAGAGAGAATGTTAGGTGCTCAACACACTGTTGACCGGTTATTTGTTTTATTTTTCATTTCATTCCTTCGAAAAGCTGAATCGAACAATGTGTTTGACTAATGTACGTACTGTAAAAACCATCCTCGTCAGTTCTGCTGAATGGCTCGGGGGTGACGCACACAGTGTTGACCGTGTGTCCGGTTTGAAAGGCGTGAAGCACACGTCCGTCCGGTGAGGATACTTTGCACGTGCCATCGGATCCTCCGGTTAATATGGAATTTTGCCAAGGCCATGAGGATGGTAAAAAACATATGTCTCTTATAACAGACCCGTGTAGCTGGAAATATGATTTTCATGGATTTTTCAATCAACGTTGCTCATCAAATTTATTTCGATCTTTCTTATTATTTTGCTTGATATATTTTTTTTTATTTATTTATTTATTATTATTTTTTTTTTTTTTTCAACCAAACCGCGTCACTTACATCGTAAACCAGATCCAGCGGCAGAGGCATTCTCAGATCGATGAGTGTGAGACCTCTGCCATTGGGGGCCACCGATATCGCCAAGTTTGGTTCCGAAGGATCTGTGGCCAATCCCGTACGATTTCTGCCGTTGAATGTGCAATTGTCATAGACCAAAAGTTGCTCGCCTCGCTCCACGTCAATGACGACCAGCCTGCGAGAGTTGGTGGCCGCCAGAACCTGCGCCAAATATATTTGGATTAAAAAAAACAGAATGAAAAATTCATATATATATATATTTTGTCAGATTGGAAAATTCGCGGATTGGAAAACTTGTTTTGTTACCCTAGAACCGTCCGATGTGAATCGAACCGCGTTTATGTTTTTGGCCTGATTGTTGGTCAGTGGCGTCACGTCGTGACAAGTCAGAAACTCTGCTCGTAGTGCGGAATAAAAATTGACCTTGCCGTCGTAGCCGCCGGAACAAAATAAATATCTGTCCTGAAAAAAAAATCGTCGACGATGTTAAAATCTTTTGTTTTTTTTTTCAATTATTTTTTCCCACATGTGGGACACAATTATTGTCGACTATGTTCAGTGTTATCGACTATCCTTATATAAGGATCGTCCAATGTATTGCCTAAATAACCATTTGTTTAGACTTTGTAATCATGTTAACAAATAAAAACGTGAATGGACAAAAATGAGAGAACATTTGGACAAAACAGAAGTGACACGTTAACAGACTAAATGAATAGTAATAACAATAACAACAACAACAACAACAACAAAAATAATAATAATAATAATAATAATAATAATAATAATAATAATAAAAATGAGATAAAAAATAAACAAACGAAAATTGCAGTTACCCGTGGACTAAAAGCAACGCCTCTGACGCTTCCCTGATGACACTTTAAAAATTTTGGTTTTCCCTCTTGTTGCATTTTTGTTGTTTAAACATCGACGCAACGAACGTCGATCGTGATGTACAATATTTATTTATTTTTTTCAATTTTTCTTTTAGGTTATATTACGATAAAATTAATGAATATATGGATCGTACGTCGGGCACGAAACCCGAATTTACGTTGCACCTCGCCATCCCGGCGGGTCCAACCTCCTTCGTGTGTCCGATCAATCGGCCAGTTTGAATTTTTTATCAATTCGCAAATTATTCGTAAAATTTTAAAACAGGCACATGATTGTTGTGTACTTCTCGGTAAGTTGTTTGTTTGTTTTTTTTTATGCAAAACAATACTACAGACGCCCCTGACTGCCCCTGACCATAGAAATCCTGACAACTGAAAATTTCCAATGTTTTTATATGGAAAGTGTGATGCGTGTTGTTGTGGGAGGCCGCTAGATGGCGACGGGGGTCCCGTGCGACGGTCGACGCGACTGTCTTACCGACTGACGAGCGCGGGAGACTATACAAACGGGTCTGATCGTTTTAAAAAAGCTTCAAGCGATTTTATTTAATTTTTATTTAATCATTTCGATTATACGCAACGTAACACATTGCATTTTGAGTGTCTTTCGACTAATAAATAATAGTAAGTGTTATAAATGTTATTTTTCAATACAGTTTTTACTCAATCACGAAAAATATATGCTTACATTGTTCCAATGAATAAATTACATTTTTTTGAATCAAAGAATTTTTATTTTTAAGGGTTCGGGAAACGAATAATACTTTTTATAAATTCATTCTCATCAATGAGAATCCAGATTATTATCATTCTCTCTTCTCGAAATTTCGAATGATTGTTGATTATTAAATTATTAAATTAGGATTTATCATTTTTATTATTTTTTTTTTTTACGGAATTTGTTTTGATATTTGAAAGATAAAGAGACGAAACATGAAAGTAAAAAATATCTGGGATGCGTCGATGATTCGACGAAGGATGGAAATTGTTACCATGGAAGCGAAACAACGACCGATCAACCTTATGTTCCGATGGTTTCGATTGTGTTTACACAGTAACCTCGTGATATCAATGTCGTGACCTGGGACGGAAAATTTTTTGGATAATAAGTGCGAGAAAATGACGGAAATCTCGTGTTCGTGTGGCGAGAGTAGAAAAAAATATACGGAAGTGGACTGTTATCAGCCGATCGGGCCTCGAACCGACGATGTTTATCAGACTTGCAATCTGCCATTGAGATTCATGTACCCCAGTGAGTTATTCGTAGCAATAATGATCAATCATTGAAACCATAAAATTCGTAGGGACTTTTTCCACAGTTCTGACTATTGTCCAGAGATCTTGATACTTAATGTGGCGAGTTATAAGCGTTTAATATTTTTTTCGAGATTTTTTAAACCGTAAAATATGAAAATAAAAATAAAAAATCAGTCGAGTCAAATATGGACAAAAAAAAATTCATCGTCCGAATAGTTCCGAGTAACTTTATCAATAGTTCTTGCTATTTAGTAAAAATCTTGATACTTCCCACGACGAGTTCTCAGCGTTAAATATTTTTTCGCGATTTTTTAAGCCGTTAAATCTGAAAATAGAAAAAAATCAGTCGAGCCAAATATGGACAAAAAAAAAATGCATCATCCCAATAGTTCCGAGTGACTTCATCGACAGTTTTTGCTATTAACTGGATTTCTTGATTCTTCACATGGCAAGTTTTCAGCGTTAAATATTTTTTACCGATTTTTCAATTTTTAAAATAATCTATAAGAATAAAAATAAAAAAAAACTTTTGAAAAAATCAGTCGAATGCAAACACGAGTGTGTCAGTGACAACAAGCGCACTTTGAACGCCGTGGCACAAACGTTATCAATTTCCTCGATGTTTTCCACCGCAGCACATCGGAGAAATTACAAGATGCACATATACACAAGCGCACCGAACAACCACTCAAACAATGATAATAATCCCCCCGGGTTCGTAATAAACAAGTCAGTGTAACGATCAATGCACCCGGTCTTCAACCGGCGCTTATCCGTTCTCGCGAATTTTTTTAAATAACATTTTTTCACATCTAATTATAGGTTGTAAACCCGCGATAAATCACGTATTACAATAAAACTCCATAATCACGATACGACGTAAGGTATGTTCAAGCTCGGGAAATCATTGAAACGCCAACGTGAAAAATTATCGAAACTACAACATCGTAACCAACGATCAGAATGATTTTAATCCCCTGATTGATTTTTTTTTTTAATAATAAAAAAAAATAATTGTCGTTCATTAATTTCAAAAATAATAATAATAACGAACGAATAATCAAATTGGGATAGATTATTCATTCGAGGAGTTATCGTTAATAAGCTGTAGACTTTGTAGCTGTGAAGAAATTGCAGTGTCGAACATTGCTGTTATCAGAAATCCATTGTCCACGTGTTCTCTCTCTCTCTCTTTCTCTCTCCCACTCGTTAAGCATTCAGTCAGTCAACAAGCCGGCTCGGAGGCGCCAATAATCATCATTCTCATTTCAACTTTCACAGTTAATCGCGAAAGTTTCGTTCGAAAACACCAAAAATCATGTCGTTCATGATTTTCGCATTAATTCTATTGCGTTTACTCACGCAAGTCGACACAACAGACGATAAAACGTATTGTCGGGTTCACTATCATCTTCACGTGTGTTTCGCACGTAATTTCACCCTTAACTCGGTTGCCTTCGAAGACGCAACGGCCGTGCAAACGATCGACGACGTCGAACTTCATCTCGAAAATTTGGAAATTTTCGATATCAACGAAATGACGTTTCAACAAGCGCAAAATGCCACATCTTTGTATCTCAGTGACAACAGACTCTCCACGGTGAAAAAACGTTATTTCAATTTTTTGAATCAATTGACGTATTTGGATCTGAAGAACAATGATATCCGTGCAATCGACGACGGTGCATTCGTCAAACTCGAAAATCTCGAGACTCTACTTTTGGATTGCAATTCAATCACCCAATTGCATCCCAATGTGTGGAAGGGACTCAATTATCTTCGTGAATTGTACGTCACGAACAATACGGTCATGTTGAAAAAAAATATGTTTCGAAGTTTGCGACAATTGGAAACTCTCGCGTTGGATTCCAACGAATTAACGGAAATTCCCACGGGCACTTTCAACGGTCTCGGACATTTGGATCTGCTTTATCTGTCGAGAAACAACATTGTCCAATTGCATCACGATGTTTTTCGAGGGTTGAACGATTTGAACGAATTGGATTTGGGAAAAAATCGCATCGTCGAATTGCCGATTGGAATTTTTAAAAATATGAAATTTTTGGATTCATTGTGGATCAATGGCAACAAAATTGTGAATTTACGCGTGGGTGTTTTTGACGGATTGACGAGTTTGTCGTCGTTGTTCGTGGGTGACAATCAGTTGAGAAGAATTGATTTTGAGGTTTTCCGAGGGTTGAAAAAAACAAATGTGGAACCGGGTTTTGTGGTTAATGGAACTTATGTTCGCGAGTGCGATGTCGTGGGAATATTTCAATGCGACGGTGGAATTTATCAGGAACCTTACGTCTGTCATTCGGTTGATTGAAAATTCGTTTGAAAAAACCGAAATAATGTATTTAAAAGAAAAAATCGATCCCACGGAAATCGTTGCAATTCAAATGTAATAATTCACAAATTTACAATTTTTACATTTTTTTCAAGATACATTCCCTTCTTTCTTTGGTCATCATTTATTTTAGGGCGATCTACTTATTCCCAACGAATTTAATGAAATGAGCAATTCCCGATTTTTGTTGAGAATAAAGTTATTAACTTTTCGTTCAAATTGTAAAACAAAAAATATCCATCCCCGAAATTTTTTATTTACCGGAAAAATAAACAACAGCAAAACAAAGAAAAAATGTAAGAGCCACTATAAAAAAAAAATAAAAAAATTGCCTTTTCTTTAGAGCAATTTTTGACTGAGAAGCGAATAGAAAAAAAATTTCAAAGTTGTCAGACAGACTTGTTCCATCTCCCAAAAAAAATTGGAAAGCAACATTTCGTTGAAATTAATTTCCACGTGTTATAAATAATGGTATAGAAAAATGGAATTCTTCCGATGTCCAAAGCAAAATTAAATTGACGTTTAGATCTGCTCTTCAGAAGAGAATAAATTGTAATACGACGTTCTTGTCCGAAATTTCCATCCCAATTTACTGAAAAATTGAAAATACCATTTTTTTTTCGTTTTACAGGAGTGTTCAAGGGATATCGTCAGGAGGACATCCCAAAACCGCATCCGTGCTACCGTAGCACGTCCATGGACTACGGATGGTATTCGCCGACGGTTCACACGGTTCCCACATCCTTTTATCCACGAAACACGGCTTTCAGCAACGAACTCGGTCGCGCTGGAATGTACAGAAATCGTTCGCTCAACACCGAACTCGACAAAACAATTTTTTGAACACGTAATAACGAAGAAAAAAAAATAACAACAATAATAATAATATCAATAATAATAATTCGAAAACCCGGATACATCAATTTACGTTGTATATTGTTCGAAGAAAAGAAAAAAGTCGTTGTAAAAAATCGTAATAACACGATTGAAACGGTCAATCGATTGATTGATAATAATATTAACAATAATATTATTAATAACCATCATCGAATTCTATTCAATATTTTCACCAGAGTTAATTAAACGAATGAATAAATAAATAAGGAAAAACGAATAAAAATAAATAAATAAACGAATAATGAATAAAATAAAAATGAATAAATAAATTGAGATGTCTTTACGCTTGTCTTCGTGTTGATTTTGTTTTGTTTTCTTTTTTCAATTTTTCTTCAAATCTTTTTATTATTACATTATCAGCTTAAATAATACGTTAACCATATATTCAACAGATCGGATCTAAGGAGACACTTCGATTACAACGTGTCACGAATTCTAACGCGGGTGAAAGGGTTCATTCGTGTGTGTGTGTGTTTGTTTTTTGTTTCTAAATATTTATTTTATTTTTTCAATCATTCATCATGATGATTATTCGTTGACCATTGTCGCCGAGTCGAATGACGAAGTAACGTTATTGCGTTCCTCGGGCTTTGTCGAATTAATTTTCGTTCTCACTCGCAAAGTCGTTGATGTAATTTAATTTTTTTTTTCGACAATTCAAGTGATCGAGCGGGGAGAGGGTAAAAAGGGGGATGATGCGAAAGTGCAACATCCCACGCTAAGAATATACATCGGAATAAATCGTTACGCATAGAGATTACCGTACAACCGTATAACTTTATATATAGTTAAATACTGCAATATCTAGTGCTCACACAACAGCCTAATCTTCATTGTAAAAAAAATAAAATAAAATCATCATTCACGACAATGAATAATCATCGATTCAGTTCGAACCATTCAACGATGATCCTTTCGCATTTGTGCCAAAAAAAAAATAAAATAAAATTATTCGACAGCTTCGAAGAAAAAACAACATTTTTTGTTTCGTATTATTCGTTTTTTTTTTCATTTCGTATTAAAACAACATTAAGTACGTTTATTATGTACTTTGTGACGTAAATGTTTAGCATTTGGTTATTAAAAACAGTTACTCGGAGCTGGGGAATTATAGTTACGTGTGTGTCTCTGTTCTCTGTGTGTAAATGTGTGTGTGTGTGTGTGTGTGTGTGTGTGTGTGTGTGTGTGTGTATGTGTGTGTGTGTGATAATTGTACGAGTGATGAAAATTCGACATTTAATCACGATGACTAGGAAACATTGTAATTTTTATTTATGTATTTATTTTTCGTTTTTTTTTTTTTTTTTTTTTTTTTGTTATTCGTTAAGTATAATATTTTTTTTGCATTTCGAGTTAATCGACGAACGACGAGTCTTTATTCGTATTCTTTTCTTTTTCACGTATTACCATCGCAATTCACGATTGATCGTTATTCATTTCGCGAAATCAAATAATTCGAATAATTCATTACGTTATGTTTATTTTTATTTTAATTATATTTATTTATTTTTTCGTGTTTTTCTCGTAAAAACGATGTGTCTCGTGGGGGTGTCTATTCGTAGTAATCGGGAAATTTCGATACGCTCAGGTCTCTAAGATTGTCGAGACTGCGGACTTGGATAACGATTTGTCTGATCCTCACCTCGGACAATTTTTTTTTCCTTCTACATACATATTTTTTTTCATGATCATCAATTTTCCAAAAAAAATCGTTATCGTCGCAAACGATGGACGGAGTGCCAAAGCGCATTCGACGAATGAACGAAGAAATAAATAATGCTTCAACGAAACCCATTGGGCCCACCAGTTTGATTTTTTTTTTTTAACGTTCGGTCGGGCACGAACGACGCGACTTCGCGCCCGAACGAGACCGGAAGTGGAAGGGCCCGGAGTCTCGACTCGAGCACCCCGAAAAAAAACGACGACGAACGATCACGATTTAAAAAGAAATTTTTTTTTTAACTTTTCAAGGTGTCATGCGATCTCGCGGCTTTCATCGAAGCGCTGTTATTTGGCCACGTGCATTATTTGTCCCATCTTCGTCCCCCCTCCCCCTTCGACCGGGGAAAAAAAAACGGACCACGATAGTCGACAATGGCTGCGAAAAAATCTTCGTGGCCGTGTGAGACGATCGTGATCGCGTTTCCGATCATTTGTGGAACGTCCGGATTTTCGACACTCGATCATCCAATCCGCAAAGTCCCCTAATCTGCATCATTACGTCACACTAGACATCTCTTTCTAATCAATGATGTTCATTTATTCGTTTTTTCTTTCTTCTTGTATTTATATATGTGTTTTTGTGTATTTGGGGTGAGGGGGGGACTGGTTTTGTTCATTAATAATATGTCTTACGCATGTATGATAATATTGTACTACGCCCTCTCACGTAAAACGCTAAACTGCACTTGTATGTTTTTTTTTTTTTTTCATTTTTTGTTTTAGGCTTAACGCTAATTTTAGAGTATTTCCAAACTCCGATAATTCTTAATAATAACGATGACAGATAGAACTCGCATTTTATGTATGATTTAATCTTTCGCCCACTTGTATATATATATATATATTTATATATATGTGTTTATGTATATGTATGTATATATATGCTACGTGTTATCGTTTATAGTCGTTTATCGTTATGTTCAATTTTTTTTTTTCATTGTAATATCGTTATTACAGATTATCGTAACCATTATTCACTACGGTTATTATAATTATTACTGTTATTCTTATTTCATATGATATATTAATATATTTTTATGCATATAACTATGTATGTATATAATTTTTGTTCGTTTTCGATACTTATGCATTACAGTCGTGTATTGGCTCGCCTTAATGACGTCGGTGTGGTAGTTTTTTGTTTTCACTATTGATTTTCTTTTTTTCTGTATTATTTTGTGATTTATATCTTTCTTCGGTTCTGCGTATTTTTTTACTTCGTCGCGTCGATAACGTATAATTAACGGTGGTAAATAATAATCGGATTTCATTTGTTTCAACATCTCGCGTGCATTTTGTGCATAACTAGCATATATACGCACGATCACGACCCAAACTCTGTTTCTACGAATTTCTTCAATTAGTTTGATTATTTTTATTATTATTTTTTGTTTTTTCTTTTTCATCTTTGTTATTTTTCTTTCTTTTGAAAAATCGATGACCAGCGGTTCAGGACATGAATTCGTTGTCACGTGGATCGCGAGTTCGTTTCACAATAAATTGACGAAACGAACGGGGTGTATGAAGAAATGTGGGTTTAATTAACATTCAACAATTAGTGAGTAAGTCTCGTTAGTGGCGAAGTCGTGCTGTTAGTTGTGGATTTTTTTATTTTTATTTTTTTTATATTTTTTTGTAGCGACGCAGGTCACGCCTGCCGCGTTTCAATGATAATAATGACAATGACAACCATTATCGTTAGGCTTTTTGGGGTTCGAGGCTGGCGGTCTTTCTGTTTTTTTTTTCACGTCAGCTCGTGAACGTCCGAGCTACGAAATTTAATTTCAGAATCATTGTTCTCAACGTGGAAATCCCATCACTCGACTCGTTCCTTTTTTTTTATTTTTTTATTACTTCTCATCAATTTTGGCTCTGTCGTTTGGACGATCGATAATCAAACTGTTCGACGAATAAAAATTTTTCATCGCAATAATGAAACAATTTCGTTTCGTTTAACGCTTTGTTATTTATTTTTTCAAATTTATTTTTTTATATTTTGTTTATGCAATAATCTCGGTTTGAATCTCAGTTATTTGATTTTCGTCGCGACAGGCTGACCAGATGTACAGTCTGCTACTTATACCACATCTATAACACTGACACATAATTATAATGATAATGATAATAATAATAATAATAATAACATACGCGATATCTATCGTATTATATATATATATATATGTGTGTGTATTTATTTATGTGTATGTATAGTAGGTTCGGGAAAGTTTTTTTTCTCATAATAATATATATATATATAGATGTATATATTGTTTATTAATTTATTATTTTTCTTGGTTACCATTATATTAAATAATGTCGGTATCTCGTATTACGATTATGTGGCTAGCACGCGTTGAAATCAAGGAGGTAACTGTTTACGGTTGTCGACGCGTAAACTCACGCGTCCACACGCCCTACCACTGTTACTATTTCTTTAAATACGTTTTTTTTTTATTTAATTTAATTTTAAATTTAATTTTTATTCATTAATTTTTTTTCTTTTTTTTTCCATTCGCCTCGGCGTCTCGATTAGTTGATTTAAAAATCTATGACGATTATTTGGATAAAGACACGTATAGAGATTAATCGTGAGGGGGAAGGGGGTCTCGGATCGTTTTGAGAGTCGAAACGAAATGAATCTTCTTCGACCCTCGATTTATCGCGATTAGTGATATCACGATTATTTTTATTATTTTTTTATTTTCGCGAATCGATGACGATGATAATTCGTGAGAGGGGGAAGGGGGTGATGATAATGATCCGAAACCCCGGTTTTGGTAGCACGACGAAAGACGAGAGCGTTACAACAGTCGACATTTATTTATAATTGTTGGGTTTAATGTTTTTTTTTTATTTGAAAAAAATTTAAATAAATGCATCACCGACTGCACTTTCGACAAGGCGCAATCATTATCGTTAGGGGATCGGTGAATATATTAATATTTTCGTGTACGTGTGTGTGTGTGTGTGTGTGTGAGTGAGGAATTTGCGTAGGTGTATTTGTGTGTGTGTGTGTGTGTGTGGAAGAAAATTTGTATCATTGGATGACGATTGTGAATTTAACAAAAAAAAAAACGAAAAAGAGATCAAATAGAAATTGTTAGACGAGCATTGATAATTAAAATCGTGTAGATTATGTCGTCGTAAGTGTCGATGATGCAATTGGTGCAACATTGGAACGTCGTCCCATGGATAACATTTTTGTCCCAATGATGGACGACTTGTGTTTCACACGTCCGACGATTAAATACATTAGGTACAACGTGATCGAGGGGTTGCCCTCGATCGATTATTACACGATCTAACGCTTGTCGACATCTTACGAATTGGACAAGCCTTGTTATATTTTTTATTTCATTATTATTGTTATTATTATTATTTTTTTTGTTTCGTTACTCTAATCTCGTGATCTAACAATCTCGTCGCTAATCGAATTTTACCGTTGCTAAATCGATTAGCAATATACATAATATATATATATATATTTTTTTTTTCGCTGTCAAGATGAAGATGAAAAATAAATAAATTATTTTTTGTTTTTGGTTTCCTCTTAAATCGTTTTTTTTTCTTCGCAATTATTTAAAATCGTAATTGTACTTAGAGCCATGATAGTGTCGGATAGACTATGAACGAACGACGACTGCGCGACACGAACGTTTATATACGGTGTGCGGTAACAAATGTGACAAACCTGCGTGTTGGTTTATTTTCATTTTTTTTTTGTTTATTCGCTTTTTTAAATTCTTATTTTTCGCTCGCGTTCGATTATTCACAACAATGTTCAATGAAGCGATGATATATTGCGACACACGGATACCGATAAACTTAACGCAAACAGACAATTGGATACACGCTTTAACAATTTTTTTTTTTAATATTTTTTTATTTTTATTTTTTTTTCATTGAACAACACAGCGTGTGATTATATAATTGATATATCATTATTATTATTATTTTGTTTATTATTTCTGTTTTGTTTTTTGGTTTTATTGTGTTTCAACGAATTTTCTGGTGACCGAGCAATGGTTTTTTTTTTTTTTTTTTTTTTTACGCAGCTGATCGTCGTGAATCGTGGGTTCGTTATATCGACGATCGGTTGCTCGATCGGACCGGATATCGTGAACGATCATACACTTCTCGTCGAGTTGGAAATTTTCAGTTATTTTCATTATTTTGTTTTATTTAGATTTTCTTCCGAATTTTTCGTACGTGCTGCAAGTACGGAAGTGTTTACTTCTTGTTGTTATGTTTGTTGATTTATTTTATTCATTTTTTTGTTTTCTGGTTGTCGGTGGTGTTGAGTGGTGCTGTATTGCTTTGCTTGGCTCTCTTGAGCGTCTAATTTAACCCTTGCCAAACTCAAACCACTTGTTTTTCGTCTTCCATCTTTTTCTTTGTTTTTTTTTTTTGTTTGTTTTCTTCTATTTCTCTAGCTTATCTAGTGCACCGTGGCACCCCTGAGATTTCCCTTATCGTTAATCGAGACTACGCGTTTATTTATTTTCATTTTTTTTTCAATTTCCGGTTTTTTCCTCTGGTTTGTTTTTTTATTTATTGTTTTTCACGGTGCTCGATTAACACGTTGTTTTTTTTTTTTGCTTATTGTTCGATGTGCATAGCGATTGGAATTTGTGTGTGTGTGTGTGGGTTTTTTTGTTACGATTATCGTTTCGTGATTCGATCGAATTCATTAGCGAATATTAAATCTTTTTTCGATCTGAGAACATTATTATTTTTGTTGTTTTTTTTTTCATTCACGATACAGTTTACATGCATGATTTTTTTTTCTACACTTTTTTTCGGTCTATCAATAAAAAAATGTATGGTGTTTCTTTGACTATCCAGATTTTTCATCGAATTGCAAGACCAAGATGTTCGTTGGCTCGATAAACGATTTTTTGGTGCTCCAAAACTCGCAGATTATTGCATATTGCACAACCCGCGAGAAAGAAAAAAAGATTTTCTTTCATACTATGAGGAATTATTATTTAAAAAAAAAATTATTTAGTCAAATTTGTCGAATGGTACTTACATTATAACCGAGTCAATTTGATTTGATATATATTTTTTTTCAATTACGTATCAATCATTGCAATCTGCATCTTAAAAACTACTTGTGCGCTTATTTGTTCGAATCAACGACGCTCCCGAAAAAAAGTATCAGCGGGATGTTTCTCAATCGCGTTTGGATCTCTCTCTCTCTCTCTCTCTCTCTCTCTCTCTCTCTCTCTCTCTCTCTCTCTCTCTCCCTTTCTCTCCTTCTTTTACTTTGAAACTATACATTTATACCTTAAAAAACAGAAAAGGAATAACACGAAATAGAAGGAAATTAAAATTTTCTTTTCGAAAAAAGAAAAAAAAAATTGTTGACTGCCAATTTGCAATAATCTACGAGCGTGTTCGATAGTCTGACTACGTCGTAGAAATTATCCTCGTTTACGACAGTTCTAAGACGTATTTTTACACGCTACAATCGTTATTCATTTGTGTGTACGTATCTTTGTTTGTATGATGTTGTTTTTTTTTTGTAAATCAAATTTATATTTGTTATTTCTCTATTATTTGATGTTCAATAAATTTGCATTAATTAGCGAGTAATTGTCGTGAAAATTAATTTCGCAGTTTTCTAACGAGAATCAACACGATAATATTCTCAGATTAAGTCTCGGGGAAAAAAAAAATATCCGCAATTATCGAATCCGCGGTCTCGTCGATGACGAATTTCGAACGAACCACGAAACGTCGAGGCTGACGAAAAAAAAAAATGGAGTCGAAACATTAGCGGCGCTCGGTGATCCTCAAGACGCAGGATCCATCTTGGATGAGATCTTCGCACCGGCGCTCGCGGTCTCGTTTTACATGTCGCCAAATATTCCCGCAAAAGTCTTGCGAAGATTCGTCATCGTGTCCTCGGTATCCTCGCCCGTCTGGCTCTGCGACTGGCTGCCCTGACGATGCAGAAGGGTTCGCGATGGCGGAAGCGGCGGAGGCTCGTCCGAACGTCTGCTCGTCGGTGGCGCGGTACTGCTCACCGTGCTCGATTGTGATGCTGATAACAAAAAAAAATAATAATTAAGAGACAGAAAAAAAAAAAGATAGTCAGTTTATTATTTCCAATTTACAATCAGATTTTAACTTAAAAGTAATTAAATTACGATTTTGGAAATAACTTTTTTTTTTTTACTAGTGCGAATAAAACTCGATTCGATTGACAATTTAATTACGTACATTGAAAATTAAATATTGTATCCAAGTGTTCGAAAATGAAATAATAATGATCTTACGTGGAGAAAGAAATTCAGAAGCATCGAAATTTTGTCGATATTCAAAATATGATTGAAGAGCACAAATCAAAATTGAATTAGGTTCTTTATTATGACTATAATAAAAATCTAGAAGTTATTAAATTAGGGCTGAGGGAATGAGGTCCTTCGTCCTAATTCAACATAAAAACATAACAACATAAAAAAATAATAATAATAATTTTTTGAAAAAGAAAAAAAACGAGAGGGATAGAAAAAAAGCGTTGGGAAGTCGATGAGTTAGTGTTAGATTTACGTGTGGGGCGCACGTGAGGAGAAAGGCTTATTGGGGCATCACGAATAAGAGCCTTATCACGAGAGCGAAGAGAGCGAAGAGAGATCCTCGCCACCCAAGCAGTCGATGGAAGCCCCAAGCAATTACCCATCAACGAGATAATCGCGTTGGACACGCCCATCGGTCACTGTACCAACGCATTACGATCCAAGGCCCGTTTTTTTACACTACTCCCAGCCCTCGGAAATTCCACTACACTCGCTGTGCACTATTATCAGTCATTCACAATTTTTGGCCTTACGGTTAAAAGCATTTTTCCACAATCGTTCAACCGTAATTACGTATAATCGATTGGAAGCAATCGGTGATGGGCATTTATCGAATGAAAATCGTATTTGAAATACGTTTTTTTGACAAAATGGTTATGGATCATAGCACTTGTCGTATATATCAGAATGCAGAATGCACTATGAAATACATACCGTTATGAAATATTCATCATTATTACAGAAAAGTGACGATATCAACCCTTCATAATCCCACCTTGTAAATTTCACCTATCGGTTTATCAACCTAAAATATATCACGTTAACTTACAAAAAATTGAGTATCTAAAAACTACAAAAGTTTTAGCAATCTTAGTAAAAAAAAAAATTCTTTTTGAAATTACGTTTCTTAATGATATCTTTTTTTTAACATATTAAACATTACATTTTGGCTAGTATAAAAATTTGTACTGGTTGAAAAAGGTTTCAAACATACTCGGAATGTTTTTAAAATAATTTTTTCAAAAATAATTTCGTCGATTGAAATTTGTTTTATTGTAATTGAAAGTTGCTGGGGTGAATTTTACCAATGGATCAGAGTTATTTGTTCGAAAAAGTATTCAGAATAAGATTTTTATTTTATGAATGGCCAATTTCTGGATGCAACCGAAAATAATAAATAAATAAGAAATCCTATAATATTTTAATGACAAATATGTTAGTCATTGAAATTACCTTGGGAATCTCGACGTTGAAGCTGATGATGACTGTCCGATGTGGTTACATCGCCCGCGAGGGCGGTGGTCGATCCCATGGAACCCTGACTGGCCATGCTCGCCATGGAACCGATGCTACCGTGGGAACCGAGCACCGGTGCCGGTCCCGGTGGTGGACCACGCTCCTCCACCGGACTCGTTGCTTGACTCGATCCCGACATCGAACCTCTGGATGCAGTTTTCGTCAACACACTGTGCGGACGGCAGAATGCCTAAAAATAAAAAAAAAGATTAATAATAATAATAATAATAATAATAATAATAATAATAATAATAATAATAATAATATTTCCTGCTATTTTCTACTAATTACCAGACACTACTTGTAAGTCTGAAAAAAGTTCCAAATAATACTAATAACAATAGTGAAAATTCTAGAAGTTTATAGTAATTAGAAAGAATGAAGTCTAAGATGGTTGTATGATAATAATAATAGTAATTATTATTATGATTATTATTATTATTATTATTATTATTATTATTATTATATTATTATTTATAATAAGAAATATTATCATTATTTATAATGAAAAATATTATCATTATTACAGGCGACAAAGCAATTTCGACTTATTCGAAACTCAAAAATTATTTTTTTCATTTTTATTGTTCAGTAATAATTGATTTATTGAAATATCTGTAACGATTACATTTTTTCGGAGTGTTTCAGGACTGTTAAAACGATTGTACGACAACGACGAATTTTAACATGCTTTTTCAATCAATGGCGTATTTTTTCGTTATGATTTTTACCTGCATCTTTGCGGTTACCAGATCCGCAATTTGACGACGATCCTCCTCCTGAGAATCTCCCATTAACGAAAGCGCACTGTCGTTGACTTCGATGATGTATTCCCGACCGTCTTTGCCAACGAGTAGCTCGATGGCGCATATGTCCAGACCACCGAACAATTGGGACACGTTGTCCACCCACGAACGAAGTTTTTCGGTAACCGCGAGCTGTTCCAACATGGCCGAACCCGTGTTCGACTTCCAATTTCCACTGATACTCTTACGCCTGTTTACAAACCGATTTAAATCACATTTATATTTATTTTAAAATATTTATTTATTTATTTTCTAAGAAAATCGACTGTGTCACACAGACAGACGGACAGACCGACAAATTGATCTTATGAGGGTCCTATATTTTTTTCTCCTTTTTAGTTACGAGACGCTAAAAATAATTATATATCTGAATATTTGAAAAATAATAATCAGAATCTGAATGAACAGCGTTTTAAATATATATAGCGTTTTATACATATATATATATATATATATATATATATATATATATCACAATAATGGCCGAACCACCAAAATAGAAAAATCCTCAACCCCCTAAAAAAAACATCCACCCAAATTCAATAATTCAAACGACGAATGAAAAAAAAAAAAGAAAAAAAAAGAAAAATCGACCATTGACCGATCTGAATGATTTACGAACGAAATGGCGCATTGATAAACGACAATGAATCTTCGTGAATAACACGAGCTCTCGTACAAAGCGCTTCGGTCTGATCGAGGCTCTCGCGATACGTGAGCCCATCGCGTTTTGTCACGGATCGAGGGGTTGTTTGCAGCGATGCGGTTTTCGCCGCGCGAGTACCATCGTTCGTGATCGACTTGCTGTATCGGAAAACTGATTGCCCGCCGAAAGCTCAATTGACTCGGGGTTTTGGGGTACGCGCGGGTGAGTTAGGCGTGCGGCGGGAGTGACAAACCGAGACACATGTCCGCATCGTTCATCAGGATCGATCGGTGTCGAATATCATTCCCAGGTGCTTTCAAAATAACACGCGACGAAAGGGTGGAAGGGGGCGGGGGGTTCGAAATCAAAACTGCGCGAACCACATCAAGGTGTCAACGCCACAAACACTGATGAAGACCTGGTGCGTTTGTTTTTTTCTGTTTTTTTTTAATAATTTATAAATTTCAATAAAAATTGGTTAATAAATTCGAAAATTGTAAATTTCTTGTAATTAAAGTTATTGTATTATATTGGAAAAAAATGGTCGGTGTAATAAACATTTTATGTGTTATTATTTGTTATTATTTGATTTTGAAAAAATATTAATATCGTATTATTGTTATTATTGGGATTGTGAGGCGAGGCCCGGAGCATTTAGAATCAGCATTCGAAGATGGAAAAGGTCATGAATTACATATTATTATCAAACGAAATGATCGTCCGTGATAATTTTTTTTTTCAAAGGATTTAAAATCGATTGAATAAATTATATTTAATCGATTTTGAATCGTTCAGTCTTAATTATTGTAAAAATTGAGGAGAAACAAAAAAACTCACATGAAGGCTTTGTAGTTGCTGCCGATCTTTTGCACGTGAACATCGTATTTCGTGTCCACGTAAGGTTCGGCGGTGCAATATTCCGTAGTCATAGCCGCTAGAGACGCGAGATCCTGAAACTCCTGACTGTTCTCGGCTCGTGCTTTGCCGATCCCGCCGTGAGCGTGACCGAGCTTAACCACGACCGGATAACGAGCCGCGTTCACCTAGAACCAATTCACGACACAAACAAATCCGTTAGCCATGTGTTCGTGTATTATATATATGTATATAAAGATATGTATATAAAGTAATATTCGAAAATAAAAAAAAATGAATAAGTTCGTGAAGTTCGTTCGATAATTTATTTATAATAAATGTAAGAATAAAAATAAAAATCTCTATATTTACATTTATATGTGTTTATTATGATTATAATCCTTATATATATTTTTTGTTATGAATGTTATAAAAACTAAAATATATTTTTATTGTGATATTTATTATGAATAAATTATAACAGGAGCTTCACGAACTTATGCAATTTTTTTTTCATTTTCAATGTATAATTTGTCTTTGTAGTAATTGCACGAAACTCTGTTATAATTGTTAGATTGTAATTAAACTAAGGGAATGATCTTGTTTGTTCTGGCTTCGACAAACAGCATCCAGGATGGTCCATGAATTAGACGGGACTGGTTGTTTACCGTTGCAAATAATGCAGTCGTAGCTCGTGATGCAACACCCAGACCCGACTGTGTTTATACATGGGGCATTCCATGTCAAATCGGACCGTCAAAACCATAACGTCCTCCCGAATCTGTTTATAATTTATTATTTCGACTTTCACTTGCCCCCAAAAACATTTTTTTTTCTCAAAATTTTCGGATCCCTCTGCAACCCTTGAATAAATTAAAACTTAGCCCCGAAAAAGGGAAAAGTGTAGATGAACGTTATTCAAAATTATAATTTTTTTTGTTTGTTTGTATCAAAAAAATTTTTTTTTTTATGATTCCAGTAGGTCGAAAAAATTAAGTTTGCCAAAATTTCCGACCATTTTCAAATGTACGAAGGAATGCAATGAAGAAAATTCTATTTTCATTGCATCGTTTTTTCATTTTTATCGGTATGGGTTTTGGATGGTCCAATTTGACACAGAATGCACCATATATTTATGCACCAAGTACCACGGATAGCAACGAGATGCGAATGTTGTTGTTGCAACAGAATCGAGATGCACTACCCGCGGAAGTTGAGGTGCACAACGTCTAAAGGGCTCATTACCCGGCGCCACCTCTCCCTCAAAGTCACGCGGGTTGGGTTATAACGAGCAAAAAACCTTGTGTCTCGGTTTGTGGCCAAGCCCTCCCCCTCCAGGCCGACACACGACTCACGGTTTTCCGGGTAATGGTTTGTCAAGCTCGCGCAAGTAACGTGCGCGGTAATTTATTAGCCGACTGACTCGTCACGTTGCGCAAAACCACTCGATGCACATCGTCTCGTTCTTCGACTTGCAGTTTTTCTCACACTTCCGGCATTTTTGTGTCTTTTCGAAATTACATATTCCTATATTCATATTTTTATGTGTTTCTATGTATTAAAAAATATGTATACATGTATATTCATATATATATATATATATATATATATATATATATATATGTATAATAAATTTAATGACAATTTTACGGAATTACGATAAATCATGATTACCTGATATTCGATTTTTTTAAAAATTGTATAACCTTCTAGAGTTATGATTATTAATATTAATATTATCATCATCATAAAAATATTACAGGGACTGAATTTCATAATAATATTGATAACTCTTCCTTATTATAGTTATTATTATTATTATACATCATAAAATATGACTGGATCTAAATTATATAATAACAACGATAATATATATTTCATATATATTTCGAGTCCAACAATATTTTGATTCCAAAAAAAATTTTACAAAAAAAAAAAACAACTTTAAACAGCTTATGAATGATTAATGTTGTTTGGATTGCGATAAATTTTCGTGAGTTAATAATTCATGTCAATGCGTTATTCTTATTAAATTTTTGTTTTTTTATTTTTTCCGATCTCCATTGAGAGGTACGATTGCGTGAAATAATAATCGTCGTCTGTGGGTCAGTTTTATAATAACGACGGGTATCGCATAATGACCGCGTGGTATCATCGTCCCGTGTCGTTCGCGATAAATTTTCTCCCGTACGTGTCACCGAGGCTCCTCAATAGTGTTTTTCGAAAGCGCGAAATTAATTAGTCTGGAGGAGGAAAGAAAAAGAAAAAAAGAAATTAAAAAAAATAAATAACGATCGACAGGCGAGACATGAATAATTGCAAAGTCGAGACTCTGCCGATGATCGGTCGATCACTTTGGCCTGCATGACGGTAACGGATTCAACCGACGTTCATTCGTGTTTATTTATTTTTTTTTGTAAAATAATAATAATAATAATTTTTTATCGCAAACGCAGTGGGGACGTAATAATTCACGTGGCGATTGCGTTCGCGGTAAACGGTCGGCACGATGAAAAGATCGTTCCAAAATGGAGGTCGCCATCGGATTAATATAAAAAAATTAATCGACACGTCGTTGACTGGTGGTGATGAAAAATCGACGCTATCTTTCTTCCCTCTCTCTCTCTCTTTCTCGCTTTGTAGCGCGGGAACCATCCTTCCCCCTTTGACCGCATCCCGATAGACAAAAAAAATAAAAATAAAACGGTTTTATCGACAATTTACCGCATCGATTATTGCGCAATCTCGCGAGACCCTATCGTACCGCCAAACACGAGTCGTTTAATCCGTTCGTCGAACGGAAAAGCCCAATCCAATGACAACCGATAAGGAAATATTGAAAATTTCGAAATTTCAAACTTTTAACGACTTTTTCTACTTAAGAGCTGTCATAACCCGGAGAAAAAAAAACATTCTTTCCAAATACTCTAATCGATGCAACCTCATCGACGAATTTATTTTCCCACGTTCGATTATCGCGTCATGGACGCCCATCGAATTAAAATAATTATGGTACTTGAAATACATTTCGTGATTCATTGTCGAATTAATTGGAAAATTTGGGTTATCGTGAAATTTGGAAAGAACGATGAATTTGCTTCCTATTATTTTACTATTCGGAGTAAATATTTTTTTCGATATATTGTTGATCACTTGAGTTATTTCCGAATGTACTAATCGTATATATAATCAATGTTGAATGTGCGTGTGTACGTTCTATCTGGATTTTTATAAATTTGTTTGAGTTGTTAAGTTAACGTTGAGTGTGTAAATGTCAAATGGGCATGTAATCGATACGATAGCACTAATCTTCATCGAGATAACCAAAAAAAAAAAAAAATCTCGAAAAATACATTTCAACGTCCAAACCAACGTCCGCGACATGAGAAAAATGAAAAAGATAAAAAAAAAAAACACGTTCTAGCGTACCACGATGATTTGCATTTTTGATAAAATGTTAAAACGATTGTGAGACAAGAAAACGTAGGCGTGCCGTTGTTGTATCACTCCTCGAAGTTTTTTTCTTCTTATTTTTTATGTTTTTTTCAACCTCAACGTTTTCATCGTAGCCGAGACGCCGACGTGGGTCCGATATACAGCGCCGCACCATAAAAACGCACGACTGGCGCCGTGTATAGCCCGCGGGCCAAGGAACCCGCTTTCCCCGACACGTCACGATATCATCTCTCCTCCCCCGCGATCTCCGAATGCCCCCGCGACGGATTTTCGATTCGCTTCGTCGTTGCATTGCATTTCGTGTAAAAAAAAACGATCGTACCTTCGATCGTTGCTTCTTTCTAATATGGAAGATTAAAAAAAACAAAAAACGTCTTTTACATTGATTCGGACCATAATGCATCTCAGGCTCGATGGCCGAAGCTCAGCCAGACGCGAAAGATCGTCGTCGCTTGCGTTCCCGCGGAAAAACCGCAACGCAACAATATTGCCTCGGCCATTAAGGCCCAGGCCCATGGGCGAATGGTCCCCGGCAGCGCTCGGTGAGACGTGTGAAAAAATCGTCGTAACGCGCGATGACGCGACGCGTCGTATATCTCCCGCGGGGAGCACCGAAGGCACCGCAACGCGGCAACTCGGCGACGTTCTACGGTCGCACGAAGCGTTCACGAAACAACGTGGAATTCCCATCAACCAAGCACGCGCTCGATCGTCGCATCGTCGCCTCGCAAAAAATAAAAAGACAACAACAACGATAAAAAAAAACTCGTGGTTCGAATTTTTTCGCAACGTTTATCGAGATGAAGTGCGAATGGTTGAAGAAAAATGAAAAAACAAATCGAACGAAAAAAAAGAAAAAAAAGAAAAGAGAAGAAAAGAAATGAAAAGAAATGAAAAGATAAGAAATAATAATTTCAAATAAATAATAAAAATGTGTGTACGTCACGTTGGAAGAAAGACAAAAACAAATTGAACGAAGCAAAAAAAAAAAGAAAAAGAAAAATACAAATGAAAATAGGAAAAAAAAAATAATAAAATGGTGTGTACGTCGCGTTCGCCGTTGGCGAAACTCGTGCGTCGCGCGTAAGTTTCTCTCCGCCCTCTGAACCAACGTGTGTGTATGCGTGTGTGTGTGTGTGTAGTGGACGCTGGATATTTGCATGGCATTCGTGTTTTGCCGCAACACACCGACTCGCACGGTTTGCAACAGATACGACCGGGCGACACACGCGGCAAGCGTGCGATTACCGAGCGGCGAGATTTACACGATAAATCTGCCACTCGGGAGCCGCGACTCGCCCCACGTCAGACGTGAAAGCGATCGTCCCGGGCTGATGGTTGATGCTGCTGCTGCTGTTGCTGCCGTTGCTGTCGCTGTTGGTGCTATGTGTATAATTCCCGTGTTACACGGTCATGGGGTGTGTCGGCGAGGGGCCAGGAGGGACCGAGAATGGAAATTCGATCGATGAATATTTTTTTCTTTCGTCTTAATATTTTTTAATGATCGTAGGTGTGTGAAGATCAATAATTTATCGAAATTATTGACGAGTATTGCGCTGAGTGCGCAGTATAGGTACTCGTGAGAGGGGCAGTGTGCAACTATCAGAACTCATAGACGTTGTTTATTGATTTTTTGATTTATATATTAAGTTATTTCTTGATTTCTCGATTGTTTGATTTGTTAAATTATTATTTTCTTGATTTCTCGAATTCTTGAATTCTTGAATTCTTGAATTCTTGAATTCTTGAATTCTTGAATTCTTGAATTCTTGAATTCTTGAATTCTTGAATTCTTGAATTCTTGAATTCTTGAATTCTTGAATTCTTGAATTCTTGAATTCTTGAATTCTTGAATTCTTGAATTCTTGAATTCTTGAATTCTTGAATTCTTGAATTCTTGAATTCTTGAATTCTTGAATTCTTGAATTCTTGAATTCTTGAATTCTTGAATTCTTGAATTCTTGAATTCTTGAATTCTTGAATTCTTGAATTCTTGAATTCTTGAATTCTTGAATTCTTGAATTCTTGAATTCTTGAATTCTTGAATTCTTGAATTCTTGAATTCTTGAATTCTTGAATTCTTGAATTCTTGAATTCTTGAATTCTTGAATTCTTGAATTCTTGAATTCTTGAATTCTTGAATTCTTGAATTCTTGAATTCTTGAATTCTTGAATTCTTGAATTCTTGAATTCTTGAATTCTTGAATTCTTGAATTCTTGAATTCTTGAATTCTTGAATTCTTGAATTCTTGAATTCTTGAATTCTTGAATTCTTGAATTCTTGAATTCTTGAATTCTTGAATTCTTGAATTCTTGAATTCTTGAATTCTTGAATTCTTGAATTCTTGAATTCTTGAATTCTTGAATTCTTGAATTCTTGAATACTTGAATTCTTGAATTCTTGAATTCTTGAATTCTTGAATTCTTGAATTCTTGAATTCTTGAATTCTTGAATTCTTGAATTCTTGAATTCTTGAATTCTTGAATTCTTGAATTCTTGAATTCTTGAATTCTTGAATCATTATTTCATTTACTTATCAATTAATTAATTTATTTATTCCTTTACCTGCGTATCTATTCATATTCCACAAATCAGTGAAGTTCCGGACTAACGATTAATTGTACGGTCGCCAACACAAAAAAATGTAGCAATACACGAATCAAATTACACATTGAAATCGAATAAAACGTGAAACCAGAATCCTCGCATTTGCACAACAAGCGAGCAATCGGATCACATTGATAAAATTTTCATGTGATTTAAAAATCCGTGACACACCGGTTGAAACGACGAGAGTACGATAAACTCGACGTTACAGAGAACGCTTATTATCATATTTGGATCGCTAATTGGGTTATGACGAATTACGAGATTCGTAATTATTCGTCAGTCTGCGAGATTCACGACACGCCCGTGAATGGAAATCCTGTGAAATCGAACAATCATGGTCGGAGAGCGTTGGACGTGTACGGACACACGATTGTTTGGGATGGGCGAGAGATTGATGGTTAGCAATGGTTGCGATGCATCGACGAAACAACCGACAAAACTCGGTGATGGAGAGCGAGGGGGATTTTCGGAGCTTTGCAAACAGCTGTGCGACGAGCAATACACCGACGGTCCGTTGGGCTTGTGGGAATACGATTAATTCCGACAAATTTAATCCCACACCGCGAGGCGCTTCGTCGGTTCGAGAAAGCTCTGGCAATATCGATCCCGACGCAAATTTAATTGTTCTCCCGAACCGTACAGCCCAACAGACAAGATTACGTGTTTCAACCATGATGAACGTATTGCAGCTATATTTGTATGGGGCGTTCCACGTAAAATCAGACAGTGAATCAATAAACCCTGTCCCATGGTGATTCACATAATAATTTTTGCTTCAAATTGACCCCAAAAACACGCGTGATTTTTTCTCAAAATTTTTGGGTTAATCTACAAACCTCGAAAAAATTAAATACTACCCTCAAATGAGGAAAAAATGTACTTGGACATAATTGAAAATTATGCTCATGTTTATTAGATATATTATATTAATTGGACTGTATTGATATACATATATATATAGCTTCATCATAGATCCCAATCAAGAACCTTCGCATTGCAACTTTAATCTTTGATCTACTTAATTTTTCGACCTACTGGAATCACAGTAAAAGAATTAAATTTTTGAATTATGTCCAAATATGATTCTCCTTTATTGTCTGATTTAACATGGAATGCCCCATATTTAGTTACAACATTCATCGTTTCTTCGAAAACTATTAAATACAATGAATAAATAAATCAATAACAAATAAATCATCGACAAATTAATCGAATGTACTTTAATGTAACAAAAAAACTTGCAAAAACAAAAAATTATCTCCAATAGTTTTCGAAAAAAAAAAACGAGGAACGTATCTCGTTGAACAGACATGTACAATTGTACATAAGTCCCACGATGACGCAGTGTGTCTTACGAGCAGTGAATCGCGACTGCACGGAGACCGCACGGAGGGTTGACATACGTGCAAATCCGACGGTCTGATAGACACGAGCCATTAGCCTAAATGTCTCGGAAAGCTGACGTGTTCCGATGTACGCGATAACAACCGAGAGAGACCGAGAGAGTCAATGCTCGCGCCCATACAGACGCAGACGCGCGTCTTTTTCGTCAGTACGGACTCGGTAATCACAATGTTGCAATCGTTGCTGCACAACGATATTCCGATCAAGTCTTGTCGGAATTATTTTCATTGCAATCGATCGATCAAAATAATCTGTCGTAGCCAGGCAAAACAAATTCCAATCGAAAATAAATAAAAATAAATTACGTTATTTAAAATTTACGTTAATTACGTTATTATTATTATTATTATTATTATTATTATTATTATTATTATTATTATTATTATTATCATTGAATATTTTGTTATGCACAAAATATTTCGTGGAAAACAAATTATTCAATGATAATAATAATTATCACGTAATTATGGAGTCTGATGTTGAAACGATTCGTCGGTGGGGCATGGTTATTGAAATATTTACCGGAAATTCTGCAAATCGTGATTTTCAGTGGTACGTTGAGAATTTGGAGAATTGGAAATTCCACGTTAACAATGATTACGAATGAAATATTCGTAACAAGATGTGGTGGTGAATCTGAAGTTCGCAAATGCGAATTAATGTGCGAGCATGACTTTGAGGTCTCGGATACGAGTCACATACGGGTGTAGCTTTGGCTCGTGGTTCGCGAGGAGAGGTGGGGGAAGGCGAGACAGAGAGCATCGACGAAAGTAATGACATTACCCGCGTGTGGTTTCGGATGATCACGATCGATGAGTATCACGCTGGGGGAAGCGATCGCGATAAAGTTTGAACATGGCAATGCCAGGCCCCGTTCCAGGGAGTCGTATATATATATACATGCGAATCACCGGGCTCGATGGCACACCCAAAAAATAAATAAATAAATAAATAAATAAATAAATAAATAAATAAATAAATAAATAAATAAATAAATAAATAAATAAATAAATAAATAAATAAATAAATAAATAAATAAATAAATAAATAAATAAGTTAATCAATTTTAACTTTCCATCGAATCCTCAAGCCAGATTCTTCAAATAATTTTTCAAATGATGTTTTTAATGATTTTTCAAATGGTTTTTCCAATGATTTTTCAAAATGATTTTTCAAATGACTCTTCAGATGATTCTTCACATGATTCTTCAAATGATTTTTCAAATGATGTTTTCAAACGATTTTTCAAATGATTTTCCAAATAACTTTTCAAATGATTCTTCAAATGATTTTTCAAATGATTTTTCAAATGATTTTTCAAATGATTTTTCAAATGATTTTTCAAATGATTTTTCAAATGATTTTTCAAATGATTTTTCAAATGATTTTTCAAATGATTTTTCAAATGATTTTTCAAATGATTTTTCAAATGATTTTTCAAATGATTTTTCAAATGATTTTTCAAATGATTTTTCAAATGATTTTTCAAATGATTCTTCAAATGAGTTGTCAAATAATTTTTTGAAATGATTTTTGAAATGATTTTTTAAAATGATTTTTTCAAATGATTTTTTCAAATTTATTATCTGCCTGTAACATCATGCACCGTTTTGCCATGTCCATTTTGCCTGGGGATTACGCGAGCGCGTTGCGAAAGCCGGGTTGAGCTATCGTTCGCAAAGCCTCTGGGCTCTGGCTCGCGCCAGATTGTAAAGTAGCCCAACCGATTTACATGATACAAGAGCGCGAGATGGAGCTCGACGCGCGACTCATCCCTTTGGACGCGGCGCGATACCGCGCACCGCGTTTCCCATAACACATACATCCATATATATATATATATATATATATATATATATATATATATATATATATATATATATATATGAGCGATTCCACGTGACTTCAGCCACTCAAAAAAAAATTTTTCCACAAATAATTTAAAAAAAATGAGCTATTTTTTTGCAATATATTCACCGAGTGCCGATTTTTTTAAAATTTTTTTGACGGTTTTATCGTTAATTAAAGTTTTTTTGTATATTTCCGTTCAAATGGCTGTATCTTTGGCAGGGTTTGACGTATTCACATTTGTAAAAAACGAAAATGTGCGTCTTTTTAAGGCCTTCCAGAAAAAAATTACTTTGGATTCTATTGAGCAAGTTGCACGTCCGTTTCAGG
This sequence comes from Diplazon laetatorius, assembly GCA_963662125.1. Taxonomy (NCBI): domain Eukaryota; kingdom Metazoa; phylum Arthropoda; class Insecta; order Hymenoptera; family Ichneumonidae; genus Diplazon; species Diplazon laetatorius. The sequence continues at coordinate 5,089,855 of OY759158.1, read as the reverse complement.
GCAAAATATGCAAAAATATTTTTTTTCTCAAAAAATGCATTTTTAATTTTTTTTTTCAAAATTGCCCTGAATTCTGAATACCAAAAAAGAATTTTTGGTATTTTTTATATCGTGGGACCGGCAATCGGTAATGCGTAATTTTACCGATTTCATTAATAGATTTTTTTCAGTTTGATTTTTTTTTTTTTCATGGGCTCCAGTCACTTTACGCGAGCTCAGAAGCCTCCTTGAAAGAGAAATTAATGATAATCAATGCTCGTTGAATCGCGTAAAGCGAAAAAATCGAACTATAAAAAAATCTATTAATGAAATCGGTAAAATTACGCATTAACGGTTGCCGGTCCCACGATATAAAAAATACCAAAAATTCTTTTTTGGTATTCAGAATTCAGGGAAATTTTGAAAAAAAAAATTAAAAATGCATTTTTTGAGAAAAAAAATATTTTTGCATATTTTGCCCTGAAACGGACGTGCAACTTGCTCAATAGAATCCAAAGTAATTTTTTTCTGGAAGGCCTTAAAAAGACGCACATTTTCGTTTTTTACAAATGTAAATACGTTAAACCCTGCCAAAGATACAGCCATTTGAACGGAAATATACAAAAAAACTTTAATTAACGATAAAACCGTCAAAAAAATTTTAAAAAAATCGACACTCGGTGAATATATTGCAAAAAAATAGCTCAATTTTTTAAAATTATTTGTGGAAAAATTTTTTTTTGAGTGGCTGAAGTCACGTGGAACCGCTCATATACAGGGTGTCCGGGCATTGCCGCACGTGAGATATACCACCGGATTCTACGTGGAATTCTAAGAAATACGTATATCCTCAGTTTTTTCCGATAACGCTTAGATCCAGAGATATAAAGCTTAGAAGATGCGAGATGAGAACCAATCAGAGGTGAGATACAGAGTTTGAGTTGTCATTGTTATTCTCGAACTATAGCCGTGGCTGCATCACGATAAAAGAGCATCGTCGCTACTTTGAACGGAGGCACGTGTGGTCTTTGTTTGGTTATTGGTTATTTATTCCTTCCGGGAGCGGATAAAATGTTTAAAAATCGCTGATTTACCATTAAAGTATCCGGTCAAGGTTACGTCTTGAACTTTTGGGTAATTATTTCGATAATTATTATCAAAATTGATGACGGCGATGACGACGACGACGACGATGATGAAAGTAACTACGACGAAGGCGAAGAAGACGACGACGACGATGGCAACGACGATGACGATGACAACGACGACGACGACGACTATGACGACGAGGGCGATGACGACGACGACGATGACGGTAACGACGATGACGATGACGACGACAACGACGAGGGCGAAGACGACGACGAGAGCAATGCAAAAATGCGTTGCTCGTGCGTTGCGTGTGCGCTGCTCGTGCGTTGCTCGGGCGTTGCATTTGCGTTGCAAGTGCGCTGTGTGCACACGCACAGGCACACGAACACGCAACGCACACGGGTGCACACGGGTGCACGCAGCGCACTCGCAACGCATCTGCAACGCCCGAGCAGCGCACTTGCAACGCACCTGCAACGCACGAGCAACGCACATGCAGCGCACGAGCAACGCACACGCAACGTATCTGCAACGCACATGCAGCGCACGAGCAACGCACACGCAACGTATCTGCAACGCACGAGCAACGCATTTTTGCATTGTTCTCGTCATCGCTCTCATCGTCGTCTTCGCCCTCGTCGTCGTCGTCGTCGTCGACGACGAGGGCGAAGTGGTCATCATCGTTGCCATCGTCGTCTTCTTCGTCTTCGTCGTAGTTACCTTCATCATCGTCGTCGTCATCGCCGTCATCAATTTTGATAATAATTATCGAAATAATTACCCAAAAGTTCAAGACGTAACCTTGACCGGATACTTTAATGGTAAATCAGCGATTTTTAAACATTTTATCCGCTCCCGGAAGAAATAAATAACCAATAACCAAACAAAGATCAAACGTGCCTCCGTTCAAAGTAGCGACGATGCTCTTTTATCGTGACACAGCCACGGCTATAGTTCGAGTATAACAATGACAACTCAAATTCTGTATCTCACCTCTGATTGGTTCTCATCTCGCATCTTCTAAGCTTTATATCTCTGGATCTAAGCGTTATCGGAAAAAACTGAGGATATACGTATTTCTTAGAATTCCACGTAGAATTCGATGGTATATCTCACGTGCGGCAATGCCCGGACACCCTGTATATATATATATATACAGGGTGTCCGGGCATTGCCGCACGTGAGATATACCACCGGATTCTACGTGGAATTCTAAGAAATACGTATATCCTCAGTTTTTTCCCATAACGCTTAGATCCAGAGATATAAAGCTTAAAAGATGCGAGATGAGAACCAATCAGAGGTGAGATACAGAGTTTGAGTTGTCATTATTATACTCGAACTATAGCCGTGGCTGTATCACGATAAAAGAGCATCGTCGCTACTTTGAACGGAGGCACGTTTGGTCTTTGTTTGGTTATTGGTTATTTATTTCTTCCGGGAGCGGATAAAATGTTTAAAAATCGCTGATTTACCATTAAGGTATCCGGTCAAGGTTACGTCTTGAACTTTTGGGTAATTATTTCGATAATTATTATCAAAAATGATGACGGCGTTGACGACGACGATGACGACGACGACGACGATGATGAAGGTAACTACGACGAAGACGAAGAAGACGACGACGACTATGGCAACGACGACGACGATGACGACGACGACGACGATGATGAAGGTAACTACGACGAAGACGAAGAAGACGACGACGACGATGGCAACGACGATGACGATGACAACGACGACGACGACGACTATGACGACGAGGGCGATGACGACGACGCCGATGACGGTAACGACGATGACGATGACGACGACAACGACGAGGGCGAAGACGACGACGAGTGCAATGCAAAAATGCGTTGCTCGTGCGTTGCGTGTGCGCTGCTCGTGCGTTGCTCGGGCGTTGCATTTGCGTTGCAAGTGCGCTGTGTGCACACGCACAGGCACACGAACACGCAATGCACACGGGTGCACGCGGGTGCACGCAGCGCACTCGCAACGCATCTGCAACGCCCGAGCAGCGCACTCGCAACGCATGGGCAACGCCCGAGCAACGCACATGCAACGCATGAGCAGCGCACTTGCAACGCACGAGCAACGCACATGCAGCGCACGAGCAACGCACATGCAGCGCACGAGCAACGCACACGCAACGTATCTGCAACGCACATGCAGCGCACGAGCAACACACACGCAACGTATCTGCAACGCACGAGCAACGCATTTTTGCATTGTTCTCGTCATCGCTCTCATCGTCGTCTTCGCCCTCGTCGTCGTCGTCGTCGTCGTCGTCGTCGTCATCGTTGCCATCGTCGTCGTCGTCTTCTTCGTCTTCGTCGTAGCTACCTTCATCATCGTCGTCGTCGTCATCGTCGTCGTCATTGCCGTCATCAATTTTGATAATAATTATCGAAATAATTACCCAAAAGTTCAAGACGTAACCTTGACCGGATACCTTAATGGTAAATCAGCGATTTTTAAACATTTTATCCGCTCCCGGAAGAAATAAATAACCAATAACCAAACAAAGACTAAACGTGCCTCCGTTCAAAGTAGCGACGATGCTCTTTTATCGTGATACAGCCACGGCTATAGTTCGAGTATAACAATGACAACTCAAACTCTGTATCTCACCTCTGATTGGTTCTCATCTCGCATCTTCTAAGCTTTATATCTCTGGATCTAAGCGTTATCGGAAAAAACTGAGGATATACGTATTTCTTAGAATTCCACGTAGAATCCGGTGGTATATCTCACGTGCGGCAATGCCCGGACACCCTGTATATATACAATTATACATATATATGCAGGCAGCGAGAAGCGGTATCCAGACTGACACACGATACGCATATTCATCGACGGTTGACAATTCCATACATTACTTTGCCCAGTGTGCTCTCGCTTTAAGGTGGATCTGCCACATATTTCGCTCTTTCTCTCTCGCACCGTAGTTAGCGCCGATAGCGCTATCTCCCTCGCACTCATGGCGCTACTTCGCTCCTCGTTTCAACCGTGTAAGTGATCGGGAGACTCGTCAGTTCAATGCGCATGCGCAGTGATTCGAAAAATTTCACAAAACCGCGACTTTGCACGTAGATACAGGCAAAAGTGTGGATGGTGATCATTCATATTTACGAATTTTACGTTTACGAAATATGGAATCGGATGAACTGGGTTCAATTAACATGCAAGACAAAATTGGAACGTTTTGTGTGTGTGTATGTGTGTGTGTGTGTGTGAGATTATGTGTAATGTTGTTGAGTTATCATATCGGCGATGCTTCGAATCACACGATGCTATGGTTTCCGCAAAATTGTGGTGAATGCGAGCGTTTGTTCGCTACTCTATCTCTCTCTCTCTCTCTCTCTCTTGCTCCCTCTCTTTCTCTCTTTCGAAACGCTACGCGGCGCCACAAGGCAACTGATATCAAAGAAATCTTTCATAGTCGAATGGAATTTATTACCTCACGTGTGAACGACATTTTACAATTTTCAAACCGACAGTTTTAAATCATATCGATAACTCTCGTAAATCGTTCGCGAACGAGTTATACGTCGATTTTTTTTTTTAAATCATTTTTTTTTCTTCAATTCCGCAACAACCACACAACGTAGAAATCAATAATTCTCGGTGGACAATGTAGAAATTGATAATAGCTTGTCGCCTGTTGAAAACTACTTTTTAAAAAAATGATGATAAATAAATACGTAACATAAATGGAGTTTTTTTCGAGCTACGAACCAAGACACGATGATCATTCGGCCCGGATGCCAAATTTGTAACCTCCTTTGAGCCTCCCCGAGCCTCAAATCGTTTGAGCATGCGCATGAAAGCCGAGAAAGGAGACGAGAAAATAATGGTCGTTTGTCGTGGGAATATGGGACGAAGGCGAGAAATACGAGAACGTGGCTCGGAATTTTTATTATTATCATGATTATTATCATTGTCATTATTATTATTTAAAAAAAAAATCTTCGTGTCATATTCGATCGAGGAGCAAATGTGTGACCGTAGTGTCCGATGCATTGAGGTAAAATAGCGAGAACGTGGGTGAGCATTAATCGGGCGGGCAAACGAAACGTGTTTCGAAGGGTCCACACGAATTGTAATGCCACGTGTGTGTGTGGGTGTGTGTACTCGGTCGGAGATGGGATTTGTGACAGAATTTCTGAGTTTATCCACCGAATCCACAACGTACATGAATCGACAGTCGTAACTCCCACACGAACAGCCGAATTCATCAGAAGAATGTGGTAAAAAAATTAATTATAAACCAATATCCAAATTAATTTGCATCCAACAAAAAAAAGGAAAAAAAAATATCGTTGATAAAAAAAAGCGATTCGTTTGCGAGCTGCGAAAAAAAAAATATATATTTTTACTGTTTCATATTTTATTCAGTCGCCATTATTTCGGAAATACATAATTATCAATATTACATGAATATATCTATATATTCATAAATAATCGAATAATATATAGATAATCAATAAAAATTGAAACAATTCAGTGTGGACAGAAAAAAAAAAAAGAAATGACGTAGAAAATGTGCGCTCGCTTAGGAAATTAAAAAAAAAATAATAATAAAAATAGAGAAAACAACTTGTCAGGATTTTTATGAATAATAAGTACCTACGTCGTTTTTTTTTAAATGAAAAAAATATATATATTTCTGCGGCTAGGAGACAAAATGTTGGACGCTGACGGGTTTGGTACAAAGTCGATAAATCACACGACCGCAGTACGCCACTCAGTGCACAGTTTGCCATCGTTACGATGCATCTCCCCCTCTCCCTTTTCTCTCCTCATTACAGTTTGAGTGCCAAACAGCTACAAAATGTATATCTGTGTGTGTGTGTGTAATATGGATTCTGAATGCAAGTTGCAGGCGGAAACTTCAAAAGCTTCGCACGGACACACATACACACAGTTTGACCACACGTTTTACGACGGTCGTTAGTAAATTTTATTGTCGAGCAATTACGAGATAGTAATATTATCGTTATCGAACGTTTAATCCCGTACACGATAATCGAGTCGTTCGAGCGACGACTCGCGCGCGAGCCCGAATTCGAAATCCCTCGAACCTCCGTTCACCCTGGTGAACTCCCAAAATCACGGATACTTTTTTCTACGAAGTCAGCGAGTGGGATGAAGAGTATCACGCGTTGAAATTACACCTCGAATTGTGATCCGTCTTCACTCGCAAAACGTCGAAAAGTGAACGATCGGAGTGTAGGGGGAGGGTCCCGTAGGTTAACGGAGAACCCGAGACAATGGAATTGAATGGGTTCGTGAAGGTTGAACGCCAGGGGGGAGTCTGTACGTCATACAGGCCGAGCAGATTGTCGGAGGTTAGTTCGAGGAGGTCGTGGGAGGGTTTGGCGCGGAGTCACGGAGGTTGAACACGGAGCGACGCGAGTCTGTGCGGAGTCTCGGAGGCTGAGTCGGAGGGTAGAGCCGGCGTCGGCTTCCGCGCATGTTCAAACGATTTGGGGGCGGGAGAGGGTCAGGAAGGCTGAAAGAAGGGTGAAAAATTCGACTCAGGGAAACTCCGAGCTGTTCGATCGGATTTTGTCGTCTTGGTTACGAACTTTGCAGTGCGATGAAAAAAAAAAATTTGATATTAGTTCGTATTATTGACACATGTCTCTCTCATCTAATGGCAACAAACACGTTTTCAAGAATTTCCATCTGTCGTTATTTTTTTTTATTCTCGAATGTGCTAGTGTTAACGGAACGTTGGTCGGTTGTACGTACGAAATTTATATATATATATATATATATATATATATATATATATATATATATATATATATATATATATATATATACATCTATATATTATATCAAAGGATTGCAAAGTGTGCACCGAGTTGTATCCGAAGTTATGCACCAGAACCATTAGACGTGTGTGTATATGTATATATCGCATAACGTTCGTCGAGAAACGCATGACCGATCGTATTAGTCGCGTGTTTAATATCAAAGCGATCGTCTGTCCGACGAGTAACGAGAAACGAGTAGTGGGTATATCGTATAATATCACGGAAAGCCGCGACGACGAAACGCAAATGTAAAGACGGATGCTTGCCAAATCGTAGAATTAAAATTCTTGTTTCAACGCAAAATGTCCTAGGTAAAAAAATTATGTATAAACCATATGTGGGATTGGGTTATTGGATAGATACATAGATTATATATAGACCACATAGGGACTTGATATAGACTATACATGCCCAATCCCATATATAGTCATGTATGGTTGATATATAATTTTTTTACTTGGGCTATACATGGGATTGGATTCTTAGTCTTTGCATAGACTACATATAAACTTCATATAGTCTATATATACCATATTCCATATATAGTTTATATATAGACTGCGGTTAATTCATTTTTCACTCGGGATATACCGATGGTTCCATTTTTTAAATATTTTATTCAAAAGAAAAGAATTCAGATTTAAAAAAAATCCCATTCTTAGTCGATGCCTAGACTACATATAAACTTGATGTAGTCTATATATAGCAAATTCCATATATAGTTCATATATGGACTGCGTTCAATTTTTTTTTTTTTTCACTTCGGATACCAATGGTTCCATTCTTTGAATATTTTATTCAAAAGAAAAAAGTTCAGATGAAAAAAAAAAGTTTAAGGTCCGTTTCCATCTGGGTTTGGAACACGACAGAGGTCACCGTGCAGATTTTCACGTATATCTATCAACGAGTCCGGGTGAACGACGATCGAATGGGAACAAAGCACGTTTGCTCGATGTTCGCGATGGTTTTCACGTATTTGAAAGCTTCGCACGACGACGACGACGACGACGACGAGCGGTGCCGCAAAAGCAAAGCCAAAACGACGACGGCCAGCACCGGGTTTCAATTTCACGTCAACGTGAAACGCACACAGCTTCGACGCACCACGTCAGCCTTTGCAACGTGCTACGTCGAGCGTGTATATACACCTACACACACGCGCAAAGATCACTCGACGCAGCGCACGGCATTTTCATTCGTCGGATTCGCTCTCTTCGGGTGTACGTTTGCAGAGACCATTGTGCACATCGAACGGTCGACAACGTCGAACCCCTCACGCTTTGTCCGTCTGGCTCGAGTTTCCAACAATTTCCCATTCGTTTCACTTCGATCCTCGAATTACCGATAACAATTCATTTCGTTCGACTTACCACACGCCGTCGATTGATTCATTTCGACAATCGTCATCGACGTATATACGTTCAACAATTTTCCACCTGTTTCGTTTCTCACAATACCAACAAACCTCAATTTACGAACATTGTACTAATTTTATTTTTTATTTTTTTCTATTTTAATCAAAATAATTTATAAAAATTCATTGAAATCATTGTTAATGTTGTTTTTTTGTTATCGTAGTAATTGAATTTGAAAAGTCGGACAAGTTTTATTTATTTTTATTATTTTCATTTTTAATCAAAATAAATTTAAAAATTCATTAGAATGATTGTTACGGGTTTCTTGTTTTTTGTTATCTTCTTGATTGCATTTGAAATGTCAGACGAGTTTTATTTATTATGAGTCTATTTGGAATGAAATAATCAATGGTAATTGAATTCGAGGCCAAGTAATTTATGAATTGATTAAAAATTGTTTTTTTTTTTTTTCAATTTTTAATTTTTTTTTTTTAATTTCTCCATTGACTGCATTTCCAATCGTCGTGATTAATCGATAAAGTCACATGAGTTACATTCGATATGAAAGGATTTATAGTTTTATGATTAATGGTAATTGGAATAGAAGCAAAATAACTTATTCATCAATTGGAATTTTTTTTCTTATTGGCTATTTTTCTTTTATTCATCGTGAACAATTGAAAAAGTCACGTGTTTTTCGATCCTATGTAAAAAATCACGAGAGCTCGATTATTATGAAACGATTTCTCTTGCGATAATTATCAACGCGTTACGAGTTCACGCTAATCGCTATTTAATTCCTCAACAAAATTCCACTTAATTGTTATCGTTACATCGAAGATAAGGTTTCCAGGAATAATTGAAGTCGTTGTAGGATGCGGAAATCGATGAAGCGAATAACTGGAGATATGTGAGCGTGTGTATCAATTTAACGGTTACGCATGACGTGAGATGGTCACGTGTAATGTGACTATATATACGCGCGGTTTTACTCACACAATTTTCACACTACATTTTCTGTTTTTTTTTTTTTGCCAATTTTCTTGTTAAAAATATTTAGAAAAAAATTATTTCGAGTCGGAATGACCCATATCAATTTCAAAGTTGTGGCGGAAGTTCTTTTTTTTTCATCCCCAAACGTACCACGGACTCCTCGATGTACTTATTACATTTTTACGGAAATTTCGAGAATCTCACTGAAAAAATCAAACTTTTTTTTTTATAAAAAAATCCTGTGTATTTTAAAGGAAGAAAAAGGGACCCTATAGGCAATGGACAATTTAAAAAACGGTGATCGACAATTTTAGGAAACTGTTTTAAAAATTATTCGGAGCCAATCTGGGAAAAGGGAGGTTCAAAATTCGTCCGAGCCCCATATAAGGACCACCCTTATATATACATATATTCTCTGCTGTATATATATCTTTGAATTACCAAGATAAGCCCGACCGATACGTGCGCATGAACTCGTGGACCAGTACGAGCGTATGAACGAGCAACAGCAGCCGCCTTATTTCGCGCCCTTCGATCTCGTATTCCGATTACTTTGATACAGCAGTTTCGAGCGTGTCGTATTGGATATATTCCGGTTCCCAGTCCCGCACTGTTCTATCTATCCAACTCTCTCTCTCCCTCTCTCTTTAACCACCTCTCTACATCTGTCTTTCTTTTTTTTTTTCCTTTTTTTCTTTTACTCTCCCGTTCGCCATCCGCATTGATTTCTCGGTCGAGCTCGTCGGAGCCTCGGAGCCGGCGCTGAGACCTGAGACGCGGCCGAGCGCGCGCCAACAAATGTGCGAATCGCCACTATATACCACTCGCCCGAGCGAGCCCCACATCTCGCACAAGCTCGTGCGGCGCGCACGTGGGTGTCCCGGGACCACGACCCATCCGCCGCCACGTCGAAACGCCCGAGCCTGCGGCCCGGTCTTTCGTTGTGCGATCTCGACGCGTGGCTCTTCCTCGTCGACATTATCGGCGATCGACGAAAAAAACCCTCGCACGCGCACGCGCGCCAGATTTTACAAAAAAAAAAAAATTCATTGAATAAATAAATGAAACGAACAACGACGAATATGAAAAAAATGCAAACACCCCGATAATGGGAAAAATGAACGAATGGACGAAAAATAGTGGGGAGAAAGTTTTTGGGAAATTTACGATTTGATATGTGTATTTTTTTTTTCTTTTTTCTTTCTTCATTCGATCAACGAAAAGATGATTCTACTTTTAGGATCGAGGTAATGAAAAGAAACAAAAAGCTATTTTCAGATTTTTTTTCGAAACTTCAAATGACTGTTCGAGTTTGAATATGTTGAGATTGATTCTGACAAACTCTCGAAACTTTAAAAGCTCGAATAATTGATTTGTTTTTTTTTTTAACGAATGTACTGCTCACGAAATTTTCATGAAAAATAATAGAATTTTCAGAAGCAACGAAATAAAAATTATGTCAAAAATGAACAAACCGTGAATAAATAATCGTCAAAATTATTTATTTATTTATTTTCTTTTGGCGGAAATAAAACATTTTAATTATATTGCAAAAAATGTGAAAGGTTCAAAAGACGGATTAGATTTTGGTGAAAATAAAGGATGACAGCTGTGTGTCTGTGTGTGTGCGTGTGTAACGATGCTGAAGAGAAGATGCAAGAAAGGAAGGAAGGAAGCTTGGATGATCATGAACGTAGAAAGAAGTCGCGAGAGAGTGAGATCTTGCAGCGAGGCATTTGGAAGCCCAAGGGTGAGAGAGAGAAACTCTCTCTCTCTCCTTCTCTCTGTATGTATATAAAGAGAGAGAGAGAGAGAGATCGTTCGTTTGTGCGTGTATAAGAGTGAAAGAGAGGGAGAAAAATAGACGGAGAAAGACGATGATCGAGGCCGGTACGTTCGAAGCACGTGGGTAACGAAGACGAGGCTATCGAAAGATGTGCCAAGCCGTGCGTGCGAGAAAGAGAGAGAGAAGAAAAAGAGAAGAGAGAGGGAGAGAGAGAGAAGAGACTAGTGGCACAGCCGAAGAACGTGCAACGGGCGACGAAGACGACGAGACACCTCGCAGCATCATTCGGACTGAGATGAAAATATTAAATCGCGGTGTCGTACCAATTCAGAAACACACGTAAGTCTCTATATATATATATATATATATATATATATATATATACGAGTAAAACTAAACGAGCGAACGTACGGAGAGAGAGGAAAGGATGGAGTAGGCCTCTCTGCCGTGTCGTCCGCGTTAGCATTGCTTTTCGAAGCTCGCACGCGAACGGTTCGCTCTCGCACGACGGTTTACGCATCGATCATTACAAACACACCAATCCATCTCTCTCTCTCTCTCTCTCTCTCTCTCTCTCTATCTCTTTCTTTCTCTATTTTATTCTACCCACCGTTACAAAAGAATAATCGATCAATGAGAAACGAAAGAAGAGAGAAGAAGAAAAAAAAACACATTTCAAAATTCGAGCGAATAACGAAATCGTTGTGGATCGGATATAAGTGATTGACGATTGTTGTTAATGATTGAGCATCCCTGGCATTGATTATATCCCGTGATGAGGAAGAACGCGACCGGGTTGTTTTGTTTTTTGTTTTTTTTTTTTTTTTTTTTTTTTTTTCGTTATCACAATAAATTTTGTTGACCGCGATTAGCGAGAGTGATTTTCACGGACCAATTGTGTTAATGAAATGGTGATTCTTGTGATTCGGGGAATTGATTGACGAGTGAATAATTGAAAAACAATACGACGAGATTTAATAAATATCTTGAAATTTTTTTGGATATTTTTTAAAATTTTGATGAGTAAATAAATAAAACGTGGAGTAAGATGTTTGTTTGATGAATGGATAATATTGATTTATATTACATTCAAAATACGACTCTTTTATCGATTACGTTTCATATTTTTCGACTTTTTTTTTGTTTAAAAAAAATGTAAAAAACTTTTTCATCGTTGTTTATAATTATTTGTTTGACACGTTCATATTGATTTATGTTACCTTTGAAGCACGAATCTACTTCCTACATGTCATAGTTTATTATTTAAAATAAATTTCTGTTTATTTCATTTTATTTTTTTTACTCCGTTGTAACAATAATTTTTTTTTTATTTTTTTTTTTTTACAAAACTCGGTATCACGAGGTGTACAAAAGTGTTGGGCGCGTTATCTCTCGGTTGGGCTATCGGTGTGGACGACTCCGTCGTGATGAACGGATGATTGTGGGCTTTGAAGATCGGTGAAAGGGTGAAGGAGAGTGTGAAAGCAAAGAGAGGACGAAAAAAAAATAAAAATATAAAAGAAAAAACGAAAAAAAAAGGAAAGAAGTGAAGACAGAAGAGATAATATATGCCAAAGAGGATCGCAGAGGGACGGAGGATACTCACCAAGGTATATCAATGAAACATACTTATGCATCGTGTTTATCTATATATACATATATATGTATATTTTTATGTATACAGCTTTGAAGCGTGTGCCAGTGCTCGGCCATCTCTCGACTTTCACGAATTTTTCTCATTTTTCACGTTTTTCGCCGCTTCCCCTTGTATTTTCACTCGGTACTTTCTACGTACGTACGTGAGAGCCTTCTCCCCCCCCCCCCCTGACCCCATGCGCCCTCTTTCGCCGGAGCCGCGTGTGTGCAACGTTGCAGAAGTAAAAGCAACGTATGCACACAGGGCCGGTGCACATTCGAGGCTGCGTGCGACGATATGGAAAATCATTTGATCAAAGCCGAACCGAAGAACCCGTTCGAAATGATCCAACGAAAAAAAAAAAAAAAAAAGGTTCCTGCGATGAATTGTTTGGGCATATTTCTACTCTTCACGTTTGTTCGAACGTTTTAGTACCGAATCTTTCTTTTTTCTTTTTTAATGACATCGTTTCTAGAGACCAACGAAACGAAGAAATTTTTTTTCAATTTGAGATGCAATATATTTTACGTGCACGTTTAAATCGAAATAAAAAAAAAAAAAAAAGATTCCTCGATTTTGTGACTTTTCGGAATTGTTATTGAATAAACACAAATCGAATTGTTTCAATTTTTTATGGTTTTTTCATTTGTTTTCATCGATCGAGCAACAAAATTGTGAAAACGAAAAAAAGTCGGAATCGTTTTTGAGAAAAAAAAATTATATTTACAGAATTTGATTTGAAATCGTCGTTGATAATGATAACGATAATAATTGCACAAATTTTCTTGTCAACGAATTTTCATTGATCAGCAGCAAATTGATGGAACGGGAAAAAAAATCACCGAAAACGAAATCGCTTTATTTCGTAAAAAAATTTTATCGAGGCAACGAAAAAAATAAATAAATAATAATAGTAATAATAATAATAATAATAATAACAATAATGACAATTGATTTACGAATTTTCGTGACCGGTTAAAATAATCGAATTGCCAATATTGCGAGCCCGTGGCAAACGCGACGAGTATTGGTCCAGCCGAGTGGTTATATATCGGATGGACCGAGGCGTTCTTCTCGTCGTCGCCGTCACCCCCCCCCCCCCCCCCGCCGCCCCGCCGGTGTCGCCCTCCCCCACGAGCCTTCGCCGCGTGCAATTTACAGGTCGGACGTCATTAAAGCGGCCGCCGGTCCTCGTCTCAGTCTCGGCACATAGTCTCGAGAGATAAACAGACGAGGCCGAGTCGCACACACGCACACACACACACACACACGCACGCACGCACATTCGCACCGAGTTGGATTACGCTGTGCACGCAGGAAGCACACCACACACGCGCGGTTTATGACATCTGACATCATTTTTACGAGCGCGCAGGAGCGAAACGCATCAACGTCGGCTCATCGAGACTCCACCGACCGAAGAATATATATATGTGTATATATATATATATATATATATATATATATATATATATATATATATATAAATATTAGGGTGGGTCTTATTTGGCCTAAAAAAAGAAGTATCGCTACCCACCTTCCTAATGATTTTAGACCGTGAAAAAAAAATTTTCATTCATTTTTCAGATTTTCAAATGTACCTTCTGCATTGCCTGAATTCATTTGAAAGTTTTCAAAATCATTTATGTCATATTTCCGGGTTCAATACAAAAACGGTGGCAAAAAAAAATTGGAAAAAATGTATATTTTCAAAAACTATAACCACAAAAAACACCACAAAATGTTGGCAGCTATCCGGCAAACATAACCTAAAAAATAATGATAATAATTTTTGATTTAAATAAAAAAATATAAGAATAAATAAAACTAACGAAAAGAAAATTAATATTTCATTTTATTTACCTTCATAAATAATTATAATCGATAATCGTTGGGAAATTCTAACGATCTAATACGATCGAAAATCCTATCAATCCGTCGATTACAACGAATTAATGGAGAATAATTTATATCAATTTATCTTAATCTAAAATAGAAAAATATATATATATATATATAAATTAAAATTTATATAAATTTTATTTCAGATTAATAGACGTAGCATAATTTTCCAGATGAGAATACTGGAAAATAAATTTTTTGCGATAAAATAAATGTGAAATAAACATACAAACGATCAAAAAAATCGCGATCGATAACATTGTCCGTGATATCGAATAATGAAAAACCCGATGTGAAATGATAAATTCGATGCTACCGGTCCGTACACGTCGAGCGGATCGAAGACGATTAGCCACAACTGGAAAATCACCGGCTGCATCGACTCGCCACCAGATGCGTAATGCAATGCAATGCCAACTTAAGCTCTCTCTTGCACGAAAAAAAATCTGATATTCAACGACTCTTCCGACGTCTTTTCTTCGGACAAATGTACATCCTATTTGTCTTTGTAAAAGTCATAACACATACTTGATACACGTACACATATGCAATTTCTCATATGAACACAGACATAGGAATGTGTGTGCGACGGCGGTTAGTTATGGGGCATTAACGTGACAGTAAAGATATCGTTTCGCGTATTTACGCATCTATTAAAACGTTGGATAACGTACTGCGGAAAATCGAGTGTGTGTGTGCGGTACTTGGGTCCGACACCTCGACACGACACTTCATACAGTACCATAAAAGTATATACACACGATTATATGACCGTCGACGTTGGTGAGGCAACGAAAAAAACAAAGTACTTTGCATCCATTCGACCATTCGGATCTTTCGAGATATTCAGAACGGTGATTTCTCGAGTCAAACACGAGACTGTACCGCGACCAACCAATTCACACACACATACCCATATAGTACATGCACAGAGAGAATCTGAGACTTTCGAACTTGGCGAGTTTGTAAGGGGTTGCCCATATAGTTCTTTCAACAATTATTTAAAATTTCACAAGATAACGCTAACTCGTACTTTTTCCATAAAATATAATATGATTTCTCAAATAATGTTACTTCATTAATACTAATAATGATAATAATAATCTCAAACACAAAATAATTATTATTATGTTCATGAACAATTACGTAGATATTTTTTATTATTTAAACAAGAAAAATTATTAAGTTATTTATTCAAAAACACTATCATGATGATAATAGCAATGATTGTTTTGTGAAATTAATATTCAAATTATTTTTCTTGTTCAATAATGATAATAATAGTATAATTATAATCATTATTATACACTAGCAAATGTAGTACAATTTATCATTAGTATCATACGGAACGATTATCCAGATGTATATTCTACGTATGTACATCTCCACATCATTATAATATTATATTAATATCAGTAAATCACGATTAATTGTAATAAATACAATGATTATTCATACGACAATATTTTTTTATTATAAATTTGAAAAAAATAATTGAGAAAATCGTGAAAAGCTTTTCAAAAGCGTAGATAATTCTTGTAAAATTGATGGATCCGGATGAATGTATGAAATGAACAAACCATGAGTATCATGGTTACGGGATATGCTCTATGGGATGAGCGTGGAGGGTGGAAGATCGACGGGGGGGGGAGAGGGAGGGACTCAGGCCACGTTTACGAACACACGTAGTAAATAGAGAATGAAACTCTCCCTGATGAACGTGTAGCGGTAACTCTGGCACAAACGAGTATGGATAAATTTACCCCACCCCCCTCCCCCCTCCCTCGCCTCTTATCGCCCTTGCGCGTTAGTTGACTCCCACCGGTACGGGACGAAGCTTCGCGCGGGAAGGTTCGCGTATAATCCTCTTACGAACTTTGATCCGCGTTTACCGGGCTTTCCGTTCGCTCGTTAACGGCCACCGACAATGTCAAATATTTATCCACTGTTATTTCCAAACGAGCTCTCCCCGTTGTCGCTCCAGCACACCGATGGCATCGATGATCGGGGTTTACGAAAGTGCGACAACGAGCCATTGAGAGGACTAGAGTCAACCTCACTCACAATCTGTCTCTCTCTCTCTCATCTCCCTCTCTCTCCCTCTCGCTATGTCCCTCTTTCTCTTCCATGTAAAAAAATTATATAAACTATATATGGGCATGTATAGTCTATATATAGTCTGTATACAATTTATCGATAAACTAACCAAGTAAAAAAATCATATATAATCTATATATAAACTATATATGCCCAGTATATTCATAGTCTATATAGTTTATATATATACTATAGATTATATATATATATATATATATATATATATATACATATATATATATACTATATATGCTCAGTCCCATATATAGTTTATATTTATTTTTTTTTACTTTGGCTCTCTCTCTCTCTCTCTCTCTCTTTCTTGGTATCGATCAACTCTTGCTCTCGGAACTTTGGACCATCAACCTCACGAGGCACCTCCAAATGATGGACCACACACACACACACACACACACACACACACACACACACACACACACACACACACACACACACACACACACACACACACACACACACACACACACACACACACACACACACACACACGTACAAACACAGAGACTCTTCGGATTCCGAATCTACTGTAAACGTGCAAAAGCAGAGTCATCTTTGAACTGTTAATGAGAAAAGTTTCACGACATTGTTCAATTATTCAAGCTGTTTCCCTCACCCACAAACCGGTCTCTATATATAGTTGTGTAATTATTGTCGCGTAACGAGAATTTCACGAAACGTCGAACTTCACGAAACGCATCGACGTTATACAAATTTCTTTCTTTTTTTGATTTCTTTTTTTCTATTTCTTATTTTAGAATTATTTTGTTTTATGATTTATTCATTTATTGTTCGAGAGAATTCAACAATGTGTGAGAAAATGTAAACCAACAATTTTTTTTTGACCTCGCGTCCGTAAGTAAAATTGTCCACCGTACACACACAAACAGGCACACACACACACACACACGCCTGGATGCATTGATCAGTGGAAATGGTTGTTGATCGAAACCCGTGCAAACCACGAAATTTCGTTCTCCGATACGCAAATGCATTTCGTACATACATGTCTGTGTGTGCGTGGGTGTGTGTGTGTGTGTGTGTGTGTGTGTGTGTGTGTGTGTGTGTGTGTGTGTGTGTGTGTGTGTGTGTGTGTGTGTGTGTGTGTGTGTGTGTGTCGGACGAGAGTAACCGGACTATAACCTATGTATGGTGACTGTGTAAACGATTGACCAGTAGACGACCCCTTACCTTCCGGCCCCCTCCTCGCACTTCGTCCTTTCGCCCCTTTGCTTCCGTGTATAATGCCGCCGCGCTCATACGTCGACCTCGCAATTGAAATTATTAACTAACGGACGTCGATCATCGCCTGCGTTCACTCTCGAGAGGTCTATAAACTTTACAAGTGCGAAACGGACATTTGAAAAATAACAAAAAAAAACAATAATTTCATGAAGAGAACGAACGGAGGGTTTTATTTCTGGAAATGGACACATATATATATTTATATATAGATCATATAGGTAGTGTTTATAGCAAACAAATAAACACCGATAATGTTCATTTCAGCGATGCAACAAAATATTAACGTCGATCAAAACAGCAAAATTATGAAAAAAAAAAATTTAATCAATAGTGAAAGAATAATTTAATGAAAAGTGAGATAAACTAAAAATAAAGGTAGAGAAAACTCGTCGGGTCTCGAAGTCGTAGTAGTGTAATAATACGTTTACGAGAGGGTATATACCGTTGAGGCGCGTAACCGCGATACGACGAACTACACGGAGCGAGCGAGCGAAGACGACGAAGACGACGACGACGAGAGTTCCGAGAGTGGCGCCAACCAGCCGGTCTCCTCCGGGGCTTGCTCTCAATTCCCGTGCACTTTCGGTGGATGCATGCATGCATGCGTGCACATTCACGCAAACATTCACACATACTCATTCGCAGAACGCACATGGGACCTATATATAAATTTTCACTCGCGAACCAACCAACGTCGTTTTACCGTTCTCATTGCTTTCTGGATTACGCTTTTTTTTTTTTTTATTAATTTTTATTTATTTTTTTTGTTTTAAATTTATTTCAAAATCGCTCGACGATGCAGGTCGACCCCCCCCCCCCCCCCGCTCCCCCCCCGTGTGTGTTATATCATCCCACCAGATATATCTACACAACCACCAAATTAAAAATTTAACCCTTCAATCTGTAATCATTTCACTACACAACGTCATGGTTTTATTCGTTCATATGATGATTATATTGATTATTACCCATGGGGTTTGGGGAACCCCAGAGGTTCCCTAAACCCCATATTAAACGATAGACAAATCAGATCGATATTTTTGTATTCGTGAAAGTATTTTCAATGCATTTATCGGTGAACTGCACATTTACGAAAGTGTACAACTTGTAGTTGCATCGTGATCGATAAAAGAAAAAAAATGTGAATGATAAAATTTATTCGTCGAATTGATTTGGAATATTTCCAGTCACACTTCGAAAATAATAACACGACAGTCACACTGGATCAATTCTTTCCAGTCAGTTTAGAATAAAAAAAAAAAACAAAAAAAAACAAAAAAAAAAGCGTGAAGAATTTATTTATAATAAATGAAAAGGCAACGTGTCAAAAAATATTCTTCTGGGACTCAAAGATTATTAGATATTCTACCCAGTGTGACTTTGGAGGGTTAATTGTAATGAAAATTTGTTTTTATTGCCTTTTTCCTTTGTTTTTTTGTTCCATGAATTTATTTTCCGTTTTCCGGAGAATTTCGAATATCTCATTGTGCAATTCGAATGCGTAACCCTTTTTGGATGGAGATCGAGAGATGATGATGGTTGTGGCGCGGCGGGAACGGGAAACCCGGCCGGTTTCGCGACCGGTGTGTTATAATTCTTCGTAAGAAACGACGCAAAGTGGAGAACGAAGTAATCGTTGACCGCGGTCACGGCTCGCGGTTGCAGAGTTCAAAGGACTCGGGCGTCATGTCGCACGACGATTAATTTTTAATCTCTCGTTTCTATACATCTATATATATATATATACATCGCGTGGATAATTTATCACTGTCGCGACACCATTTTTAAATTACTCTTTTATGGGGTGCGGGTGCGCGCTCGAATTAAAAATTAAAAATAAAATATAATTAAACCCTTTCGCGCCAATCGGGTTAAATTTTCCGCCCCAGCGGTTATTACGGCAAGTCAACTTGGAGAAAATAAAAATATCTTGAAAATCGACAAAAAAAAATGGTGTTAAAATAAGTCGTTATTTTTTATTTTTATTCGAAGTTTCTTCTAGCATATTAAAAATTACATATTGGCTGTGATAAAAGTTGTTTTTACTTGTAAAAAAAGGTTTGAAACATGCTCGGAAATTTTTTGCAAAATCTTTATATCGATTGAAAATTTTTGTCATTGCAATTCGAAGTCGCCGGGGTGATTTTTTTTTTACCCAGTGTGACTTAACCTGTAATTTGATTGAAGTGTGACTGAAGAGGGCTAAAAATAATATTCGTAATCATAATAATAATAAGTAGTCTTATTATCATTATTATTACTATTATTATTATTAAGCTTTTAAAATATTCAAATTTTCCAGACCAAGTACGTGAAAGATATTGAATTTCGATGAATTTGCATTTTGCAATTAAAACAGTGACCTGATCAAGCGATTAATTGACTAAAAAAAAAAAAAGAAAAAAAGAAGCATTCGTTGATTCATCGAAGACGATTTCTGTGAAGAATCTGACGAACGTGGACCGCGAGGAGGGACTTTAAAAATCGAGAGTAACGAGGTCGCTCTCGAGGCTGATAATATCTCAAACCGACCGAATATGGAACGTGACGCGAGTGCGTTCAAGGTCGAGGTCTGCGAGAGAGCGTGGGAGGCGTGGCGGAGGGGGGGGGGGCGGCATGCGTGAGCGAAAGATGATGCGACGAAGGATGAGCGAGATGAGAGAGACGAGAGGGCTTGGCCGCGTAACGTTTCCCGTGCCAAATTCCATCATTTCACCGGGTGTTCATATCCTCGAAGCCCAAAGCTCATCACCGCTTCCAGCGGAGTCTCCCGCGTGTGTGGAATTCCATTCCCCTGTCTCCCCCCCCCCCCCTCCCTTCCCCCTTCCCATTCCACATACAAGCTCATGGCCGAGAGCTTTGGGAATCTTCTCTCGAGAATATTACGCTCGTGATGTAACGGCACGAAAAAGTATTTTAAATACATTTTTCATTGAATTCCATTTCGCTGTTTGGGGTGCCCTCCTCCGCCCCCCTCGTTCTCCGTAAAAGAACGAGGGCGAGAGCTTTCGAAATCTTGAATTGAGAATATTACGCTCGTGACGTAACGGCACGAAAAAGTATTTTAAATACCTACATTTTTCATTGAATTCCGTTTCTTTATCTGCTCCCCCCCCCAGCCCCCTCCTCCTCGTCCTCCTCTTCCTCTTCCCGGCGTACGAGTTCGCCGGCGAAAGCTTTGAGAATCTTGTCTTCTCTCGAGAATATTACGCTCGTGATGTAACGCCACGAAAGAGTATTTTAAATACATTTTTCATTGAATTCCATTTCCCTGTTTGTGACGCCCCCCCCCCTTCCTCGTCCTCCCCATGTAAAAGCTCGTGAGCGAGAGCTTTGGAAATCTTGACTTCAGAATATTACGCTCGTGACGTAACGCCACGAAAAGTATATTAAATACATTTTTCATCGAATGAATGGGTGGGGCTCGAAGTTCAGAATGAGCAATGTTCAGAAAGGCCAAAATTTCGAACGCGTGATGCTTCGAACGACAATGTTACGAATGGTCGCGGCGTAGAATGAAATTGTTTCGAATGGTCAAAATTTCGAATCGCATTGTAGCCTTCCGAACGCCTACCTTTCGAGCTTTCCCACGCGTAAATTATGAAAGTTAGAGATATGCCGTCGCGGACTTTTTTATAGGAAATTTATTTCTCTACAACATTGTTTATGTGAACTTTTTGTCTATATAGCGTTGTTTATTCAGCGTTTGGACAGAAACAAACAAAACGATAAGAAAATCGATGCATTTTTACCTTCCCGTCAAAACGCTGGTTAAACAACGCTATATAGACCAAAAGTTCACATAATCAATGTTGTAGAGAATTGAATTTCCTATAAAAAAGTCAGTGACGGCATATATCTAACTGTGATAATTTACGCTAATTTTTAAATTAACGATAATTTTTTAAAATAGAAAACCGCTGCGGTTTTCAACATTTTCTGGCTTTCGAGCTTTCCCACACGTAAATTATCACAGATAGATATATGCCGTCACTGACTTTTTTATAGGGAATTCAATTCTCTACAACATTGTTTAGGTGAACTTTTGGTCTATATAGCGTTGTTTAACCAGCGTTTTGACGGGAAGGTAAAAATGCATCGATTTTCTTATCGTTTTGTTTGTTTCTGTCCAAACGCTGGATAAACAACGCTATATAGACAAAAAGTTCACATGAACAATGTTGTAGAGAAATAAATTTCCTATAAAAATGTCCGCGACGGCATATCTCTAACTTTCATAATTTACCCGTGGGACAGCTCGAAAGGTAGGCGTTCGGAAGGCTACAATGCGATTCGAAATTTTGACCATTCGAAACAATTTCATTCTACGCCGCGACCATTCGTAACATTGTCGTTCGAAGCATCGCGCGTTCGAAATTTTGGCCTTTCTGAACATTGCTCATTCTAAACTTCGAGCCCCACCCGAATGAATGCCCATCTGAGGTACCTCGTAAATTCGATGATGTGGCTTCATGACTAAAATTGGCGAAAATTCATGGAATAAGTCACATTTTTTGCTTACAGTGATATATATATATATATATATATATATATATATATATATATATATAATTTTTTTTCTTTTAAATTTAATCTTCTTATTATCTTTTAACAATTTAATTTTGTGTATTTTCCAAGCTTTATATTATTTTTTTTCTTGGAATAAAAGCTCAATTGTTCTTACAAGAGAGCTTTCTGGATGATTTATCGTTAGTCACCGTGGCACAACGATATCTATATATGTATGTATGTATGTATATATATATTCTACGATTCTCATTCGTATCTATCTCCATTTACGTAGCAATTCTCAGAATGATTTTTATTTTTTTTCAAATTTTTTTTATCTCCATTCGTTTGAATTTTGCATAATTTATTCCATTGCGTCATTCGTGACGCGACGATGGGTCGGCAATGGGCGTTCGAACGTCGTCGAGCCACGGGGCCCTAGGCTCAGGCTGATCTCACGATTTCCCCGAAGATGCTCATCCCTTTTATTGTTTTTTTCTTCTTCCTGTTCTTTTTCTTTTTTTCTTCACTGAGTTCTCTCGCCTACGGCGATGTCTGTGTTGATCCCTTTGATTGTTCGGTTGGTAACGTGTATATATCTATTTCCCGGACAGCTTCGTTGGTCCATATCGCGATGGCCGACATACGTCGGATCTTCGTTCTTATGATTTTTTTTTTTTTTTCAATTGTAATTATTTTTTTTTCTTCTAACGGTCGCGCATCGCATTCTTGCGATCGTCGATCATCCGCGAGAATTTGCCGTTCGCAAGAGTGGCTCAATGGTCGAGATTAATTCCAGCGGAGCTGCTGCGTCAGTTCTCGGTCGCTATGTTAAGTGTCCTCGATGTGGACTAGGAAGTTCGATATAGGACCTCCGTGAAGTAATCGCGTATCGGTCGAAGTCGTGCCGAGTGAACCGCGAAAAGCAACAAACAAGTCGATTCGTGACCGAGACTACGAGAAAAGCTCGAGCTTCGGGGAAATGGGAAATAAAAATATGATATTCAGTGGAACATCAAATAAAAGAAATTGTGAAGGAATAAAAAAGGGGATATTGAAAAATGTAATTCAATAAAATTGTGATGTTGTGACACAAAACGACAAAGATGTTGTGTGTTGATCGATGCTTGACAGACGACAATTGGATGGGCCTTTACATATACTCTTATGGGGTATAGAGATAAATTTGAACTAAAATCAAAAAGTAATATTCATATTTTATCTGCGAAATGATATAACGTCATCTAGAATAATAACGTCAATTTGAATCCATACATTACGTTCCCACGGAAAATAAGGGTCCAATTAAAAAATATTTACTGTAAAGTTTGTTGGCTCCGAGGGGGACATCCGAAAAAAAATTCAAAAATTTAAAAAAATTCAAAACGGCGGACATGTTTTTTTTTTAAAACCATATTTTTTTATAGATTCCCACCTGGGATATGGCATTATATAGGCTAGACACAACAATCGAAGGATGTGAAAAAAAAATCCTAAATTTTCAAGTGAAGTTTCTTGAGGCTGTAACTTGGGGAAAAATTAATGTAGAGCAATGATCAAGAAACCAAATTGAAGATTTAGGTTTTCGAAATGCTGAGCTCAAATATTTTTATCATCGACCGTTTTTGAGTTATCGTGGAAAAATGAGTGGTGAACATTTTTTTTTTTTCAATTTTTGGTCGCCTTTCGAAAAGTCCAAGGACATTAATAACTTTTTATTGATCGATTAATTTTTTTTTCTTCAATTATTTTCTTTCTTTTTTTTCGAGTGTGTGCGATGACACCTAGAGGGTTTCCGTCGACAAGTCAACCAAAACCGATCTCCGATTAGGGTCGTTTGTGAATGTGTCAGTCGCGACACGATAATCCAAAATCCCTTGGGATCATTTTTTAATTTTTTTAATTTTTTCAATTTTTTTTCTTCTTTTGTACGAACACCGTTCTTGTTATCCGAGGGACTGAAATAACACGAATAAAGTAGAAGCTGTCGTGGAAGCTCGACGTGAAATTTATGTCCCTTCGGCGGCGAATATCCCCCTCAGTCTGGAACAGAAGTACCGACAGCGGCAGCGGCGGTGAGCTTTCACACACAGATCCCCTCGCGTTTGTAAAGCTCGTTCCATACGGCAACATCAACTCCGGTTACGAAAGAATCGGTTTGCCCACATACACACACACACACGAACACGTGTCCGTTCCACAACGTACGCATTTCGGTTCGCTTTTTTTTGTTATTTTTTATTATTTTTATTTTTTTTTTGTTACCACAAACACGAATGCTTCTAGTCAGCACGCGCGGTCCCACGAGGGATATCGTCATTTTTGGTTTTCTTCTTTTTTTTCTTCTTCTTTTTTTATCTTGTTTCGTTACACCGATGGACCGTTATCTGTCTGTACAGGGGCCACGTGTTACCGGAATTAAAATTAACGATCTTCCGGAAATGAAGAACCGCAAAATGAACCAAATTCATCGATTGTCTTTTTTATTATATTTTTTATATCACTTTTACGTTAATTTGGGTTTTATTTTATTTTATTTCATTTTATTTCATTTCATTTTATTTTATTTTATTTCATTTTATTTCATTTCATTTTATTTTATTTTATTTTATTTTATTTATCTCTAACTTCATCATCGATCTAAAACTTCTCTATCGCGACAAAACAAAATTCCCTATTTTTAAATATCATACATTTTTATACCAAACAACTGCAAATAGTTTTATTTTTTTTCAATTTTGTTCTTTACAAACCATTTTTAATCATTATCCGAAGTTTCTGAACACGTTCCGATATCTAAATATGCAAATTGCAAAAATAGCGTTCCAACGAGAAACGAGAAAGAAAGAATAACATTTACACACAATCATTCAACTCGTGACAAAATAATCGACGAACAAGAATAATTTTCCATTGGCATTGAAATGTTTGTCGAAGCCTCAAATTCGCATGGAATATCACATAGATCTATAGCTTAGCTACATACTATCTTCTCCCTTTCGTTTACACACACACACACACGTATTAAAACTGAGACTATCAAGACGCCACTGAGTCTGCTGGTAATTCTCAATCTACTCTTCTCCCCCCCCCCCTCCTCACCGACTCGCTGCTCATCCATCTAACGACCTATCGCTATTTTTATTACGACTCACACCGACGAAGGTTTCGAGTCATCGACAAATCGCTTTGCTCAATCTTGCCAAGCAAAAAAAAAAAAAGCCAATAACAAAGCTACGAAAAAATGACGTCGATTTGTTATGATTCGTAGCTTCGCCCCGGTGTTCCACATATCTGACAGCTTTGTGCCAGACAAGTTTCTCAAGTTCCCGACTCACGTCCCACCCCAATCTTTCGGACCAGCTCACATTTATTTATTCAATCTCCGTAATAACACCGATCGTTAACACAAAAAAAAAATGAAAGAAAAAAATAATAATGATGCCGAAGACTAGCAGCCGGCCGGCTTGCGTTTCACAGACCCGCGTCTGTAACACACACGAGTCCAAAAAAAAAATCGTTCACGCTCATTCTACATTCGCGAGTTTTTCGTCCTACAACGTATATATATTACATATCTATATACGTTCGGCGCGCGCTCGCCACATGACTCAACGTTCAACAATCTCATTCACGAGAAGAGCCATTCGCGATCCCAAAAGATTTTAGATTCCGGCTGTGACTTCGACGTCGATGAGGAATGAAAAAAAAAATAAAAAATGAAAAAAAAATTGATAACAATAACAAATAAATCTTTCTGACGTATGCGCGTGTCATAGACGCGTGTATGCTTGTAAACACGTGTGACTATATCGATCACAGTATATCTGGACCTGGGACCCCACTCCAGGAGTTTCTCAAACCCCAGATTAAAAGACGAATGGCTGAATTTAATATTTATTTTTTTGTTCATTAAATCGTGTTATTAACAATGATGTTAATTAAATGAAATCGGGTAAACGAAGTTCATAAATTGAAGATAATTCATTGGATTCGAGGACATTGTCAATTTATTTAGTAATTTTGCGCACAATTTGCGGGAAAAAAGAAATCATGTCAAAGCGTAAAGAATAACAGCTTTCGCAATTTTGCATGGATGGTCATGTGGTCATGTGGCAGATGCTTCACTGATGAAGCAGTTTGAAATCCGACACACCGGAAGTGGAATGTAACTATTTTCATAATATTTTTTTATAAATAAATCAATAAACACCAATAACAATTATTATTATTATTATTATTATTATTATTATTATTATTATTATTATTGTTATTATTATTATTATTATTATTATTATTATTATTATTATTATTATAACAACAACAACGACAACAACAACTCTCATCTCCATCTCTCTGTCGACGTAAAATCCGATAATAATGCGTAAATTTTCTCAGAATTTCAATTCGACCTGAAATCGTCAAAGAAGAACAAATAAAAAAAAATTGCGATCGGTTGCGCAACAGATTCAAACGAGCCACAGGGCACGTAATCAACCCTCGTAAACCGTAACTTCACGCTCATCAATCATTTCCAATAATTCCGAGAATTTACTTTTCCAATTTTACGTTCAACGAAAATCCTCGATTTTCCGCGAAAAACTCACGAAAATACAATTTTCACGGGACGAGCGATTGAAAAATCTGGCAGCTTCGAAAACTTCAGATTCACCAATGGCCCGCAACGCATTCGATCATGTTATTTGCGTTACATTGTTTTGCCAAGTTCTCGCGAGTGGCGGGCGGGCAGGGGGGGGGGGTGTTCTGGCGCTAACGTGAAATGGGTAGCCGGTTATTAACGCGAAATTCACGGGATGATGTCACGACGCGAAACGTTCACGCGCGCGTGCGTCAATACGAATTCGAATTTTCGCAGAGCCACCCACGCGCCGATACTAAAACGCATCGCACTCGCTGAAGTCATCGTCGCGGACGACGCGCAGTCATCGGCGTTTCGTCACATATATTCATTATGGACATTTTTGCGGTGAATATGTCGCTCATTCGAATCCATCGATTTGAAATCCACGCGTCAATGTGTCGCTACAATGTTTTTAACAATTTTTTTACTATACAAGAATAGTTTCTTTTTTTAACATGCAAAATCACTATGTAATTTTTTATTCTAAAATGCACCGAGCGTGATGCTATTTGCGATGTTTTTTTTCTCTTTTTTTTTCCTATAATAATGGAGCGATATAGAAATGAAATTTTTGTTTGAAACGTATAGGGATTGAAATCATATTTTTTAATTCAAAAAAATGAAACGATCGAAATAACAATTCTGTTTAAAACTCGAAGAGATCGAAATTACATTTTCTCAAATTAAATAACGATCGAAATGGCAATTTTTTTGTATTAACAAATGGAGCTATCGAAATTGTAATTTTAATGGAAAATAGAATGCACCGAGCGTTATGCTATTTTCGATGGTTTTTTTTCTTATAATGGAGCGATAGAAATGAAGTTTTTGTTTGAAACGTATAGGGTTTGAGATTACATTTTTCAATTAAAAAAAAAAGGAAACGATCGAAATAACAATTCTGTTCAAAACTCGATGAGATCAAAATTACATTTTTTAATTAAATAATGATCGAAATGGCAATTTTTTTTAAATCAAAAAATAGAGCTATCGAAATCATAATTTTTATGGAAAATATAGAGCGACAGAAATTACATATTTTATTTAAACAACAGGGCGATTGAAATAGCATGGAAAGAGGGGGAAGAGAGAGTGGGGGGTGGGGGGATTAAGTATCGAGCTTGCGGTGGGTGAGGAGGGAGGGGGAGGGGGGGTAGCACCGGCGAACGGGAAAATAGTGCAACGGCATGTAGACCGTTCCTGTTTTAGAAACTGCCCGCCTATCGATCTCCTCGACCGTTTCTCGTGGGAGCTTTCATACCGCGGCAGTGTTAAAACTCGTCGAGCTTTCACAGTTTCTCTTCGAAACAAACACAAACACGCACAAACACACGTGCGCATACGTCGATAAACTGCACAAACATTATGCGTTTGCATGCATTGTGAGAGATCGATATTTGCGCGTGACAGACTCTCGACCAATCGAATTTACAAATACCTTTCGATATAAATTCAAAGCACGGAATTCGCGTGTGTGCGACATACACCGACGCTCGGCCGCATATTCGCGCGGCCACGCATGCGCGATCTAACCCGAATAGATATCGATGATCATTGACTACCCACAGCAACCTGTTCCCAGATGCATTCACACGAGTTCTCCAAAGAAGAAAAGAAACACACACACACACACACACACACACGCACACACAGAAACACACACGGAGGAAAAAAAATTATGGATCGAACTTGTGTTTTGAAAAAAAAAACAAAAACTCCTTCACCGTCATAACCAATTTAGGAATTTTTATTATTATTATTATTTTATGTCCTTGCAATGAAGATCACGAAATTTGAAGAAAGATAATAAAAATAAATAAATTATTAACAACAACAATAATAAGGATGTTAAAAATAATGATAGAATAAATTATATCTATAAATTATATAAAAATAGAAAAAAGTTATAGCAATTTTAGTGAAAATAATTCGTGTTTTGTGATAATTTTTGTTTCGAAAGATTTTTTTTTTCTAGCACATTAAACATGACATTATGGCTAATGTAAAAAATTGCAATTGTACCAGAAAGGTTTGAAATACGATCAGAATTCAGAATTCGTTCATTGCAAATTTTTGTTCTTGCGATTCGAAGTTGCCGGGGTGAATTTGATCCAGCGTGACTAAACCGTAATTTGACTGAAGTCTGACTAAAGACTGTTAAATTCTATCATCGAATAATATTAATGATCACATAATGAGATTAATCGGATTATATCACTATTATTATTATTATTATTATTATTATTATTATTATTATTATTATTATTAGTGAAAATTAAAAAAAAAAATAATAAAACAAATTTATTTCGCGATCTTCATCGTTATATTGTATTATTATCACAACGAATAATTTCAACAAAAGATGCAGCGACATTTTGTGGGTGCCTCATAATCAAAGAGAGAGAGAGAGAGAGAGAGAGAGAGAGAGAGAGAGAGAGAGAGAGAGAGAGAGAGAGAGAGAGAGAGAGAGAGAGAGAGAGAGAAAGGAAGAGACAGAGAGGCAGTCTCGACCTCCGTTAGAAAAGTCAATTGTGACTGACGTTTCGCACTTAAAAAAATGCGTACGAAATCGAGACAACATCCCCCCCCCCACCCCTGCTCCCGATGATTGTCCATGGTGCGAGGCGCAATGTGCCAACAAAAAAAAAATATTCTCCCGGTTGGTTACGATGCCCACGGAGAGAGGATCGGGATCAATGGAGCGAGATTGACGGATGAATGGGTCGGGGTCTCAAACGGAGAATTACGTTCACGGGGGGCGGGAAAGGCGAGGGGGGGAGGGTCGGTAGAGGGCTTCGAGATCCGAAGTAGTATGAACAAAATGCCGAGGGACGTAGGTCCGCCATTAACGAGTCTTCTCTCGCCTTGTTTATTATTATATGCTTTCACCCGCAATTCGCGAGTCGAGACAACCGAGTCTCGCCTCGTGCAAGTCGTTGCACAGAAGTGCAGCGTGTATATTATGCATAATCCCACTTATGCGCGGGAGTCCAATGTGTGTGTGTGTGTGTGTGTGTCTGTGTGTTTGTGTGGATGTGGATGTGAAGTAGATACGAAACGGAAGATGATCTTGCGAATAACAATACGGCGACGGGATAAGAAAAGAACGAGACGAGAGGAGAGACGAGCGATAATCGTGGCAACCGCAATTCACGAGGAGGAGTATGAGAAGACGAGATGCTTCGGTGAGAATGGCAACTAGAATCACCTTCACTGATGTGTACCACGATATATTAATATATCAGGGTGGTCGCGATAAAATGAATAAATTTTCCAGCAACTTGAAAAAAATTTGCAGGTGACGTAAGAAACAAAAAAAAAAGAAGACCCTCCAAATTTCAGGTGTTTATACTTAACAGTGAAGTGCGCCTGTGATATTTTTCCCTCCCTTCATAGGTCACTTTGGATTTTCAACGCCCTCAACCTCTGGAACCGTTTGATACATATAAAAAAAAAAGTGAAACAAGTTACAGACCTTTACTCCATCGCAAACCTGTGCCCCCCGATACAAGTGATAACATTCGATTTGTTCGATTATTTTTTTTTTATTGTGTTTTGATTATTTATTTTTTTCGTCGGTTTTAAATTATTCTGACCTCGACTGCAAAACATGTGGGGGTTTAGTTTGGTAAACGAGCAATTTGATTATTCTATTTTATGTATATATTTTTATATTCTTAACTTTGAAATTTGAAAAAAAAAATAAAATAAAATGGAAACCTCAAGTGTCGAACAACCTTTCGGGCTTCTAGAATCATATCTAGAATCTTCACGGTACTCACGCAGCTCGAAGTGTGCATGTTGAAAAAAAAAAAATCCCAATTTTCGTTGTCCATATCATTTTCTCAGTTGTCAATTAAATTCTTAATTTTTTTTCTTTCGGCTTTCGACTCGAATAAAACAATTTGAAAAGAAAAACCACGAATGTATAAAAAAAATGATAAAAATAAGTTTGTGTAATCGGAGAATGCGAATGGCGTCATCGAAAAAATTGCGACCCACGATCGCTATCTACGATATTTCGTTCGACAGACTGATTTCGGTCGCGTTTGCATCTTTTTTTCCCTCTCTCTCTCTCTCTCTCTCTCTCTCTCTCTCTTTCTCTCTTTCTCCGTCGCGTGTGTGAGTTTTTCGATTTCCCTCTCCGTGGCGTCCGCCACCGCCAGCCACTGCATCAGCCACGCACCGCCCGGGCTACGCAGTACACACACACACACACAGACACACGTATATGCAAGCCACGTACGACGTAGGTGGCACTCACGATGTGTGTGCGTATGCTCGTGTGTGTGTGTGTGTTCGTTAACCACTCGCGGCTTCGCTCGTGTACGAATAACCGGCGCGTACACCACGCGGATGCTGGCCGGTAATATATTAGCGTGTAATGCGATGGGACTGGCCCAGTCTTGCTTTGACGGTCGACTTAGAAGTGTCTGCTACCTGACGCCCGAGCTTTATCGCCACACATCGTTAATCTCGATTACCCACACACACACACACACACACACGCACACATACGCACGCGTATCTCGCCGGCTATCGAAGATTCCACCAAAAAACTTCCGGACAATCGACTCTTTGATTTTTTAATTTTTTTTTTATTTGCCCATCTCAACGGCGATTTCCTCCTTTTTTCAAATCTCTCGTAATTATTTGATTTGATATCTTTTATATTTATTTATTTCTTGAAATCTAACTTTCTTTTTTTCTTTTTTAGTTTTTCACAAATCGCACAGGCAATTTCTTCTTTTTATTTCATCTGTCGTATTTTTGAAAATTTATTTTCGCCTATACTTATTTTTTTTTTTTTGAAATTTCAAATTCTTATTTTCTTTGTTTTTTTTTTTTGCGAATCGCACCGGCATTTTTTTTTTTCATCTCGTATTTATATTGTAGTTTTTCCTTCTATTTTCACGTATTTTTTTGCAAAGATTGTTACGTGGGAGTTGCTTTTTTTTTTTCTTAACATTATCGTCGGTCCGACGTCCGTTTTTCTTATTCGTTTTTTTTTTTTACTTTCTTTCGTGCTTTCCTCCGTCGTTCGTTACGTTTCCCCCGGTGGTCTTTAATTTTGGTCGGACAATAAAAAGACACTCGCGCGGTGCCCTCTCAGCGGTCTTCGGAGACGAGAGAGAGAAAAACTCACCGGAGAGTTTACGACACGGAGTGTGACGTATAAAAAAAAATATATATAAATATACACGTATAGTATTTTTTGTTGTTGGGTGAATGCGTGTTTGTGTACGGAGTAGCAGTTTGACACTGTATTGCGGTACGACTGCGTGAAATACTGTACGAGTGAAGGTGTTGAACGAGTAATGAATCAACGAGGATTCAACGTCGAGGATTAGTTCTGTGTTCGCGCATACATATATATATATATATATATATTTATTTATTTGTATTTCTATATATATATTTTCTGGACGAGCCAATTTCCTCAACGCCGTGAAAAGTGAGTTCATTTTTAGATTCGCATATATTATTTTTTATTATCGAATATTTTATTTATTTAGATCTAAAATATTTTGATTCTATATACAATGAATTTTTTTAAATCTTTTTTTCTCCATTTTTTGAAATTGTAAAATTCAATCGAGAATTTTATTTTTTCTCATGAATGGGTGAAGACGTTCGCTTATTAAATTCTCGGATGCAATTCGTGATTTTTTTTTTTTTTTTTTTTAAGAATTTACAATACGTCGCATATGGGTTTCGTGAAAATTTGATTTTTTTGTCAAATGTTTGACCCCAATTGCGGCATCCTGATGACCCATCAGGTTTGCCAAAATGTTTGTTCGAAACGTTTTAGTGAAGTAATTGCCAACGAGGCACCAACCTTAATAACATCGAAGTCAAAAAAGAAATAAAAAAAACTAAATAATTATTTTTCATGAAAATATTATTCGATTTCCTCATTGCGATTTGGATTTGTCGATATTCGATGCACGTTGCGAAATTACGATCGAACGTGATTACGTGCGCAACAGTGATTGGTTCGAACAAACGTTTCTTTAATATATATGTATATACATATATTTTTTTATCGATCATTCATTGCAACATGTGGATGAAAAAAAAGATATATGTATAAAATTCGAAGAATAATAAAACAAACATCGTTCGGACAAAATGGTTCGTTCTCGAAATACGATATGCATATATAATCGTGCTTCTTTTCACATCGGAATCATCGTCCACACACACCCACAGAAGCACACATACACACACACACATAAGCGTCATATTTCCGACAAACGATAACCGATCGATCGATCGATCGGTCGAACGAAAACACGAGATTAACGCGCGTGCAGGAAGCACATTGTCGCGAGCAATGCGTTATATATGTAGATCCTCAAAAGTACCTATATGTACTTGCCTATGTATCAGAGTGGTCCTTATCGAAAGTCATCTTTTAACAAAAATTGCGTAAGCTCCCATATAGGTTTCAAATAATTTTAAAAAAATGTTCGCCAAGGCCTCTCTACCTATCGCAATATTTACCCATGCCTGTGTAATTTTAATATTTTTTGAACTATATAATATGAACCGTCCATCAAGTTTATTCATCACAGCTAAAATATCGACGTAAGAAAAATTTGCTCATTGTGCTTTTTTCATCAAAAATATGCTGATCCCCGAAAACAAAAAGGCGGGACTGATATGACCGCCATTTTGTTTCCGTAAATTTTTTCTAGTAATAAAGCACGCATATTTCTGATGAAGAAAGCATATCGAGGTAATTTTTCTTACGTTGATATTTTAGGTGTGATAAATCAACTCGATAAGCGTTACATAATATTTAACCCGTTTGGTGTAAAGTTTTTTTTTGCCCCCTTTAACTGTAACGGGGTATCGAATTGATCCAAGGCTTTCAAGAAGTAGAAAAAAAACATCGAAAAAAATCTGAAAAAATTCACACACGTAGCTCAGAGTTTCTCTCTTACGATAAAAATGATTTGACATACAAAGTTTCCGAAATTTATTTGTTATAAAAATAACCATAAACAAAACGATCTTCTGGAAAATGCGGGAACTTTGAAATTTTTGGTCTGGGTCGAATCGACACACCGTTACAGTGAAAGGGTTAATTTAAAAAAATTAAAATTCTCTAGGGATGTGGAAATATTGAGATAGGTTAGGGGAAATTCGCAAACATTGAAAAAAAAAAAAATTATTTGGCACCTAAAATTGGAGCGCGACATAATGTTCATTTAAAAAAATGACCCTTTCTAAGGACCACCCTTATGTGCATACGAGTGTGCGACGCCGTACAGCATCTCGACGGCGGCCGACAGTCGTGGCAACTAGAACGCTCCCGATCTTATCGCGTGATGTCACACAGCCGCAATTTCGCAATGCGAAACGAGCGGTTAAAACGGTGCCGGGTACAATCTACGAGAACGTCAATCCGGCTATGCCAACCGTCGTCGTGGTCGTCGCGCGCGCGCGCCGCTGCGCATGCGCTTTTAATATACATACGTCACGAATTTTTCCACGTTTTGCCATACGTCCGATGACGTTTCGACAATTTGTTACCCCAATCGTAACATTAGAAAAAAAAAAAAAAAAAAAAGTTTACAAAATCAAAAAACGCTGACATAACCAGGAATGACCATTTATAAAATAAAAATCGTATATCAAATACTTTTTTGACGAATTGATTATTGATTATAGCGATCAATGAATATTACGATGCGCTACAAAATAATAATACCAATAATAATAATAATAATAATGATGATGATGAGTTAGTCACCGAGTTGGCCGCTAAGGGAGAATCTAATTTATACCCTAAAGATTAACGTCCGAAAATTCGAGCAGCTAACTATTCTTCACAAGAGTGTGGTATTAATAGTACTCGAATACAATTAATTCAATAATAATGAAACAAATAATTATAGCCACAATGTAATTCAATTAATTTAACAGTAGTATTTAGTAGTACGTAGAAAAAATAGTTAAACACAAATATAATTGATTTCTCGATAGTATCACAACAATAATACCTGGCAATTATTATCGTCGTCTTATAAATAATATTATGAGACGAATTATATTTGGGTCATATTGATTACGGACTATTAAAAAATAGTGATACCTTAAATCTTGGGCTATTAATCTTCAGCACATAAATTAGAGAGTCGTTGGTGACCGACTCTCAGCTACCAACTATTATTATTATTATTTTCTTGAATTATTATTAACAATAATTTTTGAATTTTTTTTCTTTATTCCTTAAACATATTCACACGATTTCAACCTATCGTGATTCAATTGACAATTGAGAACCTCTGACGTATATTTAGTCTGCGGAGTGATAATTGCGAGCAACGAGAGCCGCAACACACGCGGTTTGTCTCGCGGTGTGTTGTTATACCCACACGTATATATATATAGATATATATTATATATATATAGAGAGCCGCGAGACGGTGCAACAACTGTGCAACGTCTTACGCGACCGATCCAATAAAATCGGATACGTCACCGAGCAAGAGCCCACGTCCGTCGTCGTCGTCGCTTTTATCACACTGAAGAATCAAACGCGTCAACCTATTGATAATTCGCGAGACACTGCGAACGATAAAATTCATCAAACTGGGTTTGACCCATAATCGCGACAACGATCGTAACAATGACGATGATGTCGATGATGCGAGACCCGAGTCGAAACTTGACGAACCTCCGTTCACCCTGGTGAACTCCCCAAATGCCGGATACTTTTCTCTGCGAAGTCAGCGAGCGAGTGTGAAGAGTATCACGCGTTGAAATTACACCTTGAATCGTGATCTGTCTTCGAGCACAAAACGTCGAAAAGTGAACGATCGGAGTGTAGGGGGAGGGTCACGTAGGTTAACGGAGAACCCGAGACAACCCAAGTGGAAAAAAAATATATAAACAATTGATAGATTATATTCAGAACTGGACATATATTTTTTATATGCAAACTATACATAACCTGCATAGATACAATACGTATCTATGGTAAATAATCGGCATAGATACCATAAGTATCTATGGTATCTATGCAGATTTTGTATAGTTTGCATATAAAAAAACATATGGCCACTTCTATATATAATCTATCAATTGTTTATATATTTTTTTTCCACTTGGGAATGGAATTGAATGGGTTCGTGAAGGTTGAACGCCGGGGGGGGGGGTCTGTACGTCATGCAGGCCGAGCAGATTGTCGGAGATTAGTTCGAGGAGGTCGTGGGCGGGTTTGGCGCGGAGTCACGGAGGTTGAACACGGAGCGACGCGAGTCTGTGGGGAGTCTCGGAGGCTGAGTCGGAGGGTAGAGTCGGCGTCGGCATCCGCGCATGATCAAACGATTTGGGGGAGGTCAGGTAGGCTGAAAGAAGGGTGAAAAATTTTCAGGCTCGGAAAACATCGTAAATACGATGACGATGATATGTGATAATTCGAACTATACGTGATATTCGGTGATTTTCGTGAAAATGTGAAAAGCGCGTGGTGTAGATGGCGCTGATGAGCGATGAAAAAGCGTAAATAATTGTTGAATCAAGTTGCAAACGCGTGGCACGGGGGTTTGGCCGATCGAATATCGCGAGACCGAAGCGTGTCATCGGCAACGAAAACGAATCGGCTTTCTCGCGGCCGCATCGCGCATCGGCTGCAGCATCCCACAGCGGCATCGCGGCGGCAATCCGCATCAATGCATGCTGATGCGCACGAACGAACAACGCGCGAGACCACACCACCGCGGTATTAATGAGTATGTAAATTCACGGTTGAACGAGAGACGCCGATAGCCTCGCAGCTTTTTCATTCGGTGGAACAAAAAAAAAACGAAAAAAAAAAAAAACAAAAAGCGACAAAGCTGGACCTCTTGGGCGTGCATGCAATTAATACGAACACGTTAGCTGTCGAACTTTCTCGTCTCTACCAACAAATTATATGGGCTTTCGACGTCATCCATTATTCATGTGTGTGTGTGTGTTTGTGTGTGTGTATGTGTGTGTATGTATATATATACCTATATACCCATCGTACATATATATAGATGTACAAAAATAAAAATAAAAAAATAAAAAAATTTGTGAATAATTCAGAAAAAAAATGTAAATATATGTTTTTTGTTGAATTGTTATACGATCATTATTCCATATATTGATAGCTCAACAACAGCAAATCATAGTCAAAGTCGGCTGCAATCAACATCCAACGAAGAATTCACAATTTTTCAAAAGATGAAAATGATTTTATTTTTAGCCCATCAGACGAATATGTTGTTATATTAATATATTCATCATTGTCGTATTACACTAATGATATTACATAATTAGTGCGTCCAACTAGGTAAAAAATATTGTAGATATTGAAAATTAATAGTTATTGAGCGTAATTATTGATTTTATATATCAATAATATTTTTTACATCAGCCGTATAATTTTCCATACACAGTTACACGATTTCATCGCAAGAATATCTCATTATCAATGAAGTTTCCGAATGAATTTTCGAAAAATTGTATCTGGATTCATAAAAAAAGAAAGATGCAATTATGTTGAAAATAAAAAATTATTGCACGAAATTTATTGTCACCATTAAATTCTGAGGGGGGAGGGATGTGATTGCACTAGAAATTCCTTTAATTATGTGACTTTTTGTTACGCATGGCTCGCGGATCAGTTACGATAAATTCTGCCAATCAAATAAAAATAAAATAAAATAGAATAAAATGAAAAACACACATCTCAAGCGGTAAATAAATTTTCCATATAAATTGACGAAATAAAATTGGTAACTATGGGTGAATTTGTTTGCCAATCCCACACCTTACGGTCCTTTACGGTTTTCATGTTGCGTCAGCTCGAATGCGGAATCTCGCGAAACTTTGCAAACGGGATTTCTGCGATTAAAGCTAACTCAACCTCGTTATCGCGTTACCGAAGACTTCGCTTCTGGGCCGCGCGTTGCTGACCGCAGCTACGTTTACACTGCGATGCATATTTCGTTTCTTTACGTTATTTTTTCTTCTTTCTTCGTGACTTCTTTTTTATTTATTTTTTATTTATTTTACCAATCCGAAACCGGTACGTTCCTTCACAAATGTTAAACCGTCTCGTGTCCATCGGTTTTTTCACGTCAGCCATGCAAAATGGCGACAACAAAAAAAAAATTATATTGAAATTTTTTAAAATAATAATTATTTTTTGTTAAACCTTTTTTTTTCTTAGCTTGATAAATTATTCTCGTATAAAAATGAGCTGGACATTTATATAAGCTATTGTATATATATGTATATATTATATATTTGCTCTTTATATATAGATTAATAACTTTATAATCACTCCTCATAATAATTTCCTTTATGATAATCAGCCAAATAATTATTTCCGGTAAATTGATTCAACACCACTCGTAGAGTTGAAAAAAAAATGTCCGTCGTGAATACCTGTAATCATTCTGTCACGTGTATGAAAAAAAAATTATTCAGTCTCGCTGTGACAAATATTTGTTCGATTCGAAGGGAGTCGAAAAAAAAAAATTAATTGAAAAATTATTCAATTCCACACTTGTGAGCAACGTGAATGGATCAGTGACACTTCCGAGCACCGGAAATGTCACCGATTAACAAAATTGTCCGATTTTTTCAAACGTGTTTGCACATTCAAATGAGCTCGGGGACACCGGAAAAGTCATTGATTCACACAAACTGTTTTAGTGGGAAAAAAAATGGTCACATTTCTTTTCAATCTTTTCGTGACTATGATAATTTTTTATCAATGAGCAAATTGATTCGACGACAGGTGGGCTACGAAAAAGTATAATTTGAATATCCGGCCACCTGAATCACCGGAATATTATAACGTAAGCATAAATTATTTACAACTAATTGAGCTGCGTAGAATGAACATTTGTTCGTTTCAAAGCGAGTCTCGACGTTTTATTCATTTTTTTTTAGTTTTACACTTGTGAGCAACGTTGATGGATTTGCGACACTCGCAAACACCGGAAATGTCATTATTTAACCAAATTGTCGGTTTTTCGAACTTCGTTGTAATTTCAAATGAGCCACTGGTGATTGCTCGGTTCATCGAACCCGTTTAATGTTCACGATCTTCAAAATATTAACTGAAACATCATCACTCAAATGTCAATATCATTTTTTCAAAAAAAACAAAAAAAAACAAAATAATTACAATGACAATAATCGATGGACGTTAAAATATTGTCACTGTCCAGAATTTAATTAGAAATTGAATGGACGAAGCTATTAAAAATTATTCACAACAATTGAGTTTGTGAACAATATGCGAAATAATTATCCAGCTCACAGTGCTGCTTTTATTATGAAATGTAATATTTTTAGTGTGAATTGAATCTACGAAAGGTGTCGATTGAATATTCAAGAACAACATGAATTATCGTTATACGATGTCAATTATTATTATCATTATTATTATTATTATTATTGTTATTATTGTTAAAAGTACAGAATGGGAAAGACAGCGGACCCCTCATGTATTTATGGTGACGCTGACCACGATACGGCACATCACACGTTCTTCGAGTGTGAGAGATGGACGAACGAACGCGACGACCTGGAACGCGAAGTAGGACGTATCTCACCCGAAATGATAGTGAAAACCATGCTCGCCGCAAAAGATCGGTGGGAGAAAGTGAGAACTTTTATCGAAAAGGTACTCCGACAAAAGAAAAGAGAAATGGACCAACGCTGACACCTGCTGGCTGAAATAAACAGGGAGGGAAAAAAAGAAAAGAAAAGGAAAAAAAAAAAAAAGCCATTTTGGCTTAGTACGAGGCACCACCTGGAAGCAATGCCGTAAGGTAGTCCTAGGGTGGACAGCATGCCTGTCAAATGAGGTGGTTTTTTAGTGGGTGCAAGCCCCACACACCAGGGAATACGATTATTCCCTGACGGTGCGGAAGGCATTTTTACCCCTCAAAAAAAAAAAAAAAAAAAATTATTGTTAAAAGTGAGACATAGGTTGAGATTGTGTGGGAGTATGGCATGCACACGCGCACGTGCCATACCGACTGGAAGTATGGCATTGCTATTAAAGTGCACATGCGTCGATGTGGGTCGTAATGTCGTGGCAACGTGTCTCGTACTTTGATTACCATAAATACGAGATGCGATTCTCGTGATGTCCTATATATATATATATATATATATATATATATGCATGTACTTGTATCACACAACATCGTATTGACGGCCATCAGCGTTTTAACAACCTTCCATTTGATGTGTTCATTTTATGTAGAACGCGAGGGTTAAGGTCAATTGCAACAATTCCTCGTTGCATATTTCAAAAAGCTCGTACAACATCATCGTTTGGTCTATGTGTTATTACGTGTGTTTCCAACTTGTTATTCTGTATTTTTGTGATGGCAAAAAAGAGAAAATCTTAAATTTTTCGGTGATTTGAATAAAGGTTGTAAATTTACGAAAAATGGTTGTGGAGCAATGCTAAAAAGGGAAATTGAAGCTTCGAGTCTCTGGTCTCGAGATTTAGAGTTCAAGTATTGGTATCGTTGATTGTTTCTGAGTGATCGTTAAAAAAATAGCGGTCAATAGTTTTTTTTCTAAATTCTTTTTCGCTTTTCGAAAAAATCCACGTACT
Organism: Diplazon laetatorius; assembly: GCA_963662125.1. Classification (NCBI taxonomy): domain Eukaryota; kingdom Metazoa; phylum Arthropoda; class Insecta; order Hymenoptera; family Ichneumonidae; genus Diplazon; species Diplazon laetatorius. The sequence continues at coordinate 5,049,146 of OY759158.1, read as the reverse complement.
TTAATAATCTTTTTCAGTGATTCCATCTGAAAGCACTTTTAGATTGATTCATTGTTTCATCATCTTTGTTTCGAGCAGTTCAGGAGCTCTGCGCGACTATTCGTCGCTGAGTTATAAACCATTGAAGAAAAAAATTACACTTTTGGATTTCCGGGAAATTAAATTAAATAAATAATTAAATTAAATAAATTAAATAATTTTCGGAGAAAATCGGAGAATTAAGAGCTTTTCCGAAGCATTGAAAAATGTGATTTGGAAGCATAAGCGGAAAAATTGCTTTCAAGGATCCAGATCGGACACGTCATCGTGAAAAGGGTTTGTCCCGAAGAATTTATTCCGCGCACGCTTCTTACGCTACGTGCGGGTTATAGGTGAAGTGTCTATGCGTGTGTCCGTGTGTGTCCGTGTGTGTGTGTGTGTGTGTGTGTGTGTGTGTGTGTGTGTGTGTGTGTGTGTGTGTGTAGGTGTGTCATACGGATGCTCCGCGCGAATCGTCGAGATCCTTCTTACGCAAGCCAATTTCGGTGGCGTCATTCGAAACCAGGGCTCAGCACACGGGTTCGCCTCGTGATTCAGACTTCGGCATTGTGTTTCGTCGATAAATGCTGAACGACGCGACTAACCCACAACCCAGCCGACTCGGATCATTGCCAATGAGATTTATGACGAATTAAATTATCAACGACGATATATCATTTTATTTTTTTTTTCAATTTTTTTTTTTTTTTTCGTTTCATTTCAGTCAAAGAGCGAATCGTTTTTTGAATAGTTTATGAGAACTCCTATTTTAAATTATTATCGCGACTGGAATTTATAAAACCAAAAAAAAACGACGAAAATTATTAATTTTATTTTTTTTAGTTTCATTTGAAAATCGAATTTTCTTAGGTTGGCCGATTTTTGAAAAAGTGTTATTCGATATTAAATTTTCGATCGACAACCGACAGCATCAGCTTCTGCAACTCCCTCGAAAGTCCTGAACATACTTACATGAATTATCAAAATAATATAATAACGATAAAATGTAAAGAAAAAAAAATTATAAATGAAATCATAAAATCATAAAAAATATATAATTTTTTCTGTATAAGTAGATAGAATCTTTCGCCGCAACTTTCATCGGATAATCAACTCTGTCTACAGTTGACCATAAAAAAAAATCGAAGAACAATAGAAAAAAAACTTTTGCCGCACGAATGAAAATATATAGGTGCGAAGCAACGAATAACGCGGAGCTTACGCATGTCTAATATAAGATATGTAGATTCGTGATAACAGGTGTATCCCGAGAATCGTGCGTTCCGCGTGAGTGAATCACACACACACACACACACACATACATATGTCGGCGAAAGCACCGAATGCATCTAATCCGATCGGCACGTGAGTCTCGTGCACGCGGTCGGGCCGTCGAACTTCGAATACCAATTTCCCCCTCCCCTCCCCCACGTCGCCCCGGAGGGTGCAACGTTTGCCAACGGAGTCAACGAAACAAAACGTGTCGATGCCCATTGACCGTCGGATGACTGTCACGGTCTCACGACGATCGTATATCGGCAGATCTCATGTGTGTGTGTGTGTGTATGTGTGTGTGTGTGTGCAACGATGCACAAGGAATCCCATGAGTCATTTTGCAAGCGTATATCGCCAAAATGCAATTCGCTTATGAATTTGCTTCACGAGTAAATCTATCGTTAATCGGTACAACTACTCGTACATTATTTTACAAGACACAAGCACAAATAAATGTTAATTCGTGTTGAAATCGTTTATCAGCTGTTAAATCATCGTTCATCGATCTGCCCGTATCGATAAAATACACGAGTGTGGTGTTGTAAAAAAAAATGTACGAATAGTTATACTCATTAACAATGGATTTTTGTGCATGAAGAATTTTTCACGTGCTTCAGGACAACTCGAAAAGAATAATTTTAATAACCCGAAAAAAAAAATCATTTTTATTTTAATTTTTTAGGTTATGTTTGCCGGACGGCTGCGAAACATTTTTTGGTGTTTTTGTGGTATCATTTTTTTATAATATACATTTCCTTTCGGATTTTTTGTTTTCGCCACCGTTTTTTTTTGTATTGAAGTCGGAAATATGACGTAAATGATTTTGAAAAACTTTCAAATGAATTCAGGCTATGCAGATGGGTGAATTTAAAAATCGGAAGAATATATGAGAATTTCTTTTTCATGGTCTAGAATTATTTGGAAGGTTAAAATCGTTTAGGTAGCGATACTTTTTGTTTAGGCCAAATAAGAACCACCCTAATATATACATATATATATATACATGCATACCAGACTCGGACTAGAATGCATTCTGGTCGCGAGCCATTGACCGGGACCCGGGCCGCCGAGTTAACGCGGAAACAATGAGCGCAGTGTGGCTCGGGCTGGGTTGTAATTTCAACTGCAACGCAACGCGAAGACACTACTAAAGAGAGCGAGAGAGAGAGAGAGAGAGAGAGAGAGAGAGAGAGAGAGAGAGAGAGAGAGAGAGAGAGAGAGAGCGCGCGCTTGGAACCAGAAGGATCCGCCGCCGTGAGCCACGACGACGAAAGGACGAGACCGCCCGGTTGTAACGAACGCGTAAAATCCTCCGGACCGCGTACGAGGATTACAGCATACCGCACCGAGAAAATTCACGACCTTTCCACCCCCCACCTCCTCAATCTCCACTCTCCAACGCGCACTAAATCTCCCTCGTTCATTCTCTCTCTTTCTCTTTTTTTATTAAATTTTATTCTTCCGTTATTTTATTTCTTATTCGTTTTTGTGTTTTTTTTTTAAATAATAAAGTATCTCGTCGTACGGTTTCTCAACCGCGGTACACGAGAATTACACCGACTCGTAATCTCCATCCGGGGAATTTTCCCCGTAAAGTTGGATTATTTTATTCCAAGGAGAATAATAGCGAGACCAACGATTTTTACAACATTCATTATTTTTTTTTCCATGGTTTTATTAATCCTTATTTCTCGGCTTCCGTGTATTATATGCGGAATGTGTATTATCGTGATAGCCGGTTTACCGACGAATGCTTCGGGGAATTGTGGATTTTATATGTTTTGAAGAAAATTTGCTGAACTGTATTCGCGGTTATGGTTTTAGACGTGAATTATTTTGCTGCGTTTTACTGGTTTGAGATAATTCGTGTTTTAGCTCCTGCAAGTTAAAAAGAAATAAAAACATGTATATATAGGCTGTGTACAGACTATATTTATATAGTTTATATAGACAATTCGCCACGTACAATATTTATTCAGACTGCACATGGACTCTATAGAATTTATAAAAAATTCAAACATAAAATTTATACATAAATGATACGCAGTCTATATCATAGTTCATGTACAAACTTTATGGATCTGAAATTTATTTAGATTCTGACGCATTCTGTGTACAAGAAAGACAGAATTTTCCACAATAATTTACATGGAACAATTTATATTAAATTATTATATTTAAGAAACAATTTATGAATGAATTTTATATGGACTCTGTGTATGGTAATTCAGATATAAACTTTGTATTTGTATTTTCTACAGATTTTATACATTTTATAGATAGAATGTGCATGGCAATTATATAGTTTCTGTTTGAAATTTTCCATGCATGCAATATTCTATATGTATATATATAAAAACTGTACCATACAGACTGTATTAAATCCAAAGAAAATTTGAACATACAAATTTCATATCTAAATTATACAGAATCTATATATATATACAATTTATGTATAAATTGGTTTTATTATACTCTTGAAAATTATTTTTTTCAAAATATATAATTCAAGATAAATTGTTTAATATTAACGTTTATAAAGTTCATTAAATTTTTTTTTTTCACTTGAGGTCACGCCCTTTCTCTCTCTCTCTCGTTCTCTCCAACGATGACCCCACGTCGTGGACGAGACGCTGTTCGTTCGTCCATATAAAGGGCCCCGGAGAGATAGATCCCTATCCGGACGAACGGATTCTGTCCCACGTGGTTTATGCGTTAACGGACCCCGGGAGAGACTCGCGGGAACGCAAAAGTTTGTAACGGTTTTGTCGTACTGTCGGGTGGCAAACGGGAAGTTACACTTTGCGCGTCCGCTACGGACCAATCTGTACATGTATATGAGCGATTCCACGTGACTTCAGCCACTCAAAAAAAAATTTTTCCACAAATAATTTTAAAAAATTGAGCTATTTTTTTGCAATATATTCACCGAGTGCCGATTTTTTTAAAATTTTTTTGACGGTTTTATCGTTAATTAACGTTTTTTTGTATTTTTCCATTCAAATGGCTGTATCTTTGGCAGGGTTTGACGTATTTACATTTGTAAAAAACGAAAATGTGCGTCTTTTTAAGGCCTTCCAGAAAAAAAATACTTTAGATTCTATTGAGCAAGTTGCACGTCCGTTTCAGGGCAAAATATGCAAAAATATTTTTTTTCTCAAAAAATGCATTTTTAATTTTTTTTTTCAAAATTTCCCCAAATTCTGAATACGAAAAAAGAATTTTTGGTATTTTTTATATCGTGGGACCGGCAATCGGTAATGCGTAATTTTACCGATTTCATTAATAGATTTTTTTCAGTTTGATTTTTTTTTTTTTCATGTGCTCCAGTCACTTTACGCGAGTTCAGAAGCCTCCTTGAAAGAGAAATTAATGATAATCAATGCTCGTTGAATCGCGTAAAGCGAAAAAAATTAAACTGAAAAAAATCTATTAATAAAATCGGTAAAATTACGCATTACCGATTGCCGGTCCCACGATATAAAAAATACCAAAAATTCTTTTTTCGAATTCAGAATTTGGGGAAATTTTGAAAAAAAAAATTAAAAATGCATTTTTTGAGAAAAAAAATATTTTTGCATATTTTGCCCTGAAACGGACGTGCAACTTGCTCAATAGAATCTAAAGTATTTTTTTTCTGGAAGGCCTTAAAAAGACGCACATTTTCGTTTTTTACAAATGTAAATACGTCAAACCCTGCTAAAGATACAGCCATTTGAATGGAAAAATACAAAAAAACTTTAATTAACGATAAAACCGTCAAAAAAATTTTAAAAAAATCGGCACTCGGTGAATATATTGCAAAAAAATAGCTCAATTTTTTAAAATTATTTGTGGAAAAATTTTTTTTTGAGTGGCTGAAGTCACGTGGAATCGCTCATATATATCCATATGTATACATATATACAAGTGTGTGTATGAGTGTACACGTGAACCCCGATAGTGGATAGAAAATAGATGGATATGGAGTGCATGTAGAGTCGGCGAAGTGCGGTAGACCGTAACCGTACACCGTTTCGCGGGTTCGCGCTTTGGCCTCTGGCCATTCTGTTACTTCTCTTCGAATCTTCTCGGGTCGACGGTTTTTTTTTTCTTCTTTTTTATCTTTATGTTTTTTTTTCTCCACCTCAACTATGAGCAACGTAGTCGATTTTCCGTATCATTTTTTGAGAAAGGAGAGCGACGATGAAAAGTGTAGAAAGTTTTGTCGAGCGATATAGATAAATAGTTTCGAAGTTCACGCGGACGGGAATTTATTCTATTTTCGTTATGTGTGTATATATATATATATATATATTGGGACGTGTGGAAAAGAAGCAAGAAAAAGAAGCAACCAAATGTCCCACTGTACTATAGCTTCCTATATGAAAAATCGATACAATAATTTATAATCGTGGAAAAAAACAATTCAGGTAACACAAGCTAGACGAAAGAAACAAAAATACATCGATTGCCATCAGCAATGTTGCAACTGCATTGAAAAAAAAAATTAGAACAAAAAAAAACATAAGAACCAGATGCCCTCATCGGTCGAATTCTGTATCGTCCAATCACGCTCATAAAATCAATCCTCCCCAAAATTTTTCAAATTCGCAAAAAATGAATAAATAAATTGAATAAATAGATTTAAAAAATTCAAAAAATTCAAAAAATGACTATTGTCACCCAAAAAAAAAATAAACGTCTTATATTTTATTTTTGCTTCGACCATCCTGTTGAAAAAAAAAAATGTAATTGGATGATTTACGTTCGATGCAATCGAGACGGCTTTGCGAATTAAGCACTCGTCACGTTTTAGCTTTATCACGGTTAATACGGGGTCTTGACATTGTGAATCTGTGCTCGAGTATAAATTCACCACGAATGTATAATAAATTGTTGATCTCGAGTAACCACACGAGCCTACCATTATAGTATCATGTCCGAGGCCACCTTCACCCCCCCCCCTCCCCCTTCCTCGTTGCCCCTCGGCCAATCTTCTTCTCCCGTACCGAGACAGGTACAGAGACTTTAAGTGGTGTATCTTACACTCGATTGTTCATTCCTACCGGCGAACAGTCTGGCTATACGTGTACACACAATCGTCAGACCCGGTTGCTATTTATGACTCTCATTGTCCGCACACAACCACGACTACCAATTATCCATCATCCCCTACCTCCCCCCCCCCCTCCACCCTTCAACCCAGCTCATGGTTTCGTATCGAATAATCGTAATCGACACTGTTGAATGACGACCGATCTTCGAGCCTACTCTAGACTCGATGTACCATGAAACCAACTCTCATTACTCATTTCCATTCGACATAAGAATAACAAATCAATAATACAATTCTGTAAAAAAAAAAGAATTTTCAAGAATTATGAGATAATGTTTGAATTGTAATTGTTTTTTTTTTATCCCATCACAATTTTTTTTCTATTTCGACTTTTCATCTCTCTATCTCTCTCTCTTTCTCTGCAGAAATATATATATATATATATATATATATATATATATATATATATATGTATATATACCTATAATAATGAAATTGGTATATACATGAAATATAATTTAAATAGTAGATAATGGAAATAAATTATATACACTACCGTCGGATATTATCAGGACACTAGCGAGGGGTGCTCGCAGAAATAACTTCTGTCTTTGAACGTCGCTAACTTCGCGACAAATAAAGATAGAAACTTTTTTGAAGCACCGTTAGAAAGGTCATGAATATTTGAATCCATTGATATTTTTTAAATAATATTTCAATCATTGAGCACTGAAACAGCGTATAAAAAAGATTGAAAAAAAAATCGGATTTTTCCGAAATTTTCTATCTCGACTTCAAGTCATAGCCAAAGTTAGGAAAAAAATTTTAGAAGTTTGAAACTTTTTATGCATGATCTCTGAAACCTTACCTGCAAGTCGAGCCCAAGAAGTATGGAAAATCTTAGGGGGTTCCTGAGATATCATAAAAATTGTGCAGGCGTGCGTGAGTCAAGCGCAGCCCATCGATTGCACGATTCGACGGTCTCGCTCGCTTGTTTTCTCGGGGGAGCAGGACCGAAACGGATCTTGAGTGCAACGGGCGCTTGTACGGGGTATCCTTTCAGAAGCATATTTTTATATTTCAATATACCTCCATGCATTTTTTCAAATTTAGTATGAACTGCATCGATATAGAAGAAATAATTATTTCAATGCTTTAAAGAAATTGAACTGCTATAAATAATGCAAGCGCTACAATCATACAAGCGCCCGTTGTACTCACGATCTGTTTCGGTCCTGCTCCCCCGAGAAAACAAGCGAGCGAGACCGTCGAATCGTGCAATCGATGGCCTGCGCTTGACTCACGCACGCCTGCACAATTTTTATGATATCTCAGGAACCCCTTAAGATATTTCATACTTCTTGAGCTCGAATTGCAGGTAAGGTTTCAGAGATCACGCATAAAAAGTTTCAAACTTCTGAAAATTTTTTCCTAACTTTGGCTATGACTTGAAGTCGAGATAGAAAATTTCGGAAAAATCCGATTTTTTTTTCAATCTTTTTTATACGCTGTTTCAGTGCTCAATGATTGAAATATTATTTAAAAAATATCAATGGATTCAAATATTCATGACCTTTCTAACGGTGCTTCAAAAAAGTTTCTATCTTTATTTGTCGCGAAGTTAGCGACGTTCAAAGACAGAAGTTATTTCTGCGAGCACCCCTCGCTAGTGTCCTGATAATATCCGACGGTAGTGTATATATGAGGTGTTCCACCCCATTTCGAACGGTCAAAAAGTTTTGCATTCCCGAAAAAATTGAAATTTGGTCAAATTATTCAATTAGACGAAAAAAAGTAGTGTGAATTTTTTCAGATATTTTGGATCGCATTTTTTTGAGGTTTTCAACATTTCAAAATTTTCTAAATAACGTTATATATTGAAAGCATACGATTAAACAGAAAAATGTTTCAGACAAAAAAGTTGCAGTTTTCCATAAACTTTGTGAAAACATTTTTCTTGGAATTTTTCGAGTTCAAAAAATGACCATTTTCATCAAAAATATACGAAAATAATTTTTTTCGGTCGGTATGTCACCTTCGATTTATCTCAAAAAATTCCTGAAAATACTCTGAAATGTGTAAAATACACACGTATTTTTTTTGTCATGGCTCGATTAGTTGTTCCTAAGCTATGCTTTGGTTTATTAATAATATTTTAAAAAGTTTTTTTAGAAAAATCAATTATTATGGAAAATCATAATCTCCCGAATTGTTTTTCTCAAATTTACAGATGAGAGAACATTTACAATAATAATATTAATGTTTTTGACCTAATTGGATAATCGATAACGTAGATGGAACTCCATTGAACTCGTTCGAAAGCTACGCTCTATAATCACTCGTTCAAAAAATTCAATGATTAAGTGAATAATTTTCTGTCCTAACATCATATTTTTTTATTATTGTTGTGTAAATGAATCACAACGTAAGAACTGGGAAAAAGTGAAGCATAAACAGATCGTTGCGAGTTATTTATTTTTCCAGACTCGGTGAGTTACAAAGTCCGTGGCGAGCGAATATATTTTGCATTGGAGAATCTCATCCGGTCCTGGTATAATGCAAAGGTGTTTTTGGGTCTTCGGTACAGCTTTCACTCGCTTAAATCTCGATTCCATCTACGTTATCGATTATCTATGCTCCAATAAGCTCCAAAACATTAATATCATCATTGTAAATGTTCTTTCATCTGTAAATTTGAGAAAAACAATTCGGGAGATTATGATTTTCCATAATAATGGATTTTTCTAAAAAAACTTTAATAAATATTATTAATAAACCAAAGCATAGCTTAGGAACAACTAATCGAGCCATGACAAAAAAAATACGTGTGTATTTTACACATTTCAGAGTATTTTCAGGAATTTTTTGAGATAAATCGAAGGTGACATACCGACCGAAAAAAATTATTTTCGTATATTTTTGATGAAAATGGTCATTTTTTGAACTCGAAAAATTCCAAGAAAAATGTTTTCACAAAGTTTATGGAAAACTGCAACTTTTTTGTCTGAAACATTTTTCTGTTTAATCGTATGCTTTCAATATATAACGTTATTTAGAAAATTTTGAAATGTTGAAAAACTCAAAAAAATGCGATCCAAAAAATCTGAAAAAATTCACACTACTCTTTTTCGTCTAATTGAATAATTTGACCAAATTTCAATTTTTTCGGGAATGCAAAACTTTTTGACCGTTCGAAATGGGGTGGAACACCTCATATATATATATTTATATATGTATAATATTATATAAATTCATTTTCCACAATTACTATCATTATTACATATAGATATGCACATGAAAGGTTTTCAATTATCGTGAGATCTCACAATCAGCAGTTTCAATTCCTTATCCCTCTTTTCCTCTCTCTCTCTATTCCGCTCTTTCTCCGCACATACATAAGCGTATATATATAGATCAAATAGACGTGTTCTATTTCCGTCCGAGTTAACGATACTCTCGGCCTCGTCAATGGGGCTGTCCCGGTCGCAAGCACAGTGGTTTTAAGCCCACGATAAAGAGAGACAGATCGGTACACCAGCCTCACTCGCTCCCTCGAGTCTTTGGTTATCGTTCGAGGTTCCGCGATTAGTTTCCGGAATGGCCCAGCTGGCTTCTGTGTAAACCGTGAACACGGTTGGGATTTAACGTGCTCACGACGCGGGCGATGTGCCGGCTTCCGTGTTAGCGAAAAGCTTCGGGAACGCGTTAAGCTTGTCAAACCGTTGTGCCACATCTCGCTTCTCATCCTTCGGCTTCTCACTCTCTCTCTCTCTCTCTCTCTCTCTCTCTCTCTCTCTCTTTCTCGTGGCCTCGATACACAACCGAATCCGCAAGCTCGAAACGTTGTGCTTTACGTGTGCTTTCCGTCCTCTCGTTTGTCCAATTAGTCGTTGACAGACACGTCGGCCGAAACTTTGACGATTAATCGACCGAATCGAGGCCCCGGTTGAGTGTCTTCTGATGCACCGAGATATACAAACGCGTTGTACCAGAATCTGAGCTTTCGTGGAATGACCGAGACGGATGAAGAGAGAGCGAGAGAAAGAGAAATAGAGAGGGATGGCACAGCTCGCGTTAATTTTCGTGTTCGTGTACGTGAGACATTTGTATCACGTTCTCGTGTTCTCATCTTTGTCCCCATTGCCCGCAGGCAGAGCTTTCATCACCAAGCTTGCGACGTGTGACAACCTCTGACACGCATTGCACAGGACACACACGTACGTGCATTTATATACGTAGGATCGCACATGCATATGGAGCTTGCGATGCAAGCTCTCGAAAGCTCTCGGTAAACGGAGAATCACAATTGAAATAAGTCCTATTACACGATTAACAAATTGTCTCGAGCGAATTGAGCTTAATTCGAGTTCCACGTATATATATATATATGTATGGGGAAATAATGGTCGTCAACTTTTACTTCAGTTTGGGGCAAAATCCAAAAACATTCCGAAATTCTTACACCTCCCCCCCGCCCCTTAAAAATTCTCATGAATTTCTTAAAAATTCCTCAAAAATTCTAAGAAAAAAATTAAGATACTCGTGCAAACATTAATCTTCGTTACAACATTTTTCACCGTAAACCTTGATTCCTTTATCAAATTTATAAAAAAAAAAAATGAACACGATAATTTGTAAAATTGATGAATAATAATTATCAGGGGACGAAAGAAAAAAAAACTATTCTCGTAAAATGTCAAAGTACGCGTGTAAACGTTGTCGTCGTTATAAAGTTTTTCGATGCAAAGTTTTATGAAAAAAAAAAAAATAATAATAATAATAATAGTGATAATAATAATTGAGTCTCGTTTACGAGTTTGCGAATAAATAATTAATTGTAGGGTGCGGGGGGGAGGGGGTGAATTTGAGCGTGTCATTTATGGTGAGACAGGAGCTCGTTAAAAGTCTGACGGTGCCGATAATGGAAGGCTGTTTGTTACTGAGCTCGATAAAATGGGAGAAGGCACGAGCACGAAACTCGATATAGACGCGTGAAAAAACGTCGATGACGACGATGACGACGACGATCGGCTGGACCGGATCGATCGGTTTGGCTAATTGAACCGTTATAACGATTAGGCGAATAAATTTTGTCGACACTGACACTGCTGTGCACTAATACAAACGCTGATGGAGCTTCGAGTTTGCAAGACACACACACACACACACAGACTTATCTATAGCTCAACGGCTAGGTGACGAAGGCACAAACCCGTAGTAAAGATTGTGCGATGAAGGGGGGGAGGGGAGGAGGGGGGCGTTTTCGCGTCTAGCCAATTAGAACATCGGCGAGATCGAGTGTTAATTGCCAGCGAGAAGCTTTCCGGCAGGCGAGCTAATATCCGTTGTCTCGCGCATGCGCATACACACACACACACACAAACACACACACACACCGACACACGTGAACACGTATTGCAAACCCACTTCGTTCGATAATCGATTTCCCGTGATAATTAACACTTTGTTATATGTTAATATTTACAAATATTTATTAATCGTCATTGTTATTATAAATTTGATGGATGATTAAAATATGTATCAACGAATATGTTCGATGTTATTCTATTATTGTCAATGTGATAATGCATTTGAATATATTTAGGAATATATTTGTTGTTATTTGTTATTATGATGAATCAAATCGAATGAATTGAGTATAATCGAATATAATTATGATTAGAATGATTATTTTTGTTACGAGAAATTTGAAATATCAGCGGGTGGAATTGACTGAGTATTTAGTAGTAAAAAAAAGAAAAATTGATTGCAATTATCGTTGAAATTGATTTGAACGCGATGGAAAATTTTGTGATTACAGATGGAACGATTAACCCGTTGGACTTGTCTGATGATTTTGGTTGTGTCGTTGACGCAATTACAAATTTCCGAAAGCTGCTCGTGCACTCCGAGTCATCCACAAGAATCTTTTCGTCGATCGGAATACGGTAATTAATTATTATTATTATTATTTTTAATTCATAATTATAATTTTTATAATTCATAATTTTTAATTCATAATATTCAAAATTTGGCATTTTGTCGTCTTGAGCATGAATCGGGAAAGCATCATGATAATAATACAGAAGGAAATCATTGACGTGGTCCAATGAAAGGTCTTGCAACAGCTAGAAATGTATTATTATTATTATATTTTTTTAATGTTTACGTCAGAATTTTTTTTTTTACTCTGCACTTCCAACTGAATGGATTAATTTTTTAAGTACGACACTCATTGTCAGTGACGGTACTTCGATGGTCTCACCTCCCCTCCCCCTCCTCCGTTCTTTCCGCCCCTGTGCCACCCAAGTCCCCAAATCTTCGAATATCGATTTTACCGAGGGACACGCATTCGACATTGTTGCTCAACGTCGGTTCATCGGACTACGATCATACCCACACCACGTCAAATTCTCGTCCCGGCTGCACGACGAAGCTATTGGAAAATCAATTCCGCTCCAAATGCTAACCGTGCTGCCGTGAAATTCAATAGAATGTAATCGATAACGGGATTGGAATTATTCAGCTGAATAAACCTGCCACGAAAATTACTACGCCACGGAATTTAATCCATGACAAAAAAAAATTTCAATAAAAAACAAACGACGAAAATCATTGAAAATTCATTATTTTTGGAACGATTGATTTTAACGTTGGAATAACTAAATTTGAAGACACGAGAGACAAAAATTATTTAATCAACGAAAATTGTACTTTTTTCATGATAAAACTCAATGAAACAATAATATTTCATAATATTCTCAAAACAAATAATTGATTTTACGTTTCAATAATTAAATTTAAATCTAAAAAATTTGAGTCACAGAAAAAAAATTGATTCAATGAAAAAAAAATTGTATGTTTCGCTGATAAATAAAACAAATTGTAATATTTTTATAACAATCTCGAAAGTGTAATAATGGATTTTGCGTTGAAATACATTAAATTTGAAACTAAGAAATCGAAGTCACAAAAATTGATTCAATGAAATTGAAAAATTGTAAATTTCGCTGATAAGTAAATCGAATGATATTATTTTAATAATAATCTCGAGAATAAAAAAAAATTAATTTTGTTTCGAAAGAATAAAAATTTCAAGGTAAAAATTAAAAGCACTAAATAATGCATCCAATCGAAGAAAATTGTAAACTTTGCGGGTAAGTGAATTAAATAGTAAGAGAATGATAATTATCATGAGCTCGGATTTGCGTAGACTGGTGTGCTTTCGAGAAGCACCAAAAGTTCGCACGACTTTGTTCAAGTGGAGTCGGTAGTACATACATATATAGATATAAATTTATATACATATACCACCGACCCTACTTGAATGTATATCTATATATATAATATTCCACTCACGTCGAGTGCAGAGAAAGCTTGCGCGGGTTCGTTCCATCCGCCATCGACTGGAGGATTAGCCACGTCGTTCTCGGGAGTTACCTTCCGAACGATCAAAGCGACTTGGAGAAATCATTTCCAGAATTCCACTATCGGCAGAACTCTCTCTCTCTCTCTCTCACGCCTTATGAAAAGCAATAATATACGGGCGAGACGAGAGTCGAGACCGAGATATCTGTACAGAATGAATCGAGGGTGTGGAACGGACGGATTATCCACGAGCTTTCCCGCTTTTCGTCTTCCCTTTCCCCAGTCGAACATATCCGATGCACTTCTTCACCGGCTCGAACGACGAATTTCACGATTATACAGGGTGTTCCAATTTTTTTTTCCTCCCAAACTTTGCCACCGTATTTACTACACGCAAAAGTAAGAAAGAAAAAAAAATGTGACTCAAACATACGCTCTTGAACGTTTTATCAAGAAGTTATAACTGATCATCAGGGATGGGCGTTAATTCAATGAAAATGTATTTGAAATACTTTTCAAAATGAATAACGATGATTAATTATCATGCATCAATCAATATTTTCACATTTCCGTAATAATTGGCGACCAATTTACGTAAAATTATTTTTTTACAATCAATATAAATATTTAATGAATCCGGTAATATTAATTATTATTTATTTCGAAAAGTATTTGAAATACATTTTCATTGAATGAATGCCCAACCCTGCTGATAATACAAAATGGTAATGAACTGGCATTTAGTCGACACTCATTTTGTGCTATTAGTTATAACTCCTTGATAAAACATTTGAGAGCATGTGGGCGTGTACATTTTTTTTTCTTACTTTTGCGTGCAGAATACGGTAGCAAAGTTTGGCCGAAAAAAACTGGGATACGCTGTATATATATATATATATATATATATATATATATATATATATATATATATAGGATGTGTGTGGTAGCTAGATAGATGGATAGAGAGAGTGAGAGAGAGAGAGATATGTGCATTAAAAATATACACATAAAAGGGTGGTCCTTAAAAGTTAAGAATCTTTAACTTCCGCCTGTAAAAAGTTTCCTTTTGGTAAAACAAAACGACGAGAATTTTATCTTCGTGAAGGAAAATGATGGAAACAGAAGCCAAATCAATGAAAATACATTTTTTTAAATGAAATTGAAGTTTTTTTTCTTAATATCTTATAAAATATGTAGATTTAAAAAAAACCCATGAGAATAATTTTATAGGTTAAATTAAATTGTCTATAAGAAAGGTTCCCACCATTTTCATCGTGTTCAAGGATATAAACGAAGCGCAAAAAAAAAAACAACAATGAGTAGAAAAAGTCTTACGAGCAGCGTTCGTAAGATCCGCTGCTCTTTCGTCTCCATTTCCCCGACAAATTGCAACTCGTATACACTTCAATGAGAGCCTAAGATTGAAGACAGCGTGTAAAGGAGAGTCGGTTATTTTTTTTCTTCTTCTTCTTTTTCTTCTCCTTTTTCGTTTCTTTTTTATTCGTCTTTCGGGGGTAATTTTTTTTTTTTTAATAATGCCGCAAGTGGAGAGGCGTGTGTACGACGAGATTTAATGCCGGGTCGCCTCGAGGACCGGAAGAGATTTGTCGCGAAAGAATTCGCGAGAGCTCGTGGAATTTATTTATTTCTTTATTATTATTTTTTATTTTTTGTTGTGGAAAATTCGCGAGGAGACGAAACGTGAGCGTTGGGCTGAGCCGCCTTGTAGGACCACTTCAACGCGGGGCTGTTCACCCGGACTTTCTTCTCCGCTGCCCCCCCCCCCTCCCCTCCTCCTCGCCACCCACGTCACGTCGTATATCTCAAATTGCTTTGCATAATACACGAATTCGGCAAATATTGCACGACCCCCCTCGACAGCACACGTAGCCGAATCCCGAGCAATTTCAGCACGCCGAATAACGTTTCATCATCGCAATATAGATCACAAAATGTATATGAAAAAAATTTGCAACACGAGCTGAAATCATCTGAGATGAAAAAAATTCACCGAAATTCAGACGAAAAAGTAAAAAAAAAAACTAAAAAATACAATACAATTTAGTGTATTTATTATTTTTGTTATCATTATTGGGCGATTATTGTTATTTCGATTATGATTGTGAGTCAATCGTTATTATTGTTTTTATCATCATCGGTTAATTATTATTATTTTTTTGAATCATTATTAATTAGCAAATTATTATTTTCGAATAACAATCACGTAATCGCGAGCAAAAATGTATGAAACTTTGTAGCCTTGTGAAAATAAATAAATCACCATTCCACAATTGTGACAATCGAAATTTTCAATTGTCGAAAATGTGATGACAATTTTTTTTTTCTTAAAAATCATTTTCATACAATCATCGCCATCGATGATCTTCAATACGAATTGGCCGAAAAAAAAATTGAATATAAAAAAATTTTGATTAAAATTTTTTTTTTAAATAACGTAAATTGAAACAATGACGACAAAAGCTTGGGGATGTTCGATCGAATTTTCTGCGACCAATGAGAAACCATCGGCAGGAACGAGTTCATCGATTAATTGGAGATGTACGCATCGTATAAATGTTACCGTCACACAAATACGAACCGACAAGTATACCTACAACGATACAAAGAGAGTCGTTGATGATGTTTGTAGATACGTCACAGAGTACTCGATGCCACACATACACACACAGAGACACACACGACTGTACAAATAACGATTTCATCACACACACACACACACAAACGCACACAGATTATTTTATCGGCACGTGACCTGATTGATGTCAACTCGATTCGAAGTATTCAACACCGATACACGTTCGACAGACGGACAAACGAATTATAATTACGTGAACGTTGAGTGACGTTTTTGTAATCGATATTTTAATGAGCCACTCGATAATCACGTAAACCCATCGACGATGTTGCACAATCAGCGACAACGTTTTCGAGAGGACATTCGTCGATCAGTTTTTTTTTTTTTTTTTTTTTTTTTCATTTTTTTTTCTAATTAAGAAAATATCGATCAAACCTTCGTAACGCTGTTCGCGTATATACATATATATATATATATATATATATATACATACATACAGATATACAGATCGTATTAAGTTGTGACGATAATCGAAAATTCAATACACATTGATATTTATTTTTTCTTTTTTTTTTCAGTCGCTCTGTTCAGACTCAAAGGAAGTATGACAGTGAACGAGACCGAAACGGCGTACAAAGTCGTCGTTCATCGAATCTTCAAAGTGAGTGAAAAATTTTATCATATTCATTTATTCATCTTCTATAATTTTTAATAGTAAAATTAAATAATTTTAATAATAAAGCCATTTTTTTTAAACAAAGCTATAACAAGAATTAAATTCAATACGAATTCCTTGTTTCTATCGAATTTCCACAATAGATACTTTCGAATCGTGGCTTTCGACGAACAATAATAATAAACATGTAAACGACACGATAAATAAAAATAAATAAATAAATAAATAAATAAATGATTCAAATGAAAATTTCATACGAATCTCTTGTGTCATATAAATTTCCATAATCCATTCGAGTGGTGACCCTCGGCGATCGCATAATCTCGAAACCGCAACCTTATTATTCCGACAAACGTATCTCTCACATCAGTCGCCGGGTCCCTCGCGAATTTCATAACCGTGAAAAACGACGCGTGCGTTCGGGCCAGGACGATGCGCGAGAGTCATGCGACAAGATGTCGGCCGCGTTGGAGTCGCCGCCAACCGGTAAAAAATATTACAGAAACGTTTTTCGAGTGTTCACCGACGTGTACATCGCAGCGGTGCGATATAACTTATTTCTTTGGGGAGTACCTAAAGTCGAGGTACATTTTTTTTCTTATGCTCTTTCCTTTTTTTTTGCTTGGCCAGAGCCAAATGCCGATCGTGAAAGTTGCTTCGTCGCAGCCGGTGCTTCGAGGAGCAAATAATCGCAGTACCGCGTCCTCTTCACTGCCGCCGTCTGAATGCCACATACACACACACACACACAGACACACACGCACATACACACAAATTCATATTGACATACCTATATGAACGTTTGCCGTACAGGCAAAATTATATGTACATACCTAAATGAATGAGAAACTCACGGTGGTACAGGATATGCCCACCTTCGAAGATAATTTAATTTATCACCGGTTCCTCCGGTACCGATAGCTACAGTACATTTCGCGCAAGTGGGTACACATTTAGGTGTGTATTAAAAAAATCGCAAATTTGTTTTTCAATTCTCTCATGGCGACTCTTGTGTGTCAAGGGAATACTATCGGGAGACATCTGTGAAAATTTCATCCCAATCGGACTGTATTCAGAGGTTCCGCTTTCGCCAATTCGATTTTGCCTTTGATCAATACCGCAATCCATAATTATTTTTTTTTTGCAATTCATTTTCACGATAAATGAAAACTCAGGGTGATGGAAAGTAGGTGCGATGCAGAGTTTTGAGGTCACTCGAAAATGGAGATATTTTTTGCTTTACAATGAACAAAGAAGTTGACAATTTTTTTTTGTCAGTTTTCAATGATTTTTGTTAAAAACTTTTTGTGACAAATTGTAACACAAAAAATATTCCCATTTCGAGTGATCTTGATAGTGTGTATTGCACTTGCTTTCCATCCCCGGTATTCTTCGTTCACTGTGAAAAAAAATTACTGCTGAAAAAAAAAAAAAATCCTTCTTAAACTCAATTTTTTTTCGACCTAAAAAAATTGTGCATTCGACTGGTCTGATCGTAGTCCATTTATTTATTTATTTATTTACTTATTTAGGGACTGAGCAGTAGTGAATTATTATTCGGGACACTGGCAGCTAGTCATTGAAATCGTAATTTTACTGGAAAGCCAGTCAATTCGTGACATAAATGTTTCGACACTTTTTTTTCGCAATTTTACTTATCGATAACGTTTTTTTTTTTGTTTTTCTTTAATTTTCAATTTTTCTTCAGGCGACACCCGAGGCCCGAAAAGTTTTGGAACGTAAACCCGCGTGGGTGTGGACGGCATCGATGGACAGTATATGCGGAAATTCCGGTCTGACGTCCGGTAAAACGTGGCTCATAGGCGGTCAGTTGGAAGGTAACAAGCTTCACACGTCACTCTGCGACTTGTCGATTCTATGGTCGGATGTTAATTTTCGTCAGCGCAACGGTTTTCGAAATCTTTATCAACGCGGCAAAAGTTGCGAGGTAAGTTGATTAACAAGTTCAACCTTTATGCATGAATATTTTATCGATGTTGGAAAAATGAAAATTATTTTCCTCGATCGAAAATTAAATTCCAATATCATCTCATCTGAATAATAATGATGAATTGTAATAATAAAAGTTATTATTATTACTATTATTATTATTTAACGAGATTTTTTGTCGTGCCTCATGACCTTTAAACTAAATAATAATAATAACAACAATAATTACCTTCAGTATTTTTATTATTATTATTTATATTATCATCACTGAACGATATTTTTCGTGCTGCAATATTCATGACAGTGACCTCGTGACCTTTGAACTAGATAATGACAATAACAATAATAATTTTTTTTATTATTATTATCAGTAATAATAGCTGTGAATATTCCATCACTATTCATAACAAAAAAAACTAAAAACGACAACGTTTTGGAATATTTACAGGAACAATAATCATTTTAATTATTAAAAAAATTGTTGTTATCATTATTTAACAAGATTTTTCGTGCTACAATATTAATGGCAGTGACTTGGTGACCTTTGTTAACTTTCAACCGACACGACTCGAAAACCGACATCGGCGGTTCGTTAAATCGTCATGTCCTGTCCATGACCCACCTACCTACTTCCTTGGGTAAGGTCGCAGGAGCAGCAACTCGTTTTATCACGGACAATTCAAACATCGCAAACGCCTCCCCCCACTTCTTGCCCCAATGCGATTTCGCATTCGAACGACTCAACGACTTCGCCATTTTTTTCAGGTAACTTATACGGAATGGGCGAACAAGGGCGCGGCCTTCGAGTCCTCGAACGGAACGAGTTGTCTGTGGGAAAGCTGGCCCGGGCCCACCGAGTGTCAGGAACGTTTCGGCATCTGCAGATACAACAATGACACGTGTTCTTGGGCACCCTCGAGGGTTTACAATCAATGCATAAAGGAATATCAACGTCGTCGGGTGCAGCAGTTGAATTCGGAACCCTGAATCCAATAACGCTTCGGCGAAAACGCCTCGCGCGGTGTTTTGCGCATGCGCGTGGACCCCACGGCGCCATTTTGCGACGCCCGAAGTCTCACGCTTTACACGAACTCGATCCGATATTCACAACTTATCGCAAAACAATTTGATTGAATCTCATTGATCGCAAAATTCGAAATAATCGTGATACAAATTCATAAATGCAAATTGCAAAAATTTGAAAAATTGAAAAATAAATAAAATGGATCGACGACAGCGACTCGAACTTTAGGGGGGGGGGGGACCAACAAATTTTGTGTCGATCGTGTAACACGTCGAGCGTGACCGTTTTTATCGTGGCGTCCATTTTTTTCACGCTTGACTTTTGATATATTTTTTTGTTTTTTTTTACGCGACCGTTCGAATTATAGAAATTCGATAGCTTTGAGTGGTGTTTGCGGGAGTCATTGGATGGCGCATCGCCCGGCGTCGTCACCGCAGGCGCTGGCTATTGGCTCGGCTCACCCCCCACTCTCGCCCCACACTCTCGCTCGCCGAATAGCGACGTAATCCTTCGCTTCTTTCGACCTATCGCGCGTCTCGTCCCACTCCCGCGACTATCGCCGTGAAAATTGCTTCCTCCGTTTCCTCGTCTTCTTATCCTCCCCAACCCCCGCGTCTCCCACCCCACCGCCTCATACATATTTATACGTCTGTATTTATCGTTCTATTTTTCACGCGTCGACACGAGTTTCCGTATTTCACCTTCGATCGCGCAAACAACACGAATGAGAAATAACATTTCGAGCGACGGGTTACATCCAAACCGGATGTTATCGCGCGAAACAAATTTAGGAATTCATTATTTTTATTATTATCATTATTATTATTATTATTATTATTATTATTATTATTATTATTATTATTATTATTATTATTATTATTATTATTATTATTATTTTTCCCTGAGGCTAGTATTCGCAAATTTGTCGATCGTTCGATAAATATTGCATATTTCGCATTGTAAATAGTCCAAGTCTGTTTTTTTTTTACGTTTTTTTCTTCTTTTGTTATGTATATTGCGCATACTTAAATTATTCATTCGTATGTATGAGGGTTCGTGGCCGTCGTGAAGTTGTGCTCTCATTGCGTGCACCGACGGCGGTCGAATGTAATTGTTTAATATTATATAATATTATGTAAAACAATATTATTTAACTGCGTGAAAAATGGGATACGTTGCTAATTGTCAATCAGTTTTTTTTTCAACTTTGATGCGCAACTGTGAGATGTCTATTATTATTATTATTATTATTATTGTTATTTTATATACGTCAAGAGCCTGAATTGGGATCGTGTCTACAAAAACTTAGAATGCAACATTGGCTTCGAAATATTAATATATCCATATTCGAGCCATTTGAGGCTTGTAGATGTTTTATACTGTGAGCACCAAGCGTCCTCTCTCTCTCGCTCTCTCTCTCTCTCTCTCTCTCTCTCTCTCTCTCTCTCTCTCTCTCTCTCTCTCTCTCTCTCTCTCTCTCTCTCTCTCTCTCTCTCTCTCTCTCTCTCTCCCTCTTTATCTATCTCTGCCTCTGTGATTTGATCAGTTGATTACGAGGAAGTCTGCAAGTCTGCACGATTTCTCGGTCGCAATGGATTCGATGGAGATTGCGAGAGGGTCACAATGTGGCATCAGTTTATATATATATTCGTGTGTGTATATGTTGGTTATTCGATATCCGGTGCAATCGTGATTGTACTCGAAATACCCGCGGGGCTACCGGAAAACGTGCATTCGCTACCCTCACCCCCTTCCCTCCCTCCCCCTTCCATTCCCCACTCGCCCCTCAGGCCCTTGACTCTTCATAAACAAATGGAAACTTTATAAATTTTATATACACACGCACACACATGTAAACGCGTAGAAGCTTTGTATTATAATTTAATCTAAATTATTTATGTCAGCGTATTGATATCGCCACAAGCGTGACACCGTAATTATTATTATTATTATTTTTTTTTTTTATTTGTTTTTTTTTTTCATGAATCAACGGGGTATAACGGGCAAAAAAAATGTAAATGTTGAGGTTAGAGCTTGGTTAAATGTTTGTGGTATTTGTTGTTGAATTAAAAAATATATATATATATATTGTGGCACGTGAAGATGTTCCAATGTCTGTAGTTTATAACTGTGATTCGCTTGTGTTACGTATTCCTACGATGTATATCAATGGAAAAACAATAAACAGTCTGGATGAAACAGATTTCGGAGTTGGCGCTCCGCCGCTAGATGGCTGAGGATCGTGGACATTCTCGCGAGTGGTTGGGTCGGGCCTAAGCGTTAATTAGCAGTGCCGAGTGGATAGCGAGCTCGGCTGCCTACTCCGAAGAATCACTGTGGCGATATGCGATGTTCGTCGCGCGGCCGCTAGATGGCCGGGAGCTGTGAGGCGTCTCGCGAGCCATTGGCTCGGCCCTATACATTAAATAGCATGGCCGAGCGGACAAACAACTCGGTTGCCTATTTGTTGGGATTCTTCGGGGCGATATCTTTTATTTAATTTCATGTTGACTCATTTGCCATCCTGGGAGAGCTGTTTGCAAGCCTCGCTGTCATTTCTAAGACACGAAAGTATGTAAATTCTGGGTACTTACCATTTCGCGGTGATTGGGGTAGAACGTCTGATCTATCAGAGGAAAACTGTCCTTTCCCAGGCGTCGCTGGAGTCCCAACAAGTGTGCGAACACCCAAGGTTTGTCCTGCAAAACAGAAAATTCACGAATTCAGGTTAGTCAACCGCGGCTTTGATGGAATGAAAAAAAAAAGTTTTATGAAGAAGAAAAATGTAATAGGTGGACAATTGAGCTCACCTGAAAGTTATATATAGCCGAAAGATTGTTTACACTGGGAACGCTTCCGTACATCAGACCAAGCAACAGATTCTTGTAATTCTCACCGGCGTCTCGTAGATTCTGACGAACCAGTGCGAAATCCGGTTTGAATGATCTTATCATCGACGAACAAACAAGCAACAACAGAAAAAATAAATAATTTTTTTAGGAACGTTTTTCATTCGAATTACGAATTAAAAAATATTATTTTATCGCAATATTTTGATTTACGACGAAGAAAATAAAAAACACAGAGCCAAAATGTGTCGAATGATTTTCTTTACTGACACGCAAAGTGGACAGTCCAACGTAATCGTTAACAGGTGAGTAACCATAAAAAACTGACAATCTTTCAAACACGTTCCATCATTAAAATTTCGAATAAGAAAAGAATTATTTTTCTGCAATATTTTGATTTACGACGAAGAAAAAATAAAACTCGCAGCCAAAGTGTGTCGAATGATTTTTCAGTGGTACGCAAAATGAACATTCGAAAGCAATCGTTAACGGATCAACAACCATTGTCAAACAACAATAAAAAACTGACCATTTTTCAAATACATTGTTCATTAAAATTTCAAATGAAAAATAATTATTTTTCAGCAATATTCTGATTTACGATGATAACAAAAATTAAAAAAAAAATGAAACACAAAGCCAAGTTACCGAATGGTTTTTCGCGAAGTGTACGAGATGCATGATCCCGAAGTAACGATTGAGAGTATGTACGTATAGTGGACGGGGAGCCATTACGTTCGTTTATATTCACGCTGAGACGACTTAACAACGAAAACCATAAATTTTGCGACCGACCACGGTTTTATAGAGTCCGTAACTTAATTACCGCGTGGGTGGCTCGTCGTCGTTACCGTATCGGCCGTGGCTCTCTAGTTCTGGTCTTGGACTTTGTGGGAACGAACCACAATCCAGTCTCTCTTCCATTCGTGTTTGTGTTTGTGTTTGTGTGTTTGTGTGTCAGTTTGCGTGAACTGTCTTGTGTGAACATGTGATTTGAGGTGAGAGCTTTGTCGAGAACGACGATGAGTTATCGTCAGCGTGGTTCGCATCTTTTACCGACGTTTGAAAAGCGTTATTCAAACCGGAAGTGGATATCTCTGGGTCTGTCGGTCGAGGTTTGCGGGCTCTACCATCCGGCAATTTGTTGTTGACCCGTTGACCCCCTTGATTGTTACGAAAAATTCGCTAATTCGCGACTACCAAAAAAAAAGATCAACTGGACAACAGTTGACGTATTTTCATTTTTTAAGTTACGCCTATTTGCAGTTCCGTTCTTTCTTTGAAAAAAAAAATGTCTTGCAAATTGAAAATGTCATAAAATATCCGCCTAGCCAAATAATGCAAAAAAAAAAAACAAATCAGCTGGACATCAATCGACGTATTTTGATTTTTTAAGTTACGCCTATTTGCAGTTAAGGTTCTTTTTCCGAAAAATTGATCTTGACAATTTAAATGTCATAAAACGTCCCGCTAGCCAAATAATACGAAAAAAAACAAACAATTGGACATGTGCTGACGTATTTTCACTTGTTAAGTTACGCCTATATGCAGTTAACCTTCTTCCTTTAAAAAAATTACCACGAAAGTTGGAATGTCATAAAATAATTTTAAAAAAAACATCATCTGGATATCAGTCGAAGTATTTTAATTTTTTAAGTTACATATATTTGCAGCAAACCTTCTTTCTTCCAAAAGTTGATCTCGACAATTTAAATGTCACGAAATATCCCACGAGTCAAATAATGCAGAAAAAAATATAATAATAATAATAACAATAATAAAAATAATGTCTTGAGTTATCGCGATGCAAATGAAACGTCTGAACGTTTAACGACGAGCCACATAATCACGAATCGCGAAATGATTGAACCTAATAACGGGTTTCGCTTTTCCGAGGTCACTCGTGATGTGTCCGACTCGCGAGTCCGCACACAACCTGGAAGGATCTTTCTTGTAGGCTGGACGTCCCGCAGGTTTCCATCGTCACGACACAGGCGCAATTGATTTACGGGAGTCGAGATCGGGAAACGAGAAAAAAAAATTGTTTTCGCTCGCGTCGGGGGTCTTACCTGATGACCTTGGTCCCGTTGCGGAAGACAGCCATGGACACGATGGCACCGGCCTCGCTGGCCGTGAGCGACAACTCGCGAAACTCCGCCTGCTCGACCCGGATCTCATAGTCCCCGTGTATCCTTCTGCCCCGGAAGTACTTGCTCCAATCGGTGTTCTGATCGTCGATGACCAACAGAACGAAGCAACGGTCCTTGTTGTAGGACGAGCCACGAGTCGTTCCGGCCACTGCAGCACCGAGAATCGACGCACCCTGACGAAATACAAAAAAAAAACGAAAAAAAAATCAATTCAAATGGATTTTACCAATTTGAGCTTTTTCCTTTGTCATTTTTACCCCGTTATGACATTTTTCAACCATAATCACCGACAAACTGCAAGTTGCTTCCTCAATTAGCAATTAAGGAAACGTGCAATATGCTTCCTTAAAATCGTAGATAGTGAACGAAGATTTTTCTCCGACGAAGGTTTTTTTTTCTTTCAATTTTTGATTTGACCTTTGGCTTCCTCACGAAGGAAATTTCGTTTACTATCTACGATTCGGAGCAAGATGATTATTTCGACTCTCAGCTTGCAGAATTTTCTGTAATAATCGACGCAGCTACTTGAATACGACAGAATTATGAAATTGAAAAAAAAAAAAAAAAAAATTCTCGCGTTTATATTTTGAATTTTTCGATAAATCGACTCAATCGTACTAACTAACGTTATCTAAATCAATGATAACGTTATCTAACGTTATCTAAATCTAAAATCAATCGGATTCCAATTTCGTGAAGTTCGGACAAACAGATCAAATTTTATAGCCAATCCCAAGTTTTTTAAAAATCATCTCGTTCTGATCATGGAATAAAAAAAATGATTAATTGAATAAACATTTTTAATCGAACAGTATTCGAATTTTTTTTTTAATGTTTGAAAAACATTATAAATTAATTTTGTGGGAGATAATGTTGAGATGTAACGTAGTGACAAGGTGAGTATTTCAAGTACTTCGAAGGTAGGTAATTGTAAATTGCAAGTACGTATTACACAGCTGCGGACAAGGCAGATTGCGAAACATTTCGGTTACGACGAACCCATAATCCAAGTATCTTTGATCTATATATAATTGAACTATCGCAATAACCGTTGTCTACGTGTGTGTGTGTGTGTGTGTGTGTGTGTGTGTGTTCGTGTGCGTGTCACTTGTACATGTATCGATAAGCGATCGAGTTTGGTCTAAGCCGGCTCTCGTGTCGGTTTCGGATATACGTAACGGTAATGATAACACACTATTCCGAGGTGCATCGAAGCGATAGACCGACGACGATGTGTGTGGCTTAACACCAGCGTTGAGTGGTGCATCGAGGTTGAGGGGAGGGAGGGGGGGGGGGGTGGTGCCGTCGTTGCAGTTTGCTACGCGATACCTTCGGAAATTGTTAATAAGGAATTACATCGAGTTGTTTACGGGAAAATTATCTGATTTTCATGATGTTTTTTTTTTAACCATGTTGACATGATTTTATTCGAATACACTCTACAGTAGCAATTACAACATATATTGAGATACTTATATGAATTTCTTGAGCGAAAAAATTCATAGAAGTACTCTCATGAAAAATGCATATAAGTACCTGCCTCAATATATGTTGTAATTAACGCTGATAATCGATTTGAGATATTAATAATGATTACATTTGCCAGAACTTGAGAGAGTGTGATTTATTGTTGAAATTATAAACCAGACATAACTTTGTCCGAGATTATTTATTCGATAGTTTGAATTCTGGATTTTCATCGAATCTAAATGCAGTTTCGAATTATTGTTATTATTATTATTATTATTATTATTATTATCATTTTCATTGAGGACGATTTTGTTGGAACAGAATTTTTCCATCACATCGCGTTGTGGACGAGTCAAACAATAATTCGAATTAATTTAGGACAAGAAAAGAAAAAATTTCCATAGCAGTTTCATTGATTGAAATGATTTTTCTTTTTTTTTTTTCAAATTCATGTTCGTATGAGAAAAAAGTTCCCAATACAAAAAGGTTAGTATTAAAAAATTAATATTTTCAATGAGGGCAGACTGCCTCGATCAAATATTATTTCGTTCAATTATTATAATTGCTGACACAATTAAAGATAAAAATTAATTTAAAAATCTCAATTATTTGATCAAATCGAAAAAAAAATTCGAGACTCATTGGATTCAGCGATTACCAAATGCAATTTATCACCAGTTTCGGTTGAGCCAATAAAATTTTCCGACTCGCCCACGTGCCTGATTTTCAACTCCTTGCAAAACAAAACCCTCCCAAAACGATTTTCTCTCACATTTGTTTTTTTTTTGTCGTTCACTTTTTTTCGCCCACGTTTATTTTCGTTCCAAATCGTTTCGAAATTCACGGCACCCGGCTCGGAGTTGAACGCGTGCAACGTGCATTTTCAACGAGCCGCACGCTCTACCCGGCAACGTGTGGCAAACAGAAAACAAAAAAAAGACACAAAACCGAAAAAAAAAAATCACTAAAACGGACCGAGGCAAATTGGCACGCTGCCGTGCCGCGGAACGCTGGTCCTGCACTAATTTGCATAAAAGCCCAATTAGTTTATGAGACTTTTTGCAGTGAGCAACGTTGTTGTTTTTTTTTTTTTTTTTGTACGTAGTCGTGGGACCCATAACCGTAACGCTTAACCGGGGCTCGCGAAACTCCTCCCTCACCCCTCAACCCTTTCGCCACATGCAGCGGTACTGCACCAATGTTGCTCGTCGCACCTCAAACCGATAAGACAACGAAATTTTCCAATCTCGATTATCTTCAAACGTCCTGGTTAATTTTCAAATCGATCGTGGTCGCAAGCATTCGACGAATCAACTTCCGACGATATTTTTATACGATATTATATTCATCATATTTATCGAATTATCGTTAAAAAAATTAATTTCCACAAGAATTATTAATTTCGATAATTTAATCAATTATTAAAAACTTCACTGCTGTCCTTGATGAGGTCACCAAATTTGACGACTTAGTGACCTTGAGCTTTTCTAATTCTCAGACTCAGTGTCAGTGTACCACGACGAACTCGAGAAAATCCCGTCGAAAAATCTTTGCATACGGAAAATTAGAAAAAAAACATTTTTTATACATAAAAAAGAAAACATTCGTTCAGTGACTTCGAAATAATATATTTCTTAATAAAATGAAAAAAAAACCGAAAACTACAATAAGAAAAAAAAAATAATTCGAATTTCTATGCTCGATCGATGAATACACATATCGCTTATTTGGACATTAGACCTTTTTTTGCCTTGCCTTGCCTTTTTTATTTATTCCCCATACAAAATCGAATAATAGTAATAATAATAACAATAGCAATGATATTATAACAATGAATAACAATGATACTTTTTCAACGTAAATCATGAAAAAAAAAATAGATTCAATTATAAACCCACAATTTTCTATCTTTCGCGAAATAAATAATGACGACAATGAAAACAATAATATTTTCTCCAATGAGTGAATAACAATGAGCTTCGTCCACCGACCGCCAGGCACGATAAAATCTCATAAGATCTTCAAACAATAATGACAACAACGACAACAACAACAACGAAAACAAAGTCAAAATATTTTTTTTATCTGGTACAAAAAAAAAATTGGTTTGCCTTTTTTATTTATTCCCCGGCCAAGTCGAATAATAATAATAATAACAATAAGCTTCGTCTACTGACCGCCAGTCACGATAAAATCTCTTAAGACCTTCAAATAATAACAAAAACAACAACAACAACGACAACAGATCCAAATATTTTTTTTATCTGGTAAAAAAAAAAAATGTTTCACTGAAAGAAAAATGAAAACAAAAAGAAGAATTTCATTTTTTTCAAATGTATTAAAAAATGACTGACCTGATCACGTGCCGCACCGGTGAAACTCTGTACCCGTTGTAGAAGAGTTTCCCGTGTCTTGGCGGGTGATGAGGGTGCGCTCGTGGTTCTCGAACTCGGTCTCAGATTGAGGCTGAGATCGCCACCGGTGCCGATCGGTTGATGGGAACCGGGAGCTACGCCACCGGGCACACCGCCGGAAGAACCTACGGGCTGGGGCACGGGAACGGGAACGGTGCTGGGCGGTGCACCGGGAACCGGTGGTTGATTGACCGGCGGCACGGGACCCGGCTGCGACTGCAACGGACGATCCGGAATTCCCTGATAAGGGTGGGACGAGTCTTGACGTACCATGGAGGCCACCCCGGATTCGCCGTTTTGTTCATCGTCGAGTTCCGAGCTGAGGTCCCCTGACGAGAACCTGAAACGTTACCATGCCCAATTCGCTGTTTATTCGTGATAATTGATAAATTTATCGTGACAAGTTCATACGAACGAAATCCCGACGATCGAACCCAAACAATCAACAACGGGACACGAAAGAAAGGAAAAACATTTTTGACACAAAAAATTCATTGAAAAAATTGATCTTAATTAATTTTATTTATTTTGTATTTCTTCGATTGAAAAAAAAAAGGTTTTCGCGAGAATTGGAGAGAATGTAATTTTTCGAGTTTATTCGAGGATTGTTTATGTTTATTCGAGAATTCCGAGATTCTGGATTTTTGGCGAATTTTCAAATGCAGTTTCCATCGAAAACTATTTGAATTTTATTTGTTTATTATTTTATTGTTGTTTTTTTTCTTGTTGTTTCAATAAAAATAAATTAGATTAAAAAACAATTTGTCCGATAAGTCGCGATCCTTAAAAATGTTGTTTCTACTTTTGCGTCATTATCGTTATTTGTCAATTATATTTATCACGAATCGACGCGATGATCGCGAAAGAATCATCGACGGAACGACGAAAAAAAGTATTTTTATAAATTTGAATAAAAAAGAAACATTACATTTTTTTCAACCCTTTTCAAATGCACTGAGTAAATTTCATTCCGACCGTTAATCGACCTGAGATACGTCACGTCTTAAAAATTGAAAAAAATGGCACCAATTGTAGTGAAAAAAGAAAAACGTCGTTTTTGAAGATTTTTTTTTCGTTTATCATATTTAAAAAATCACATTTTGATTGTGATAAAAATTTGTATAATAGCAGAGAAAGATTCGAAATATTCTTGAAAAAATTTCAATCATATACTCCCGTTTTCAGCCGGGAGTAAAAATCATTTTCGTCGATTGGCGAACATTTTTTTTCATGTGCAATTCAAAGTTGCTTGGATGAATTTTATTCGGTGTGACTAAACCCGTAAATTTCCTGAAGTTTGACTAAAAACGGTTAAATGAAAAATAAGAAAAATAATATTTTGGTCGACCAGTCGCGATTCTTGAAATCGAGATTTTTTTCAAAATTATTATTATTATCGTCGTACAATTATTTATCACGGATCGACGTGAACAATGCGAAGAAGAGGAACCGATGACGTCATCGATGCACGATCGGTTCTGCGGCCTCTCGCGGCGGAGGTCCGGGGGAGGGGGGATAATACACAACCGGCTCGACGGGTAAACGTTGACGATGACAACAGTTATCGTCTTCAAGTTTTTGTCAATCGTTGAAATTAAAAAAAATTAAATTAAAAAAGTTATCTACAAATATTTAGTTTTTTTCTCGTCGAATGTGTTGAAATTGTTAATTGTGATGAAAAAAAAAAAATAATGAAGAAACGAAAAAAAAAAAAAAAAAAATTGCACATTGACGTGAAAGACACCGGATGCGAGATGGTGGTTGCGATGCACGCGATGACGATCGGACGACTGACGCTCGTGCGATTGCCGCTCTGGATGCAAGGGGTCGTGAACTCTGGGTTGTTGCAAACGCATGCGTACACGAAGCGGAGGAACCGACGACGCGGGTTGAACAAGGGGATGACGAACCTGCCGAATGTCCACGAAGCGATATCAACCCCGAGGGCTATGAATTATTTACGATCGTTGTTATTTATTTATTTATTTTGAAAAATAATTTTTTGTAATTTTTTATTATATTAATATTATTATTTTTATTTTTATCAATGAATTGTGGGGTCTGGGCTGTGATTCGCGAGAGAGTCGTGTAGTGGTCTCGTATTTTATGGTGAGAATTACACGACGAAACACGATGCGCGATTCACAGAGACGGATGTAATGCAACGGAACGCGAAATTACGCGATAAAAGATGAAATGGTAATTGCGTTTTGGATTATACGAAACATTTTTTTATTTTAATTGTTAAAGCCCGGTTTGTTGCGAAATCGTGAAAATGTGGTTTGAGACTGTGGTTGCGTAATTACAGTGGTCTCGCAATTAGGATGCGAATAACGACGAATTACAATTGAAGATTGTTGGACCAGCTGCTGCCGTATTTTGATTATCAATTAAATGGAAAACATTTTTATACGTGAAAATTGGACTGGTTGATGTAAAATATTTTACATACACACCATGTGAAATACATAAATATATTATATGTTTAAGATATTTATAAAATAAATAAATTAAACAACGTTTTGGATTATTTAATACACTAGGCACAATAATTAAAGGACATGAAAATAATCCTTAATTTTTTGGTGATTTTCAAAAAGCTGTGACTCGGCGGAAAATGATTGTAGAGGAATGTTGAAAAAATTAAGAATTGAAGCTGTGAGTCTCTAATTTTGAGGTCCTGAGATAGAATAATTTCATCGTGAACCGTTTTTGAGCAATTGCGGAAAAAATCAGAGGTAAATAATTGTTTTCGAAATTTGGCTTGCCTTCCAAAAAGTTCACGGACTTCAATAATTTGTTTTTCAATAAGCACATCTCAAGGCTCTTCTACATTGATTCTTGCTCTTAAATTTGAGTGGCTTGAGAGCTCTGTACGATGATTCATCGCCGAGTTATCAGCTGTCAAAGCAAAAATGACACTTTTGATAAATGAACTCGATTAAAAAAAAAAAGGTAAAAATTTATTTTTCACGACTTTTCGCTTGACTTGGAATTAATTTGCAACCAACGAATAGACCAAAGATATTTTCGATTTCTTTCAACCCTCAAACTATCCCCAAGACACCCTCAAGAGTTGAAACCGCTGCGATTTTCTTTTCATTGTGATCTGAATGATTGAAATAATTATCACTTTTGCTAATAAATGCATTTCTGTTTTTTTTTTTATCGTACTCCGATTAAATTAGTTTGACGAAAGAAAAAATGGAATAAAACGTTTTAAATGGCTTACCTCCGTTTCAGGTAATTGACATTGGTCGTGAAGGATTGACGGAAGCTGGAGAATGAAATGTTGCCGGGTGATGGAGCAGTGCCGCAATACTTGGCGCAACCGCCGCGTCCGGTAATCTTGCTGTCTTTAATTTTCGGCCTTTATCTCAACTTCGATAATAATATATATATATTTTTTAATCGTCGATCGATTGGCTCTAGTCGATCAAAAATATCTTCCACTTGTTTTCCACGTACAACGTTTTGACACGTTGATCGACGATGATTATTTTACGATGGTGTCTTCGTCCTGTATCGCGTTTCCGGGGAGATCCAACGATCGTTCGATTTTGTCGAATTTATTTTGCTCACGACAGTTCGTTATCCGTGACCCGATGTCCTCGTCGATCGAATTTCGTTCAATCGTTTCGACAATCTTGAACGTAATTGAATCGAAAAATCAAAGGGTCGAACTAATATGGGTGAAGGAGGACGAAAATATAAATAATCCAAGTTGTAATCTGAAATTTGAGAAGCAATAACACCAACGTTCACTCATCCGATTTCATCGATTGATCCGATTGTTTATTTTATTTTCAAAGTGATAACAATTTTTAATTAATTTTTTCTGAGGATTTTTTTTTTAAAATTTTTAATTTTTTTTTTTCACATCAATATTTTATTTATGAAAAAAATATTGTTGTTTAATGTGAAATTTTTGAGACGTGGTTAACAGGGGGGGGGAGGGGGTGGAATCTCGTCGTGGCGCAGTACCGACATGCGAAACACGATCAATAATCCTCTCGTCAAAGTTTATGCATTCCGCGAAGCTCTGCGACGGGCCCC
Source organism: Diplazon laetatorius (assembly GCA_963662125.1). Classification (NCBI taxonomy): domain Eukaryota; kingdom Metazoa; phylum Arthropoda; class Insecta; order Hymenoptera; family Ichneumonidae; genus Diplazon; species Diplazon laetatorius. The sequence goes on along the minus strand of OY759158.1, from coordinate 5,016,262 downwards.
GACGTTATCCGCGAGAGTTTCCGGACTCTCGTCACGAATCCACGAAACTATAATCGTAACAAATTGCACCGAACTTTGTGTAACACGCGCGTTACGTAACGGGCACTCGAGTCTCCTACCGGGACTAGCGGCCAAGTTTGAAATTTTTCCAAATTCAATATTAATTTCGACATCGACGAGTATGAAAAATTTTTGATTTCGCAAATTGATATACATATATATTTTCTTCAAAGTTTAATTCATTAACGACAATCCAGTAGTACGAGCCCCAACAAAAGCCGTATGAACTGTGATTTTTAAATTTCGAGATCACGTGTTGATTGAAGAAATGTATTTAGCTTGTTTTCATTGCAGTTTATTAAAATTTATTTGAAGATATCACAAATAATAAACGTGTCTTTGAAAAAAGAATTTATAATTTTTTTTTTCAAATAAACATGACGATTCGATTATTTTATACACATTGTATTGCGATTCATAGGTATTTACCTCAACGATGATAGAGGAAATTACTTAATATTCCATTACGAATAACGAATGAACTTTTCGACAAAAAAAAAACATATTCAAGAAAATATCAGAATATCAATTATCGAAGGAAAAATCATCAGATAGTTAATTATTGCGTAGTCGTGAACTTTGTATGTAACGTACATATAATATATTTGCTACGTATCTCATCATTCACGTATATCTCAAATCAATAATAAATATTCTCACATTTTTCCACGATTATTATTTTCCCATTGTCATAAATACATGAATTTTCTTATTCACGACGCAATAACGTATATTATTTTCTTATCACCGTTGAAGAGCAATACGTACTATCCGCAATTACATTCGATCAACCGTTCACAACTGATAATACGATGAAAAAAATACAAAAAAAATAAAATAATCCGTCGTCGGGGTTCCGTCGTCGGATATTGGACACGCGCGTGTACAGAGAAGTGGTTTTTCTCTCTCTTTCTCTCCCCCCCCCCGCTCTCTCTCTCTATCTGTCTATCTTCCTTTCTCGCTTTCTCCACCATTCGATCCTCGGCGACCTTTGCAACGTTGAATTTTAGCGAAATAGTTCGTGCAGAAATTTAACCGTCAGCTCTGGCGCAAGACCGACCACTCGCTGATCCAATATTGATACAGGGCCTCCTCTACGTGTTCCGCATGTACAGGTACACGTACGTACCGCATCGGTTCAAACCTACGTTCCGCATTTTTTTGGTTTTTTTTTTATTTTTCATTTTTTTTTCTTTTTCATTATCGTTTCATCTCTTTCTCACAAACTCTCTTCAACACACCAACACGCGAACACTTGTCCGTAAAAAGGCCGTTTCTCCGCCTGTCGCACACACACACACACACACACACACATATACGTCCTTTTCCACTTTCAATTTACGTCGCTCCCCGTGCCGTCACTTTTCATCTCTCGCTCTTCAATCCCTCGATAGTTTCACAACGAATATGCAAATTCAAAAATACAAAAAAAAAATTAAAGAAAGAATGAAAAAAGAATGAAAAACACAAAAGATATAAAAATAACGAAAATGAAAAAAAAAAAATTGGTAACGCGAAAGACACGGGCCTGTCGATCACAATGATATTCCCCGGGGTTTCCATTTTTTGTTGTTGTTGTTTTTTTTCATTTTTTTTCTCTTTCCTTGTTACGTCAATCACCCTGAATATTCTCTCATTATTATTTATCCGGGATATCTCGTCGAACTTTTCATCGATTTTTCATTCCCCTGCAATATTCACCCTTCATATATATACATATATAGATATATGTATACATTAGGGTGTATTGGAAAACCGCAAGCTTTTGGCGTCTCGTAGATTCGAAGTAGATACAATGAGAACAAATCCTTCAAAATGTGATCCTAATCGGATTATATTCGGAGATTCAGCTTTCACGAATTCGATTTTGCATTTGATTAACACGTAACAAAATTTTTTTTTCCTCCACCTGCAATTTATTTTTCCGCCGAATGAAAAAATCCCGGGGATTTTAAGTAACGGCAATAAGGTCACGAAAAATAAAGATATTTCTCATTTTACAATTGAAACGAAAAGTTAAGAACAATTTTTTTAACATAAATCATTGAAAACTGATTTCTTGCTGACCGATAAAAAAAAATTGTTAACATTAAAAAAAAAATATATATATATTTCGATTTCAAGTGACCTCAATACTATGTATTAACCTTACTTTTCATCGCGCTGAATTTTTCTATTTACCGGAAAAATAGTTGCTCCACTTCAAATGTACGAGTCGCCATAAAAATTGAAAAACCTTGCACATTTTCAATACACCCTAATATATGTCTATGCGAGCTATACGCATCGCGACTTGCACAACATTAAACTCGCCGAACCGGAATCGCATCACAACTCCGACATGCACTTTGACGAATAAATGACAAGAAATTAAAAGAAAAAGAAATAACGAAAAAGAAGAAAAAATATAACAAAATGAAAAGAAAAAAAAACATACAAAATCTCAGCGCATTATGACCTCGTCATGGACCGTAGACAAGGAAACGTCAAAGGCTCTTTCCCTCGTGTCTCGTCCGAGTCTCTCGAGCTTTTGCAACAACGCGAGGACAATCCAGAACCGGCGTTGCAAACTTTATTCACCGCCGTGGACCAAAAAAAAAATAAAACAAAAAAGCCCAAAAAAAAAAGAAAACAAAAATAAAATAAAATAAATAAAACTACAACGACGAAAACTCCATTTCGTTTCGTCGACTGGCCTGTTCAACATATATATATATATATATATATATATATATATATATATATATATATATAGACACGTATATATATGTATATGTATGTATACGTAAGCTACTTATTCCTTCGTTTTACCGACATTTGTTTCTCCCTGTGCTTGCAACTGCTACTTGGTACTCTGGTATGCGTTTGGCTTTTCTTTATTTTCTCTACTTTGCTCAATCGTCGACAAGAACAAGAGAGAGAGAGAGAGAGAGAGAAAGAGCGAGAATGCACTTTCCGGGTCGACGTGATAGAGCCCTAGCAAGCCAACCGAGTGAATGGAGGTTGTGGAATCTCCCTGGTAAACGACACGAGCGCAAGTGAAAACCCATGCGAGTAAGTGCACTATCTGTTGCACCACTGAAAGAAGCTTCGGTGCAAGAAGAAAAAATCGATAACGTGAAAAAAAAACTTTTTTTTTTCTCAAACAGCAATAACAACGAAAAACCATTTTTTTTAGATTGAAAAAAAAACAAATCCAACAAACAAATGAAAACCCCCAAAAAAAAAGGACTCCGGAAAAGCTGGCCAAAAAACATAATAAAAAGGAAAAGATGATTTAGTTCAAGAAGAATATTTTTCGTTACATTGCTTCACAAATGACAAATCTGTTTTTGAAAAATCGAAAAGATGACTTCGAAAAGCCGGCAGAAAAAAAGGTAAACATAGTTTAGTATACAAGAAGATGACGTAGACGTGGCAGTGAGTGCGAGGGAAGGAAGCAAAAGCTTCGTCGATGAAGAAACAAACGAATGAAGAAAAACAAAAACGACAGAACAAAAAAAAAGTAATGATAAAAGACACGAAAAAAAAAAAAGTAAATTGTGAAAAGCGAGAAACACATAAGAGTGAGAGAGGGTTGAAAGAGGGCGGTTTGTGGGCCGCAGGTGAAAGAGGGTGGGTCAGGCGATATCCAGATCGTAGAAGGCAACGCCCGGCCTCTCAGGTCTGTAGTAAAGCGTCTGTCGTGGTATCGACCCTTCGGAGTACGTACGAACGGAGTAGGCACACGGAAAACACGTTGGTCCCTCATAGTCGTTGGTTATAACGTGGTGCAAAGTGTGTTTGTCTGTGTATGTGTGTGGGTGTGTTTGTGTGAGTGGGGCGCGAAACACACGTGAAAAAGTGCGACGGCCGAGTGTGCCTGGTTAGAGACGGGTGCGCGTAGTGTGGGGCCAACCCTTCGGGCTACGAAGTCGACGCCCGGAGCTTTTAGACAGTGGAAAATATTAATGGCTAAACAGCGTGCAGCATGGGCCACGGGGACTTGGGTTTACCTGGCTTGAATGTGGGGACGGGGGTTGAAAAAGGGGGTTGAAAACGACCGCGGAAATATTGGCTAAAGGTTGGGATGCCGTTGGGGCGGGTGGATTCGAGGGATGGTAAAAAATTGGCGATGAAGAGAGAGAGGGGGGAGAGAGGGAGAGAGAGAGAGAGAGAGAGAGAGGGAAGACTAGATTAGATTAGATTGTTCAAAAAAATGTATTACAAAGAAAAAAATAATTACAATGAGAAGGAAAACAAATAAAAAAAAATGATAAAATTTAGGGGCGGGAGGGGGGAGGGAAGAAGGGGGTTGTGAATGGATGTGCGAGTATCGGCGAAAAGTTGAGATACAGTTGGAGCAGATGGATTCGAAAGATGAAAAGAAAGAAATTAGCGAGAGAGAATTAAGAAAGAGAGAGAGGGAGAGAGAGAGAGAAAGGGAGAAATACTGAGTCAAATTAGATTGTTCATAAGTGCATGGAGATCTGGCAGCTGTACTGGCAAGCAAGTTCCAAAGAAAAATATATAGATATTACCAAAAAAGAATAATAGATAAATCATTAAAAAATTAAATAAAAAATTGTCATTTTAATTAAATGATTACTATTCTAATATTAAGTCTGATAATCATCTGTCCCACGAACTATCCTATATAATTTTTCAATATAACACAAGTGATTTGGTACACGACAAAATATTTCATTTCCCAATCGAGAATCGTTAACTCTACATTATCTCATTTTTTGCCAATCTCATCAATCATAATACGTAAATATCGCAAACAAATAATAGTCTTGCATTATCTTGAACGCCTCGATTTTTTTTCATTTGACTAAAAAAAAAAAGAATTCACCAGCAAACAATCATACAGTTCCAATTATCAACGAAATTCGTTGAAATCGATGGGATACACGAAATATTGACAAAGTCATTTATTCGAACAATTTATTTATATGAGTTTTCTCGGACACGCCGATAAATGTGAAATCTCGTGATTTGAGACGAAGTGTCCTCATACATGTGACAAGCGGCGTATCCGAATTTGTGGTAGGTAAGGGCAAATAAAAAAAAAACGGAATAATAAAACGAAATGACGGATAAAAGAAAAAAATGTCGCGTTCGATTTTCGTCGAAGAGTCTGCGAGAACGAAATCCCTGAAGGGATTTTATATCGACTACCTGGGGTGGTGAGGGGCGGGGGGGGGAGGAAAGGGGGGGGGGGGGGGGTTCCTAGCTGTCGTTTTGAGGATTCAACGTGGCACACGAGGGCACGTGAGAAACCCACGAGCGAACGAGCTTTTCCTCGACGAATGGACCCAGCGCCACGAGATGAAGTGGCTGTGACGAAGCCACGAGCCAGATGGGATGAGATTCGGATTCATCGAAGCGTGTGTCTATATATATCCGCACGGGGCGTATCAATGGCGACGGGCTATCGGAAGCGATGAAGAAATAAATGGATGTCGAAGAAACAACGAATGATGGATCGACGCGAGAATCGAACTTTTTTTGCTTTCGTTTTATTGTTTTTAGATATATTTTCGTTCTTTTTAATGGACTTGAGTTGAAAGGCAACGCGACTGGGTAATAAATAAAAAAAAGAAAACATGGAAAATTTCATTCGCTTCAGTTTGCCAACTCTTCACCAAATTTTTCGATAATTTTCATTAAGAGTTTCAAGCCTTAGAATTTTTTACCGCATTTACAAAGTTTTCAAATTAAAATGACGAGAAAAAAGAATTTTTTCAAAATCAAAGTAAAAAATCACGAAATAAAAAATCGAATTATTCGGTCCAATAATTCTGATTAATTGATTTTTGAAAAATTTTCAAATCTTTACCAGAATTTCCAATACTTTTCATTGACAGTCTCGAGCCTCAGAATTCCTTGATGCATTACCAAAATTGTCAAATTAAAATGCTAAGAAACAAGAATTCTTTAAAATCAGTCGAAGTAAATTATGAAGACAACGAAAAATTGAATTATTCGTGCCAATGGTTCTGATTTATTATTTTTCCCAAGAGTTCAAACTCTTCACAACATTTTCGAAAAATTTTAAAGCTAGAATAATAAGAAAGAAGTATTTATAAACCAAAAAAAATAATAAAAAAACAGTAAAATTGTCATATGAAAAATATTGAAAAATAGGGAAAACAACTATGTGTACTCTCCCTACAATATACTTAAAAAACATAAACACACACACACACACACAGATACAGCGCCATACTTGCAAAATAATCACGACCCCTTTTGCCTCGCCTCTCCCTTTAATCCCCAATCTTCGTTTACACGTGTTCCGTTCGTATCAAAACTCGGAAAACCCGGATAACGGCTACCTCGAAGAATGAAAATTCCGCTAACTCGCGACGCCTTGGAGCATTAATTCACACCTGGGCGATGTTCAGCGAACGAGCCAACCCCGAGAAGGACGAAAAACGTCGGGGGGGGTGTGGAATGGTTGGAATAACGAAATACCGTAGTTACAACGAATGTACACGGCCACCCCCTTTTACACAAACCTCCCGGCAAACTCTGAATTAATTTGCGATTCATGAAATCAGAACCCCGTAACGCTGATTGTAAAGCGTGAGCGTGTTAACCTCGACTACAATCCGCGGCTCTTGCCTGGGAAAATATCGTCGAATAGACGCGAAGGAGGGGTTTTTGCCGTTTCAACCCCCCCTCCTCACGGCCCCCGGGCGTTGCGACCGGGTTTAACGGGAAAAGAGGTGTCCCGCTGTGCAATCCAGGCAAACAGCAATTTGTCGTACGCCCACGTCGAGAAGAAGCAAACTTTGCCTCGTGCCGCAGTCTCACATTCTTTTTATCCCTTTTTTCTATATACATACATATATATATATATATATATTTATCTTCGTTCCTCTTTGTTTTTTATTTTGTGTTTGTATAGATATGTATATATATATTTTTTTTTTGCAGCTACTTTTACTTTTCTCCGAGTTAAGGTTTGGGAAAAGGTTAAACGTCAAGACCATGCTTCACCGCGCAGCGTCGAAGGTATAACCCCTTTTCACCCTCCTCGACGGTTCCTCTGATGTGCGTCCGACAACTTCGTTAGGGGTTGCACGGAAGCTCGAACACTTTGTCGTGTTGTCGCTGGCTTTGGGACAACCGAGCCGAGTCCACGTGACGACGAAAATAGGGCAATGAAAATAATAATAATAATAATGATAATCGTTATTATTATTATGATAATCATTTTTTTTGTCGATGCCCTATTTTCTCGACATGATTGATTCGGGGATGAGGAAAAATTGAATCAAGTTCAATTATATTTTTTTTTTACAAATTTCGTCATATTTTCCAGTCGCGACACGAAAATTGGAGGAAATGTATTGTTTATATCTTATACATGAAAGTAATATGCTATATATAATGTATATTATATAAATATATGATGTATTATCAAGTTTTTTGTTTTGTGACTGGTGAATAAAATTCGAAAATTCGAAAATTGTTTCGTGACATTGCAATTAAATTCGATGAAAATCCACTAAAGTGTTGAAATTTGAGGTGGCATTGAAATTTTATACCACCCACTCGATCGAAAATGAAATATAAAAAACTGTAAATTTCAAGGTGCAGCTTGAAATTTTCAGTTTGCTTCCTTCGAATCCGACTTTCTCGATGAGTGATCAAGGACGAAAAAAATTATCTGTAGCATGATTTATCGAATTGATCGAAACAAATCATAATCATTCTACAATGAATTGGAGGGATTCAATCAATTATTACATTTCAAGGAGGGATTTAATAATTATTAAGAAATTAATTCGCATCGGACGAAATTATTTCACGTCCTCGTTGCACAATTTAATTTACAAAATTTATCGTAGGCGAAATTGAATAATATTATTTGAAATGGATCAAGTGAAAGGAGAAAAAACATATATTCAGTGATGATTTATTCAATTCAAAGATTGTTGAATCTCAATTGGTCGTGAAAATTTGAATTTAACACAAGAAAATTAGTAAATTCATCTGGTTGGAGATGTACCGTGAAGTTGGAAGCTATTATCAAGTTGACAGTCAACAGAGAACGGGGGAAGAAGTTTGGGTAAGTACGACGACGACGACGACGTGGACGTCGTGTGCAGTCCATAGTTCCGGTACGAGTCCCCGACGACAATTGATCCGGACAAGCGCGACGACCGACCGACGATTTTCCGTCTACGGTTGTTCCGGTAAAACTTGGTTACGGGAACGAGCCAGTAAACTTGGTCGGGTTCTGTCCAGAATTGTGCATCGAGACACTGCGAAACCCATTTCACGACGGTCTCTGTTCCGGTCAGCTATTATCACGATCAACTAAACCCCATTCACTAAACCCACGAGTCGAGAATCTCAGCTTCGATTATTATTATTATCATTATTATTATTATTTGATTTGTTATTTTTGTTTTCATCCATCAATCAAACCGGGTTTTATTTTTGCAGAAACTTTTGAAAAAATTGACATTTTTGTTGTTGTTGAAAAAAAGTGTTGTTTTATTTTATCATTTTTCTTTATTATGGATTTATTCGAGCCAGAAGAATTGGTCGTTTATGCAAAACACTTTGGCAGCATCTGGACAAGTTTTTCACAGCTTTCGGAATATTTTTATCTGACCGATATTATCGTTAAATATCTAATTGCCATTTATTATTCGATTAAGGGTGGAGTTGCCTGTATTTCGATTTTTTTCCCGATTTTTTTTTTTAATCTTTGCATTTTCGTAAAGCTCATTAGTTTTGTGAATAATTTTTCGATAAATTATCAACGTATTGACGAAAGTTATGAGAGTTATTGAGATTTGAATAGTCACGAGAAATGTTATCGAGACTGCACGAAACAACTTAAAACGCGTTTTTCTTGAAACTGTTTTTTTTTTTTCTTTTTTTTTTCAGACACATTGAATCGAACATTCAAAATGGCTCCACGTCAATATCCGTTACAAAAGAAAATTGTTCTAAAGGATTTCTGTCAATCAAATAAATGTTTGAAATCGATTCGTCCAACCGCGAGTCACTTCAAGTCTCGAAAAAAAAAAAAAAAAAAAAGCCCAAATGTCAACTTGCATCGAACATTGGAGAAGACAGACTTGCAGCACGAGTGAGTTCCGTGTCGGCCAACTTCGATATCCACGTGAAAAGGGTGGAGAGGGAAAAGGGCAGAAACGACGTGGGCCTATATCGATCGGTCGAAGGCGATCTCACGTGTGTCCGAAGTTTGGCCGAAGGACTTGCGGAGTTTGTTCGAATGTTCGAAATTCGTAATATCGACGGAACGACCGAGAGACTGCGAATGAAAGAGCGCGATGGAGATAAAGCGCGAATGGTAAGAAAGAGATGGAGTAAAAAAAAATTGAAAAAAAAAATACTATCGAAGGTCCGGCCATCGGATACGATTGAAAATTGTTCGGGCCATCAGTTAGTTTCTGGCTGGGTTTCAAGTTTCCCCGAGGACTGCGACGAACATGCCGAGTGAAACGGGCACAAAAAGAGAGAGAGAGAGAGAGAGAGAGAGAGAGAGAGAGAGAGAGAGAGTGCAGACGGAGAGAAAGAGAGAAGAAGGAACCAAAATCTTTTCAGCTTTTCAGCTCGACATTTGCCATCGGCCAACGAAGCAGACAAGACTAGCAGACAAGTTTATAAATATAATCCAAAATTATTATATATATAGTATAATATAATTATATATAGCACAATATAATCCTATTTAATTATATAAAACTATAAAACCAATTCAATTCCATTGTCTCGACGTGTCTGTTAACCTACGCGACTCTTCCCCTACACTTTGATTCTTCACTTTCGGACATTTTCAGAGATAAGACAGACTATATAATTCTTGTGTAATTTCAACCCGTGATACCTACTCTTCACACTTATCGCTGACTTCGCGAAAAAAAAAATGTCAAGCATTTGAGAGTGAACCTGGGTAAAAATGAATTGAATTAAAAATAGATAATCACGGTTAATAAAAAGTAATGCATCAAAATAAATTTTTTAAATATGAAAATTTATGGATTAATAAATTAGTAACGGAGGCTCGACAATTTCAATTCGGGTTACATTTTCATACAGTTATCATATTGATCATTACAAAATGGCCCTGTAGGTCATATTCTGTATCGAATCAATTAAACATTTTTTAATTTTCTCATTTTGTATTATTATTATTATTATTATTATTATTATTAATTTTGTTCGTTCTTGATAAATTTGTGCTACCTGTTATCAGAGTTTCCATAAGGACTGTGCAGATATATATATATATATATCAACGTCATTCAATTTCCCTGAGCCGACTACGAAGCCGACGAAGCTCTTCATCGTTCTTTATCACAACAAACAATTCCATCTTCGCTAATTGTAATAAACTTCACCGTCCACATTGTGGACACAGATAACTGTCTTCAATGGCAACGCAATTATCATTCGCTTCAGGGTCCGCATCCGCGGAGCCGCCCCGTGAATCGTTCGTAACTTAATTGTCGGCAAACGGTTTTAATTGTTTTCCATTGCGTAAACCGTGAAAGAGAAAATAAAACACCAATTACGTTTTTCTTTCTCCCTTTGTTCTAAGTATAAAATCGATTGAACAGTATAAATTGTGTGAATCAACAACCCACTGGGCCGAAGGACTCCGATCCGATGGCCCTTTTATGATATTACAGACGCCACGACACGCTGAATTGTTTGAAATTGAATTACCAGATGGTAAATTTAAGAAAAACATATTGAAAAAATATTATGTGGTGAATAAATGTATTTTGATACTATTACTACTACTTCTACTACTACTACTATCACTTCTACTCAATAACTCACATTTTTTTAGTGACAATTGATTTAATATGCAAGCTAAGGGATTTTTCACGCATTATACAATCGACCAAATAAATTATTGAGATATCGAGTATTTTATTTATTAAGATATCGACTGAATGAATTATTAAGACATCGACTATTTGACAAAACTATTCGAACGACTATTCGTCATTCGATCGTGTCCCTAAAAAAGCTCAGCGATATTAAAAATATATTTGATTTTTTCTGAATTTTCGATAATCTTCAACTTGTTAAAAACTTTATACTGCCAAAATTCACAATGCAAGAAAATTCGAAAAAAAAAATATAAATAGATGAATAAATGAATAACAACGACAATAAAAAAAAAAGCAAAAAGAATATAGAACGACTTTGACTTTAATCCGAAATTTCTGTATTTTTAACAGCAACGATAATGGACGTAATATATGTATATATATATGTATATCGATATAATTGGGTCATAATTTTGTACCGATTAAAAGAATTTTCACCATCGCGACTGTCCGCCGTGCAACGAGAATCCCCAATAATCAAACGAACGAATAACAACGTCAAAATAAATTTTTGAAAAACGATGAAAATTTGAATAAAGTTGAAAAACGATTTTAATCCAAAATTTCTGTACTTTCAATATTGTAGCTTGAATGAACGTGAAATAAAAAATAGGAAATAAAAAAAATCGAAATAATCCATACACATGTATATATCGACATGAATGGGCAACACAGCGATGACCGGTGTGCGTGAATGGTACAACCGCCACCCCTGCCCGAGTCACCCTCGCCTCCCCCCCCCTCCCCCTGCCGGCGAATTCCGAAATTCCACAGCCACGATAAAAATCAATGGCTCTCGCCCCTCGACCGTTCACTCCACTTTTTTTCCACCTAAATAAATTACGTTTACAACCGATTGCATGGAAAAAAAATACAACGACCAAAAATTCGAAGATAGAAAAACGAAGATAACTAAAAAGAGCATAAACGTAGCAATACAATGACCCAGTTGCTCGAAAATACGTGCGAGGGCAGAATCGTGAATGCATTGAAAAGAAGAAAAGAAAAAAAATTAAGAGACACAAAAAAAATGAATGTGAAGAAAAAAAATAATATAATTCGTTTATTATTTGCTGAAAAATTAATTTCCATCTATTCGTTCATCACATTTATTCGAAAAATCATCCAAAGGCAGACCCATGAACGTGTGTCTGCCTTTGAATGAATTTTCGAATGAGAAAAAAAAAGAATAAGAAAAAAAAATAATTACCAGTGAAAAAAAACATTTGAAAAAATAATTCATTTATCGATGACTCGATAAAATTTATAAAAATTCACTCGTTCATCATATCGACGCGAAAAAAAAAAATTCGTTCCAAACCCAGATACGTGAATTCGTGAAAATGGTGAACAAGAAAAAGATTAAGAAGAATAAAATGAAAAACGGTAAAAACGTCGGAGAAGAAAAAATCACAAAAAAAAAAAAAGAAAAATAATAATTCGACACGATTGATTGAAACAACGGATAAAAAACAACAAGGACCAATAAAAGTTTCATTCGACGAGAAAACCACCCTCGTTATCATTCCACCAACCCCAATAAGAAAAATTTCCACAAAATTTCACAATCTTACCTCGAACAAAATTTAAAATATCTATATAAATATATTTCTTCACCCACTTCGCCCTCGTGCAACCCCTTCGTCCATTCGCCACTCGCTTACAACCCCCTTCAACCCCAATCGACAAATTTCCGTTCTCCTCGAAAAACGCAAAAACCAAAAAAAATGCACACAGAACGAAAAAAAAACTACCCCGAAATAAAAAAAATCCTCAACGCTCTAAAATCCACCCTCCCACGTGTTCCGAAATCTCCCCATCAACGACTCACCGAAAGAACAAGTGTAATTATCCCGAAAAATCTTCGTCCAACGTGTTCGGTCGTTCTTCAAGATCTCAAAACCCAAGATCCAAAAAAACCCCGTCAAGTCGCTTCTTCGAAAACCAACAACAACAACGAAAAAAAGAAACCAGAAATTTATTTTTTTCTCTTCGTGTTTTCCGGTTCGACGAAGAAAAAAAAACCGTTGGCGACGACGATTCGTGGTGATCGGTGGTAAACGAGGTGACGGAAGTCGAACTATCACGTGAAACTCGATGCGCGAACCTCGGGGTCTGCAAGGGGGGATAGGGGGTGGTTTCGTCGTTCCGTCGTTTCGTCGTTTTCACGATTATTCCCGTCCTGCGCACTCGTCACGTCCGGCTTTTCCGCGAGAACGTTTATTTTGCCGGGCTAGTTCGAATATTTCACGTTGGTCTCGTCAAACAACCGCAAACTCCCCAAAATTTTATTTTCAATTTTGAATTATTTTATTATCATTTTTTTTTATTTTTATTTTTTCGAACGCGAATTATTACGAAATATTTTGTTATCAAAGACAATTCAATTGTTTTGATTAAACGTTTTGAGCTTTTGATTTAGGGATTTTCGAGGGAATTGGGGCTCGTCGGTGCAACACAAACGTGCACCAATATGCATATATACATGTATATATATACATATCTATATATATATATATATATGCATATATGTATATGTATATATATGTAGATGTGGTAGAGTTAGGTTGGATTCGTGGAGCTCGACTTACCTATGTCGTGTGTGTGTTGTGCTACCCACTAGTTCGTCGTCGAAGCAGTGAAGCTCGGCCGGAGAGAGAGAAGGCCGAGGGTGTACGCCCCGGGGTGGAACCCCGGTCGATATAAACGCGTCTGCGCCCCCCGCGGATTTAATCGCGCGCGTTCTTCGCCATCGACGATCGTGCAACGCAACGCGCGCGCGCGCGTCATCATTTCCTCATCGCGCCGACTCACGGGTGGCGGGGCAGTGCAGGGGGGAGGGGGTGGGGAGCGATGCGCGGAGGGGTGGATGGCGCAGCGATTCGCGGTTGGTTGGAAAAGCTCTGCGAGCGAGAGAGTGGGAGGTCGAGGGGGATAATTTCGAAAAGACCTCGTGATAACGGGAAAACTATCGAATGATATTATTAACAACGAAACAAAACTGGGTTTTGTTGTTTGGTTATTGTTTTATTGTTAATTGTATGTTGCTTTATTATTTTTTTTTTTTTTGTAGGTGAAAAATATTGTTGAGGAGATTGTTCGAAGAATGACAATGATGGAGGGTAGGAGGACGATTTGTGAAGAACTCATGATAACAGAAAAACTTTTTAGTAAGATTTTCAACAAGGAAATGGTTTCTATTTTTTTTTATTGTGAATCTTTTTTTTTTTTTTTTTTTTTTTGTGAATCATATTTATTTTTCATTGTTAATGGAAAAATGATTGGGAGGTTTGATTGAAGAAAGGCAATGATTGGGAAGAGGGGGGGGGTGGTTTCACAATTAGTCAATGATAACAGAGATCGGGAAATATTCACGCCAACATTTTTTTTTATTTTTTTTTATTTTTGTATCTTCATTATAAATCATATTTTATTTTTCGTCGATGAAAACATTTTTGAGGGGGGGGGGGGGGAGGGGGTTGTTTTCGATAAGAAAAAAAAAGCCAATGATCGCAGAATAGGTTTTGCGATGTATCATCGTGAAACATGGTTTTTGCTAATTTTCGTTGCGTTTTTAAACTCGGTAACTGTTTCTTCAATTGAAAGTTTGAAAATTAATTTGTTTGAAAATTAACTTTGCCATTGTTTGGCAAAATTAATATACGAAGTTGTCACGAGGATGGATCTTACTGACTGCTTACCGCCCGAGTTGACCCAGAGGATGACGGAGCCGTCAAATTATCGTTGACATGCTTTTTTTTTCATACCCCGAAATTCACGATGAAATTATCGAAATGATTATTTCGTGATTTTTATTTCATTTTTTTAATTTATTCAATATTTTATTCATTAAGGTATTTTTATTTTTTTGGTAACCATTCTTTTGGTAAAAGATTTGTCAGTATTTGTGAAAAGTTTCACTTTGCTCTATTCTCGTCAACATTGTTTCAATTGGGGGATAATGGAAATCCGGTTTAATGCGGGATAGGCAATTACATGGGGCAGTCGTCGTGATTGCAGGGGTGAGAATCTGGAGCCCCCCTCGAAGATCTGATTAGTCGGTTACACGAGTGAACAGTCGTACAATTTTATCGGGAAAAATCTAGTAGAGGTGGGTTCGTGTTTCCGGGACAAGCGTAATGGTCGATACTGGCGCTCATGTGTGAATGGCGAAAAAAAGTTACGCGGCTGCTAAAACTCCGTTTCGTTCCACGTTTGGACCCCTCGTCGAGGGTTACAACAACACTCGGAACCCACCCTGCTTGACTCGACGCTCACAAAGTTGCTCTTCGGGTCGACGAGATTTCCATCCGGATCGTTGACCCCGTCTTTCCATTCACCCTTGAATGGGCTTTTGAAAAAATATATAATTTTTTTTTTTTAATGAATTTCAAACTTTTTATGCAATCTCGAACGAAATTATTGAATTTTTGGGAATATGTTTTTTTGTTTTTTCTCTTTTTTATTGTCTTGTGATTGCAGAAAAATTGTTGAGGAGTCTAAAAAGTTTAAACATCCAGATTTAACGATTTTTCGAGAATTTAGGTGTCAAGACAATAATATATTTTTTTCTTCTCTGATCGTCTGGAAAAATTATTGAAAATCGTGGTAAATTGGAAAATTTTTGACAATTGAAAATCCCAATTTCTTGAATGATCGGGGCAATAATTTTCTTTTTTCTTTGATTCTGCAAGAAAGGTATGCAGAGTTCTGAAAATTTGACAAAACATATTTTACAATGCTCAACAATTTCAATCATGCATCTCTCTATCAATGATTTGTTTGTTTCTTTTTTTTCTTTTTTTGAATCCTCCAGAATAATTATTGAGAGTTTTGAAAGGTTGGAAAATGAGGTTTTACAATTTCTAACAGATTTAAATCATAATATACATATATCAATCTTTGTCTTTTCTTTTAATCCTCCAGAAAAATTATTGAAAGTTCTGAAAAGTTCGAAAATCAGATTTTACAATGTCGAATTTAAAAAAATTCAATTATGTACATGGAGAGGGATGATTTTATTTTTTCATATTCTTCATATTTTTCATATTATTATCATTAGGTTTGACAATGTACAACAATTTTAATTATGCAACAAGCTCGTGATATTTCGTTTTTCTTTTTTTCAATATTCCCCATGGACGAATCCACATTAAATCCACAGACGGTAAATAATGAATTTTCGCGAAAATAGTACAACTCACTCAAACTTGATGAAAAAGTTCGAAATACTTGGGATAATCGAGCCAAACTTGGGGGCTCGATATCTCGAGGGAATTTTCGAGCTTCCAACTTCCACTTGCTCTCAACGCACACCAAGCCACAAGGGTGAAAATTGTGCTGCTGCTGCTGTTAGACGATTGATGGATCCGAAAATACACTCCGGACAGCTGTAAACGACGTTGAGTATTAGTTTCCTCTTTCCTTCGTCGACTCAAACACCATCAAATACAAGACAAATCAATCAAGTACAATAATTGCATCCTTTAACAATTTATCACAAATTAATATTCATAATTTTCATGGAAAACCAAAATTTCATGAAGACGATGAAAAATAATGTTTAACACCTGAGAATACTACCGAAGAATGAGAATGTGACGAGCGTGAATGGAATATGTACGAAGTCACGGGGGTGACTTTTTACCAGACGTCAGCGAGGGGTCGCGAAGGGTTCTCTTTCACAGGACCGAGGGTTGAGTACGCTCTCGTCTCTGAGCCTCGAGGGCTCACGGGGATCGTCCATTCATCCATTTTCCCAAGACATTCTCCATCGTCCGACTCTTCGAGCGTATCTTCACACCCTCACGAACTGCACAATCACGAATTCTTTTTTCGTAACTCGGTTCCATATATCTTTCGCCTCTTAATTCTCAACCTTCCATCACCCCAAAAAAAAAGATCTCACACCCTGTAAAAGAAAGGACCAAAAAAAAAATCGCTGTAACTCATAGTGTTGTTTCGCTCTGAATGGCTCTTAAATAAATAGCTTTTTATTTATGATTTGGCCAAACCTTTCATGCAATTTTGAACAAAATTATGAATTTTTTCGAACATGTTTTTTTTTTCTTTCTCTTGTGATTGCAGAAAAGTTGTTGGGAGTTATGAAAAGTTGAGAAATTAGATTTTACGATTTTTTACAGTTTTAATTATATATCGAGACAAAATTTTTTTTTTTTTTTCAAACATCATCCAGAAAAAATGGAGAACTTTCTCTGAAAAGTTCAATTTAATAAAAATCCGATTTCCTGAGAAAAAACATTCGGTGAATTTGATTTTCAATAATTTTTTCATTGATTCACACATTGAATTGAGCAAAAAGTTGTTTTTTTTCTCGCACGTTCTTCAAAAAGGGAAAAGCAAAATGCAACTGGTCGAGAATGAATGTTTTTGAGTTTGCTCTTCAGTAAGATTTTTTTTGGACACATATCATACGCTATGATACACACATATTTTATTTGAATTTAAAAAAAAATGATAAAAATAATAAAAGTTAAAATTGTGTTCGTACTTTAAATCTCACTAAATTCATCATCAAATGTATCGCCGAGCCAAAAAAAGTTTGCGTAAAACTTTTGCCAGCTACACCGGATCTACATAATATACTTGAAGAAAAAAATAAAATAAATACAAAAAAAAAAGGAAAATTAAAAATTAAAAAGTAGTTTCCCAAGAAACTTTTTCGAAAAAAATGTAATATTGATTAAAAAGATATTCATAAGTATACCATAAACTTTGTAGGATGTGAATTTATACGTGGGTGAATCGCACGTGAAAAATAGTGAATGAGAGAAAAGTTTCCGCGAAGACGAATCCTCGAATTGCGAGAAACTTTTGCGGGACGGGAAAACTCGGACGGTCGAGGGCGTTTCGTTTGAATTGCCACTGGAAAATAATCCGTTGTATCTGGTTGACGTTGAAACCGAGTTTCGCGAAACTTTGATCTCGACTTTTGAGCTTAAGCCGGAAACTTATTACGCTTGGGTATCATTATTAATTCACTTGCCAACGCGTTTGGAGTGCATTAACGCTTACTCAACGATTTATTTATATTGAAGATAATGTTTTAAACATAAGAAAAAATCGTCTCTTTCGAATTTTCATCAATAAGTAATAATTTTGTCTGCTTTCGAATTTAATTTAAAAAAAACTATATTTGCGATTGTAAACAAATTGAATTGTAATTTCGACAATTTTTGAAAATTGAATTCGGTGTACGAATTAGAGATACGAGAATAAATTGTCGAGAAAAAAATGCAAATTTTTAATATATTTCGTTGGAAAAAAATCGTGAAAGAAGAAAGAAATGCATCAAATGAGTAGGGAATAAAATGTTCTGCTGAGTGCTTAAAGGAAAATAAATGATTAATTTTTATTGATTCGAACAGCGGATACAAGGTACATGATAAATATATATATATATATATGTGTGTATATTTATGACGCATTTCATTAGTAGCACAAACGTGTGTTAAATATAATACGACTATCTCTCTTGGTCCATATCCGGATCGGAAAATAATCTGTCGATTAGTCGATTGCAAGTTTGTGCTTCGTCCATGCTGCCCTCGGTTTTGGTTTCTTTGAGATGACGATCGAGGGTGAGTTTCAGGCACAACTCGGGTCGACGACACTCGCGCAAAGCCGGAAGGTAATTGTCGTTCGTCAAACCATTCAAGATACCGAGCAGTTGTTCCCTTTAAACATTTTTTTTTCGAGAAATTACGATTTGTCGGGGAATAATGAAACTTGGGGGAAAAAAAACTTCGAAATATTTTGAAATAGTTAAACCATTTTGTGAAAACACTTTTCAGAAATAAGATTCTAGTTCAGACGTTAGCGATTCATGTTCTGGATGTGAATATGCCTGGTTTTTGTTTTTCAGGTCACCGAAGCAGCCGCAAGGATTAGGGATTCAATATTTTGTGACAAAAAAAATGCCATCGTTATCTAAAAAGTCCTGAAAATCTACCTGAATATCTTCTCTAGACTCTCAAATTTCAACCCTTCACCTTGAAATTTGCTTTGAAATTAAAAAAAAAAAAAAAAAAAAATTTGAGGTTAATTTACCTAGTGTCCGGTAGAAGGCTGCCGCTGGTCAGGAGAGCAGCGGCTTGTTCGATCAGGCCCATCTTCACGAGCGTTTCCCTCAAACTGCCGGCGTTGTCTCTGTTGCACAGGGCGGATAGAAGAAACGACGATTTTATTTGCAATTTTTCAACCGGACTCTGTATGGCTCTGAGTAATACGGAATAACCATCGTTTATCTCCATGTATCGAAGCGACAGAGGATGTCCGCGAACGAGACCTGAAAAATGTCAACGACAATATTAAAACAATTTAACCTCTAATTGCATCAATTTTTTTTTTCCAGTTTTCTTTCACTTTTGAACTCACAGGAAACCGCATACAGAGCTTTTATTCTGGCTTGTTCGCATTCGTCGGTGTCCACCATGCCCAAGAGTATGGGCATCAGGCCCATCTCCAGTATTCGCTCCTGACAGAACGGATTGTTTTGGGTCAATTCGGCGATTATGTCCGCCGCCTTCCATCTGATACTGCTGTGGGGAGAATTGAGACACGGACCGAATATGGCGAATCCGCCGATCTTGTAAAAATCATTAGCGATGTCCATGTTGTCGACGAAATCCACTATGTTCTCCAGAGCGGCTTCGTACTCGGACGAGTCGTCGTCCAGACGAAGATCGACAACGTTCGACAAAACTTTTACGGCTTTTTGCAACTCTTCTATTATATTCACCGACATCGACGTCAGAGCTTCGTTCAGGAATGCCTTTCGCTGCGAATAAAGTAATTTTTTTTCCATGCTTCGGTTTGACACAACGAATCAATAAATATGACACGATGAAAAATATAACGTGTCCTAACCAAACATTATAGAAAATAAATTTGAAGTAAAAGGAATCAAATCGACGTGGCTCCGTCCACTTTTGTCAGTGGTCGGTTTTTCAGCAACAACTTTCGAATCGCTACTCCAATTTTCCAGTAGAAAGATTTGGCAGATCGAATATTGACGCAATGACAATTTGTTTTTTTCCCTCGCTCTTACCTCTTCGTCCAGCGGCTGAACGTGAGAAACGTGAGGAGCGTCCTCAGCGGCGGTGGCTTCCATGGCGAATCTGAGCAAGCCCTGCAAGTTGGTAGGTTGTCTAGGTTGATCGGGCATCTGCTGCAGCTGTCTGCGTCCATCGTCGTTGGAACGCGGACCTTCTATGGAAAGTGGTCTTCTGTTGCTGGCATTGTCACTCGTCGAACCGGAACTCGAATCTTTGCTTTTGCTGGGAAAAAAAAAATAACAACACAAGGCCATGAGTTAATTGAAGGCAACGGGTATTTCATAATAACACCCACGCGTTACAGCACGCAAACTGAAAAATGCCACACAAGTCTACGACGATGCTTAACAAATACAATACTAACCTGTTCATGTTTCTTTCCGCTTTTCGCGAATGCGATGCACCCATCAATCGACGAACGAACAATTTTTCAAAATTTCTTTATCGTTCAGCAATGTCGATTGCCGCGCATTATCGGCAAACGCACGAATATGAACGAATTCGAAATTCGTATTGGAGGTTAGGACAGCTTGCGGCTTGGAAACTTCGAGATTCGAGAATGTCAACTCGCGACTCGCGATCGCGCGCACACTGACTAACTGACTTTTCTTTGCTGGTTTTTTTTTGTATTTGCGCGGATACTCGTTAGTGGGAGTAAATTTGTCTTACGTACTTGTATACTCGTGCGCACAGGTGTTGAGCTATCTCATCGGAAGCAGCTGTGCCGTTAGTTGCCGTTAGTGAGGCAACATGGCACGAGGTCGCTACTGGTGCGAGAGGCCTGCTCGATACGCAGATCTGTTTTTTTTTTTCAAATTTTATTTTTAAAACCATCTTACTCTAACGTTATATTTTACATTTTTTTTGGAAGCGTTCAAGGTGATGTACGACAGCTGAGCGAGAGAGATAGCACTGGAGAGAACCATAGGCGCTCGCAGCGGAGCGAGAAAGACGGAGAGAGTTTTGGGCGTCCATCGTCTCAAGGTGATTGACTACACTTCTCTCTCGCTCCGCAGCTAGCGTCGATAGCGTCGTCTCTCTCGCACTCATGGCGAAGAGATCAGGTTTCACATCACCGTCCCGCACCGGCCCGCTCGAACGTCACGCACGGGCTATTGCGGACAAATTGAGTACTTGTGGAGCTCACTCGTAACACGCATATTTATGTTGCTAATGACTGGAGGCTGCCGATTATATCAGACTGGGACTTTATGTGGCCAGTGACTAGATCGTCCACTGTGTGAATTCTAAAATGGTACGAAAAAAAAATTCCACTGCGTGAACGAAGGACGTATGACGAGTTTTTTGAACAACGTTTCGAACAGTTCGATCACCGAATATGACCGAAATTGGAGTTTCTGTCAATCATTATCTGACGCAACTGTTTTATCTTTTGCACAGTATAGGCGTAGAATTATTTCTCGTTTCATACTAAATAAAAATGCTGCTCCTTATTGAACCGGAGATACAATAATATACGTAAATAATGATATTGATATGATTAAGGCAATCAATTGTATTGTCTTTATAAATTCCGTAAATATTCATTAATTATATTTTAGAATAAAATAATTCAAAACGTTTGAAAACATATGTCTGTAAAAGTTATTTTTGTTTTATAAATTCAGTCGTTCAGTAAAATTATAAAAAATGCAATATACGAATAAAAATACCGCAAATTGAGTTACGTTTCTAAGTGGGTCAATGAAACATTTCAATACTAAAAAAAATAATGGACTTCAAAGACAATCATAAGGTAAACGACGATCAAAGTTTTACCGTAGTGACTTTATCGACTGATTCTCACCTCTGTGACGCATTGCTCAAAAAAAAAAATAATTCTCTTATTTTTATATTTATCATCATTAGAAATAATATAATACTATAATTACATCGTATATAATCATATTGTAATTAAAATTATTAATTCCCGTATTTTATATTGATTATTGATTGAAAAAAATTAATTCTCGTACGTTTATTATATTATTTTGTCTTATTACTTTTGATTGTGTTTTTCGTTACTTTGACAAATCACGCGATTCGATATGCGGCGACATCGCGAATAATTTTAACGTTCTATTAATTCACGTATTGTATACATTCGTCCCATCGTCTTATTGCACAATTTATCATAGAGTATACGTACATGCGCGATACACGAATTCATTTATCGTTGCCTCGGCAACCGTGAATCGCCACGAATCCTAACACAAGAAATAAAAAAAAATCAGTTCCACGACTCTTCGTACATTCCATTGCCACTTGCTTCGCACCTTTCGGCTCGTTTCGTTACTCGATTCAAAAAAAATTTCCGGAATTTCAAAATTCGTTGGAAAAATAAATTGTTTGAAAAAAAAAATTTTAATAAAAATTATCTGCGAGCAAGTGCATAATTTTTTTTTTTCGTGGAGAGTATTGACGATGCCCATGGTGGAAAGTGCTTTCAACAATCGCGAAATCGATGTGCCACCGAGATTGCCAATTATTCTGAAACAATTTTGCAAAGCCGCGATAAGAACTCAACCTTACGATCTGTTAAAATGGTCGAGCGCTTATTTTCGCGCTCTTGCCGAGGGCGAGGAACCACCGACGAAGATAAGACTCGAACATCCGCTTCCACAAACCATATCCGGATTGACTCTTGGATTCTTGAAGGTTCTCCTGCGACAACTCGGAGGCGAGTAATTTGGATACGCGTTCGATTAATTGCAATTCAATAAATACATACACGCACATATGTTTCATTAGATTTTTGTCTTATTTACTTTTCTTTTTTTTTTTTTAATTATTGTATCTATAAAAAATTGATACACGAAAAATGCAATTTAAATTAGATAATTATTATTGATTGGAAATTAACTTTTATATTTCAAAAATGTAATTTTTATCGAAATATTATTATCCTTTCAATTTCAAAAATACAATTTTTATCATTTTTTTTTTTTGGTTTTTTTTTTAAATCAACAAATGCAAAACATGTTTTTGTTTATCGAATTGAATCATTTTTATTTTTGTCTTGCTTTTCTCGTGTATTCATTTTTGTATTTAAACAAGAATTAATACATGAAAAATAAAAATACGAAATTCGATAAAAATCGAATAAAATATATGCGCGCATGGGCATAAAACGATGTTTGACATTGATTACAATGAGAATCTATAAGGAAGGAAAATCTAATCCTTAGAATTGAATTTTCCATTTTTTAACTCATAGAAAAATTATTTCCAAATATAAGTAGAATAACTTCGATGTGTACCTAATCTTTTTTTTTATAAATCTATGACAATGCACAATTTTGGTGGGCTATTTTTTTATTTTTTGTTGTTAATTAAACATTTTTTTTTGTGCAACTACCATCAATTACTCACGATTTGAACAGATTACAACAAGATACTGTCGATTGAGGCCATTCTCAGAAGGTGGGACGATCTGTGCTTGGATCGTAGAGATCTCAATCTCATTATGATAATTGGAAAATTTCGTCGAAAGTGTCAGATTAAAAAATTCTTGGCCATTGCCGTTGGTCTTTTGGGTTCGAGCTTGTTCGAGACGATGATCCTCATTTGCGAGCTTTTCACCCTGGAACCCGATGGCGGATCTGCTATGATACCGGTCACTTTGTTCATGGAAATTTACGGGTAACTAATATCAATTCTCATTCCTAAAACGCTTTTTATCTTATTTTTCCAACTAATTTCATTTTCAACCTGCCTGTTTAAAATTTCTCTAACAAAAATAGTAAATTTAGTTCGAAAAATCTGCAATAATTCATGCTTAAATATTCTGCTTTATCGTAAAATTATAAAATATTTCATTAATAAATAAATTTAAACAATAATCAAAACAAACTCGTGGAAAAAATTGTTGAAAAAAAAAATCATAACTTTGCGAAAAAATAACAACAAAATTTAATGAACCAAAGCTTAAATTCAAGCTCTTTTTAGTGTACCTTAAAAAAAATATTGTGATCCAGTTTTTGAGGAATCGAGATTAAATAAATTTAAAAAAAATAGTAAAACTAAATGAAATGTAAGATAATAATAATAATAATCAACAATTATAAAGTAATGAAAAAAAATATTCGTTTTCAAGATTTCTGGCAGGCTTGCGGTGTGATGGAACAAAACGAGAGTCCTTCGACGAAGATCCTTCCGAATTTTTGATTTTCGATAAGAATGATAATTGTCCTCGAACCCGAGAAATACAAAGCTCCGGTCGAGATTCGAACGGTTTAGTGCCTCGTGGAGAACACGCTTCGTTGGCGAGCCAGGACACCGAGGCCGATGTCAACGTCGATTTGGAATCATCGTCTAAGGACGAGCTCCAATCCGATGTCAAAGGTATTCAAATATCTTTACTTACTCGAATCATCTTTCCTTATCATTTTAAACTATATATATATAGATATAGTTTTTTATGCACTTGTTTATGCAAATGAGTATTAAAAGTGTCATGAAAAATCAAACTATGGTCAGAAGTTTCGTTTTCACGAGTTTGAATTTGCTTTTTATTGACACGCAAACATTTTTTTGTTTTTTTTTTTAACTACAATTCATTTTTCCGGTAAATGAAAAATTCCGAAGACGGAAAGTAAGTGTAATATAGGGTACTAAGGTCACTTAGAATGAAAATATTCTTTGTTTTACAATTTGAACGAAGAGTCAACAACTTTCTTTTAAACAAAAAATCATTGAAGACGGACGGAAAAAAAATTGGTCAACTTTTTTTGGTTGGTGTAAAACAAAAATTAACCTCATTTCCAGTGACCTTAGTACTATGTATTGCACTTGCCTTCCATCCCCGAAATTTTTTAATTTACCGGAAAAATAAATTGCAATTGAAAAAAAATATGGTCAACTTGTTAATCAAAATTAAAATTTTCACACATGTCTCTTGACAGTATCTGCTTAAAATGTAGAAGTTCCCATAAGAATCGAAAAACCTCTTTTGGTTTTTTTCAATACACTCCGATGTTTATAAATATTTCATTGATCTCGTTGATTATCGCAGCCACCCCGGAAGTAACGCCCAAAAGCTCTACCCCCAACGGCAGTACGTCCAGCGAAACCGAGCGTCAA
Organism: Diplazon laetatorius; assembly: GCA_963662125.1. Classification (NCBI taxonomy): domain Eukaryota; kingdom Metazoa; phylum Arthropoda; class Insecta; order Hymenoptera; family Ichneumonidae; genus Diplazon; species Diplazon laetatorius. The sequence continues at coordinate 4,991,166 of OY759158.1, read as the reverse complement.
TTATCGAAAACGAGTTCCCGAAAATCCGTCGAAAGAAGTGCCATGGAATCCGGTCGACGTCGAAGTTCGTCCAAAGAACTCGGTAGCGAAAAATTCTCGTCGAAATCCGAAGCAATGGAAACCGATAAACAACACGACGACAGTTCCAACGAGATCACTACGTCGAACAATGACTGTGACAAGAAATCTGATAAGACGGATGAAAAAATTAACTCGGATAAAGCTAGAAAAAAAATTAACAAGGAAGAGACGATTCTGATGAGTTATTATCCAAATATTCCGGGTTTGTTATATTGATTATTTTTCCATTAAGCGACTGAATTTATATAAGTAGTAAATTAAAGTTTGGTGGAATAGATTGGTCGAACAGCAGACAATAATAACGCAATAAAATAATAACAAACTTCATAATAAAATACAGATAATTCATTCAGAATAAATTGGATAACTTTTGTTTTCGGTTTAAAACAAAATTTAGTTTAAAAATCTTGAAATTATAGTTCAGCGAAATATTGCGCATGGATCGACGACCTCCGTCCCTCGGTCCTATTCAATCATTTCTCCAATAAAATACAAAAATGATTTGCCGATAAAAATTTTCTATGTAATTGTAATTTTTACATTTTTTTACTTACCAGGAATCGGACCACGATTACTACCCGAAGAAGTGGCTGCCGTGGCAATTTGGATGACCGAGTGTGGCAAGCTTCAGGAAGGAATGGTGGGTCCCAGAAATTTGCGTCACTCGAATTGTCCACCGATGGATCGTTCGGATACCGCGGAATCGTAAAATCCATCACAAATTCCATCGTTTAGTCGTATATCACAATCGATGATCACCAGCATGGTAATCATCATCGTTGAGAAGTATCGTCATAGTTTATTATAGAGTTTTTACTTCGCAGAAACAAAAAAAAACATGTGATAAATAATAAAAAAAGATTAAAGAAAATAATACAAAATAAATCTTCGTTCTCGCATCTTTTTCAGCATATGTATATGTATATTTACATTTATATATTTCAACAATAGTTTTTAATATACAGATGGTTATCGATTAGTAACGAGGAACAAAAAAAAAATCTGCACGAGGCAAAAAACTGCCGAAAATGCTGCATTTTGTGACTAGCGACTGGAAAATGATGTCCACAACCGTTTGAGTTATTGATGCGACGTTTGTTATCTCTCGGTTTTACGTTACAACTACATCGTTATCATAACTAATTATTCAAATAAGTAGTTTATCCACATATGAAAAAAAAAAAAATGAAATAAATACAATGTTACTAGCAAAAATGAGAATCTTATTCGATTCAATGAAGATGTATTTGAAATACTTCTCTGACTGAATGATCATGAATTGTGGGACCTATTGAACCCCAAAATGATTTTGTCAAAGTGCACCTCTGGTAATGACCTTTCATTGACTCAAAGACTCAAGGACTCATTCATTCATTTAAGAGTCCCGATCGGAACAAAAAAAAAATGCAGATCGTAAGGCAGTATATTTCTATTGAATCGATGCACATTCATGATCTGTAAATCTCGATTAATAATTCAAACGAGATAAAAAATAATTGTTTGAATCACATTCCCTTCAATTCATAGAAACTCGTAAATTTTTTTCTTTTTAGTTTCGACTGCACTGTAAAATTCTGTAAAATTCATTGAGACATGTGATTTTATGGGATCACCACCCTTAACGATTAAACCTGGACTAGATGAGCTTTTGTCATGCGGATTGTTCGAGTCCACTCGGTCACCCGGTATTGCGATGAAAAATTCAAACGACTCGACAATCGGGTGGCATTTTTATCACCCGAGATCATCAACCCCAGACCGATACACTGGGGTTCATAAACACCCCACGCGAATCTCAAAAATGTATTTTTTACGACTTTTTTCAATTTTTTTTTGTTGATCAAACATTTTCAACATTTTAACTTGAATGAAACATAATGTGATACACACCAATCTCTTCGTCTTGAAAAAAAAAGAAGAGAATTGTGTATATCAACATTTTTTTTTTGCGCAGGGGCCATGCTAATCTTTTCTGTATAATTCCAATTTTAGTATATGTACTGTCGAAGCAATTTTTTTATTTTTTTTTTATTCATTTATTTATTCATTTAAAAAAAAAAATTTTAATGAGAGTGGCACAAGTTCCATAGGAACGTAGCAATAAAGGCTTAAAGAAAAAAAAACATTCTTCTTCGGTCAGTGGAAAAGATTGAGCAAGTGCGAAAAAAATGGGGTGTGGACACGCCCCAGTCGATCCGGTGAGGGTGAGAAAAAGTAGTGTATTCGTCTGGGGTTAAACAAACAAAAAAAAAAATGTTTCGTATAAATTCATTTGTTCATCTGCTAAACGAGTAACGTGGGCAACGAACGAATTCGCAATAAACGTCTCATTTGATTGTGAAAAATTTGATAAATCGTGACGACGATCAACACGGCTACGAGAAGAATCAAAAGATTTCGCGCTCTCGCTCGGCCGGCGCGCCACTCGAACAACTCGCGACGATGTGAAAAACGATTTCTGTATTGCAACGGAAGTTCGAAATTGCTTCGCAACGGATAGAGCGAGCGATAAAAATCGTTCAGCAACGCTCGTATTATTTCGTTATCCGCACGACGCGATGGATCCATGTCGTCGTTCAAACAAATGAATTTTCTGCAAAATATAGAAAAAAAACAATAAATTATATTTTCTAAATAATTATTCTTGGTTTATTTGTAACGATATTTTTTCTTGTTTAACATTTTTTTTTCGTCGACTCACTTGGGTTCCCGACGAATTTCGTCCAGCAATTGTACGGTCGACGAAACGTTGCTCGTGAGCATCTCGAAGATCTCGTTCTTACCGGCTTTGACGATCTCGTGACGATAACGTCGACGAGCCCCGAATTTAGCCATCAAACGATTTGCTATCGTCGAACACTTTATTATAAGTTCTTTCGAAACGATCGGCTGAAATAAAAAAAAATGGAATTTATTTGGGGGAAAAAAATGTATTTCAAAATATTGCAATTAAATTTTCGTGTTTTAAATAGCTGATGATTAAAATTTTCGGTCCGAGTCGACCCCCCCCCCTTTCACTTTTTCAGAAATCCTTTTGACTCACGAGTGTCGAATCCAAATAACGTTCGCCAGAAGGTGGATCTGGAATTTCCAGCAATTCAATTTTATTCGAGCAATTGGTTATCGCGCTTTCGAAGTCAACGACGAAGCTGTAGTCCAACGGTAACGTGTACATCTTCGTCAGAAGAGTTCTTATTTCTCCGTCGGACCAGGTTCTAGAAAAAAAAAATTGAACCAAAAATTAAAATTTTAAAAATATTCAATCAAAATTATAAATCGATTTTTCAAATATTTATTTTCACAAAATGTTATGTCGAAAATGGGATTTAAAAAAAAAATTGTCATACCCCGATTTGTCGGTATCGAATTTATCGAAAATTTCGTCAACCGTGAATTTTCGTCTCTCGCTGACGACGTAATAGAAATAAGAGAATGCGAATTGCATATCCTCGGAATTTCTGACTCTGTGAGACGAAGTTTTCGCGAATTCGGATTTAAATTTGTTCTGCATGTCAACGATGATCCATTTGTCCAAAAGATGTGGCATGTGAGACGGTACTCGACGTCTCTCGAAACCGTAAATCGTGTTGTATATTCGATTGACGTACAACAATGATTCCGCATAAGTATCCAAACGTCTGGTTTTGTGTTTCAACTGATTGACGGGTTTGGTTTTTCGTGTTTTCGCGTTATTTATACGCACCAAATTAATTATATCGTCGTTACGATGACGTTTCAATTCTGCTTGTTGTTGCACGTTAATCTCGTTTGAAACAACATTGCGGTTCAATGAGTCTCCCATTTTTACAACGTTAATCTCGTTTATCGTGTGATTATTTGGTGAAGCATTTTTTATTGTGTTATTGACAATTTTTTTAATTACGGATTTGCGATCGAGCGACTGTAATTTTCGTGAAATTACCGAGGAAGTCGTGATTTCGGTGGTGGACAATTTGTTTTTTGTTTTTAACAAATCCAACAGTCGTACGGCTTCCTGATTCTGAAAGGGTTGGGTTTGCAAAAATTTGTACGGATAATCAGCCTCCTCCTCCTCCAAGTCTTCGCTGTCCGTAGGTATTTGTGTTATATCACAGTCGCCGCCTGAATCAAACACAAATTTGGGTAATAGTCAATGAGATTTCATTCAACCCTTTTTTTAAATTTATAAATGCACTTCAGTCTTATTACAGTTTAGTCATGAGCGGATAAAATTCACCCTAGCATCTTTGAATTGCAATAACAACATTTTTTAATCGATGAAATCTTTTATTTTTATATTTCAAACTTTTTTCTACAATCACAAATTTTCATAGTAACCCAAAATTTTGATTTTTAATATGCTACAAAAAAATCTTTGAAAAAAAAAATGGTTAAAACGACTTTTTTCACTGAAATTGTAATGACTTAAAAATTGTTCAATATGAATTTAACTTTCTATGAGTTAACGTGACAAATTGCGAATTAAAAAAATCGCTGCAGTAAAATTCACGCAGTGTGGGAATAAAGGAATTGATTTGTTAAGAATAATTTATAATCACCGTCAAATTCGCAAACAGTAGTATTGCAAACTGGATCGCAAGCTCCGTCGCCCACCCAAGCCCAGGGACAGACGTCGGAGCAATCGGGCACCCACCAGGCCAGGTAAACCTTCTGTCCGTTGGCTTGAGTTATAAAATCTTCGGGCCATACTTCTTTGCCCAGAAAAACGTCGTCGTTGAAGTACAAAAATTTGTCCGAAAGACCTGGAATCCTGTGAATTTGTTATCTTGTGTCATAATTCCGGTTTGCATTGACGATTCATAGATTAAGGGGTGATTCTGTTGTTCTTTTTTTTTTCACCTCAATCCATTAATATTTTAGTTTAGAACATGTAAGATATCAATGAATATACTCTCAAAAATTCGACAGTAATAGATTCGATTTTATTTTCTTTTCAAAAAAAAAAAAAAAATAAATAAAGCTTATTTTAACGGATAAAAAGGGAAATCCCTTTTTAGAGAGATTTTTACCGCAAAATTTACCTGTGAATATGGCTTTCAATGGCGGGACTGGAAAAATTTGGAAGATCTGATTGGTCGGGAAATATATCGTCGTGAGTGACCAGAGTCATTCTAGGATTGTCCATGTCCAGCCAGCTTGGAATTTGTCCGTTGGTGACGACATAAACGTGTCTGACCCAAGGGGCGTACATCTCCAACGATCTCAGAGAAAATCTCAATTCATCCTTGTCGTTAAATCGAGACACCGCCGCGTTTACGTCGCTCGTCGGGATGTATTTCTGCAGATTCTCAATGAAAATAGGATCCGTCCCGTTGACCCACGTGTAAACCACGTCGATGGGTACATGCTGGCACAGCTTTTTCTGAAGCGACGTACCCAAAATATTGTCGTTGAACGAGTGAAACACGGCTTCGTACTTCTCTTTGCTCCATGCGAGCCAAACCTAACCAAATTTCAATAAACTATTTTCAAACAATTCAGAATTCAGTAATGCAACACTTTCTCCCATGACAATAACCTCAAATATTATTATAATAATTGTTAATGATATAATACGGGCGGTGTCATTGGGAAAGACGATGTTTTGGTGATGTTAAAACAGGTAATCTAACCTCTCCGAAGTGTATGATGCCGACGAAGATACAAGTAAATGCAATGAGAATAACGAGCAATGATGATTTGTGTGACAAAAGGTCGTAGCAACGACGCTGTATACACTTCCATGTGCTCATTATAACGAATATTACATTCGTAGCGATTGTCATCGCTAAAAATTACTCCGAAACACCCGGCATCGTTTTACGATCATGCTGAGAAACATTTACCGGTTCGACCGGTTGTGCGGCTGTACACAACTGTTGGCCATCGCCATAGTTGGATCTCAGTTGGGATGCTGCTGATCCCTGTTGCTATAGTACCCAAGAAGGGGGGGGGGGGGGAGATCGCAGCAAAGAAGATAAGTTACATCCAACTCATCTCTGGTCTGGCACACGGATATATCAGCGCGCCAACTATCGCCAAAAGTCGGAACTCTATTCCTCCTGCTAAATGCTAACACGGCGAATACGGTTCCACGTAATCTATCTTCTTTGTCGCAGATTACCCCCCATTGGCGGCCCAATATGGCGCTCCATTTGTTCTTTTTTGTTCTCTCTCGTTCGAACTTCGATTTACAATATTCAATTTTACCGCATCAAACGTCGAATGAAGATCCAAAAACGAGAACACACGACTGCGTCTTAACATTCGGCAGTCAACCGTCCTCATTTATTTCCCGAAAACACGATCATTACCGAGAAAAATGGTTTATAATTCAAAGTACACTGTTTAAAGTTAATGTGCTACTCTACTCGGTCGGTAACACAAAACTGTAAACCATTGTTCTCGGCCACGATTGATGTTCGCGTCGAGCTCCGAAAACGATTAAGGTAGTATCGCACATAGGAGACTTTACCGTCCGATTTTCATGAAACTTGGCATACTTATGGGTATTGATGAGAAAAAGGCCCAGTTAAATTTTTATGGCCCTCCGGAGCACGAGAAAAAAGATATCAACACTTTAATTTTTTCACGTTTAACATTGAGCCTTATGGAAAAACACGCTAAATTTGATATAATACAAAAAGTTGCCGTCAGATTTTAATGAAAACACTTCGAGCTGCAAGTTTAATATTCGGGCAACATTTTGGGCACTTGACCGTAAAGATCAACAGACTGTGACGAGAATAATAAGCAAATAAACATCGGAAAATATCGTCTCTCTCTCTTTCTCTCTAATCGACATCATACCACGCGTCTTTGTCACACACAGGTACTACGTAACTCATTTGGAGATGGTATAGCTTCAGGCTTGCTTTGACTCTTACGGTTTGTGCGATACTACCTTAACTGCTCCTAAACTTTCAGAAGTCAACCATTTTCGTTTTTCATTCGAGAATTTCATCATGACGTAGAATAATATGTTTGGAAAGATAATGCCATCTTTCTCGCACTTGTAGCAATCGCAGAGAGACAGACGGATCCCCGAGACAGACGCACATCCCCGTTTATGGTTTGCTTTGTTTTTTCATATCGCGATGTTCATTTTTTTCGCGGGCATTAGCACGACTGCAGCGACCTTCACGCGTTTCATTCGCGTACATGAAAGCCACACGTACGTGAACTTCAGACCGTACCTCACGGACGGTAAAATATTTTTTTGCTGAGCTGGGTTGTTGTTTACATCCCGCGAAAACTCTTTATCATTCCGCCCTCTTTCTCCCCTCCCCGCTTCCCCTGGCCCGCCGCCCACTCATCCCCCCGTGAATCGCATATCTCGGTGGTGTGTAACATTTGTTTTCCCCGTTTCGTTTCGCACACAGCCCATTGTGGCGCATCGTACGAAACTCGACGATAATCACGTCGTCGTCGCGGCTATTTTATCCATCTCGAACGTCCGGCTCCTCGATTCGATACCCACGCCAGGTACCGTTGTTGTTTTGATTAATGTATCTTCATAACCTCAAAGAAAAAAAAAAAATTTATTTCAATAATTCTGTGAATTTTTCAGGATGAAAGTGACTGTGACGACCCTGGGAGACGACATATTCGTTCTCGATGTCAGCGACGAGCTCGAGCTTGAGAATTTCAAGGCGTTCTGCGAAATCGAGAGCGGCGTGCCGGCCCACGAGATCGTCATCGCCTTCAACGGCAGGCCCCTGATGGACGACAAAAAATCCATGAGGGATCACGGCATACAGGACGGCGACGTCGTCATACTCCAGCACATGCACCAAAGCGGCGGCAACGCCGATCCCAATGTTCAACAGCAGCCTTTCAACGGAGGTCCGCTCGACTGTAATCCCTTCTTTGCAATTGTACATCATGAAACAAACATGTCCATAAGTTTGCGTCTCAAATCAACGTACAACAATTATGTTCTTTTTCGAGAGCTTGCTAAAATGGTTTTTTCGTTTCTTGGTCCAGCCATGCCTCTACTGGACTTTAGCAGTATCAGAGTTCCGGGAGTGTCTTCCAGCGGCGGCGGCAACAGCAACAGGCCGTCGCCGCCGGCGGTCGGCTCTATGACGCCGCAGAGGGCGCAGAATCCGAGGAGCGATGACGATCCTGCGATGATCAGGGACATGTTTCTGGATAATCCGGATCAGTTGGCGCTGCTCAAACAAAACAATCCCAGATTGGCCGATGCCCTGCTGTCCGGTAACCTAGGTGAGCCATTTTTCTCAATATTCGTAACTCCGACTGTTTACGAGAGAGTCGCGTGTTATTCAGGCACTTTCAGGATTTTTTTTAAAGGAAATTGTTGGATTTACTGCAATGAAACAAAGCGAATATGTTTATCAATGCTATTAGATGATTTCAAGTCAAGTCGATTGGTTCATTGATTGCTGAGATATCTTTTCCCTAAATTGCAAATAACGCGTTCAAAGTTGTTTCATGCATGCAACAAATTATCCACTGGTTCGTCATTGATCCAATCAATATTTCATTGTTTCAGAAAAATTTTCCACCGTACTGGAGGAACAAAAAAAAGTGCGAGCCGAACGTCAGGTACAGAGGTTGAGAATGATGAACGCCGATCCGTTCGACACCGAAGCCCAGAGGCTCATAGCCGAGGAGATAAAACAAAAGAACATAGAAGCCAATATGGAAGCGGCCATGGAATACAATCCCGAAACTTTTGGCACGGTCGTCATGCTCTACATCAATTGCAAAGTCAATGGATTTCCAGTAAAAGCATTCATAGATTCAGGTAAATTCATTCGTTTCCATTTATCTCGAAAAAACAACACAAGATTGTTTAAAAATAGAACGTTGCAAAACTTTGTGACTTTCACGTTCTTTGTCGAATTGCATATTGCTTTATTTTTTTTAGTTTTTTTTTTAGCGTAGCTATTTTTAAACAATTCCAACACCGATACCAGCACTCCTCGCAGAATGACGAGGCAGTTACGCTTTTTCGTGTTGTTGCTCTATTCTTAGACGATGATTTATCCGGCCGGACGAAACGCTTTGAAAGTTTCTTAAAAAATACATTTAAAAAATAAAAAAAAAATAATTTGGTGACCGTCGAATCCGGTGCACCTTGCACGAAATAATTCACAAAGCATAATGCAAAACATATCCGAAAAATCTATTTCCATCGATGAGCATGAAAAAAAAACGAAGACTCTACTATGCTCTCGTTTCGCTGATTTTTTACTTTATTTTTATTTTTAGGGGTTTCGTACCTCAAAAAAAAACACTTAAAGGATCACTTTGTTGTCAGTCGACTTACTGACTGATTATCAAAACCCATAGGGTACTTTCTGTTGACCTGGAATATTAAAATTTAGCACGAAGCACATTCACGAGATATCTGACTTTAAAGTTCGTTATCAGAACGCCCTCCCCTTTAATTTTTTAAACTATCTCTGGAAAATTTTTAAATAAATCTCAGAATATATCTTCAAATTAGTTTTTTCGACGATAATTATGACAAACACTGTCGCAAAACTGTGGTTTATGGAAAATTTTAGAAATAACGTTTTTTTCGCAAGCAAGCTAATTTGTCAAAGTGAAATAGGTCTTAATGCGTATTATAAAAAAGTTGCTCAAAACATATATATGTTTTTTTATGTATCATATAATTATTTATATATTTATATATAGATATTTTTTGGCCATCGTCACCTAAGTATCATTAATTACAAAAAAAAAACCAAACCAAAAAATTAGGTGCACAAACGACGATAATGTCAGCCGCTTGTGCCGAGCGGTGTCACATAATGCGACTGGTTGACACAAGGTGGGAAGGAGTCGCCAAGGGCGTCGGTGTCCAACGCATTATCGGACGTATACACATGGTTCAGATACAGATAGGAAGCGATCATCTAACCACGTCGTTCAGCGTTCTCGAGGAACAATCGATGGACATGCTTCTCGGACTCGACATGCTCAAACGACATCAGTGTTGCATAGATTTGAAAAAAAATATGCTCATGATAGGCACAACGGGAACGGAAACTTCGTTTTTGGCCGAAGGTTCGTACATCCGATCGTCGTCATCGATAAGAATTTTTTTTTTTTTCATCACCTTCGGCCTCATAAATATTTCGATTTCTTTTTTTTTTTTTTTTTTTGTGATTTTAAAGGCGAATTGCCGGAGTGTGCGAGACTGAGTGGCAACAGTGAAGCGTCTATGGACGACAGAGATTATCAGAGAGTAATCGAGGACAGCGCTAGAGAGGCGAAAAAATTGAGACAGCAGCAGGGTAAGTACGTATCTGTCCAGGCTATCCCGCCCTTTCCTGTCCCGTATTATTATTATTATTATTATTATTATTATTATTATTATTATTATTATTATTATTATTATTATTATTATTATTATTATTATTATTATTATTATTATTATTATTATTATTATTATTATTATTATTATTATTATTATTATTATTATTATTATTATTATTATTATTTATTCGTCCAATTACTTATCCTTTTTCGCAAAACACGTGAAACCTCACCCCATACAATTGTCAATCATTCCTCATTGCCTGGACACTGATTACTTCGTATTTATTGATGTTATTTGTTTTCATTCGAATCCAAAAACTTTTTTTCTTTGTAGTATCATTCTTAAAAAGAGTGGACGACCTTTGGCTTTTTGAAATTTTCACGGCAAAAATAGTGAATGTAGTTTGAAAAATGGGAAAAAAAATTCATTCGAAGTTCCTACTCTGGAATATTGATTGCCTGATAAACTTTACCGAGAATTGAAACGATCTCGTCAAAAAAAACGTTTGGAAAATGAAAAAAAAATCATAAGTTTGGCGGAAAAAAGAAAACAGAACAGAAATTCTATGAACCAGAGCTTAAGGTTAATTCGATCGAAAAAAAAAATATTTTCGAAAAAAAATATGTTTGACGACACAGTTAATATATATTCATTTCTATAATTACTACATAATAAAGTATTCTATGAAATTTGAAGAATATCCTATGAAATTTTTTATCAATTTTTATGAATAAACGAGCCATTGACAGCAAAGCGAATATTTTAAATTTCGACACGTCGACAAATAGTTGCGGCGAACGATTATTCGAAAAATCGTCATTGATTGACGTTGGTTGACGGGCGACGATTTATTTCAGACGGTCAAGGCGCGACTGACGCGGCTGGCACGTCGAGTCTGTCGTCGAGTGTCACGGGCCCACCGGAAACAACGATAATCAGCACGGATCCGTTCACGGAAGCCGCAGTAAACGAAATCGAAAAACTCGGTTTTCCACGTGACAAAGTTATCGCGGAATTGCGCAGGTGCAACGGCGACGGTATGCAAGCCATGGCCGCGCTCTACGCGAAATCATTGAAATACTAAACGAACATTTGCAGGGCGACGTCCCTGAAAAAAAATTAGAAAAAATAAAAATAAAAAAATAAAGTTTTAAAAAATTAAAAACATTTTTAAAAAATAACGTAAAAGCGAATTAACTTTCAACGCGATTTAAACGTCGTTGATCGCGGACAAAACGCACACCCGTGAATGAAGAAGAAGAAGAAGAAAAAAACAAAAAAACGTGGAAGTGAATTTTTTTCGGTAATTTGCTATATGAGACTAATCATCAACGTGAGTGTGAATTTGTTAAATGACAACCGGCAAAAAAAAGCGAGAGAGGAAGAGAGAGTGAGAGAAAAAGAGAGAGGAGGACTCAATTGTCTTTCTTAATTTTTTACCGAATGGTTTTTTTTTAATTTTTTTTTTATGAGCTTGAATCCTGGTTCTGGGAACCCGCGGAGATAACTTAAATTAATCAGGGATGTAATTTACGAGTCATTTAAGCTCCGGTGGTAATATAAGCTCAATAAAATTACGCGACTGTCTGCTCGTTTGAGTTTTGCCCCAAGACTGCAACGATCCTCGAAGGGCACACAAAAAGATACTTCGAGTCGCAATTTATCTTTTCATTATTAATATTATTATTATTATTATTTTAATTAAAAAAAAATCTTTTAATTTTTTCTTTAGCTAAAGGAAAATCTCTTTTTTTTCGTTTCCATGAAATACGTTGGAAAATACATTACATCGGTGATAACACAAGTCAAATTGAACGTGATAAAAGGGCCGGAATAAAAAAAAATTACGACAGCTATCGTTGTTTAATTTTTACCGATGCGAAAAAAAAACAAACAAACAAAAAACAACGGGGCGTAAATTATTGATCACATAAAGAACCTCAACGAAATAAGAAATATAACGATTTGTAAATAGTTACAAAAAGAAAGCCGGAAAAACAAAATTTGCAAAAAAAAAACCGTTTTGTACGATAATCAATTTATTATTGTTCTATTTTTTTTTCTACAAATATCATCGAGAGTACGAACGAAACATCGATCTATGAATTTTTTTGGAAGATCCATTCAACGACAATGAAAAAAAATAATAATTGTAGACCTATATTTACGTAATCGGCGTACGAGTCGTCGCTTTCTAAAATGTACATCTTCATTTGTCGAGAGACGAGAAAGAAAGAAAAAAAAACGACAAAGAAAAACTTTTTTTTTTAAATTTGACATTACATCGTTATCAGTGTTTATTGATCGAAGACTTTGATAAAATTTTCCATAATTTATGAAGCGGAATAAATTTTTCAAAATGAATTGAAAAAGAAAAAATGCAATTATTATATTTAGACTTTGAACGAATTTTTTGTATTGGAAAAAAAACACACAAAAAAACCAGCTTGAGAAAATAATGAACCTACATTTTCCATCGGATTGCCTTTTAATTTTTTCGTTTACGAAAGAAAAAAAAATTTGAAAAAACAAATTTTGTGCAATAGATGAGAAGAAGTATAAAATTATTTATTGCGGATTGGGAAGTTCGCCGTTGGACCATTTGATATCAACGACTTTCGAAGATCTTGCAGCCTCTTCTATGGCAGAAGCTATCTTGGTGACGGCCATGGTTTCTTTGGGCATGACCATGGACGGACATTTGCCCATGGCAACGTCCAGAAAATGATCGAATTCGGCGCGATAGGCTCTCATGAAACGACTGGGGAACGAGTACCATATGGGAGCCGAATTCGGACCGTTCAAGTCGTACATCGTCGTGACGCAGTGTATCGGTTGTTCGTTGTCGGCTCTCACCATGCCTTTGGGACCGAAAACCTCGAGTCTCTGATCGTAACCGTAACTCGAATTTCTCGACAAATCAATGATTCCCAAACTTCCGGATGGAAATTGCAGCGTCGCCACGACCGTGTCGAAATCGTTTATCGCTTTGATCTCGGCGATGTTAGCGACCGCTTGGGCCGTGACCTGCGGAACAAACCGAACGACAAATAACAATCGTGATATTTCAATCGTCGTCGATCGGATAATATATCATGACGCAAAAATTTGAAAACAAAAAATAATTATTCGTTGACTTAGATTTTTGTCATTGATTAAATTCGTTATTTATGCATTAATAAATTATTCAAGCGATTAGTTATGCTAATATAATATTCTAGATTTCAATAAATTATTGATGCATTATTGCCCATTTTGATAAATTATACAGGACAATCAAAGGATATGAAGAAAAAAATAATTCTGAATTTTTAGGTGATTTTCAGAAGGCTGTAACTTGACGAAAATTAATTGTACAGCGATGATAAAACAAGCAAATTGAAGCTTCAATCTTCTAGGTTTGAGATCCTGAGTTCAAATATTTTTATCGTTGACCGTTTCTGAGTAATCATAAAAAAATCCAGTGATAAACATTTTTTCAACATTTTCCTTCGCCTTTAAAAAGGTTTAGAGACTTTAATAATTTTATTTTCGGTCAATCTATCTGAAAGCTCTCTCAGATTGATTCTTCCTCTTCAATTTGAGTGGTTCTAGAGTTCTGTACGATAATCTGTCGCCGAGTTATCAGCTGACAAAGCAAAAACGACGCTTTTGATTTTGATGACTCGTAACTCGGGGTGCCAATAATCGTAAAAAAATCAAAAGTACGGAAAAATTTAGAGTATCCTCTCCAAGATGTTTTTTAAAGTATTTTTTGATGAACTTTTTTTTTACTGTATGCGAAGAAACGTGATACGAAAGAAGGTAAAAAAACCTAAAAAAAGTTTGTCAAAACTAAGATGAAATGTTTTTTTTTTTTTTTTTTTTTTTTTTTTTTTTTTTTTCAAATAATAATTCCAGGACTGTACCTTGACAGGATATTCGCCTAGGACCCAAGTAATCATGTCGATGTCGTGTACCATGCAATCGTGAAATATGCCCCCGGAATGAGCGAGATAGTCGATGGTCGGCAGCGGGGAATCTCGCGCGGTCACTTTGATAGTGTGAACGTGACCGACTTCGCCCATTCGAACTCTGTCGCGTACGGCGCTGTAACTCGGATCGAAACGACGATTGAAGGCCGAAAAAAGCACCTTACCGACCTTTCTCGCGGTCTCGTAACACTTGAGGGTGTCCGTTGGATTTTCGGCTATTGGTTTTTCACAGAACACGGATTTCTTCGCGTCCAAAGCTTTGGTCACGATATCCTCGTGAGTGTAAGTCGGCGACGCCACGACCACGACGTCGACGCTGAATTTTTTTCAATCACAAAAATATAATCTCAATCATAACGAATTTTTATGCTCAAGATGAAAATTTTTCTTTGCATGAAAATATTTTTATTTAGATTGATTTTATTTGCGTGTGTGTATTATATTTTGAATGGTCACCTGGTGTCCTTGAAAACTTTGTCGGCTTGCTTGCTCGTGAGCACCGTGACGCCATCCAATCGCCAATATTTTTTCAATTGATCGAATCTGCTCTCAACGTCGTCGACGACGTAGAGCAATTTCACTCGAGGACTGCTTTGTATGGAGCCCAAGTGAATCGTGCCTGCCCGACCGACGCCAAACAGAGCCACCCTGATCACAGGATCGTCTCCTCGGTCGGACTTCAGGGCCAAATCATTCACGTATCTGAAGAAGAAAAAAAATAAATAAAAGAGATCGTCGGATTTCGTAAGAAATTTTGAATTACTTCATCGAACCAATAATAAAATTATCGCAGTCGACCGCAAATAAAATGATAAGTTTGAAAAAATAATTTCTAGAAATCTACAATTTCTAGAATCAAATGACTAGGACGGATGCTCGGTTTTTGCATATTTCTTGGAATATATTTTCAAATATGCTGTCTAAAATTATTTTATTCAAATATTTTTGTATTCCACGTAACAAATCTTTTCAAATGATATTGAACATTCGAAGAAAAAAAAGAAAATTTCGAGTCCACAATTTTCCCCCTCTTCAAATTCTTATATGAATATTTTCAAGTGTTAACTAGTGAAAAATATGTGATCTTATAAGGGTTTAGTTTTTTGTCCTTCGGAGGTATGAAACTCTAAAGATCGACAAAAATTAAATTTGAAAAAAAAATTTACAAATATTCGCATATCGAAATGTATTTTGATATCCATTTTTTCGAAACTCAAGCAAATCGTGATCGATTCTCGGACTCACCCTTTGTACAAATAATCCGTAGGATGGGGTTGCGGCGAGGGTCTGACGTAAGGTGAAGTTCCCTTGAATTTGCTGGTAGCCATAATTACAGATGTCGATTATTGAAAACGATAAAGATGAAAAATTAATAACGACCGACGTGAATTCGTCGACTCAGTCATCCCATCGACTTGACGGTCTTATTTATAAGCCACGATTGCCACGAAGCGGTGGAAGATTACGATGAGAGGGTAATAATTCGTTTACGTCTTTTTACGCTGATAACGCATGAATGATTTTTCGACGATCTTTGCCATTTGTTTTCGATCATATTTTTCTAACACATTTCATAATATCTCGGTTTCATACATAATAGTTTCATAAATAATCTTTTTTTTTTTCACGTTGCTTTCATCATTATCATTATTTATTTAATAAAATAAAAATAATATAAATAATTGTAAAACACATTTTGATAACAGCATTTTTTTTCTTCATCTGGAATAATCTTCGATTGATTGCAACGAAATATTTTTTTTTATTGATCAAATAATTTATTTACAATCGTCGCACGTGCAAAACTTTGCAATTCTGTAAAATTCCGTTGAACAAAATGCGATTGTACTTATACGTCCTTCAGCGTATTATCACTGGACCGGGGGTCATAGTCGCGAACGTTGATTATCCAACGATTATGCGAAAAAAATGTTTCGCAAGATCGTGAATGCGTGAGAACTCATCGAGACGATAACAATCGTTGCCAGTCATTGATGCCGTTAACCACTTTTTATTCTTTTATTATTATTTTTTTTGTAAATTGATCTCGCGAGAGATCAATACAATTATTGTCCATTGAGTTTAGACGAGTTCATCGTTAATCGGCTTGTTTCGCAGTTATCCACGGGTTATCATGCTGCCTCGTTCATCCTGAAAAGCAACGAAATCATTTTTTGAAGAAAAAAAAAACAAAAATAAAAATAAATGAACATCTTCAAGAGTTGCAAGTCAACGTCCATTTGCTTGAAAAACGTAATCTCATTATTTAAATAAAAAACTAATTCACTATTCGAAAAAACTATTATTTATCGAATTTTATTCTTATTTTGTTAATTTAACTTTATTTTTATTTCATTTATTTCACTTCATTTTTATTTTATTCATTTGACTTTATTTTTTATTTATCTATTGGACTTGATTTTGTGTTGTACATCGGACTTGATTTTTATTTCATTTATTCGAGTTTATTTTTATTTTCATTATGCACGACAACCAAAAATGTACTATGCAAATATTCTTTCATTCTTATGATAAATATCTAAGTTACGTTTGCATTTGTGTATTCGAATCGAACCGTTGGTTTCACAATTCGTCCTTTTTCTTACGAAACGAATCCGGAGTGAAGACGACTTCCTCGGTCTCGCTCTCCACGTAAGCCGATCTCTTCGTTCTGTCGCGTCCCGGATCGGCGTCCACCAACGCGATGCTCGATTTCGCGGGTCTAATTGTCATAGAACAAGAATCTTTGAAAATAACCGTGAGTCATTTATTCTAAAAAATTCCAGCAACTCATTGGAATGACGATTATTACCGTTTGTTACTGCCGTTGAAATCGGCGGTTACGGTGAGATCTCGCGGTTTTGAAAAATCGCACTCCAATGTAAACGCAGCGTCTCCGGGAGTAACGAGTTCGTCGTCGTGTTGAATAACCAACAAATTACTGTACTTATCGCCGTCCTAGATAGAAAATTCAATGAATTATTATATTTATTATTGTTGGTATAATATTAATAATAATAATCACGCTAATGAATAATAATGATAATAATATATAAAAATCATAAAAGTCATTGTTATTATCAATAAGTATTTTTTACATTTTTTGAATAGATATCGAATTTTATAATAATATTTAATAATTATTATAAATTATGAATGACAATAACTTTATTATTATTATTATTATTATTATTATTATTATTATTATTGCTATTGTTATTATTAGAGAAATCGAAACTATATGTTGATAATGATAACGCTAATGAATAATAATGATAATAATAAATAAAAATCATAAAAGTTATTATTATTATCAATAAGTATTGTTTACATATTTTGAATAAATATTGAATTTCATAATAACATTTAATAGTTATTATAAATCATGAATGACAATAACTTCATTATTTTTATTATTGTTATTATTGTTATCGTTATCATTTAAGAAATTGAAACTATATATTAACCTTAGCAGTCTCGCACTTGTCCAAAGGAATATTCATGGTGAAACTACGACCGCGCGTGGGATCAATGTAACACGGTGATTTTTTCGAATAAAAACTGCCCTGAGTGTAAATAACTCCGGAAAAATCATGGGTCGTTCTGAGCTCGACGGTCATGCTCTCGGCACCGCATCGAAGTCCCACGCGATCGTATCCCTCGGTCGACGCGCCTATCTGCATTTCCTTCGATAGATCTTGCTCCCAAATCTCTTCTGTCCAACACACGTTACGAACGACAAACAATACGATGAGTTACAATTATTATATCCATTTTTCGCTTCGATTTTTTAAAATAATTTGATTTATCAATTTATTTTTTTTTTTTTTTTTCATCGTGACTTACCGCATGGAAATAGATGAATTTTCGTGATAATGATAAGACAGGACAGAAAGCGGTTGAACGACTTCATGACGAGACGACGAACGTTGTCTACTCGGACCCGAACGTCCGTGAACTGTAAAGTGATTCAAGGTCCGTACGACTGGCCGAATGCCTTTCATTAAAATCACCTGGAATATTTCTCCCACCATATCTAACCGTAGAACGGGGATGACTTCTTCTCGGGGGGGACTCTTGTGACTCTCCTTCTCGATCTCTCGACCCCGCCCCCACCTTTTTCCTGGAAAACGGGTTGTACGATTTCGGATCTATTCTCATATCGTTTCAATCAGACGGATATATTACAATGCAAGTGAATGTGAGAGAGTTCAACGCACGGACGAACGTTGGTTCACATTGCATCGGGCGCCATTAGATTTTGGTCGAACGCATAATCATATAATTACAGTTAGAATGTTGCTGTAGTTTTTTTTTTCATAAAAATTTTTTTTTTAGATAGAACGAATGATGCGTAAAGTGGAGAATTTTAGTTGAGACGGATGAGAGACAATTGTACAGTGAATAACGATGTGTGATTAACAATCGTTTGACATTTTTTAAACTTTTTGTTTTCGTTATTTTAGAGTACGAAGCAGCGGAAGAAGCTGAAGAATTTTTTTTTTCGAATTAGTACGGTCTTTGAATTTTCAAATAAGTTGACAAATTATTTTTATTTCGAAACTTAATCGGGCGTTCTTCGATTATTGTTCTAATGTTGAGAATGATATATTTTGGGAATAATGAGGATTATTAGTTTTGATTGCATTCGAATTTATAAGGTTCGAAGACCGAGATCACGATCACAGACACATTTTTCAGACGCAATTATTCACAAATATTTGCACGGTGAGGTGATAAAATGTGAATAATTGGGATCGACATACAAATTTGTAATTTATATTACCAAGATATAAGTTTTAGGATGCTGTTTTCATTCTGATCGATTGGAATTTGACCCTGTGCATCTTCCCCCCCCCTCCCCCAAATTTCTACATTTCGCATAAAAACATTTTTGAATTTTCGCGGTACGGTCATTTGACCGTAACAAAATGGATGGCAAAGTGTTCATTTGTGATCCATCTCCACTTCGAGAGGGTCTTGATCGATTTATAATTTTTTTAAAGTTATGGAATTATGTAATTGTTAATTATTCCGATTCCCGCGAACGAATTAGTTTAACGACTTCTCATCTCTGCGTAAAAAATATAAATGACCGTTCGAAGTTTTTGCCTTTTTTATTTCCGTCGATTTCTAGTGAAAACTTTTTTACCGGCTTTTCGTTCTCATTTTGGCAACACTGCCTCACATGGTGGTTCTGCATTCGTGGCTGACAGCACGCACGTCGGCACGCAAGATACGTTTTTTTTTTTAATCTGAGCCACGTCGTGAGTACCTATCATCAAAATGGTAAGAAGAAAACTCATTAATTTGTCATAAACAATAAACACGTACAATCCGACAAATATTTAGATAATAAATATTGAAATTATGAAAATAGGTTATGTATGTGTATTATCGTTGGATCGATTCTCTGACGTGTCGCTTCATATCATTATTATTCTACGCCTTCATCAAACTTGTGTTTTCATTGGACTTTTTGTTTTCAATAATTCGTCGTTATTACAGATTGAAATTGAATCTATGACGAGGTACGTCTCGCCCATAAATCCGGCTGTGTTTCCAGTTCTGGCAATAGTGCTTCTGGGTATCGGCATATTCTTCACAGCTTGGTTCTTCGTTTACGAAGTCACCAGTACCAAATTCACAAGGGATATATTCAAGGAATTGTTGGTTTCTCTGGTCGCAGCGATATTCTCCGGCTTTGGCATACTTTTTCTATTGCTTTGGGTCGGCATATACGTCTAGGTAAGTCGCCGTTGCTTTGGACTTAGTCGTAGGTGTAGTTCGTCGAGGAGGTTATGTTAAATGCAACTTTTTTTTTTTAATTTGAATCACTTTGGAATATTGAGAATATTTTGGAATTGCCGTACAAGCGATTGCTATGAATATGATTGAAAAACATTTGGAGGTTAGTCGTTGACTCCATTATTTAAAAATTTGATGTAAAAAATGAGGCCTTTCAATAATAGTCGCTATGGATAAACTACAATATATTATTTGCATGTAAATCGATGCACAAGATCGCGCATGACAAACCAATCAAATCTACCTTTGACAATTAGCGGGAAAAGGTGGACTACGGTTATACGGAAAAAGAAAATTCTCAACGAGTCTTCAATTTTTTTCTGTTGCAGTCTAGGTATATTGGAGATTTTACAAGGATATTTGTTCGCAACAGCTCCAACCACGCTCCGTTACAATCTCGTTTTTTTTTTTTTTATAAACTGCAAAATAATGAATAAAACGAATCCATCATTCCTTCGATAATAATTCAGAATAAAATTATTGCCTTTACTCAACATATTTTTTTAATCTGTTATAATGAATATATATCACTTATATTTAGAGACTTATTGTAATAGATATCGCATTTCTTCTTTCTTTTTTTTTTTTTTTGTTAACTTTAGCTAAATACAGATTTGCTTTTTGCTTTTCATAATAAAATACGATATTGCATTTATCGATAGGGGAAAGGAGCGCTTCGCGAAGCGCGCCTATATCTTTTTTTTTTTCGCGATTCTTGAAACGCATCACGTTCATCCAGCGAGTCCGGCCTTCTGTCTGCATCGAAGCATCAAAGCTCGGAGCATGAATTGTCGCCGGGACAATTGTCTTACTTGTTTCAAAAATACGTCCAAGTCAATTATGTTCTCTCGCAGACCCTCGGCCAGATAATATATCGCGTCCTCCGTCGCAGCTTCCTCGGCGAAGGCGTTCAGCATTCTGAAGAGAAAAAAGAGAAAACATCAACATTGTTCGAATTTCGAAAAATTATTACAGCGCTTCAGGAAAGTCGATGGAAAAAAACGATGTCTTACTGTTTGTACAAAGGTGCGATAGCTGTAACTGCCTCGTCAACGTCGATCGACTGATTTTCCGACAATTTTGATATTTCTTTCTCCAATTCGGTCTCCTTGTCCTGCAATATATTCACGTTTTTCTCCAATTCGGATTTTTCTTTTTTGAGCTTGACGAACAATTCGGCTAGTCGCGATGAACCATTCGTGAGTTCCTTCTCGGTTCTGCGCAAGGTCTCGAGTTCGGCTTGAAGCTGTGAAAATTGTTCGCACATACGTCGACGCAACTTGTCGCCCACGGCCGACAATAGCGAGGCTCTTATGTGCTCCTCGGTTATCGTGTCCGAATTTCCGGTATTTATCGAGCTCGAACCCATCGATGGCGATTGGTAAGGATTGTCACCCTGCAAACCACGTGGATTCGATATTAATCGAATGATTGTTCTGATATTTTTTCACAACATTTGGATTCGTTATTCAGTAGCGAAGAACAAAAAAAATTGTAATTGATGCGCAACGTTTCAATTTTATGTTTTAATTTGAAAAAAAAAAAAACATTATTGTGTTGTTGTATTTATAAACTTGGTGAGATTAATGCTTTTTCTGAACCCAACAACTTAAAATTGAGAACTTTGATAAAAAAAGCAACTAATTTAATATTAGGAAAATGATTAATATTCAATAAATTACGAATATTAATATTGAATAGATGATAAATGATATTAATATTGAATAAATATTTTCGGAAATTTAATACGTACCGGCAAGCTGGCCGGATTGAAAGGAGATGGGAATGCGCTGGGATAACTTTGACCCGGAAATGGACTAGGCATTGCGGGATACCCACCGAAACCATGAGCCGAAGCTCCGCTGGGAGGATACGGAGGCATGGCCGGATTGGCCCCGGGGTAAGGATTTGTCGTGGGATAGGGTGGGAAACCGGTACCGGCAGTCGCTCCTCCATTATTCGGAACTGGCATGAAGGCTGTAGAATTTTTTCAAACGATTGCGATTAGACTTTTTCACATTGTATGATTTTTTGGAAATCGATAAGCCAGAAATTTCGTCACTTACGTTGAACGGGATAAGGCGTCGTGGCTTTTTGTGGACTGGCGGTCCATCTTTTGGCGTAAACAGGAGGATGTTCGCCGAACATGACGGTCATCACTTGTATGAGGCTCAAAAGATCGGACGAGTGCTGAAATGAATTTATCGATGAAGACATTGAAGGATGATTTTTTTTTTTTTAAGGTTATTTTGAAAAAAGTGGAATTCGCGTTGAGAAGTTGATATCCGAAGCTTGTCGATGTATCGATAAATTCGTTTGCAACTTACCGGCACCCAATCGTGCAAATACGGCAGATATATCTTTCCGTTGTGATCGACGAACATGCTGACTTTGATGCTCATTTCGGGCGTAGGCCTGACGTAGCACATCGGCGCATTGTTGGGATGCGTGTCCATCAGCCAGATGCACACCGGTATATTGTAAGTGCTGCCTTTGTAGGTTATCGGGATAGTTCCCTGAAGATTGATCAGCTCTTTGCAAGATCCGTCGTTGAAGACTGAGAAACCAAAAAAACAAAGCAAAATCAACAATAGAATAATCCAATAACAGGCCAACCCTTTTCTTAAATTAAAAGGTAACAAACCGAATGGTTCCATGTTGAATTGCAGACTTCGATAATTTTGCAAAACATTGCTAACTTCCTTGCGCGTTATATCCGGATTTTGATACTGAAGTAGAATGGAAAAAAAAAAGTTTGAAAAATCAGGATAAATGCAGAACGGTGTATTTCAATTATTGCAAGAATTTTGATAAACAATAAAGGAGACAAATTGTTCCAATGGCACTTTACATTCGCAAACACACTCAAATCAATCAATCAAGACATTTTTTTCTCATTCGCCCTTCTCGATGTTTCTCATTTATTTATTTTTTTTTTTTAATTCAATACTGTCATGAAAATCTCGAAAGATATGATTCATAATGTAGACAAAGCTTTTCATGTAATCAAGTCAAAGTCTTGAACTGTAAGACTCTTACTTTCGTTAAAGACTGCTTTATCTTCGTCGTATCAATATGATTCATCTTAACCATATAACCTCCAAACTGAGGTGGTGTCTAACAACCGATTATTCTCCTGTTCGATCAAAATAAAAAGCACTGCGTCACTGGAATTCACGCACGATCCGTCGCTCTCTATCTATATATCTCTCTCTCTGTCTCCCACGACTGTGATCGCGAAAACGTTGTCGAAAATAATCACACCCAATTTTTTTCAATTGGCGAAATGTCGTTTGTCTTATTCGCGACTACTTGTCAGGGATAATCGGGGAGTGCATGAAGAGAAAAAAAATGGTATTCTCAAGCCATTGAGATCGGGAGGGTCGGGAATGGTAATAAAAAAATAAAAAAACGTTATCAACACAAATGCTCGCTGTGTAGTTTTTCATTCGACCACGAGCGTCGCGACGGTCGACCGAAAATCCGTGGGGACATTGAGCTTCGTGAAGCTAGGCACTTGGATGTTAGTTTTGGAACCAAAAAAAAAATCTTCCAGGCAATTTCCACCAAATTTTCGAATTTTCGTAGCAAAGAGAATTTTCGTGAAATATCGAACCAGAGATAAGTAGACTACCCATCTCTGATCGAACATAATTACAAGATTATAAGAACATGACAAAACGGCCATCGAACCATTACCAAGCAATAAAAACAAAAATAAAATTCGAACAGCCATGATTGTGCAGCTAACTTCGCACAAGTGGTAACCTTGAATTTTCGGGATAACGCGACGATACTCCGTTACGTCTGCCCACCGGGTCAATGATCGGAGATAATGACCTTGAGAGAATCGTTCACATCGCGACAACGCAAAGTCGAACTTGTGGAAATTTGAGTTGAGAATAGTTTGGAAAAGTCTAGTTGTTTTTTCGTGCGAATTTCTTGCGAATCTTCGTATTGGCGACCATGACGAGAGTCCTTGCTACCTCCGTTCGGTCATGTCGCGCGCTGTTGTTCCAAAGCCGCCATCGATCGTGCGTATTGTAGCAACGTATCCCTAAACGAAAAAAAAAAAAAAAAAAAAACAACAAAAAAACAACCAAGCTTCGCATAATCCAACAATGTTACGTCAAAAAATCGTGCTTCCCGTGTTACATTGACGTTTCGACGAAACAATATAATTGTAATGAGCGTGTGTGAGGCGAGGCATTGTTGAAAATTCGAGGATCATTGCACCCTCGAAGGGGTCGCAACTAAACTCGGTTGAGAAAAAAAAATGACTACTGCGTTGTATCTGGAACATTATTTGGACAGTAAGTCAATGCCCAACAATATGCACAAACGGTGCGGGTTAGATTAAGCGTAAAAATGAAAGAAAACAAACTCGGTTGATGTTACAAAACATCACGACTAACCTCAAAATCGTCGTTTCATTGTTACGACTTATTCGTATGTCAACGAAATTTTTTCAGGTTTGGAGCATTTGCCTATAGAACTGCAAAGAAATTTCACATTGATGAGGGACTTAGATGCCAGGGCCCAAGGTCTCATGAAAGACATTGACAAACTTGCCGACGATTATTTGAAAAACATGAAGAAAGAATCGTCGGACAAGAAGAAGGAACAATTGGGCCACATACAGAGTCTGTTCAACAAGGCCAAGGAGTACGGCGACGACAAGGTTCAACTAGCCATACAAACTTACGAACTTGTGGACAAACACATAAGAAGATTGGATTCGGATCTGGCGAGGTTCGAGGCTGAGATACAGGACAAGGCGTTGAGCAGCAGCAGGGCGCAGGAGGAGAGCGGAGCTAGTAAAAAGGGTAGAAAGAAACTGAAGGAGAAGGAGAAACGCAAGAAAGGAACGACCGGCGGCGGCAGCGAAGACGAATTGAAGAGCGCCAGAAAGAAACAGAAAAAAGGTTATTGATTCGTTCGTTTATCCACGATAATGTACGATCGAGAGAGATTGTTGACGATTAACTTCGTTTGGGTTTTCAGGCGGGTCCGTTGCTTCGGCCACTTCCACCGGTACAGCGGGCGGCGGGGCTCAGGCAGACGCGAGCGCTATGGGCCATCCGGCGGACGTCCTGGACATGCCCGTCGATCCAAACGAGCCTACTTACTGCTTGTGTCATCAAGTTTCTTACGGAGAGATGATTGGCTGTGATAATCCTGATGTAAGTGACACCATCTCTCGCGCTCCGAACGCTTAACCTTATCACGTTGTACACAATTTTGAAACGTTCCACATCTCTGAACAGACCCATAATCTTTTTCTTACTAGTTTTTTTTTTTTTGTTTCTCGTATAACCTTAAAATATCGATATTGCAGTGTCCGATCGAGTGGTTCCATTTTGCTTGCGTCGGACTGACCACCAAACCCAAGGGCAAGTGGTACTGTCCCAAATGTACGCAGGATCGAAAGAAGAAGTAATGATGATCGATCAACGACATACGACAACAACGGAGAGTGCGAAGCACTTTTTTCCCTCCGAAAAAAAAAAATTCTGAAAAAACAAGAAAAGAAAGAAAATATATTATCGTACGCCACTTCGATAAACAGGTTTGTGATACTTTCATAGTCAAACATGAAATTTATCTGAGACCGTAATTTTTTTTTTATTTTTTTTTTTTCGTGGCGGATATAGGAAATTTAACGAAATACACCCTGCAACTGCATTTACATTGCATCTAATATAGACACGCGTGGAGCGGTTGATACTTCTTTTTACTCTCTTTTTTTTTTTCACTCAACCAACTCTGCTGGATCGTTCGATTTTTCAATCGTCGAACACGAACGACGCACCCACCAACTTGCGAAACACGCTGTCAATTTTATATGTAATGAAAACACAGTTCGCGACGGTTCGTCACAGCGATTTTAACGTTTTGAGAATCGGCCGCTGTTTTCGTGTTTAACGTAAATTTTTTTTGTAATTTTTTTTTTTCTTTCCATTCCTTCGCAACACGTTTGACATTTAGAATAATGAGAGTAGTAATTTATTGATCTTGAACGTATTGTTTTCTTCGAGCGACAAACGAAAAAATTACACAATAATCGATACGTCCTTCCCCCTTCCCCGTTTGTTTGGCCGATTCTTGAACGTCTGTGACTTGCCCCCGGTCCTCCCCCTCGTAGTTATGAAAAATATGAATGAATACGACGCAAGATCCATTGGGATAGTATTAAATAACGAAATCATACTCGTATATTATATTATTATATTATTATATACTAGTTCATTACTGTTTTTATATTTTATGATTGTACATTGTTAGGATAGTGGAAAAGACAAAAAAAAAATAATAATAATAATGAAAAATTAACCATCTGACATTAAGCGTGTAACATACCCGTACGAGCATCATACAGTTCATAAAAAGATTTAAATTATATATATATATGTATATATATATATATATATATATATATATATATATATATATATATATATATATATATATATATATATAACCCATAATACAAATATGTATCATTTACCGAAGAGTATATCGTAGAGACAGTAAATTACTCTCAACCTCCGGAGCTGTAGACGGCGTACGAATTGTTGGATAAAAAAAAATATCTAATTTTCACGAGGTCTGATCTCTCCACTCGCACTCGTCTTAAAAAAAAACGTATGGCAATGAATATCTTCTTCTTCCACGCAATCGTTCCTTCGTTTCGTACCGTCGTCAGTTTAAATTAAATTAAATAAAAAAAAAAAAAACAAAAAAAACTAACTAACAAAACAAACAATCACGATAAATTATTGAGCGAGGGTGTATATTGAAACACTTTCCAAAACGAAAGACGAACAAATCAAAGTGCAAGAGTTATTGAAGCTAGTAATAAACGAAAAAATCGAACAAAACAAAAAAACAAAACAAGAAAGAACGGTAAATTATTCGAAAGAAAAACAAAATTAATTACACGAATGAGTGTTCTTTTTTTTTTGTTTTTTTTTCTTTCATCCTGCGAGCGATTAAAATTCGTGGGACGAGTTTGTCAATGGAATCGACTGGAATGGGTTTTTGTCGAGTTTGTATGTGTGTGCGTGTGTGTATGTTGAACATTGTTGTCACGGTATGCCGAGTTGTCGAGTGCAACATTGACTCGGCGGTACGGTCCAATTGTAGTGATAACTCATTCGGTTCCTCGATTCTTGTGCGCACAAAGTTCCGGTCGTGCGATAATGATCGTACATTGTTTTCATGGTCTCGCTCGTTTGCTTGTGTGTGATAATGTAATCGTTGGAACAGCCGCGCGATCGATATTCGGTGTCGAAGCGGACGTCGTGCCTTCGTTCGATATTCGCCAACGGTGCAAGCCACAGGCCCACTGACACGTCCTCCGAATTGTACAGCCTGGGACGAGATGAAAAAGTTAATAAACAAATTTGACAAAAGAAAAAATAAAAGCAACATCCGAATAAAATGCTTTCCTTCGTTGAGCCGATATCCTGCTGCCTACCTCAGAATATCCATGTTCGAGGCGATGAATTTAACAAGATTGTAAGACAACACATATCCGCCTCCCACCGCATAAGGCAAATAATAATCACACAAATTCCAATCGTGCTCTTTCCAAGGCCCTCTTCTTTTCACTTGCGCTTTCCCATTGAAAAATCCCCAATACAGTTCCTTCTTGTTGCCCTTCATCTCCCACTTGTCCAGTTCTTTCAGCACCTGATGCACCAGTACCAGACTGTCGTCGTCGCACTTTATCAAAAAATCAAAATTGTAATTCTGATAAACGCGATCGGCGGCCATCAATACTTTTTTGGTGAGAGTGCCGTACGAATCCTGGAGCTTGGACAACAACATCAGATCGTCGTACTTGCGCTGTTCGGACTGCAACGTGTTCATTTGTTCGGGCAAAAGTTCCGCAGTGCCTATGGCGAAGAAGTGTTTGACATTGGTGTGTTTATCGGACAGCCAAGTTTTTCTAATCGTGTCACGAATTCGCATGGCATCCGGATGGGTGAGCACGACGACGATGAGTCTGTATCTGGGTTTGGATTTCATTGTCAGACCGGCATTCGTACAGCCCCGAAAAATTTCAAGATAAATCACTAGTGTGACAATTAATGCAAGCAACAGGGTCGATATAACGCTTAATCTTATGTAAAGTTTTTTTTGCAAAAAACGATTTAATTTGTGAAACATAGCGATTTGAGTCGACACGTGTTTTCACGGTGTTTATTGTCACACGTAGCAGAACAACATTTTGAGCTCAGTTGTTTTTTGGTAAAAAAAAAAAAAAAAATATTTGAGGATGCCCGGGGCCGATCCGTGGTATCAACGTGTGTGTCACGACCATTGACGCCGACGTTGTCGTCGGTACGGGTTGGCGAGGGGTCGTGGCGCGACGATCGGAGAGGCCGGATAGTGAATGAAGAAATAATATGTACAGTGAAATCTCTCAACAGTCGTTTCCACTAATTAAGGTGATGGAAGTTCTATTCGAGTGCGAGAGAGACAGCGCCACCGGCGCTCGCAGCGGAGCGAGCGAGAGGGAGAGCATTTTTGTCTTCCATCATCTTAAAGCGTTAAACTTTGGAATAAACGATTATAATGCGACAATTGAATTTAACTAATTTTTCAACTTAATAAGTCGAAAAATATCAAAACAAATTTCTACACGTGTTAATCAAAGGCGAAATTAAATTCGTGAAAGCGAAATCTCAAAATACAGTCCGATTGGCGCAATTTAAAAACAAAACTTTTTCGAATGAACTGGATATCGAGGTCTTCTTATCAATTCTCCGTGAATTAGAAACCATCGGCCAAAGATGGCGGACATCACTGACAAATGTGCGACCGAGAGTTTATCCGATCACTCTGAGGATAAACAAAAGGGAGTATGCAGAATAAAGCCGGAGTGAGTATTAATTGATAATTCATTGTTGACGATGACTGCAAGTGTTTGCAATTCGTTGTTAGCTCGTCACAGCGAAGCCGCATCGTCATAACCTCAAAAACATTTGCTCCGGTGATATCTTTGTTATATTTCACCGGTCATGTGGCTCCTTCGGGATGCTGCACTGTAACCCAATGACAAAGTTGTCTCGACGGATCGATCTTCACTCGAATATTTAACGCACACACCAATGATGCATCGATGCGACTTTGGCAAAAATAGATAAACAAAATTGTTGTCAGAAAATTTTTATGCGTTCGTTATTTATTTCACATCCCCAGATTCGTCATCGGCGATCACGTGAGACAACTGTCCGAGGAATGTTTGACCGCCGACGACAAATTAAAAGTAATGGAAAAGTCCGAAATATCGGAAGTCGCAGAAACGCCGAACGAACCGCCGTCCAAGAGAAGCAGGCACGACGACAAGAGAGACAAACTCAGGGGTCAAAACAAGGCGCGTCCGCCGCCTTTCAAGGCTCCCAGAGAGCAAAATCTCTGTCCTTGGATCGTGGATCAGGCCAAGGACGAACCTGAGAAACAGTGTCAAAACAAACGTTGTACCTTCATGCACGACAGGGCCGCCTATTTGAAGATAAAAGCCGAGGACATAGGTCCGCAATGTCACATGTTCGCCCTGTCGGGTCGATGTCCCAGAGGAGTAGCCTGCCGAGTGGGAGCCAATCACCTCACCGAAGACGGCTACAACGTCGTGGATGCCGAAAAATTTGCCGAATATAAAAAAAAATCGCCGTCAACGAAAAATCAAATTCCTAAAGATCTTCAAGAAAAACTGCGTAAACACAAGTACAATTTTCACAGAGCGGAAAAAATTGTCAAAGCCAACGACGCGGGCAAAAAAAAAATCAACGACTCGAACGGCAAATCCAATGCGATCGCCGCAAACGGAGTGAAAACAGAATCCAACGAATCTTGCGACAAGCACGACGTCTCGATCGACGAGTCCGAAGAGAAAACGAAGACGTCGGAATGTATTTCGCAAAGTTGCCACGAGAAAGAGTCGAGGATAGGTCCTGCGCCGGATCACGATCTCATTGCTTTGAGATCTTTGGAGAAGAAGCGGATAGACTGGCGCGACAAAATTTTATTGAGTCCACTGACGACCGTTGGAAATCTTCCGTTCAGACGTATCTGCAAGGAATACGGAGCCGACGTGACGTGCGGTGAAATGGCACTGGCACCCAAAATACTGAAGGGAGCTCACGAAGAGTGGGCTCTGGTGAAAAGACACGAGACCGAAGACATATTCGGCGTCCAAATTTGTGGCAACAATCCCGGGGTGTTGGCGCGTTGCGCCCAATTGTTGAATCAGGAAGCCGACGTCGATTACGTAGATCTGAATTTGGGATGTCCGATAGATCTGATTTATCGACAGGGCGGTGGCAGTGGCATGCTCAATCGTCTCAACGTTCTCGAAACCGTTGTTAAATCCATCAACGATGTGCTGGACATACCGTTGACGATTAAAACCCGAATGGGCGTTTACATGGACAAACCTGTCGCCCACAATTTGATGCCAAAGTTCAAAAATTGGGGAGCCTCGATGATAACCGTGAGTTTGGATGATTTATCTTTCAAAAAAATAATTTGAGGCAGGGAAAACATTTTTTTTATTTTTTTCCCAATAATTTACTATTTAATTTTTTTATCTAATTCTTTTTTTTTCAAATAATAATAATTTTTACGTTGAAAAATTAATTTTTAATATTAAAATGTATAATAATATCGGATTAAAATTTTTTTATTGTTAGTAGAAAATGTTTTATTGTCGATGAAATTGAAATTTCGTTGAAGGTCCACTTTTAAATTAATTTTAAAAAATAATAATCAACGATATAAAAGTAAAAATAATATTGAACGAAATATTTTCATTGCAGGTACACGGACGTTCGCGCGAGCAAAGATACACAAAATCCGCGGATTGGAATTACATCGAGAGATGTGCGGTGGCCGCGGATCCGATACCGGTATTCGGTAACGGTGACATATTGTCATACGACGATTACGAAAGAATTCGTAGCACGTGCAAAACGATTCAGGGCGTGACCATCGGACGCGGGGCATTGATAAAACCTTGGATATTCACGGAAATAAAGGGAAAAAAAATCATGGACGTTTCCAGTAGCGAGAGATTCGATATATTGAAAAAATACGCTTACTACGGCCTGGATCATTGGGGCTCGGACACTCGGGGAGTCGAGACGACCCGAAGATTCATGCTCGAATGGATATCGTTTCTTCATCGTTACATACCCGTGGGCATTCTGGAAAAACCCCCACAGAGAATAAACGAGAGACCGCCTTACTACAAAGGTCGTGACGACATGGAAACTCTCATGGCCAGTTCAAATTGTGCCGATTGGATTAAAATATCGTAAGAATTCGAGAGGGCATTACTCCTTTTTGTCCGCTGAAATTACCTTTTTTTTTTTTTTTTGAGGACTTCACCACAGTTACACTGGATAAAATCGACCCAGTCGATTTTTTTACTCTAGGCGTAAATATCTAATATTTTCTGACTCCCAAAGAAATATTTCTCAATACGTTCTCATTTTATTTTTCATAAATCAATTTTTCGTACATCATCTAGAAGGTTCGTAGTATGTTTCGTAATTTTTTTCAACCACTTTTTTACACGATTATCTTTTCCAACAACAAAAAACCGAGTAAAAAAAGAGACAACTCTCGACGCTCGTAAAATAATTATTTATTTAATTTTTTTTTTTTTTTTCATTAATGAAACTTTTTTTTTTTGTTGTTGTTTCCAGGGAAATGTTATTGGGCAAAGTGCCCGAAGGATTTCACTTTTTGCCGAAACACAAGGCCAACTCGTGGAAATGATGAATCGTGATGACGACATACGATGAATCTAATCCGTCTATTTTTATTATTATACATTCGATAACGAAAATTGTATACGTGACAGAGTTACTAATATTGTTACGATTTGAAAATGGATGAAAAAATAATTAAAAAAACGTTGATTCTGAACACCGGAGAGTCTTGTTAATTTTTATCGTCGATTCAAGCCGGTCAATAATGCGCCGAGATTTCGCCCAGACTGGACACGGGCCACATGCAATCACAACCGCTTGCGATTTCTTTGGTAAAAGGTTCCCAACAGTCACCGTCCCATCGACGTCTCACCATGAACAACGTTCTGCTTCGTTGAACGCAATGAAAACCCGGGTGTGCGCATCTCTGAAATAACAATAATAAGGGAAACAGAGATTATCGTGATAAGAATGATTTACATATGTAGATCAGAGTGGTCCTTAGCAAGAGTCGATTTTTAATTAAAATTCGATAACCCTCCACAAAGGTTCTAAATAATTTTTGAAAAATGTTCGCGAAACCTCCCCCATATATATATACGTTATATATACATATATAATTCTATTTCAGTTAAAAATTCGGTATTTTGAATGAAAAATATCGATTTTGCTGAAACCATGACCAAAAATCGCGATATAAAAATTTTCAATAAATCAATAAATCCCAGTACCTCAAATAATAATAATAATTTATATAATTAATTATATTTCAGTACGAAATTCAGTATTTTAAATGAAAAAAAATCGATTTTGCTGCAACTGTCACAAAAAATCGTGAAATAAAAATGTCCGATAAATCGTTAAATCCTTAAAAAAAAATAAATAAAAATAATTAGTTTACCTGTTTCGCAGGTTTAACGGAGGTCCGTTGTGTCTCATCGATGAACGAATAGCTTTTGCAAAAAATTTCGTGATAATGAGGCGGTTGATACTCGTAATCGTCGTCGTTCATTTGTGTCTTCCGGGTCATTATCTCGCAAAGACTGCGATATTCCTGGGGACAACGTTAACGACAACGAACAATTACGAATAATCATGACAATCATAATAACAATAATGTTTCAGGTCTAATGGTTTAATAATCGAGGTTTTGTTGGCCAAAGCGTTTTGTGTTAAGGTGTGTGCGAGGTGGGGAAACCGATGTAACCGAGTTACGACGGTTCACAGTTGTCACAAACGTTTGTTTGACAACAGGAAGGTGAGCTCGGTTCATCGAGTTTCGTCGTATATATGTTTTTTTTCTTTTTTCTTTTTTTTTTTTTCGGGCTCGTAAGTTCACTGACCGGTAACAAATTTCTGTCGAATCTCGTCAGTTGCGACGATCGTTTCGACCCGTCGATCTCGCGATTTTCGAAATAATCGGCCTCGGGCAGGTACGATACATCGTCGATCGTCTTGGGCACCCGACGATCCTCGAATTTTTCCGTTTCCGCACCCAGAAGAGCTTCCTCGAGCAATCGTGTGAAATTTATTCTTCCGATAGCGGAGATTCGAGGTGGATGAGACGTCAGCAATACGATAAAACCAATCTGTTGAGAAGCATACGAAAACGCACACACACACACAGAGTTACCAAACGGTTTGATCA
Source organism: Diplazon laetatorius (assembly GCA_963662125.1). Lineage (NCBI taxonomy): Eukaryota > Metazoa > Arthropoda > Insecta > Hymenoptera > Ichneumonidae > Diplazon > Diplazon laetatorius. The sequence continues at coordinate 4,957,653 of OY759158.1, read as the reverse complement.
ATCGTTTCGTTTCATTCGTAAGTTTCAATCTTATTTATTATCACCTTTTCTTATTATTTGTCGACGATGGAAAAAAAATTAAAATATTGTATTTAAACAAAATTAAAAAAAAATTATCAAATTAAAAACGAGGTTTTTTTTGCATGTTGAAAAAAAAATATTGAGAAACATAATTGTGAAACTCAAAAAAAATCGAGACTTCCCTATTTTTTATTATTTTGGTCCAAAAAATTCCAGTGGATACTCTCGAAATACTCTATTTTCACTGATAAAATAGTCTGACAGTGATTGTTGAAAAAAAGATATTTATTCTGAGAAATGAAGAATAAATGTGTTTGATCGGGGTTGATTTTGTTTGGGGTCATTTGGACCCCAGTGTGCCAGCTAAGGGTTTAATCCATCAATAGTCTATTGATATTTAATAGAGTATTCAAAAGAATATTGATTATCCATCGTTCATTTATCTATTGATAATTAAAAAATTAATTCTCTATTGATACATAGACTATCAAATCAATCAAATCGACTTTTATTTGCACAACTTTTAAAAAGTTTTTTACAAAACATATTTAATGGAGTGTTACAATATTGATTATCCATCAATATTTGAGTCAGTATATTTTTATTCATCCCCGTCGATTAGTGTGAAAACGCGTCGTTTTGACTCGTTTCGAAACAAATTTGTCGTTTCGCACAAAGACGGTCGATGAGAGATCATGACGAGTGTTGAATGTATATAATATATATATGACGTCGTCGTGAATTTGCTCGCGTCTCGTGATCGCCGATGCGGTTCGTTGTCCAGCCGGTTACTATATAAAGTGCGTTTTTTTTTTTTCGTGTCAGGAGTCTAGTGTCCGAAGCGATAACGAGCTGAGAGATCGCAACGTCAACGCTTTAGACAACGATCGTCGAATCGTTCGATTCTTCAATTTTTTTTTTTTTTTTTAATTTCTTCTTTGATCGAAAAAAAGAGATCGAAAAGCAGATCCAGTGAAGGTGCATCAGCCGAGCCGGCTGCATCAAATGCATACACGTGCATTGACATAAAAAAAAACATAAAATAATAATAATAATAATAATAATAATATAATATGAGTGAAAATGATAATTATCGAACAACATTGGTCTTCAATATCTGGGATCTTTATTAAAATAATAATAACTCGATTTACAGCTGTCAAAATAATTTTTTTTTTAAATCTAAAAAAATATGGCAATTTGTTTTTTTTTTCATCAAATCGCGACGATTTGATGAGATGGCGAGAGTCTGAAACGGCTCTATCGAATTTCTCGTGAAAATCAGTGTCAACCAGTTCGGCAAGGTCGGACGTTTCATTGAACGCAGACGAAACCGCAGGCGGTACGTGCGCGTGTCGCAACGCTTGTAATAATAAAACTTGTTCGAGTTGTTTTGCAATTACCGACAGATTTCAATCATTTCCGGTCAGTGGTGCATGAGGTCCATTAATTTATCAGGGATCCCGCGTGCACCGGCTATGCACTCGTTCAAGGTGGAACTTAACGTGTGAAAAATTTGACCGATGATGCATCATCGTTATGTGTGGGTGTGTGCGTGTGTGTGTGTGTGTTTGTGGCAGTGGGTGTGTGGTCCTTTCGACTGGTTTGATTGACCATCAACGTGGATGTTGCACCTAAAATTATATTTTTTTAGTTTATTTATTAAAAAAAAATAATATTGAAAAGAAAAACACAATTTCTCTTTGATACATATTTTCCAGGTTGAAAAAATTATCATTGTTATTTCTTTTTTGATGATATATCAATTTCATGCAGTTTTGAATAAAATGGTTGTCATAATTCTTTCTCGAATAATATATCGAATCGGTGTAATTTAAAAAATTATATACTATTATTATTCTTTGTGTAATAATATATTTAATGTGTTTCGTGATATTTTGTAGAATTGTTGCCAAAATTATATATTAATTGTAATTGAGCCTAAGAATGTACGTTATCTTTTTTTTCAAAATTCGAATAACTGTTTCAATTGAATGAATATCGACAAGTTGTAAATAATTATCGATCGTCATCTATCAATTTTATTTCAATTTTCATTTATTTAATTATTTATCTTTAGGATCCCAAATTTTCAATAAAATTCGATCTTGAATGATCGCAACACAGAACAATCCGATGTGATCGTGTGTTAATTACGTGACAATCGTTGGCCCCACGAGCGATGCAACAATTTAAATGCATCATTAAAATCCATCGACGCGTTTGAGACGAACGTCCGAAATTTTTTTTTTTAAATTTAATTCGAAGTGGAAAATTTATTGTAGGTCGTGTGTAATTAAATGATTTCGTTGTTAATAAGCGACGTGACGATTATCGTGCCGAGTTGAGCTTGAAAAATTGATACTAAATTTCTCTGGACAGTCAGATCGATCGAACCTGTGAGATTCGGTGGAATCGTTTATTGTGCATCGGTGCGTCGTTCGCAGCAAGCGAATGAAAAAAAATTTCGCAGGAAATTTGAACGCGAAGCAATAACAGCTTGACGATGGTGACGAAAATTTATCGCAAGAGCGACATACGAAAGTGAGTATGAATATCGAATTGATTTCTGGTTGTGTGAGTGTGTGTGCTTCGTGTGTCCGTAGTCTACTCGGCCATAAGAACGATTGACCATCGCACGCAGCTGTTGGGCCTATACCACTCGTTACACGTTATCACTACCAATGTCACGTCGATTTATCGGCCAGTTTATCTTGTTATTATGTCATTACTTACGTATGTGGATGACAAAATTTTTTTCTCTTTATCCGTCTACCGTTAATTCTGAGGAATTTATTTACCGCTCACGAGGACAACTTAAAAACAGCATATCAAATATGTTTACGCATGTTTATTCGTAATATGTGGAACGGCAATTAAAATCCGGCACGGAAAACGTAATTGACGCAGATGAAAAATAATAATAATCATCCGAATTTAATGATAATCGTATTTTCATTATTTATTTTTTACGATAATCATATGCGCGCACGTCACACAGATATTGATACATATTTACTTGTATATATATTCGTATACGTGTATCCATATCTGTCTGATCGAACATGACGTTAGTCGGCTCGACAAATGATTGAATGATAAAATGATAATTATCAATTTGCGAATGTAATTCGATAATTTTTTTATAAAGATAAAAGAAAGAGGTGAAGAAGTTGAGATATTGATGAATGGAGTCCATGGAGTTGTGCCGAAGCTACTGTTTCCCGATAGTCGTGAATAATTTTTTTTTCATTGGCTTTTCAAAATGTCGTAAAGACATTTGTTAAGTAAAGCAAAACAAGCATAACAAGTGAATGATTTTCACTTTTCGTGGAATTTTGATTTTTTTTTCTCAAAATGCCACGAGGATATTTTTCAAGTGAAACATATGAAGCTCGTGGATAACTTTATAGCTCTTTTTCCAAATATCACGAAGATATTTTTCAAGTTGAGTAGATAAGCTCGTGAATAATTTTTTTGCTCTTTTTCCAAATGTCACGAAGATATTTTTCAAGTTTTCAATATAAGCTTGTGAATAATTTTTTAGCTCTTTTTCCAAATATCACGAAGATATTTTTCAAGTGAAACATATAAGCTCGTGAATGATTTTCTTTTTCTTTCTCGAAATGCCACGAAGATATTTTTTCAATTGAAACACATAAGCTCGAGAAATTTACTTCGCAGCATCCCGAGGTAACAGAGCCTCGGAATGGACCACCGTTTCACGTACAATTCTCGGCCACTGGGCAAAGAAATACACACACACACACACTCTAACGTACATACGCCACATTCACATGAGTACTACTTGTTGGTATTGAACCCACGTTATTAAACTACATTACACACGTTACATGGAGGGTGCGGGGGGGGGGACCCCTCCCCTAAGTACGCGATTCTTGTAGTGCGCACGTGTGCGTGATAAACCGTGTGCGATGAGCAAGTACGTGGTCGAGAGACTTCGTGGAGGTAGTTATTCAATTGACGAGGATGTCATGGGGGGTGGGGGTGAGGGAGCGAGGGAGGGAGGGAGGGGGTCTCTGACATAGTTCAGTCGATGGCGAACTTGGGATGATCCCGTTTGCGACGTCACAACGCTCTCTCTCACAGTCATCTTCGTGCTTCGTTCGAATACACGTTTAAACAAAAAAAAAAAAAAAAACAAAAAAAAATTATTGTTTTTGATTTTTTTAATGGTCACCGTTTTTTTTTTAATTTCAAGAGAACATCGACAAACGACGAATTTGCGAGAGAAATCGTTCGAATCGAATGTTCGATCGTTTCGCGAAGAGTTTCGCGATTTTTTCCATCGACGAACGTTATTACGCGGAAATATTGAGGATCGTCGTCGATACTTCGTCGTCGTGAATGATCGTCATCGATTTGATAGTCACGCGAGTTTGCGGATGAATCTTTGAACGCGCGGTTCGCGGTAATTTTTTCGATTCATCGATTGCCGGTCTTAATCGTGCCGCTTGTCGTTATAAATATATAGATATATCATATTTTCCAATCTGTATATATATATATATACTGTATATTGGAAAACTCGTGCGACAATCGTGCAGTCTTTCGGCGACCGGTTGCCGATAAACTCACATTCGTTTCTATCTCTTTCTCTCTCTTCGCGACGAGTGAGACGAAATAAAAATAAAAATCTTTATCCATTTCTTTTTATTTTTTCACCCAGTTTTGAAATTTCTTTTTTTTTTTTCGTTGCCTCATTTTTGAAAATTTTAATAATTTTCAATTATCGACTCGGACCGTGAATTTGAAAATCGTTGCTGTTGTGTGTTTTTGATAAGGGATTTTGTTCATTAGCGATATTTTTGTGCGGTTTTTTTTTGGATTTTTTTTCGGATTTTTTTATGAGGACTAACATTGGGACACGCGAGTGACTTGTCGTTGTGATAAGGACAAAAGTTGTAGTTGTTTTTTTTTTTAATCAAAATTCAAAAGTTTTATTTGACTTTTTTACGTTAGTGCGATCGCCACGTGATATGTTGGCGATGAGTGAATAACGCTCGAGAAACAATGGCGGCCGATTTGTGTAGAAATGGAACTTTGAGTGCAGCATCGAACAGGTATTGGCATTGAAGAAATTATTTTTTCGTGTGAAAGAAATGTCGAGCGTGACGTGCAATACAGAGAGAGAGAGAAAGCGAGAGTGAGTGTGTGTGTGTGTGTGTGTGTGTGAGAGAGAGAGAGAGAGAGAGAGAGAGAGAGAGAGAGAGAGAGAGGGGTAGAGAGCGATAGTGAAGAAAACTGAAGAAAGGTGATAAGACAATCAGATAGTCGTCAAAGTAAAAAATTATCGGTGAGCTTCAATTAAAGAAAAAAAAACTTTCAGCGCGAAGAAAAAACAAAAAAAAATAGACATAATAATAATAATAATAATAATAATAATAATAATAATAATAATAATAATAATAATAATAATAATAATAATGATAATGATAATAATAATAATAATAATAATAATAATAATAAAATTGAAAAAAATCGTTGTGGACAAATTTTCCAATCAATTCCTGTCTAATAATCTTCGTTTACCGAAAATGTTTTCACGTATCAGCTTGACACGAGACCTTTGACCCTCCGTGAAATCTGAAATCTGAAAAGTCAGATCTCGTTCTTTCCATTCCTTATTTTTTTTTTTTAGCCGCGCACAACGACAAAACCGTTTGAATGACCGTCATACACGAAGCGGGGTACCGAGTTAATAAGCAATTGACCCTCGACCGCCGTACACCGCCGGAGGTTCAATTAAGCCCCCCCCCCTCCCTCCCCCCGAACCGTTGCCGTAAAGCAAAATTGGATTGCGACGGTCCCAAATATAGCACGATGACGAGGGCGCTGCGTTCCAGTGGCAAAAAAAAATTGGAAAAAGAAAAAAAATAAAATTGTAAAAGCTCTTTTGTGGGTCTCATTGACTGCTCAATGTAGACGATATTCGTGGTGCAAATCTTTACACACGTGGTAGCACGATGACGAGGGCGCAACGTTCGTGTCACAAAAAAGAAAAAAAAAGAATAAAAATATTTCTAAAAGCGTTTTAGTGCACTTCCTTGATGGGTTAATGTAGTTGATATTCGTCGAGCAAATCTTTACATATATGTATATGTATATAACATCGGGATGACGAAGGCGCAGCGTTCAAGTCGCGAAAAAAAAATTAAAAACAAAATAGAAAAATTCAGCAAAAAATTTTGAATCGGAAAAAAAAAAAAAATTTGTGTAAAAGCGTTTAGGTGCTTGTCACCGACCGTTCAATGTATTCGATATTGGTCGTGCCACATATTCGTCCGTAATTGCCCGTCTGACGTGGTTTACAAAAAATTGTCGAACAAAAGTTCACAGACCAGACGAAACGTCTGGGAGTCATCGGTAATTATACATTCACAATCGCGATCAACGAACGTCAATGACAAAATCAGTCGTACACCAGTCTCCTGAGACGCACGGTCGATCGACGTAATCGACGATCGCCGTTTTTTTTTCTTCCCCTAATTTATTTGTTTTTAATGAGTTATTTCGACACGGCCATTCGACTCGACGATAGATCGACAATTATTTACGTTTAAACGACGATCCGGACAAACAAGTTTGCTCGAACATAAGTAATGCAATTTGCATGACACGAACGACGATCGTTCTTCGACAAACTGGACAAACAATGTAGGAATCATAAATCGACGAGTTATAAAGACGCTCGGATGTCTCAATGACAGTCACGTGACGCCAACCAATCGTTTATCTTTCTTTTTTTTCATTTTTTTTTTCAAAAACATTATCCTCTCATACAATACCCATGCAAATTACGGGTAGATGTGTGTGTCTGTGTGTTCCATCATTGACATTGTTCTCTCGTTTCAATCGTTCATTCGTTCAATGAGAAAATAGTCGAACGCACGTTTTGCACGTTCAACGAAGGTTCGTCCGTCAAACTCATCGGACAAACGGCCACCGATGTCACGGTACAACCGAGTCGAAATTTTTCAACCTCCGTGTACCCTGATTACTCCCCCAAACGCCGAACATCATTTTTTACAAAGTCACCGAGAAGTGTAAAAAGTATTACGGATTGAAATTACACACGAATTATCATCCGCCTTAACTCCCAAAATATCAGAAAGTGAGCACATCAGAGTGTAGGGGAAGGGTCACGTAGGTTAACAGAGACCCCGAGACAATGGAATTGAATGGGTCCGAAAAGGTTGAACGCCGGGGGGGGGTCTGTACGTCATACAGGCCGAGCAGATTGTCGGAGGTTAGTTCGAGGAGGTCGTGGGAGGGTTTGGCGCGGAGTCACGGAGGTTGAACGCGGAGTGAGGAGAGTCTGTGCGGAGTCCGGGAGGCTGTGCGGATCGTCGTGAGCGACGGTTGACTTTCCGAGTGGGTTATCTTCAGGGTGAACGATTTGAGGAGTCACGGAGGCCGAAATAAGGGTGAAAATTTTTATTATGGGATTTAACGCGAAATCGTTGAACCGAACGATGAATCGGGTCGATCGTGTCAACGGAGAAGTTAGCGATGCCAGAAAAATTGGACATACCGCGAGCGGTGTAGATTAAACCATTATAATCTGGCTAATTCAATTTCGTCCCACACGTTCGTGATCCATTGAGCTTGTTTTTCGTCGTGACCCGAAACTCGACGTTCTCGGTCGATCCCGCGTAAACGTATTTTCTGACTATCCAAGTATTTTCTTATATTTTTGTTTTTATTGAAAAAAATTACTTTTTGTTTGTTGTTTTCTTTTTTGTTTGTTTTTTTTTTCGTTTTTCGAGAGGAAAAATTAAATCGCGAAGACAAAATGATCGAAGACGAGCTCCGATGAGCTAAAAAAACAAAACAATTTTAAAACTCGTCTCAGAGTAATTAGTGACAGATATCAAACAGATAATAAATAAATGATGAATAAATAAAGAAAAAATGAACGAAAAAGTAAATAATCAATGAATAATGAATCGATGGAATGATAAATGACAAATATATGAAAAAGATGAATAATTAATGAATAATGAATACGAAATAGATGGGTAAATAAATTTTTAGAAACACAGTAAGATATTGAACAATGACGAATACTTCTGACTCGAAGAGTTGTCTGCGTAATAGAGATGTAAACCCTTAAGCGAAGAAGTGAATTTTGCGAACAGAAGGATATTCTTCTCGATGATGGGGGGAGGGGGGAGGGGCGGAGGGGTGAAGCGACGATTCAAATTGACCGTGGGCGATTCTTCTCTCTTTCTCGCCCATCGAAATTCTTGGTCCCGTCGTCTCACGTTCGCCCTCAACGTGCGTTCATCATCGCTCACTCTCTCTCTCGCTCTTTCTCTCGCTCTCTCTTACTCTCGCGCACGCGGTTTGTCCGGATAACCGAATGAGATGCGTGCGGTCGCAGCGGCGGGATCGTAAACGCCACAATCGCCGCGCGTGTTCGCGTGTCCGACGAATTAAACTTTTAACCCAAATATCAACGCGAATGTTTCACATTTTTTTAAATTTATTGGGGTCAGGAAAAAAAAATGTCTTTTTCAAATTTCCATAATTTTTCTTTTCCTAATCATCGAAAGGGTGGGGTAAGGGTGAAGAAAGGGGGGGGTGTGAACAGGACAATCTTTTTATTAATTATCCATACCCCGGAGTCCAACAAATGGCCTTTCGCAGGACCGATGAAAATTCGATTAAGGCGACAAACTTTTATTTCTGGACCACTTCTTTCCCGATTGAAAATTTCTGAGCCTTCGTTCAACCTGATAACCCCACCCCCCCTCCCCGCAAATGCTGAATATTTTTTTCTGCCTGGGAGGCTCAAAGAAGGGTGAAAAATTTCGACTCGGATTCTTGCTCAATTTTTTTTTTGTTTTTTCACTCGACATAAGTCACACGGAGATGATCGTGAGACGTTGGAGCTCGGTATGAATCGGCAAAACACGAATTAGCGGGTCTAAAAATATATGATCGGTGTGAAAGTCGGATGGAATAGGTTGTCGCGAGTAATAAGTCCTTGCGCGAGGATGCTGCACCCACCGCGGTGGAAGCTACATATATATATATATATATATATATATATATGTATGTTCAGCGTGAACGTGGCGCGGGGGTCGCGCACGCGTGAGTCCGGTCTCGTTATCACGTGAGATTTCTCGCTCGTGTGTTTGCGGAACAGTTTAGGCTCGTCGGGATAATTATAAACTTGTGGAAATTCGTGCGAAATATTCTATATTTAGTTATATATATATATATATATATATATATATATATATATATATATATATATATATATATATATAGCAAGTAATCGTGAATTTACGGTTTTTATATATTTATTTTACATTTTCTTTTCTCTCTCGCTCTTTTTTTTTCGTTTCCACGAGTCCGTGGAACGATTTGACGACGAAAATTCGTTGCCGAATCGATCGTCACCGAGCCACACGTGGGACTGACGATGGCTCAAAGGAATTCCGTTTGATCGAGATTGCCAAAAATATTTGGAGCTATTTCGATGTTTCAATCGTCATACAGTTTTCGATAAGATTAGCGTCTCCGTCGATCAAGGTCAAATCCCGAGTGACTTATTTTTATCAATTTCTATATCTCCCCCTTCCCCCCTCCCCGTTATCATCACGTAGCGTAAATTTGCTCCGTTGACATTGGAACGAAATACATACTGGGTCAATTTGACACATACCTCGACTCTGATCGAAAAACAATTTTTCTTTTTTTTTTTTTTTTTTGGAGAATTTATCTTTTGAGGTCCATCGCAGTATTTACATTTCGAAACTACATCGTCACAATCTGAGATAGTGAAATTATATTCTCGAATTTTCCCCGATCAATTGGAATCGTATATTCAGAATTATAAACCATCAAAGTCAGGCATAGTTATTTCCATATCTCGATATATTTATCTGAAGAAAACCATGATTTCCACTGGTCAAAAAAAAAAAATGGCTTATCACGTGTTTAATTAACCCGTCTATCAATTTGACCCATACCTCGATTTTGATCGAACAAAAATGTTCTAAAAAAAAAAATAAAAATGTTCGCAAAATTTAACTTTCAATTCTTTGATAATATTTACAATTCTAAACTAACATCATTACGTTTCAAGACAGTTAATGTAATTATATAATTATAACAAAATTATCTGAAGTGAATTTTCCCGGATCAATTGGACTCTCATATTTAGAATAGTGTAACTTATTCGAGTCAGTCAGGGTCATTTTGATCCAGAATGCACTCGATGATCGGGGAAAATAATTGTGTAGTCGGCGGGTAAAATACCAACTGAATTATTTCGTTTCATAGAATTGAAAAAGATAGAAATAAAAATGAAAATAAAAATAAAATATATAAATATATAATTTGCCCGTGAAACCGTCAGCAATAAAATTTCTCGTACTGTATGAATTTTCATTTGTGTGATAACGATGTCCGTGTCTGTGTAGCGATAAGGCTAGGTGTACTGGGTCCGTGAATGGCGATGAATGAGAAAGAGAGAAAGAGAGAGAGCGAGAGAGTGAGGGGGAGAGAAAGAAAGAGGGTGGATTGGCTCGGTCATGAGCAAACGATGATCGCGAATGGGTGATGGTCGTTCGCGGTCGGTGATGCTCTCCCGAGTCGGTGTATCGGATTATTTTTAGATTGCAGGATGGGGGTCTGTCCCTTGATAGCGCGCTAAAAATAGCAAGTAAGGCCAATCCAGGCCCAATTATTCCATTTAGGTATTTAGGTGACAATCGACGCGACCGACAATTTAGAAATATTCCACGCGTTTAAAGGCCGAGGGATTGTCGTGGTGCCGGAGGAGAGAACCCTCTGCTCGAGATGTGGCCACTACGCTTGGGTGATCCTGCACAATCGAGAATATATATCTATCTATATATATATAAGGATGAATCGTGGTTTGTTCGGATGCTTGAAACTCGATAACGACTGGACCAATTTGGATACTTCCTTTTGCGGATTTGTTCGTAATTGCTACGCGAAGCTTTAGGGAAAAAAAAATTTGAAAAAAAAAAAAATTTCCAAAACTGAAATTTTGAATTTTTTTTTTTTTTTTTTTTTTCAAATGTCAATGACTACTACACAAGGTGTACGGAACCCTATTATGTGCATGTCCTTGACTATTTTTTTTGCTCCGTAAGCGGTCATTCCGTTTGACAGCTCAGCATATTGTTTGATATTTTAGATGATATTTTTATCATTTTTCATTGATTCTTCGAGTGAATCAACTTGACTGGACCAACTTGGATCCTTCCTTCTCCGGTTGTTTGTAATTGCCACCTGAAAGTTTAGGCGGGAAAAAATTTGGAAAATTCTCAACAGGTGGCGTTGTAGGCGCACATTTCGTTTTTCAGTTCAATAAAAATAAATCGTTTAATTGAATAGAATTCAATTGAATTAATACTTGATTTTATTATATTTTTGCCAAATATTGGACGGGACGAAGTCCGTCGGGTCAGCTAGTGAATATATATATATATATATATATATATATATATATATATATATATATATGAATAGAGGGTGGCCACTGAAAGACTGAATGATTTGTCAAATAATAACTCTTCCATTTTCTTTAATTTTTCATTATTTCATTTAGAAATATGATTAATGGACTTCTTTATCTTTTTCTTATTTTGCAACAAAGCAATATTGAAAAAATAGTCGAAGATAAGGACGAGACATAATTTTTTCGACCAGCGACAAGATGAACGAAAAATCTCTTCGACGAACATTCGGCAACGAGTTTTTTTTTTTTTACACGAAATCGTGTCGCAAATTTTATTTCGCGCCGAGCGAGGGCTCTGAAAATTATCACGCACTATCGCTCTTATCAATAATCACGCAGTTGAGAAGTTGCTCATGCATTATCTTTTTTTTTCTTCACAATCAACGAAGAACGATGCAGCCCACGCGAACGGCAAATTATAAATATATTTTTTAACATTTTTTTATTGTATCCGGATTCGAAATGACTGGAGCCGAAAAAATTGATAATTTTCACGTTAATCGTTTACTCCGATTGGGTCCTGGTTGTGTGGGATGGATAACGAATTATTCAGGGAAGACCATGCGAGTGGTGGGGAAAAATGTCGGAGAATGAGTAAGAGATATAATGAGATGGAGAAAAAAAATTTATTCGTTCGATTTTTTGGGGTTTTTGTGTGGCGAAAAGTATAGATGGCTGGTGCGCGCGCCCGGGCAAGGGTGACCCGTCGTACATGCGTGACATTATGTTTGCAGAGTCGTTGGGGGCATGAGGCAACGAAAGACCGGCGGGCCAATGGGCGGTTCCAAAGACGCGGTTACTTCGCTACCCGAGGAACAACTCAAGTTTCAGGACACGAGGTTCCTTACGACTCTCGTCCTCGGCAGGAGTAGGTGAGTCGATTAATTATCTTGTAGAATTTGTTTGTTTGTTTGTTTTTTTTTTTTTTTTTTTTTTTTTTTCAAATTAAATCCGAGACACATTTTGTGCTCATTTTTTTAAAAATAAATAAAGAGACAGATTATGTCGACTAATTAGAATTTTTTTTTTTTTAATACGACACAGATTTTGTCGACTAATTTTCATTATTTTTTTCTGAATAAATATAAAATAGATTTTATCGAATCATTTTTTATTATATTTTTTTGCATAAATACAAGACAGATTTTCCATAGTAATTTTGAATTTCGCGACACACGACAGTTCGTTGTACGAATTTCGAATTTCGAAAATCGATATTTTTTTAAAATTTATTATTTGCAGATCGAAAGAAAAAAATATTTATAATCGAATCAAATGATCACATTGAAACTCGACCGAACTCACAATTTTTTCATTGAAATAATAATGAATAAATAAATAAATAAATAAAATAAAATCAATAACAATGTTTCTACTGGAACAACGAGAAATTTCGTAATGGCACTCTACTCACCAACGGTAGATACATTTCGGCGTCTTTTACGTTATTTTCCCACCGGAGATACGAGAAAATAAAAAAATATGTATGCGTAAACGAATTTTCGTCGAGGTTCGACAGTCCACTGCATGAAATCGTTCGGTTCTCGGTACGTTTTTATAACGAAAGCTCAAGTGGATCACGTGGGCGGGGGTAAGAGGAGGACGAGGACGAAAGGGATGCGGGGTTGGGATTGAAAAAATGTTCGACAATTGTAAATCCGTGAAAATCCGTTGAAATCGGACTGCAAATATTGCCAATACCGCGATAACGTCAAGTCGTTATTTCATTTCGACGTGTTTGTAGCCAACTGCTCCAATCACATCAATACACACAGACACACACACACACACACACACACACACACACAAGCCTACATCGCTTCGAACATTAATACATTAGAACATAATAAATAAATACAGAAATCAATTAACAACAATAATTAATAATAATAACAATAATAATAATAATAAAACGTTGATGTAATGATAAGAACGTAATAATAATGAAGTTCCGGGTCTTCGTTACTTTTTATTCCCACGCAATTAAATTTCAATTCGATCGAAAAATCGTTGTTGCTCGATCGTAACAAATTTTTTTTCTCTCACGATGCGAAACCATCTGATCTTCGTCACGAGTGCGAGAGAGATAGCGCCAACGACGCTCGTTGCGAAGCAACAGAGAACGAGCGAGAAAGGGTAGATGACATATATTTCGTCATCTCACTTCATCGAATGATTCATATTATCGTGGCGCACGTGCGGGAGCCATCGGACTTAATTTTTTTTTTTTAAATAAATCAATGGGCAACGAAAGGCTCTCGAGGATCGAATTGTTCGCGGCTGTGTTGAATTCGACGGTTTTGGTTGTTTCGTGACCGGGCCGATGATTCGTTGACCCGTAAGATCATTCGAAGCGACACGCCGGGGTTCGTTCGCGTGTAGTTTCAAATGCTTCGCGCGTCCCGCGTTTTTTTATCGACTCATGTAGATTTTGTGTCTTCGTGTCTATGTAAGTATTGGTGTTTGTAGGTGTGTGTGTGTGTGTGTGTGTGTGTATCTGGAACGCGACGAACGAAGAGGAAGATGCGTGAAAACTCGAGGCTGAGTTAGCCTCGCGGTGATATTCGGCCGTCGTTGACACCGCCACGACGTTAATTGGCAGCCACGAGACTCCACTCATAGTTACGAACGATCTTTCACGACGATCGGTTCCTCCGGAGTATCGTCGATCTTAAAATTTTATATATATATATATATATATATTTGTTTATGTGTTATAATATTATTATTATTATTAGTATATTATTTGTGAATATTTTTGGTGACGTTTTGGGTGGAAAATAGGAAGAGGAATCGTGATTTGGGTGGATCGTGAGATAGATAAGGCGGAGGAAAACAAATATATATATAGTGGAGGAGACGACACATGAAGTGGAGGTGCAACTTTCTTTGGCCGTAATTTTTTGTTGTTGTTTTGCTTAATAATATATATGATAATGACGATGTGAAACAATGGTTATGAATAGTAGAAAGTATGATTGATTTGAAGTGAAGATGGAAATGAAGGGAGAGAGAGAGAGAGAGAGAGAGAGAGAGAGAGAGAGAGAGAGGGAGAGAGAGAGAGAGAGAGAGAAGCAAGACATGCGTTTTCCAAGATTCAAAAAAGGAATTTGCCGACTTTTAAACGCACGATTCGTCTCTATTTGGTCATTCAGAGTTTTCCAACACCGGCAATTCGTGACGCACGTGTGTCGATATGGACGCACGGAAAAAAAAACCTCTCGACGTGTAATCTCGCCGGTCTCGCCATTTTTGTGACACCGAGACGAGACGTCCAGAGAGTTTTAAAACCGGTCATCGCTCATTTCGTTTTCACGATAATCCGCCAATCGTTGATAATCGTTGTGTGTTTTATGTGTTTCTGATGTACGCATTTTGAAAAAAATGTATTAATTTTTTTATTGATTTTTTTTTGTTTCGGTACTTTGATTGGTCAATAACGATTTTTATTCACTATGATTTTCTTTTCTATGATGGTTATTGGTATTATAAAATAGTAGGAAGAGCAGTAGAAGTTCATTGGCGATACATTACACAACATTTTTTTTTTATTTTCTTTTAATTTATCCGGATCGCCTCGAAAACGCATCATGCCTGCGAAGCGGGCGCAAAGCGACGATTTCCGTCCAGAGATTCCACACGCTCGAAATGAGCGTTTCCAAAGGGCCTTCGCCTTCCTCGTGCTCTTGGTACACAATATACTATTTTTTCGCACTCGGGAAAGAGAAAAAAAATTAGAAATAAAAATGAAAATTGAAAAAAAAGAAAGAGAAAGAGTGACGGAAAATAAAATGAATATAAATGACGATGTATAATTTTCACAGAGTCCCAGCGTTTAATCGCGCGGAGTACAAACCAGTAACGATGAGATAACGATAAGTTCGGTGCGTGTGTGTTACTCTTGTCAATGTGTGTAATATATCTGTATATGTGTGTTAACCACATCAACGATACATGACGTTCGTGTGTGTGTGTGTGTGTGTGTGTGACGCCCGACGATGGGTTTCAATGATGCGTACAGATGTCTCGGATAATCCGAGGACTCGGTACGAACGATGAAAAGCAATTACGCAACGTTGAGTGACGATCAAGGATTTGAAAAAAAAAAAGGTAAAATTGATAAATCCGGGAGGCGCCACATTTGCCGATAGTCGTGGGGCTCTTCTCGTTATCTCGATATATTTTTTTTGTTTTTCTTTCCTTTGGCTCGAGCGGTTGGCGCGTTGTGGAAGTCGGGTGGTAGATAAAAGTTTTGAGACGTATGTGGGTGTGTGGGTTGTGTTATCCACGTGCTCGAGCGTTATTAGTGTGAATGAGGTCGCGCGCGCGCCCGCGCGACGATAATTAGCGGGTTGCGTCGACGATTGAAATATTCTCTTATCAGCGATAGCCGGATAACCACCTGCGAGAACGATCCCGAGGTATATGTACGCCGCAAAGATTTCCGGCCCGCGCACGGTCCACGAAGGACGTTTTTGATGCAACCCGACGTAAATCCACGTATCGAATCCGTACTGTATTTTATTTTTTTCAAAACGTATTTTTAGAAAAAAAAAGTATTTTCGAAAAAAAAAGTATTTTTGAGAAAAAAACGTATTTTTAGAATAAAAACGTATTTTTGGAATGAAAACGTATTTTTGAAAGAAAAAAATGTATTTAAAAAAAAGTATTTTTGAAAAAAAAAGTATTTTGGCAAAAAAAGTATTTTGGCAAAAAAAGTATTTTTGAAAAAAAATGTATTTTTGGAGAAAAAATATGTATTTTTGGAGAAAAAATACGGTTTTGAAGAATCAATTGAATCAAATCGAGTTTTATTTGCACAAATTTAAAAAAAAAGTTATTTAGAAAATAATTTTTTTCGTTAAATAAATATATTTCGTGGAACTCGAACGTAAAAAGTTTCATTGCGTTCGTTATGATCGCGAAGAACGTCGATGACGAACACGGAAAAAAAATAATATGTATGTCGCTCGAAATGCGCTTATTGCAGAGACATATATGTATGTATACATATATATCGGTCGTACCTGGTAAAGGCCAGTCACGTTTCTTCGACAGATAATACGACGTAGCAAAAGGGGGCCAGCTGTTTGTAGATACGCGCGTCATAATGTGTATATATACATTATACATATAAATGTACGTCACTATATATATGTATATATATTGATGCAAAACGATGAAGAATCCCCCAGCAGACTCGTTAAAGAATATGACAAAAAAATAATGCGATGGGTATCGAAGTCGGAAGAGTTGCAAAGGTCTCCAAAATATCAAATAACTTATTTATTTCTATTTCTTTTTTTTTTTAACAACAATAGATAATAGATAAGAACATTGAAATAAGAAACCAAAAAAAAATCAATCAAGTCCAATGAACTTGTGTATTTTCGAGATGAATTCGACGAGTCCAACGAAACGGTGAATAATTAGCATCGGACTCGAAAGACCGACGCCGACGTCGGGTGTCGTTTTCGCCTGATTGCATCCCGCGTTTGGTGTAACTCGTTATTGAACTCTCGTTATCGGGTTTAACGCCCCGACAGAAAGAGAGTGCATTATATCGTTTCGAATTTCGTTACACGTTCTACGAACGAAGTTTGATCGTCTTGTCGTCGCGAGGAGGGGGGAGGGGGGAGCGTGAGGGGTAGTTCTTGTACCGGACAACGCAATGACGATCGAGCTGGATGTATTATTATTATTATTATTATTATTATTATTATTATTATTATTATTATTATTATTTGAAAAATAATAATGATAATAACATTTGTAATCAACCCAAAAGGTGAAAAGGCCAAAAACTCTAAACGTTAGCCGTTTAAGAACAAATACTATATCGCAATATATTTTTGTTCTTGATAGATAAAGTCTTGAGATTTAATTTGAAGCTTAGGTTCGTCAATTTTTATTTTTTATATAGTTTTTTAAGATTTAGATAGAGAAAGAGAGAGAGAGAGAGAGACAGAGAGAGAAAGAGATAGACAGAGAGAGACTGAAAAAGGGACAACAACAGAAAAAACACGTCGTTTTTATTGAATTAATTTTTTATTAAAATTTGCTTTCAAAACCTTATTCCAAACCTTAAGAATATTTTCTTATTATTCACCGGGTTTTCGAATTATTATTTTTTTTCTTCAAGTGTTTCAGGAATTTGTTCTTCAATCCCCCCTTCGAACTTATAAACAAAAAGGTTATTCAGCTGCTATACCTATCGCTAATTAAATTCTCATCATTACCCTTCCCATTGTCTTTCCATCATTAATCCTCGTGCCTAAAATTAAATTAATCAATTTTTCATATTCAATCACGTAAAAAAAATATACATATACATACATACATACATATATATATATATATATATAATATATATATATATATATATATATATATATATATATATATATATATATATATATATATTGCTCGACAATGATTAATATTTCTTCGAATCATCGATTTCAATTAATTATTTTTCCTTCGATTGTTTGATTCGCAGAATAATATCACCGGAAGTTTTGCCGTCTTGTTCGCCCGGAATATTTCGTCAAAAATCATTTCGTTCGTCGTGTTCGACGTTGAGCGCGGGTGTCGCGACGACCGCGAATCAGTGTGTTCGCGTACACACTCCGAAACGCACGGCAAACGTAAATCCCACATCCATCGTCGATAAATCTCGTACGAACGATGAAAATATTGTGATTGAAAATTTCGAAATAACAAAAGATAGGATTGTCACGAACGTGACGAACGTTAATACGAAATTTTGCGGTGACGGAAAAGTTTACGACAATCGACAGTCGAGAACGAAGAGCGGCGAACCGGTCGGTTGGACGACGTGGGGGGGATCGCCCCGAGCCGCCGTAACCGCTGCCGGCGGCACCCACGCCAAGCACTCGCGGCTCGGCACGTCACTGGCCAACAAAATGGCGTCCGCGAGCTCGACCGCCGTCGTGCAGGGCTGGCCCAACACCAAAGACGACTACGATCTCAAAGAGGTTATCGGTAATTATCCAACCACACGTTTTTTTTTTTGTTTTTGTTTCTTCATCACAGTCATACAATTGACGCTTAACGGCAAACGCAATATTCTCAAATTGTTTGGTTATGTTTCTTTTTTCTTTCAAATTGTTTATTTAACAATTATTAATGGCGTCAATGCAAGACCGGTTCGACGAACCGTTATCACTTACATATGTGATGTTTCTCGCACATCTTGTGGTTTATTAGTTGGTTACATAAAAAACGTGGTATAACACTTAAAATGTAAATTGATTTTTTTTTTTATTTGTATATAATTGTTTTTTGTATTATTGTGGTTTGTTGGTCAATGGACGAGTCGTTGTGATGATTGTCGTTCGGTTTTTGTCGAAATACTTTTTTCTTGTTCGTGTGTGTGTCTTCTCGCGAGTTTTTGGTCGGGATACCGGTTGCGCTATTATCCTCATAACCTCATTCGCGATTATTACGAACTGATGCAGTGCCGTAGCGACGAGTGACGTCACCACGACCTACAAAATTTCTATGCGACGATAGTGAAATGTATATATACTTTTTACGTTCTTTTTTTGTTGTTCTTAATTTAATTTTTTTTTTTTACGTTTTATCGGTTGGTTTTAATTTGTTGGTTAAGATTGTCGATAGCTTGTCGAGTGATGATTGACGAATTGCTGATTCATTATTATTATTGAAATTTTAGATTTTTTATTTATTTATGAAAATGCTATGTATGTAGATATATATGTGCCTACACGCAGGTGTATGGTCGATCAATTTTGTGAACAAAAAAATAAATCTAGGGTAACTGCGCCAAATCCAGAAAATCTACGAACGTCTTGGATTAGTTCCAAAAGGCTTGATTAGACATCCGTCCGAAGTCGCTGTGTTGTCGTTCGCCGCGTCACGCTCCGAAAGACCAAGACAATCATGTTATGTAGATTTTATTTAGGAGCAAGGTATGCTCGTGTTCAACGTTCCGCGACTAATCAAATTGCGCGGACTAATTTGGGATAATTTTTTTCAACGACAACTTGAATTTTAATCAACGAATCTAATTTTATCATTCGAGAGCTCTGTAATAAGTCAGTAAGACGGGTTCTTCTTTGGTAACCTCAAATTATGCGAATCGTTTTTCCATGAAAGCTGTAATTGATCAAACGAATTCTGAGATTCTGTACTCTTGTGTCGCAGGTGTCGGCGCTACCGCCGTAGTACACGCAGCCTTTTGTATACCACGTCAGGAAAAATGTGCCATCAAACGCATAAATTTGGAAAAATGGAACACGAGCATGGACGAATTATTGGTAAGTTCAATATCGTCCTCATTTTTATTCGACCTAACCGTTCGTCGATCTCAATTAAATCGTTGAACATTTCGAATTTGCAGAAAGAGATTCAAGCTATGTCGTCGTGCAATCACGAAAACGTCGTTACGTATTACACGTCGTTCGTGGTAAAAGAAGAACTCTGGTTGGTTCTGAGACTGTTGGAAGGCGGTTCTTTGCTCGACATTATAAAACACAAAACGAGAACGACAAATTGCAAACACGGCGTTTTCGACGAAGCTACAATAGCCACCGTACTTCGAGAGGTACTCAAAGGTCTTGAGTATTTCCACAGTAATGGACAAATCCACAGGTAAATAAAAATAAATCCCACGTTTTCCATTCAATCAATATTTTTCTTATTCTCACGTGCGACTTTGCCAAGAGAGCGACTCGTTACATACGATTATTCGATTATCATGAAATATTTATAATAAGATTATTAATGGGATAAAAAATATCAAAAATTCAACTGCGCCTAGATGAAAATTTGCCGATATTGCATCAAACGATTTATCTCCATTTTTTGGAGTCTCTTAAAGTTGTCAGATGCAAAAAAAAAAAGATAAATATTTGATAAACATTAATTATATGAAAATAAATTATTGTCTGTCGTAGGGACATAAAAGCTGGCAATATTTTGCTGGGTGAGGATGGAACAGTTCAAATAGCGGATTTCGGTGTGAGCGCGTGGTTGGCAACGGGACGTGATTTGAGCCGACAAAAAGTTCGACACACGTTCGTCGGTACGCCGTGTTGGATGGCCCCGGAGGTCATGGAGCAGGTGAGAGAGGAAAGTTACACTACAATTTCTTAGCCTGCGAGTTCTGTGGATTGTTCAAAGTTAATTTTGCTGCATTAACATTAAAAAAAAAAAACAACAACAAATAAAATATATCATTGCTCTTAATTCATCTTTTCACATCTCACTGTCTTTCAATTGCGTTATGATAATTTTTTTTTTCACTTTTTGATCTCGTTACTTCTCTTCGTGTGGAGAGAGACACGAAATTTTCTCACACCGTCGCTTGATACGCCGACACAGTTGCTTTTACATTCACATTGCGATGCAATTGTCGATCGAGCTTGTGTCTTGAGAAAATAAAAAAACAAATATATATGTATGGGTCAAGCCAAATCAGACGATTGAAACCCTTCTATTCCTCGATGTGGTCAATGATTTTTTTTTAGCATCTTTTGGGTCTTACGACGTCACCAATTTTTTTTTCATTCACTGTTTCACTTATTTTTAAAAAAATTCAATTTTATTATACAAAATAATCAAGAAATCGTTTTTATATGGAAAATAATCGAAATATCGATTCTTGGCAAGATCGATTTTATTTTTCTTATTTTTTTCTTTAGATAGAAAACCATTATCATATATTGAAATTTCGTGAAAACTCGATTGCTTTTTAATCGAATAGAAAACAAAAAATATATATTAGGAATCTGGCCCCACTCCAATTTTATAAAAAAAAGTTTCACAATTTCGATCCAATTGAAAAAAGTCAGAATAGCAGTTACCTCTTAATAAGATCAAAAGAGGGTGGTGGCATAGTGTGAAGGAGGGTCTCAAAAATCTAATAAATTAACTATTGCGGTCGTAGGGTCCAAAAGATACTAAAAAAAATCATCGAGCACATCGGGGAATGAAAGGGTTTCAATCGTCTGATTTGGGGTGTCTCGCCCCATATTTACATGAAGAACATATCAGCATACGATGATCGATCGATCGTTGGGCATGGGCATTTAACAACAATAATATTCGCCAAACAAGTTGCATAAAGATAATTTAACATTTTTATTATTTATTATTTCATCATCGATTGTGTCGTGTGTGACGTCGATTTGATACGTAGATATTTTTTATAATCAAGAACGTCCGATCGAGGCTACGACGTTGGAGTTGGCTTTGATATCGAATTTTTTTTTTTTTTTTTTTTTTTTTCAAAATTGTGATTTTACGTTTTACGTCGTGTTGATCACGATTTATTTGTCGATTAAATGGAAAAATCGTTTGAAATTTTTTTCGATTTTTCGAAATTCCAATTTGAATAAAAAATTACTCGCCACGCACGGAACGTGAGAGGCAGAGCTTTTCGAAGCCACGTTATCGTGAAAACGTCGACGAATAATCGTGAATTGGTTGTTTTTTTTTCTCTCTCTTCAATCGTTCAGGATCACGGATACGATTTCAAGGCTGACATATGGTCGTTGGGTATAACGGCGATTGAAATGGCGAGCGGTACAGCGCCTTATCACAAATATCCGCCTATGAAGGTACTCATGCTTACCCTACAAAACGATCCGCCGACTTTGGACACCGCAGCGGATGACAAAGATCAGTACAAAGCTTATGGAAAAACTTTTCGAAAAATGATCGTCGATTGTCTGCAAAAGGATCCCACGAAGCGGTAAATAATTCGTATCGATTAATGAGATCGAAATGAAAAAAAAAAAAAATTTTTTTATTTATTTGAAATTTCAATTTCACGATTTTTTTCGCTATTGTTGCAGACCAACGGCTACGGAATTGTTGAAACATCCGTTTTTCAAAAAAGCCAAGGACAAGAAGTACTTGCAACAAACGTTAGTCGCGATTGGACCGAGTTTGGAAACACGAGTGCAAAAGGTATGCTATTTCGACGTAAAATTATCGGCATTATTATAAACAATTATGTATAATAATCAATAATATATATATGTGTTATTATATTCGTCAATAATTAATGAATAAATAGTATTTGTAGATAATCTACGATGCAGCATAATTACCAAAAAAATGTATTGCAATGACGTAGAAATATGTTTGAAAAATTAAAAAAAAAATAATTAAACATTCGGAGACTGTTTTTTCGATAAATTTTAATTTGAAAATTTCTAAAAAATGGTATTTTTATTTTTACGGTGCAGTTGGCATTTAACAATATGATGATTTGAGTTCATAAACGCACTAAATAAATAAATAAATAAATAAATAAATAAATAAATAAATAAATAAATAAATAAATAAATAAATAAATAAATAAATAAATAAATAAATAAATAAATAAATGAATGAATGAATGAATGAATGAATAAATAAATAAATAAATAAATAAATAAATGAATAAATAAATAAATGAATGAATAAATAAATAAATAAATAAATAAATGAATCATTTGTCGTGTTTGTGGACAGGCATCGAAGAGACAGCCAGGAACGTCGGGCCGATTACACAGAACGGTAACGGGCGAGTGGGTATGGTCGTCGGAGGAGGAAGACAGCGGTGCGTCGAGCGGCGAGGAAGGCAAGGAAGCGTTACCGGTCAACACAATCGACAACGTGAGCAGCGAGGAGGAAGTTCCCGACGCCGACGATACTTACGGACAAGTCAAATCAGCGGCCAGCCGAATCGCCATATCGACAGCCGAACAAAACGTTCCGATCAATCTCGTGCTGAGACTCCGGTAAATTGAAAAAAAAACATTTTTTTTAAAGATCACGAATTTTATTTACACGCGTTTGAGTATATTTCACGCCAATTTCTGAAAAGGTGGGTCGATTCGAACCCGGTGCAAATTTCAACCTTCATTTTTAATCAATCTAAAAAATAAATTATATTCAAAAGAATGGAAAGAACAAAAATTAATTATAAAAGATTTTTCTTCAAGGGTTTGCTTCACTTGTTACTGAAGCCTATTTATGAATATCATATTTCATAATTTTATCACAAAATGTCGATCTGATTTTCCTTTTCCGGAATGAGGTTCATAAAAAAAAAATAAATAATAAAAAAATAAATAAAAAAGCGTTTCAGAAATAAATTTCTAAATTATTTGTCAATGAAACATTTTTCGTGAATTTCTCCAGGCGTCCTCCCACCCAGTTCACCCTCGAAGAAGCATCACAGTACGATCCTCATCCTCTTGTCCTACGCCAAAGAAAAAAAAATTGATTGTAAAACAGTAATCAGCGCTTGAATCGTTCACGACAAATTTGCAAAAATAATGTTTGTTAATTGTTCGTTTTCGCAGCAATCAGAAACGCGAACTGAACGACATAAGATTCGAATTTGCGGTTGGAATCGATTCGGCGGAGGGCATAGCGGCCGAGCTCGTCGGTGCTGGTCTCGTCGATGGCAAAGACATCGTCGTTATAGCGGCCAATCTGCAAAAACTCATCGACAGCGCCGGACAATTGCGTACCGTCACTTTCTCACTGGTAAGTCTGTCGATTTATCTCGCCGATCGACTCAAACTCGCCATCTTCAAATATATATAGATATACAGGCCATTCTAAAAAATATCTCACAATTTTGGGCTTCGTTGTCTCGGATCTTTATGATATTTACACAGCTTGAAGTGCATGTTGAAAAACAATTTTTTTCCTCGATTATTCGACCACTTGGCAATTAGATCAAACTCGTTGATTTTCTATGCATAGATTCCTATACTGTATCTTTTTTTTACAATAATTATATATTATTAAATACTATATATCATTTTTATAAAAATGTATTCTTTATTTATATACTATATATAAAAAAATGAAATATATATATATATTTGATTTTTTTCATTACAGAATTCGGGCTACGCCGCCAACGAAGTTCCGGACGACAAAGCGTTGATCGGTTTTGCTCAGATCTCCATCACGGATTAAACCCGTTTTGTTTTAGCGCACGCGCGTGTGTTCGTGCGTGCGTGTTTCGATTCAATCCCAACGCATTAGTCAGGATAACGATTCTGAATTGGTACTAAACACGAAGACTACGAAAAAAAAGGATACGAAAAAACAAAACAAAAAAAAACAACAGCAACAAAAACTTTAATTTTTACGTTTATTCGATATTTGTTTATCGAATTATCAAAGTATTATCAATTGTTCGCAGAATAACAATCGTGTGTTGCAAGATTACTTTTATTTTATTTTTTTTTTCCCGTGCGACGAAGCGACGATTCAAATGCGAAACTCTTTTTTTTTTTAATAGCTCAGTCACATGATTTTACCGTAATCGATAATCTGTTTCAATTTTTTTCCCCGTTTTTTTTTGTTCTTTCTTTTTCTCTTTTCTCACCAATTTACTTCACGTTCTCGATGGATTTATCATCGAATACACACGATGGACAATTAAAATCACACAGAGCCGAAGTAAAACAAATAATAACACAACAAAAGATGCGATGAAGAAAAAAAAACAATCAAACAGATTGCAACAAAAAGAAAAAAGTATCCGAAAGAAAAAAAAAGAAGAGATGAAAAATGTTGTGCGTGTATGCGTTGGTCACCAATGAAATTACTCGTATGTGTATCTTGATCGTACGAAAAACATCGAATGTTTCCCACGTTGATGTGGGAGAAGCGCGCGCGTGTTTGTGTGCGTGTGCGTGGAAGCCATTTGAATCGTGGAAACGAAAAATACGACGATATTGCGCACGTGCGCATCGTCACGATCCCTTTTCCCCTCCTCGAGTTGGTTACGTTTTTTTTTTTTTTTTTGGGACTCGATGTTCGCGATTCGTGAATGTTATATCAACATTTTTTCGACTTTAAACATTCGTGCGTTACGTTTAATTTATGTAAATATTACCTCCTCAGTTGTTGAGTTTATTATTATTATTATTATTATTATTATTATTATTATTATTATTATTATTATTATTATTATTATTATTATTATTGTCATTATTATTATTATTTTTAAAAATCAGAAACAGTCGAAAGTTTCGCGTTTATCGTTCGAAAATTGGCGAATAATGAAAAAAAGATTCACAAAAAAATGGAGAAAAGGAAAAGAAGAAAAATCATGCCATCCTCAAATTAATTTATTCGAGGTGCTTGGCTTGCGTTTGTGAAAAAAAAAATTACTATGTTTTCGAATGATTCGAAACAACTTTATTTCAATTAATTTTTTTCATTTTTTTCTTCCTTTGAATTTTAATTCGTACAATTATTCAGCCTCCGATATTTCGTTTGCGTCACTAAATCACGTTTTTCTTTTCTTTTCGCTCGGTAATAATATTATTATTAAGGCGATGCGTAACGTTTGTCGCTCGTTCACTCTCGCTTCGCAGCGAGCGCCCACAGCGCTATCTCCCTCGCACTCGTGGCGAACGAAAAACGTTTCGCATCACGTTTAAACGCATCATCATCATGCTTTACACACACACACACACACACAGATATATACACACACACACAACGCCTTAGGAACTTAGGAAGACACGAGAGTACTAACAAAATTTTTTTTGTACTTAATCGAACGTTAGTTTGTAAATGTAGCGTGTTCATCGCAGATTGCGCACGGTTTGATGCGGCTGTGTTCGCAATTGAATTTTTATCGTTATCTCTCCCCCCCTCCCTCGCGCTTCCCCCTTTCCCCGGCCCCCCAGTAGCTCTGTTCAATTTTTAACGGAGCCATATATTTTATTTTTTTTTTCGCAGGCTTCTCGCATCAATAAACATTGAACGAAATACGTTCGAAATTATTTATTGTCCCATCGTTTCCGTTACCCTTCACCAAATATTTGATCAATTGTAAAATTTCGAATTTTCCATGTTTCGACAGTTCAAGATTTCGAAAATTCATGTTTCGACTGTGCAAGGTTTCGAAAGTCCATAGATCCAAACGGGCAAAGTTTCTCGAACGGTCATCAGTTTCGAAAAAAAAAACAAAAAAATGTCATTCGTTCGGAATGATTGCAAATAGAAAAAAATGATTTTAAAAACAATTATTTCAATTATGAATACAATATCGAATTATTGAGCCACGAGTCGCATTGCAGATCGTCGATAATGCAATTTTGTCGAGAACAAAAAAAAACAATTAAAAAAAAAAACCGCGATAACCAACGTCTTTATTCTGTCTTTGTTTACTTCGTCAAAGATGAACGAAAAACGAGGGGGAAAAACGAAATGAAATATAACAAATTAATATAACCGCGATAATAAACAAAATAAGGATAACGATCTTAGAAATTTTGTATAAGCCACGCAAAAGTTCAATTGTAAATATAGAGAAATCTGTGCGCGGTTTTCTTCGTACTCGCACGGATGAGCTAGAACTAGAAAGTTGAAAAAATATATAACAATAATAATAATAATAATAATAAAAAAGCTACAACTTTGGTCGACGCATTGAAAAATTATGCGGTTTTATTTTCTTCTTTTCTTCAAACGTTCTTATTTATTGTCTTCGTCGTGCTTGTAATCGTTGATGATTGTCGATGAAAGATGCGAGTATAATTAAGTTTATGTTTCATGACTAGGGGGCTGTGTCACCTGAAAAATTGGATTTTTTTGTCGACTCAGCTCCCTTAATCTCACAATGAAAACAATCGTTTAATAATCTAACTCGAGGTGGAAATAAAAATACAAAGCTTATTTATATCGTAAATGGCACTACTTCGTAGTTTTTAGATGAGCGTAGATGAAGATGAAAAAAAAAACTTCAGGGACGAACAAATTTTTCTGACCGATCAATCATGCAGATACGTTGCCGTAATGTATGTGCCTTACACCCTCACGATAACGCTTTCAATCCTGTAGACAATTTTTTTTTTCAAAATAATTTTTCCAAACCCTTTTTGGCTTCTGGCGTTGAATTTTTCAATCGGAGGCTATTTTACGTCGAATAAAAAAGCAAATTTTTAACGATTAATCGAAGCATCGCTGTTGCAGTGCCAAAAAAAATAATGAATAAATAGAACGGACAACAAAAACGGAACAACATAAATGTGCCGTACGTAGAAATTAATTATATACCAAAAAAAAAACAGAAAAAAACCCGAATAATTTATTTGTATCAATATCAAACGTGATTAACAAAACAAGAAACTAAAAATGAACGATTGTTGCTTATTTCAATTGACAACGCGATGATCACACGAAATTCGTACGTCGAACGATGGACGAAATATTCACAAATATCATGTTTTACGGACAAAACAAATGCACATTGGTACTTAATTTTGTTCATTGCATTTGTCATTATGTTTAGCGATATACGAATTTTTTTTTTATACAAAAAATCTCGTAATAGCAAAAATGATGATAATAATAATTATTTCTTGTTTTTTTCATTTATTTCACGCTTGTAATGTTATCAATGGGTACTGCTATTGTCATTGCTGCTATTACCACTACTACTATCCAACGAGACCTCGTCGCAATAAAGTGTTGATTATATGTAAATTATGTAGGACATTTCTTTTTGTATGCACAACAAATTTTTTCGTGATTATTCGGTATCTTATAATCAGGATAAAAAAAAGAAGTTTGTCTCATAAATTCGCATTTTAATCAAAATCAAAAAATACCCCACGTATATCGATATAATAATTTGTTACAATACGAATACATTGTTTATGTGTTTCGCGGCTAGTGTTCGGTCCACATTTTTTTTTCTTACACCTCAGTGAACACAATTGACCGGTCGTTAATCGTGAATATTCTCCTCACGGTGTATGCCACATAATTTTCATGCCACGCACATGACCGATATTGATTTTGAACGTCGCCGCGCAAACGAAGCAGATCGGATTATTGCAGCTGATAGGCGGAACGGCCAGCAAGTTCCCGCTACCGACCCAGCTGGCAGCACTGCGCCTAGCAGCTTCGTGAGAAAATTTGTCGGTAACGCCGATTACACGGTCTCGTATGATAAATGTTGCTGTAATTTTTTTTCCGTCGTTATCAACAATCAATCACACCTCAATCGACGCGTGTTTTTTCATCACTTCTTCCTCACATTACATCGAATTTTCTCGAATCCATGTCGAGATCTATGGCGCCAAAGCTCTGTGTAAGTTCACGTGACAGTCGGTAAGTTCATATCCTCGATTTACGTAGCACGATATCCCAGCCGGGGCAGTAGCGCGTGTAAATAAAATAGCTCGATCGGTAATGTCGTTCGATGTAAGTAGTAGTCGCGGTGAATAGTCAGACACACCGACGAATCGGCGATTTAAGCACATTTTTGAGGTCATCCATGACCTCTCATAATGCAGTAATGCCGACAGGGAAAATGGCACGTGTGAATAATAGCTCGACCGGTAATGTCGTTCGATGTAAGTAGTAGTCGCAGTGAATAGTCAGACACACGGACGATTTGGCGACTGAAGCACATTTTTGAGGCCAGCCAATGATCGATTATTATTCCTTTGTACGTTTTTTCAAAAATATTATTCAGGAAGAGGTTGAGAAAAAGTATTATCGCTTTCCACCAATTGCTCAATGTCACAATAATGTATATAAAAATATTGAATACGAAAGAGGCAATGAAAAAATAAAAAATTCTCAACAGAGAAAATAAACTTTATCCAAGTTCTGTACTCGACTCATCAATTGTGTTATCTATTTTACTCTCTTAGCTGTTTATAATTACAATCGATCAATATATCTCTGCAAATTGAAAATCGTTACCATCGAACCACGAAGCGTTTCCAAAACCAAAAAAAATTACACAAATCAATATAAAACCGTACAAGTCCCGTAGTTACAATTTTATTTTTTGCCTTACAAAGTTTATCGTTTGTTCTCGTAATTTCGAACATTAATATTGGCAAAATAATTGTCGTATGTTATCAGACACCACGATATGGCAACGGAAAAATAAAAAAACAACACAACGAATCCCTAACCCCATCCTCCGAAAGATCCGTGTGGACCGAAGTCCGACAAACTGAAATACCAAAGTCGAAATTAAAAAAAAAAATGGCGATTAAATATCCTACGCAATTTCCCCCCCCCCCCCGATCCTTGATTCACCGATCTACGAATGGCTAATGCACTTGCAAATGCATCGAAAAAAAAAGAAAAAAAATCATCGCGTTCCAATTGTGATATAAGATTTTTTTCTTTCTCGAGAATAAGTCCAAGAAGATGGACATAGACTCGACCGGAGCGCGAGGGCGTGAATGTGGGAGGGAGATCCGATACGAAGAAAGTGTGAAAGAGTGAAAGAAAAGTGAGAGAGCGAGAAAGAGACGAATAAAGACCTGTGGCATTGGTCAAACCGGGCTGTCGGGTGCACGTGTGGGCCCCGCCGTGTGTTGTCCAACAAGCCATACGCGATCGAGGCGAAGACTCGGTGCGAGGAAGAGCCCCACCGGCATTCTCTCCGCACGAAGCGAAGATACGTCGCGAGGGTGGGCGGGGGAGGCGGGGGTCGGGGGTGGGCGCGGAGCCGGTGGAAAGATCGATAGCCGGCCAGTCACGAGGCAGCACCGCCGACGTCGGTACGAGTTCTAACATGCGAGGGGCCCTCGGCTCCGCCCCCATCGATCCCCCACTCTCTGGCCGCGTTATCGCAGCCATTCCTCACTCGCCGGGGCCGCGCGGTGGGGGCCCGGCGCCGCCCGCCCGCCGCCCGGGCGCCCAATGACGCGGCTCGCGCGTCCGGGCCACGCCTCGCGTGGGCGGAGCCAACGGCGGAGGGGGCGGGGCTTCGCGAAAAGGACCGTGGAGCCGAGCGCGAGCAGGAGACGCGATACTTTTTGGAGGGGGCCACGCGGTCAGTCTTGCCAGATGCCGGGATTTTTTCCCGATTTGCTTCCCCTTCCAGCTCCTTTTCGCAGATGTCGGCCCGGCCCACAGCTCGCGCGAGCGCAAGATTACTCCAACAGTCCCCGCCCATCCAAGAACCTTTTTTCAACGCACGGCGTCGCTAGTATCGGTGACTTTGGCGCGACGAGCCAATCAAACGTCCGCCTCGGGTTCGCTACTTGCGTGCAAGCACACACGGCGTCGCTCGTATCGTTTACCTTGGCGCCATCTTCTTTTAAAGCCGACACGAGCCAATCAAATGTCTCTCTCGGGTCCGCTACTTGCGTGCCAGCGCACACGGCGTCGCTAGTATCGGTGACTTTATCGGCGCCAAAAATCGAATTGAAAGTTTAACCAAATTAACGATCTGCTATCACAAAATCATTTTTAATTATTCAAACATGGAAAGACTGCAAATTATAGCCTCATTATTTGCAATTATTACTGCGGCTCGAGTAAGATTTTCGCTTGAGGCAATCTGGTTTATCGTTAAATATGATTTATCTGTTGCTGTACAACTGGGCCGCGTAGCGAAACTCGATCGGTGTTAGTATGCATACAGCATATCGTCAATTGTTCTATATGTGTTATGTATACCACAACCGGATGGTAAGTATATTTTTGAGACAGTCACTTTGACACAGAAATCGCGTGATAGATTCAATCAGCTGGGGCGGGCAAAATAAGTTAACAAAGATTTGATCGTTGTCCAGTAAGTAATTTCGATTGTCGTAATCAATTGAGATATTTGAAGTGAAAGTGACGATGAATCTGGCGGATCAGGGTGGTCAACCCAGTGGAGAGCACGGTGATCAGCTGGGGTTAGTGTGTGTTAGTTTAGATTTACTATTTTAATTAAAATTTTTGAAAGTTGGCGCGCATCGGAACAAGCCAGTCGATAGGCGGACGGCTAGAATAGCGCTTGTTCACGCTATTCGCTGCATGCCATGCCGTGGGCGGTGTCACCAGCCTGCTTCTCCTCAAGCGCCGCTCGAAACAGGCACGGAGAGAGGGCAGATTTTTCGAGCCACTTCCCCTAATCTGGCATCACTGCACGCGGTCCCGGCAGGTTACCTCAGTCTACTGGCGAACCTCGAGCTGCGCTTGTGTCGCAACGTGTCGCAAACACGAAAAAAAAAAAACAACAACAACAACAAAACAACCCCCCAACGTCGGATTCGCCAATAATCCCGACGGTTTCCAATTATTCGCAATTTCATCCAATTTTCTTATCGTTTATAAAAACAAAATTCATCTTCGAGTTCAAGATTTAGACAAAAACTTTATTGTTTACCGATTTACATCGATGGTGCGCGTGTGACAGGAAATTTGAAAAAAAAATTTTTTTGTATTTCGGCAAACGGTGCGATTGGAAAAATATTGGATAAGTGAATAATTGTTGTTAATACGTGAATGCGATACGAATCGGGGTTCGAAGTTGCTTCGACGAATTATACATATATATATCTATATATACATATATATTTATGTGTATATGTATACAGTGCCGTATTGTTTTCAAACAACACGTACAAATATTTGATACAATCAAATAGTTCGTCAACTGTTGTCGTGAGTTACGCGAAAAATCGGTCAAGCTGTGGGAAACAATGACAAGATTGTCGTTACGCACGACTGTCGGAAATTTGCCGGCGGTAAACGGGCTCACGTGCAATCATCGGGTGTCGCGATTTCATCGTCGATAAATACCATCGTTTTTCGCGAATCTTTTCGATCGCCGGCCAACGGGCGCAACTTCCTCGTGACCGTTATTTTTTCTGCGCAATTTCGTTGATTTCCAAAATTTTGGTTAAACGACGAAAATTTTAATCAATCACAAAGACGTTTTTCGAATGAAAAACAAATGTTTTGTCGATGATAAATCGTGTTGATAACGATTGTTGACTTGTGGTCCGAACACGTGGAAAATTTTTGATTGTGACGATATACTTATCGAGTTCGACGTAAACGTCGCGTGATAAGTGTCGACGACGACGAACAAAATATTTTACACAAACGTGATAAGCAATTGATTTTTTTTTGTTTTCTTTTTTTTTTCAATACGGTTGTTTTTTCGTTTTTTAGTTGTTTGTCGGTTGTTGTGGGTGTGATAAACGTGGGTCATCGTTGTGACGTGTGCCGGTGATCGGTGGAGGGGGTTGGGAGGGGGTGGTGGCGGTGGATCAGGAGGGTCCGGGTCGCGGTGTCGCGTTACGGGCGATTGGGAACGTAAGTGCGTTAAAAGTGGGTGCGCTGGGGCCCTCGGGACCGTTCGGCCGATACGGGCCCGTGCAGGAAGGTGGGCCCGGGGGTGCTCCGGTTAGTGCGGTCGAGAGAGTGGGCACGGGGGCTGCCGCCGCGGCCGCGGTTGGGGAGGTGGAGGGTTACGGGGCTACCGGGACCGGGGGAGGGGCCCCGGGAATCGGAACCCCGGGTATTAACCCGAGGATAAGGGAAGCCACCCTCGGGGCTCCTTGCTGCGCACCTTTGCCCGTCACCCAGGCTCATCATATAGGTAAGCGAGGTAATTGCCGTAACAAAAAAAAAAGAACAACAACAACATAATTATTACATATTAATAAATATATATATATATATATATATATATATATATGTGTGTGTGTGTGTGTGTGTGTGTGTGTGTGTGTGTATATATATATATGTGATGGGGTGGTTCTTGAAAAAAAGTATCCCACCTTTCAAATGATTCTAGGCCATGAAAAAGGAATTTTCATATTTTTTGTCTGATTTTTTTATTTATTTACCCTCTGCATTGCCTGAATTTGTTTGAGAGTTTTTTTAAAAATGATTTGATTTTTTTTTTCACGAAAAATGGTCGGGAAAATAAATCTGAAGAAGATATATATTGTAAGATATATTGTACCACAAAGACACCGAAAAAAATTTTGGCAGCTACCCGGCAAACATAACCGAAAAAAAATAATAATGAAAATGATTTTTATTTATTTATTTTTTGGTTATGTTTGCCGGATAGCTACATTCATTTTTTCGTGTTTTTGTGGTATAGTTTTTTTTATAATGTACATTTTTGTCAGATTTTTTTGTTGTGCCACCGTTTTTGTAACAAACTCGGAAATATTACATAAATGATTTTAAAAACTTTCAAATGAATTGAGGCGTGTGCAGAGGGTGGATTTAGAAATGGAAATTCCTTTTTTCATGGTCTAAAATCGTTTGGAAGGTGATACTTTTTGTTTAGGCCAAATAAGAACCACCCTAATATATAATCACCCTAATATAATATATATAATATCACGTTCGACGAATATTTTGGTTTTTTTTTCGGAATATTTATTTCCGAACTCATTAGTCGAGACGTCACACAATGCGTGTTGTTATTTTATTTATTTGATTTATTCTATTTATTATATTTATTATTATTACTGCCCTTTTGTTAATAATATTGCTCTTATCATTACTCTTGTGTGACTGATTAGAGCAGCCAATGATGCTGAGATTAAATATTTCAATGAGAATCTCCTCGGAAAATCTTGGAAAAATTCCGTAAGATGATACTGATACTTGACCAATGATAATTGGTTTAATTGACTCTTAGCTGGCGCACTTGGGTCCAAATGACCCCAAAAAAAATCGACTCCGATTAAAGACATTGATTCTTGTTTTCTCCGAATAAACACCTTTTTGCCAATAACCACTGTCAGACTATTTTTTTCCCGGCAGTAGATCATTTCGAGAGTATCCAGTTGAATTTTTGGATTGAAATAATAAAAAATTTGGAAGTTTCGATTTTTTCGGTGAAAATCGTCAATATAGCGTTTTTTTCACCTTTAACTTTTTTGTCGTCAGAGCAAATATTAAATTCGAACCGAGTGACCGATGCCGCCTCTCGAAGAGAGTATCGAAGAACATACGAGAATTTTTCTATGTAAAAAAAATTCAGCTGGTTACTCTTCGCAAGCCTTTTCAAGTCTCGGGGTCGACAAGACCCCGGAGCGCCATCTACGATGGTCGCCGATAAGTGCGCCGGCTGAGGGGGTTGATCGCCTGACAAATCTCAATTTCCATGTCACATGGTCTTCGAAATGATATCGCTAAAAAGAACTCCCCCCCCCCCCTCCCCCAACTGTCAAAAATGTAGTAGTAATATTTGTTTTCATTGTAAACCCCTTTTGGGGTTTTTACATTTGTATTGATATACCTAACTTGAGCCTCTACACTTTTTTACTTCTTTGTATTGAGCTTTTTTCTCTGACTAATAGTTCAAGATAAAAACGAACGTATCTACTCACATAGTCCTCTGATCAGATTTCTCTGTGAATACTTTATCGACTTGTTCCTCGATCTATTTATCCTCTACCTTACTTTTTCTAATTTTCCATACTCTCTACGAGCTCTCGTGTTACTGACAAATATATGTAGTTTTTTATTTTCATTATTATCAATAATATTTGCATTATTATTTTTTTACATTATTATTATTATTATTATTATTATTATTATTATTATAAAAAACAGCGATAATTGCACAAATGAATATTTGTACTATTATAACTCACATTATTGTTATTATTATAAAAACCGCGAATCGTCATCGGCTGCAAAATTTTATAATTTATTTGACGACTTCATTGGCCGTGAGTTTGTGAAAGTGTCATCGTAAGGATTTATATAGTTATGGGAATATAGAGTCGCAACTTGTCACCCAATACGTTTTAAGATGCCGTGATGCATAAACCAAACCACTGAATGGACCAACCGACACCCAATACACTCCAATTTGTGGTTGAAAGATTATCAAAACGAAATAATAATAAAAAAATTAAAAACTAGTATCTCGCAAACTCTCGTGATGCAAGCGACGGTACCGGCGTCGTTTCACCGCATATAGTTATCAGACACACGTTTTGACTTGTGTGACGTGTATAATCAAGCACGAAAAAATATTTGATCATTCGATCGATTCACATAGCGATTTCAGACATGACGATTTAATTTTCGACTGGATCGAAACAATAAAAGATATAAATAACAATTAGATTACAAAATTGTATTGACAAAAAAAATTGAGCATTAATTGTACATTCGAATTTTTGAATTATAAAAGAAAGTAAAAGCTATTTTTAGTTTTTATTTTTTAGGTTATGTTTGCCGGATAGCTGCCAAATTTTTTTTTTTTTATTTTTTTCTGGTAAAATTTGTTTACATATATGTTTTTTTTCAGATTTATTTTCCCGACCTTTTTTCGTAAAAAAATTAAAATAAATGATTTTAAAAACTTTCAAATGAATTCAGGCAATGCGGAGGGTAAATTTAAAAATCGGAAAAAAATATGAGAGTTCCTTTTTCATGGTATAGAATCTTTTGGAAGGTCGGTAGCGATACTTTTCTTTTAAGAACCACATCGATATATATATATATATATATATATATATATATATATATATATATATATGTTTAGGGAGGGATCGGAGAGGAACAGCATCCTTGCGTGTGTATGTATATACATGGAGGGATGCTGCGACCGTGTTGAGGGTGACACAGGGGTTGCTAAGGGTTGACGAAAATTCCGTGGGGTAGCAGTGAAAGGGATGACGGTGGTGGGGTTATATACACATTCAAACTCGTAGCTCCGCCCTATTCATCGACAAGAAGCCGCGTTCTCCAACAGCATGGACCAAATACTCGGGGTCCATGCTGTCGTCGTTTAATAATACACCGATGGATGAAAATTAAACGATATACCACGTGTGTTTCGTGTCCGACACCAGACGATACAATAAAAAATTAATCGACGAACAAAAAAACGTATTGACAGTCGTTCTCATTTTTAGCCGTAAAAATAATTGTAGACTGCATAATGTCAAATTATTAGTGGTGTAGTTATTGTTGAAAATTATCGTATATTCCATTGGTAGTGTGAAAAGATTCAGGCCATCACTGAAAAAGTCAAAAAAAATTGTCTACATATTCAAATATTTAATTACCTCGAGAAAACGCGAACTTCGTTAATCGTTTTGATTTGATTTTCGGTTTTTTTAAATTTCTTTTTGGTTTCCATGCATTTTTTTTATCATGATAAAGCTCTTTTCTTCGTCGTCCAAATTCTTTTGACGAAAATTTCGACAATATAGACAACTACCCACGAATAATGTGGGCGTGTATACAATTTTTCATCGTGATATTCTTTTTTTCGATCAAACAAAAAAATTACAATTATCGATACAAATATTCGATCGAATTATTTATTTCATTCATTTATTATGAATTATTTTACGAAATATTTCGGGATATGAATTGCACGAATGAAAAATTAGAAGAAACAACCAATGATGTGTTCGATGGAAATAAATTTTCCTGATTTATTTTTCATTTCTCAATTGATCGCACAATAAAATAATAATAATTATTCAACAATAATAATAATATATCAACGTAATTGTATCTTCTTTTGTGTTTCATTGTTTCCGTGGGATCTTCATGGTAATCGTCAGGGAGGTGCGGACTGGCGATGCTGATGTCATGCGCGGGATGCAAAAAACCGATATTGGACAAATTTTTTTTCAAAGTTTTGGAACGGGTTTGGCACGCCGATTGCGTAAGATGTTGCGACTGCGGCATGGAATTGCAAGAAAAATGTTTCTCGAGAGAGTCGAAAATATTCTGCAGGAACGACTTCTTCAGGTAGGTAATTACAAATTGTACATATAATTATTTTTAAGCGTCCACGTGTTTGTGTGTGCGTCATAAATCACGATAAGGAAAAAGAAAAAAAAACCGTGAAAAAAGAGAAAAAAAACTGTCGAACATTTGTCGACAAATTGACTCGCAGAAAATTTTTTCCGAATGATGGAAATTTGTTCATTTTTTTTTGTTCTTTTCCGTAAATAATTGTTCCGTCGCGACAATCCGTGAAAATCTGCGCATGCTGAGGGGGGGGGGGGGGGGGGAGGAGGTCGGGTCTGGTGTTTCGAGCCGAAGCCACAAATCAGTAAAAAAAAAAATTATAAATATAAAAAAAAAAATTTTTAAATACAAAATAAAAATTCATTTTGAAAATAAAAACAAAAATCCGAGAAAAAGGTTACGGAAAGAAATGCCCCGCCATATGTTTATTATAAATGCACCGTGTGTTAACGCACCAAGGTCGTACACGTTCGATAATTGGAGGCTTCGATCGTCGATCATAAATAATTCATCGATTGGACACCACGAGAGAGCCGCGATCGCTCGCGCCCCGCTTTATATATATATATATATATATATATATATATATATATATATATATATATATATATGTGTGTGTGCTATTCGCCACATCCGTGGTAGTGGTATATCTGGGCTTGCGCGGAATAAACGTTTGGATTATCGCTCAATTTATCGAAAGATGCCCCCAGAACCGGGGAGAGAATCTTCGGATCGAGCACAACTTTCCTGAATTTCATCGGTGGTCTCTTTCTCTCTCTCTCTCTCTCTCTGCGCTGATCGATTACGTTGTTTTCAAACAAATTTTTTTACTCTTGTTAATTACCCATCCTGCGGTAATAATTTCTTCGGGAAACGTTTTTTCAAATCTTCTTCGGTGTCGTGCTAAATCAGGTTGAACTGCAAGTTCGAAAAATTTTGACTTAAGAAAAAAAATTATAAAAAACTGCTCAGTTACCAAAACTTTTGAAAATTCAATTTTATATTTGTTTGAACGACTTCGTGAATTCAAGCAATCTCTCGATAATTAATTTGATTACGTTCATTATTATTATTATTATTATTATTATTATTATTATTATTATTATTATTATTATTATTATTATTATTATTATTATTATTATTATTATTATTATTATTATTATCGTTATTATTATTATTATTATTATTTCGTAGGCAATCCTCCGATTTTTAATCCGTTTTTTTTTTCAATTGTCAATTTTTTTCAATTCATGCTTTCCCTCTCTCTCTCTTCCTCTCTCTCGTGGGTGTCAAGTTTTTCGAAGCTTTTTTTCCAAAACGTCGACAACGCAAAACGTCAGACACGGTTCACCGCCTCAATCGCGTTCACAACAGCCACGACCAGAGGTTTCCCCCCACAGCTGACCAATGTTGAGACGTTGAAACGTTTTTTTTTTTTTTGTTTTCCATCACGTCTTCTCTCATGCACGAGCTTTGGAATTATGCATATAATACAATATGTTAATTCGCCGTGACGTCCTCGCCCTCAAATCCGTTTTATACGAAATATACTTCTCGAAAGAAAAAATCGAAAAAAAAAGAAAAAAAAAACCATGATAAAATAAAGTTTGAAAAAAAATAATGATAATAGTAATGAAAAATAACAATGATGATAATACAGATGAACATTTTTTTTTAAATAAGAAAAAATAAATAATAAAATTAAAATATAAAAAATGACAGCCGAGGTGAATGACGAGAGGGCAAAGAGGGAAACGTAGAAACTTTTGGGTCGTTGGGCGTGACGGCAGAGTCGTCGACTACCGACCCGAACCGAGAGGAATATTTCTCGCGTGAAGATATATATACAAACGCCAACGGTATTTATAGGGTTCGAAACGCTTGGACAAGTGGAGAATCGTGGGTAAGCGTCCTTGCTCTCTGCTCGTACCGCTCAAAAAAAAAATTTAAAAAAAAAATCAAAAATACACATATACATATAAAATAAAAAACTACGAATTCGACTCATAGACGAATTCGTCGACTCTGTGCGTCTTTCTATGAAGCTAAATCTTGAAGAAAGAAGAAAGAGAGAAAAACAGAAAGAGAGAGAGAGAGAGACAGAGACAGAGACAGAGACAGAGACAGAGACAGAGACAGAGACAGAGACAGAGACAGATTGATTGATTGATTCGATCATTACCCCGCAGCAATACTTTCGACAATCACGTATCCACATTTCATCGACGTGCTACATAAGATACATCGTTCGTTATCAAGTCTAAATTTCCCCGCCTCCGTTCACCCTGATTACTCCCCCAAACGACGAACATAACTTTCCGCAAAGTCACCGAAAAGTGTCAAGACTATCACGGATTGAAATTACACACGAATTATCATCCGCCTAGACTCCCAAAATGTCAGAAAGTGAACACTGAAATCAGAGTGTAGGGAGAGGGTCACGTAGGTTAACGGATACCCCGAGACAATGGAATTGAACGGGTTCGAGAAGGTTGAACGCCAGGGGGGGGGGTCTGTACGTCATACATGCTGAGCAGATTGTCGGAGGTTAGTTCGATGAGGTCGTGGGAGGGTTTGGCGCGGAGTCACGGAGGTCGAACACGGAGTGACGCGAGTCTGTGCGCAGTCCCGGAGAGGCTGTCCGTAACGTCGTGAGCGAGGGTTGACTCCCCGAGTGGGTTATCATCAGGGTGAACACGGAGGGTAGAACCGACGTCGGCATTCGCGCATGCTCAAAGGATTCGGAGGGCGGTCAGGGTGGATGGAAGAAAAGGGTGGTAAATTACCGACTCGGGACACGTTGTACAAATCGTGACGGTGAAATTCGTTGCTCCGTGTACGAAATTCGTCAACTATACGACTTCGACATTCCCGTATGAGCCTTATTTAGCTCACACGCTTCTTGTCCAATACACATGAACATAACCGTAAATGTATATATATATATATACATACGCAAAACCCTTTTGGCATTAATGATTTTTTAACGACCGGTCCCTCATCCATGGTAGGACGTACCCGGGGCCTTTCGCACGTCGCGAGAGGACGAACTACTCATGAGAACGACGGTCAGTCGAAGCAAAAAAAAAAAAAAAAAAAAAAAATAGAAATAATAAAAATTTGAAAAAATTAAAAAAACAAAATTCGACATTTTTTGTTTCTTTTAATATTACAAAAAAAAAGGAGAACAGTAAAAGAAAGAGTTGTTCTTTCACGAGATATATCTCGATGGATTTTCGACGTGAATTCCTCACGGATTCATCTGCAACACACGCGGTTTGAGTGTCCCTCCCCCATCCCCCTCCCGCCCTTCGACTCTTCATCATCATCTTCTGTTCGTTGTTTCCTACGTTTCTTCTACCCCGAAGCTACGTTCGGAAGTTGCAGCTGTATTCATTCTCATATATATATATATATATATATATATATATGTATATGCACGTCAGCCACCGAGCGATTGCTATGATTAATTAAATAATTCCTGTAATTAGTGAATAACGGGTTGGCGATTTGCGCTAACCGTAACGGATACGCAAAAATATAGGGGTGTGAAATACGTATTACCTGGGATTATCACCAGGTGCAGGGTGAGGGGGCGGGCGGGAGGGGGGGGGGGGTAGGCTACCGTGTGCGTTTAGTGTGCGCGCGCGCCTAGTCCGTCATTATCGTCACGTCAAAAACTCATCGCTTCTATGCGACACGCCCGTTAAGGTTCGACGATCTTGGTTTTTTCACCCCATAGTCACACTGTCCGGCATTGTTAAGAAAGTTTCCGCAATACGTGACACGGCTTGAAAATAAAATACGTGATTTTATTTATTATTGCTTTTTTTATGTTAAAAAAAAAAACATAAATGTCATGGCTGTCGATGCACTCGTGGGTTCGTACTTTTGGACCGATTGACCCATCCCGATTCATTTTCTCAATGTCTAGGGTTTCGTGCCTAAGAGGGAAAAAAAAAACGCAACCCTCATGAGATAAATCGCTCGTCCGTCCGTCTGTCACGGATGAATTTTTTTTAGAAACCATGTTACGTAGAAAGATTATTAACCCACTCTTTTTGCACTAGTTAACTTTCAAAGATGTTCCTATGAGACTCGAAGGGGGGGGGGAGGGGGCAATTGAGGTACTCGGAAAAAAAAAATTCAATTTCATGTATCGTGTGGGGAATCATTTGAATGGGCTTGTTGTGTGGAATACAAAACTATATATATATATTTTTTTTTTTTCATAATTTTGGGCAGCATATATTCAAAAGATATTTTGAAAAATATAAGTATAATATAGATATTTTTTTCAATATAAAATAAAAAAAAAACATGAATAGAACGCCTCTTATTTAAAGTTTACCACAAATCTATAACTTTAGTCATGGGTCTTGTAGATTTCTAGAAATTAATTTTTGCAAACTTATTTTTCAAATGGTCCATTTTTCAAATGATCAGATAAATATTACAACGATATTTATTCCGAAAATTTTTTTTTTTTGTTAATCACATTTTTCGTTGTCTCTTATGGTTACAGACGTTACGGCACGAAATGCAGCGGCTGTCTTCAAGGTATAAATCCTCAGGATCTCGTGAGAAAAGCTCGGGACAAGGTATTTCACTTGAATTGCTTCACCTGTCTCGTGTGTCGAAAGCAGCTGAGCACGGGCGAGGAGCTTTACGTTCTCGACGACAACAAGTTCATATGCAAGCAGGATTACGTTTCCGGAAAACCGTTGCAACCCGATTCCCATCATCCGCACAGTCATCATGGTAAGAAAAAAAAACAAAAACTATTTGAATGGAATTCAATAAAACGAGCAGAGAAAAAAAAACATAAATGGCAGCTCACAAAATTTCACAAAATAACAATGTTATTTGAAAAAAAAAAAAAAAACAACAACTAAATTATTATGAAATAAAATTTCCACAAAGTTAACAATATTATTACAAAAAAAGAAAAAAATTGTGATGAAAAAACAAAATTCGCAAACGAACGAAAATTTCACAAAACAATCTCATCGAAAAAACAGAAAATTATCGTGAGAACAAAAAAAATCGCAAACCCAAAAAAAAAAAATATCCACAAAATAACAATATTATTGAAAAAGAAAAAGAACGAGAAAACTGTAATAATAAAACAACAATATACCGAGTATCAAAACTATCAACGCAACGTGGAAAAAAAAAACGAAAAAACAGTTTGATTTTTTTTTTCTTCAAAAGACGAAAACTCGATGATTTTTTTTTCTTTTTTTCTTTTTCGGTGGGCGTCAAAGAAACGCTTTCTCTCTCATTTTCTGACAATTGCCTCTCGATGATTTTTTTTTTATATTCCTCATCTTTATTTATTTCTTTCTTTATTCTTGCCGTCTGGCAACGAGCGAGGGGGTGGGGCGCGGGGAGTGGGGGTTCTCGCGGGTACGTAACAGGACGACTGGGAAAGCGAAGGCAAGAAGAAGAAGGGTCACGCTTCAACGCTCGTCGAACGTCGAGCGGTCAGAGTGAAAGAGCGCGCGAGCGGCGCTCCTTCGCTCGCTCGCTCGCACGTGTGTGAAAGAAAGAGAGAGAGAGAGTCAGGGAGAGATTTAACGGGCGGGCCGGAACGGAGTCAGTTCACCGGGGGTTTAACGAACACGCGCACCCCACGTTACCGATGAGAACTCGAGCAAACTTTTGTGGTCTCGTGTATTGTTCATACACACACACACACACACACACACACACACTTATATATATACACACATATAGATATACGTGTGTGGTTATAGGTAGGCGGATAGGTAAAAGACGCGAGGAGCCCCTTTCGCGCATTCTCTCTTTCGCTCTCGGTGCGTGTGGGGTAAGCTGTAAAAACACATGACGAAGACGCGACAACGGTATGCACTAGGGTTTTTGTGGACAACAAAAAAATTGTCCTGGTATCCACACGACCGGGATATATCCCCGGACGACGGGGATTTGCGAAGAGTTCGGTTGCGTGGCGCGCGAGACTTTATCTCTTTCTCTCTCTCTCTTGTCACGTAGTCACAGCATCATCCGCGGGTCGAGTCTCGAATGGATTTCATCCGATCTGTTCTCTTATCCCTCTCGCTCTCTCTCTCTCTCTCCCTCGCTCTTTTTTTCTTTTCCAAGTAAAAAAAATGTATATATACAAACTATATATGGGATTGGGCATATATATTTTTTATACAGATTAAATATAGACTACTGTATAGATAATTGGGCATATAAAGTTTATATATAGAAGATAAATATTTTTTTTTACTTGAGTAGTCTATGTATATATGCACAGAGTATACTCTGTGCATAGTCTATATGTATAGCCTACATGTATTGTCTTTCCATGGACTATGCATAGTCTTCGCATAGCTAGTCTAAATATGGACTATAGATAGTCTGTGTTCAGTCTATACATAGGCTGTGCATACCCAAGTAAAAAAATTATATATAAACTATATATGGGATTGGGCATTCATATATTTTCGTGTACAGAATCAATATAGACTAATATGGAGTAAATTTGGCATACATATTTTATACACAGTTCATATAAAAAAAAATATATATATATATATATATTAGGGTGTTTCAAATGAAAAAAATTTTTGATTTTCCGGGGGGCCCAAGCTGAAATAGTAAACTTGGATAAAAAAAATTTTTTTGGCAAAATATGAGAATTTTAGGTTTAGTTTTAGATCCCCCTCAATCAATATTTGTGTTTTTTTTCCTTTTATTTTAAATTTAAGACAGATTATTTTTAGCAAAATTTTTTTTTATAGCGTCATATGGTAGAGTAGCGAATTCTGAGTAAGAAAGTATAGACCTTTATTTGCCCTAAACCTAATAGCTAACGAGTAATTTCACTTTATTACTTGAATATTTTTTTCTTATAATATCAAATTGGAGATTCAACCTTCACTTTATAACAATTCAAACACTTACATTGGTTGCGA
The DNA here is from genome assembly GCA_963662125.1 of Diplazon laetatorius. Classification (NCBI taxonomy): domain Eukaryota; kingdom Metazoa; phylum Arthropoda; class Insecta; order Hymenoptera; family Ichneumonidae; genus Diplazon; species Diplazon laetatorius. The sequence goes on along the minus strand of OY759158.1, from coordinate 4,913,643 downwards.
TAAGCTAATAGTCACTGACTATTAGCTTATCGCTAATAGTCAGTGACTCGTTAGCTATTAGGTTTAGGGCAAATAAAGGTCTATACTTTCTTACTCAGAATTCGCTACTCTACCATATGACGCTATAAAAAAAAATTTTGCTCAAAATAATCTGTCTTAAATTTAAAATAAAAGGAAAAAAAACACAAATATTGATTGAGGGGGATCTAAAACTAAACCTAAAATTCTCATATTTTGCCAAAAAAATTTTTTTTATCCAAGTTTACTATTTCAGCTTGGGCCCCCCGGAAAATCAAAAATTTTTTTCATTTGAAACACCCTAATATATATATAAGGATAATCCATATATAAACTATCTATGCTTAATCCCATATAGAGTTTATATGACCACATATATTTTTTTAATTGGGTAGTCTATATATAGTCTGTGAATAGACTATGCATAGTCGACGCATAGTTTATACATAGAACATACATGGGATTGGGCATGTACAGTCTACTGAGTCAAAAAAAATTATATACCAACTGTATACAGATAAATGACTGGATATAAATAGTCTATATATAGATTATATACAGTCTATGCATAAACTATAGAGTCTATCTGTAGTTTATGTATAGTCTATGCATAATCTATATCTAGACTTTATATGCCCCGTTCCATATAATAGTTTATATATAATTTTTTTTTACTTGTGTTGGGTTTTCATTCTCATTGTCTTTCTCTCTCTCTCTCTCTCTCTCTCTCTCTCTCTCTCTCTCTCTCTCTCTCTGTCTCTCTTTGGGAATAAACAGCGTCGAAAGGTTGAAACGAACGAAGACGGGGAAGCGGAAGACGATGGAGAAGAAGGTGGAGGTAACGGAGGTAGAAGTCGCGGCGTATGAGGGCCCCCGTCGACATACAGAGACAGACAGAGAGAGAGAGAGAGAGAGAGAGAGAGAGGGATAGATAGAGCAAGAGAAGAGGAGGGGCCCACCCCGCGCGCGTTTTGTAACCGTGAAACGAATACCGAGGGTCGTTACCTTACACAGCGGGCTTCTCTTTTGCCTCGCGCCGACACCTCGCTCGTATAACCCGGTCGAGTCGGTCCCGAGACTCCTCTGGTGTGTGAGTCTCGGGACCGACGATGGACCACGCGCGTTTCCGAACGTTCCACGGTATAATGCGGCATAGGTAGCGTGAATATTCGACGACCTATGGGGGCCATATCGTCGGGCCCTCGGACGTTCGGACGTTCGGACGTTCACACACGTCACTTCGTGGCGAAGAAAGTGGAAATATATAAACGCGGGTGGATGAATTTCTAATTATTATTATTATCCGACGAATGCGGAGGAAAAACGTAACGCGATGCTATATGGAAAAATTTAGATAGAAAATTAATGATAATTCGGCGAGCAATGTTTCTTTGCAGAGATGCACAATTTGAGTAGATCAGAAATGTTGTCGATGAGATTTTTAAAAAAATTTGGAGGTTTGCGAAATTATAGAGTTTTTTTTGTAATTATATTTTATTTATCGATAATTTTATTTGAAATTTCAATTACAGATAGTCGTGGGGATTGAATAAGAGGGAAGATGAAAATTGACATTTGTTGCAAATTGTGTCATTTTTATCGATGGTTAATTTCAATTGTTGTTGTTTTTTTTATATATAGATAGCTGCGAATGAAACTTTGATTCGAAGAATTTTTACAATGATTCACATTTTTTTAGATCGATTTTAATCGTATGTTCGATTAATCAAAAAAAAAAAAAAAAAAGAAAAATTGTGCAAATTTTTGCAGTCATTTTTATTTGTCCGAAATTACGTTGAGGTGTAATGTTCGATCGGTTGGTCGTCAATTCGTTGGTATCATAGTGGCAAAATTTTGACGAAATGATTTTTTCGAAAAATGTTATTTTTTGGAATTATAAAGTTTTCCGCCTATTGCACATTGATCGAAGACAATAATTATTTCAGAAAATTAACATTTTTCATTTGGTTATATTCTTTGATTGTCTCGCAGGAGCGGATTCGCTCATGGGTTCGGGTTCGGAGGACGAGGACGACGACGGCAGTGCTCATCATCATCATCATCACGGTGGACTCGGGGGGCCTCATCTCGGGCCCCACGGCATCGGATCCGGTGGTCCGGGCGAGCAGGTTGTCGGTCACGGTGGCGATTTACCACTTGGAAGTGATTCCTGCAAACAAGAAGATTCCGAGGATCAAGGTGAGTTACCGAAACGCGACGAATCACGATTAATCGTTCACGATATTCGATGAAATGATTTTTCGAAAAAAAAAAAAAACAACAAACGAAAAACAAAAAAATAAATAAAAACTAAAACAGAAGTGAAAAAATGTTTTATTTTTTAAACTCAAGATTAGGGAACTAGTTAGGAACTAGTTAGCAACTCTCGTTAATTCAAAATAAGTTTCCCTCATCGATCATTAAGTATGAAACGAAATTTATCAAAATGCAAACTCCATAAAGTCGGACAGACACTTTGCGTCGCTTTTCATTGATTTACAATATTTCGAACAAAATTTGGAATATGCGAAAATAACAAAAAAATTAATTTATTCGAATGCAAATTAATTTGAACGAAGTAAAAATTTACTTACCTCAAAAAGACGACAAATAAGAAAACAACAAATGGCTCAATGCAGTTTAAAATTTAAAAAAAAAAATGTTTTATTTTTCAAACTTTAGATTAAAAAAATCCAATCGGCAACTCTCGTGAATTCAAAATATATTTCGTTCCTAAATCTCCAAAAATTATCAATGATTCACTCAAAATTTCCAAACCCCATTAACGTTACCCATACACTGAGCATCGCTTTTCACTAATTAAAAAAAAAAGTCTCAAACAAAAATTCGCAATACCATTGCATTAAATGGAATGCAAAAACAATAACAACGTGCTTACGTGACATAATCGACGAGAGATCGATTGACCTTCCCCCCTCCCCCCACCCCCCAAAAAACCCCTTCCAAATGTCTCAACGTAGCAAATCAAATATATGCACATAGTTGCATTTTGATAGCCGTCAAGAGGGTGTTGATTTACATCTCGAATCATCCCCATATGCACGCTCATTGTACGCATCCCCATCCCTTTTCGTGACTATATATTCCACCTTTCCGATCCCTATTATCTATCGAATACCATTGAAGGTGTAGGCTCAGGGGGGGGGGGGAGCGAATGAGCGAACGGGGGCACGAAGAAGAGGGTTGCTACACAATTTTTTTTTCTTCTCTACCGGTATAACTTTTCAAACAACCAGAAGGGCTGAGTGAAGAAGTGACGTCTCTCACTCTCTCTCTCTCTGTACAGTTGTTTTTTTTTTTTTTTACTCGTCCTGTGTAAGCGGTTGGTTACAAGGGTGCGTCTTCGAGGGGTGCCCCGTTGTGCACTGTGACACTGTCCAAACATTTTCTTTGTCCGGTGGTTAAGACCTCCCCGTGTGGCTCTTTGGCCCTATACACTCGTTCATATATATATATATATATATATATATATATATATATATATATATATATATATATATATATATATATATATATATACTTAGATTATCGAAGGCCCTATACATTACAACGTAGAAAACTGACGAGAGAGAGAGGGAGAGAGAGAGAGCGAAGGGGCGAGGGGGTGAAGGGGATGAAGCGAGTGGCATCGCCATAATAATCCTATAGGGGTTTTTCGACGCTTTCGACCGAAACTCCCCTTGGGTTACGATCGAGTGTGGATCAACTATACGCGTCGATGGATTACGGATACATTATACGCAGACGTGATGCCTCGGCCTTAGACACGTAGCGAGGGGTGGTGGGGGGTGGGGGGAGGGGGTGGAAGGTAACACCCGGAGAGACGTGCGTGGATCGGTGACAAGAGAGAGAGAGAGAGAAGCAGGAAGATCTGTCGGAAGCTACATATTTATTTATGTGTGTATGTGTGTGTGTGTGTGTGGCAAGAAGGAAAATTTGTTGGTTGAGTGAAAGAGGATTTGTGGTGGCCCGAAGCCATCGGTGTCGTTTCGTTCTCCACGTTGAAGACAGTGAATGGAGAAAACACATAATACCCTTCGGTTTGCACAGCCTGCGGGATCAAGTCATCCGGCGCGACGATTATATGCATATTCGATTTTACCAGGTCCCCCCCCCCCACCCGGCCCTTTCGTTGTATCATTCATGGATATACATATATATATATATGTATTTTTCAAAGTTGGGACTTCGAGTGCCCACGACCATGGAAAATGTATAATATTGTTGATGGTTCCACTCGTTTTGATGTCTTCTCGTTTTTTTTTTTGGGCTTATTTTTGAAAATTATTTTATTTCTTTCTCACACTATTTGCGAGTGTTAAGGTGCCAATGTATTTTGAAAATTGAGGCTTCGACTGAGCATTTACAACATTTGAAAAAAAGTATTGTCGTTTAAGTTCCCATTTTCTGTAATGTTTCCTTTTTTTTTCATTTTTATTTTATCAATAATGTTATTTTACGTTTTTTACACAATTTGAAAATGATATTTAATGATTTGCCAATGTGTTTTGAAAGTTAGGACTTCGATCGGGTGTCCAAGATCATTGAAAAGAAATGTATTATCCAAGTTTCTATAAGTTTTCATGTTTGTTCGTTTTTTTTTTGCGAGAATTTATTTTTCTTACACAATTTGCAAACACGATAAGATGCAATGGATATTGAAAGTTAGGACTTTGACTGAGTGCCCTAATACATTTTAATAAAATATTATTATCCAAGTTTCTATGAGTTTTCATGTTTTAACGTTTTTTGGTTTTTTTTTGACAAATTATTTTTCTCACACGATTAGCAAATGATAAAATTGTGTTTTTCTTTTTTTTTTTGATGGTGAAGGTTCGTTGGACGGTGATGCCGAAACGAGGGACAGCCAAACGGAAAACAAGAGTCCGGACGGCGGTGCGGGAGGCGGAAGCGGAGACGGGGGTGCCGGATCCAAGAGAAGAGGACCCAGAACCACGATAAAGGCCAAACAATTGGAGATATTGAAAAATGCATTTTCAGCGACGCCGAAACCCACGAGACACATAAGAGAACAGCTGGCCAAGGAAACTGGATTGCCCATGAGAGTGATACAGGTAAATATATATATATATTTATATATTTTTTGCTTTATACTTGAAGTGTCATAAGTCAATGACACTGTAAAAACGAATCGGTTATTTCTTTTATTTTTTTCCAATTAGAATTTAGATACAAAAAAAAATATACATAATAAATGAGAAATAAAAATGAAGATACCAATTTTTTGTATCCGATGAACTATCAACCGTCAATTACACTGTAACGATGAATCGTTAATTTTTTTTCTGCCTCGTTCAAAGTCAGGTTTCGAAAAAAATTAAAAAAGAATAAAATAAAATACAACACTAATAATGAATAATGAATGGGAAATAAAAATTAAGATACCTACGATATTTTTTTTTATACTCAATGAACTGTTAACCGTCAATTACATCGTAAAAGTTAATCGTTTATTTTTTGCTGCATCGTTCAAAGTTAGTTTCGAAAAAAATAAATAAATAATAATAATAATAATAATAATAAATAAGAAATAAAAAAAATGTTTTTTTTTGTACTCAATGAATAGTCAACGGTCAATAACAATGTAGTGATATATCGTTCAGTTTAGCTTAGTTTTTTTTCCAATTTCGTTAAAAGTTAGTTTCGAAAGAAAAAAAAATTAAAAAATAAATAATTGAGGTAAAAACAAAAAAAAAAAGTAATAAACAATAAATGCAGAATAATGAATGAAAATGTTTCGTTCGTTTGTCCGTTTCGTTCGTTCAAGGTTTGGTTTCAAAACAAACGTAGCAAAGAACGACGATTGAAGCAACTGACGTCGATGGGCAGAAGTCCGTTCTTCAGCGGTTCCCGCAAGATGCGAGGTTTCCCATTGAACTTGAATCACGGTCCATTGGGGGGCGACGATCTGCCACCAGCCGGATTTCCGTATTTTCCATCGGACAAATTTGAATTCGGTTACGGGGGTCCGGTCGCGTTTCATCACGAATTTTTCGGTGCACATCCGCCGCCCCATCCACACGGACCGCCATTTCCCGGTCCGGGAAATCCCGGTAAGACACCCCCACATCTTCATCTCATCGTTCACAAACTAATCACAACCTCAAACGCGATTTTATCCAATCAAAATAATTTTCTAGTGACAATCAAATTATTTCTATAATAAAATTATTCTATTTTACAAATTTTTCTGTCGGATCACGATGTTTCGAATGTTTAATGTTTCTAAGTGTCACAAATTCAAAATTTTTTTAATCGAATTGTAATTTTCAAAAATGCAAACTTCGGATTTTTTATTTATTTTCCATTTACATTGCATTTCGATTTTTTTCTGTTTTTTTTTTTTTCGTAACTGATGACCATTCGAGATTTTGCCCGTTCGCATCTATGGACTTTAGACATTTTTGATTGTTGAAAAATTGAAAATTGGGAATCATGGCACCCGAAAAATCGTCGAGATAAAATTTCCCCTTTCCCAATTATAATCGGCTATTAGGACTCAACGGATTCGGAGATGGCAATGTGGCACGACGTTTTTTCAAATCAGTTCCAAATTTGTTCGTGGCAGGATTGGATCCGGCGAGTATAGCGGGAATGGCAGCTGCGGCAGCGGCCGTCGCGGGGGAGTATCCACCCCCGGGAGCGACGGGGGGTCCACCGGAGTTCCTGACCGGGCCTCCGGGTCAGGGTCCTCAGTCGTCGTCTGGCAGCAGCCCCGGAGAATTTCTCGCGCCTTCCGGTAATTAGAAAAAAAATATATTATATAAATTCTCACTTATTCTCACGAATAAAATGAATCATCACATTTTACATGAATTAACCGAATTATCATTAATAATCGAATTATTATGTTTGAACAAATTGTTGTGAATTATCAAGATATTATGACTAACTAAAATTATCATAAACTATCTGGGACTTTGCTCACGCGGTTTTGAAATTTTATTCAATTTTTTTTAAACTAAAACAGTTGGTTCGTTGTCGATATTCTACTAAATATCATTTGAATGGTGATGTGAATCAACGCCACTTTTCCATCCCGCTTAATTTGAATTTTGAGAATTTCTGAAACACGTGTTCCATCATTTTTTTAAAGGAGAATCTAAGTACCAAAAGTTTAACTACTATATCATGTCTGGTTTTTGGAATATTTATATTGTCATGAAAAAAAAACTCGTACGCCTTTTTTCTTAGGTTTGAAATTTTCAAAAATCTTTTCTCAAAAGATGTCTACATGCGAAACTTCAGAATTTTATTTTCAATTTCAAAAATTTGATGAGTTTCAAGACATTGATTCGGTCGATCAGGACACTTTCTTTCATACATACAGATAACCAAATTATTATTAATAACCGGATTATCACAGACAGACATATAAATTTTCATTTCCACATAATTTTTGCTTTTTCACAAACAAAAAAAAAATGATGATAAATAATTCAAATCATTTTAAAAAATCACCAAACAATTATAAACAATCGATTTATCGTGAATAACAAAATCATCACGAATAACCAAATTATTATTAATTTCAAAATCGCTCAATTCAATTATTTTCACCATTCCCAATTTTATCACAATTTTTTATATCCAACTAAAAAATGTATAAAAAATTTATTCAAATATTGAAGAAATAAAAAATAATAATACAAAAATATTGATGCAAATAACGAAACACGGTAGTCGAAAGTTGTCGCGCGTTTATTGTTAATCTCATTGATATTCCGTCGTCGCGGTCATCCGACGCTTGAGTTATCTTCGTTTCGTTCGTGTCGTCGTGTACAACAGTTGCGTGTGCGTATTACACAAAGTATGCTTATCCGTCGTTGGTTGTGTGGGTTCTCAGGTGGAGGCCAGGGTAATCCAGGCGGAGGCGGCAACGGCGCAGGTGGTCCCGGAGGCGGTAACGGAGGCGGCGGCTTTCCCGAACCCCACCAGATGCAGAGCGAGGGACTCGTCTGGTAGAATGAGTTTACGTTTAATTAATCTTATTTTTTTCAAAATATTATTTTCTTTTTTTTTTTCTTCGTTCGCTCGATCCGACTCCCTCGATCTTTTCTCTCTCTCTCTCTCGTCGAGCAATTCGTTCGGAGTTCGATTGTTGCGAATCGACGGGTTTGCGGCTGAGGAGGGGGAGGGGGACGTGGTCCACGAGCGAGAAAGCGAGAGAGAGAGAGCGAAGATGAAGAAAAGAGAGAGAGAGGCCGGGAATGTCGCGTCAACGTAGTTGACGCATGCCATAAACACGGAATTGTCGCGAAAAATTCGGTCAGAAACTCGGCTTTCTTCGTTTCGTTTTTTTTTTATTATTTTATTTTTTGATTGTTTGATTTTTGATTACTTTTTTTTTTATCAGCCGATGTTTTACGACCATAGTTTTTCGTTTTGTTTTATGTAAAATAGCATCGATTTATAATATGATTTTATCGACATTGAAGCGTCCATATTATTATGTTTCTTATTATTATTATTATTATTATTATTATTATTATTATTATTATTATTGAACAGCATTTATTGCAGCTGGTACTATCAATTTTATTCGTATTATAATTATTATATTGTTATTATTATTATTATTATTATTATTATTATTATTATTATTATTATTATTATTATTATTGCGACAAAAGTCGATTGTTTATTGATTATTGCATTACAACGGTGTACAAAAGTCCGAGAAGTTTTTTGTTTTTTTTTTAATTATTCACGTCGTGTAATTATGTAATTCATTTGTGAAAATCGCAATCTCACTCTGTCACTCTGAATAATTGTGAAACACGAAAAACAATCGAGTCGTGGACTCTCCGATTGATTCTCTTCAGCTGTAAATAATTTAAAGAGAAATTTTTTGAAAATCGCTTGTCTCGCGGGCGGGTGAATATTTTTTTTTTCAAATTTGATTCTCTTCGCCCGAGATCTCAATGTCAAACAAAGAAAGATGATAGAACAAGAATGAGATTTGTTTTTTTTTTTTATTTTTCAAAAACGTACACGGTGATTTCGTGGCATGAAAATATGGGAAATGAGAGGGTCGAACTGAACGGATGTGAAGATACGTGTGAATTATAATTACATTGTCCGGTATGATTATTGTCATTGAGAATGAAACAAAAAAAGAAAACAAGAAAAAATAATAATATAATTATAATTATAGACAAACGCGATAAAGAGAGTCATCGAGTGTTTTTTGTTTTTTTCTTTTGTTTTTCGGGAAAGCGGCTATCGATATATGTAAATAAATAACAAACGAAAAAAAGCCAAGACAGTGAGTGGGTGGATGACGAAATAATAATAATAATAAAAATTTAAAAAAATAAAATCTAAAAAAATCAGGACATCGTGAAAAATTCGCGAAGATATGATACGAGCTTGCGGGATAATGAGCTCGTGCGAAAAAATATTGGAGAACGGAAGACTTACCGAGCTCTGTGTATAAATACTAGGCGTACGAAAAGAAAAGAAAAAAAAATTAATAATAAAGAAAAATACAACCAATAAAAAAATTGTACATCACATGCATATATTAAAAAAAAATTATGTACACGAAATTATCCTCTTCCGACACCTGGATATATTATTATTATTATTATTATTATTATTATCATTATCATTATTATTATAGTATAATTGCTATTATAATAAACCAACCTCGTATTTCCGTAAATGCCAATCGTCTCTCCTTTATTCATTCATTTTTTTTTCACCTCGGACGATGAATTCTTCTTTCGCAGATTTTTCGACTCTACATTTTTTCGAATTGGCAAATTTAGGAGTAAAACATTTGTGCGTCTTGAATACTTGTCAAACAGTTCGGGATGTTCGATGACATCGAATATAACTTCAGTATCATTGACTCGGCCATTTAACATTTTTTCATGTCCATTTTGCCTCTGCTTCGAACGTATAAAGCGCCATTTGCATCCTTCTCGTTGAGACCAACCTGTTCCAACCTGGGCAGGTTGGAGGAAGAAGGGGCGGGGAGGCGGAGAGAGGAAACGCATTCAGAATCCACTTGACCATCGAGGCAAAGCAAGTGGAATGAGACATCAAATGGGACAGTGGCAGTCTGACTCGGGGCATTCTTACTTTTCACAGTCTAACTTTTCCCAGTCTGACTCGCCGTCGTGATGATGCGTCAGATGGGGAAAAGTTAGACTGGGAAAGTAAGACTAAGGTCAAGTTAGAATGGGAAAATAAGACTGAGCTCAAGTAAGACTGAGGTCAAGTTAGACTGGGAAAAGTAAGACTGAGGTCAAGTTAGACTGCGAAAAGTAAGACTGAGCTCAAGCTAGACTGGGAAAAGTAAGACTGAGGTCAAGTTAGACCGGAAAATCAAGATTGCCAAAAACAAAGACTGTCCTCAATCGGACTGCTACCCTCGCCCATCAAACTCATCGCAAACTCATCGGTAAGTCAACAAAATTTCAACACAAAAACAAACAAACAAACAAACAAACGACAAAAAAAAATTACCACACGTACGAATCGGAATTGAATTTGCCGATGATATTTCGCACATTTAGCGGCACACAGAATTCGACAGAACCGCGACACACACACACACACACACACACACACACACACACACACACACAGGCGCAGAAGCAGAAGCAGAAGCAGGGGCGTTGGGTGAGGAAGAAGTAGGCAGTTACACGGTGTATTACCGATTGCAATTGTCGTTTCATTCGATTCCTCCGAGGACTGCTCGTCGTCGTCCCGAGCGATTTTCCCCGAGTGCCCTAACATCGTTACAGCGTTGAAGCGTCCCCCTCGCCAGCCCCCCACCCCCTGGCCCTTCGTCCCACGAATTCCCGGCCTAATACAGCAAAGCCCGGAGTCTCTGTCTCGGACATCTGGTGAATTCGATTTTGATGTGTTTCTGCCTGCGGGGGTCTCCTCGCGTGCCCGTGGGCCCACTGCTGCTGCTGCTGCTACTGCAGCTTCTCCCCGTTTCGAAAGGCTATACACCGCCTTCTTCTCTCGAGCACACACACAAACACACACACACACATCGACGTTACAAAGTATATACCCGGGGCGCTCTGAGAGCGAAGAGCCCCTGTTGTATCCGTCGAGCGAATTCCCTGCGGGGGATAAACCCGCGCGTACCAGCGATTTGTCCACGTCCCCCCCCCCCTCCCCCATTACTGCGCTCGGCATGTGTCGTCCTGGGTGTTGCACCAGATCCGCAAACTCCATCGTCGAGCGGCAAACTCGACCGCGTACACACACTAACCGATTCCCAAGTACCCACCAGCCTCTTCATTCTACGCGCTCCGTTACAAATTTTCGAGGGCGCACAGTACCAGCGCAGCGCTTCTCTGTGTGTGTGTGTGTGGACAGCATTTTTTAGCAGCCTCGACAGTGAGACGTGCCTTCGTTGTTGCATGGAAACCATGATTTTATAGGGATGAAGGTTACGGAAAATTTGGGGGGTAAGTTATCGCGTGGAAAATATGGATCCGTTGTTGGCTGGGATGACGACTGGTTTTTCTGGTTTTGGTGATATGACACATCTGTCTGGTATTTGGTCAGGATTGTGATATTTTATCCGATAAGACTTTGCTGGTGATCCAGCCAGCAGAGTAATGTTTATAGAGCGATAGGGTCAAACGGTCTGGATAATATTGTGTATGGCTATATGTCGGTTCGTCGACTCAGCTAGCCCGTGGGTAGCCCGTGACTAAGGTAACTGCGATCAAAACGTAATACGTTTTTTTAATATCTAAGTTTGAAGAAGTAAACGTATTATCAAACTTTTCACAAGGCTGATACAATAGGCAATGCAAATCTGCATCTTCGTTCGAATCCGACGAATCAGACAACCTCGAATGATCCATTTTTCGGTAGAATGATCAAATCACAGTTCAATTCTTCCACAATTATTTACACATAAATGTCTAAACAACTCAAAGACGTTCGTGTGTCTTTGATCGTTTTCAATGGAGTTGCCGTATTGTCGTGACATCGTTAAAAATCCAATTTGCGATGTGTGCGAGCAGAAATTGACACAGAGAGATGAGAAGCCTGTCGTAAATCCGCCGACAAGTCCGACGTATCCCAGCTGGACCGAGTGAGAAAACCAAAGGGCGCATGGTTGGAGATTCGTGGGGCCGTGAAGGGAGTCGTGCGGTTCATCTATTTTACAAAGCACACAGACCGTGAGTGAGTCTGCGTGGGTTCTCGCGTGTTTCATCGAAAGAGATAGATACGCGCGGGCGCGCGTTGGCAGGGAAGCGGAAGGTCCGACAGATGCGAAGCCCGCCTTCTTCGCGTACTGACGTTATTCTCAATGAGATTGAGAATGAGGACGAGGATGAGAAACGGCGATGCCAGCGCATCGACGAGATCCAGGCAGGTCTGTGATGAAGTGGGGGAAGAGGGGGGGGTCGAGTGTATGCCGCACACGATTCCCTGGAGAGTCGTGTAGTAACAAACTGTCCCGTGAGAGGGTACACTCTTGCGTTGTCTCGCCTATCGCTCGCCACCACGCGGAGCTTTGCCCTCCGATATTCGCTCCCCCATCGAAGTTGTTTCACCCTCCCTGGCCTGTCGTATCAACGACGGTTCATCGTCGTCCGTGCCCGATTTACTTATAAGCTTCGGTTTTCGGTAAGATCGGTTGGACTGGAAGAGACGCCAGGGAGCGTAGGAAGACGGAGGGTCTGTGGAGCTTGGACAGAGGGAGTCATTGGAACTTGGGAAAGAGGTGAGTGCATGGAGCCTGGACAGCACATGAGTTTGTGGAGCATAGTCCATGGAGCTTAGATAGAATGAGTCCTTGGAGCCTGGTAAAAAGGTGAGGCCATAAAGCCTAGATCAGGAGGTGAGTCCATAAAGCCTAGATAGGAAGTGAGGCCATAAAGCCTAGATCAGGAGGTGAGTCCATAAAACCTAGACAAGCAGGAGTTCTTAGAGTCTGGACAAAAGCAGAGTCCATAGAGCCTAGGGAAAGAGGAGTTCTTGGAGTTTGGACAGGAGCAGAGTCCATAGAGCCTAGATCAGGAGGTGAGGACATAAAACCTAGACAAGCAGGAGTTTTTAGAGTCTGGACAGGAGCAGAGTCCACAGAGCCTAGAGAAAGAGGAGTTCTTGGAGTCTGGACAGGAGCAGAGTCCATAGAGCCCAGCAAAATAGGAGTTCTCAGAGCTTCGACAGCAGTTGAGTCCATAGACTCCATCGTAGTCTAGACAGGAGCAAACTCCACAAAGCTTTGACTACAATAGTCTCCATGAAGTCCATCCAAAAGGAGTCCATCGAGCCTAAACAGTAGTCGAGAATGCTCGTATGACGTACCTAATCTCAAAAAAAAAAAACACATCCAAAATGGTGTCAATCACAGTCGAACATGAAGAATGCTGCCAATATCGCGTTGACTCGGGCGTGAAAATAGCAAACACTATTTTTAATCCATTCATCAACATCCCAACATCGTTGAGAACGCGGAAATGTCTCGTTTTCCGTCGGCGTGTTATCTGGACGCGCGCACGAACACACACATGCATAAACGAACACGGGTGTGATGCATAGGGTAGCGAGACGAAACAAAAAAAAAAAAAAAAACAAAATCCACGAGAACCCCATGTGGGGAGCTGGGGAAATATAGGGGAGAGAGATGGAGTCCCCGGGCTAGCGGTAAAGGACGATATCGCGAACGGAAAAAAAAACGACACGGTCCGACGCGCAGGATACTCACGTGTCGGTACACGTGCCGAGCTCGCCGACGCTGGGTGGCGCGCGTGGAGCGTGTAAACCCAACGCGCCCTGTGCTTTCACCGTCTCTTTTGGCTTCACTCGCGTCAGCTTCGTCGCTGCTTTGTCGCGACAATAACACACTGCCTAGCTTTTTATATATATATGTATGTGTATGTGTATGATGCGCGATATAAGCGAGCATTGTAACAACGTTCGTGTCGGGGCGGGGGGAGGGGAGAGGGCAGACGGCGTGCGACCAGGAGATTCCGCAAGTGTGTCGCGAAGCCTTGCGCAAGCAGAACCGGAAGCCCTGGCAAAACGTTATCGCACAGGGGCAGCGATGATCGTCTAGAAATTTGTTGGGGACTAACTCCTTTCATCCCAGCGTCTATTCAACTTTCCTGATCAAGGTATCCATCTATGAAGGAACTGGATATATTTATATATATATATTTATATTCTTCTGACACACGATCTTATTGAAATGATGACGCAGAACAGCGAGCAAAATAAAGAGAAACCGAGTCATCACGGAGAAAATTTTTTTTTTTGCCATCGGTATAAGTTATTCCGTTGAATGTGCAGTCGAGCAAAACGGACAAACCGTGCGCGGGGGCCTTGCCAAAGTTTCGTGCATGTGTCCTGTCATCGGGATTATTTTAAGTCGAAATCCGGCTTATCCGGTCGTTCCAGGCGGCTCTATGCCGGTTCACGCAACCACTTTTTTTTTTCCCCAACCGTTTTAAGCGGCCGCAGATCGGGTCAAGCCTTTTGTTCCGTGTGAATAATTAATGAGCCATAAACATAAATCGAACTTGGGTTATGTATATATACACATTTCTTCATTTTACGAGAGGTCGTTTCGTCGGTTGCCGCTCATGCTGCCGGAAAAATCGTTTGCCGCTGTTATCATTCTGATTATCGTAATGTAACCCGGGGCGCTGGTGACCATCATACGTTTTTCTTTCAGAAAAAATGGCGCCTTGGGCCAAGTACGAATCTCCGAAAGTTTTCCGCCTCGTATCCTAATAATAAGCGTATGTGTTTATTCATATATATATATATATATATATATATATATATATATATATATATATATATATATATATATATATATATATATATATATATATACATATATACATGCATGAAGACGCATATTCACACGTCGGCTCGAGTTATGCACATGCGACAGAGTGCTGTCGTTATCGCCTTCTCTCTTATCGCACCCGGATCGCGATAAGTATTTGATATTCAAAGCAGCTAGTTGTTCGATCCCCTTGCCCCCCTCTTCCGATCTTTCACCCTCGTACATTTGATCTGCCACACTCCGACGCCACGTAACCCAAGATAAACCGTGCTGCAGGGGTTCATTATAACCAGACGAGAAAACGTACCAATGGCCGAACGTTTTGTACTCGCGAATAAATAATAAACATGTTTATTCGTTTACATCGTCGATTCACGTCCTTTCATCTGGTTTTCGATCATTTTTTTCTCAATCTCGTCATTTCACCCGACAAGACGAGTGAGGACTCAACTCTGATGGCGGATCCTCGAGTTAAACCGAACCATAAACGGCATTGAACGTCATAAAAACTATCCGTACACGAAGTTACTCCCTGTAAGCAGTGTCCAAGCTTGCAACTCATCCGACAAACTCCAGCAATTTTGATGACACGACAGAATGCCGTTTTGCAGCAATCCCTCTAACTCGTTCTAGGCTTCAGGGTATTGCACACGCCCGAAATTTTCATTATAATAGTTATTCACACTTCCAGTCCCAATCAGATTCGTACAGGTCCCAAAGAACAATCAATTTTCTCTTGTTAAGTTAGTACCCTCCATAAGAGAGTTCCTCGTCAGATTTTCATGAAACTTGGCATACTTATAGGTATTGATAAGAAAAAAGTTTATTCAAATTTTTATGGCTTTCCGGAGCGCGACAAAAAAGATATCAACACTTTTATTTTCACACGTTTAACATGAACCCTTATGGAGAATCACGCTTAATTTGATACAATACGAAAAGTTATCGTCAGATTTCAATGAAAACACTTGAGCTGCAAGTTGAATATTCGGAGAACATTTTCGTCACTTGACAGTAGAGATCAGGAGACTGTGATAATAATAATAAGCAAATAAACATCGGGGGAATACAGTTTATATGAGGAGTTGGTCGTGATCCAGTAGACATGGCAACGTTGCGCGTTTGTTTCCCATCTTCTCTCCCTCTCACTAATCGACATCATAACACGCGACGTTGTCACATCAAAGTACTACGTACCTCAATCAGGAGATGGTATATCTTAGGCTTGCTTTGACTCTTACAGTTTGTAGGATATTACCTTAACGTCTTGCCCGTTCTGCATTACCGACCGTGCGGTAGCCCGGGCACGCGCCCAAAGGCCGTGACTGCTTTACCGACAGTCGACGAGCGCCCACGGTTGCCCACAGTCCGTGTACACCTATTGGCCTCTCGTGTGCAAAACGTTTCGTGTAGCACTAGCGTGTATACACGCGTAACAACATCCCGGGACATCAACGAGCGATACGATGTGTACGGGAACACGCGCGCGCGCGCACGCGAGCCGGCGGTCCACGGGTCGGTGGTTTATGGGGGGTGTGTACCGAGGGGGCATTGTTGTATAAATAGGTTTCGGCGAGTTAGGGTTTGCCGAACTACCCCAAGGGAACTGCACATGTCCGCATCGATTATACCCTCACTGCCCACGCCCCTCCTGCATTTGCTCTCTCGCTCTTACCGTCGTATCGCCCCCCCCCCCCCCCCTCGCTCACTTCCCCTTGCCCTGCCCCGCGCACCCTTCTCGACATCTCGACGTCAACCCCTGCACAAGTGGTTGTTTTGCCTCGTCTCTCGTCGTTTTCCATCGTCCTGGAGGCTTTTTATCGACTCTTCCAAGTTTGTTGTTCTTCATCTTGTTATTTATCTTTATTTTTTTATCGATTATCGATTTTTGTTTCGTAAAATTTCACATTTTTTATATCATGACGAGTAAACAGTGTATATATATATGTATATTTTTTTATACTATATATAGACTGTGTGTGTATATATATAATTTCTATATGGAATTTGGTATATATACATATATATATATGTGTGTGTGTGTATATTCTGTATAGATACTGCTTAAAAAGTGCATATAGACTATATATCTACAATCTATAGAAAATTCAATCACATTAAGTCCAACGTTATTTAATATTCATAAATGATATCCAATATCCAATATATAGACTGTATATTGTATTTATATATCAATTGCTTATAGACTTTTCATATTCTGTATATAAACTATATGCAGTCTATATACAATATATTTTTAAGCCTTATACAGAGTGTATACATATATGTATATACTGTATATCACCAATGAATATTAAATACTATTCGATAAATGTGTTTCTATTTTTTTATACATTCTATAATAAGCAGAATAAAGAATATGTCAAACTACATATAGTCTATATGCAGTTTACATTTTTTTAAACTTGATATTAATCGTTAATTTAACTTTTTCAGTTACCAATTCATCTGCATCGATATTTTTGATTTTTTTATTCTTTTTCTTTTTTCATTCGAGCCAAGTCGTGAGTAGGGGGGGGGGGGGTGAGGGTTGCGATTGGAGTTGTGATTCTTCGGGGAGCGTGTTTACAATGGCGAATTGCACTTGAGTACCCCCCCTCCCCACCAGCACCGCCCGTCTACCGTTTGGAAGTGCCACGGGGCATACCACGCGCTTACTTTCGAGCCATTTGCTTCGTAAACGCGCACCCGACTGGCTGCCGCTGCTGCTGCTGGGTGGTTCAGGCGCGATTGTGCCTTCGCCTGACTGCCCCCCTCGAGCAATCTCGACCGTGGCCGCCGTGCACAGGGCTACCAGCATCACGGGCGACTTGCTCGTCGATCGAGAGTCAAATCCACCCCGCGAACACAACGCGAATTCCGCTTCAGTCACGGAACTTGACGAAATGCTATTTTTCAAAATCATCTCCGTGGACCAGTCGGTTGGGCGGTCGATGGTGTCTTTACGGTGCATTATGGGTGACGAAAATTATAAATGTTCCTTCGTCATAAGAATTGACCGGTCAATTAATGGTGGATTTTGGCATAGAGAAGTGATACAAGGGTTTCCGAATTTGTTTTGTTCTTTTCTTTTTTTACGTCAAGAATTATGATACTCGAATGTCTGTTGGATTTCTGTTTACTGTTGAAAACCTGATTAGGTCTTGGTGGAACGTACAATTTTCCATCACGCAGTTGTCATGTGGAATAACTGTCCAGGAACTAGTCAGGATTGTGCTATTTCATCCGAGAAAACTTCGCTGGGTGATGAGCCAGCAGCGAAATGTTACAGAGCGATAGGAACAAACTGTCTGGATAGTGTTCCGGATTGCTACACGTTGGCCCGTCGACTCAGCCAGCCCGTGGGTAGCCCAGGACTAACAAAACTACGATCACTACGAAATACGTTTTGTTGTATATCCAAATTTGAATGAGTAAACGTATCATCAAACTTTTCACAAAGCCGTAACAATGGGTATCGTTGAATTTGCATCCGCATCCAGGACTCTCTCGCGGCTGCATCTTCGTTCGAATCATATTATTCTACAGACCGTAACGTTAATCAAGAAAAATTGGACAGACTCCGGAGGTGTGTGGTCATCGATAGGTGGGTTATTGACTCGATTGATTGTGTCGAAGCCTCTTCGGAAATAATTCCGAGACGGAAGAGCCAGATGAATCCCGGATTTCCGTGTCATAGTAGATGGATCGTAGCCAGATCTCATTTCCTAGGACAACCTTGATTAGGAAAGCTAGCTAGACCCTGGCTTCAAACCACTTCACCCACCCCGACAACTTTCCCAACCACTTGATTTCACATTTTATCAGGTTCCCTAATATTTCGTTCGAACAATATATATATATATTTCGACGGGGCAATAGAGCAAACCGGTCAATGGCCGAGAATAATTAGACGAATATCGGAATAGCTGCCGTATGTTCGACCATTCCGTTCGACGAGTCATCGGACAAGTGGGTTCGGTTCGTCACGGACGAAGCGACGGCCCGGCGGCTCCCGGGCGCGCTGCACTTGCCCCGATGATGTCTCGTGTTCGTGTGCAACGTTCACAAAGTTCCAACACCATTTTCTTCCCCCTAATACTGTCACCATGAAGTAATGTATTATTCGCCACTCTCCATCGACCTCGAACTATTCCCTTCCCCCGCCGTTACGGTCGCATTAAAAGTCGCTTCACTACCCCCCTCCCCTTCCTTCCACCCTGCGGGTCATAAGATTTCTCGCTTTCCACGCGCCCATCGTAACTGTACCGAGTTGACCCCTCAATTCCGGGTTTCTGACACGCGTCCAACTCCTAGCGATAGTTTTGTCGTCGATACGTATATTTATATATATAAACCCTGTCAGATACATATAATAATAATTATATATCATGTCACTATAAATTTAAAACAAATGAAGACGTTAAAATTACTAAAAATTTTACTTTCAATTTGTTTGAGAAAATAAAATTTACAGAGCTGAAGGACACCGTTCGATGACTTTTTCGCATTGTACAATCTACGTTATGACATGGTGGACAATTGTAAAGATAAAACCGGTCGGGTAATGCCAATAAATGCGATACTCTGGTACTGCTACGAAAATTTAGACAACTTTTTTATTTTTTTGTATGTCAAAAGTTTATTTTGCGATGATATTAAGAATATTATTTTCGGATTATGTGGTAATTGTATTGTTTTATATTATATTATATTGTATTGTATTGTATTGCATCATATTACATTATTATTATTATTATTATTATTATTATTATTATTATTATTATTATTATTATTATTATCAAATATGTGTCAAAATCTCTTTAATTGCATAACATTGCATAATTGGAAAATCAGTTTTATCTCACTATCAATGCGTCAATATATTTATCCATTGAGTTGTGATTATATAATTTTTCATCTCTCGCATTCTCGTTGTTTGTTGATACGCGGTTGTTTACTTGGAAGCACACTCTATCGATCCGAAATAGAAAGGGCAAGAGAAGATTTCGGAGACTGCTGGCAGTGCAGTATCGGACCGAACGACCGACCGACCGCCCAATGGGTCTACCACGCTCCGACGCTTCAATAACTTCGGGGAGATCTGTCGAACGTGAAAAAGATGTACGCCCACCATCTGTCCTCGCGCCTTTGCAACCCCCTCCCGTATGCTCCCGGAAAAAAAAACTACCCCCGCCGCGACCCTCGTATCGAGAATTTCACGCCACGTCACGGGACTACGATGATATATTTATATATTATATTTTATATATATATATATATATATATATATATATATATACACATATATATATATATATATGTATATATATATATATATATACATATATATATATATATATATGTATATATATATTTTCTTTTCTATACGTACCAATCTCTTCTCCGTGTCTTTATTTTTATTTTCGTGTTATGATCGTACGAACATCAAGCACGAAATTTTCCTCATCGTTCTTTCATCACTGAGATTGGCTTGGAAAATTTCTACCGCGTTAATTTGTTTTTTTTTTTTTTCTAATTTACTTGACGCATCGCAGAAATTGCCGGTTGACGAGCTATTATGCAAGACTGTTGAGTCAAACTGCAACATCTCGAATGTCGAAAGACAAAAAACATGAGAAAAAAAACAAAAAAGAGGTGATAATGCATCGACAATTCCGATGGTAATGTAAAATTGTCGATGCAGTTCTTAATTTTGTAATTTTTAATTTTCTAAACTTTTATTTATCGGTTTTTCAAACCGAAGACGGAATTCCCAAACGCATTTTGTGACAGATTTCAGCTAACGAACTTTTGCAGTTCTATCCATCCAACTGCAAAAGCTCAAATCTCGAAAGACAGAAAAAAAGCGAAAAAAATGCACCGACGATTCCGCCTAGAATGTGAAATTTCCAATTTTTTAAATTTCTAAATCTCGATTCTAATTTTTTCGGCCCATAAAAGGGATCCTTCAACCCATTTTGTGAAAGTTTTCAGCTCACAAACTTTTGCTGTTCTATTCATCCAACTGCAAAAGCTAGAATCTCGAAAGACAGGAAAAAAAGAGATAAAAATGCACCGACGATTCCGTCTGAAATGTAAAATTTCCAATTTTCTTCATTTCTAAATCTCAATTCCAATTTTTTTTGGCCTATAAAAGGGATTCTTCGACCCATTTTGTGACAGTTTTTAGCCAACGAACTTTTGCAGTTTTATTCATCCAACTGCAAAAGCTCGAATCTCGAAAGACAGAAAAAAAAGCGATAAAAATGCATCGACGATTCCGTCTGAAATGTAAAATTTCCAATTTTCTTCATTTCTAAATCTCAATTTTAATTTTTTCGGCCCATAAAAGGGATTCTTCGACCCATTTTGCGACAGTTTTTAGCCAACGAACTTTCGCAGTTTTATTCATCCAACTGCAAAAGCTCGAATCTCGGAAGACAGAAACAAAAAATCAAAAAAAAAAAATTAAAAAAACAAGCGATAAAAATGCATCGACAATTCCAACGAAAATGTGGAACAGGTGTCACCGTGAAATGTGGGCGCGTCGGGTGAGGGTGAGAAGGGGGGAGGGGGGAGGCCGCGACATCAACGACCATCGAGTTATGTTCCCCGTGGTTCTTGCTCCGCTCCTCCCTCCCTCATCCACCTTCCCCCGTTTCGCGCGAGGGGTGAATATCATATCGCCACTTTATGGCGCGTTATGGTTAAGGTTGCATCGATGCGTGTACGTCGGCTGGTGGTGCCGCGGGTGGCGCAGCGGGAACGAGGGTTGAATTTGTAAGAAGAATAAAGCTGCTCTCAAACTCCGGGGGTCGTAGTTGGTACTTAGTTACAGGGGTTGCTCGGTTATTCGGACCGGGAGATCGGGGTGACGGCTGAAGGGGGAGAGGGGGTTACGACTTGGACCCATTCGCGAAACTGGTGCGGCGACCCATTAACCTTCCAAACATTTGTTTCATTTTCAGTATTTTTTTCTTATCTTTCATAAATAATCCAATTCGATGAATCAGAAAATTATTGGAATTTGTGTATTTTTAATAATTGTTTTTTTTTTTTGCTAATTTTGCGAATAGGTTGGTTATGATTTTTTTAATTGGTTGGACACGACTTTGGCCCATTCTCGAAGCTGGTGCGACGACCTTCCCAACATTCTTTTTATTTTCAGTTTTATTCTAGCTTTGATTTTTCATAAATAATCTAATTCGATGAATCACAAAATTATTGAAATTGTGGATTTTTAAAAAATTATTTTCTTCGTCAATTTTACGAATTAGTTGGTCATGATTTTTTCAGAATATTCCACGCAGCTGGAAATGACTGTTTATGATTATAAAAGAAAAAAAATAACGACCACAAATTAAATGTGATCGAAAAAAAATGTAAATCGAATAGTTGCAAGAATAAAATACAATAAAATCTCGTAATCTCGTCCATGAAAAAAAGAATCAAACTCAAAGAGATTATATGAACACAGGTATCCAAGATCCTCAATTATTGTAATATGTCAATTATTGTAAAAGAAAAAAAAAAGACATTCCATTGATGGAAATTTAAACAGAGATGTGCAAGCCTCACTCTCATCATGAAAAAATATGTCAATTATTGTAAAAGAAAAAAAAAAGACATTCCATTGATGGAAATTTAAACAGAGATGTGCAAGCCTCACTCTCATCATGAAAAAATAATGGCAAACTCGAAAAAAAAAAAATTATTTTAAATTATACAAACATACGTACCTGAAATTCTCAATTAAAAAACGTCAATCAAATTTTAAAAAAATGCACGACATTCCATCCATCAAACCACAAACAAAGATATGCGAGCCTCACTCTCATCATTAAAAAAATAAAACAAAACTCAAAAAAAAAAAAGAAAGAAAACGATATAAACACACGTACCCAAATATTCGACAGAAGGAGATTTCCTCCTTCGGTAGTAACTGAACCCACAGCTCCGAGCCATGTGGATGCTCAACCCTCGGGCGAAGCGCAAATTGAAGAAAAAGAAAAGACATAATTCCGCGGCAGTCGGGGGAGGGGCAAGAAGGACGCGGTGCAACGTAAACGAGCTAGTAAAAAATAAAATAAAAAGAATAATAAATAATAAAAAAAACCCAAATGTAAAACAACGACGAAAAAAAAAAGATTTGAAAAAAAAAAAAAAAACAATGGACGCGCCTCTTTCTCCGGTTTCTGTCTGGTGAACGTGCGATGAGGCCTCAGCGAGGAGGGTGGAAGGGGGGTGGGGGGAGGGGAGGAGGCTGACTCTTTGACCCGACACGTACAGGCCCGACAGACTGCTGGGTCGCTGCTGCTGCTGCTGCTGCTGCTGGTGCTGCTGCTGTTTCTCCTGCTTTGCAGTGTGCTATATATGGGTAAGTAGTACGTCGGGAGGACAACGGCGATGAGGAGAACGTCCTCCTACCTCCGTCCGAGCATCCTTTTCACCGGACCCCTCGCAACCCCCCCCCCCCACCCACTGCGCCTCCTCACCGTAGACCAGAAGGTAAAGCTGACTCCGAGAACCAGGGAGCCCACGGATCACGGATGCGACCCACCTACCCCACCCACTATTTTTCAACCCTATACTTATAATATAACTTCGCCTGCCCTCTCTCACCAATACCATTCCCGGCTTACCTCGTCCACCATTACACACAAGTCACACAGTCACACACACACACACACACACACACACACACACACACACGTACATGTGGGTATGTATATATATACATATTATATATATATATACATTTTATATATAAATATATATATAGGTAAGGCTAATATATAGGCAACAGAATATGTTTATCGCGAGACCGATGAATGTGGGTGGATGGTGTAGTGTGTGTGTGTGTGTGTGTGTGGGTGGGTGTGCATGCGCCCGCGTTTGCCCTTGTACAGTAGTGCGATATCGCTCGCTCACGATTCACTCGCGAAAGTGCAGCACATGAAGCTTCGTACACCGCGGTAGTGAGAGAGGTGTACGTGGAAAAAAAATACAAATAATGATTTCGCCTTTTTTGTTTTTCTTTTGTTATTATATTATTTTTTTTCAATTTTTTGTTTTGCTCGGATAAGCTGAATAAATAAATGAATGAAGGAATGATGGAAAAGAATTTTTGTTCATTGATGATGATGGGAAATATCTACCGTCTTGGTTGGGAGTGAACAGATGAGGTTGAATCACTTTTGACAATTGGAATTTAACAAGAAAAAAAAATACTTTTTTTTTTTTTTTTGAGAAGATGAATAAATTGATTGATGAAAAATAATGAAAATTCATGTATTTCATTATTCTGATGGGGAAAACGGTGTATTGTATCGAGTGAACAGGGTTAAATTGTTCTTGATAAGAGAAACTGAAAAAATATATATATATAAATATATATACATACAGATATGTATGTTGTCTTTGTTCCTGAGAAGATGAATAAAGAAGTAAACCATTGTTTAATCTGTGCAGCATGCGCTTCGTAAACCGCGGTAGTAACTGTTATACGTAAAAAAATTGAATAATTTACGTTTTTTTTCGCTCATGAACATGAATTTTCGATAAATTTTTCATTCGTACAACAGTCGTGCTGGTTCGAATCTACCTCGACATTATAATGAATCGATCCGAGCCCGGCAAACTGGGTCAACTTGAATAATCACTCGGTATATATCCTATATATATATATTTGTGTACGAAACTCATGGACCAAAGTCACAAAGATTAATCATTTCATTGTTGTTTATATTTCGAGGAAGGCAATACACGCGATTGGTTTGTAAAAAAACGTGTGTGCACGTAGTACAAGTGCTTTTGTACGTGAAAGAGCGAGGATCAAGGAAGGGGCCGCGGGGAGGGGGGAGGGGGAGGGTCGTGGCCGATTTGTGAGGAGATGCTGTGCAACCATCGACGGTTCATCGCATCTCGCTGCTGTTGCCGGTCTTCTCGCACACACACACACACACACACAGACCATACAAAGCATCATGGATCGGTCCTGTGTCTGGACCGCGGTCTCTTATTATTATCCAACATTATCTATAATTCCGAAGCGGGCAGGAAGCCCACTTAGGCACCGCGATATAGCCCCCGTGTGCTATTAAACTCCCCGTGGTGCCCCGCTATACGAACTCCCCATACTATCTCCGGACCTTGCTGTGTCCGATGTCGAAGCCCCCGATCGAGAGAAAGCTAACCCCCCCACCCCTCCTGACCGTTCCGGATAATAATATCGGAAAATATATATTTTTTTATTCACGTTGCATTCAAACATTTATGTATTATAATTTGTGACTAATTTTGAAAAAAAATGGAGTAAAATAAAACTGAAGTTTGTCCCCCCTATTCCGGCTCCCACCCTCCCGATTGTTGCTGATAATGATATTGGCGAATATTTTTTCTTTGTTACATTCAAACATTTGTGCATTATAATTTTTGACGAATTCTGAAAGGATTGGTTAAAATAAAGATAGCTCCTCTTCCCCTCCCCTCCTTCGCCACCCACCTCCCTGACCGTTCCGGATAATAATAACGGAAAATATTTATTTTTTTATTAACGTTGCATTCAAACATTTATGTATTATAATTTGTGACTAATTTCGATAAAAAATGGAGTGAAATAAAGCTAAAGCCTCATTCCCCCTACTCCGGCTCCCATCCTCCTGATTGGTGCTGATAATGATATTGGCGAATATTTTTTCTTTGTTACATTCAAAAATTTGTGTACTATATTTTTTGACGAATTCTGGAAGAATTGATTAAAATGAAGCTAGCCCCTTCTGCGCCACCCCTCCTTCGCTACCCGGCCCCCTGACTGTTGCTGATAATAATATCGGAGAGTATTTTTGGTTCGTTGCATTCAAACATTAAACATTTAAATAATAATAATGATAATAATAATTTAAAAAAAAACGTATATGCCACATGATTCATAAGTCAGTCGTACGAAGTTATAATTCTGATATGCAGTTTTTGTCATAGACACACAAATTTACAATAATACATTCGATGTTAACAAAAAAATGACAAAATTTGGTATGTCAAGAATGAAAAAAACGTAATTTTTATATGAAAAAATATATATATGTGTGTAAAATTCTGAATTATATGCAAAATGTGTAATTTCTATTTTTTACTTCCCCCAATGTGCATCTCCAACTCATCGACAATCGAGTTTGAGTTATTCACAATAACAAATTTAGAAAATGAAATAACGAAAACTATCTTTAAAAAAAAAATAATAATGGAGATAAAAAATGATAAAGAAATTGGACATTGTCAAATAAAATGAAAGAGTATAATACAATTTTCTTTTTAACAAAACGCACAAGTCATAAAAAAATAGAAAAGTCGTAACCGCATAATTACCATAAATTCGTTTTCATGAACAAAAACCACAATCAGCCCAATCGATTTTCCTTCAAAATTGGAACAAAAAAAAAACTTCAGCCCTTGGTCTGGGGCTGCGCCTCGACCGACGGATCGGTCCCTGACGTAGACAACGAATAAAAAAAAAAAGAAGAAACTCCCCAACGAAAAGTCGTATGCCAGAAGTTGAAAAAAAGTGCATTATAAAAATGCAACGAAAAAAAATCCAATGACTGGTGCACGGCTGCGGCGTTGCATCGCCACACGAGGAGCGATCCCAATGGGTAACCAAAATTCGTTCGACGGACGATGACGATTGTCATCGCGCAGTGAAAGAACCGGAAGCCACCCGTGTCGACGGGGCATCCTCATCCAGACCCGAAGAGTCACAACATCAGGAAGCGACGAACGAACGAAGACAGATATCTCCTCACCGAAGTCTCATCCATTTTTATTTAATTTTTTTTTTTTTATTTTTTATTATTATTCTTTCGAACTCAGGTACCGCACCCTCGAGTGGGACGTGAAATCTCGAGTGAATCAGACCGGTCGAGGGTGGGGGGGGGGGGGCGGCGAGGGCCGATAAGGAAATAAAACATGTGGGACATTATAACGAGGAAAGAAAGAATAAAAAATAGTAATAAGAATAATAAATTTGTCGTGAAGATATTCGTCGTGTGCAATCCGGGTCGAAGAATACGTCTTGTTAAGAAGTTTTGCTCGATATTCATCTCCATCGATGTGTATCCCCCATAGTGGCCATTGACGTCCCACGGTGAAAGGATTATTGCCATCCGGCAGTCGTGTTTTTTTTTTTTTATTCTTTTTTTTTAGATCTCTCGACGGTGGCATGGGTTTGTAACCAGCGGGCGAGAAGGTGGACACGAATCACAGGTAGACGACGAAGATTTAACATTCGAGTTCCGGGACTCTATATCTCGACACTTGACTCGTCGAACCTCCGACGTATCCTTTACATGTAAATTTTTTCATCTCTCTCTGTCTCTCTTTCTCTCTCTTTCTCTTTTTCCATCGTGTTTTTTCTCTCTCTCTCTCTCTCTCTCTCTCCATTGTGCTGGGTAAGCAGTGCTGGCTTGATGGACGTCGCTCACACTTGAATTCGTCCTGCGACGATTTATCAAACACATTTTAACGCATGCCAATTTCGTCATCCACGACAGAATGAATAAAAGGCACGTAAAGAAAAAAATTATGAAATTAAAAATAAAAGTGATAATCTATAAATTTGTGAAAATTGTTGTTTCGAATTTTCGACGCTCGCTGTTGATTTTGATTCGAGTGAAGGATTGAATGACAGAGGTGTTAATCCTTGGCCTGAGAATTAATCGGAAATGTAGGTTGAAGCGAATATTATGAAACGAACGATCGTTCGAAAGTTATTTTATTTTAGATTACTTTTATTTTTCAAACGAGACCAATGGAACTGATTATTTTTTCATTTTTATGAAATTTATTATATTATTTTCAATCGAAATTAAGCTTTTTGGAAACTATGAATCATTTTGAATATTAAATTTTCATAAATTATTTCACTTGAACGTTTTGTTTTTATTTAACGAAATAGGACCAACAAAAAAAATATTGAATATTCCTTCGTTTCAATAAAATTAAAATTTCATTGAATTTACGTTTGTGAATCATTTATTGTTTGAGCAAATCATTTTATTGAAATCTTTGTAGTATGAAAAAATGTAACGATCAACCATAAATTAAAATCGAATATTGAATTTTTCCATAACTCAATAAAATCCTTTCAAATAATCAACATTCCATTTTATATCTAACAATTCAACAATTCCATTTCAGCATCCTCAGAAATTTGGAAAAGTGCATCAGCGATGATTTTTATTCGTCGCTGGGATAAAAGTTTGTAAGCCCGATGTCAGAATTGCGCGAATCGGTTCACATCGAAGCTCAAAGCTTGCGGACCAGAAAGACCGGAGACGCCACGGGGCCCGAGTTTGTCGGTCTGACGTGAGCGACGGGTCCGGAGAGGAGATTCTGCGGCGAGGGGCGAGGGGCGGAGGGGGCGATGTGGTGCACAGCGTTTGGTTGGCTTTGAGATTGGGGATAAAAATCATCGGCGTGCGTCCAACGTCGAAAACACGCGAGCCTCGTGGGTATCCACGTGGAAACGTCATCGGCAGCTGGGATCACGCGGTGAGAGAGAGAGAGAGAGAGAGAGAGAGAGAGAGAGAGAGAGAGAGAGCTGCGGGCGAACGTTTTTGGGGTCCTCGGTGGGGTCGTTGCGCGTGGGGGCTGCCGCGGCTATGCTCGGTAGACTGATCGCACGAGGGGTGCGACGTACTTTCCAACAATATATATGCATATATAAGGGTGGTCCTTATTTTTGCGTCATTTTTTTATTTTGACACTCCCGGATGATAATACGGTTCGAAATAAATTTTGAAAAATATTCTCAAAATTTGAGGTCCCTATCTCATTTTTTAACCCTGCCGACAGCCTCACAAAGTTTGACATTTGAATAACGAAGTGTTTTTTTTTCTTCTTTTTTTTATATTTGCGATTTTTCTTTTATCTCGACCGAAGTTCTGCCCTTCAGATAACACTGCGAATTATAAACATTTATTTCTTCTGTGTCGTTCCAGATTAAAAATAAGTTTTTCATTTCCATTTCGACTGGGACGAAAAAAATATTGTTCAGTATCTTCACTCATAAAAATAATGTTTCTCATATTTCAGAATCTTATTTTATTGTGACCGAAGTACTGCACGTGAAAGTCTCAAACTTCATAAAGTTCCCACCAACTATAGTAACAATACCGATAATTGCTTATACAGATACTGAACAATTATTTTTTTCTCACCTCAGTCAAAGTTAACAAAAAAAAACCTATTTGAAATGCAGAATATATAGAAAGACATAAATTTTCATAATCTACGATATAATCCACAGCGCAGAATTTCAGTCATGATAAAATAAAATTTGGAAATTTTCAAAGAACTGTGTTATTCGAATGGTAAACTTTGGGAGGCTGGCGGCAGAATTAAGAATTGAGATAGGGCTCTCAAATTTTGAGGATATTTCTTAAAACTTATTTCGAACCATGTTATCATCCGGAAGCGTCAAAACAAAAAAAATTCAAATTAAGGACCACCTTAACATATATATATATAAACATAACGGCGTTATGGGGATGGTCGTTGGTTGGTTTGCGGGGCGAGAGACCACCGCGACCGTAAGTAAGGGCGGGCGAGCTGGCGGGCGTGCGATGGAGGAAGGAAGATAGCGCGCGACGAGCGAGAAAACGCTCGCGGATCTGGTTGGGGTGGGGGGGGGGGGGGTAAGCTTTGGCTACGTTCGGTTTCCACCCTTCTGAGCGGCCCCAAGCCTAACCGCCGAAATCCTGCAGTCTACAGAGCTTATTTCACGACCGACCGACCACCCACCCACCCACCCCCTCACCCCCCTCCCACACTCAACGACTCCGCGTATCATTCGGTTCGTCCTCGTCTTTTGGTCGAAATTTTCACCATTCTTTCGGCCTCCCTGACCCCCCAGGAGTCGTTTGAGCATGCGCGAATGCCGACGTCGGTTGTACCCTCCGTTCACCCTGATGATAACCCACTCGGGGAGTCAACCCTCGCTCACGACGTTACGTACAGCCTCCGGGACTCGGCACAGACTCGCGTCGCTCCGTGTTCAACCTCCGTGACTCCGCGCCAAACCCTCTCACGACCTCCTCGAACTAACCTCCGACAATCCGCTCGGCCTGTATGACGTACAGACCCCCCACCCCGACGTTCAACCTTCACGAACCCATTCAATTCCATTGTCTCGGGGTCTCCTTTAACCTACGTGACCCTCCCCCTACACTCCGATCCTTCACTTTCTAACATTTTGGGAGTTTAGGCCGATGATAATTCGTGTGTAATTTCAACGCGTGATACTCTTCACACTCGTCGGTGACTTTGCGGAAAAAATATCGGGCATTGGGGGGTTCACCGGGGTGAGTAGGGTGAGACGGTTGGATTCGAGCCACACAGTCGGATGGGGGGTAGAAGTCGGAAACACAAGGAAATGTTTGCGTGTGTAATGTACTCCATGAGGTAATTCATCACATAAATTCCATGCAGTGGGGTTCGTTCGGATGTATTGAGTGGGAGAAGATATTTATGGTCATTTGTGATACAAGTTTGGTTAATTTCATCGACGTTGATTTATTTTATTCATCTGTATTGACGTGTTGTAATCGTTACATCGACAAATGGGGTAAATTATTTCGAAGTAATGGTTTTCGATGGCTCGAAGGGTTTTTATTATTTTTGTTTACCGATTTATCCGAGTGAAAAATATATATATGCGAACTATGTAAGACAAATCGACTTTTATATATGGTATTGGACATTTTATACAGAATATAAATTTACAATTGACGTATTAGTCTGACGGTATTTAATATCATTTTTGTATTCATACAATAATATCATGTTTTATATTAATTATTTTTACTCTATATATGTATACATATATATATGCCATCGATATGCAACTTATACATATTTATAACATCTATATGGAATTCTATCTTATATTTGTAATCGTGTGTTATGAAAATCTGAACGCAGGAAAAAAAATATACCCTTATAAAAATTTATAAATTATCTTCACAGGTACCAAATATAATTGATACCGCATACAGAACTATTATCATATGATATTACATATAAATACTCTATACGCACAAGTCTGTATATAAAAAATTTACATACCCCAATTCCACACGTAAAACTCATCCTTTCATCCCCGTCTCAAACACACTTTTTTTTCACTCGTCTAAAACAAAAATCGTAATTTCAACAAAATAAAAAGTAAAAAAGAAATTAAAAAAAAAAAAAGAACTTTGAAACAGATGCTCATGGGGATGCGAAGAATCCACGAACGAACACAAATACGATAAAAAAGCGAAGGAGCCATGAAAAAAACAACAACCTCGTGATTGTCACGAATCGAGAACGGATGAAGAGAGCGAGAAAGAGAAAGAGAGAGAGAGAGAGACAAAGATCTCTCTCTTTCTCTCTCAGAGCCATCCGGCAAGAGTGACTCCGCTCCGGATGGGAAAAGGGTGTGCGGGGAAGGGCGGAGGGCGGGGGGGAAGGAGCTGCGAGGCCAGAGCGGCATCGGGGTCCAAGAGGGCCGCGGAGGGGGGAGAAACAGGGGGGATAGCGTTATCTGCAGAGTTCCAGGCCGTCGGGGGCTCGCCCTTCGGGGAATATAATGCGGAGATAAGCGTACGGGGGTGTCCCGACGTCTGCCGGTTCAACGTTATACGCAAAAGGGAACAAACTCGACCCCCCCCCCCTCCGCCCCCCCTCGTCCCGTCCGCCCTGCCGCCCGACCGACCGAGCTTGCGAGATTTTCGTCGTTCCCCTCTCGGTGTATAAATGCAAAGAGATCTTGATACCAAACGCGTTCACTACTATTTTACTCGACCCGCTTACCACGGTCTTTCACTCGGGCTCGGGCGTTCGACTCGTGCGCGGATGTGTTCCCATTGCGACCGGTAGCCCAACGACGCTCACGAAAATCGCTGGCGGCACTCTCGCGCCACGGCTTTTCCGAGAGATAGGACGAACGACGCGTGAGACGCGAAAATGTAACCCCCCTCCCCCCTCCCTCGCTTCGCCAGCGACTGTGGAAAGCTCGTAGCCAAAGCGCCATGGACCAAACTGCTTATGGGTAAGTATCTCTCTCTCTCTCCTTCTCTATCTCTCTCTCTCTCTCCCTATCTCTCTATCGTTCTCTCTCTCTTCTGTCGCGCGGGGTTCGTCTCATGGGAACGAACCCTCGTAACTTATGAGTCAGATTTATCTGAACGCTGTTATCGCGAGGGAGAAGGACGACGACGGGAGTTTTGATCGCCGCCCGATCGCGAAACTATTCGGATATAACGCGTATTTTCTTTTTTTTTTTTTTCGTACATCAACGGCTTCGTCGTTAGTGCGTTTGTGTATGTGTGTATTAGATATGGATGAATGTGTGATATATTTCAATCATATAGACGATCGGCTATCCATTTTTTTTTCATATCTAATTTTCTTTTTTTTTTTGCCGAACATTTTTGTAAAAATTGTTGAATGGGAATGTAAAAGTTTTAATTTTGATGGTGATATGCGTGCTTGTATGTATGTATGAGCATCTATGAATAGTACGAACGGTTGAAAATTTTATGTTCGGGAAGACATCGTGACAAAAAAAAAATTGTCGCTGGCATGAAATTTTTTAAAAATTTTCGGATAAAATTATAATAACGATTATTTTGATATTACAGGTGGAATAAATAATAATTGTAAGTTCTTGTGTGTTATATATATTTATGTATATAATGCACTAAACAACCCAAACGGGCGGAAATTTTATGTCTAGCAAGACAGCCTGGATATTAAAAAAAAACGTACAAAATGTTCCTCCCACGAAACCTCCATATAAAATATTATTCCATCAAAAGTATGAAAATGATAATTTGGATGTTGGATGTAAAATGAATGGTAAATTAAACAACTGTAATTGCATAAAAACTCTAAAAATGTAATTACATAAAAACTCTAAAAATGCAATTACATAAAAACTCTAATAATTTGGATGACGATCATCCAGATCGTCATCCAAATTATTTTCCACCTCAGAATCGCGTCATTGGACGAGGGAACCAATTCCGAACAAAGCCGTGACCGTAGGGTGGTAGTCCAAAATCGAGGGAACAAAAATCCTTGCACCGCGGATTTTTTTTACAAAAAAAAATATAATAAAGGAGCAACCAACGGTTAAAGCCAACACCCACCCACAAGCCCACATGAAAGAGAAAAAAATAACGGAAGAGTGATCTCGATGAGGGGGCGTGGGGACGGAAGGTTGAGGAGGGGGGGGGGTTGGTCATGGTGAGGCTTCGGCAACCAGATGACAGCGCCATGACCGAGAAAAACTCTCGAGCCGCACGAGGCGGACCGATCTCGCTCGGTCGCTCCGTGGAAGCCGATGAGGGTGAACAATCCCTCTCCACCCTCCGACGTCGAGTCATACGTGCGAGATTGATGTTGCGGCTTACGTCGAAACACACGGTTGAATCTCTACGAGAATCGAGCTCACCGTTTTCTCATAGTTTTCGCTGACTGAGGGTGTGGCCGAAAAAAAAAACGCTCTCCAACTCGGTTTCGAGGAAGGAAACTTTGGACGCAATCCTCAGAGAAAACCAAAAATCGTTTCACGCTCTTCGAAGACATCGGAACGCATCGCCGAGACTTTCGAAACGACTGAAATTGCAGAACTTGCACTTTGTTTCGAAGGGTCGAGATCAAAATCGTTTGCAGAATCAATTCGAATTAATGTGAACACAGCGAAAATTTCTTAGAATTATTGACATGGTAACACTAACATACATGGGCACTGGAAAATTGTTACCAGTTAAAAGGCATGATGAACAGTGTGATATACAAGGCAACGTCGGAGTCGAAGTTAGTCACTGAACTCGAAAAAAGTTCGAGCTGTCGATGGATCCACTTTTCAGCGAGACTCAGCCCTTCATGCGCACGTTTCCAAGGTTATGCCGAAATATTTCAGGGCGAAGGGGGTTGACCCTTCTCAATTGGCCTGGATACTCATCGGATCTCAATCCGATCGAGAATCTGTGGGCCACGTTGCAACGCCGGATCACAAAAAATGGACCGCACGTGGGACAAACTAAAATGATGGAAGTCGTGATTGAGGTGTGATACGGGGATGAGAAGATTGAGCAAAGCTGCGAGAAATTAATTGATTCCATGCCAAGACGAAGTTCGCGCGGTCGTTGAAGCCAAGGGAGGACATATTCATTATCGAATGAACATAATATGAATTTATATCTGTAACTAAATTCAACCAACTTTCAATCATATGAAACATAGAGAAAAACAGTGTGTTATTGCCATTGTGAATTTTGGTCGTTCTGTTACACGATCGTTCGGAATTTCAATCCCTGCCCCAATGATCGACTTTTTTTTTCTTTTTACCTTTTGTCTCGCGCGTTTTATTTTCTTTTAAACTCATGTTTTATTAATTTCCACGCGTTGAAGTGTCGTCGGAGGGTCATCGATTGTCACGAAGTGAGAAGTGGGACCGATGAAACGATGAAACACACCTACACACACACACACACACACACACACACGCAGATCGGTCACTCGTCGTATCCACGTCGCCACTGACTTAATCGTAGAAGAGCGGCGTACGGTGGGCGGTTTTGGAACGCGTCAGATGACTGGTAATGTTTTGGGGTCCGAGGATGGAACACGACGACGTCGGCGCGGCAAAACTTCAAGGACGGCTTTGCTTCAAGGCCAGAAACACTCGTGGGCCCCTAATTATCGCCACGGGGGTTCCCCCTTTTTTTTCGAGAGGTCTCCTTTCCTCACTCGCCCTCCGACCCCTCGCGCTCTTTCTCACTTTCTCTCTCTCTCTCTTGCCGTCGGCACGAAACTGCCCAGCGGGGGTTCGGTATGAAGCCCTCTCAACCCTTGTGTGTTTGCCGATCGACAAGGCTTTCCGTCTTTGTCTCGTCGTGTTCGGAAAAAATTTCTCACCCAACCAAACCGATTCGATTATTAACCATGCACGCCGAAATAATTAATGTTTGTTCACCTCGTTAACCGATTTTTCGACGTAATTATGGTATGGGTCATTCGTTGAGATTCGAACTACGTTTTTATCGGTCACAATGTTGACGAGATAAACCATTTTTTTATTTAAACATCATTCATCAATCTTTTTTTTTTCTAACACAATCTCTGTACATTTGTGAAATGTAAATGTGATTTATGTGGCACAACTAATTTTGTTTTTCATTTGAAATTAATATCACATTTATATCAAACGATCAAACGTTTAATTGTTATCCATGCACCGAATAAAATGACAATAATAATAATGATAATAATAATTCAGAATTTAATTTATTTAAAAAAAAAACAAATAAAAAATAGTAACAATTGAAAAATATTGAATTTCGATAAATTAATTATTCATTCAATTATTATTCATGCAGAATGCAGTAACCACCCTTTGTCCAACCATTTTTCTGTATTTCAACGAAATTAACAATTCGACAATTTCATCTATCACAATCTTTATAAAATAACAAGTATTATTTAAAAAAAAAACATGTTTACCAATTTCCTCTCCGAAAAATGTTCTACATCGATCATATACGCAAATGTGTTTTATGTTGTACTACAAATTGTTCATCATTGAAAAAGACAGAAAAAATATTGAATTTTAATTAATAATTTATTTAATTTATTTAATTTATATCATAGCAATGACGATTGCGACAGTGGTGTGGATAAGCAATATCAAGCGAGTGGATGTGCAAACGTAGCAACAGCTCGCCATGTCACGGATTTTCCATCTCTGACGCTTAATCCCTCAAAACCTATAGAGTTAACCCTAGAATTTAGTGACTGATAGGAAGGCTTGTCTCGTACACTCGTCCTGTCCGACACCACCCACCACCCGCGGTCAGTCCTGTGCGGTCAATGGCGCGGGCATCACCCCCCCCCTCCCCCTGACTGTTACCCCGACCCCCTCTCGTTCGGGCATTGCGGTTTGCATTACAACGATGCTATACCCTCACTAGTATCTCCACTTTTCCCGTCAAAGTGCGTCACACACACACACACACACACACACACACACACACACACACACACACAAACATACGCACCCAGACACACACACACACACACTGATATTTGGGCACTTGGTGGTTTTGGTGGCCCGGCCTACGCTAGTCGGTCCGGTCATCAGAGAGCTCCAAATCCGACCCAGTGGCTAACATTGTTCCAGGGTTGTAATCATCATTTATCGGTGGGAGTCGTAAAAAAGACTTTTTTTTTTAAAAACCTGTTCAAGTGCGAGTTCGAATGGCTTTAGATCCAGCAGTTTTGGCAATAGGGAGGAGGTGATGCTCCGTTTTAGCAGATTTTTTCGAATATTTTTAAAAATATGTTATTCAAAATTATAAAAAATATATTTTCGTATTGTAAATAACAAGCCCTTTCAAATGACATCCCACATGATCTGGAAAAAAAACGAAAAAAAATCGAGTATCTAATTTGCCCGCCTCTAATTATTATATCAATATTTTTTAAGTATTAACTAGCGCAAAATATGTGGGTTAATCAAATATATAAGTTTGATAAATTCCAAGTTTTCACGTTGCATAGGTTCCGAGAAAATCGACTGTGACGGACGGACAGACTGACATCCACGCGAGTGATCTTATTAAGGGTCCTGGTTTTTTGTTATCCTTCGGAGGTAAGGAACCGTAAGCAAAAAAAACCTCACCAAACCGATTGTTATTGAATGTATTCCGAGGCGTTGTTGCGTATATATATATATATATATATATATATATATATATATATATGTGTTATCTACACCCACACAGACAGACACACACAATACAACACAACACAACACACCTTGGTTTCCCACGTGCAGTTCTGGCACTTGCCCTTAGCTGTCCAAAGCCGGGAGTTCCAGTTCCTGGCAGAACGAAAACAAAGGGGAGCCCTGCGAGTGGCTGAAAGAAAGATAGAGAGAGAGAGCGAGAGTCGCAAGCCTAGCGAGTGGTTGGGAGCAAGAGAGAGAGAGAGAGAGGGGGCGAGTTGCATAGCGTGTTAGCGTGCATCCCCCATGCTTACGGTACGAGGGCTCGTACCGAGGGATCATGTCACTCGCCCGTCCCGAAGCCTCTCACCGCAGGCAATGGGATTAAGGGAGTCGGTCGGCGGTCGGTGCTCGAAAAAGGATCGCCTTCGATTAGCCCGGGCAACCAAATCCATGCGTCCACCCGAAATCCCGCATTTCTTTCGCTTTCTTTCTCGCTGGCGCGTAGATGATGCACCAGCGTATTCGCATCGGACACGGTCCATTGTCATTGATTCGGTTTGGTGTCATCAACCGGCGGAGCGTCTTCGACGGGTAGGTAACGCGCGGCGTTACCGGACAAGCGGGTGCCTAACACCATTTGTATATAGCCGCGTGGAAACCGTTATGACAAGATAACTATCCTGCATTTAGTCGGAACGTCACCATACTTCATCCGAGAAAACTTTGCTGGGTGATGAGCCAGCAGCGAAATGTTACATAGCGATAGGAACGAACTGTCTGGATAGTGTTCCGAATTGCT
Organism: Diplazon laetatorius; assembly: GCA_963662125.1. Classification (NCBI taxonomy): domain Eukaryota; kingdom Metazoa; phylum Arthropoda; class Insecta; order Hymenoptera; family Ichneumonidae; genus Diplazon; species Diplazon laetatorius. Next base: position 4,876,218 of record OY759158.1, on the reverse strand, counting down.
ACACGTTGGCCCGTCGACTCAGCTAGCCCGTGGGTAGCCCAGGACTAACAAAACTACGAATCAATACGAAATACGTTCTGTTATATATCCAAATTTGAATGAGTAAACGTATCATCAAACTTTTCACAAAGCCGTGACAATGGGTATCGTTGAATTTGAATCCGCACGCAGGACTCTCTCGCGGCTGCATCTTCGTTCGAATCATATTATTCTACAGACCGTAACGATAATCAAGAAAAATTTGACAGACTCCGGGGGTGTGTGGTCATCGATAGGTGGGTTGACTCGATTGATTGTGTCGAAGCCTCTTCGGGAATAATTCCGAGACGGAAGAGCCAGATGGATCCCGGATATCCGTGTCATCTGTAGATGGATCGTGGCCAGATCACATTTCATAGGACAACCTTGATTAGGAAAGCTAGCTAGACTCTAGCTTCGACCAAGTTCACCCCCAAAGAATATCCACACCAATGACCATGCCAAGTAGGTTCTACGAACCTCCCGCGGAATCCCCGAAAGTGCATCGAATTACGAAAAAAAAAACGTGATAAATAAAAAAAACTGAACCACGTCGAAAACAGAATGTCACGGACGACGAAACGGACCGTAGGAAGGGGATCGGGAGCTTTTTTTCCAACGTCAGGCCGCGTGTTTCGAGCGTGATGCTAACACGCAGTCACGTGCGTGTGACCCTGGGCTAGTCCACGTTGTACCGCTTTCATTCCACTTTCTTGGTCCCTCTAGATTCCGTCTCGTATATCGCTTCAAGTCTAATTGACGAGGCGTTCAGTTGCACGCGCACGCACGTGCGTAGTTCACGGTTCTCGGTTTGCCATGAAAATCCATGCATCAGATTTGCCCGTTCGACGCTGCCAACGACGCGACCTTTGCTCCCATTTGCTCCATTGGCCATTGTCGTCCGCTCTCCGCTCGCGGGCTCTTCGTGTTCATCCCCCAAATGCGAGACCGGTGCCCGTTTGGGAAACTGTGCCCGCCCCGCTGTAACGTGGCACAATTTTTTCATGCTTCGATGATTGGTCGTAGCTGCAAATAACTTGGGTTGGGTTTCCTAATTCGACCTAATCCATTATCGAGCATCTCGGAATGATTGTCGACATTCCTATCCATAATTTTTCAAATCAGGGTTTAATCGATTGACCAGGCATTATTTAATTAAACACGAAAATTATTAATTCAATATATCATATGCATACATATGAAATGTTCTGTAAAGAAACTTTTTTTAAAGTTGTGGAAACAAAAATTGAATTGATTGATTGATGTATATTGAATATAATTTATATATATTATATTTTAAATATTATACAGAGTGGCGACTGGAAGACGGAATTATGTAGAAAACAAAACAAAAATAACTTTTACAAACAAGTCTCTTTCTTTTGGATTTCAATTTTTTTAGTATTTCATTTGGAGATATGAATAATACATTTTTTTCATTATTATTTATGATTAAAAAAAAGAAATCCCTCAAATGTCCACAATTTTCCTGCTCGCCTTTTGTGACTTTATCAAACCCACTTCCAGTGCCCACTTTATTATATTATTGAGTTAACTGATTCACGAAAAAACTGTAAAACCATTATTCTCAAAGATGTCTAATTCGTATGGAGTGAAAAAAAATGCTCGTACGTAATTCGTCTCGTAATCGTGCGCATGACGTAAAACCTTTTTGGTTTCACATAGCTAGAGTCAGGAAGTGCGGGGGAAGGGGGAACTATGACACGTTCGTCATAGAGTTCCAATAAAACGAATCCAGACGTTCGATCGCCGTCCATACGTCGAGGCCACGTCGTTTGAGTTTCTCGAAAAACCGAAGAAAAAAAAGCACGAAATTTCACAAATCGTTTGCTTCCTGATCACGCAAGGTGCAAAGATTTCGAATTAGCTTCCGTGTGTATCCACACGTCGGGCCACACGGGGTCGTTTTGTACTCGATGGCGCAGATAGCTGGCACGCCGCCGCATGTCTCGACCATCGAGAGGGAGAGAGAGATAGAGAGTGTGTGTGTGAGAGAGAGAGAAAGATAGTGAGAGACACCACGCGAAAGCTCCGGGGGCGCGTGACCTCACGTGCGCCTGTCCGTCAGTCAGTCCGTCTGTCTATCCGTCTGTCCGTCGTCGGTTCGACGAGACACGGTTGTTGCGATACCCGGTAGTTACCGTCACGCGTACCGTAACGCGTTACGAAAAATCATTCGCGACTAGTGCGAATGAATACCGAGTAACTTTGCAACCTGCGATTATCCATTTTCGATATGGAGCGATGCTAACCGGAAAAGAAAGCTCGATTACCAAGCTTGTAGAATTGGTTCAACTGATGTGAAGAACTTCTGGGGGAGGGTGAAGTCGTTTGAAGCTAGTGTCTAGCTAGCTTTCCTAATCAAGGTTGTCCTAGGAAATGTGATCTGGCTGCGATCCATCTACAGATGACACGGATATCCGGGATCCATCTGGCTCTTCCGTCTCGGAATTATTCCCGAAGAGGCTTCGACACAATCAATCGAGTCAACCCACCTATCGATGACCACGCACCTCCGGAGTCTGTCCAATTTTTCTTGATTATCGTTACGGTCTGTAGAATAATATGATTCGAACGAAGATGCAGCCGCGAGAGAGTCCTGCGTGCGGATGCAAATTCAACGATACCCATTGTTACGGCTTTGTGAAAAGTTTGATGATACGTTTACTCATTCAAATTTGGATATATAACAAAACGTATTTCGTATTGATTCGTAGTTTTGTTAGTCCTGGGCTACCCACGGGCTGGCTGAGTCGACGGGCCAACGTGTAGCAATCCGGAACACTATCCAGACAGTTTGTTTCTATCGCTATGTAACATTTTGCTGCTGGCTTATCACCCAGCAAAGTTTTCTCGGACGAAATAGCACAATCCTGACTAGTTCCTGGACAGTTATTCCACATGACAACCGCGTAACGGAAAATTGTACATACCACCAAGGTCCAGATCAAAATCTCCTGACGATCACCTAAATTCGTTTGATCCATGTATCTTATTACCTATACATAAATACATATATCACACGTGGATCGCCAATTCGTAAATATATGTCACACGGGTGCGAATTGTATTTAGACGCGTGAATTCGTGAGCGGGGGCGGCGACGAATTCGTCCGGTACGGTGTCCGTCGGACGTCGACGGGGAGCCCGAAGAGAGCAGGGCGAAAGCGCGAACGCGCATGCGCGCTCGCGCGCACACGGCGCAGAGCCCTTAATGAACCAATTTAAATGCATGCGATCATCAGTTGGCTCACTCCTCTCGACCTTCTCCCCTCTATCTTCCCCCCCTCCCCCTGCGCCCCATTTTTTTCTCTCTTTCTCTCACTCTCGCCTTCCTCTTTGTTTCTTCTTTCGTTCTTTCTTTCTTTCTTCATTTCTTTATTTCTCGTCGTTTATTTTTCCCTTCGTATATTCTCGAGCTTCCTTCCTCGCGCTTTTTTTTTTTTTGTTCTTTTTCGTTCTCGCTCCCGCATCTCGTGCTCTCGAGCTCACGGGCAAACGCTATCTAATCGCGGTCCTGGCTCGTACACCAAGCGTTATCGCAGACTCACGCAATGGACGAACGCACATTGCATTACAACCGCTGGGATGTGCGACAGGCGAGAGGATAATACTTCGGGGTCGAGGGGGGGGGGGGGGGAGTGCAAACGAATATGCTCGAGGATTCACGAAAGGACGAAAGGATTTAGTATTATTCAGCCTGAAACCAAACCATTGGCACAAGTTTTTTCTGGTTGTCTAAAAAAAGACAATAATGTTGCAACACTAACGAGAGGAAAGAAAAGAAAATAGTGACCTTGAGGGTAGAGTTGTCATTTTTTCATTGAGACTGCCAAACCTGATGCACCAAATTAATTGACAATTGAACGAGCCTAACTTCTTGAAGATAATCGAGAGGAACAAATTTTTCAACCCTCCTGATCTTTCAGCTTAATTTTCTTTCACTGGAACGTCGAGTCATAATTTCCGAGCCTCCGTTCATCCTGGTTAGTCCCCAATTTGCCCGATATTTTTGTCTGCAAAGTCAGCGACGAGTGTGAAGAGTATGAGGCGTTGAAATTACACACGAATTATCATCCGCCTTAACTCCCGAAATGTCAGAAAGTGAACGATCAGAGTGTAGAGGGAGAGTCACGTAGGTTAACGGAGACCCCGAGACAATGGAATTGAATGGGTTCGTGAAGGTTGAACGCCGGGGAGGGGGTCTGTACGTCATACAGGCCGAGCAGATTGTCGGAGGTTAGTTCGAGGAGGTCGTGGAAGGGTTTGGCGCGGAGTCACGGAGGTTGAACACGGAGCGACGCGAATCTGTGCGGCGTCCCGGAGGCTGTACCTAACGTCGTGAGCGACGATTGACTCCCCGAGTGGGTTATCATCAGGGTGAACGGAGGGTACAACCGACGTCGGCATCCGCGCATGCCCAAACGATTCCAGGGGGGTCGGGGAGGCTGAAAGGAGATCGAAAACTTCGACGCGGGATCAATAGATGTTGAATAAGTTACATAAATTTATTTTCTAATTTATTTTCGGTGACTTTGAATTTTCGTTCATATTTTTGTTCGTCGAAACAAAAATATGAGCAAAGTTCCGAAAGCCATTGGCCAAGATGGTTTCTTGCAATTGTTGCGGTCGCGAGTGTTCGATATAGTTTGACGCGTGTGTCGATACATGAATGAATGAATGAGAGAGAGAGAGAGAGAGAGAGAGAGAGAGAGAGAGAGAGAGAGAGAGAGAGAGAGCTCGGTCAAAGCCATACCGACACGCGTTTCATCGGACTTTACGTGCGGCGCGTGACTCTTCGAAACGCGAATGATGCACACGCACACCCCTCTTCTTTCCCCACCTCCCCCTCCCCCCCAGCCCTCCCCCTTCGACCCCGGGCCGACCAAACGAACAATCCCAAGTGTTCTTCGGTTCGGGGTTTCGTTCGTTCCGTTTCGGTTAATGATGGACAAGTTTTCTAGCTCCTGGAGCGCGTATCGAAAGCGGATCTGGCCAGCGGCTACACGATTGTTCATTCCCGTCGCAATCTTCTTTTGTGCGTATTATTCGCTCGGCACACGGGCCAATGGCCGTCCAATGGCCGCGCCGCCGCACTGCCTACCGATCAACGTTCGTACTCACTATTGGGCAACATTTGTTTTTTTTTTTTTTTTACTCTCTTATTATTACTAATACTTAGGATTTTTGTCTGATGAATTTGATGATCGTGAACTCGTCGTATCCCGGATTTGTGATAGCGATCGTTCGGGGGAGTGAGATTGAAGAAGAACGAGAAAAAATGTCGGACTAGCGCGATCAGGACTCTCGTCCTGAAATTTCCGTAACTTTTATATTATCGTAATATAATAATTGAATAATAATTTTTATCGATTATGTATTATATGTATTGAACTATTGACAATTTGACGATTGCAGAGAGAAGAATAATGAATGAAACAAAAATAACAATAAACTGATACAATAAATAAAATACATAGATAATTTAGAAAAAAAAACGGAATCTGAGCTTCCGTGACTAGGGTCTCTCTTTCTCTCTCTCTCTCTCTCTCTCTCTCTCTCTCTCTCTTTTTTTTTTCTCTTTCTCTCTCTCTATCTCGATATTTCGACAAAAGTACGCATAACTCATCGCAGTTTAATAATAACCACAAGTAAAGCAGCGTAAACTTTTTATCTCCCTCCCTCTCTCTCTCTCTCTCTCTCTCTCTCTCTCCCTCTCTTTCCCCATCTCACTCACTCGGAGCTTCGTGCCGGCCGCAGACACGCGGACGGAAAAAAAATAATATATATATAAATATATTTCGTGGTCGGCCACTAAATTTCTCAGGTATACTAAACAATATATATACATGTAGATGTATATATATATATATATATATATATATATTCAACAGTTCGGTACATATCCACCGGTTTCCCACGTGTATACACGCCTCTCAGCATCCTCCTCCCTCCCTCTCTCTCTCTCTCTCTCTCTCTCTCGCTCGCTCTCTCTCTCTTTCATCCCCGTCACAACCTTCGTCTTCCTCATCGTCCTCGTCTTCATCTTCGTCCTCTTCTTCGTTTCATTCCCGCTTCAACTCCAGATATTGCGCACAATATATGGATAACGCGCGGGGCCTGCGCACGTGTATGTGTGTGTGTGTGTGTAAGTGTGTGACGGTGTTGGTTCGGTACGACGGGGGGAGGGAGGGAGGGTGGGTACCGGTACCCACGGGGTAACACATACGTCGGGGGGGCCCCCAACACGTAGCACCGCGCCCCGGCAAAGTTTTTAAAATAAAAGATGCGAGACGGTGAGGATGGGCGTTACCGTTCGAGTTATTAATGACTCGGACTCGGTTGCTATGGATATCCATAAGTCTCTAGCCTTTGCCGAGCTACGGAGCTCGCGCTCGCGCGCAACACACACACACACACACGTACCGACTCCGGCTGCATCATGAAGCATGGGCTTCGGTGCAACTAAAAATATTGAGATTTCATTTTTTTTCTTTCTATTCGAAAAAAAAAATTTGAAAGAAAAATGTTATATATATATATTTTTTTGTAACATTTTTTTTTGTTTTTCGATGGTTCGAGTTTTGTTCTTGGTTCGATTGGGGCGAACCGACTCACAATCAGTCGGAGCGGAAGCATTTGGTGGTTTTTTATGTATATATACAAAGTCGATCGGTCTCCCATTTATCTCTCTCGCTCACTCTTCCCCATTTGTCTATATCTGTTTTTCTCTCTTTCTCTCTCTCTCTCTCTCTGTCTCTGACTCTTTGCTCTCGGTCTCCGTCTCGCTTTCGTTGCCCGAGCGACGGAGAAAAAAATGAGGAACAATGATCGATAGCTTCGTACGAGATTTTTGTTTTGTTTTGTTTATTATTATTTTTTTTGTTTTCAAAATTTTTTTTCCCTCGAACGATTGATAATTAACCGATCGATAAATCTCCACAAAGCGAGGTTTGCGTCTGCGCGTTGTAACTTGCATTACTCATTTTCGTTTGGTCCAAAAATGTTTATCACCGATTCTAAAATTTTTATACGAAATTTTCATGTAACTGAACCGATCTACGACAAAAATCCAATTTCCATACAATATCGATAATACATTTTTTCAACACATTTTCCCACATTTTTCAACACACAAGTTCCCACATTTTTCAAAAAATCGGTAATCACAGTGAAAACGAATGTAAAACAGAGTGAAATAAAAAATTTGATGAAAAATAAAATAAAATAAAATAATATATTTTTTTTCAAATAAAATAAAAACAGATTTCAAAAGAGGAGAAGCACATCAGCCAACGGGATACCAGCGAGGTACCCCGACGGGGTTCCATCTTCTTGGTTGAAAAACTTGTCAGTTTCTTCTCCGAAGTCGCTTGCGATCGTTCGCGCTCCTCTCTCTCTCTCTCTCTCTCTCTCTCTCTTTCTCTCTATATATATTTTTTTTCAACTCTTTGACTTTGCCTCACTTATATCCCTCCATCTCTTTCTCTCTCACGATCTCATTCGCAGCCTTCTTCGTTCATCCTCTAGCTCGGTGGTGCCACACAACCACGGTTGTTTCATACTTTATCTCCGGGATTCGCCCTCCCCCTCTTCCCAACCCCTCACGGTGTTCATCTCGAAGCGAGACAAATGACTGGCATCCGTCTGCGTCACCTGTCCGTCAGTTGGCCCGTTCATCCGTATAACTTTCATCTAGATTTACGCCGAGCTGACTCGTGTCTTGCTCGAGTAGACACACATACACACACACACACACACACACACACACACGACAAACTGTTTCGTAGTACATTCGATTTCTACGAGACGCTTGTCCGCCCTCAGTGTCCCAAAATTACCAAAACTTTTCGGAAAAAAACTTATTTACTTCTACAGGAGTTCGTTCGATGATCGTGTATTTGAAAATAGTTTTCTGACTTGGAAACTGACTTGAAGAATGATTATGTCAACCCTGTCGGTGGATCGTGATGTCGATTCGACCCAGGCCAACATTTCAAAGTTCCCTCATATTTTTCGGAAATTCATTTGTTTGTTGGTATAAGAAAAAAAAATCTATTGAACCAATTTACACAAGGAAACAACTGTTATACAACACCAAAACAAATATTTTATCTTTTGATTAATCAGGATTAGAAACTTATTCTTCGACGTATGGATGGGCAAATAATGGGCAAAAAATGTAATTACATGAGACTGTGATTATGACAGAGGCTAACTAACCTCAAAATGGGAAATCGTGTTCATGGTTTATCTTACAATTTTTTATCACGCCATGATACACGGTACGCAAGAAAATAAATGATTAAAAACAACCCAAACTACTGGCAATTCACAATAAATTGAAAAAAAAAATTACAAAACAATAACTTGTAATGATAAATAATATATAATAATCCATTTTATTATAAATCACAATTAGAAAACTGCAATTCGTATTTACGAAGATAAATAATTATAAAGCATTGTATGAAATGGGAAAATATAATATACTTCTGGAGAGGCTTCGAACCAGAGAGCCGAAAAGTAAAAAAAAATAAAATTAAAAAAAAAACAAACATTAAAGAGGTCGTCTTATTGCCAAAATCTTACCAACTACATGTTTATTCTTATTTTTACGAATGAATTAAATCCGAAAACTTCATATTTCAAAATTTCATCGTGAAGCAGAAACCCTGAGCTTAGTTCATGCATTTTTTCAGATTTTTAGGGTGACGTTTTCCATTTTTTTTTCAAGGCTTAGGTCGATTCGACACCACGATGCGCTTGAGTGGTGCGAAAAACAGCGATATCTACTCTGATGGGGTTGGAAAAATAAAATGTTGAAATAAAATAGAGCTGGAAATGATAACCGAAAAATCGTTGAATCAACAATTCGATGGTGGTCCACGAATGGTTCACAAGTGGGACATATACATCATTAGCAGCACGGCCCCACGGATCTTCATCGATTGGGCTTTCACGCCTGCCGGCCAACCTTTTTCCGAACATTTTCCCAAATTTTTTTCTCGACCCACGATTGTTCGACGATCGAACCGTGCGAAACCGAACACACTGCGTTACATTCGTCAACGTGACTCGTTCGGGTCATGAGTCATTGCAATCGTTCACGGTAGGACCGTTGCACATCGTTTATTCGCGTAAATTCCATCAAGGATTGAAGATTTTCGTTTTTCTTTTCTCAAATTTGTAAAATTTTCACAACTTTTCGAAAAAAAAATTGGATTCTCATTTTGGACTAACAAAAAGCTGTTGAAACCAATTTTCGATTATGAAAAAAAAAACAATTTTTCATGCATTGCTCATGTCTGAAATTTGTTTTCAATATTTTTTCTAGAAAGCTGATAAAAATTTCGGTCAATAATAGGTCAAATTCACGATAGGTCCTCTGTAAAAACTGTTGGAATCAATGAGAAAGTAAAAATTCAATGATAAACGTTTATTTTGTTTTTGTATTTAAAAATTCAAATTTATAAATTTTTCGATCCTCATGAGCCATCGATAATTTGACTTTTATTTTCTACTAATTTACATAGAAATACAATGTCTTCACGTACTTTCAATATGCTGTGTCTCCAAACTATAATTTCAACCCGACGGTTGACCTGAGTGCCGCCATCTTTTTTTTTAACTTAATAAAATAATTAAAAAATGTTACACAATACCTGTTAACAACACCTCATCTCCAAACTAGTCGGACTAGTTTGGAGATGAACCTGAAAATACGTCACTTTTGGAATTTTTTAAATACACTTTTATTATACTGACCGGACATGTAAATTCAATTTTCTTCGCTTTCAATTCAAAATACGTTTATCGAAGAAAACAAGTATAAGAATGAATTCTACTGGTATTATTAATTTTTTCTCAAACCTGTATTCTGAAAACGTGGGTCATGACGTTTTTCAAACTGTCAAAGTGCTGCAAAATATCTGAAAAAAACTCCACGAAGCTCCTTCGAGTCTTGAATTTCAAGTCTCAATTATAAAAATTTTGAAAATTATGAAATAAAAATTGCATTTTTTATACAAAATATAACGAACGAAAACGATGAAATATCGGACGAAAACGACCCAGGTTTCCAGACTGAGGGTTAACGAGGTGAAAAAAAGATGGCGCCACTGAGGCCAATCATCGGGTTAAGATAATACTCGTCCTAAAGCTTACTACTTTTTTTATACATGTATTTTTGTTTCTAAAAATAAACAAAAGGTTAAAATAATAGTTTAGAGATACTTTGATGTTTGTTCGAAGATACTCGCGACAATTCCTAGATCGACGACTGACGGTAGAGCGTCGTCCATTGTCCGTGAATAGTTTTTCCCGAAAATCTCGAAAATATATATGGGATCCCAACGGGATATCGATCGATGGATTATCGAGTTATCGCGCGACGTCGCACAGTCGCGATCTCGCAAACTGCAATTTCTCGCGTAAATTGGTTCTCGGTATTGTGCCGAGAGACTCGGGAGGTCGGTTGTGCCGACTTCCGGTCTGCCGGGCGGGCGTTCGCTCCGGACCGATGGGGCCAGATGGGTCTCGCAGACCGGCAATAACGATTATCGTCATCGACGAGACACACGGCCCGATCCGACGTTCGACGTTTTCGACGTCACGGCGAAGCCCGAATTGGTCGCGACGCCGGAACGGCCAATTTTTTTTATCGTTGACCGAATAACCGGAAGACTGAAATATGTTTTGCGCAAACGCGAGAAACAGCTGCTCGGTATGGTGATAACACTAGTTTGCAAATTTTTACATTTCTGCGAGAACTTCATGACAAAAAAGTGTTGTATAAGCAAATTTTGGGTCACTGAGAAAGAAAATGACAGTCAATGATTTTTCCAAAGAAGCGTTTTCGAAATCTCAGCGAAAAATATTTTTTTCGATCTTTTATTTAGTTATCGACAGGAATCTCGAGAACGATGGATCTAATCCACTTGAAATGTGTGGTGTTTGAAAGTCATGTTTTTGACCTTCACGTTAATATACTTTTTGTGTCAACCGAGATGGTATTCTTTGAATTGAAGCTGAAATTAAAAGAAAAGTGGATTTTTCAAGCTTTTTTGAAAATTTCACATGTTTATTTTCTTTTTTGAGTTGGACATTTTTTTCTACAGGTTTTGATGATAACAGGTGAAAGGTTGATTCATTATTATTATTAATTCATTATTTATTTTTCAATAATGTTTTTTTGAAAAAATAGATACGAGTCATTTTCGTTTTTAGCGACTTCAAATTAGGCTGAAAAACACTTTTTGCACAAGGTTTGTGTTTCTTGTAAGCTTATAAAACTGCATCGATCAAGATTTTAGTTCAGAATTGAAAAAAAATTTGTTTGATTTTAGTGGACAGTTGTACTTATTGTCCCAAAAGCATGGCAATTAGTCAGGGAGTCAATAGATCTTTCGTCATTGTGGCAAAAGTAGACCCAAACGTTGAGAGGCGGGGGGGGGGGGGGGTTGTTTGGATGAAGGACCCCCCGCGTGGATAAACTCGAGGGCGTCCGTGAGGCTCGTAAACTTGGCCCGGTGGGTATCGGATGCGAGAAAAATAATTCATCAACCCGTTGATATTTGCGACTTTTGCCTCCGGATCCCATATACAGCAGTTCTGCATAATATTCAACGTGCATATTACATACAGTATTGTGCGAATAGATGTGAGTACACGGATTTTTCATCTACGTTTCATATGATTGAAAGTTGGTTGAATTTAGTTACAGATACAAATTCGTATTATGTTTATTCGATGATGAATATGTCCTCCCTTGGCTTCAACGACTGCGCGAACTTCGTCTTGGCATGGAATCAATTAATTTCTCGCAGCTTTGCTCAATCTTCTCATCCCCGTATTACACCTCAATCACGACTTCCATCATTTTAGTTTTCCCACGTGCGGTCCATTTTTTGTGATCCGGCGTTGCAACGTGGCCCACAGATTCTCGATCGGATTGAGATCCGATGAGTATCCAGGCCAATTGAGAAGAGTCAACCCCCTTCGCCCTGAAATATTTCGGCATAACCTTGGAAACGTGCGCATGAAGGGCTGAGTCTCGCTGAAAATTGGATCCATCGACAGCTCGAACTTTTTTCGAGTTCAGTGACTAACTTCGACTCCGACGTTGCCTTGTATCTCACACTGTTCATCATGCCTTTCAACTGGTAACAATTTTCCAGTACCCATTTATGAAGACCCAGTGCAGTGTTACCATCTCAATAATCATACGAAATTTTCGCTGTGTTCACATTAATTCGAATTAATTCTGCAAACGATTTCCCCCTCTCCGGACAATTTTCTAAGCATACAAAAATATTTTCGTACTTTGACGTTTGCCAAGTTCAAATTACAAATGTACATTGTACTCTCAGTACTTTCACGTTTTTCAAGTTCGAATTACAAATTTAAGTACTTAGCATTAATTCGATACTTCAATTGCAAATGTACTGAAGGCTGTCCAACAATGTGCGTAAACACATCATCGACGAACTCACACATACACCAACACTATCGAACAGCTAACAAAATATTTATGAAATTATTGTGTTCCCATCGATCGCGATGGAACAAAGGACAAAGTTCACAAATCGCAAAATGCTTTTTGCAGAATTATCCACGTAAAACAAATAAACCAACGAACGATTACAAATTGTCCGTACGGCTCAACTATTATTATTATTATTATTATTATTATTATTATTATTATTATTATTATTATTATTATTATTATTATTATTATTATTATTATTATTATTATTATTATTATTATTATTATTATTATTATTATTAACGCACTTAATAATCTTCCCGTCTTCATCATTCTTTCTCCTCATCGTTATTTTATTTATTGATTTTCGACTCCTTCGTTCGTTCTCTTTCCTCGTCTATTCGTTTATCGCTCCTCCCGGTGCGTGTTTTGTTCGAGAGGGCGAGAGAGAGCGAGCCTCGAGGCGTGGGGCGGAGGGCGGTCGGGCCATCCAGCTTCTTATTTCGCACGAGCTGCGAACCGCGGGTGCTCACTACCCGGCTACCACTTCGATATTTACCTCCTAACTCGTTCACCCAAGACTCCACGAGCAGGTCGCTACGAAATTAAAAAAAATAATTTTAAATTAAAAATAAATAAAAAATAAAAATTTAAAAAAAATTAAAAACGCGACAATCGTGGCTCAGATTAATTTGGAAAAAAAAATAAATGAATAAACAAAAATTAAAAAATAATAATCGTCATCTCTTCGTTTTTCTCCTATTCGCTATATCTACATACATTCATATATACATAGTCAACTACCACTTATTCACTCACACACTCATTGTCAGTCATTCATCACAGTATCTCTGAAACGTCAATAGCCAGACATCAAAAACGTTGCCTCTAGGTTCGACTTCTATAACTCACCGAGAAAAAAATTTGAAAATTGACCGAACGCAACTGCATTGAATCCATTTCTTTCGCTTTTCAAAAAATTGATAAATCCAAGATACCAGTAAAATTCGTCTTCAAGCTCTTGCTTTAGGCAACTATCGTTTTGTGGGTTTTCGGGCATTTTCTCACGATCGCAACAAGTCCAAAGTCGACAGAGCGAAGCCATCACGGGTAACGATAGTTCAATCAATATTTCATAACGACAAAATCAGGACTTTCACAATTTGCATGTACTTAATATTTTATGGTGAAAATAATTTTACCAAATTTCGAAATTCGCGCGAGTGAAGCCATCGTGCAACACCTAATAAACACACACACACACATATAAATATCTACAATATGCATCATCCTCATCACCTTTTCCGGGTTCTCGGTTTTCCCCGTCATGTTTCTCTCTCTCTCTCTGCTCTTACATCTGCTCGGCATCCACATAAATATACATACACATACACATCACTCGGAGCATCATCTTCACTCTTCTCCCGTTCCTCATCCCCCTCGGTTCCCGGACCTTTGACAGCTCCTTCTGTCTCATTTCGAAAAAAATAATTTGAAAAAAAAAAAAAGAAAAAATGTAGTCTCGACATCTTCTAATGCCACGTCGCGTCGAGATCGTCTTCGCCCAGCACCCATCGTCCAGCATCCAACCCAACATCATCCAGTAGTAGAAGCCAGTAGTTGTCGTACATAATTTTCGTAGTAGTAAAAGCGACAGTGGTGGTGATTGTCGTCGCTGATATATATATATATATATATATATATATATACATATATAAATACATATATCTACATATAAACACATACACACACACACAAACACATATACATATATATATATATATATGTACAGGATCAACGGCCACCACTACTTCCGCAATTACTACGACTACGAGCACGGTTACCAGTACAATTTTGTCTGTCCTCACTCTCTTTCTCTCTCTCTTTCTCTCTCTCTCTCTCTCTCTCTCTCTTTATATATATATATATATATATATATATATATATATATATATCTTTATCTTTAGCTCTCTCTCTCTCCCTCTCTCTTTCTCTCTTTTTATTTTCTCGCAGTTTCTCTCTGTCCGTTCTCGGCTCTCGCGACGTCGCTCGTGTGTAACGGCTGCGCGTATATTCGCCATCTCACTCTAATTCTATCTCGCGGCCTCCCGTTCTCTCTCCCTCGAACAACCTATCAACTCGGTTGGTAGACGCGAGGTTCCGGACGTTCCCCGATTCCCTCATCCCATTCGACCCACACCGTTCTTACACCGATACGCGAACGCGCGAGCGCGCGCGCGCGCACCCGAGCGCCCCGTACCTATCGCGCGCGCACGCCTGTGCTCGTGGCCGCAATACACACCCGAATCGTACGGATCGCCATGCAACGGGTGTCACCTTAATTTTTTTAATCCAACGAGCTTTTTCGCCAGGGGATTCACCGGAGAGATACCTTTGATGCTTTTGTGTGTGTGTGTGTGTGTGTGTGTGTTTCTACGTCAGTGTGTAATTGCCAGTGGAATCGACATGTGCGCTACGTTTTCGGACACAATTCGTTGAATTTTTTCATTTTTTACTGGAAGATTCTTTTTTGTCTTCTTTGGATACATTTTTGGTTTTGTGTGTTTGGGGTTTTTTTTTTATTGGGGCAATGTCTGAAGGAGCTTTCGAAGGACTTGTGTGGGATGGAGGTTGAAGCTCACATCCGCCAACTTTTGCACCCGACTTTTATTTATTTTATTTATTTTATTTATTTTATTTATTTTATTTATTTTATTTATTTTATTTATTTTATTTATTTTATTTATTTTATTTATTTTATTTATTTTATTTATTTTATTTATTTTATTTATTTTATTTATTTTATTTATTTTATTTATTTTATTTATTTTATTTATTTTATTTATTTTATTTATTTTATTTATTTTATTTATTTTATTTATTTTATTTATAATGAATCTTTGTTCGACTCGAACGACGATTGATGGATTATTTGTTTAAATATTGAGTTATATGTTGAGGATCGGTGAAACGCCTTGGGCGTAATGGCATTTTCTACTTCGGGGGTCTTAGCGACATGTGAAACGAGTGGGGTTACCTACTTGTGTCAGTAGTAGCGGCGCATTGTGTTCGTACGATCAGACGTGGACCGTTTTCATTGTGGCTGTTCGATGAATGGTAGGTTCCTGATCGTCAAACAATTTACTCAACTTTTTATAATTAATTTGTCATGTGGAACTATCAATATTATCTATAGACTCAATGGCTGCACCAGCACGACGTTGGGAAAAATTAGTTTCTTGAAAATTAAGAAAATGGCGGATAGCTGAATTTTTTTTATCATTCCAGAAAAATGTATTATTTATTCATAGTATATGTACGTAGTTTATTTATTCATTCTTAATATTTTTCGCTTATTCATGTATTTATTCATTTATAATATAGCTCATTTTTTTATAATATAATTTGTTTATTCATTTATTTATCCATTTTTATTCACTTCGATCCGTTTCAATTAACGTCTTTCAAAATAATAAAATTCACGTCTCTGGCCATGCGGTATGAAAAAAATGCTAAAAAATGGGTGCTCTTCAGGGTAGCCCAAGCAAGAGGGATAAAGTACCTTTAGTCCCCGTGAGATTGACGACGTCGCAAGCTTGGGAAAATATTCGAAACGTGCTTGCGATAAAAAGCTCCGAAGAAAAATCATCAAACTATTATCGAACCGTTTATCGAAATAATTCGACCAACTGATGATTAAACTAGAAAATAAATAAAAAGCAACGAAAATAGCGAGATTGTGATAATCGATGATGAAATTATCCATCAAAGCTAATTAATAACAATAATTGTTATAACTCTACGCCGCTCATCGACGGACAATGAGAGCAAACTTAGGGGGAACCCATTGTACAATTTACGTTACCTACCACAATGTAATCGCCAACTTCGAGCAATCGTTTAAAATTCCGAAATCACGAATCTCAAAGTGCGGCCAAATCATTCGACGATTTACATATTTGCTTTTTATTATCGAATTTCGCGAATTATTATTATAATTTTTATCATCATCATCATTATTATTATGATTATTATTATCGACCAATGAAATCTGTGACAAATAATTGTGTGCGGTTGCGCACTGTGCGTTACGCTGCATTTAACTGCACGAACGCACGGACTGAACGCACGATATACCGCACACGTTCGTATGACTTTTTTTTTTTTTTTTACTTCTACGCCATTATCGTCCGCTGGCGCAACCGCAATTCTCAGATTCAATCGTCTATGAGGTTTTTTTTCCTTTCATTTTTTTTTTCCATGCGTGTATTCGTGCGTGCTGATATTTTACGATCGTTTTTTTTTTCGTTTTTTTTTTTTTTGCGATCGGTGCAAAGATTAATTGACGAGTCGAGTATTTTATGGTTCGATAAATTAGTGACAAAAGTCGATGCTGCGTGTGGCATCGCCATTAGTACTGCTGCAGCTGCAGTCGTATTTTTTTGTTTATTATTTTTTTTTTTTCAAATTTTATTATTTGATGACGTGGCACCAGAACCATGTAAAAAAAATTTATTATCCGATAAAATGGCACCTAAATCCTTTTTTGTTGTTGTTAATTTTATCATTTGATGAGATGAAATGGTAACCCTTTAATTTATTTGATCATTCGTTGAGATAGCTCCTGAACCTTTAATTTGTTTTATCATTTTTTGAGATGGTAACTGAACCTTTTCTTTTCTTTCATATTATCATTCGATGGGATGGCACCTGCACCTTTTTGTTTTTAATCATTTTGTTTTCATTTCAATGCTATGGCACCTGAACCTTTACTTTTTCATTTTATCATTCGATGGCATGGCACCTAAATCACTTTTTTCAAGATTTGTAATGTAATGAGATGGCACCTGAACCTCTTTCACATCAAATAATCGAATGAGATGTCACTTCGACTTTTATTTTCTTCAAAATTTCGTCATTCAATGATATGGCAACTGAACCACTGGTTTATTTATTGTCACATTTGAAGTGTCTCACGCGGTCGTTCGGTGAAAAAAAAAATCACGTTTATCCAAAATGAAAGTAACGTTTTAGAATTGTTCGAGGTCATCGATGCCGCACGAGTATCGATGCGTTTCGGTGCAGGACTGAATTTTTTTTTCTTCATTTTACCCCATTTTGGCCAATTACGAGTGGCCATCGTGCTCCACGTACTCTCATATCCACTTATGTACACCGTCTCGCAACGAGAGTTCCACTCGACGTACGCTTATTATCATAATCTTGGCATTTTCACGATTATCCACGGCTATCCTCATCCACTCTATGTACCTGGTAATTACGAAATAACAACAATAACGACAAAACATTATTTTTGTTAAATTCTTTGAAAAAAAAAAAATGTCTTTCGTCCCAACCAGATTTTCTCGCAAATAACAAGCACAAGGACGTCCACTCTCCGTATCTGTTAACTACGAAATAACAATAACAAAAGTAACAACAAAATATCATTCTTGTCAAATTCTTCGAAACAAATTTGTTTTTTTTTTCCAAAAAATTATTTTTTCGCAAATAACAAGCTCAAAGCTCATCCACTCTCCGTATTTGTTAATTACGAAATAACAACAGCAAAAATAACAACAAAATATCCATGTTGTCAAATTATTCGAAACAAATTTGTTTTTTTTTTCAAAAATTATTTTCTCGCAAATAACAAGCACAAAGCTCGCATACACTCTCCGTATCTGTTAATTACGAAATAACAATAACAAAAATAACAGCAAAATATCCATCTTGTCAAATTCTTCGAAACAAATTTTTTTTTTTTTTCCCAAAAATTATTTTCTCGCAAACAACAAGCAAAACATTTGTCACGGTTCACCCAGTTGATCGATCATGCACTGGATCATAAAAAAAAACAAACAAACACCACAAAGAGCCCGAACAACCGTAACAACCAATTCCAATCATTCCCCATTTATCTCACGATACCAAAAAAAAAGAAGAAAAAAAATAATGATTCAAGGTGATTCCCAAAGTGCCAATATACCTAATCACTCGCTAATCCCAGCCGAATTTTTTTTTTTGCCTTCCATCGAACAAGAGCGCGAGCATGACGAAAAAAAAATACGAAAAACAAAAAAACAAAAAACTAGCCCCAACGATTTCATCGTTGTGGCCGTAGGATCCGTAGCGCGTAACGTCGGAGGCTTTACGGGGGCTGAAACAAAAATACGAGAAAAAAAAAATAAAAAAATAAATAGTAATAATAAAAGTGGGGTAAAAAAAGAAGAAAAAAAAGCGAGAGAAAAGGGAAAGGAGGATTCGTGGAGAGTGGAGAGACGGGTAACTGGAGACGGTTGGGTTCGGGACACCGTGTATATGAAGCGCGAGGCGCCGCGCACATACAGAACCCGCGGTAGACGCGGAGAGCTTTGGGTCGCCGCTAGCTCCGGTCGTCCGGGACCCCGCGTCTACCCTCTCATTTACCATTTGGTACCTATAGACAGGGGCTGTATATACCTATATAAATGTACGCGCCAACACGTACAGAACCCCCGAGCGTCCGATGTACGCTTCCAGCAGCAACGCCAGCTACAACCGCACCTATTCTCCACTATAATAACATTTATATATAGATATACACATACATATATATATATATACATGTATATACATACATATATATGTATATTTCATAAATATATATTTATATATCTTTATACGGAGTCGTTCGAATAGTACGGCTGATTATATAAATATTACTATGTGCTATTTAGTGCGATATTTGAATTATAAATGGCACCGATCGGACCTCCCTGAAGAGGGTTTACCACTACCGTGTCGGTGCTTGCAATTATTATTGTTATTTATTTTTATTTTCTTTTTTTCGATAGAAATACACTTTTTTCCATAGTCTCACTCGACTTTGGAGATTCGCTAGTTTTGAATAGTGAAAGTTTTGTTTCTGAAGAATGTTCACTACTATCGTGTCGGTGCTTGCAATTATTATTGTTATTTAATTTTATTATAATTTTTTTTTTTTTATAGAAATACTTTTTTTTCCATAGTCTCACTCGACTTTGGAGATTCTCTAGTTTTGAATAGTGAAAGTTTTGTTTCTGAAGAATGTTCACTACTATCGTGTCGGTGATGGCAATTATTATTATTATTATTACTATTTTCATTTTTTTCGCAGATGTACATTTTCCATAGTCTCACTCGACTTTGGAGACGCACAATTTTTTGAAAAGTAATAGGTTTGTGAAATTTTTTTGTTAAACCAAATTAGAATACTTAATCGAATGATAATTTCGGTTCTATGGCGTCGGTGTGATGTTTTTTTTTCGTCAGAATTTTGATGATGCGAAATAGCTTGGGCCGAATGCCGAGATAATTGTCTAAAATCTGAGGTCTAAAACAGATCAAGTACTTAAAAATGATGTTAGCCAGGCAACTTAACGTTGAAATATCAATTTATTTCGTCATTGCCTGACTATATCTTCATTCGAGAAGATATTGAACGATGAATGAAATTACAGCATGAAATATGATTAAAAAATCTTCAAACTGCCAAATTCCAATTCAATTATCCTGAAACGTCCTTTCATCGAAATTTCTGAAAACACAAAAATGAAACGATCTTTCGAAAATTTTCAAAAATCCTCGCCGTTCATCTGCATCCAAATATTGCGCAAGTTGAAAAATATTATTTCAACAAAGAAATTGTCAATCCTTTATCGTAGAAATTTGAATGCGAACAAATGAAATTCGAAACCGGACGTTTTGTCAAAATTTGATTCATTTCATTTGATTCATTAAATTTAATGTTTGTGAAGTTAAACATTCAAATTTCGAAAAGATTAAAAAACTCCACGAAAAGTTTCTAGATTTGAAAACCACATTTGTCGGTGGTTCGACGGTGTCGAGAGCTTAAATATAATTCGGCTAATTAGTGAACGAGCGATGAAGCGTGAAAATGGAATATGGTGGCGACAGGAAAGGTTTCCCTTTTTTATTTTCACGCTTCAAGAACTACGTGGGCCCCCGAAGCTTCTCAGCTCTCGGCCATGTGCGGTGCGCTAATTGCTCCATTCGTGATGCGAAGTCGACCGGTCGACATTTCCGTGAAATTCTAAGCAGCATATTTCGGTTGTGAACATCGTTCTCTGAATTCTTCACGAAATTGAAATTCTCTCTCCCCCCGCCCCCAATGCTATATATCCACACAGACACGCGCACATTCGTCCGATGCATTTTTATTTTCATGTCGTACGATGAAAAAAATATCAAAATTTGTTTTCATCCATTTTTGACTGCAGAAAGTTAAAAAAAATCAAAATATTGCGCCATTGACGCTTTTGATGTGACAACAAATGAAATGCGCATTTGAAAATGTGGATCTTTCGATGTGACATTGTCGGCCAATTGCGTTTTTCGTTCGACGAGCCTGAATCGACATTTCTGTAAAATCTTATTTGTGTGTGTTTTTTTTTCTATATTCAATTATTATTATTGTCTTATGTAAATATTGGAATTTGTTCGTTCTTTTTAAATTCCTTTTGGAAGTTCAAAGCTTTCGATCAACGATTCTGACTCGAAATTTTCATAATTTAAAAAAATATATTTTTATTATTTCAATGTGAATATTTAATTTTCATTTTTCTTTTTTCTTTTCCGAAGTTTTAAAAGGGTTTTTTCTTAATATTGCTGCGCCATTGCCACCTCAAATGTGACAACAATTGAGATGAGAATTTTGATGAACGACCGTGAGTCGACATTTCCTTTGAATTTTTCTCTTATATTTTTATTGTTTTATGTGAATATTTATTTGTTCTTATTTTTCTTTCTTCTTGAGCCACAAACATTTTAAAAACATATTATTGCGCCGTTGTCACTTCAAAAGTTATAACACATTGATATGAGCTTTCGATGAATGACTTCTGAGTCAACGTTTCTGTAAAATGTTATATTATGTATTTTTATATTTTATTTTTATTGTCTCATTTGAATATTGAAGTTTAAAGATCTCAATCTTCATATAAATTTTGAAGATTTAAAAAAAATAACGTTGACCCATTTTCAACTTCAAATTTGACGACACGTTCACGTGTCGACATCGAATGAACCGAGACAGATTCGTCGATTATGCGATCACGACGAAGCTCGATACGCTGAATTTATATAAAATTATTCGAATCGTCGATTTTTTCGTGAATCAATTAAATAATCGGTCGGGCTACCTAGAACAACCGGATAGCTAGATCAAGATCGATTGCTCCCGTTGCCGTCGTGGTCGGCGCATCGCTCGGGAAGCCACGAAAATTGGCCTCCCATCGCATAATTCCGAGCAAAACGACTGCTCGATCGGTCGCTCTTTCTCTCTTCCTCATTCTTCTCCTCAGCCTCTCTTTCCCTCTCTCTCTCTCTAGCTCGCATTAACTAAAAAAACGAACGATCGATATAAAATTGCCCAAAAAAAAAACGAAAATCACAAAAAATCTTCCTTCGTTCGAGGAATGAAAAGGTCTGATCTGTTATTCTCAGCATCACGAACCTCTCCATTATTTATGTTTTTTTCCGTCTTAAATAATTTTACATCATCACAGATCGCTTCCCCTAAAAAAAATAATATATCCCGACAAAAAATCGTAAAATATTTTTATTCTCCAAAAGTCGCCACTTTCAGATTAATCATATAATTCCGTGGATTATACAAAATAATTGTTTTATTATTTTCGAGTATTATGGCGACTCCTACATTTTAGGGAGACACTGCCAAGGAGATATCTGTGAAAATTGCAGCCCAATTGGATTACATTCAGAGGTTCCACCTTCGCGAATTCGATTTTGCCTTTCAATTAACACGTAAACGCATTTTTTTTCTCGATTTTATCACTTGCAATTTATTTTCCCTGTAGATGAATGAGATTCTGGGAATGGAAATTAAGGGGATACATCTGTGTAGATTGTTGGAAAAATTCGGTGAATTTTGGTAACTATCATCTCAAAAACTATTCGTCCGATTGAATTCGAGTTGGTTTTTTTCGAAAGCATGTACATCGAGGTATGTTGACGAATTTTCTGTTGAAATTTATAACTAATGGGAGCGCTGTTATTCTAGAAAATAACCATTGTCGAATGGATAGTATTTAACTATGAATATATAAGTAGTTCGCCATGAGAAAAAAAAAATAGTTGCCCTTCACCAACACACCCTCAACGTACAATCGATCGTTACGGAAAATCATCGTTATCGCTAAAACTCATGACTGGGGTCCGAACAGACCCCGACCGAACTTTGAAACAATGATCTTACTACGCGATTGCTCCTATTTTTTCAATCTTAAAATGGGTTTTTCATCAACTCAATGATAATGAAACCACATTTCTCGTCCATCATCCTCTCCCTCATAAAAAAAATTTTTAAAAATAAAATAAAATGAATAAATAAAAAAGAAGAGGAAGAAGAATAAGGAGAAAACCATGTATCTATGCGAGAGTTCGTTTATCATAGCATAGGACCGGTCGTATGATAAAAAAAAAACGTGGGGTCCAAACGGACCCCAGTCATGATTTTGCAGGTAAAAAAAATAATTAAAAATCACGAGTTGTAGGATTATCACCATGTACAGAAAAGATGCTGGTGAAAAATTCGTGAGTGTGGGGGTGGTTGCGACGCGTGGTTTTCTCGGTACGTTCAACGCAGCCAAATCGTCGAAAAAAAAAAAAAACGTTATATATAGCTCGGTCGTAGGGGGTCGCGAAAGGGGTGGGTCACGGTCGGGTGCCCCAATGATCCGTGAAACTCGAGTGCATCGCGTTACCGCTTCTGCGGCAGCCCGTGGCTCGCACCATCACAGAGAGAGAGAGAGAGAGAGACGAGCGACGAATTTTCAGCCACGCCAGCTATGTTAATTAAACGCATTTCGAGGCCTCACTCGCCTCCGGCTCTCGTCGCGAGTCTCGGCAATAAGTCGACCAACAGAGAAAGAGCAAGAAAGACAGAGACAGAGACAGAAAAACGTGAGGCGAAAATGAACGAAATAAAAAAAAATGGTAAAAAATGAAAATAAGAAGACGAAGGGTGAAAAAAAAGAGAAAAGAGAGAAAGAAATAGGAAGCAAAGATGGTACGGAGTGGGCGTAGGGGGCGACGAGAAGGAAAAGGTCGGAGGGACGGAAGCCGTGGAGGCGAGGGAGAGCCGAAGAGCGGGTAGCGAAGAAACACGCCCGCTCGCCGGACCGACCGAGAGAGAAAGAGAGACAGAGAGGGAGAGAGAGAGAAAGAGAGAGACTCCGATAGCTAATAAGTAATAACACGTCCGGTACCCGGTAAATGACCAACGCACGCCACACGCCCGTTACATCTATAATTTCTGCTACCACGCATCATCCCGCCTCGGGGGAACATCTCTTCTGTACGTTTGCTCGTTGGTTTTTTGTTTTCTGATTTTTTTTTTCAAACTTTTTTTACGTCTTTTGTTCACGACGGGGACAATGGGCCGGTGCTCGAGCGTTTTTGTTTTTGTTTTTGTTTTTTCATTGTGCACAAAATGATCGAAGGCGGTGGGTGGATAAACGGTTTTTTTTCTCGTTGTTGTTTTCTTTTTTTTTTTTTTTGTATCTTTCAATCGTTATTAATTGTATCGATGATGAAAAAAAAATAAAAAGTCGTAACGACGAGGGACTGCTTCTGCGCGGACTTTCGAGATGATGATTTGATGAATGTGAAGGGAGGATGAGTAAGATTGTTGGGAAATATGTTGGGTATGGTAAATTCATCGAGGAATATTGTGATGAGTTTGCAGATTCGAGGATTAATGAGATTTTGTATTGACTGTCATTATTTCTTCTTCATTTGTTTATTAGGATTTTGCAAAATCTTGAAATCTTCGATTGTTCGTTTGTTTGTTTGATTTTGTTTTTTTTTTTTTTGGTAAAAGTTGGGGAAAATGTTGAGGATGATAAGTTTAATGAGCGATATTATGATGAGTTTGCAGATTGTAAGATGAATAACATTTTGTATTGACTGAAAAAAATTTGTTTATTAAAATTTGGCAAAGTCTTGAAATTTGTCTATTTGTTTGTTTGCTTGTTTTTTTGAGTGATATATTTTCCTCGTGAGCTTCGGAGGAAGAGAATTTCGTTTTCTCTCGTGTCGAAGAAGCTTAAATCGCATTCTCGAAGTAATATATTTTTCGAGGTTTCAAATTGATATATTTTTCCCGTGAGCTTTGGAGAAGCGACACACGAATTTTAATGTGGCAAAGAGGCTTGAATTGAGGTCTCCAGCCTCATTTATTACTGATGGAGGTCGCAATCAGCTCGGAAATATTGTAAGAGCAAGGAATGAGCTTATAATGAAATGAAACGCATTTTTTCAAGGTTTCATAATTTTTATAAAATGGAGCTTTGACTTTGGAGCGCATCTGTGACAGAATCGAATTGTTACGAATAAAATGTACTGGCAGGATTAGCGATTTACAGATTTAATCACTAAATTGTTCACCGATCGAATCTAACATCATTAAACGGACCCGATCGACGCACAGCATCTCCTAACATTGTCGGAGATGTCAACCCTCATTGTCAGCGGACCGAACAGTGGTACCACCTACCGGCGAACGGCGAAAACAACGCTGATACCAACTGCCTTACCGACTGGTTATCATGACCGTATCCCAAATGATTGTAAAGACGTCGCTGTCGTCAAGCAAATAAGTGACTGACCAGTTGGCGCTGAGCCACAGCGGCCATCTCGCCAACTACGATAAATGTTATCATAACCTCAGACGGTATTGCAGATTTCAAGCAAGACGGGAGCAATGTGTGTATCGTCATTTCGATCGATAAAACAGAACGCAATTATTTTCCTGATCATATTTCGTAGATTCACCTCCTCGTGTTTCACGACTCCCGTTACTTCTGATACTTTTCAGAGCCAACCGAGGTTTCCCTCTTGATAATACACGTATCACCTTCTCGTGTTTCTCGATTCCCGTCAATTCTTATACTTTTTTCACCAAAATGATCTTAATTTTCTCTCTCGGCACAATCGTGCCGGCAGTGTGCCGCTATCGCGAAGCCACCGTGCCGTCACAATATTCTCACAGTGGCGCTAGGGTGCCGGCAATCCGTGGTGTTACAGTGTCGTTATAGCACAGCCAAGGTGCCGTGCGGCAGGAAGGCCTCTTCGATCGTCGCGACACGGACTCGATTCTTCGCGATGTTACTACCTTTCTCGCTCGTCCGATCTTCGCCATGATTGCGAGGAAGATAGCGCTATCGGCGCTCGCTGCAGAGCGTGAGAGAACGACCTCGAACGGTTTCACATCAATTATCATCCTAAGCTCAAAAGTGTGAAGTTACGAGACTTTCCCCCTTCGTGACGTCACGAAACTAAACCGCCAGAGAGCGCAGCACAGATTTTCTGTCCAGTTTCCGCGGATTATTTAAAATAATTTCATGCACGTGAAAAAAAAAAAATCAATCTCTTTTATTTCGAAAAATATATTATTTCAAATGACCCGGGCAAAACATCTGATGCGCTCTCTGGTGGCTTAGTTTCGTGACGTCATATAATTACCGCCGTATTTTGCGAGAAGACGGATGGGGATGGGTTTCTGTCCCGCCAAACTATGACTCTTTCTCCTTCTCTCTCTCGCTCAAGCGACTGGAGCCAGTTCAAACTATATGTATATATATATATCTTTCTCTCTCTCTCTCATCCATACAAACACTGCCCCATCGTTATGTGGTTATGCTGCAGCGAGCACGAGCTACCGCCGTCCCCGCGAGCTGACAAAGCCGCTCGCTGCGCGTGCGCGAATCTCGAACGGCGGCGGGGCACCGAGCGACAGATGAAAGCGCTGCGCGCGAGCGAGACAAACCAGAACCACAGACACTGAAACCGTCTCGAGCAAACGAGCGCGAGGCTGTCGAGTTTTCCGTCGATCAACGCCGCTGAAAATTCCATCGTGAAAACCATCATCGAAATCAAACGAACCACACACACGATCATCTCGCGAAGGTTATTATATTACAATTTTCAACCTCTTCATAACTCCGTTCAATTGATTAACCTCTTTTTTTTTTTCTTCATTTTTCCGTCGTTATTCACAAACGAATCTTGGTAATCGTGTCGCAGTCGAAACACGACGTGGGGGTAAATTATTGTAGGAAATGGTGGTTTTGTGTGTGTGTGTACACGATATTTCCGTTTAATCGCGAATAAAATTGGTCGAATCGTGTCTCGATCAACTTTTTTTCTAACCTTGAAGTTGTGTCCATTTTGGCTCTTGAGTTCTGACAAACGTCGATCTGGAGTATTTTTTTTTTTTTCCTCTTCGAATGTTTTTCTTTACACGAAATGTACACGAGGAATGGCGTCTTTACTGACAAATCGTTATTATCCGCGTCAAAATACGATATTATTTCAAATTGATGTCATATTTTTGTCTCGATAAGGCAAAAGAGTGATTTTTATAACCTCTATCGTTTTAATATGGCATTTATCCAGAGATAATGAAAATTGATTTCAGAATTCATATAAAAATATGATGTATGTGTATACATATGTATAATGTGTGTTCATAGACATGTGTGTGTGTGTGTGTTTGTATTGATTGAATCGTGGCTTTGTACAGATGCCGAACATAAAGCTTCAGAGCTCCGACGGAGAGGTGTTCGAGGTGGACGTGGACATTGCAAAATGTTCGGTTACCATAAAAACCATGCTCGAAGATTTGGGAATGGACGAGGACGAGGAAGAAGTAGTTCCTCTGCCCAATGTTAATTCTGCTATACTGCGCAAGGTCATTCAATGGGCAACTTATCACAAAGACGATCCGCCGCCACCCGAGGACGATGAGAACAAGGAAAAACGCACGGACGACATAAGTTCTTGGGACGCCGACTTTTTAAAGGTAAAAGAAAAGTCTGTACCTCACTGCGCAGTGAAACAAGAAATTCGACCATCAAATTTGAATTTAAATTGATTATTCCACGACCAGTTAAGCGTACGCCAAGTAGTTGAAACTTTTTGTATTTTGAGGGTTTTTTTTCGTAATTTTGAAGATTCCATGGATTTTTCTAAATCCAATGGAGATGTTGGTTGTTGCGTAAAAATTTGTTGAGAGTTTTCGACAGAATTGTTTGACGGTTCCAACATGTTTTATTCACGATTTTCAAACGAAATTTACAGGTCGATCAGGGAACCCTGTTCGAATTGATTCTCGCGGCGAATTATCTGGACATAAAGGGCCTTTTGGACGTGACTTGCAAAACAGTAGCTAACATGATCAAGGGCAAGACACCGGAAGAAATACGCAAAACGTTTAACATCAAGAACGATTTCACAGCGTCAGAAGAGGAACAAGTGCGCAAGGAGAACGAGTGGTGCGAGGAGAAGTAAGAACCGCGTTTTGTCGAATAATTCGTAACGAAAGAAGAAGAAGAAGAGTAAAAAAAATAATAATAATAATCGATGTTTTGTTTATATCCACAAATTGAACATTCAATATTTTTTTCTCGTTCCCGTCTCGAAAATTATGCGGTTTTTATTTCATCGATCTGTCGTGTTATGAGTAAGGATGGAAATGAAAAATTGAATGAGGAAAAAACAAAAACGTGTGCTGTAGTTTTATCCCGTTACCGAATAAAAAAAAAAAAAATTTCCCATCCCCAATAATCCTGATAAAATCGCTCCTAAGATCCTTCGCAAATGTAGAATTTAAGTTTTAATGGGTATAATAGAAAATTTAGAAGTGTTTAGCGTCATAAGTTGAAAAAAATCTGCAACGAGCACAGAGTTTTCGGACTCGTGGTCGTAACCGTTTGTGTGAAGATCATGTCGATCGTAAAAAAGCGCCTTTAATAATGCAAAAAATTAACGAATAAAGATAAAATTAAAAAAATAATAATCGATTGGAAAAACGTAATCTACGTTGTCAATTATTGTGAACATTGTTAAGTAACTAAACCCATGAAAAAAATCCTACGCAGATTTTTTGTGTAAACTTATTTACCGACGATCGGCAATGCAGTTTATGCACTAGGCGCGGTGGCAAATGTCACTAATATTATTTCGGCTGCTTATATATTTTTGATTTTCAAATTAATCGAATCTTGTAGGAATATTAGTTAATAATGAGGTCGAATATGATAGAAGATAATTATGTAGATATTATATTATCTTAGATCATAAACGGGAATTATGATCGTTAAAAAAAAATTATTGATAGAAAAGAGTTCGGATCATCCATATTTTTTTTTTTCTACAACATGAATACTCACTCTTGTTTTACTAAATGAGATTAGAAAAAAGCCTTTTTATCTACGAAAGACATCGACAATTTTGAGTCGAAGATGAAAAATATTGAAAAGGAATAGTTGCATCACAACGAGTACGAAATAACAATGTAGGTGTCATGGCAACCATCGATGTTACGATTAACTCGCAAGCATACTTTCTAAAATCATCGATCGGTATCAGACCTTTTATTTTTTTTTATCGTATGACATTGTTCATTCCGACACTGTCATTGAAACCAATCAAGATCATTTGTTACGAAAATACATCGGAGACTCCACAATTTTTCGTTGGAAGAAATATGGCGTTGACTCTTTGTTGTTTAAGGGGGACAGAGTTGACCTTTGTTCGAGCATTCAAAGGTGACGAGGACACGATAGCAACCCTTTCAATTATCCGACAAAGAAAAACCAGGCATATCAATATCCGAAAGACGAGTCTCTATCGTCTGAACTACAATTTTAATTGATATAAAAAAATTTACAAAATAGTGAAACAATTAATGAAAATTTTCCAAGTCTTAGCAATAATTTTTTTAAAATCTTAGATTTCAGATTTGGGAAGCTTTTCGTAATTTTGTAGTCCGATCAATGTCGAGACTAAATGTACAATGCGAAACATTTTCATCAGAGTCCAAAAACAAAATCAAACAGAAGTTCCAGAAGCTGCAAAGAAAAATCTATGACGAATTTGTAGGACCATCAAAATTAACTGACGTGACAAACGTAAAACTATTTGATGGTAAAAACCGAGAGACGCAACCAAAGTCGATATGTAGAGCCAAGGTGTGACGAGAGAGCAAACTCTCCTCCTCGGTTTGCTTTCATCTCTCTGCCCTCACGCTCACTTCGCGCTCCTCCGAAGAACGTTTCTGCATGATGTACCCTTTCTACTGGTAGAAGTAGATCTGGAGCTGGAACGCTCACTGCCGTGGTGGGGAACAGTGAATTCGCACGCAGAGAGAGATAGCCCAGTTGAGAGGTTATGTCCTTTTCTGTACAGTCGGGTTAGAACATTTGGGACGGTTGGAGCCTCACTTTTCTCAGTGGCTTCTTCTTCTTCTTCATGCGATTGGTTCTGGCTTCGGTCGGAACCAATCACGCGGTTTCGTTCAAGACCCATCTCTTTCTACTTGAACCCGATTGGTCGAAATTATTTACATATAGATAATTTGACCAAACAGCTTTAAGGTAGTATCCCACAAACTTTAAGAGTCAAAGCAAGCCTAAGATATACCATCTCCTGATTGAGTTACGTAGTACTTTGATGTGACAACGTCGTGTGTTATGATGTCGATTAGTGAGAGAGAGAGAGAAGATGGAAAACAAACGCGCAACGTTGCCATGTCTACTGCATCACGACCAACTCCTCATATAAACTTATTTTCCCGATGTTTATTTGCTTATTATTATCATCACAGTCTCCTGATCTCTACTGTCAAGTGCTCAAAATGTTCTCCGAATATTCAACTTGCAGCTCAAGTGTTTTCATCAAAATCTGACGAGGACTTTTTGTATTATATCAAATTGAGCGTGATTCTCCATAAGGCTCCATGTTAAACGTGTGAAAACAAAAGTGTTGATATCTTTTTTCTCGCGCTCCGGAAAGCCATGAAAATTTAACTGAACCTTTTTCTTATCAATACCTATAAGTATGCCAAGTTTCATGAAAATCTGACGAGGAATTCTCTTATGGGGGGTACTACCTTAACTGGAAAGTGAGAGGTTTTGAACCAACCCACGGACCTCATATTTTCGACTGACTGTACGCGACGCGAGCGAGACAGACCCGCTCAACTGAGCCATCTCCGTCTGCGCGTCCCCCACCGCGCCAATAAGCGTTCCAGGTCTACATAGATATACTCCAGTGCCTTCTACTCTCTTTTCTACTACGTCACGTGCTGCCCCCTCGCTCGTGCGCCCGTACTTCGCAAGCAACGCGTCCTCCTTCACGCCCGCATAGCTGTGAGCTGAGAGCTGCATAACTACCTTCGGATTGTGTACAATTTGTTTCTTTTTCTTCTTCTTTTTTTGTTGTTTTTTTTTCAAGCAGGCTTATGCTATCTCTAGACTGGTATCCTCGTCTCCCCCCACCCGGCCTTCGTTGGGGCCCGACTATGTTTCCTCTCACCGACGAAACGTCGTCCACACAGCGAGCCAGGATCGACGATCCTCGCCCAACAGCCAATGACGCGCTCGCCACACCGGAATGACATTACAACGGAAATAAACGATTGGCCGATGGCTTCCGGGCCCCGTTTCTGGGTCCCATTGCATTGTGAGAAACGCTTTATGCCACTCTCGTGGTGTCTAACCCCTCTTCGATCGGCTTTTGTAGCTTCACACCGGGTTATCCAAACGACGTTCCTGCGTTCGGTCCATTTCGGAGTTTCGCGCGGCCCAGTCAACGTCGCAATCCGCATGCGCGATAGATCCTCGTATATAGAAACGTATATTGTTTGTTGTTTTTATTTTTTTTCGATCCGTTGATTCTTTTTTCATCGATTTTTTTACAATCGCACACGAATCGCGTCCATCGAATGTAAGATAACATAAAATAATAATAATAATAAATAAATAAACAAACGTGACAATCTACGCGAATGGTGTTTCGTTCTTGTTTTGTGCAACGAATTGAAATATATCAGTGGTGTGCTATTCTATCTGTTTATTTTTTTTTTTAATCAAAGCTTATGATTTTAAACGTCACCGACAACGCAAAACAATCGTTTAATCTCGAATTACCGAGATCAAAACCTCGCTGACGTCATTTTTTTCGTTTTTTTTTTTCAACTCACCAAATTCTTCGTCTTTGTTTATCATCTTTCGTTTTTTAAATTAATTTGTAACCGTTGTACCTGCTCATTGTGCAAAAGTCAGCACCAAAAACAAAACCAGAAAAAAAAATAACAAACGAGAGAAGAATTTTTTTTGTTTTGTTGTTGTTTTTTTTTCTTTCGCAATTTTTCGTCGGACCCTTCGGGTCCGTGACTACTTGCCCCCGGGGTGGCTGTTGAAGTAGTCGAGGTCCATACGCGTCAGACGGACACCAAGTTGGTGAGATTCGTTGTGGTTATACTTGGCCGTGTACACGACGACGTCGAAGACTCTCTCGTCATCTGCTCTCTTCTTTCACTCGTGTGTACCGTAGTACGTACCGTATTATTATTTGCTGCCTACCTGTTTGGATCGCTTGCCTGCCTGACTGCCTGCCTCTGCCTGGCTTGCCCCTGCGAGCTCTCCCCCCCCCCGCCCCGCGCCCCCTCGTGGCTCCTTCTCTTCTTCGCCTCGCTCCCCGGTTTCCCTCGCCTGAGCTATAACGCCTTTGCCCGCCAGTAGGTTTGCTCGTTCGACTCTTGCCAGTCGCGGAGACGCGCGTTCTCCAGGTACTCGGGTGAGTTACGTGCGTTCTCCAAGCGAGTCTTGTGCTGCTCACCTCATCTCTTTCTCTCTCTCTCTCTCTCTATCTCTCGCTCTCTCTGTTTCTCTCTCTCATTTTTTTTTCTTCTTAACATCCTCTCACTCCGTTCGGAATCTACCGGGTCGACGATCAACTCGACGAGAGGTACTCTTCGCAACCTGTCCTCGTACATTCCGATAGTCACAAACAGATTTTCCTACAGTCTTGGTTTATTTTTCTTCTTCTTCTGTATTTTCGATACACGAACGTGGATCGATGATCCAAAGAAATAGAATTGATGAGATTTTTTGGAAAGAAAAAAAATACATTTTTGACTACCCTCCCCCTCCCATAGACGGTGAAAAGTGTAATCGAACTTTTTTGTTTCTTCACCCACCCCCATCGAGTGGGGTGTCTTTGAATAGGTCTTGTCAAATGCGACAAATAATGTCGTGGGACCTTTTGCTTTTAATCCCTTCAGTCACGAGATATTTGCTTTTGAAGTCACTGTCGGAGTGACCTCTCCCATTTCTCTCTGAATTTTCAAACTATCGATGCGAAAAATCGGAAATAATATTTCAGAGTGTATGATTTTGATTGGTACTTTTGAATGGAAATTATAACGAAGGACTTAGCGTTGATTGTTTGTGAAAAAAATTAGAAATAACGGATTATTAGTGTTTTTTTTTATAAATCGTCACACACGAAGACGTAGGTAAACTTTTATGGATATTACACGTCTTTCTGTCGAAATCAAAATGATAAAATGAGACCCTATCATGTGCGTGCCCAACTGGCCTTTGGTCCGTTTTTATTTATATTAAGTTGCCACGAACAATCGACAAAAGATGGGAGAAAAAAAAAGAAACGTATGTTCGATTTTTCCTAAATGGATGGGAAAGGGGCATAAGAATTTGATGATTATCAAAAATTGGTGGGGAAAAAATGGGCTAAATGTCGACACCGATGACCCGTCATTATATTGCTTCCCACGCGGCTCAATTTTTTTTTTTTTTTTTTTTTTTTTTTTTTCATTTACCATCGACGAGTTAGGAAATAATAAATTCGTAAAATTTGTCATTCACCATCGATGAATTCCCGATCGAAGGACATCTCTTGGATATTTATACGTGGCATCGGCTTTGCTACCACAGTGCAGCAAAATACGATTTGATATTTCACTCAGCTATGCGAGAATTGTTTAACCGCAAGAATAATAGATCTTAGTCGTTCGACCTTTCTCCATTGCAATCCGTGCGAGAATTTCCGAGACGAGATTTGCGGTGGATTCTCATTGAGACCACCTTCGAACCATCCAGTTTTACAACAGACTCTCCGATCTTACCGCGACTCAACGTTTACATTCAATCCCAGATTCGCCATTGCAATAGATTCATCTTTCATGAAAAAAAAAAATAATAATTCAAATAATTGAATGTAATATTATTGAGAGAGGAAAAACAATTGAATACAATATTGATTGAAATAATTGAAAATAATAATATTGAGAGTCGAGCGAAAAAAATGGAATACCATATCAACTGAAATTATTGAAAATGATAATATCGAGATGAAAATAATGTAATATAATATCGATTGATGTAATAAAAAAAAATAATATTGCGCTAAAGAGAAAATTTAATATGGAATTAATTGAAATAATTAAAAAGAATGATATTAAAAGAGAGTGAAAGAAAATTGACAATAATATTAACAAAAATCCTATTGAAAAGTCAAATATAATATCAATTGAAATAATGGAAAAAAATAATATTGAGATAGAAAAAAATGTAATGTAATATCAATTGAAGAAATTCATTGACAATTGAACTAATATGAGCTCAATCAAACGTCCATTGACAGGGTGAAATAACAAGATGAAAAAATCATGAGAAAACTGACAACTCTTTAAAGGTAAAAAAAAAAGTAAATCAAGTTCCCCGAAGTCGGAATTGTGTTGCGCGATTTGAACTTGAAAAAAGCACCGAAGCATTGCACGTGTCGTGTTCGAAAGCGTTGCACATGCATTCAGAATGAAAAAAAAAACAAAACAACGAATTTTGAAGGAATGACAGGGTTGTTTCGTGATTATTGGTAATTGCTTGCCGACGACGCAATATAGTAAAATAGTAATATAGATTGTCAGCAATTCGATAACGATGTCGATTAGTTTATCATCGTTTGAAGATTGTCGTCGACTTACATATATATATATATATATATATATATATATATATATATATGTGGCATCGGGAATAACGTGAAAGCCACCATAACGACGGGTAATGTCGATTCCAGTCTGTGACCAGGACATGGTTGTTGACCAGAATGATTGCCTTAATTCGAAATACCGTTTGTTCGAACCATGCACGCGGTCCTTGTCATCATCCATGGCACAGAGAAACGATACAACGAGAATTCATTATTCCCGAAGGATGTTTTTTTTTTGTTAGTCCAGCTCAACGCAAATTTGCCATTCGGGTTTTGGTCATGAAGTCGACACATTTCAAGTAGAAATGGACTCTGAATACATGGTTCAAGCAAAATGTCAGTGTCACTCATGTCAGTATTTTGTCCGGTCTGAAATACAAGATACATTTTCACTTGTCATTTGACTCGGGTCAAAATGCAAAATTTCATGGTCACTCAGTATCTTGTCCGGTCTGAAATACAAGATATATTGTCACTCGTTATTTGACTCTGGTCAAAATGCAAAATTTCATTGTCACTCAGTATTTTGTCCGGTCTGAAATGTAAGATACATTAATACTCGTTATTTGACTCGGATCCAAATGCAAAATTTCATAGTCACTCAGTATTTTGTCCGGTCTGAAATACACGATACATTAATACTCGTTATTTGACTAGGGTCAAAATGCCAAATTACATGTCCGGTCAGTATTTCGTCCGGCTTGAATATTATTGTCGTCACTGACACAACTGAAATGATCGTGGAGAGCCAATATTAATGCCAAACTTATCTACACATATATATACACACACACAGTTAGTGCATTAGTGTATCGTGCTCAACTCGAAACGGACATTCATAAAATGAAAATTGTATTCAAAATACTTTTTCCAACAAATAACTCTGATCAATAATCACGTAAAAATTAATATTATCACGTTTCTACAATAATTTTTATTAATTCACACGAATGATTATTGCAGACTGCATTCTAATATTCAACAAGTGCTGTAATTCATAATAATTTTGTCAGGATATTATTTCAAGTGCAATTATAATTTTATAAATGTCCCCGTGCTTAAGTTTATTTTTTTTCATTTCATAAAAAAATAGCTTCTGATAATTTCCAGTTCGAAACAAATATAATTTCTTGAAAGCTGTAAAATTGTTGAAAAACACAAAGCTTTTTCATTAAAATGTCCAAGGATACTTTTGACTTCATCAAAATTTCGCGTCGTCGAATTCTTTCGAACGTATGGGCCATAATTTGTATCGAAGATTAAAAAAAAACGATAGCAATCGTCATGCTTGTGGCACGTTCTTCGCTCATCGATTCTGGACGATACAATCCACTGGTGAATGAAGCAACGATTGTACAATCGTCGAACGGTATTGAGCCACACGTATGGCACTCGCTGGCCGCAACTTATGGCGCGACAACCGGCTGATTGTGATTTCATCAACGTCTCGAAAAAATCTTACATGGGATTGATTATGTGGAAACATATATATATATATAAACACACGAGATGTAAAATTTTTTATTGGGAAAGTTCATCAAATAGGTCACGATACTTTTTCTTTTATTATCACATCACTTGACAGTTTTTATTGTACAATCGTTGATCAAAGGACTTAAAAAAATGTACACATCATAAAATCACACATATCGTTGATATGTGTGATTTCGTGAACCTTTATACGATCACTCGCGTGTCTGTCCGTCTGTCGATCGGACACAGCCGATTCACTCGAAAACCGTGCAACGTAGAAACTTGAAATTTGACTTTGTAATGGATATTATTAACGCACATATCTTGAGCTTAGTTACCATTTGAAAATATTCATATAAGAATTGGAGAGGGGGGTAATTGGGTACTCGAAATTTTTTCAAATTTTAATTTCACATATGACATGGAGTATCATTTGAAAGGGCTTGAAATACGAAAATATTTTCCTCATAACTTGAAATAGCATCTTTAAAATGTTACTCCGAAAAATATGCGAAAATAAAGCATTACCCCAACGACCATTATTTCTGAAACTACTGGACCTTAAACTTTACTGGTTTAATATGTTTTTTTTTTCGATAACTTTATATATTACTATTTATTTACAATCTTTAAACTTCAATTTATAATTTGCACGTTTCACGACGATAAGAAGTATATTATATATAACAGATACGTGGCTGATCGGTCGACAAAAACTACCCCTTCGCCAATAACTCACCACCCAACGCAAATAATCCACACGATGACGATAATTAACCAATTGCATGAAATTATAAGAAAAAAATATTGAAATAAAAAAAGAAGAAAAAAAAATTCTTTATAATTTCAGTGCGTAATGGCATTGCGGATAAGGGGTAACAAAGATGTCAAGAAGAGTTCTTACTACGTGTGGTACTTGGGATCGCGGGAGGCGAAAAGCGTGGACGCGATGCCAGGAGCAATAGCGTATTTGCTGGAGCGCGAAAGACTTCAGGAACCTTTCAAAGTCACGCTACAGGTATGTCCGTTTGTTTCGTTTCGTTTTTTCAATTTTTTTTTTTTTTAGAAAAAACAGTTTTTTGTTTTTCGTTAAACTATTCGAGCGAGAGTGACGACGATTTTTCGTTCCACAAAAAGATAAATAATGGTTATTTGAATTGTCGCGAGCTGAAAAGTTTCATTCGAGGTCCCACTTTGCGCGGATCCGGTTTCTCGCGGCCGGCGGCAAAGAGAAAAAGAGAGACGAGAATGAAAACAAGAGATACCGAAATTACACGACGAAAACGAAATTTCACAATCTACAAAAAAAAAAAAAAAATGTTTATCGAATTCTAAGCATTCTGCATTTTAAAGCCATAATCACACATTGGGTTATCTGTGAAACCGGAATTTTTTGTTTCTTTATTTTCTTTTCTGTTTCTTGCATCTCGGAGTCGAACGAAAATAGGACGAATCGCGAAAAAAACAAATAAACAAACGAAACCGATATTTCGGGTGAAAGGATGAGACCGAAAAAATATATATGCATATTTTTAGCTACAGCTTGGAAACTTAGGGGGGCGGGGAAAAAAGAGGGAAAGAATGTTTTTCGAATGACATAAAATCGGTATTGTATCTTGGGACCGGGAATCGACGTGGGAACTGCGTTAATAAATATGTCGCGATTCGGGGGGGGGGGGGAGATAATCGAAAATCTTGCGAAAATAGATAAAGCCATTTGACGTCATTGAAACGCCTCGATCGAGTCGGGATATTCGCGAGGTCGTTCGCAAAATCTCGTACCTTGATTTTTTTTTCTATCTCTCTCTCTCTCTCTCTCTCTCTCTCTCTCTCTCTCTCTCTCTCTCTCTCTCTCTCTCTCTCTCTCTCTCTCTCTCTCTCTCTCTCTCTCTCTCTCTCTCTCTCTCTCTCTCTCTCTCTCTCTCTCTCAATAACCATATGATTTTATAACCCGAGGCGTTCGAACACGAGACGATTGCCGCGGGGATCGGCAATTCGATGCGACGTCGCAGGAGAAATTTAATGGTTTTTCATCATTTTTCTGTAATTCTTTTTTCATCGTTAATTCATTCGAATTATTGACTTTGAATAATTTTTATGTCTTTCACGATTTGTAACGATGAAATTGTATGTCTATGTATGAAACTTTTAATAGAAGTGGTAAATGTATTCATTGGCAATACTTTACAATAATTTCTATTAGTGAAATGTTTTTTTCTGTTTTTTTATTTTTATTACTAATGTTTTTTAGTGTGTACAATTATGCAGACATGATTTGCAACCTATATTGCCCATAGGCTCTATAGATTGTAAATAAATAAACCAAGGACCAAGGTCCTTCGATCTGATTAAAAAATATATTTTTATCAATTTTTTTTATAACTTTGAATTATTTTCATGTCTTCTTCGATTTGTTTCAATGAAATTGTGTTTTTTTTATTTTTTTGTAACTTGACATATTTATCGATAGCTCGATTGGTCGATTAATCGAGATGATTAGGCACGAAGACACGACGGGAAGCGTCGTTGCGTTTTATTTTTTCATCGACGATATGTTTCGCAGATCAGTTGCAAGGGTTTGAAGATAATTCAAACGGTACATCCCGGAGTATCGACGAAATCCGCGGTTAAACATTTGGTACCGGGTCACGCGGTTCTCGCGGCATTCCAGCGAGAGGACATCGTGGCCGCGACTTTTCTGCTTCCCAATCCGGCGACGAACAATCCGGTGCACGTTCACGCGTACAGGTGAGTCGAGTCGTGGCGAAATACAACCTTTTTTTTTTCATTCCGTTTGTTTAATGTTTGATCGATGGAAAAAAAACGATGGCAATATTGATTATTAAGATTTTTGTGACATAATTGTATGCATTTTTTTACACGATTGAATCACACTGACGAACAATTGTCACGACCAGTAGAAATGATTGTCGCAATGCCAATGTGTCTTTTGGGGATTTGTGTTGACGTTCCGACGCCTCCAGACGATTTCGAGACTTTACAGTTTTGTATTTCGACATAACGATAAAAAAGCCTTGCTTCTTTTCGACACACAATAATATTATAAACTTGGGGTGGTCCTTATATGGGGTTAGGACCAATTTTGACCGGGAGCCCCCCCCCCCCCCCCCCCCCCCAGATAAGTAAAATAAGAAAAAAAATGTTTGCAAATTCCTCCTGATCTGTCTCAATATTAACTCTATCAGTGTATCGTGGTGTCGATTCGACCTAAGCAAAAAATTTCAAGTTCCCTCATTTTCCAAGATTATATTCAATTATTGTTATTTTCATACTAAATAAATTCCGGAAACTTCGTATTTGAAAAGTTCATCGTAAAGCAGAAACCCTGAGCTTCATTCACGAATTG
The DNA here is from genome assembly GCA_963662125.1 of Diplazon laetatorius. Classification (NCBI taxonomy): domain Eukaryota; kingdom Metazoa; phylum Arthropoda; class Insecta; order Hymenoptera; family Ichneumonidae; genus Diplazon; species Diplazon laetatorius. The sequence goes on along the minus strand of OY759158.1, from coordinate 4,836,991 downwards.
TTCCAGATTTTTCGGATGACGTTATCTTTTTTTTTTTTAAGTCCTGGATTGATTCGACATTTCGATGCACTTTAGTGGTGCGAGAAACAGCGATTCACTGATAAAGTTAAACACTTGTCTATCATACATTTTTTAAGGCCCGTATAATATAGATAAAGGTCGGAGGGATTTCACGAACATTTAAAAAAAAATTATTTGTAACCTATCTGGGAAGGGAGGAGGGGGGGGGGGACATTATAATTAAAAATGATCTAAGAATTACAAGGACCACCCAAATATTTATATATATATATGTATGTATTTATGACTTTACGTATTAACGTATATATATATATATATATATATATATATATATATATATATATATATATATATATATATATATATATATATATAATTATCTGTACGTCTCGACGTCTTTGCATGTTGGCACTCAGACTCTCGAACTTTTTTACGTTTTCACGTGTGATTGACGATAGGGGTTCACCCGTTTGAGCATTCACTGGTGTCTCGTCGTCGATACGTCTCCACGTCTTCATATTCCGTGTGTGACCTCGACCTTTTTTTTTTTTTTTAATTCTTTTTTCAGATTTTCCACATTCTTTATTTCGTGTCGAACGTATATTCGCGTGTATTTACGTATTGCAGACTTTTACATATTTCAACGTACATATTTACGTTGTCTCGGTTTCTCATAACTTCCATGCGTGTTCGCGTATTTAGGTTTTCACATATTTACTTATATTTCTACATTTTTTTTTCGTCTCACGGTTTTACGTAGTTTGAAGACTTCGCTCGATCGAAAAACCAGTTGAAAGTCGACCCACAACAAGTCTTCGCGATATGACTTTTATTATTATTATTATTATTTTTTTTTTTTACGATGAACGACCGTAAGGCCATATGGGCGTCGTAGTTTCTGTGGATGAACGGTAAAATATTCCGTACCGCGATATCGCGCTGTCGGGTCTAATGGTCGACGTATTTGAAAAAATGAAATTAAAAAAAAAAAATTGCAATGGTTATGAGTGACGCAATGTACGGTCTAATGAGCGACGTGAACGAACCAGAATACCGAGCTTCCGATAAATGACTGTCGACACGAACATCCCAACAACAATAACAGCAACAAAATGTTTCTCGTCAATGGAGACACGAATTTTTTATTTTCAAATTGAATTCCGAAATTGACAAAACTGCTCATTAATATCGCAAACGCAATTTAAGATTCTCCAAATAAAATCTAATCATTATTTTCAATATCTGTAATCATGGTTATTTGTTATTAGAATCCTTGTTGTTCAATATTTTTTTAATTGATTTAAAAAATGTAATTATTGTTAATTACCGAGGAACAAGAAATATTAAAACAAAATTAATTATATGGAATTCTTTTATTACGATCGTGTCTATAAGTGCAATGAATATTTGCGCGAATTAGTTTGAAAAATTGAATTTTAATAATAGTCTTTCGAATATATCAAATATATTATATAAAATTATATATTGTTGAAGATATTGCAATTTTCTTTTCCACGTTCGAATCTTTGTGAATATTGATGTAGATATATATGTAGAAACATATTATACACATGTATATATTTTTTTATATTTAAAGAAATTTCAGAATTGCTTTAGGGCAAAAAAAAAAAAAAAAACAAGAAATATATTATTTTCCACGACTCCGATAATCCGTCGTCGACGGGGGACGCGTGTGACAAATAGGTTCACGTATATCGTTCACAATGCGACGATATACGCTCGTTTTATCGAGGTTAATAACATCCAGAGGATACGTGCGATAGCGGCCAGAGCCAAATTAGCAAGTGCGCGAGCTCGCGAGGTAAAGCGAGACCCATCAAGTACACCACTTCCGAATAACGTTTCGCGATCAACGCTTATTTTTTTTTTCCCGCCGCGTTGCAATTGTCCGTGATGAATTTTAAACTGGTGTTAACAATCTTTCGGTCACACAAATTCGAACGTTTATCGAACAAAGTTTTTTTTCTTTAGGCATTTTATGATTTTGTTTTTTTAATACAAAAAAAATGTTATTCAGATGTTTATGGGGAATTTTTCTGTCGATCTTCTCCGTTTGACAATTCGGTTCACAACATTTTTTTATGTTAATTGGTAATTTTAACGAATCCGTGCAATTATTGTGACGATTATTTCGATTTATCATTATTTTAGCACGAAAATTTGATGTTCGAACGCATTGATTGCTTTTTGTTTATATATATATTTTTTTTTCGTTCCCATGCTCTGAAATATTATGCGCGACCGGATAATTTTTCCGGTACGGCCTTATTGTTACGAAATTCCGAAGTCACGAGACAATGCTCGAGCGACCCTGCGAGGCGTTGTACTCATTCACGGTTCATTGTTAACCATGTTTTTTTTTTAATAATAAAATTATCGATGTTACGAAAAAAAATCAAGAGCCGCGAACAGTCGCGATGAAAATTTTATGCAAAATTTTACTGCAATTACTGGTAAGGTCAATTACTAAAAAAAACAAAAATGGGAATCAACCTATTTTTTTTTAAGCTTCAGGCTCGAAAAAAAAAGAGGTGATTCATCAAAAAAAGATATTGATAAAAAAAAATAATGTAATCTCAACAAAGTATCATTCAAATTTTTATGTTGAACAATTTACAATAAAAAAACGAAATGTTTGATCTTTTTATCATCGTTTATCGTGCTTTCTCAAATTTTTTGTGTGAAAAACGAAGAATTTGTTTTTTTTTTAACGGTTTCTCGTGATAAATTTGTTCGAGTCACGATTTGACGGTCGTAAAAATTTTTACTTTCTGTGCGATCGTCGCGAACGCCAGGTGCGTGTCGGCCGAGACCGCGGAGCTGCTGGGCGGTCAACTGAAGGCTCTAGCATCACAATCGGACAATTCGAACAAAGTCACAGCGGGTGAAAGCCGAATACGCAGCAATTTGGGAAGCGATGGGCGCAGCACGAGGGAATCGGAGTCTTCGGAAGGCAGCAGCGAAATGCGGCACATACCTGCTCAGACTGCAACGATTTACGAGTCACTCGCTGCTGAATTGAGGGCAAAATTAGGTGAGTGTTCAAAATACGGGACTCTCGCACTCTCTCTTCCTTTCTCTCGTTATCTCCGTCTCTCTCTCCTCTCCTCTCTCTGTTACACACCCACAAAACTACAAATTTTCTTCCTCATTTCTTCGTTCAAAAAAAATTCCATCCGATTTTCCGATCATTTTCGAAAATTTTGGAAAAAAAAAATCTCGTTCGAATTTTACCGGAAAATTATAACGAAAGTCCCGGGTCTTGTAGATTTTGAGACGATGAGTTTACAAACTTATCACGAGGAGAAAAAAAAATATGGTACAGAAACCTCTGCGCGCGAGTCGAACTTGACCGTTTGTTTTTTTTTTCTTTTTTTTTTCGTTTCTTCCGTCAGGAAGAGGTAATTCGACGGACGACGTGGGCCCGATACTTTTGCCACCGCGCGATTACGATACGGTTCATCGTCATCGTGGAAATTTGGCTGGCATAGAATTTCGAAGATGTCTCAATCAGACGATCGTCGGTGGTAACACAGCGGTCGACAGGGGAGGTACGCGAAGCGCGGCCAGCAGTGGTATAGGATCGGACAGCGCGGCCACTCCTCCTCCCTATCAGCAACATCATCATCTGGGTTCCAGACCTTCCAGACCATCCAGAGACACTTCTTCCGGTAAGTTAACATTAAAAAATATATATATATTTGTATATTTTATTCTATTTTTGTATTCATAAATATGATGTATTTTATTATTATTATTATTATTATTATTATTATTATTATTATTATTATTGTTCTATTTATATATTGTATTATTATTTATATTCCAACAACAGTTTTCTCTCGTTGGTGATGTGAAATCAAATTCGTGAGTTCCACTGTTGTATTTAATTTCGGGGGAGAGGGGGATATTTAGATAGATCCTTCGTTGGACCATCTCTTGAAAAATTTGTTGCATCCGGTCGCTGCTAGTCGGTCGAATTTATTTATTACGAAATATGAATCAATTAATTAATTTATTTATTTTATTCCATTTGTATTTTTCATTTTTTTTTTCATAACAATCGAGAGCAATCGAATATTATCTAAATGGTTTTTTTTATTACTTTTTTATGTCAAATTGTGGAAAATAACATTTCATAATTAATCTTAACATTTATAATTGAAAAAAAAAAGAATAATAGTTACATAGGTCAATGTCAATTCAGAAAAAATATAGATATAATTATTATTGATGGATTCATGGATTCAAACGATTGAACGAACGAACATTTGAAGAAAAATAATTGACTAAAATAAAATAATAATCCCCCGGATAAAAAATTCGACCGAATTTTTTACCTAAAACGTTTCGAAATTTCGAATGAACATTGAAACTAGCCCGTAAAGGTGTTTTCACTTCCCGTAATTCTTCTCTCAACAGTGAGAAAATTTGCTCTCCATGTGAGCAGCCGTTCGCTTCCGGGTTTCACGAAAAAAAAAAACACACACCATTTCCATCTAAGCCAGTCTACGGACAAACATTTTTTTTTCCCGTGTCAAATAGTTACGAAATTTGTTATCCATTTATTTCCGTACCTCTAAACGAATAAAACACAAAACGGAACCCGTATACGATGACTTTGTTGTCGGTCCGTCAACTCACTGATCCATAAAAACCCATTGAGTACTTCCCGTCGACCTAGAATCTTAAAATTTGTCACTGAGGAAAGTCTCGTAGCCAAGTCTCGTAGCCCAACAATTTCGAAAATCATTGATTTCTAATTCTACGTAAAATTATGATATACGGTAAAAATTTAATTTTACGGTTTATTTCATTCAGCGTCTAACGTAAATACTCCTGCGCAGAAAAACGCGTTGTAATGCGGGTCCATTGTCCATATAACCAACTATTCTCAATAATTATGTTTTTTTATAATTCTTAAGAGTTTAATAATATTTATTTATATACAAGAAAAATTCCTGACTGACTAAATGACTCATCAACGTTCAAGCCGTTTGTCCTAGAAACGTGAAATTTGAAAGACACAATGCTTTCATGATGTAGACACCCCTAATAAATAATTTATAAATATATAAATATATTATATTTATAAATATATAAATATATTATATTTATATATTAATATAAATATAAATTTCAACCCTAAGATTGTGAAAAGGGCGTGCGAATTTTTTCGATGACGATACCAATATCTCAAAAACCAACCACGATGCAGACCTTCAATTTGGTACTCAGAATTCTTCTAAAAAAATAATACAACACTTATTTCATGATTCTTCTAAAAAAATAATGCAACACGTGTTCCATCATTCTTCGAAAAAAAAAGTTAGTCAGGGTAAAAAAATAGCGTTGATTCACATCAGCATTTGATTTATATTCATTTAAATTTCCCTAACGAACTAACTTGTTTTTCCGAAAAAAAAAAAAAAAAAAAACCTGAACCAAATCTCAAATCCGCGGGATACTAACTAGTTGTAATAATATGATTATTATTATTCTATTATTACGTTACGATAATATAACGGTACCGAACTCTCTTCACGACCTTTGTCTATCTTTTCGGTTACCCCCCCCCCCCCCCCCGCCCCCCATACAAACTCTCGAAACAAAAGTAACCGTGTTCTTCGTTCCCGCGTCGATCAATGTGCGTGGGAACGTCTTTTGAACACCCACGACGTGTGGTGTCTGTGTCCGGTGTTTGATCGTTTGACGTGAAAAATCCGCGATGTGCGAGAACCATTGAATTTGTGAAGTCGACGTACGTGTGCGGGCTCGATGCGTTTTCATGTGTTCGATGTGGATTACACGCCGGTGCGAACGTGAGCGAGCACGCGGGTTACTTTTTTTCATATTGTCGTATATCTAAATCGATTCGTCGTCGAATCGCCAACCCGATTGTGGGACAGAAAAAAAAAAGAAAGAAAAAGAAAATGAATAAAAAAGAGGATTGGCCGACTCTCACGAGTGAGCTGGCAAGTGATAGAAGGGTGATGACCGGATAAGGAATTTCGACACTTTCTACTCTCGTGGAAACAGGAATATCCCAACCAATCGTCAACGAGTCTCTCTCGATCGTGTGTAGCGTGTGCGTGGCGGCTCGTCTGTGTGTGTGTGTGTGTATATTCACCATCGGACGATACGCGAATGGTTTTCTTCTCATTCGAGTCACCGTCGATATGACTCACGCACACACACGTGTGTTTGTGTGTGTGTGTGTGTGTGTGTGTGTGTGTGTGTGTGTGCGTATTGAGTTTTGCTGAATGTGCTGCTGCGCCTACGTGATCGAGAAAAAGTTGGGGCACGGTTGTCTTTCGATTATCGGCGAGACCGTTGGCCTCGTTACGATGCCCTAAGGTTATTAATTTTACACGGGAATGTGAAAACGATGGAAAATGAAAAAAAAAATCATTATTTAATTGTTCGAGAGATTGATAATCGTTTTTTTTTCTTTAAATCGTCAAATAACTATTAATAGAGAGTCTGGGCGGCTCGAGATGACAGATGCTAAGATTCTGACAGTAGCATCTTTGATTTATGTATTTATTTTATTTTTCGGAATTATTTATTTGTTTATTTTGGTATGGTGGATGGTCAATCTTACTAATTTAAACCGAAAATCATGTTTGTTTAAAAAGAAGAAAAAGCAAACATTTACGGTCGGGTGGGGGGGGGAGGAGAATAAATTGCAAATGAACCGTGACAAATGACATTTGCGGATTGCTTCCTCATTCGTTTTTCACAACTCGCACAATTTCCGGTCTTACGGAATATAAAAACTGATAATGAGAAAAATAAATATTTGAAAAAATGAAAGACCGCCTCGGCGAACAATGAAACAAGGAAGAAGCAACTCGCAACTTTCATAAGCCGCCATTTTTGGACCGTGCGCCATATTTTAGAGACTCGTCGTAATTACGAGATGTCGTGCCACTCGCGCGCGATGGCCCAACAATGGCCGTCGTTGAACCTGCCAAACACGCGTCCATCAAATTTTCCGAAAAATCTGAAACAATCAAATCAATCGACATCGTAAATAATTCATGCGCGCCCTCTACAACATTTGAAAAGATCGAAAATCTGATAAAGACAACAAATCAACGAAAATTGAATCAAACACGACGAATACTTTGAAAGTAACCTAAAAAAACAACATCAATAGATGAACAAAAATAAAGGAGGAAGCAATCAAACCCCTTTCACGATTTTCGAGGAGCCATTTTGTTTGAACCGGGTTTTCATTGTTGGGCTAACACGGATTCAAAACGGCGTGTGACAATGTAACGTGTAAACAGACGTGAGCCAAGAAATCGGTACGGCAAAAGCGAGGAGAAAGAGGCTGAGGATACACAATCGAGCACCTGTTATGGTGGAACGAAGATACCGTTACAGCGTGACGAGGCTCCGTCGTACGAGCGAGTACCGCCAGAGGGAGGGAGTGGGGGGGGGGCAGCCAACGACAGCGCGACGCGCCAAAACTTGAATGTCGTGCATAAGCGTAACCCAACTTCGAACGAAATTCTCGATGGAAACGACAAACCGAGCACATCCGACTTCAAAACCTTTTGGGGCAATTTTGTCACACGATTTTTCCTATCCGCACACCCTCCACGCTCATAAATGGACGATTTCATAATTCGATGGAAGTGTCTTTGCGATACACTTTCTCGAATGAATTATTGCGATTGACTTATCATCCGAAAAAGTATAAAAATAATAAAAATTTTGTGTGTTTGAAAATGAATTTCAGAATTGGAAATTGTGAGTCATTAACAATCGTTCAGTATTCAAATATAGTATTTCAAATATATTTCGGGCGATTGAACAACAATCACTGTCCCGAAGTCTTCGTTTTTGGAAATTTAAAATACATGTCATAATAATCATACTTCTTTGGAAAAAACAATTGATTATCGTTTAAACCATCTTTGAACGATATAACTCTGAATACCGAACAATTATTATCTCATCAATGATGGTTTTCTCGAAATATCACAATAATTAATCGATAGTCAACGGATTTACAAGATAAATGTTTTGTGGAGAATTACATTTTCTATAAAATTTCCATTTAAAGTTTTGCCTGTAAAATCGACTCGAGTTTCAATATTATTTGCGAACGAAATTTCAGATAAAAATTGGATTTTCAAGTGATACACAAAAAACGTTACTCGAGTTACAGACATCTTTACAATGAATACTTCTGAAAACAAGATGAAAACAAGTCAACATACATTTTCAGGATTTAAAGTCATATCGTTCAAAATGGCTGAATGATAATCTTTTTTTTTTAAGTATCTTTTTAAAGTATTGTTACATATATTCCGAATTATTAAACTTCCGGAGAAAAAAACGGAGTATTTGAAATTGATATTACGAGCTGCAATTTCCAAAAAAAAAACTTCGTTTTTATGATATGCACAGAGAAATTTCGATAAGACGGCAGGAATGGAAAAAAAGTGTTGGGAAAAAAAAATTATGAAACGAGAAGCACCCTAAGTATATACACACACATTTAACCACATGAAGTTGCGTATGTGGGTTTGTAAGTGACGGGCGTTTGCGCGGGTACAAACATATCCGTACCGCAGCACCGTCGCTTACTCCGGGGCAGGTGTCTTAACAACGTTTCGCATAACTTCCGCTGTCCAAGTATACACGCGCATGGAATTTTAACACGGGAGAAATTTGTGCGTTGCTCATACTCACATTATGTAGTTTACATCGCAATGTATACCGTTCTGGGATGAGAATGGGTGGGAGACCATTAAGAGGAGCAGTGCGCCGGGGGGGGGGGAGAAAGGGGCAATTGTAATAATTCAACAATATGGCGATGGCGAATAGGTTCGTTTGAGTTTATGGAATGACTGGAATTTGGGACAGATGAATAACTTTTTTGTTATTTATTTATATATACATATATATATATATATTTTTTTCATATATTTCGCAGAGTTGGGTCAGGTGTAATTAGGGCGAAAAAAAATATATCAGCCAATGAAATTAAACGTGAAATCGTAATTTTGAAAGATTCAAGATTTTTTTTCTTTTGGGTGAATGAGAAAGTAGTCGTTTTTTTTTATTTCGCCATTTTTTATGATTTACTTTTTTCACGCAATTTTTAAATAAATTAAAAAAATATATTTTGACTTTGACAAAAAAAATTCATTCACAATATAATTTGTAATAAATTTAGAACTACGCTATTTACACCGAAAACAAAAGAGACCGATTTATAATGATGGAAAATGTTCCAAAGTCAAAGTTTCGATACATTTTTGTAAAAAAATTATGCAATTTTTGTTTCTTTTGCAGTAAAAGATTTCATGCGTGGTTTTTTTTTTGTTTTATTTTTTTTTTTTTGTTTCTGATAAAATATAAAATTTTTCAATTTTCGACGTTATTGAGGAATCGAGATTTGTGTCGCGATGGTGAAGCGATTGTCGATGCCTCGGTTCGAAGACGATTAGCGGAGGACAAAACGCGAACACGAAGCGTGCGAGGAAAGTTCCGCATTCCCGGCCCACAGCCGGCGGCGGCAATCGCTTGGCCGCCACGAATCTCTTTCGTTCTCTCGACCCCTCGACCCATCTCCATCTCGTATTTTTTTATCTTCCGCCACCCCCCCCCCCCCCCGCCCGTCCCCCCACCTGTTTGCCTCTTCGGCCATCTCGATATCTCGTTGAATCTCTTTGACTCTATGAGAAGCATCAACGTGAAACTTCTTGACCTCCTTGGCCCGTGAATTTCTATCAACCGATTACCCTCGGGGCCCAAAGTCTTGAATAAACTTTTTTTGTTTTTTCTTCGAAAGACGTCGATTTTACATGATTTTATGGGATTCCACGGGATTTTCTAATTTACCGCGATTTTACAACGTTTTCCGTGGTCTTTTGATAATTTTAATTTATCCTGATTCTTTGATTAATTATAAGATATTTTTTTTAATCCCGATTTTTTTGCTGATTTTTAGGATATTTTATTGTACTATTTTTGTCTCTCTCTTTGATCTGTTGAGATTCTAGGATAGTTTTGTACATTATTTATCGCTGCAGCTTCCTCATTCCGATTTTATTGTTCAGTATCGCCAAAAGTTTAAAATATATATTGTTTTTAGGGTTTTGTAACTTTGAAAGAAAAAAAAATTGAACCCTTGTAAAATGACATAGCCGATTTTATCGGAAATCATGAGACGCAGAAACTTGAAATTTCGGCATGGTAATACTTGATTAACCAACATTTTTTCATGTTAACACCTGAAAATATTCATGCAACAATTAAAGAGGGGACAAATTAGTTACTCAATTTTTTATTTATTTTATGTATCGTGTGGGATATCATTTAAAAGGGCTTTTAATGATTACAACAAAAATATTTTTATCATCATTTTAAACAACACATGAAAAAAGATATTCCAAAAAATACGCAAAAAAGAGCATTCTCCCCTCCTCAATTTCAAAACTACTGGACCTAAAATTTTGAAAAAATCAGGGAATATAACTCCTAACTGGAAGTTCATCAAAAAATTATGACGAAAGTCCCAGTTCTTATAGTTTTCGAGAAATTAATTCAACAAACTTATCATATAATATATATATATATATATATATATATATATATATATATATATATACATATATATGCGCGATAACTTTTTTAATTGTACGGATATGACGTTGAATTCAATTACAGACGAAGATTGGGGAGTGACGAACGAGGAAAACGATTACATGCCAGAATCCGGTATCAAGGAAACCATGACGATGCAACACGTGCCAAAAAGTCCGGAAAGGCCACCGGCCCCGATAATGGCGAGAAGCGCATCACCGTCGACGGCTCACCGAGCCAAACGAGCTCCGGAATTTCGTCAAAGGTCACCGAGTCCACAATATCAGCCCCGGGTCGAACCGGCTGACGTAACGAGCCCCAAAGAAAGATTTCAAGATGCCAAGGAAATGTTCAAAGCCATGGAACGCGAAAACACATCGAGACCGGCGACGATTGCCAACAAATTGTCACGAGAAAATGTCAATCAGCACGTCGCTGCTCACAGGTTAGCCTCGACATTGTTTTCATTCAATTAGTCGTCGTAGTACCACTGAAAAACATTTATTGGCAATATTTTCTATATTTTTTAAATTCATTTTTCTGTTAATCGAGTACACACTGGGTCTAAATGATCCTGACTGACTTGGATGAGTTACCATCGTGAATATACGTGTTCAATTGATCTGAGAAAATTCAGGGATATACTTTCACTATTTTAAAATGTGATGATGTAGCTTAGATGTTTATATGTTATCATAGACTTGAAAAATAAATTCTGGGGGGAAAAAAAATTTGTTTACCGAAATTAGTTTCGATGATAATTCGAGGTATGGGTCAAATTGATCCAATGTGTACTCGGTGGGTTGATTAAACACGTAACAAACTTTTTTTTTTCGACCAGTTGAAATCGCATTTTCAGATAATAATAAAAAGAATTAGAATGATTCTGTCTGACTTTGATGAGTGACCATTCTGAATATACGAGTCCAATTGACCTGAGAAAATTCAGGAATATACTTTCATAATCTCAAAATGTGATGATAGTCTTGAACGAATTTTTTCCTGATAACAAAAAGTAGATGTAAATATATATATTTGTTAAATCTTTTTAAATTACGTATTTCAATGAATAATTTGATAAATAATGCACTGAACATGATATTTTCTTCATTTCTCGGTAAAATTGTTATATGTATTAGAAAACAGAACGACGATTAATGATAAAATGTAAGGAAGACTCATTTCGATCGTACAACATATTTACTCGCCTAATTCACCAACGTTTTTATTTTTCTTCTTCTTACATAAATATAGTTTTTCGCTGATTTCAATTATTTTCACGCTTTTGTTTTTTTTTCTGGGTGAGCGTTACACGTAACTGGACTATCGCATATTTCACGATTTTCGTATGTTCAACGATCGCATGTATATATGTATGAGCGCTATGTCGTTATACCTTCTCATTCACCCTCCAGCGGCTTTCTAAGCGCGTGCCACGGCGTTTAGAAACTTAGTTGCACTATTGTGGCTGGAGTGTATATATAATACATATATATAATAATAATAATAATAATATACATATAATTTAATAAATTAATTTTTATTTACGTAAATATTTCATTGGTCCTTTTTGTTTTATTATTGTCATTTGTTATGGAAATTTTGACGATACCAAATATATTGTTTATCAAATATATTACTATAATTATTTGATGTTTTTTTTGTTTTTCATTTTTCTTTTGACCTGTGAAATTTTCTTCGTTTTTTTTTGGGCACATAGCAGACCGGATCCGTCGAGACAGGTGAACAGGAATTTGTTGACCTCTCAGGATCACATGGCCCGACGCAGTCACGTCGATACCATCGAACGTGAAAAGGACATAGCCTACAGAGCCAAAGTGACCACGAGAAGCCATCATTATCCCGTCGAACGCAACCACGAGATCGAAATAACTCAAAGAACTCGACCCAAAAGTTTCTACGACAATTCGACGAGCGCGAGGGATCACAGGGATCATCGTGATCATCGAGTCGAACACAGGCCTGACAATCGTGATCACAGAGATATCAGACATCACATTGACGTCAGAGACGTAAGAATCGAGTAGAATAAATATTTAAAAATAATAATAATAATAATAAAATAATAAAATAAAATGAATATATGATGATAAAAATCATACAACAACAAACAAATGAATAATAGACATTTTCATACGTCTGAAAAAAAGATAAAAAACAATAACAACAAAAAATCGAACAACTCTTCGCATTTTACATTCGAAAATCCATTTTTTATGCATCAAAACTTTTACTACTTTCCTTTTGGATAAAGTTGGTCCAAAAATGCATCGTGTTTCAGATAATAATTATCATGATTCGATAATCGAGAAAATTTTGCAAATCTGATGTCTGGAGACGATTATAAATAATAATAAATCTGAAATAAATTGATAATTGATATTCACAGCATTGCAATTTTCCACAAAGATGCGGAAAAAGAATAAAAAACCATCCACAAAATGGAGGATAGGGTATACATTTTTTTTTTTTGCACGACAAAAAAATTAATTTTACTACACAATTTCCAAAAAAAAATTAATATCGCTTCATTCGTTTTTCCCCGCCTCTTTTTTTAAAAAAGGTTCGAGACGCAAGGGCTCGTCAGCATTCGCGTGATTTGCGCGATAAGCCACGAGCCGGACCGCTGATCTATCAGGACATGGGCAAACACGACAGATATCCGAGTTTGGATCGCGAAGCCACGAGATCGTCGATGGAAATTGTTCCGACGTCCAGTCGTTATCGTCACAGTTACGCCGAGCCACCGAGACTCGGAATCGCCGCTCTCGATCCCTACTGAGTCGCCCTTTTTCATTTTGTTGAAAAAAAAAGAAAAAAAAATGAAAATCTATTGATTTATAATAATTAAACGTGTATATCGTGTTGCTCATTGTACGTTGTTAACAATTAATATTTTCTCGGCCTGTCTCAAAGGCCCGATGATTTGTTATCTGCGCTTCTGTTACTCGCATTGCTTCTCTTTAATCGTCTTCGATTAAAATTATTTCGTTCGGATACAAAGTTAAATAAGGAACCGTGATTTTTTTCGCAAATCCATCTGAAAATCAATCGATTCTTATTTAACATAAAAAAATAATGATAATAAGGTACAGAAAAAAAAAATTACGGCTGCGAAAACAATAACTTTATGGCCGAAATATTGCCTCGTTTTAAATGTTATTCGGCAATTATTATTATTATTGTTTTTTTTTCATGCGTTTTCGTTGTTGTCAATGACTGTCGTGAAATCATTGTAAAGTTTTTGCTTGTTTTATATAATTTTTCATTGTATCGTTGTTGTTGAGGAGCGGTTCTTCCGCAGGATTGAAAATTCGTCTATACGTACTATTCAATAAATAAAGTTTTAAAAAAATATATATATATACATAAGCATAAACATAAACAGTGAGCGTCGGGTGTTTGTAGACGTTGCAAGAACGCGTGCGCGTGAAAAAAAACCATTTGCAGTTTCCCCCACCAGGACTGTTTGATGGAGGGGGCTGAAAGTGAGCGTGGGGGTCGGAAGAGTTCAAGGTCCGAACGGCCAAGGTCGAAACCTGCTGTCAATCATTTTTTTTTTCGCGCACGCGCATTCAACCGTCCAATTGATAAAACAAAAAAATAAAATATATATATTTTGTTAAACCAGTGAAGCCTCACTAATGACATTAATAACAATGATGATAATAATCATATTAACAACTGATAATGATAAACAAAAATTATTGAAAAACGAAAAGAAATAAAAATGTCGACGAACTAAATAAAATAAAAATAATATTAATAATGAATAATTGCGATTTGTTTTCGCTTCGACGAGTACAAAAAAAAAAACAAAAAACATATACGCTTTTTTATCGATGCTTTTTGTTTTTTCGTTTTTTTTTCTTCGTGTGGTTTGTAAAAAGAAATGGCAGCGTATGGGAAATTAATATATGTGCGAACAGTTCGGACATTTTTTTAGCGTTTTAGACCAACCAGGTGTGAGATAATTATTCTTGCAACAGAATTTTCGGAGCTTTAATGAAATTGAGTGACTTTATATATATTTTTTTTTTTTTTTTTTTTTTGTCAAATCAAGTTTGTTGGGAGATGTCACAAGTTTTTTTTACGCTATTGTGAAAATGTCTCACGCCGTCTCGTCGTACGAAATAAATTTTAATATATTTTTATACGATCGATGAATCGATGCGAAATATCATTTATTTTCCTGCCTCTCTTACTGTTTTCAAAAAAATCCTTCCGTCGAATTTTTATTCAATATTTTCACTTTTACGCACAATAACGGACAAGCTTCAGAACAAATTTATCAATTTATCGACTGGGATCGGTTGATCGTAAAATAATGGACGAATTGTGCAAGACTCAGTCGGTAAATTATTTTTTCGTACAAACTTTTTACAAATTTGAAATAAAAATTGCCAAAGATTTCAATATTGCTTAAGATCGTGATTTTCGAAACGAGAAAAAAGTGGCCGAGAGCGTGCTGGGCACGCACACGATAAAGATCCATATCGATTCTCATTAACGTTCTCTCCAACTTTTTTTTATACAAATAAAAAACTATTTTACTCTGTCAAATTTGCTTGCTTCCGAAAAACGAGTTATTTCTATATTTTTGCATAGACCATCTTTACTACAGTGTTCGTTATAATTTTCATTCAAAGTCCTAATTAAAAGCTACATTGTGAATTTTTTTCAGATTTTTCGCATAGATAGTTCATAAATTAGAGTGGAAGGGGGAGGGTGGCTCTGATAAACACTTTAAAATCGAATATCTCGTGACTGAAGGGTTAAAATCAAAACTCCCTCAAAATTATTTGTTTCATTTCAGAAGACCTATTCAACGACACCCCACTCGCTGGGGTAAGTGAAAGAAAAATGTTGTGTACACTTTTCATTCCTCCGAGGTGGGTAAAAAAAAAAAAATTTTTTTTTTTCAAAAATCTCATAATTTCTGTTTTTTGGCACGTCAGTCCACGTCCGTATATCAAATTTCATCTTGATCGGTATACAAATGAGATAATAGAAAGTCTGTGCCATTTAAACAGACGAACAGACCGATCCCATAAGGGTTCCTAGTTAACTGAGCAGCCCTAAAAAAATCCAGAGTTCACGCAATATTTCGCGAAACACTCGAAAAACCACTACGCAATGATGCGATTAGATTTTCGTGAAACAATTATTATTATAATGACGGAGAGATCCGCGGAGAGCAGTGCACTGAAAATGTCATAACTGCGGTGAGCACGCCTACTTTGCGCTTCGACTATGATGAAGGAACAAATAGAGTTTTTTTTTTTTAATTTTTTTTCAATTTTTTTTTTCTCACTCGAAAGCGCGTAATGATCGCTTCGCAAGTGAGCTCTCGAAGCGAACCGCAATTCACGTCGTGACACTCCCTCGGAAAGATGTATTACATTACGTTCTCATGAATTTACGACATCTTTCCCAATCCTCGCCGCAACAATTGCCCCGGGCATTGTAAATTCCGTTGATGCAAAAACACACACACACACATACAAGTGCACATCCGGAAGACCAAGATGAATAATAATTCGTGATGAAAATTTCCTAATTTTTCAAACGCTTTCTCCATTTGCTCAATCAACGGACTATTTGACGTGTTTTTTTTTGTTTCATTATTAGTTTTCATACATCGATAACGGAGTTTCGATTGGTCGGTGACTTTTCCATTCAACTTACCAATAAATTCGTTTCGTCGAATTATTATTATTTATTATTATTTTTTATTTTTCGCGTGGAGAGTCGATATAAATATTTTTAAGAATCGTATAGTAGTAGTGAAAGATATTTATTGTCAACATAATATATATTTTTTTGTTCTTTTATTGGTGTTTGGTTTTTTTTCATTGGCAAAGGGCCATCCACCGGGGTCCTTCGGCCTTTGGAATATATTCATTGAAAATAAATAATTAATGATATAAAAGAATTTGACGACATCATAATAAAATGATTTGATTCAGGTTTCTTATTGAAAAATAAATGAAATATATTTTTTAAATATATGAATATATATAAAATACCTGAATAGAATAAAGATCATTGCATCATCAATTTTCCATAATTCATTATGCATTTTTATATTATTTACTACATTTTTTTTTTTCCGGACTGTTCCGACAAATTGTTTTTATATGTATCTTATCATCGACCTGTTTGGTTATAAAAAGCCTAATTTTTTGCATACTCTGTGACAGAGGAGGACACCTCGTTGGGTTGTAAAAATTCCCGAATGTCCAACACTGCAGCCTCAACTAAATTCAAAGAGAAAGGCCGAGGGGGCGGGGAGGGGGCGGTGACGAGCTGATTTCCATAAGAATCTGCAATTCCAGCGAAGCTGGTTTCTACATATCTTATGTCAAGGACGTCAAGCAATTTTCTTCGATAGCTTCGTGTTTTTTTTTTCCAATCCTGAATCGCTCATCGGATAAAAATAAATTCGTATCTTTATAATCAAAATAAATGAATTTAAAAAAATAAATGAGTAAATAAAAATTGGTTCAATAATTTAATAACAAATTGAGTTGATTATTCCGGAAGATCCGATCGGATCCAATGGGCTGTAATTTCCGTTGCGCAATCATTTAATTTCTGGATCGATGTCAGAAACTCGAAAGCGAAGAAACGAACCGAGTGTACGAACCAGTGATAATGGCACACATGATCAAACTGGAAAATTACAGTTCGTGGATACAGTTGCTCTGGCTTCCGTGTAAAATTCGTAAATTTCACACGCAAACGTTACGGTTTCGATTACGGTGCTGGGACTGCGACGAGTTTTCGCACAAACACGGTTCAACAAGCCACGCAGGATCTTGCTCGTGCAGCTCGAGGTCCACGAAACAACTTGTACGATGAAATTCGCTTTCCCAAAGAGCAAAGCCATGTATGTGGCGATATAAAAAATGTTTTTATCGCAATTTTCATGCCAACATGTCGAAAATGTTCGAAAATTTCTGTAATTTAAAAATCTGTAATTTTCGCAATAATCAATGCATCCTTTTAAATTTGACAGCGTTTCGAAATTCAAAAAAAAATATATGGTTAACCACACTAGCGTTCCCAAATTTTGAGATATTCGTCCAAATAGTTCTTCACCCACACATTTATGGCTCACGAAAAGTTTGGTATCGCATTTAACCCGAATCCATCGAGAATTTTGGATTTCATGATATTCCGAATTTTATCGAAAATTAATATTTATTAATTTTTTAATTTTTTTGTTTTAATTCAACAATTCTTTTTTCTAATTTTTTAATTTTTAAATTGCATTTATTTTTATTTTTTTATTATTTAATTTCATTTAATTTTTTTTTTTTTTATGGAGAAACTTTGTGCACTACTTATTCGATGATTCGAAGGAAACAAATTGCAAGTTTCGTCTCATACCTTTTTTACATATACGTAACGTTATGGAACGCATGAAATCGTTATTGCTTCGCAGGAGCATGCAACCGTCTGTATAATAATGGTTGACTCGCGTTACGTACTATATAATGCCCCATCGGTCGCAACGGAACTTCTGACAAGGTACATCCGTTTTTTTTTTCTAGCACGTATGGAACATCGCTATCTCGGTATAGGCACGGGGTCACGCGACACATAACTTCTTTCTACGATTTGCATTTGTACATGACCGCCTCCCCCACCTTCGAATTTTATGGAGCACTTGGCTCGACACAGCAATGGTACCAGCGACTCAACGTCCTTACCTGTTCGAAGCATGTACAGGCTGTTTCGTGTATAACAAACCGTTTGATTGGCAGCCAAACGACACGATCTGGTTACGAAAACAAAAAAAAAACTATTTCGATGTGATTGATCTGTATCTGATCTGATCGATCGAATTTATGTTCAATAAGCTTGTAAATTAACTTGTAACATTTGAAACAACTTTCAAGAATATCAAATTTCGTTGATTGTGTTTTGAAAAACGTTTGAACAAGAATGAATTGTGATTTTATGATATGAACAAGTTTTTTGAGGCGTTCGTTATGGACGAATGGAAATATAGTTTTGTTACAACTTTTTTTTTTAAGTTGTGCGGATAAAACCCGATTTGATCGATAATATAATTTTACATTAATTTTAGATTATTAATATAACTTTTTTTTTGTCACGATTAATTTTTTATTAAAAATCGTTGATTGTGCGTTTTCCATTAATTCTCAATGGGATAATGGATCGAAGTACGATCGACAGATATAAACGAGTACATTAATTAAATGTGTTATCCAATAACGTCGGTAATGTAGGATTCTCACTGACTCAAAAACCGAGTCGAATATAAAAATCTTAAAAACTTCAAAAGAAGCTTCAAAAGAACTATGATAATATAGTTCATCGTTAAAAAAAATTATCATTCATTTGTATCAAACATTTTTTGAATAATCGAAAAAAAATTATCTTCCAAAGCGTTATTTTAATTTTTTAATTTTTTGTTTCTTTCCAGAAACGAGAGAAATTTTTTGCGGCTTTTCGAGCTGTTTGTACGACATATAAAAATGATGGTGTATACAGGTGTATCGAAATGTTATCTCAGGCGTGACAAACGAACGTGATAACGAATAAAAATTGTTAAATGTCTTGGCATTTGTGGGACAAAATACATCATCGGTGTGATGAATAGCAACGAGTTGGTCGACCGAACATGTGAGACCGATTTTATTGCTTCGTGGCAAGACAGCCACGGTGAAGGAGGGGAACGGGGGAGGGGGGAAGCGAAGGAGTTTCCAACAGGTCACTGCCATCTTAGAGACTGCACACCATCGAGCAGATTCGCCCTTTATGGGAGAAAGGGGTCGGAGCTAGAATGCTTTCGAGTCTGTGTGTGTGTGTGTGTGTGTGTGTGTAAGTTGGGTCGGCTCTCTCGGCTTGACTCTAACGTTGGCATGTGCAACGCTTCCTAAGTGCATCCTAGCGGCATCCCTACGAGAGCCCCACCCGTGAGGAATGCACTCGGCCGGAAAAAATCGTCTCACAACAAACATATGTCGTACGAACTGATTTTTTAAAAAATTTTCATTCTCGTTTGTCGACCTTTTTTTTCTCCCAATCACCTTTTCTCATATTTTGATGCAACTGCAATTAAAAGTATCAATAAAGAGATTAGCTTTGAACACGTTGTTTGTTATTATTATTAATTCATCGTATTGCAATCATAATTTGATTCGTCAATGACTCGAAAAAATACGCGAAAAAAAAAACAAATTTCTCGAGCGCTTGAAAATGATCGAATTGGTTAAAAAAAATTACATCTGTGCAATGATATTATTTGTAAATATTTCGTTCAATCGAAAATGTGAATGTTGAATTAAAGGTTTGAAAAAAAATTTTTTTTATTAATTTATCGTTTTGGTAAGTTATAATTTGATTTTTTATTGACTCTAAAAAAATACGTATGACAAAAAAAGGAAAATGATGGAGTTAGTTGAAGAAAAATCGTACTTATATATCGACATTGTTTATAAATATTTTTTTTCAATCGAGAATGCGAATATTAGGAATTTAACGTTGTGTTGGAAAATTATAATAATTTGTCCGGAACATTTAATTGACGTATTGTTTGATGGTATGAAGAACAGAATGTTGCTCGCCGGAATTGGAGACATCCTGACCTCGAGACCTCGAATTGCAACGTGGTTTGCGGAAAACCCGAGGATGTACGTGCACACACACACACACACACACACACAGACGCACAAATTATTCACTGCATTGGTAACTCACCCAATGCTTGGCTCAGATTTAACAACTGTTAGAGTCGCCGACGTGTGACGTCCTCGACCTATCACCTCCACATAGCAATAGGGCTGTCCTTAGGGCGTTTGTAAAATACTGAAGGACACCGCATTATACATCGGCTCGAAACCCAAACGACTTACCTATTGAAACGATAACTAACCAAGCTGCATTGAAAATAGAAATTGTAAAAAAAAATCAATTTGTTTTCTTAATTAAGAAATTATATATAATCAAAAATGATGGAACAGTAGAAATAAATACTGCAAGCCCACCGAAGAAACATTTTTTTCTCCATTTTCTTCGTTTTTCTTCTTATAATCTTATTTCCTGTAATGTAAGAAAAATATGCTGACCGATATTCATCCAAAAAACAGACGAATCTGTCATATCTAAAAAAACGTTGTTTCAACCATAACAAAAATTACTAATAAATAATGGTCCATGAACATCAATGATTTACCCAAAAACAAAAAAAAAAGGTCAAGCGTTATAAAAATGTTTGTAATATCGATTTCCATGAATTCCAGGTCAATGATTTCACGATCGACAAACAGCCTCGAGGGACCAATCCCCAGATTCTCATATTCACATCTCCATAACATCCGAGCTACACGAATTTTCGAAAAAAAAAATTCCACTCCAAACGAAACCCAACGCAAAACCCAGGGGGCATATATCATTTCGTTGGTATCATTTCAAAACGTTCATTGAGAAATCAAAACATATATTTTCTACATTCTCATGACCATTCAATGTGTATCACAGTTTCGGTGCCCACGCCATCGAAATCCGGAATTCGTCCCAAGAGATGATCCGACGGTAGTCCGCCCCCCCCCCTCCCCGCCGCCTCCTCGACCCATACACAAAACCTGTGGATAAACAGGAACGCGTGAAGCGACGTCATCGTTCGGCCTATACCTGAGCTCGTTCGAAAATCGTATCTACAACAGGTTCCACACACACAGACAGACACACAAACCGTATACCAATACAGGTGCGTATCTTGGAGAAAGATTGGTACGGGTCGACCTCCCCCCCCTACCCCCACCTAGAGCCGTTCATGTGAAAACTCCGAGAGACAAGGTGGATCCTCGAAGAGGTCGTGGTATGAAAAATAACCTGCACGAAACCTCGTGTCTTCTACTACTACGATGAGCCTGTGGCCCACTGTGGGAAGACTGGTCGACTATGCCTGGGGCACATCGAGTTGTGTTGCACGACCCCCCTCCCCCTCCCACAGGTATGGAGAATGGCGGAAGGTGCGACGACGCCGTTCCCAAGAGTGGGGGCGTCCCAGACGCCACGGGTTAAGAGGGGGCCCCCGAGGTTTACACTTCGGAGTGCTGAGCCCAGAAAGCTGTGTGAGAGTAACAAAGTCAGCTATACATTTTCACCCGGGTGAAGAGAAAAGAAACGAGTTTACGGAGGAAGAGAGGGCGACCCCTCGCGGTAGCTTGCCAACCGGGTATCCGCTAGTCGTCGTGAAGTTGGACTCTTCAGTCCGGCAACGACTGCCAGCTACGCCGCAACATCCGTTTGACGTTCTCATCGGTTCACATGTGAGACGACCCCCCGCCCGCCCCGGCAGTGGCCCAAAGTCTTTCGAATTAACCCCGAAACAATCTTCGTTTCCTCTACTTCTGTCCACTCTTCTTCTTCATCATCATTTTCGCTGTCTTCTCATTTTCCTACTGTGCCCCCTGCTCGAGCGCCCCCTCGCGGCTCCGGTCGCAAGTTCACCGTACGATACGTCGCACATTCCAAACTCATCTTCGCCAGAGGTGTCTGACACGAGTTTTTGGAAACTCATTCGTCTATCGGCGCTTTGTACGAGTCTCAGAGTGAGTAAGAAGATAGAGTCGTGTGTATGTGTGTGTGTGATTTCGCCCGTATGACCCAAATGGCAAAAGAAAGGCACGGTTGAGTTCGCCTGCGGTTAAAGTGCAAAGATCGGTGAACGAGATTGAGAGTCGTTAGACGGTGTATACATAAGTCGTGATAACGGTCGGGTGGTGAAGTGATTGTACGTGGAACAACCTGGAACTGGAGAGTTAAGTGCCCTGGCGCCGGATCTACGAGGACTCGCGAGAGCCTCCTGTTAAATCTGTTCGGTTTCGTTGAGAGGCCTTCGGGCGATCGGTCGTTCTTACGTCGCGAGTGATTGTGATTGCATAGCGGATCGAAACAACGAGGACACGAACAACCCGATTGTGGAATATAAAGACAACGTGTTTACGGGCGTGCGGTTGATGAAGAAAATAGAGAAAGATAAAAGAAGAGGAGGGAAGAAAGAGAAAAATAGTTGTTGGCCGCAGGCGAGTCAGTGAGAGCCGCACCTCCGCGAGATTCCAGGGACGTCTCGTACGCGGCGTTGCATCGTAACCCGGTCTCACGCGGGACCTCGTGCCAGACAAATTCCGTTGGGGCACGTAAGACACCGATGCGACGCCACTGGGGCCTCAGGTACCGCATACCTCCGAGGATAGAGTAGAAAGGGGAGGGGGGGGTGGTTGGGCCTGAGAAGGATAGAAGGGGGAAACCGCGACACGAGGAAACCGAGTGGCAAGACGGGATAAGACGTCCGTCGGTGGAAAGGAGACGGAGACCTTGGGAAACGAGCGGACCGGGTCGACCGGGAGGCATGAATAGAGAAGGACGGAGCGAAGGAGGCGTCACGAGGTGAGAGAGATAGAGAGAGAGAGAAAGAGAGACGAGGGGTAGGGGCAGCAGCAGCAGCAGCAGCAGCCAAGAGCAACGGAGAGACTAGCCGACTGAATCCTGTTGAAGAGCGAGGGGGAGAAAGGCCTGAAACGCTGGGAGAAAGGCTTGGAGGAAAAGGACGCAAAGAGGAAGGCGTCAGGGACCACGCGGCGCGAGGGGAGTTCTCGTTCCCTGCACTGTGGTTAGGATTCAGCGACCCGGTCGCCATTTATTTACGAATAGAAAACAACAATAATATCGGTAATGATATAGCGAATCGGGGATTGGCGGTGACGTCGAGAGAACCACGAGGGGGAAATCAGAGGACATTGGCACGTAATTGTTTGAACCAGAGAAGTCGTTTTTTTTTCTATTTTCCGTTTGACTTGTCCATCGGTCATTGAGTTGGAAAGATGAGGGGTTCCAATCAGGACTCCGCGACCCCTTACTGTCGCTGCCGAGTGCTCTATCTCGGTAGTTCGGTGCCTCACGCGAGCAAGGAAGGCCTTTTAGGCGTGCAGGAACCCCTGCGCGAGCTCTATCCCGAACAGGGTGCTCTGGGTGCACGTGGAATCGACAGTTGGCTAAGCGTATGGAGCAACGGTTTGCTTCTGGAAAACGTCGACGAACATCGTAAAAAAGTAACGAGATTCTTTCCGATCGAGGCGTTGCACTACTGCGCCGCGGTCAGACACGTGAAAGGTGGAACCGGTGATTCGTCGACAACGCGATTTTTACCACTCGACTCGCCATTCGCCCGTACCCCAAACGCCAATCATCCACCCCTGTTCGCCGCTGTCCTGAGACGCACGACTGGCATCAAAGTACTCGAATGCCACGCCTTCATCTGCAAACGCGACATGGCGGCCAACGCCCTGGTAAGATGTTGCTTTCACGCTTACGCGGACAGCAGTTACGCCAAGGGTTTGGATCCTTCAACGGCCACGATAACTACCAACGGTGCACCCACGGGTTCGCATCCGTCTAACGGCAGTCTCTATCACACTCTCGGAGGTTCGAACACGACTCTGGACAACAATAGCCCAACGGGCACGAGATTGGACGGTGTGTCGAGCGACGAATTGAGTTTGTACAACGGTGACGAGAATCACAAAGTTTGGGCCAAGGGACGCGACGAGGTCGATGGGATTTATCAGGAACAGGGAACTCTGAGGAGCACGAGGGGTTCGCGTCCTCGTCAATTGGTGGCACCACCTCCACCGCCACCTCCGCCACCCCCACCGGCTCAACCTCTTATCCTCGAGGAATCCACGTCGTCGTCGATGCAACGTAAAACCAACAAAAAAATGAAGAAACTGAAAAATCGCGGTCCACACGATGACATGATGTATCAGCAGCAGCAGCAACAACAACATCATCATCCGCTTCCTCCCCAAGCGATTTACACAAACAGCCACGGTCATCATACCCTCGGCCATCCGATAAGACAACAACACTATCACACGCATCAATTGCCACCGAGCAGCCGATCGGTCGCAGGAACACTGGCCAGGCCGGCACCGGTTCTTCTCGTGCCAGCGGCGACACTGCCCCGCAAGGCTCATCATCATCATCATCATCATCCGCGTGGAATGAGGCCCATACCGGCGGCCGCGCCGATCGTACCGGTTTACGCGCCACTGCCGGTCGTGCCACCGCCACCCGCGGCCATGTATCAGCCGGGATCCTACGGTACCGCGGGTAATCGCAGCCGAAGATCACACCAACCGGAAATCATCGAGCCCGGATTGGCCGGACCGTCCAGAGCCAGACTCACGGCTTCCCACGCCGATCTCACGGCCGTCGATGCAGCGAATACGGACAATCCGGATAACGAATCGCGTTTTGGCACCGGTATTTACAGACGCAAGGGACATCTAAACGAGAGAGCGTTTTCTTACAGCATACGGGCGGAACATCGAAGCCGCAGTCACGGGAGTTTGGCGTCGTTGGGTTTCAGTCCCGCGCAAAATGGCAATGGGTTTCCCAAGGAGGAGAAGAAAGATCGTGAGATCGCTCAGCTCGTGGCGGGATTGAATTTGGATGACGAAAGAGGATATCATCATTCGTCGACGGGTCCTTATGGACGTAATGGCAATCCTAATCATCATCAACATCAACCGGGACAACAGCTGCAGCAACCACAACCCCTGCCCAGGCCCAGGCCTCGTTGATTGATTTTACAAAATGGCGGTTGTCACATCGTCCCCCAGCCCCCCCCCCCGCGGAACAACGAGTCTCGAATGGATGACACTGATGTGGATGGAATGATGGAAAAAAATGAGAACAGTGAAACCTCGTCATCGTAGACTACGTTAGCCGTCGTGTTTTGCCATGAAGAATACCGATCATTGGATTTTGGTGATGGTCGGATTTAGCGAGCCATTTAATGATTAATTAGATTTTTTTTTGTCGTGTGTGTGTGTTTTTTTTTTTTTTTTTTTTTTTTCATTTCTGAAGAGATATTTTTCGTTCATGTATTATATTTATAAACGTCTTTACGTGCGTGTGCGCATGCGCAAAAGCTCGTTATCTCTGTGGGACTCAGTGATTATACAAAAGACATTCTTTGGTACTCTCGAGCGAGCAATAAGTAATGTGTAGCGGATTCGTGGTGAGAGAGTGAGAGAGAGACCGAGGGGGGAGGGCACTAATCTACTGGAAACGGAACGGCGTAATGATTTTCCGGTCTCAAACGAGCACATAATTATCCTTACTCAAGTGCTGTTCGCACATGACGGTCAACAAACTCCGCACTACTCGGTTACATCATTGTATTTCGAGCTCACGAACAATCGTATGAAATATTCGTTGCAACAATTCGGACACGCTCGTATAATTCGTAAATAGTAAAAAAAAAAAAATAATATCGTCCAATTTATAATTAATTTGCATGTTGCAAACTTGAATTCGGAAATTCAAGTACAAAGTTAATATGAATATCATGGTTGATTTTTTTTTTATTTGAAATTCAAGCGCAAAGTGGATAAAAATATTACAATTGAATTAGGATTGAAAAAAATTTAAGTAATTATCTGCTATTGGTTTAACGCTAGAATATCAAATGTAGTTACAGTTGATATTTATTTTTTGCTCAAGATTTGAAAAACGAATTTAGCATCGTGTTTTTTTTGTTTTTGTTTTTACAAAAATTTCGATTTTTCATTTATCAGGTGATAATTGATGCAATTCTCCGGTTGGATACTAAATTAGTGTAAAGAAATATTCGGCAATTACACAGCGCGACGTAATCCAAAAAAAGAAAATCCACCTGCGACGATTTCGATTGCGCGATACCATCGAGCCGGATTCCATTGCACAACGTGTTTTCACCATTTACGTATTGCGTTCGATAACCACACCCATGATCCAAAAGACACAGTCGACTACGTTCGAAACGCCTCGGTGAAAGATTCCAAATTTTACGAATATCAATATTTCATCCGAATAATCCGTCAGCGACCGTGCATCATTATAATGACAAATTATCGGTCGCGTGGAAATTCGAGGAAACCTACAGTCGATTTTTGAATTATCATTTTTATAGTTTTCACTCTTTTTTTTACTTTTGAACGCTGATTCATGCTTTTTATTCATACAGATGTGTTTTGATAGTGGTCAAAAAAAATTTTGATACGACGAAATTTTTTAATCGAAATAACGATTTTGAAAAAAATTGATTTTTTTCCCTACTAATTCGCAAAAATTGTAGAATTTTGAAATATCAAGATGGCAAAAAAGTTAATTTTTTTTTAAATTCTGATGCAGTGACAAAATTTATTGAAAAAAAATCGAATCCACAACTCTCACGTAATTATCAAGTTTCTTATCGGACTCACATATTTGCGAAAGTGAAGGTCGAAAATAACGTTCGATGCGATAAGCCCCACCACGTGACCACTCAGATCTAAATAATTCAATACCATTAAAGCATATTCGAAATTAAAAAATGTCCGATACGAAATTATAAAATTGTTATTTTTCATTCATAACACTTCATGGAGGTTCACACATTTTGGTACATGGAATTCAACGTGAAAGGTCGAATGGGAGAAAATTCTGTGGTAATTATATTCACCGATTGTGAGTTTTGACTCAACCTCAATATTTCCACATTTAAAGAAGAAAAGAAAAAAGGAAATAAAAAATTATTTTTTGAATAATTTTCCAATGGATATGTGTCCTACATTCGTCTTCATCGTTGGCACGTGTTCGCGAAGGCCTGAAGAGTCACGGGGCGAGACCGTGGGGGGGGGGGGGGGGGATCTCAAACTAGCACGATGAATAAGGCTCAATTAGCATTCGAACGATCCTCGTACCGGTATCTCGGCAATTCGTTAGTCGGTGCCAGGTGTCGTAAGCCTGCCTCACCGAACCTCGCAATTTCTTTCAGAACCGTTTGCTGTCCAACCCTTTTCTCCGTTAAAATCTAATTTCTCCCTTCCCCCGCACGAATTCGAATCCCATCTTGAAATTGAATAATCATTCGATGAAGAAGGCTTAACGGCCAGCAGAGATGGGCATTCATTCAATGAAAAAAGTATTTGACATATTTTTTCAAATAAATAGTTATGATTCAATTATCATGTGATAATTATTTTTCTAAATTTTCGCAATAATTATTATTATATCGTATCGATATTTGGTTTACCGAATGATATTTGATTCTTTAAATTTTATAGACTTTATTGTCGACGTTGAGTCAGCCGTGAAAGTATTTCGAATACATTTTCATTGCAAAAAGGGCAAGATTTTTTCAATTCTTATAGCGAAATCGATTTTCCCTTTGATTAACACGTAATTTTTTTTTTATTTTCAGTTTCAATTTATTTTTGCGGACGATGAAAAATTTCGGGTATGGAAAGTAAGTGCAATACATGGTATTAAGGTCACTTAAAACGGATATATTTTTTTATTTACAATAAACGAAAAAGATTACCAATTTTTTTCTTCATCAGTTTTCATTGATTTCTGTTAAAAAGAAAATTGTTAAATTTATTCTCAAATACCAAAACAAAAAATATCCTCATTTTAGGTGACCTCGATACTATGATCTGCACTTACATTTCGTTCTCGGAATTCTTCATTTACCGGAAAAATAAATTGCAACTAAAAAACAAAATTTAAAAAATTAAAATAATATTTGAAATATTTTTTTCCGACAATTAACTTTGATAAATAAATTGTATAAAAATTAATAATGTCACTTCTCTATATTCATACGAAATAATTCACACGAATAATGATTTCCCAGTGCATTCTAATATTCAACAAGTGTTACAATCCATAATCATTTTGTCGGATAAATATTTACAAATACGATGTTTTTCTTTTTTTTTTCATTTTATAAATGCCAATCTCTGTTCATCAGATCGGCCAACCGTTACGACGCATTGTAAACGAAATGGAAAACCAATTAGAGTTCCATCCGAGAACCTCAGGCATCAATTGCACCGAGACTGGAAGTATCGTAATACGTTGAAAAAAAATTGCAAAGTTGCACCGAGAGAGGATAAATGGCTGAAAATAAAATATATTATAAATAGTTTTGCGATGAATTCTATCATTGCGACACGCTTGGCACGACGATGATGACGATGATGATGATGATGATGATGATCGTCGTCATCATCCAAGCACGGATGCAGGACACTTAACGTGTAGTACGATTTTATCGCGTGTTGCTAATACGTCGAACTGGAGAATCTTCCATCTGACTTTTTCGCGCCTCAAGGCTGTCACTTTTGTCACGTGACTTCAATGCTATATTCGTCACACGCATTTGTACATCAACATTAACGTCTATTATAGGTTTGTTGTATTTATCATCCTCGATGGAAATACTTGATGACGTCATCTACACGTGGTCCACTCAATTTCGTCCTTTTTTGTTTTTCATTTCGCCAAATTAAAAAAAAAATTGAAAAAAAAAAGAACTAAATGGAGAAGAGGGAAAACTTTTATCGCACGAACGAACGAATTATCGAGAGTCTCGATTGTAATTTATTTTTGGTTTCTGTTTCAAATGCTCGTGACGTAATCGAACAAATAAATTTAATGAGAGATGTAAAATGAGTCGATTTAAAAGCTATACGTGATTGAATCTTTGAGAGTGCAGCATTTGCAGCGATTACCCACTTGAGATGACGTAGTCCAAGTCGCACGAAATGTGGCAAAAATTTATTATCATTACTTTGAATTATATTTTTAATGTCAAATCGATTTCAATTATTTTCCACCACGATTGTTTTTTTGTATTTTCTTCTTCTTAAATCCCATTCTTATTGTAGAGTACGTGGTCATTATATTCGGGTGGAATATAATTGTAAATGAAAGTCTGTATATCGTTTTGAGTTTTAACTTTTTTTTTTTGTTTGTAATTTCCAAATAAACTAGTCACACATACGTAAATGTGTGACTGTGGTTGGCCATTTGCTAAGATTCATTGGCGTTTTTTACGCAGTGTTGAATCTTGGTGATATATCACGGTTCGTTTTATTATTATTTTTTTTTTCGTCGGAATCGAATGGTGTGTTTATATATATATATATATATATACTCAATTTTTGAAATCGACACAAATATGAATATTGAGGTTGGATATATTTTTTTAAATCCATTTTTGGATTCCGTAGATTAATCGTTAATCGATAAATTAACCCAAAAAATCCAAATCACGTTGTGTGCTTAAGCTCGAACTCGATTATTGAAACCTCAAGTGAAAATTAGACTCGAGTTAGCTTACTCGGCAATCCACAAAAAATGTTGTATGAAAAAAAAATTAATGAATAAAAATCTACGAATGAAAGTCAAAAAATTAAATGCAACGTGTGTGAGTGTGTGTGCATTCAATTATCTGTCTTCCGTGGTTGTGCAGCCACCAATAAACGACCGATAACCGATCGAATTACAATTCCCATGTATGTAATCACATTAAAAAAAGGGAACAATGTAACAATATAAATATTGTCATATCATATACATAATTATTATATTATCTGTCGAATGACCAACGAACGCATGATATTAATTACAGGAGTGAATGTCGAAATGAGCAAACTCGAAAAAAAAAATAATACTAATAATAATTAAAAGGAAATGTATATTTGGAAAACGCTAGAAATAAAGCGTAAACGAAATGTTATTGTATAGATTGCTGCTCGAGAATCCAGTGGACCATTATTATAATACATATATATATATATATATAATTATATAATATATGTATTATAGTCGTAGAAAATATGTTGAATCGTGAAATAAACGAGAAACGAAACATCGATTAATTGAATAAATGTGCCATCGACCACGCAACAAGGATAAGCGTTTGAAAAAGTTGTACCGACTCGCCAGGAAAGGTCATCCATTGAATGAAAATACATTGGAAATACTTTTACGACTGAATAATCGTCGACAATAACGATAATTAAATTTTATAATATATTGCAAAAAAGCTTTACAATGTATTGTTCATCCGGAATATTCGTGATTATTTGAAAAATGTAGAAAAATAAATTTAAAAAATTGTCAAGTGATAATTGATCATGGATTATGAGTTTAAAAAAATATTTCGAATATATTTCCATTGGATGAATGCTTCAATGAATACCTGAAATGTGAGTTGTCGAAAAAAGCGATTCATCTCGATCCAAGTTATGCGAGGTTCGAGATATTAATGTTTCATTTTGTTTCGCAATATTATGATTATAACAATGATAAAAATTTCAATTACGATTATAATAAGTATAATATTGATGATAATAATAATAACAACGATAACATCTAATAACAACGACAATATTAATGTACGAATTGAAATGTGCAAACGAATAAAAAGTCATGTCTGTATAAAATATTGGTGTTTTTTATCATCACTGTCGGTTGCTGATCAATGATGAATAAATACGACTATGGGTGTTCGTTTCGACTACAACGACAATTGGACAACGGATTACAACGCACGTAGGTATTTTCATATGTCTCACAAAAATTGTCTTGATTTTTTATTTGCATTTATCGTCGAAATTTGTTTTGAAAAAAATAAAAATTGTCACAGTATGTAGGTCGTGAAAACTTTCGTTTAGAGAGTGTGTGGCGAGAGGTGACGCGACTCGTCTGATCTGGGATGAACAAACGGATCGAGTCAGACCGGTTGATCCATCGGTATCAACCTCCATGGCGACCAACGTTTTCCACAAAAAAAAATTATGGCAAAATGCGAATGAACAAAAAAAATTGTCTCATTGAAAAAATAATGAAAAAATTGATCAAAGGATAATTTGCTTCGAAGTAGTCTAGGCTTGAGTTTATCAATGGGCCTTCTGATTGAGAAGAAGAAAAAAGTAACAAAACCAGAAAAAAATCAATAGACAAAATAAATGGATTTTAACTTACAAAAACGATAAAAAAAATTTTTTTTTCAAGTTTCTGCTTGGTCATCAATTGGTCATCAAGTGCCTTTGAATATAGAAGAAAAGAAGAGTATCGAAAACCGGGATACAATTATTAAACAAAATAATTTTTTTTTTTTCAAAGTGCGAGAAAAAAAAATGGTAAATAATTTTTTGAATAAAATTTTTTAAAAATGATTTTGAATAAAATTTAAAAAAAAATGGCAAATAATTTTTAAATAGTTCAAGCTCGATTATTGATGAGCCTTTGAATTGAAAAGATTTGAAAGAAAAAAAAGTAACAAAAGCATAAAAGAATTATAAAGCGAAATTAATTGTTTTTGAATTGCAAAGACAATTGGAAAACATTTTTTCTGATTAGTTCAAGCTCGGTTATCAATGGGCCTTCGAATTGAGAGGAGCTTAAAAAAAAAACAGTAATAAAAACTAAAAAAAATTCAAACGAAATCAATTTTTTTCAAAATTGCAAAAAACAGATGTAAACATTTTTTTAAATTTTTAATAGTTTGTGGTAGGTTGTCGATGGTCGTCAATCGATTTACGAGTAACCAACATCGTTATCGTTATCATCGGCCGTGTGGAATTGGCGCCTACCGAATATATTCCGCGCGACCGACCTCGAAAGCGACTCGGGCTGGAAGCGTGCGCGGTGTTATCTTGGCCGGGCTATTATCGTTAACACGTTAAAAGCTCGTATTACAGTTAGAAGCTGTCACGCCGGGCCGGTGTAACGCGTAAGGCGCACAGAGTCGATGTACAGTTACGAGAGTGGTTCACGAGGCACGAACGCCCTAGAAAATTGGGTCACTCGGTTGGAACAATTCGACTTCGTTTGACGAAATATGTAAACTGATTTTTGTTTTCATTTTTTTCATCAAACGCTCGCATTTCCAAACGTCGAGTAATTCGACTGACAAGAAAGATAAATCAATATAAACGACATTTAATTACGATGAAAATACGATTAAATTTGCTCATGGTCTTTGCAACATTTACATCACAATGTACAGGGTGTACGAATTAAAAAAAAAACTATCAAGATATAAATCTGATGAAGTCTGTAAAAATAAAAATGAAAATTAGAAAAAAAAACAGTTTTTATTCTGAAAAAGACTGTCATCGTCGTGAAAACTGCTTCGGGATCGAATTTCATCCACTTTTCATGTTTTTTGTAGGGTTCAGTTTTTCCAAAAGAAAAAAAACCAGAACACCCGTTTTTTTTTCAGAAACCATGGGCCGTAGAATTTTGAAATTTGGCATAGCTTATTGACTATTTGACATATCTTATTAACTCACATATTTTTCACTAGCCAACATTTTTAAAAATTCGTATGAGAGAAGAAAAGGAAAATAAGGTACTCGACATTTATTTATTTATTTTTTATTTTATGTATCACGTGAGGTTTCACTTGAAAGAGCTTGTCATGTGGAATACAAAAATATTTCTCTCCAAAATTTTTAATCGCATTTTGAAAAAGATTTTCTAAAAAATATGCGAAAATAGAGAATTCCCCTCCCCTCCTTTTTTCCAAAACTAGTGGACCCAAAATTTTGAAAAAAATCAAGGAATAAAACGCCCAACTCGAAGTTTACCGAACAATTATAACAAAAGTCCTGGATCTTGTAGATTTCTGAAAATCAATTTCACAAACTTATCATTTTATTCGCGATCGACTGCGATAGTGCGATAAACGCTATATGGGATTTGGTATCCCCAAGGAGAGGAATAAATATGGCACGGAATCTCAAAACCGTTGTTTCAATGTGGCTGAAGACCCCGATCAAAAAAAAAAAAAGAAAACAACAAAAAAAAAACGGTTAACCAATTTGCAAATATAATCGACGTTCGAAAAATGTTTGAAAAAAAAAAATTACAAATTCTTTCCGTGACTTCATGGTGGTCCGACGGGCACGATATTCTTCCCGTACGGCGGTTTTACTTGTTCGTAACGCAAATTCCACGTCGCGACCGTGTAATCATGTGGCGGACGGTTAAACGCGAGTGCGAGAGATGAATGTACGTAAGTAATGTACCTACGCGTGAGTTACAACGCAGTCATCGACTGTGAGACAGAAAAGTCGAGTGAACGGTGAAAAACTCGGTTTTTTCCATTTTCGTTACCCACGCAAGTCAATTCATTCTTCCATCGTGGTTGAGCCAAAAATAAAAAAAAAGAGGATTAAAAAATTTTTAAAATTACAAAATTTATCCTAAAGAATTAGAATCAGATTTTGCTTGATTTTTTTTGTCCCTCTTAATTCAGAAATTAAACCAAAAAAAAATTAGGATTTGATTTTACTTGATTTTATTTTCATGTCCTGATTAATCCAGAAATTTTTGTGTATTTCATTCGAACAATGTGAAAATACTTTTGTGACACAAATAATCCGAGAACCACGTGCTTCCCATAACGGACATCGCGTTTTAATTCACGAGACGTCGATAATTGCGCTCGTGGTACACGCGCAAGTTGCTGTATGCCGATTTTCATAACCGGTAATTCGGGAGACCGCTATTACCGACGCGACTGGGTCGGTGCCTACGGGCATTAGATTTACAGTTGTCGATTTCGCGTAATTGCGATGGTGGCCGCTGGGTACCGACGATTGTTCGCCACTTTGATGGGATATCATCATCATCATCATGCTTGTATAATGGTCAAAATTATTTTAAGACATTTTTTTATGGCTAATAATCGAATTATTGATTCAATCATCGAAATTATTTTTGCTTTTTTTTTTGTCATTCGACTGTGGTAGAATGGATATGCATGTGGTAACTATCTCCATCAATTGATTTGTCACAGTTAGCTTGAATAACAATTGACCCTACCTGATTAACCCATTGATTGGAAAAATTTATATTTTTTCTTTTTTTTTCTTCGGTGAAATGAAATAAAATAAATTGCACACGCGTTAAAAATTTGGTATAAATAATATTTGTATTCAAAACGTCGAATGAAAATGTTGAAAATATCATTATTCGACAATGATCGTATGAACAATTATTTTTTAATTCAAAGTACTGTTATGAATGTGAAAGTTTCAATGTTTGGACGTTTGTTACTCTATCAGGCTTCAATAGCTGAACGGATTTGGATGAAAAATGGTAAAGAGATCCATGTCCTGAATCAGCGCATAATCTTCGTCACGTAAACAATTCATAGTTCCTCAGGGAAAATAATTAATAACGATAAAATCGATTTTTCGATTGTATGATCGTTACGACCTTCTTCAATTCTAAACGACTGACAAAGCGATTTCGATAAGAACTTGCACCTTATTTTCAGAATGTTGCCACTCGAGGTCTAAGGGGAAAGGATTTCAAGGGGGATGTCATATATTCACGTTGGATTCAGATAAAACTTATATCCCCCAAAGACCTTCATGCACATGACTAATTCCCAAAATTTTCATAAAAAAATATTCCCTTGAAACTTTACAGGAGGCTTCGAAAGTCAGCAATCAGCCAAACAAAATAAAAAATATGAATCAATGATTTTTTTAATTTCTCTTAAACGATTTTGAAAAAAAATTGAAATATCGACAAAGATTTTACTGGGAACTTCGGTAAGCCCAACTAAGTCACAACTAGTATTACACAAAAATTCATATTCCATCAATAACCTTATCTATAGGTTTCAATAATCAGTAATAATGAGAAAAAAAAATAATTTTTAATTTTTGAGATTTTACAACGGA
The DNA here is from genome assembly GCA_963662125.1 of Diplazon laetatorius. Classification (NCBI taxonomy): domain Eukaryota; kingdom Metazoa; phylum Arthropoda; class Insecta; order Hymenoptera; family Ichneumonidae; genus Diplazon; species Diplazon laetatorius. Next base: position 4,801,757 of record OY759158.1, on the reverse strand, counting down.
TTTTGAATAACAAGATTGAAACTAAAATCTCGACAATAATGAGTTTCGTGTGACGATTGTCACTGGGCGAGAAACCACGCAAATTCATCCTCGTGATCACCGAAGCGATGAATCCTTTTCCCGTCGCCGGCGCATCGTTTACCCGAACGAATTACCCACCCATTTGCGGAACAGACGAGACGACTACGTATTACGAAGACTTCCGGTCACGGACCAACGGTTCGCCCCGGCGGAGTTACGTGTAACAGCTGTCACGCGTCTAAACGTATATATATATATACATATATAGACACTCTAAGACAGTTCAATAGCAGCAACAAAAGCTCAACTAGCAACGCTATAACCGTGCATGAGATATTGTGCACTTCAACCACAGTTATAGAACCGACTTTTTGTCACTCCTTCCTTTCTTTATTATTTCATTTCGTCTATGCACAAGTGATGATCAATCGCGTGATGCAACTTGGACAAACATCAATGATTCTCCAGGCGTCTGCCAAACTCAAAATCTCGTCGAAGTACGAAAAATTCATCATGAGTTTTGAATCTCAGGACGATCCAAGATGGCGTAGACAATGCGATCAGCCGTCAAAAAAATTCAAAATACAAATTCAACGAAATTTCGACAGCTTACAATGTCAAAAAAAAACTCATATGTGATGGCAAAAAGAGAAACACAAAAAAAAAGAGAAACACTTTGATGCTCCCGTCGATTAGCGGCCATGTTTGTCCGAACGATAATAACGAAAAAATAAACAGAAACCAAATGCGCAGTGAACGTACGTGTTTTTTTTTCGAGTAGTCGTGTAGATGAAAGCACTAATGACGATACGAGATTCACGTAACAATAACAATGATACTTGTTCTATTCTGTAAATTACTTCCAGGTTGGAGCAATTTTTTTTTTTACAGATATTCCTTTCTAGTCGGCTATATTAGGAAACAAGAGGTTCGTACATAACCTACAATTTATCGCGAGAGCGCCTCATTGGCGGTTGTTCGCAAACGAATGCTCGGAACGAAGTCGATGCTGCCATTGATTGCATCAAGCTTGGAAACCTTGATGGGCCAACAATTTTTGTCGTACGACAAAAAGCAAGAGGACATTTTGTTTCTTCGTGAAACGAGCTATCCGCCATTTTGAGCTTCGCACGAACGCTGAACCGTGATTGGCCGAAATCATAAAAAACTCTCGACGCATATAACTCGGACAATTTTCGTCCTACAAAAATAAGCAAGAGGCCATTTTGTTTCTTCGCGAAACGAGCTATCCGCCATTTTAAGCTTCGCACGAACGCTGAACCGTGATTGGCCGGAAGCATACAAAAACTCTTGACGCAAATAACTCAGCCAATTTCCGTCCTACAAAAATAAGCAAGAGGACATTTTGTTTCTTCGTGAAACGAACTATCCGCCATTTTGAGCTTCGCACGAACGCCGAACCGCGATGGCCCGAAATCATAAGAAACTCTGGACGCAAATAACTCGGCCAATTTTCGTCCTACGAAAATAAGCAAGAGGACATTTTGTTTCTTCCTGAAACGAACTATCCGCCATTTTGAGCTTCGCACGAACGCTAAACCGTGATTGGTCGAAATCATTATAAAAACTCAAAATCCAAATAACTCGGCTAATTTTCCTTCTACCACAACAAGATAAAAAACAGAAAAAGAAAAAAAAACAGAGGTTAAGAAGAAAAACATTTATTTTCATTTCAAAACCAATCGAATCGTCATGTGAATATTTATATATCAACTTAGAACTTTGAATACCCCTTCCCACACACGATACTACAATTAAACGCGCATCTGTCGAGCCTCTTGAATCTTCGCACCATCTCACTCGCTCCTGCTTGACCGTTCGTGCTTCCACGTATGTGTGAGCGCACTTCGCCTCACACATAAAAACGTGTCTATATATAATATATATATATATGTGTGTGTATTCGTGTATATATGTATAAATGAATTCCTGCGGTTTTGTTGAGCGTATGGACGGGATAACAGTAAGTCTTGGAGCGAGCGGTAGGTACGAGTGGGACGTGGAGATGGTGGTCGAGCACGCTAACCAAAGATGCGCTTCTCGCGGTGGGTCCCGTTATCGGTACTCGTGAAACAACGTGAAAGCAACGGCGAACACACACACACACAGACACATCGGTCTCAAGGAGGATCGAGAAAGACGGAGCGATGGTGTCCGAAGGCTGATGTGGCCGCGCGAACCCCATCCTCGTCGGCTAACGCGCATGAGGAGCAGACATCCTCGAACGTACGAGAATCAAGACACCGACGGACCATCGGCCGCGCGCGGGTCTTGCGAACGGGTTGAGAGAACAACAAGCTCAGTTCCTAACGCACATCTTTGCTCAACGCTTGGCACCTGTGTGGCTATATCGATGGTCCTAGGTCCGAGTCCAGACAAATCCATACGGACCGTTTATTTTTTTTTTGTTTTTGGGTTTTTTTTTCTTCTTGTCCAAACGTTTAACGAATCACACGCTTTTTTCAGTTGTTTTTAAATTCGTTATTGATTGATCGGGTCCGATGATCATTCAAACGTGTTTTCGGAATCGAAATTTGTTTGTGTTGACGGTTTTCATTTGTTATTGATTTTTTTTAAATGGTAGACTGGACTTTCGGGCGTTGCGGGTTTTTTTCGTTTTTTTTTTGGAATTGGTTGATCGATGTGGGTACGAGTTCTACCATAGATGGCATAAGGTATAGCGAAAGTGGATGGGATTAGTTGATTTATTATTATTTTTATTTTTTATTTATTTATTTATTTTTTTAATTTTTTGTGATGGATGGATAGTGATTATTTGTTTGTATTATTTTTTTTTTGCAAACACAACAGGAATTTAATCGTGAACAAGTGCAACAGTTTGAAAAAGATTGTGATTAAAATTTTGTCGAAAAATTTGTAAAAGTTGTAGTGACGAGTGACGAAAAAATAATATTTTGTTGTTGGATAGCGGATTTTCATTTGTACGATGAATGGACCGTGGATGAGATGAAAAATGAGCCGAATACACGACGATAACACGTAAGTAAATGGCTGATATTAATTTCGAATCTTCGAAATATTTCGAAAATTGTTTTCTGTGAAACGTACCATCTCGAAAATTCCCCAGATATTTAATTTTCCATGGAATCAAACGAATCTTCAATATTTCGTCGTCAGCCATTTTGTATCCGCACAATGTTAAACTGCCGACATTTTGTGATGAATTTTCGGAGCACAACCCCCCGGGGACTCAAACTACATGATCGAATACCATCTAAATGATTAACTATGCATTTTTGCAATGCAAATGATGCATTTTTTTTTTATTTATCGTATTTGCATCAACGATGGAAAATACTAACCTACAAAACACAATGACAAGGAAAGTTAGGAAGTTTCGTTGCCAAAAATGGCAACGAAAAAGAAAGAAATAAAGCCAAAGACATTATCCACTCGAATGAAACGTTCTGGTGGCAGTTCAACTTTCGCCATTGTACCCCATCCCAGTTTGACTATTGTCAGTTTACCTCATCCCAGTTTGACTTTCGTCAGTGTATCTCATCCCAGTTTTACTTTCGACAGTCTACATCATCCTAGTTGGACATCCTCCCACCCCATTTGACTCATCCCAGTTTGCCAACTCGGACTGTGCGTCATCGACCGACCCTAACCCGAGCCCATCTCGACTCCCGAGCGACGAGTATGCCGGTAGGTCGGTTAGATTAGGTCGAGATGAATCGCGGATAAAATGGAGGAGGATTGTCCCAGTTTCCTCCAGTCCCAGTTTACTCCGTTCTGATTTGGCATTTTACTCCATTGGAACTGGAGTAAACTGAGACAGGTGGAAATCGCCACGTTAAAAACTGTGACTGAAGGAAGCTGGGACCGTTTTGAATAAAAGAGCGTTGAGGCAAACTGGGATGAGTCAGATTGGAACGAGTCAAACTGAGGTAGACTGGCGAAAGTCAATCTGAAACGAATGTCAAACTCAGGTAGACCGGCCAAACTGCCACAATACCAATGAAACAAAAACGTCATTCGCGTTATTTACATTTTTTTGAAAAATCTCAGACAGAATCCAAGTTTAGTTGGTAATAGTACTCTACGCTGGCGAGATAACGAGTCAATGTTTCAAAGTGTGTCATCTTTCGTCTCGCTTCGTTACTAATATTACCATTTTAACGAGCGGGGGTGGAGGTGGAGAGGGAGGGGGGGGGGGCGGTCTACACGGAGCTGGAAGAAGCGACGAGGCATACAGCAACCAACTGCCTACGCAAGTTATATCAGCAGTGTCGATAATCCAGTCAAGCCCACAACCTCACAGAATCAGTCATAACCTACTATGTATCGCACAGTTGCAACACATACCAGTTGTTACGTGTCGTGAATTTTCGCACGTGACTTCTCGCTTCATCGATTTGGCTTTCCATCTTATTATTACGAAAGTTACAATTTCTCACAATGATAACGATTTTTTTTTCAAACATTTAATATTTGATTTGTTATTATTTTTTTTAAATTGTTTGACAAATGTTTGCTGCAAAAAAAAACATCACAAAAGATAAAAAGGGCCAATAACTTCATCAAAACAAAAAAAAAATGTCATTTTGTACTACCTCCTCCAAAAATCCAACCGTCTTCCAAAACAATATCATTCAGATCTATACGTAACATTGAGAACAATTTTCCAAATTGTTCTTCTTCATCGACGAAAAATCCAATAAAATGAAGAAAAAAATAATTCACAATTGTTTCGAATTGCAAAAAGGGCGAAAAAAAAATTGTTAAACTGACCGACGCTGCTTTCAAACTCACGAAAGCTGGCAATTTTTTTTTCTTCTCGATCCCCACGAAACAGAATTTAAAAACGGAAAGAGGATAGAGATAGTTCTCAGTTGGTAACGAGCGTCTGAGTATGAACGAGCAAGAGAGAAAGAGAGAGAGATAGACTAATGCACCAATGTTATATGTATGCAGAGAAATTTGCGCCAATTTTCATGCTCCGCGTCTTCTTTCATCGGACGCGATTTTACGAGATAACCGATGGTCGAGCGTGCGCGAGGCCGAGAAACGATAATGAAAATAATAATGTGTAGTTTGTTGAGAACGTTCTCGCATATATTCCGGACCGCGCGGTCAGTCTCTGTAACAGCTAATTGCTCTGGTCAGACTTTTAAATGTATAACAATTATTGTTGATCAATGAGTTCACGTTCACGAACAGTCACGTTGTGCATCTATCTCACATAAAGTGCATAAGTTTTGGGTGATCCGTTTTTCTAACAATCGAGAATTATTGTTCGTATATCGGTCATCTATATACATACATATATATATAGAGAAAATATCAGCATAAGAATAATTTGCTCCATATACTTTCATTATCAAAAAGATACGTACACTCCACTTAAAAAATATGCTAATCCCCGAAAATAAAATGGCGAAACCGATATGGCCGCCTGTTTTAAAAAAGCATATCGAGTAAATTCTTATTATGTTGATATTTTAATTGTGATAAATAAACTCGATATACATTTTATGGTATATTGATTTAAAAAAATTACAAATTCCATAAGCATGGGTGAATATTGTGATAGGTTAGAGACAATTGTTGCATTCGATAAAAAATGGCCCGAAAAAACCCATAAAATTCGTTGCCCAAAGCAATTTCGACCTTCACCTCGGATGAATTGATTTTTTTGATAGGGAACAAAAAAAATACATTCAACCCACTTCCGGTCCGTCGATTTTGAAACCCTTTCAAAATATCACAAATTCGAGCTCTCCAACTATTGTCGATAATATAATTCGTTTATTTTTTATTCATTGCAGAGATGTGATTGCAAAATCGTAAAGAATTCTGTAAAATCGCCGCGAAATTCCGTCACAAAAGTGCAAACGAAATCGTTTACGGATTTTGACGTTTCGACGAACGAATTTACAACAATGTCGTGTTACGACGAAGAATTTCGTTTCAACGACGAAATGTCCGAATGTTCGATGAGAAGCAAAGCCAGAATCGATTCGCTTTTCGAAGACTCGAGATCGTTGTGCGGATCGACGATCGGGGGTTGGTACGCGACGATATCGAAACGTCCGGTTTCGGTCGAGCCCGAGGAATTTGGCACCGAAGACCGGAACACCGCGAACGGAGCTGTCCAAGCGCGAATCGAAGCCATGTTCGCTTCCGTCGAAGCCGAAAACGGGAAACCCGGTGAATCTGCTGCTGCTGTACTCAAGGTAATTTTTTTTTTGAACTTTTTTTTGAAATTTTTTTTTTTTTTTTTTAATTTTGAAAATTATTTTGAAACTGTTTGGAGCATTCGATAGCTTGATCATTATACTGGAAGACGATTCGTTTATTCGCTCACCGACTGGCCACGCATCAATCATGAAGCTTTTCATTGAAATAATTATAATTGCCGTTTTTTAATTACATTTAAAATGCTTTGATATATTTACATAATTATATTAAATATATATATATATATATATATATATATATATATTTAACTTTAATTAGATTAAAAAGATGCTATAAGGATGTGTGCTAACCGTGCATAAAAGCCCGACCTTGTCGATCCAATAACGACGTTAAAAGAAATTATTCAAACTTACCTATCTACTTTGATTCTACATTTGATTATGGGAACATTTTTTTAAAATATCATATATCATGTGGGTTATCATTTGAAAGACCTTGTTACGTGGAATACAAAGTTTTCTTCTTCATAATTTTAAACAGCATGTTCGTAAAAAAAGATATTCCACTGATTATCTCAATTGATTTTAAAGTTAAAGAATAAAAAATAATAATATCAATAAAATATTCGTATTTCATGAAGATATCAATGCCAAATAAATTTTTCGTTCGAGAACGATATTTCGTTAGTGTAGTTATGGCAATACAGTTGAAATATAATAATGAGATAATTTGGTGAGCAAAGGGAATCATGGTCGAATAAATTCAAAACAAAAAGTGAAAACAGTTGGGGGCTAACCGTTGTGGCCACGATATATGTATAATTATCGAGTGCCGGAGTGTATTCTTATCACAATGAAAAATCATTGGCACGCTACGGAACTTACGATCCCGACACGTTTGAGGGGAATCCCCCCCCCCTCCCCGCCGCCCCACCAGATTGCAGGCGATAAGAATGCCAGCGGAGGCTGGAATTCATCTGTGCGTACACGAATGAACTTCCGGCTAGCTTGTCTCGTCGTCTCTAAAACGGACTTTGTTTCACCGATGGGTTACACCGATACCCGAAGTCGATGCATTGTCCTCGTGTATTATCCTGGCGGCTATCGTAAATTATGCACACGATGCATTTCGAGCCGCTACAATTTCACTTATGCTAATAAGATTTATTCAAAACTCACTTACCAACTCTTACGACGCAACAAAAATATTTAAGATTTTCCATCGAAGACAATTTTTACTTGAAATTTATACGATTTTTTTATTTTGAAGAAAAAAACATATATATATGAGGTGGGACGCCCAAAATCGTCGAATTGGAACTCTTATATTCCCCGACGTGGTCGATGATTTTTTTTTTTAGTATCTTTCGGATCCTACGACCTCATTAATTTTTTTTTCGCAGATTTTTTAGGCCTCTCCCCCTCCTGCCCCTCACACCACCCCCTTTTGTTTTTCGTTGTCAAGAGGTAACTCCTATTTTAAGCATTTTTGATACGATGAAATTTCGTTTTCTCAGATACTTTATCAAAATTGAAAATTTTTTTTCCTAAAATTGGAATGGGCATCGAGTTCCTAATATCCCCTATTCCCTATTCCGACGAAGTTCTAACTAGTTGAGCATGTGAAGTCTGCCCCCCGCCCTCCCCTCACGTACCAATTCCAAATCGAGGGATGATTCTAACTTTCTTCAATTCTATTCTCCATCGTCATGGATTGTCTCCGGTCCGTGACGTCACAATCGACGGTGGAAGATGGGATTCAAGAAATTTAGGGACCATGCCCACATTGGTACCATACTTATTAGCAAAAAATGCCCCCCCCCCAAGTTTCAACCTTGAAAACGTATTTTCGTAGGAATCATGAAGAAGGAAGGAAAAATCAAACAGTTTTTTTTCGAAAATGGCTTAACCGATTTCTATGAAAGAAAAAATGTATGTGTTATGTATATGTCAATGGGACAATTTGAAGGGATAAAAAATTGTAATTTCCAAAAGCTGATTTAAATCGATGAATAAACCGATCTGATTTTTATTTTTATTTTTATTTTTATTGTTATTTTCATTTCCATTTTCATTTTCATTTTCATTTTCATTTTCATTTTCATTTTCATTTTCATTTTCATTTTCATTTTCATTTTCATTTTCATTTTCATTTTCATTTTCATTTTCATTTTCATTTTTATTTTCATTTTCATTTTCATTTTCATTTTCATTTTCATTTTCATTTTCATTTTCATTTTCATTTTCATTTTCATTTTCATTTTCATTTTCATTTTCATTTTCATTTTCATTTTCATTTTCATTTTCATTTTCATTTTTATTTTTAATTTTATTTCTCTTGTTATTTTTTTCTTTTTAATTTCTAGGTGAAATACATCGGTGCAGCACCGGTAGGTGGCCGTGTGGCGAGTATCCGTGGTCTCCAAGAGCCTCTTCGACAGCTCCTCGAACACGTCGATAAATCGGTAACCGCCGATCTCGAAATTTCCCAACGTGGATTATCATTTCGCACCTCGGAAATACACGAAAAAACAAATCCGTTTCGTCGTATAGCCGTGTGGAGCGCGCTGCGTTTGCGTTGTAAAAAATTTGCAAACGGTGACAAGCGTCACGGTTTTTTGCCCATGATAGCGAACGACGAAACGTCCGCGATGAACGACGAAAAACACGCCGATTTGTGGAGATTCATGCGAGGAATCGACACGAATGTGAATCGTTATCCGCCGATTTTCGCGGTTGTAATGCGTCGACCGGGTGCAGCGAAATTGTTGGAATGTCACGCGTTTTCGTGCTCATCGGAGGAAGACGCGATAGCCGCGGCCGCGACTCTGTATCGCGCTCTGCTTGCCGATCTCGATGCGAATCGTCGACGGCCCAGACAGACCAACGGTTTGGGATGCGCCAGTCTGGCTTCGGTGGCTTCGAGCCTCGCAGAACCTTCGATAATCGGCGATCGTGGGTCAACGATGAGCGTCAATGGACAACGTGCCGGACCAACGTCATCGGTATCCGGCAGCATCGTCGGACAACCCGTGAGACCGCCAAGATCGAAAAAATCATCGATAAACGGATCGCAAACCGATCGACAATCCGTGAGATCCACGAAAATCGATAAAATTCCGAGAAAGAAAAAAATTTCGGAAATCAAGGCCGAAGACGTGCTCGAAGCTCGAAGCCGAAAGGAACAATCAACGTCCGTGAACGCTCGGGTCGTCGTCGGTGGCAAACAAATTCGTGAAATCGGTTCTAACAAAAATTCACGAATTTCCGGACGCGACGAAAATTTCGACGATTCCAACGTAAACGTCGATCGCAACGTCGCATCGAGAAACAAAGAACGCAATTCAACGAACAAAATGATTAATCGTAAAAACGAAAAATCCAACTACGATACTACGGACAGAGTGATTTACGGTGAAAAACCGGAATATTCCATCTGGCGAATGAACAATTATGACAAACTTCCGAAAATCAGCAAATCACACGATTACGATGTTAATGCGGATGTGGGATATTCGTTGGTGGAAAAGAACGTGGAGAATGGAAAGAAAGACGATGAGGATCGTTACGAGAGGAATGAGGGATCGTACGACATGAACGTGGGCGATGGAACGTCCGATTTTTCAGGTTCGAAGATCGATCGTTCGATGGAAGATCGTGTCAAGGACGTCGGAAACAACGATTGGCTGCCCGTGACAATCGGAAGTCGCGATAATTCGATTTACGGCGATAAACGAACGGACAAACGCAGCAACGGTAGAAACAAAATTTACGAGGATCACTTTCGAGACGCTGATAAAATTTACAGCATCGGTCATGACGATCATTCGGCAATGTCGTCCGGGAAGATTGATCACAATCGTGATAATCGAAATTTTGATAATAAATATTCCATCGAAGATGGCAATTCGTTCGTTCGTTGTCGTTCGAATGAGGGAATGAAAAAACTCAACGATCATGACGATCGTGAAAATCGTAATCACGATTTTGAACGTTCGGATGGGATAAATACGTTGGACAAACCGATTGGGAAACAATTGACGAATGGTACGTCGGCAATGGTCGTCAGCAATGGGTCCAAAGTGAGAAAACGAAGCAGAGCCTGCAGCGAGCCACCGTTTGGGAGAACGGAAAACGCGTTGAGGGACGTTCAGGAACCGAAATTGACGAGATCGCAGAGCGAGTTGGAAGTCGACAGAGGCGATCCCATGACCAGGGTCGAGTTGCCCAGACGATGCAGCTTTCTCAAACCTGGTGGAAGCGCGAGATTGCCGAACAACGTTCAAGGGGGCACGCCTTTGGGATTCACGGAATTGTTCGATGAGTTTAGAAATCAGGAAGGACTGACCAGTCTTGATGACATTCTGACTGCGATAATCGGTAAGTTATTGTAGGATCTTGAATGGGATTATATTATATAAGTTCTTTCAAGATCTCTAATATAATATCTTTATAATATTATATATATATAAAGATTATGTTATAGATCTTGAAAGAATTTACGCACTGATAAGCCCTTTTCTAATTTTGGCCCTCGAGGGCCTGAGGACCCTCAGTCTGAATCAGACGGATGTGAGTAGGTGTCGAAATTCGGAACGATCAATGTTTGAAACGACCGAAATTCAAAACGATCAATATTCGAAACGATAAAAATTCAAAACGATCAATGTTCAAAATGACCAAAATTCAGAACAATCAATGTTCGAAACGATTTAAATTCAGAACGATCAATCTTCGAAACGACAACAATTCAAAACGATCGATGTTCGAAATGATCAAAATTCAGAACGAACAAGATTCAAAATGACCAAAATTCAGAACGATCAATGTTCGAAACCATTAAAATTCGGAACAAGCAATGCTTCGAAGGGTAAAAATTCGAACAAATTTTTTTTGCGCAAATGTTTATCGAACACTTTTTCCATATTTTTTAAATAATAAAAAAATAAAAATGGCGATGCTACGTAAATATTCTAGAAACGCTATTTTTATTTTTATTATAATGTCATATATCCGGGAATATCGATCTAAAAAACAAAATAATCGTTGACAAACATTTCAGAAGAGTAGATCTGATGAATGACGAGGGAAAACAAGTCTTTTTTTATTTTGTGCGAATGGGAAACGTTGAAACATTTTTTGGTGATTCTTTCACGGTTTGTGATTAGTTTTTCTTTTTATAATGAATGTTGTGATAATGTTTTCTTTCTTATTATTTTTTTTTCACTTCGCTGTACTCAGATCCCGAAGGAATGTCGTTCAACGATCTCAAACCTCTTTACAAAGAATTTTTGTTGAAACTGGCGGCAACGTTGACGCAGGACGAGCTCTATCAGAGATCGGCGAGCATAATGAGACGAAGAAGACGACCACAGAGAAGGCGATCGACGAGAAAGCCTTGTCTCATTGGTCGGGCGATAAAAAGATCGGTGTCGCGTTTGAAAGGCGGCGGACCGACGGAATTCACGTCCGTCGTATTTCCAGCGAAAAAACTTACCGACAGTTTCGACAGTAGTTCGTCGTGCGACATGAACAAAAATCATCGGACTCGCGTTTTGGCCAGTAGATTATCGAGAAAACATCCCACGTGGAGAAATAACAAATCGGGGGTTGGACAAACCACCTCGGAGGACAGCGATACCGGTGAGTCTGGATGGTTATCAACGATTTCATAGCCAACTGGGAACCCTTTTGGTTTCCCTATGTCCTTTTGATTTCCATCTGTCTGTATGTCAAAGCTCTCCCATTCTCTCATTCATACACATACCAAGATAAAATCTTGGAATACGCATTCAGATCGGATGACCCCATAAACAGAAATGACGAGATTTAAAAAAATATATATATTTCGTCCTGATAAAATGAACAGTGTATTAAAAAATGTTTTTTTACACTTACCCTATTGAGTGGGGTGTTATCTAATGGGTCTCCTGAAATGCAACAAATAACATTTCATAACCTCTTTATTTCAACCCTTTAGTCACGAGATATTTGGTTTCAAAGTCCATATCAGAGCGTCATCCTTCTCACTCTAATGTCTAAACTTTCGATGCGAAAAATCTGAATAAAATTCCCAACTGTTGCTTTTGATTACAACTTTCAATGAAAATCATAACAAACAGTTAAACCAAAATAGTTCCTGAAAAAATGTTGAAATACCTATTTTTCGAAAGCAAGCTAATTTGTGAAGATAATAAAATAGCTCTTGATACGTATAATAAAAAGTTTAAAAGAATTTTGGTGAGAATGATCTTCACGAAACGTGGTTTAGTGAAAGAGACAAAAAAAAAAAAGGTTTTTGACGATGGGATTTACGAAAACGATTGATAATATCTGAAAACATCGGAAAATATATATCAACATTTTTTCAAAATTGTTAAAACATTGTCCGGTTGGACGGTCGATGAATAAATCGTTGATAAAATTATTTTCAATTTATGTCAGGTCGTCGTTTGGTTCGAAACGGCGGTGCCGGTGCAAACAGAAGCAGCAGCGGTTACGTAAGTTGCAGCGAGTGCAGTTACGATTCCGAATCGTGCACTTGCGTCTCAGCCGACAAGTGTTACTGCTCTTTATCACGCAGAGTATCGAACGAATCGGCGGTCAACAATAACGCCGTGTGCGCGTGTGACACCGACAGTTGTTCCGAAAGCAACAAATGTTACTGTCCACGTAAATCACCGTCGACGACGATAATCGAACAACTGCGACAACGAGGAATCGTTCCGTCCGAAAGTACTCTGAGCCGAACCGAAAGTCCGGACAGAGCCAAAACTTCACGGACGAATCGAAGTCACGCTGCTTCCAAAAGTTTGGAATTTCTCAAAGTAAGATTATTTATTTTGAGATATATTATTATTATATTTTTAAGATATATTATTTTATTTGCCATGTTTGACCGTTTTTCTTTTCAATACTTTTTTTTTATGGTCATTGAAAAAACACATTTGAAAAAAAAAAAAAAAAAAAAAGCATTTCTTGGATTCGGATTGTTGAATAAATTACTTTCCATTCCAAAGATTCGTCCGTCACCGGGTCGCAGCAGTTCGGACAATCTGGCGTTGGATTACGACCTCTTCAGTCCTGGAAAAAAATCGCAACGTTCGTCGACGATAAACGAGAAGGTTCTCGTGGTGAGCGCGCGCGATCCCCACGGACGTTTGATCTACGTGGGTGGCAGCGACAGGGACAAGTTTCATCGGAGCGACGCACGTCGAACGGAAGCCCATCACGAGGCGCTTTCCATTAAAAAAAGTGCGGAAATTGCGGCGGTATTCGGACCCAGTTCGTTGCGTTCTTGCAACCGAACTAACAGTATATCTAGTGTGAAAAGCTCGGTTAGTCTCGAAGCTGGATTGGGATATTTACCCTGATCGAGGATACATTTTATTTCCTTTTTTTTTATATATATGTAATTTTTTGTTTTTTATTTTGCATCGTCCGACTTTTTTTAATCTCAGTGGATAATTCATATCTTAGTGCATAACGACGGAATTTATTACAATGGTAGCTATAGCCGCTGGGCTATGAATTTTTTTTATCCAATTTCCCTAAAAAGCCCATTTGGCTATGCATTGTAAGTTGTCACGGCCTAAATGGGATATTAACCCTGGAACGGGTTACTGGGGTTATGCGTAACCCCACTCGACGTTCAAAGTACCCTCAGCCAGATTCCTACCCGGTCTGGGACCCAAACCGTCATTTTTTTTTCCATTTAGAAACACAAATACATATTTTTAAAAATTGATAGGCTTTGGGACTAAATGTCGTTCGCTTCGAGTGTGCGGCTGTCGCCCTCGGTCGTCGAACGGAGGAACTAATGCTTTGGGTGTATTGTGTACAACAACAAAGATCAACTGGGGTATCTCTGATGAACGAATAATCACGTTTTTTTCTTCTTTTTAAAAAAACGGAAAAAAAATGCTGGTACACTCTTGAAGTGCGACTATTTTTCTCTTAAATCCCGTTGGAATTGTTGTAATGTCATGGACATTGTGAAAAATATTCGAAAAATGTTCGAACCTTATTACGGAACCACGCGAGACCGCGAATTTTGACGCACTTATGGTTTGGAATTTCTGATTCATATATGATTTTTTTTCTCCCTGCTTATGAAAAGTACGTTCTCCGTGGTATTTACGAACGGTCATTCGTCGAATGCTGCCCATCCCGGCTTCCATCATGCATTTTACTCGAATAATCAGGGCAAGTGCAATATTATCGCGAATTTGAAAAAATTTCGCTCGAGTTAAGTAATAATAATTATTATATTTTTTATATAGCGCTATACAGTACACTGTAATCTTATATGCGTTGAATATATATATACAGTTTCGAATATTTTACCCATTACTCTCGTTGGTTTCCTTCACAAACTCCTCATCCATTTTGTAAAATTTTTGCGTGTAGTCCGTTGGTACTTCGACGTCCTTGATATTGTCCAAACCGATTTCCTCCTCGGTTCTGAAATCAAATAAATTTGTAAAAAAAAAAAAAAGATCATATATTTATTTTTTAGTTGCAACGATTGTGAAATTAGTTTTTCATTGAAAATTCGTTTTGAATTTAAGAGAAACTTTTTGTCGTGCTTTTACCGAATAAGTATATCGACGACGTTTTCGCATGCCAATAGAGCAGCTTTGTCTTGTTCCCACTTGTGATATTCCCGTAATATGACGTAAGTATTTTTTTCACGAAGTATACGACGTCCTTCTTTGGTTGCACAAAGTTGACCCAAAGCTTCCACGAGCATTATTCTTATATCGGAATCCGTTTCGCGTTGTTTGGTTTCCGGTAAATATTGCAAATCCAATGGTAATTTGTTGTTATCTTCGTCGTCGAATTCTTCGGGACCCGCGATGGGTAACAGAAGATGTGGTAATATATCTATTTGCGGGCTCAATAGCCACGTATGATTGTCCGTGTCGAAACAACAATTCTTCAGGGTTCCTATGATACCACCTCGTCTTACTATGCTGTCTTTGTATTCGGTAAACGGCAATAGTCGTTGAATAATACAGAGTTCCTTGTCCATTAGATATCTGAATATTTTGAATTAATGAAAAAATTGTAAGATGAATTTTATTCGCTGTAATTTTTAATTCTAAGTCTGTAAACATGGATCACTCGTGCCTTGCCCAAAACTTCTCTCACTGACTTTATTATTTGTTCATATGATAATATTGGTGAAACGAACGATAATGATCGATTATTATGCTAGAATAATTAATAAGATTTGATACATTTTTTTAAAAAATTTTTTGACCACTTTAGAGTATTTTTCAAGTGCTAGAAGTTCTTTCATTATGCTAGAATGATTAATAAGATTTTATAAATTTTTAAACAAATTTTTTAGACCACTTGAGAGTACTTTTTGAAGTGCCAGAAGTTCATCTGATGAACTTCTCTTCTCGAACACCTCAAAATAGGCACAAAAAAAAAACAAGAATAACAATTTTCGATGTATCGATTAGTTTTCGAGATGTCGAATTTTTTGTGTCCGCAAATTCAAATTGTTTTTTTTTTTGTTCAGGTAAAAGTTAAAAACAATTGTGTGTAATGTGATAACCAAACGAACCTTCTTACTTCGCCCGATTGGCTAAGATTGCTAAATACAGGTCCTAAATAATGTAGATTGGCTCCGACCGTGTTGTATCGAACTGCAGTGAATACCCCAATTATAGCGTCCCATGAAAAATGAGTTTTCTCTATGAGAGCTACGACTCTGTTCACCAAGCTGATGGGCCGGGTCATGTTGGAGAGAATCATGCAGCACGGATCTGCCAGCGGACAATTCTTGTCCATGATAAAGCTGAACATAATTGTCGATTACATATTTTTCTAAATTAACAAATTTTCCGAATTTTCAGAAGAAAAAAAAACAATGCCAACTGTGCAGCGGAGATTGTACCTGATGCAAAGTTGTACGAGATTAAAGACGGAGCTGTTGTCGGAAGTCGTTTCCTCCGATTCGGAAACAAGCAGAAGCGCCTTGGCTCCGCCCTCGTCCGCTGACACATTGACCAGCGAAAGTGTCGCATCTTTGGCTATGGGTAGCGAATCGTCACGAACGAGAACGATGAGTCGTTTCAAAATCTCAGGTTGATTGTGCAGAAGTTCGCGACCTTCCGGTGTTCCTGTAACACCTGAACGACGCTTGGTTACTTGGCTGTCGACAAGACAGTTTTCATTTTTTTCAAGCAAAATTGTTGCAGACCGACATGGTCCGATACAATAAATAATAACACAAAAATGATTACTTCATTTGCATCTTATCATAATCTTATCATAAATAAAAAAATTCACCATTATTGCGGTAAAAAAAAACTATCGATAGTATTTTTTTTACATATGTTGATCCACTTGTCAGTGACAAACGAATCAAATGAACCGTCCAGTTAAAATTAAAAAAAAAAAAAAAAAAGAAAACGCATCAGTGGTAAAACTTCATCTTAAGGTGGACTACATCGTGCAGTGCTAGAGAGACAGCGCTATCGGCGCTCGCTGCGATGCGAGAGAGAACGAGAGAGTGTAAATATGTTCACTCTCTCGTTTTGAGGTGTGAAGTGCTACATCGACGCCGTTCTCTCTCGTTCCCCAGCGAGTGTCATGAGCGCTATCTCTCTCGCACTCGTCGCGGAGAGAGGACCAGCGAGATATATAGCAGACCGCCTTAGTTTAATGCGGTGTGTTAAACAGGGCGGGCCGTTACGAGTGCAAGAAAGACAGCGCTATTGGCGCTTGCTGCAGAGCAAGAGAGAACGAGCGAAATACTTAACACATTGTCTCGAAGGGACATGTTTATACCGACTGAGCTGCCGGGTTAGATGAAGGAGATCGAGGTAATTCACCAAAGAAAGCTGATGACAACAAATGATCGAACTTTGCTAAGCTGGCGGATATCGATTTTAGTATTATTGTTATTATTATTATTATTTTCAATATTTAATATATATGTCAGGGATCTGTGGCCATTATCGCCATTGTATTCCAGCCAAACGGGTTTGGAGCAAAAAAAAATCGTTACTACTCCGCCAGACTGTACCAACCGAAGCTCCTCCACTCGGCAAAACTACAAAACTTTGTTCGCGACTCACTCAGAACGTGTTGCAGGGCCACGGCTTTGAGATCCAATCTTGCTTTGGCGTCCAAAAATTGCGAAATCTCACTCAGAGCCTCCATTATCGTTGACAATAGAATTTTCGTCGATTCTCGATGCAATCAAATATCGTACATAATAACGATGATGTATACATGTGGGCTTATTTCGACAATGGACCGGTAGTTTGGTGGCAGACGACGCTATCGAACGTCGATGGATTTCCGGTGGACTGGCCAGGAGGCGCGGTGCTGCCAGATTGGCCGAATTTTTCCTGCACCGACGGTTTTCCGATGCCCCCTCCACTTATCATGTCGGCCAGCGGTGGTTCGGTCTCGCGCATGTCACACAGCGACCACAGCCAATAGCGTGTCCACGCTTTAACGTCCGGCCTATCAGCTGTTTTTCCGAGCCTGTGGTTGATTTGCGCGCGAACGTTCGAATTTTATGTGGGGAAAAAGATGATGAACGGGTGCTCAAAGAGGCATAAGGTTCTCACGTTTGAGGAAGAAACCCGCTTGGCTGCAATTATAACCGAAAGGAATAAAGTGCCCATTTTATGGACGCAAGAACGCTGCGACAGGCGGTTTGCGTCGAATATGATGCTGCATCCTGACATAACCTCTTTCACACTTGTATGCTTGATTAACATGCATGGAAAAAAAAATATGCCCCATCAATCATGTCATTTATGCAATATTCAATCGTACTTATGTTATAATTACCCCTCCAAATTCAATTTTTTTCTACAAATAAATTCATTGATTGTTTGTAACACATGTGTTTCCGATCCGATCACCGAAATTTCGTCAAAATAAAGTTTAAACAGTTCCAACTTCGCTATCATGGCGTAAAAATTGAGAAAAAAACTCGTATTCGTGCGTCAATAGAAAATCACTTCAACGGTACTTAATATTACGATCTTTTTATTCGTCAGTGACGTAAAATAATTTTTCGACAACTGCTCGTTGATGTTGCACCGATGTGAATTTTGAACGTTGGCGCGCAACGGAACAGGCCAGGAAAAACAGTCGACAGGGGGGAACGACGGAGTGACGCTATTGGCCGAGTACGAGCAGTGAAGGTGGCGTCAGCGACCTCCCCTCATGTGCCGTCGGGGGGAGGCGTGGTGGGGACCTCGGCGAGCCTTCCCTGCCGCTCCGACAGGCCGGGGGGCCACCGCCAGCCGGGACCACTGGCGTAGTGTGGCTCATTGACGACAGGGGTCGCCACGATGGCAATCGGCGCGTTAGTCACTCGCTCGTGGAGAGCAAGTCGACGACTACGCAACGAAAGATAATCGGTCGATTCGATCTCAACCCGTGGCGCCGTGAAACTCAGCTGTGTCGTGGAATAAGTTTTAAATGCACTATTGCCCGTTGCCTTGGTCGCCCGGAACGGTTGGCAGCTGATCCAATCACGACCAACCATTCCCGGTTGTTGCTGCTGCTGATAATCATCGACCAACGCTGCGACATTTACAATCGATGTTCGAATTTTCCAGGGCATTGAATCAAAATGGGTCTCATAAACATTCGTGTGATATTTTTTATTTTGAAAATAATGAAATGTAAATTTGTTGTATTTTCGACGTTAATGCTCTTCGGTTAGAAAAAAGTAAATTAATTATGTCTACCTTTGTTTTTCAGTACGAAGTTTTAGATTTCAGAAATTATTAAGGCAAGATGAAAATACAGGGTGCATTTGAAGTTCCCAGTGAACCTTCAAAGGGTCGATAGGCTGTCAGGAACACAACTGATCGCATCTTATTTTTTGGTCTACGACAAAAATTTTATTAATTATTTGCAAATATGTTGGTTCAGCCTTTTTGACAAGAATTTCATGTTCCATGCCATGAAGACGCAGCGACGTTCATTTTAATGATTCTAAATACTTTTTGTTCGAGTTTTATGAAAATACAGCAACGATTGTCGTTTCTTATTTACTCCATTCTTTGGCATTGTTATCTATTTTTGAATTTAATTTCTTCATAAAAAAATGACAAAGATTGAAACTTTTGTGACGAAATTTATATCAAAATCTTCTGTTAAAATTATGGGTACGATCGTAAGTCGCTGATGTTCCATGCGTGAGTTTCATTGTATTTCTGATTTTTTTTGTTTGCATCTCGATAACAAATAATTGTGGCAATAGTTTGTCCACTTTTTACAATAGATTGAGCTGTTGTGATGTCATCGACTTTCGCTATGTTCGCAGCCAAACAATTTATTCATCTCGAATCTCATATCGACGCGTCGAAAGTAACAACATTCATTCGTCAAACTGAGATGTTTGTTACGTTGTGGTGCAGCATCCGTGATGTTCAGTCCTGGCATTGTTGTTCATCCGTTTGTCGGAAGAAACTGACCTGTCAAATTAATCGTCAGTATCGTGGTCCACGATAGATCAGCGTACAGTCGTTTTGCTCGTCCATATACAGTTCTCACAAACTGGTAATCTGTGACAATGTCATGTAAAACACCTGCTTTGCAAATTTCTTCCAATTCATTACACACATATGCTCTCAACGAATCCTGATGATTCGAAAAAATATCATTAAAATGCAAACAAAAATAAAAATGCATTGGAGTTAAAGGTAAGTTTTTCGGAGCACATTATTTTTGTCGGTAAACAACCAATAATCTGTCATTCCGACTGTCTAGTGACCTACCATTGTACAATCTGGAGCTGAGGAGTTAACAAATCCATCGGAAAACAATTGAGATTACGAACTCGATAAAAAAACATTTACCAAAAAAAAAAATAAATAAATAAACAAACTGGTTGATTATCAGTAATGGAACGTTAACAAAGAACACAATAAAGTTGAAAGTTCAAAGATTTTACGCCAACTCGGTAAATTTCGAAAAATTCGATTTTTTTTCTCCGACCCGGCAACGCTGCATCCCCCCCCCTTCCCCCCGCCCGACCCGAACCCAACGGCGAGTACGAGACCGTGGTAACCGACGTGCAGCGCCGAAACCCAAACGGCCGAGTCCATTATTACTCCATAGGGGTGTCGGGTAGCGAAAACAATAAAAATTCTATCAACCACCTCCATCCACCTTTCGCGAATATCTTCCCCCACCCCAACCGCCGCCCCAAACAAACCAACCGAATTATCGCGTCGATCCGTTCCCAAAAATATCGGAAAAAAAAAATAAAAGAATAGAAAAGACAGAAACAAAATGCAAATACCTCGTCACAATCACACTAAGTTCCAATGACCAAACGATAAAAATAATTTGTAACAATGTTGAAAATTGAGGAAAAAAAAAGAAAAAAAAATAATCATGATACGCAACCGACGCGTCGGTGTGGCGTTACTCGCGGATTCGGCCACGATGGACGAGCGAATCCCGGTGCGGCACAGCGCAGCGGCGGCGGCGGCGGTGGGTCCCCGTACCTCGACGGCCGCGAGGTAGCGCGGCTATTCGCGCATGCGCGTACGTGGACCGCGCTCGCGTCTCGACGCGTATGCCCCGACGCGATAGGCCAGCCCGTCGTGTCCGCGCCAGCCCCCACTCCACCCGCCGCCCCGGCTCCGAATTTGGCCTCGCCCCCGTTCGCGGCCGACCCGACACGGCCGCCCGACAGTTCACAATCGGTCACCTGCACGCACGGGTCTCTCTCTCTCTCTCTATAACCCCCTCTCCGCACACGAATTGATCCATCGTACGCGATTCGTAAGATGTGTCAAGATTCATCATACAATAACGTTCGACAATTCAACATAATAATCAAAAATTCGTGTGAAACTTTTAATCACAAAATTTCTATTATCTTGTATTCGACAACGTTGTTTAAGTGCGGTTCAAGAGGTTATCAGGTAAGAACATATTTTCCATTTGTTCCTTCTCCATATATCTTTCTCTCTCCCTCTCTCTATCTCACTCTCTGTCTCTCTTTCTTTCATCGTCTACTCATTACGGTTTTACAATTGTTTCGATTCAATGATAAAATTCACATTAACGTTGTTTCGTCGTTTGCGAGAGTGAGAGTTTTTTTCCCCGGTTTTCGCTCAAACCGTGTTGTTTTTTTTTTTTTTCGTTGGTTTTTTTTTTCAAATCGTGTCGCGGGTTTTGTGTTGTTTTTCTTTTCTTTTGCGGTCTTTCGGTTCTTCTTTACATTCTCGTTCACGTTGCATCACGAGGGGCTCGATCGTTGAATTTTTTCTTTTTCGGTTTACACGTGAATCGAGAAGAAATGGAGGGGAAGAGACGGAAAAAATAAGGAAACAGATTATTGCGAGGGAAAAGATTTATTCGTGTTTTTTAAAATTATTTATTTTTATTTATCGTCGAAACTTACAAACCACTCCTCACGCGCGCGCCTCTCGCGAGAGACTTATTATCGCCGCTAGGAAACGTAGACGGCCCTGAGAGTGGCAACCCCCCTCCCCGCCGACCCCTCTCGCCCTCATACGATTGTTGGGGTTAAACGCGAAACTCGTGTGCGACGCTTTGTGTATCTTCGATAACTTTTTTTTTTCTTCTCTTTTTCATCAATTTGTTTCATTTTTTATGCAAATTTATTTTTCACGTTTCCATATTTCGTTTTTCTTTGAAAATTCGGATTTTTTGAGTTTGGGAGGTTATGCGAAAAAATTTGAATTCGTGAGGTGAAAATTCGCGGTAGAGTAAACGAAAACGAGAAAAAAAGATTGAAGAAACAAAAGAAGAAAAAAAAAAGGGCCACGAATGTTGCGGTCGAGACGCTTCGCGATGATTTTCCGTCCCGCTGGGAGCCTCGCGCACGCACACACATGTGTTGGCTTTGGTGCGTCCGTGTGCCGCCGCTGCTTCGTGTGTACGTCGTGCTCGTACCTCCCGCCGTCCCACTCCCCTCGCCCCGTTCGAACATCCAATCCCGGTTTATCGCGGCATTTGTTGCAATTTTTTATTTATTTGAAATTATTATTTTCTCGTTATTTATGTTTTTACTTTGAGTCGTGTCCCTTTTGAAAGATGCAGCAATGTCGGAGAGGAATTGGAATTTTTTTTTTTTTTTTTTTTTTTTTTGAGGTTAGGCGAAAGGGAGGAGTTTGAGAAAAGAAAAAAAACGTGTTTCTGGAAGTAGATACTTTGGAGATGTATATTTTGAATTGTTTGAAGTGTGAAGACAATGGCGTTACATTCTTTTTTTCTTTAGACATTTTTTTCTTTTTGGGGTTATGAGTAATATTTTTAGGGGTTTTTTTCTTAGATTTTTTTTCCACGTTAGTTGGACACATTGAAATGAATATTATGATACATAAATCATCTCAGTGAACCATAGCAACGCTGTGGAAAAATCTCTCAGAAGGAAATTAGCCGTGTTGGGCTGACAATTGCGTCAAACATTTATGCCGATTCGCTTTGGTGCGACAAAACTCAAAACTTGTTTTTCAGCCGAGAGTTTGAGAAAGGATTCACGAAAAATTGCTATATTGATTTTGTGCCAATGGTTACTG
Organism: Diplazon laetatorius; assembly: GCA_963662125.1. Lineage (NCBI taxonomy): Eukaryota > Metazoa > Arthropoda > Insecta > Hymenoptera > Ichneumonidae > Diplazon > Diplazon laetatorius. The sequence goes on along the minus strand of OY759158.1, from coordinate 4,779,001 downwards.
GCTTGATTGCAGCAGTTTAAGAAGGCTAAGAAGTCTTGAATCAGTTTAACATTGGGTTTTAAAAAAATTTTTTAGGCTTCCGATGGAAAAGATTGAACTGCGCTTTGGATTTTGAAAAAGTTTAGAGATGAGCTCTCTGCGAAGTAAATCAATTTTTTCCGCTAAAATGTGGAAGTTACTTTGAACCATCAATTGCCCGAGGTTTGCAGTAGTATTATTGTGTAGCTATCGCAATCTTTGTAAAACTATTTGAATATCTCTGATTCATGGATTTTGGGCATAATAGTTCTGATAACAACTTCTATGGCAGTTGGAATACCATTGAATGCCATCGAAGGCTTTTCCAAGTTTAAAATTGATATTACGCTACGTTGGAAAAGTTGGATCATTCGTGCACAACTGAAACTAGCTACAAAGAGGTACAAAAATGCTGGGAGCTAAGTCATTCCGTGGTGATCACAAAAAATGCAGGATTAAAATTGTAGAATTATGAGATGAGCCGGTAATTCAATGTTTCTTAAATACCAAAATTGCTTATTTTCAGCAGCGAAAAAAGTTTCTGAATTTTCGAGATATGTTTTTTGATTATCAAATTTTCTTTTGTTTAGTTGTGTTGATGTTGAAAAGTTCAGATTGTGTTCTTCTGGGTCCAAACTACCAATATGTTGGATGGCACAAGCGTAAACACTCTATCGAGCGGTTGATTTTCAGTCGAATCTTCATTCTTTGTTATATCTAAATTATATCTTCGAAGTAAATTATAACTTCACTATCTCCAGGAACGTTTAATCTAAAGATATTATTATACCGACAAATGTTTGTAGTCCAATTGGCATTGTTCATTCAACATATGTTCCTACGAAATAGAATGTTGAATCGCTTATTTTGTACAATGAAATACTTTCTACGATCTCAGCGATGAAAATGATTAAACACTAATTTTTCTGTTGCAAGGTTGTGAAAGTTTACAAGAGCATCCGATTTGATCAATTTATTCAACTAAATCATACGTGTAGTGTTTTGATAGATTTTCATGAACTCTCTTTTTATAACACCCTCGCACATCGAAATCAAATACGCAATCTGGAAGTAAATGAATGTAAAAAAATATGTTAAATCGCCTCAAGGTTAGCCTTGAATAGAAATATCGTACAACAATGTGTGTAGAATAATATTTCAACCATCTGTTTGACTCTACATTTGCACTTGTCATTTTCACACAATTTATGAACCAAACGCTGTGTTTCTAGCATTCATTTAAATATTTTACGGTAATAAAAAATCAATTTAGTAAATGAAATTGAAATTTATTCTACTTAAAACTTTTATTTTTTAATTTTTTTCAATTGCACAAAAATAATTATTGACATTTTTTTATTTACAAACGTATACAGTCAAACTCCATTCCCAAAGCTGAGCTGAAATTTCTGCATCGACTGGTTTTTTAAACCTTTAAATATATACGTAGCTAATATCTAATCAATCAAGATTTTTAAATATATGAATGAAACTTATATTTATTATGAAATTTCAATCGAACGATCCTGGCCAGCAAAATGCTCTCAACGTTACAACTTATTTATCAATATTATTATCGTTATGATTATTTTCGTAATTTCGTTATTATCGTTCGCGTTTCGAACTTTGTGATCCAAATTCTTGTCTTAACGGTATTGGCGGTAGTGGTGGGGGGTCTAATTCGCCCATTGGTTGGTTGTACAGGCTTTCCCACTGCTCGACGTCCTATCCGAGTGTTCGTCGCCATTTTGTCATAAAAGAAAAAAAAACGATACCCTAACCTATTAATTTACAATTAAATCGCTAAAAGTCACCTTTCACCTGTCGAACGAATATACTAGATCGCGCAGGTGCAAGGATTCCCAATAAATCAGTTTCCCATCTCGACGACGATCGCCATTTTCATTATTTTGCTTTCTTGTAAAAATACGTATGTATATTTTTTCTCTCTCTCTCTCTCGCTCGATCGGTTGCTCGGACATTATTTTCCTCTCGCTCCACAACTCGGACAACCTTCTGGCCACTCAACCCACCGAATCGAGCCACTGTGCACCGTTGAAAACGTTGCATCACTAAAAAAAAAAAAAGAAAACTATTCACTGCATCTAGTTCGTCGTTATTCGTTGAAACAAACGAAATTCCGATTGCACCTCGATTAAACGCGATGCTTGTGATTCCGACGGATCACGAACGATTCGGCGGGGGGGCGAGCAAAAAATAAACGGGCGACCACCATCTTCTTTCGACCATCCCCAGAGCCTTCTCTCCTTCTCTCCGTACAGTCGCGCGATACAGTCCCGGGATTACGATGCGCCCCTCCCCACCTCTCAAGCTTTCGTGCGCATTCTGACGTTATGAGATTTTTTTTTCGTTGCCTCGAGGATCCACCCAAACGACGACGGCGCTCGCGAGGTACTATCCTACGTACGAGTATGTGGGACAGAGAGAGACGAGCAACACACACGAACGAATGCGGTGAGATCTCTCACTCCGGACGGTCCAACGTGCATGGGAACCGGACCTTTCGATTCGTTCCTTCGTTCGCCGTGCGACAGACGCGGCAGTGCGTTCCACCGTCGTTGTGTTGGATTGATAAGAGAGGGAAACGCGCACGCACACAGAGAGCGAGAGAGAGAGAGAGAGAGACCCAGCCTCGGCGAAATTGCCTAATGGCTCGTGGGTGGGGGGCGGGGGGACAAAGTTCCGCTCGAAGCATAAGAGTAATACGCGTGGGCGGCAAAACTCAATCGACTTTGGAGCTTCATATTTCCCCGCTCTTTATTCCTCTCGAGCTCCAACGGTTTTTTTAAATTTGTTTTTTGTTTTTTTTTTTTTTTTTTTTTCATCTGAATTTCGAAACCGTAGGTAGAGCGGCGCTTTTCGGAACTAATCACCGGACACTATTTTTTTTCTTCAATAGATTCGATGAGTTTTTTTATTATTATAGATTTTTTTTTATTAACCTTTTCCAGTATATCCGAGCGCTGCGCAGCGTTGCGTGAATGATTGAAAGGTAATCGATTGGAAAGTACCCGCTAGGGGGCGGGTAGCGCGGCGACGGGCGGCGAGGGGGAGGAATAAAATTGAACATAGATGGCGTTTGGCAATGCGGTAGTTAGGCGAAGCAGGAGGGTATCGAACGTGGAGATATGTATATGTGTTTTGAGTATGAGAATTTAGTCTATGGTGATTGTTATTGCGCTACGCCGACGGCGAAGTAGCTCGCTCGCCGCGTCAGCGACGGTCGCCACCGTCGACGTCGATGCGTGCGCGCGCGCATACAGAGAGAGAGACAGAGATTGAGAGAGAGAGAGAAGGGCGACTGCCGTGATGCGCGGTACGACTGTACGAAGTCTGCGCCAATCAGCTCTCTCTTTACTTTCCGACGTCCAGTCAAACCAGTCGACAGATAAACGGCAACGGCGGCTCGCCGACAACCCCACGAACGATTTTTGCTAACGAATGAAATTTCGTGATCGACAGTTGGTCAATTTTTCCGGGTCTCGCGAGCCAACACGACGTGACCGCGACGTTTTTTTTTTTTTTTTGAAAATTATTTATTGTTTTTTCTTTTGTCATTCACGTTATTTCGTTTGTCAAAGTTTTCAACGCGTTATTTCGATCCGAATTATTTTTCTTTGCAACGCGGATATTTGCGCAGTTTCCATGACCCAGATTGGTCAATGGGGAGTTCGCTCGCCATTTGGAACAGCTGTTGGTCGCGGGGAAAATGGCCGCCGCTGTCGTCGTCTTCGTCGTCGTCGTGCGCTGCTGCTGCTGCAGCCGCCAAGGGAAAACGCTCGGATATTTCGTTCAAGTTGCGCGCGCATCTTGGCGGCTTCGTCGCCACAAGATTGACAGGGCCGTACCCTCGAAATTCGGGGCCCTCGGCTGACGGCCCCCAACCCCCACTCCTCCACCCGACCGACGAATCTTCGCCAAGGTCCGGAACCAACAAAACTTTTTCTTCATTTCTATTATACCCCCCCCCCCCCCCTCCGCCTCCCTGCCTCCTCGACGTTGTAACTATGTCCAATACCAGATGACGCGACGATACATCAACGTTTGTTTATCCGATAACGCACTTTTTTTTTCCTTGCATTATTTACGGATAAACGAAAATTTAGCTAAGATAGATAATTTTTTTTCTTCTCTAGCAGATGAAACTGCGTATCATATTACGACAGGTGTTTCAATTTGATCTTGTGACAATCGTAGAAAAAAAAAATTGCGACGGAGATGATAAATCGCATATACTGATATATTTTAGAATTTTCGATATTATCGAACACAATAATTGTTCATGTCAGCCATTTTTTGAATTTCATCAAATTATAATTGTAATGTCATTAGAATGAAATTACAATTATATTGAAAGCGTGAAAATTTCATTTTCACGCGCGCCATTATTCATCGTCTTTTTTCTCACGAATAAACAATGATTAATATTCCAATACAAATATTGTTATTCATTATTTTATCTTTTAATTATGATTTTCCTCTTGACAATCGAAAATATAATTTTAGTTATCGATTTTATCATATAACCTAACCATATTTTTTCTCCGTAACACCATTATTGTTTATTCTTCATTTCTCAAAAATTCAAACTTATCATCATAATCATTGGTTGTCTCTCATTCTTCTTCGCGACAACAAGAATGCGTCCCGCGGGGGAATATATCTCTCTCTCCGAAGACGCAGGAGCAACGCGCGCGTGCGCGCGCACACAATCGTTCCGCGGGTGGCTCTAGTCACGTAGGCGCCCTCGCGTCACGGCCCTGGCGGCTCCCCCGGCGCCCCCCCCCCCTCTCTCCGCCCCTCCAACGTTGCCGTCTCGATACCACGACCAGTCCGGAGAGTTCCTTGTTTGCCATGCAAAATCCAATAGTTTGCCTCGTACCTCGGTAGCGCGATCATCGCCATTGCGCATCGAAAAATTTTACAACAAAAAAAAAAGAGACGAAAAAAAAACCTTCACACTTTCTTTCTTTACTCCGAAAAGAAGTACAATCCACGCGACAATCGTTGAACACAGTGATATTCATAATCCATCCGGGTGATCAATTTAAACAACAACCGAACAAAACAAAAAAAAAACAATTGAACAAAAAAAATAAAATAATACTGGAAAGAAGTTTTTTTAACACAACTGAAGAGAATAGAAAAAAAACACAACAACGATGACCGTTAAGAATCCCGCGGGTTCATCGTGGCACCGGTGTCTAATGATTTATCGTAAAAATCATGTTAAAGTGTTGAAAATCACGATTGAAGCGTAGTCACCGCGAAGATTGGTGTTTGGCTGTTTTGCGGGGTCGGGACCGGCCTGTCGGTCGGGTTCGTAGTCGTCGTCGTCGTGCGGTGCGGCTGGCTGGCTTCTACGTCGATTCCTCGGAGGGACGCGAATAACCCGCGCTGACCAATTCTTTTTTTCTTTTTTTTTTAATCAACATATTTTTTTTTAGTTCTCATTTTATTTTTCGGTCTCCTTTTATTCCCTGAATAAAAAAGGTTTCTTGTTGTTTTTTTTTAATCTGGACCGATCGTTGTGTGTCTCTCGAAAGAAAATTTCGCCGGACAAGATTTCTTTTCGTCGATCATATCCGACTCGGTAAGCCTCACACCAAACCTCGACGTGATTCAGGAAGCGGGGGAAGGGTCATTCTAATTTTATTTTTTAAATATCAATACGATCGAGAAAGAGAGAGAGAGAGAGAGAAAGAAAAATATATTCGTGCGGCTTTTTATACGGAAAAAAAAAAAAAAAACAAGTTCTCAGTTTTGTGTTGCGCGTGTTGCAGAACACACGGCGAACACACACACACAACAGTGTCTCAATAAATCGACGAAGCTACAAACACACATGCATAATATACTCGTATGTTTTTTATTTTTCGTGTGTGTGTGTGTGTGTTTGTGCGCGCGTAAAGGAGGCACCAAATGCAGGGAACGTAGAAAACTGTGTGTATATGTGTGTGCGTGTGCGAAGAGAGTTGTGGCCAGAGCTATTGCAACGCGGGGCGCGAGGGGGGCGGGGATAGGACGGCTACCTCGCTCGCCAGAGTCGGCTACTTGCTTCGATATATATATATATATATATATATATATATATATATATATATATATATATATATATATATATATATATATATATATATATATATATACACAAACCCGCTTGCGACCCAGGAGAGGAGCCCCTCTCCCTCATCCCGGGGTCCCCCCTCCCCGCCCTTTACCGCCCCACCACCGTTCCCTCGAGTTCGGGGGATATACACGCGGCAACGACGCGAATATTCCAGGGACTGGAATATACAAAAACCCAATTGCCACGTTACGCCCCGGTCACCTCAAATGTGTTATGTATTTACACCCGAGCAATATTGCGTAACCTTCGACACTCGATTTCTGTCCGACGTTGGTTTAACATTTTTTAAAAATTGAAAAAAAAAATAATAACAATGTTTAAACATTCTTCGAAACTCTTTATTTTTGTTGTGTTTTATCTTTGTTGTTTTTCGGGTTTTTTTTTTCAATCGGGCGAGTTTTGTTTATTATTATTATTATTTTAAATAGATATTTTTATTGTTGATATTTTGGGGGAGGGGGGTCGTAAGAAAGCAGCTTGTGGTTCATGATTGTGAAAAATGTAGTAACGGGAAATTCCGTGGGGAAAAATTTTGAGAAAAAAGTGGAATTTTTGACGCGTCGCAGAGGATGGAAAAGAGTGGTGTATGTTCCGTGATGTGATGTTTATTGGTCGTTGAGTCGGTTGGTTGGTTGGTTGGTCGCTTGTTTGGTTGCAGCAGACAACTACCTACTTGCCGGCATCCTTTCTCAAACGTTGGAACTGCGTTTGGGCTTGCGCGGGCCTGCGCGCATGCGCGTCTCCCTCCCCACCCCCCTCCCATCGTCCGCCCCTTCTTCGCTGGTCGGGTCTCTTTGGAGTTCTATATCGTACCGTGACAAGTGCGCTGGCGCACGGACGTTTGTGTTGCCTTCGGAATTTGAAAAATTGAATGTGCAGATTGTTGGAGTTCGATCATCGTCGATGCTCTCTTTTTTTCTTTTCTGATTTTTTCTTTCTTTTTTTCTTGTTGACTGGTTTCTATTATTTCCAAGGAATAAATGGGTATCTAAAATTTATCATGGAATCGTTCAGTAGTGTACTTGCGAATGAACATCTGTAAATTATTCGGTTGGTCATTTTTTTTTCTTTTTTTTTGAGGTTATGTTTCTGAATGAAAGAAATATGAAGAAACAAAGATGAATCCTTTTGGGATGATTTCGGTGTTTGTCAGTTGACTCACTAACCGATCATCAAAACCTATGGATTACATCCTGTTGACCTACAATGTTGAATTTTGTTGAGAAGAAAGGTCTCGTAGCACGAATGAATATTGTGTGTGATAACTTAATTTTGTGGTTTCTTATTTGTTCAGTAGTAACGAGCATATATGGTTTAAATTCGATGGATAATTGTTGATTAACTACTTTACGAAGATTGACGATGATATAACGGGACGGAACCCTCATGGCGCTAGTTCCACTCGCGCTTGTCAGTTTTTTTATTTTTGTGCATAGTCGATAACACTGTTTGGACCGATTAGAAATGAAATTCATAAATAGAATCAAATTTATGGAAAGTAATGTTGAAAATATATTTTTGGAAACGCAACAGATTGTCATGAAATCATGTAGATTTTGTACAATGCTCTGATTGTTTGGTGAAGTCGCCGCAATAATGTTGAATCTACTCGATTCTGAAAGAGGGTTATATAGTATACATATATAACCATAGAAAGCACATCCGTCCATTGTCTATTACGAGTGCTTTTGTGAATGGAAAATTTTGCTTTGGTTAGTTCTGACAAAGCATTTTAAAGGGCATAAGTGTAAAATAGATACAAATAATATTTCTATTTGTATAGGACAATTGACCTACGTAGGGTCTGAATAGAATTTATTCTCTCAAATTTATCAAAAGATTCACAGACTAATTAATTTGAATTGATCTTTCGATGAAGAAAATTATTCTTCAATTCACAATACATTTTTTTTTCTTCCATCGTCTTCAAATGAGTCTGGCAACAACAAAATACATTATTGGAAATGGAATGTGATTGAAATTGGAATGTACCGCAATTGAGAAATTTAGAAATAGAGATTGAAAAAAGAAAATGGTTTCAACAATTGTTTGTAATTGCATTTGTCATTATTTGTTTGAATTTTTCAAGATTACGATTTGCTTTGGGCAATTTATTTTCTTCTTATAATGAAGCTTTGGCGATTACGACCTAATTTTTTTTCAAATAGCTACATTCCCAAGACATTTATAATTAATTCTTGATTCGAGTTGGAGAGAGAGAGAGACGGTCCAACATTACCTTTGTTAATGGGCAGCAAAAATATATATATATTATATATATTTTCTTTATTGCTTTTGGAAATTATTTATATTCATTATACTTTGCTCCATAAATTTATTCTCAATTGATGAAACAACGTGCAATCAACGATTTTTTTTTTACGTGAAAATGAAATAAAAAATATAAATAACATGAAAGTGAATGAAATTTACATGAAATAAAAAATAAAAAAATAAATAACAAAAATATATGAGATCTAATATTATAATTATTTTCCTTTAATTTCAGGATTTCCAATGTGATTTGAAATGAAACGCGTTCGAGGGGTGGAAGAAGTATCATCACCGGGGGGAGCAACGCTGAAGCATTCTTCTCTGGGAGGTAACAGCCTGGGGACTGTAGGAGGTTTAGGGGGCGGGGGAGTAAGTTTGGAGTATCATTCGAACAGCGGATTAACGGTCGGTGTTACTTCTGGCCAAGCGGTTAGACCGATAACGTCTAAAGAAATGCCAGGAAGTATACAGTTTGGGACAACCCAAACCCAGCAGCAGTACACCGGGGCCATTGTCGTGCCAACGGCAGCTCCGTCTCCGGTCAAGGTGCGGCTAATTTTTTCTTGCTTTTTTTTCCATTTTTTTTTTTCGTGAAAAAAATTTCTTTAATCAATTTTTCTTTCGTGGAAAAATTTCTTCATCCAATTTTTTTTATCAATCTTCTTACAAACGTATTTTTATCTTTTTGAATTTGGTGCGATGTTTGGTGTGTGTGAAATCCAAATGGCTCATGAGTTGTGGGGGAATAAAAAAAAAAAAAAAAAACGGTGACGAAATGAGGAATGCTCCACGATAATGCTTGATTATAAAAATACTTTGGAATGATACATTTATTGATAAATTAAATATTGACGGAAAAAAAAATTTGTTGCAAACTTTTATAGGGAAGTGGACTGACTGGGGGTCTGACTTCGACGTGTAGCGGTAGCGGTATCAACGCTGGTGGGCTTCACACTACCAGCGCAAATTTGGGCGGTCATAATATTGGCCCACAGCAAACTACACCTGGATCCCAGGTACAGCCACACTCGCAATCGACACCGACCATAAGACACAAGGTACGGTTCTAATGATTTATTTTGATTTTAAAAAAATTATTGTAACATCTAGTAATGATAATGATAATACTAATAATAATAATGGAAAATAAAAAACAAAGCGAAAATACAATGCTAAAAACCTCACGCAATAATTTAAAAATTGTCCGAATTTTTTTGTGGATTTACTTTATTACATAAATTCACTTTTTGCAACAAAATTTGTCGAAAATAGGATATTTTTTTTTTTAATCTTTATTATTTATATCTTTCGTATTCTTTTCAATTGTTCTCAAGATTTTCATTCATCTTCTTTCCACGATTTCTACAAATACGAATATTAACCCTCGGTTGGCATACCAAGGACTCCCTAGAAAAATCAACCCTTATTCCAAACATTTATTCATCATTTCTCAATATGAATATCTTTTTTCCAAAAGCCACTATCGGGCTGTTTTTTGTTTCTAAAAGTAGAGTATCCAGTTCAATTATTTTAGATTAAACGTAATGAAAAATGGATTTTTTTCCCTCTCGAAAATAGCCAATTTTGCAGTTTTTCTCAGCTTCAACATTTTTTTTCTTCCAAGTAAATATTCAATTGAAAGCGAATAACCTATGGCGCCCTTTAGAGGGAGCATCAAAGAATATATGAGAATTTTTTACGTTTTTTACTTCGAGAATTATTCTATTGTTATTCGGTTTTTTCATTTTATTATTTTTATAATTTTTATTTTTTTTATTTTAAACTTTTTTTTTGCAGGTGCACACGACTAGCAGCAGCGCGGCAACGATAACTCCCACACCGGCGGCGAGCAGTCTGGGCAGTGGCAGCGGATCCCAACAGTTTCAGCGGTTAAAGGTCGAAGATGCGCTATCGTATCTCGATCAGGTCAAATACAAATTCAGCGACCAGCCACAGGTAATTAATTCTCCTTCGGGCATGTACTGCGATCACATTTTCCAAATTTGACAAAAAAAAAAAACAAGAAACAATCGTCCATAACTTTTTTTCCAATATAAATTGAAAAAAAAAAAAAATGTTATTACAAATTTTATTTTATTGTTTTTTTCAATAATTTTTTCAGGTCTACAATGATTTTTTGGATATCATGAAAGAGTTCAAATCGCAGAGCATCGATACACCGGGTGTGATAACGAGGGTGAGCCATCTATTCAAAGGTCATCCGGAACTCATTGTGGGTTTCAATACGTTTTTGCCACCGGGTTACAAGATCGAGGTTCAAGCGAACGAGCAGGGTTACGCTTTTCAAGTGTCCGTGAGCATACCGAGTCCGACGTCTACCCACACCGCGACGATGTCCCAGCATCATTGCACGGTCAACGTTGGTTCGCCACCGGTCGCAAGCCCACCGAGTCAACCGGCCAAGGCGCCACCGGTTTTACAGATAATGCAAGGGTAAGGCTATTTTATTTATTTTATTTATTTTATTTATTTTATTTATTTTATTTATTTTATTTATTTTATTTATTTTATTTATTTTATTTATTTTATTTATTTTATTTATTTTATTTATTTTATTTATTTTATTTATTTTATTTATTTTATTTATTTTATTTATTTTAACTTACTAATTTTTTCATAGATTTGGATTTGTTTTCGTTAGCCGAAATTTTTTTTAACACACGATGAAAGTGATATTTCAAAATGATGACATCGGATTTAGAGTTTCAACCCTTTCCAGTTACAATTCAGTAAAATGGCGGTTTAGTCATGAAAAAAAAAAATTCTGATCATATTTCAAGCCTTTTTGAACAAAATACACATTTTTATAATAGTCAAAATGTAATTTTTAATATACTCTACATGAATATACGTTAAAAAAAAAGTTCTGACAAAAAAAAATAAGTTAAACGAATGATACATTATTCTTTTTTTTTGTTTTTGTTTTCTCCCCTCGATATTACAGTTCCGGCAGCATACATCATCCAATGCCGAACAACATTTCGAACAACAGTTTGACGGTACACGCGCCATCGCCACCGCCGCCCGTACAATCGTACAACAATTCGCACATAAGCGCGGCGCAGGCGCAGGCGGTGAGCCAAGCGCTGAGCCAGGCTCAGGACGGTGTGCAGAACAGCGGACAGACGCAACAGAGTCAACCGGTCGAATTCAATCATGCCATCAATTACGTCAACAAAATCAAGGTAAAAAGATTGTCCCAAAGTAGTACGAAAAAACGTGTGTTTCGTCTGTTGTTTCGTTTTTGTTTGTCTTTTTTTTTTGGCTCTTCTTTTTTTTTTGCTCTTTTTTTTTTCTTCTTCCTCTCCGCCTGTGCTTTTTTTTTATCATAAGTCACGATGAAAAAATTGATTATTCGGGTGAATGCGTTACAAAATGTTTTGTCCAAATTCGACGTAGAATCGGTTTCAAGGACAACCCGACAAGTACAAGCGATTTTTGGAGATTCTTCACACATATCAGAAGGAACAACGAAGCCTGAAAGATTCGGGTCACATGGGGGCCGCCGGGGTCGGCGTTGGCGGTGGAATCGGGGCCGTTGGCAACGCCACCGGGCCGTCACCCGGTGGCAAACATCTCACCGAGGCCGAGGTTTACAGTCAGGTCGCGAAACTGTTCGAAAATCAGGAGGATTTGCTGGCTGAATTTGGACAATTTTTGCCGGACGCGACGAATCAACAGAGCGCCCTGGTGAGTTACGTTAGAGAAAGAAGAGGGAAAAGGAAAAAAAAGAAAGAAAGTTGAAAAAAAAAGTAAAATCGCGAAAATCTCCGATTTTATTGGCCGAACCCAACGTGTGTATGTTTCTTTATGTTTGTCTGGAAAATTGGTTCTATTTTCTTTAAATGTTTTTTTTTCTTTTTGTTTTTTCGTTTTGTAAGGAATGATGGGCAAGGGTGTGAGCGATATACATGGAATATGTGTGTACCCCGGGCGGTTAAATGAAAAATTTTGGCTTCTCTTGTTGTAAACGAAAGAAAAAGAAAAAAGCGACGGAATCGAACATCGTTCGATATAATTGTTTAAATAATGTTTTCGAGCCTTAACGATCGTTAATATATATATATATGAATAATTATCAGAATCCATTGTCAAACGATGATTCATCGTTATTGAGGAAATATGACAATCTTTATTGTTCGTGCATTATAAGTTCATTGTGGTTGATTGTTGGCCATCTTTTTATTTTATTTGAATTTTTTTTTTTTTTTTTTTTCATTTTTAATTTTTAAGATTATTGTAAAAAATGTCTCAATTGATCGAATGATTCAAAAATAGAAAAACTATGAGAAAAAATAACAATAATGATCCAACGATTGAAAAAAAAAAATTAAGTTTGAAGAGAGAGGGACATGAAAAAAAATATTTTTTTCCGGATAAAAATGAATTATCACGATGCTCGAACGTGAATTTTAATTTCGTTCTTAGAATCCAAAGAGGAGAAGGGAAAAAAAATAACGCGGCTGAACGCGTGAGATTGCATCCGTGCTTCATTCGAGCCTAATTGGTGCTAGTCTGCTATGTTTCAGGGCAACAAAGCTGGAGCGGTTAACGATCATACGGCGATCGTTAAAAAACCGCTTGGACTGAAAAGTTCGTACAACAATTCGAGCAATCCCGCGAGGGATCATCGTGAATCCTCGAGCACGGTCGGTCTGGAACGCGACGTTCGCGATCATCGGGAACGCGATCGGGATCGCGATCGCGCGGCCACGAGGGAAGTCAATAGCGGACAAAAATTTGGTCACGGTACCGGCCAATTGAAACGTAGCCCGTCTTTCTCGACCTCTGTGTCGACCGGCAATTCTCATCATCCCCAACACGGTCCACCTCCACCGAAAAAGCACAAAGTCGCGGCATCGGCTCGCGACGTTACCATTGCCGAAGCCGCGAAATTCGGCAGTCTCAACGATTACGCGTTTTTCGACAAGGTGAGATAACATTTTTTGAACCTTCATTTTTATTTTTATTTAAAAAAAAAAATTTTTTAATCCATTTTTATTTTAAAAAATTTAAATCCATTTTTATTTTTATTAAAAAAATTTTTTAAATCCATTTTGATTTTCATTAAACATTTTTTTTCAAATTCATTTTTATTTTTATTAGAATTCTTTTTCAAATTCATTTTTATTTTTATTGAAATTTTTTTTTTTTTGATTCATTCTTATTTTTATTTACATTTTTTTTTTCTAAGTAGTAGTAGTAATAGTTTATACATATTGCCAACAGGCCATCGACCGGAGTCCTTCCGCCGTTTTTTCTAATTTATTTTTATTTTTTAAAAAATTTTATTTTATTTATTTATTTTTTTATTCATTTATTTATTTATTTTTTTATTATTTTTTTTTGACAAAATATTGAAGTTTTAACCCTAGAGTGGTCACCATATGCGACCTAACGACTTTGGCCACCTGTGAAGGGAATGCTCACAGATGACCAAACCAAACAAATCGATAAAATCTACAAATTTCGAATAATAATAATAATAATGATAATAATAATAATCGAATGATCCCGCAGGTTCGCAAGGCACTAAGATCCCAAGAGGTGTACGAAAATTTTTTACGATGTTTGGTGCTGTTCAATCAAGAAATCGTATCGAAAACCGAGCTAATACAACTGGTAACACCGTTTCTCGGTCGTTTTCCGGAACTTTTGCACTGGTTCAAAGATTTTCTCGGTCATTTGTCGGAACCCACGAGTTTATCGTCGGCCAACACAATCGGTGCACACGGAATCGAGAGTCTGACGAACAACGTGGTGCGCAGTCATCAGGATCGTCCCCAAGGCGATTTGGCCATGGAAATCGATTACACAACTTGCAAAAGACTCGGCGCGTCTTATTGCGCTCTTCCAAAATCTTACATGCAACCAAAATGCACGGGACGCACGCAATTGTGCAAAGAAGTGTTGAACGACACTTGGGTGTCGTTTCCCACTTGGTCGGAGGACAGTACGTTCGTTACTTCGCGAAAAACTCAGTACGAAGAATCGATATATCGTTGCGAGGACGAAAGATTCGAGCTCGACGGTGTGATAGAGACGAACGCGGCGACAATACGCGTGCTCGAGGGTGTTCACAAAAAATTGAGTCGCATGAGTCAGGAGGAATTGCAAAAATTCAAACTCGACGATTGTTTGGGCGGTTGTTCGCCGACGATTCATCAACGAGCGTTGAAACGAATATACGGCGACAAAGCCGCGGATATAATCGATGGTTTGAAAAAAAATCCGGTTGTCGCGGTTCCCGTTGTGCTCAGACGTTTGAAAAGCAAGGAGGAAGAATGGCGGGAGGCTCAGAAGGGTTTCAACAAAATTTGGCGCGAACAGAATGAAAAATATTATTTGAAATCGTTGGATCATCAGGGAATCAATTTCAAACAGAACGACGTTAAGGCACTCAGATCTAAGAGTCTCTTCAATGAGATTGAGACGCTTTACGATGAGGTTTGTTCACCATTTTTTTTATATTATTGATTTATTTCATTTAAAATTTTTTTTTTTAACGATTATCGAATAAGAGAAAATTGCAAATATTCAAAATGAGGAAGAAGTATTCGACGAATATCTGAATCATCATTTAAGAATTTTCCGGAAATAGTGAATTGTTATAGAATCATCAAATTTATTTATTGTAATATGTATTATTATTTTACAAAAAATATGTGTTTAATTTATTTTCGACAGCGACACGAACAGGTTGACGACACCGCGGGCGAAAGCCAAAACAACGGTGGGCCCCACCTAGTTCTGGCTTACAAGGACAAATCCGTTCTCGATGACGCGGCAAATTTGTTGATTCATCACGTTAAACGACAAACAGCGATACACAAGGAGGACAAGCAACGAATAAAATTGTTGCTCAAACATTTTATACCCGATTTATTTTTTCATCCGCGTCAGGAACTGAGCGACGACGAACGGGACGAGGATGGTTAGTCGACATTCCAATTGTTTCATCGTAATTTAGAAGAAAATTCCAACAACAACACGAGAAAAAAATTTTTTCTCCCGCAAAAAAAATTTCACAATTCGTTCATTTGAGACTTTGAAAGAAAAAAAATCATTTTTGTGACATTGATGCGAATTTTTTAATCTTTCCTTTTCATGTTTTAAATATTTGTCATATTAAACCGTTGATTGTAGTTTGTCAAATTAAAAAATAATGGTTAATCATATTTTTGTGTTATCGAAAAAAAACAGAAAACTGAACAAAACACAAAAACTAAAATAATAATAATAATATTTAAAAATATATATATATATATTTATTTGCCGAACAGACGAAAAGGATGACATTGGTCCAGCTACGTGCGGAACAAGTTCACAATCGTTAACAGCCACGTCGACGCTTCTCGGTCTTCAATCGACGAGAAACAAAACTCCACAATCACCAATGAACGCAACCGGTTCGATAAAGATCGAGAGCGACATTAAACTTCCGGTTCACGCGTTATCGAACGATCCGGACGAGGCTTACACGCTTTTCATGGGCAGCAACAATTGGTATCTGTTTTTGCGATTACATCAGATACTTTGCGAAAGATTGACGAAGATGTACGAGAAGGCTGTGGCACTGTCGGACGAAGAATCGCGTTACAAACAGCAGAGAAAAGAAAGCACCGCAGTCGCACTCAGGTTGAAACCCAAAAGTAAGTTTGACGATTTAGAAAATTATTATTATTATTATTATTATTATTTATTAATTTTTTTTAAAAAAGAATTTTG
Organism: Diplazon laetatorius; assembly: GCA_963662125.1. NCBI lineage: Eukaryota > Metazoa > Arthropoda > Insecta > Hymenoptera > Ichneumonidae > Diplazon > Diplazon laetatorius. The sequence goes on along the minus strand of OY759158.1, from coordinate 4,762,809 downwards.
GTTTTTCACATTCACGTTGAAATGTCAATTTAATAACACGATGTATGTATGAGAAAATTGTGGAAGAAGAAAATTCTAAAATGTAGCTATTGATTGTTACTTTCAACAAAAATTTTAACGAACACTGTAGAAAAAAAAATGGTTTGTGCGTGAAAAGTAGAAGAGAATGGGCTACGGAATTCTATTCATGTGAAAAAAAAATATAAAAAATATAAAAAATATAAAAAAATACAAAAAATATAAAAATATAATATTAACGATATTTTGTTTGACGAATTGCGATCGATCGTTAAATTTGTGAATTCGTTTAATTACAGGTGAGATTGAGATCGAAGACTATTATCCGGCGTTTTTGGATATGGTGAAAAATGTTCTCGACGGTAACATGGAAAGCACGTCGTACGAAGACACGTTACGAGAGATGTTCGGTATTCACGCGTACGTGGCATTTACGTTGGACAAAGTTGTGTCGAACGCAGTGAGACAGGTGATTAAAAAATATTCCTTCAAAATATTCGAAAAAAAATTTTGCTTTGGATCGATTGTTGTTAAAAAATGAATAAATTAATGAATAACTTGCAATAGATAATTTTAAACGACATTATGATTTTTTCGTTTTTTTTATTTTTATTATTTATTGAACCTCATTCGACACGGGGAAAAAAATATAAATAACAATGAACGAATGGAAATTCATGGCGGCGAATTGATAATTTTTTTGTTGTCTGTGTAGTTGCAACATTTGGTGTGCGACCAAATATGCCAACAGTGTATGGAATTGTTTCAACGGGAACAGAGACAACCGAAGGAGAACAGCGGAGCCGGTGGATTGTGCGCGACTGCTTACATGAGGCTCGGTGCTGAAATGGCTTATCAGCGAAGAGCCGAGAAAGCCATGGCCGAAGAAAATTGTTTCAAAATATATATTGTAAGTATTGTTGGTTTGAGAAGAAAAAAAAACAGCAATCAACAAAAACGAGACTAAAATACGTTTCGCTAATTGCGATGCAAAACGGCTTTTTTTTTCTCCTTGAAATTATCATTATTATTTTACAATCATAAGGCGGAGAATTTTTTGTTTTTCGTTCGTTTTCACTTCTTTCAACTGAATTGCCGATTATTTTTTTTCTCTTCCGTCTTTCAATTTCGATAGTTTATTCGTTATTTTTCATACAATTGCTTCATTATTGAGAAAACGAACCCGATTTCAATTCAGCCAAAACTTTGCTCAAGACATTTAAAAGTCGAACTAAATAAATTAAAAAATTTTTATGACCCAAAATTTCGATCTCGATGCAACGAAAATAACGTCCATCGTAGTCGTGATTGTTTTCTATTTAATTTGTCTTTCGCATCGCGAATAAGCCATTGATGAATTAAAAAATGTTTTATTAAAAAAAATAATGTTGAATGTGAAAAAAAAAAAAACAAATAACAAGTTCGAATCGTATAAAAAAAAAAGATACACATATTTCGTAAAAAAATATAAATTTGTGATGTTTTTCAAATTTATTTTCGCAGTACAAAAAAGAATGTAAAATGACGATGGAACTTTTGGACACGGAGGGCGAAGAAACGGGTGACGGTTGTGGCGACAGAGACGACGTGAGCACGTCGGAGAAGTGGTCGAGTTACGTCGAAGGTTTCACGACGACGTCAACGACGACGGGGGCGACGACGACTTCGACGACGGGTGGAACGGCTCAGGCCAGTCCGAAAGAAACCCCGACAACGTCGCCGGACAATGAGCCAACCACCAATCATCCTGTGAGTAGCGACCAGGCGGCAAGGGGGGGGAGGGGCCGAAAACGCAAGAACACTGACATTAACAAGAAGGTATAGGATTCACACACGTTCCAGTAAAAAAAAAAAAAAAAATCAAAAAAGAAAAAGAAAAACGAAAGAAAGAAAAAAAACGCCATTTGAAGAAAACCCCGTTACGTCATTGTAGCTTGCATTTCGTTTTTTGTTTGTGAAATATTTTTTTTGGTATTTTTTTTTTTTTTATATATTTTTTAAAATCAATTCTTTTTATTTTTTTTTTACTTTTATTTTTCGTTGATTTTTTTTTATTACGTTTTGTACTCGTGGAATTGCAACCGTATCACCGAAATATCCTGCCGTGCGTCATTCCGAATTTCGACTATGTCCACGCACGCAGACACACACACACAAACCACACACGCAAATTTCTTACACTTTCGCATATTTTTTTTTTTAAATTTTCTTCTCGCTCATTCGTGTTTGCTGAGTTTACCAACAAAAACGCGCCACCGATCGCCCGATCGAAGATCGTTTTTTCGCGCACTGTTTTTTCTCACGCCAAATGAATTTTTCTGTCATTTTTGTTAAAAATTTATTTTTTTCATTTTTTTACGAATTTCTTTTTAATTGAAAAAATTTTTTTTTTAATTGGTGAAATTTTATTTGCGAAATAAAGACGATGAGCAATCGAAGGTGTCACTAAAATGTCTCTCACGTGAACTTGAAATCGAGTTGTTGAAGAGTCGCGATTGCTGAAAGCCCTTTTTTTTTATTGTCAAAAATTGAAAGAAAAAAAATTACACAAAATTACGGCATGAATGGTGGTTGGATAATTTTTTCTTATCTCGTGGGTTATCATTTGGCTCGATGAACGAAGAAACTATCGGTCAGCACTCGGACCACTCGAACACTCGAAATTAACAAACGATTCATCAATGAACAAACAAACAGATTATTGCATTTTTTATTTCTTGTTTTTTTTTTTTTTTTTTTTAACTTTTTTCTATTTGACTCACATTTTTTTTTATAAATGAATTTTTATAACCGATTACTGACCAGTTTTTGCTTTGTCGAGAAAGCCCTTTTTTTTTAGATTCTTTTGTTTTAATGTGCATGAGACAACAATAATACAAATTAAAAAAATTAAAAAACTTGGTTCTCGTGTCAATGTTCGGAGGTACGCGGTGGACTCAAACGTATGTAAACGAGCGTTTTGATTTGCTATTGGGTGATACGGAATGACGGTTGGGTTGTGACGGGGTTTTTTAAAATATATAATAAATACATTTATTTTAGTTAAAAATACACACAAACGAAACAAATGAACGAAAAAGAAAAACCGAACAATTAGCAAATCCTTCAGCCGATTGCAAAAAAAGAAAAAAAGAAAACAAAGAAAACAAAAAACAAATGTACGATGGCAGCGAAACCCAAGTAGATACGAAAATGTCAATTGCTACGGTCAGACTACAATCATATATATCGCCACATTAAAAATTGACGACCCCGTGCATCTTTACGATTATTAATCGAGGTGTATGGATAAAACTCTCATCAAGACCTCGAAAAAAAACACACACACACACACATATAAAAAAAATAATTTAAAAAACCGACGGTTACCTCGTGACAATCGCTACAAAACCGTGAACGAAAAAGTTTACTCGACGAGAAAAAAAAAACAGAAAAGAAAATAAGAAAAAAAAGAAAATCACCCTCTCAAAGATTTTATTGTGACAAAATTTAATCGAAATGACTATGAAACATTTTTTTTATTGAAAAATTACACGATTGGGTACGTGCTAACGACGTTTTCTTTTTTCTGTATTTTTTTCCCCTTTTTTTTTCGAATCGAGGAACGGGGTAGCAGATTTTGAGGAAAACCGCGGTCTCCCTCGAGGCAGATATACATATGTTGTATGTATGTATGTTAATTTGTAAATAAATTCGGCCGCTCGAACGTGTAAATAGATTTTGATACGTATCGTGGATAAAAACAAAAACGAAAAAAATAAAAACGAGTAGGAATCTTAATGATTTGTATAAATAAATAAGATAGAGATAGAGAGAGGAAGAGAGGGGCAAACATAAATGAAAAAATTTAAAAAAAACAAACAAACGAAGAATAAGAGAAAGACGTAATTTCTGGCACATTCTTCGGGTGGGGGTTGGCGAAGCCTTCGAAACACGAACAGTTTGTTACCCGTACTACTACTGATACTACTACTACTACTACTATTACCATTACTATTATCTGTATATCGTTGATCTGTATGAAATTATTTTTTTTACGAGAATGTAACTAGAGAAAGACGCGGAGAAGAAAGATGAAAAAAAAGAGAGAGAGAGAGAGAGAGAGAGAAAGAGGGAAACAGATAAACTCTTTTTTTTAAATATTTTTATTGATTTTTTTTCTTTCAATTGACATGGCAATATTTAGGGATCTCAATGAAACTTGAGCAATGTTTCCGTTTTTTTTTTATTTTTAACTTTTATACGATGAAAAAAAAGAAAAAGATAATGAATAAATAACAAGCAAGAAAAGTTCAAAGTTAAAGTATAAGTTGATGAATTTTGTCGATGTAAGTGAATGAATATTTGTGAAAAAGATGAGGAAACACGAAGGCGTTTGAGATTCTTCGTGTTTCCAAGTGATAAAATTTCGATAGAATAATAAACTAAAATCGTCGATACAATCTATCAATTTATTAGAATCATTTTTTTACGATTCGTTACGATCCACGTCCTGTGTAGCTCGCAATCGGAATTTTTTTTTTTTTTCGTCTCTTTCTTTTTTTCTTTCATTCACATTTTACGTTGATAATTTTCGACGAGGAGATGAGAGAACGTTCGTCGATCGATTTTTTTCAACTTTTACCACTCACGTTGGCCCGAGAATATTTGCTTGTGAAAAAAAGAAAAACAAAATGATTGAGATATCGAAAAGATATTTTCTTTGCGAAAATATTCGAAAGAACAAAACGATGAATGAACAAAGCTTGAGAAAAAAATATTCGAAAGATGAATGATCAATGAATAAATCGTCCATGAAAAAGGGGTAGATATTTTTTTTTATGGTCGATCCAGAGAGCCCGGTGCGTGAAAAATTAACGAAGATGATCCATGGACCGAATGCTCAAAAATAATTGCCATTTTATATATTTTTTTATTATCCATTATTCTTTTTTATAAATACTATTGTCATTGTGGATCCGTACGTTCGACGAAAGTCACACCGGAATTCTATCGTTCACGGTCCGAACGTGTATTTATCAATGCAATTTATTATTTACGAAAACAAAAAAAACTCATTATTTCCTCAGAGAAAAAATATAAATCTTTTTTTTTTCATCGCAAACAAAATGTGTTTGAAATTTCATTTTATATTTCAAATAATTTCGATTGTTAATTCGAAAGAATAATTATTGTATTCTTCCAAAAAAAAATTAGAAGAAGACGAAGAAAGACGAAGGTGACGAAATTTCATTCGATCACGTACGGATCCCATTGTCGTATGATTTGGCCGATTGACAAACTGGAAATTGAGGGAAAAAAAACATTAAATTGATTTGAACCGACTGTCCGTAGAATTTTGCAAGACCACATTGAAAATACGTGATCGTGGGGGTTCGGTCAATGTCAAAGCGAGATATACGAGGCCAGAAATCAAAAATCTGTTGTAACCAATGAAGTTGGCGGTCACTTCAATCGGTTGAAACAAACAATTAAAAAAATAAAAATTAGAGCCACAAATTAAAAAAAAAAAATTCTTGCCAAATCATCGATCCGAAAAATTCGATCAAAACGTATTTTCATTATGGATCAGCGAGATTCTTCGATCCGATCGAACAAGCAATAGTAATCCACGCCACGAAATATCCATTGGAAGCATTTCGATTTTTTTTTTTTCATATCGAGAGAGTTCGAAGAATCTCTTGCAAACGAAAAAAATGAAAAATAAAAAATGAAAAAATGCGGCAGGTAGCTCAGGCAAAAGAAGCAAGAGAGAAGAAAAATAAGTTGCGGTGAGATTTACGAAAATTCAAAATCCGATCGACAGGCCGGCAAACACAAAATCTTATCAATTATTGTTTATCGTTTGAACAATTTGCGTGTAAATATACATTATAAATATTGTTTAGGCGAAAATGGAAAAAGAGAGAAAAACGAAATCGAACTTGTAACGGTTTGCCACGTTGCTGCTCCGAACTTTCAATTTTTTTAAAATATTTCTTTAAATCATTTTTTTTCCTACTTTTTTTTCTTCTCAATATCATGACACTTGTAAAATATTTTCATCGAGACTAGTCTGTCGTACGTACTTCGTACTCGAGTTCAATGTAAATGTTGTGAAACCTACGAACCCTCGCCCCCCCCCCTGGCCCCTGCCCCCTACCCCCCAACCCCGTTCTCCCTTTATATAACGAATTTTAATCTCGATATATATATCTATATATATATATATATAAATATATATATTTTGTAACTGTAAACTGTATATGAAGTAAAAATGATATAATGATATAAATAAAAATAACAATATTGTATAGAAGAGAGATATTGAAATACATGAACGATGCTTTTAAACAAAAACAAAAAACAAAAAAAAAAAGAATTATCGTCTAACATCATTTTTTCGTACCACTAAATCAATGTTGTTGTTCGCTGCTTATTTTTTTTTTCATTGCTTCTTCTATTGTCATCATTATTCTTTATTTTCGAAATAAACCTTTTTTATTCTTTTGGTAATCCATTTTTTTTCTCGCTTTTTTTTACTATTCTTCACAATATTCTCAATTGAAAAAAAAAAACAGTTTTGTTATTGTTTTAATTAATTACGCTTTAATGCTTTTTTTGGTTGCATCTTCTTAATTTTTTTTTCCATACTGTGTCTCGTACGAAAAAACAGTTTGAGTTCTTTGGTTCTGACTCGAATTAATTCTAGAATATGTATATCGATTTTTTTTGTTCGAATTTAATTTCGATGCCTGCGTCGAGGAACACAATTTTGTGTTGTACGACCAGAGTCAATCTGTAGTCGAAGAACAATAAAGTTATATATCTCTTTTCTAACATGCGATTATCGTTGCCAAAGGCCTTATCAATATTCAATTTATCATTATTATTATTATTATTATTTTTCAAGTTACATTTCGGTTCTCTCGCAAATTCGTACTTATTTTTCTTCGTCTTTTTTGTTTTCTTCACCTGTTAACACCGCTGGCCGACCTGAGCTTTCATTTTTTATTATTATTATTTTTTTTCTTCCCCCTCGATAGCACTTTGACAATCATCGATACGTCGCGTCGAGCAAAGCTCACTTCTTCCAGCCGAAGGATTTTCACAGACATTGAAGAAAAGAAAATAAAGAAAAAGAAACGATAAAATATCGACCATTTCTATTGAATTGCGACGCTAATTTTTTTTCCATTTTATATATATATATATATTAAATATATATATATACATTTTTTTTTCAACTTAATTTTTTTAATCGCTGCCATCATCCCGAATCTACGAGACCCTATAATAACAGAAAAGGCGTGCATGGGCTCATACTAATCAAGTAGGTGCATAACCATACACTCGCACCAATTTGTAATTTCTGTAATTAGGCGCACTTTGACGTATTTCAATCATTTTACGTTTTTCGCATATAAATATACTCATTGTGCTCGCCCGACAATAGTCAAGTGGAATAATAAAAGTCGTTCAATTATTATTATTATTTATATTGCTATTGAAAGAAAAAAAAGAAAGAAAAAATAATTATTTTATTGGTTCATGTGTATATAATTTCAATTGTTTAGCAACTCGAGAGTCTCGATGAAAATACAAAAGTTTGTTGGTTAAAAATAAAAATTTAGAATTTAAACGTGGCAATTGAATCGAAAGAAGACAACAAAAAAATGTAAAAAAAAAAAAAAATGATAGCATAAAATTAATTTCGGTAAATATTATTTTTTCGGGGTCTATAAAACTTCGGTTTCAGACTCCCCAACGATCGTTGTATGGAATTTTGCAATATATCAATGCGATTATCGCGAACGATCAAAACTCGTGATATAGTTTTTTATTTCGTATGATTAATTATAATTTGGCTATGTGCATGTTTTCGATACATTTCGCGAATTATTTACACCGACAAAACAATTATTATCCGGTCTACGTATACTCAACAATCGAACAATTTTTTTTTTTTACATTTTTTTTCAATTTAAAATGACAAATGGAATTGTAAGCAGGTATGGACCTTCATAGATTAAAAATCCTATTTGAAATACTTTTTTTTCGCAACAAATAAAACTCATCGTGTATCATGTGAGAATTAATAGACTTCACGTTTCTGTAATAATAATGTGTAAATTCACACGAATTATTATTTCAAACTTCTTGAATTATACTATTGAACAAATGCCTATAATCCATAATCCATTTTCTTCGAAAATTATTTCAAATACGAATTTTTCATTTTATAAATGCGCCGATTCCTGATTGTGAAACGTTGAATTGTTCGGAAAATTCGAGCGAATAATGTTATTTACACACACACACACACACATACAAATACACATATCTCTGCTTCATCCTATATATATTTAACGTGAAGAAAAAAAAACGAATTGCACGAATTTTCACGTGGAGGACTTTCGGCATGGTCCCATCTTCAACTTCTTTTTTCCAGTTCGAGTTACCACCGTGTCAGTTTCCTCCTGTGACAGTTTTTTTCTTGTGGCAGCTTTTTTCCTATAGCAGTTTTTTTCCTGTGGCAGTTTTTTATCTGTAGCAGTTTTTTTATCTGTGGCAGTTTTTTTCTTGTGGCAGTTATTTTCCTGTAGCAGTTTTCTCCTGTAGCACATTCCTCTGATGCTCCCTTGTCGTCGAGTATCTGAACCGACGGGAACTGCCACGGCGAGAACTGCCACGGTGAAAACGGCCGCACGAGAGTCTGAAAACTGAAAACTGTCACCCCAGGAAACTGCCACGACGAAAACTGGGACCATGCCGGACCTTCCGTTGCATGTTTTCAACTCGACGCAAGTTTTCGATTCGACTTAATCACGATGACGATAGTTAAAAAAAAATTTGGCGATCGACGCGATCGAATGGAATCGATTTGTCAGTAGTTAACCGTATTATAAAAATGCATGCCCGTTGTTGTGGTTTGTTATTGTTATTATTATCATTATCACTGTCATTATTATTCATTTTTTGTTCCCAAATGTCTGTTAACATTTTACAATGTCAGTGAAATTAATTTTAAAATAATCCAAAAAAAAATTGGGGATTTCGATTTATCGTAACTCGAACGTCAATAATTTGCTTGCATAACGGAGTAACAATGGATTATAATTGTTGTAGATCGATGGGAATGGTTGGAGTTCATTAGGGAGAATCTTAGCGGGCCGAAAGCCCGTCTTCTTGTATAGAAATGTCAGACAGTGGAGAAAACGTGCGGCACGAATCATGAGGACGAACTTGCCCACTACCGACAAAATCCCAGAGTACGTGTTTGTTTTCGTCATTGTCTTCCTTTTTTTCGTTTTTTTTTCTTTAAATCTTTAATTCCTTTTTTTTTATTATTAATTTTTTTTTTTCGTTTTTTTTTTTCGAGGCCGCAGAGATGAATAATTTTTTTATACTTGTCAACATTTACATTGTTTGTGTTTTCAATTTTTTTAATCATTTTTTTATTGATTTTTCGCTCTCTTCGATCAATCGAAAGTATTTGAAGATTCTCTCGAAAGCATTGGCCAAAGTTTGGTGAAATGCAATATATTTTTAATTAATAACAAATACGTTTGTGACAAACGATACGTGAAGAATGAATTCAAATGTATCATCGTGAAAAATTATTGATTTGTAAATTAGTATTGAACATTTGCTTTTGAAAGTATAAAGAAAAAAATTGATTGTTTAATAGAATCGTAGAGAAAAAAAATAATTAAGGTTAAATAATCGTTATCAAAGATGATTAACAAATGTTTTTCCTATAAAATATGATAAAGAGAGAGAGACGAGAGAGTGAAACAAAAAGAAATAACGACGAATCAATATGGAATAAAGATGACATTCTTCGCTATTTTCTTTTGATATAAGAGCTGCAAAAATAACTCGAATGATGACATTAATAAAACGCTTTATCAAGCAAGCTCGTAACAAGAATTTCGATGAATCAACGAACAATGTAAAGTTTCAAGTAAACAAAGCAAAAAAAATTATTCATCTCTGACTCATCGTAGACTTGAATGGATTAAAATAACGAAAGAAAAAAATGTTTGAATGAAGAAAACGATTGAAATTTCTGGCTGATTTTTTTTTTAGTACAACGGACGCCGGTAAACCCGATGACAACGAGATGACCGACGGGGTGGTTTGCACGTTGTTGCCGAGGCCTCAGTCGTTGCGAATAACGGAAACTCCAGATTCCACGGATCTTATAACGTCGGACGAGACTCAGTGCACATTCAATCCGAACAGCTATCACATGCTTTACGTAGCGAGCAAAGAAGCTTTTCTGTACAAGCAAAATTCGTTCGCGCGAGCGAGAGCGGTACGTTGTCGTAGCTAATTTTTTTTTTTTATGTTTTTGTACGACAACTAAGAAGGCCTTATGGTTTTGGTCCTCATTTTACAGCACTCCCATTCTTTCATTGATACACCTATCGAGATTAAATTTGGTACACGGACGTAGATTGATGTCCCGAAAACAGAAATTATGAGATTTTTTTTAAAATATATATTTTTTTATATATTTTTTTGTGTTACGAAATTAAATTTTTTTGTTTCTCTTTAAAATTATTCCAATTGGTAATTCAAGACCGGCACAAAGGCCACGAGCCATTAATTCAACGTAAACTTATTTGAAACACTCGTTCGAACAAACAATCGCCATTCAATATCGTGAAACAATCAAGATTGTCACGTTTCTGTAACAATTACGAATGATAATGATGAATCATTTATTCACAATGGATTCCCAATATTCATTGGGTTTCTGTAATTCACGATCATTCGGTCCGAGAAGCATTTCGAATACATGTTCGTCGAATGAAAGAACCCATCCCTGGTCTGGCATAGAAGACAAGTAAACCTTCCACGAACCGTAAATGTCCGACAATCGACAATGCAAATTCGCTCGTGCAAACACTAACCACGTGATCGAGTAAGCGTAAAGGTTGCCGAGAGCTCCGTGTACCCTAAATTTCCCCAGTCAAAGAGGGATTCGCCTTTTTTCCCGCTAAAATTATCTCCAATTGACTTTTAGCTAAAGCGATAATTTAAATTATTCGAATAGTAAAAAAAAAAAAAATCGTAGCGATTTGCACTCTTGAGCGTTCCTTTTTGGGATAAAGTATCCCAAAGAAACCCTCAACGGTGCAAATCGCTCCTTTTTTTTTTTTTTTTTTTTTTTTTTTTTTTTTTTTTTTCCATTGCGATCTGAATGATTGAAATTATCGCTTTTGCTAGAAGTCAACTGGAGGATCAATTTTTAATTTTTCACAATTAATTTCGTTGTTGATAGGATATTGTATTACGTATTTATATTCACTTCTATATCGTGAATAATGAATTTTTCTTTTTCAATTTGTCCTCACAGTGCCATTCGCAAGTGACGAAGAACCTGAACGAAAAATTTCACAAGTGGCTCGGCAATTGGGCGTCGATAAACGTGGCCGATCCTCAGCATCGTTTTTGCCAAGACTGGTTGATGGGAAGATACGAAAATTTGTGTCCCCACAGAACACGTGTTATAAGCGATAACGATCAAACACGAACGCCATACAGACAGTACAATCGTTATCGCGTTGAACGTTTACAATTAGACGCCGAACCAATTGCGTAACCAATATCCGCACGTCGAATCTAACCCCTCTCCCCCCTCTGCCCCCACGAATCCCCAACGCAGTGAACCTAATTATTATTATTATTATTATTATTATTATTGTTATTATTATTACTATTATTATTTTATTTTTTTTAATTTTCATCTCGTTTTTTTTTTTCATCGCGTCGAGGTCTCCCCCTCCCCGCACAAAACGACGACGAATAATCCGCAACGAGCCCACTGAAAAAAAAAATTTTAACAAGCAAACGTAAAAAATAAAAAATAAATAAAAATAAAAAGTTGAACCCATTGAAAATCGATCTGAATCGTGAACGGAAAAGAAAACAAAATGAAAAAGAAAAGAAGAAATAACAACAACAAACAACAAACAAATAAATGAAAATAAAACTTGGTGCTCGCCTTTTGTATATTCGCGTGTGTGTGTGTGTAAGCAAACGGCTGTGCGTGTGTGTGTGTGTGGATGTGCGCGTACGTGTGTGCACGAAACCTCGTAGAATAATAACCCTGGTTTGAGGCAAAGGGTGTGAGTAATTAAGGGGGTGACGAATGGACTGTAGCATAATTTTTCGGACGGTAACAAAAAAAAAAAAAAAAAAAAAACCCAATTGTGAGAAATTTTTTGTCGATCTCGCAGGTCGTCGTCGCTCACTTTTGAGATAATTTTACGCAACGCGCGCAGCTACAAACTTACAACCTGATGAAATTGCGATGAAGGTGGGGAAAAAAATGGGCGATACTCGAATGGAAATTTATTCGATCTTTTTTTGTATATGTATACATATATATTTTTTTTTCTTCAATCGCACTGTCTCGAAATTATTTTTCTTGACTGCAATACCAAGGAAATGCGTTTTTTTTATTGATTTTTTTTTTGTTGGATCTTTTCCAATCCGTCCATCGCCCATTTTTATACAGAGGGCCGCTTCTTGCAGCTAGAACGAAGACATCACATGTTTTGCAAATTTGTAAATTTAATTTTTTTATTTTATTTTATTTATTTATTTAAAAAAAATTTTTTTTTTCACTTTTCCACCTTACGATTAGGCCCGTTGTCTTGTCCAATGTCGGAACACGTCTGAGCGACTATTATTTCTATAATAGCCGTCCAAGCAAAACTCTTCTTGTCAGGGTAGACGATACTTTTTTTTTCTCAACTCTTTGGAGCAGTTATCGAATAGAAAAATTCGTACGATATTTGAATGTCAACCATTATCGATACCGACGGATGCAACTTGTCGTTCTCGTTGCAGTTGCATCGTGTACGATGCGTTCGACGTCGGTTGAGATGAGATACCTTTTTTTTCAAATATAAATAACGTGGTTCTCGAAAAGCATAATATGTCTATCAATTTGGACGTTCGTGGACAGTATGACGGAATACTCGCGAGATAATGTGAAACGATTCAGTGACAATGGAGGATATTCGATCCAGTGCCTTGAAAACACAAACGCGACAATGATAACATGTGTTCACGTCGAGTAAAACTAGTACGTCGCTAAAACCGGCGAGATCGGACGAGTTCGAAATGAATAAAGTGTATTTCAAATAATTTTTTTACGATGAAAAAAAACGAAATGTCCAGATAATAATTGCATAAGTTTCAACGAAATTATCTATTTGGGTGTTTCTTTGAGACTTCAATTTTTTTATAAGTTATTTAATTTTTAACAATATAATCCACGTGTAAATGAATATTATTGATTAGCGAAATTTTTTTTTTATTCGTTTTTTTTTTCGTCTTTAGGGAAGTAAAAGATATTTGAAATCCATGTTTGTTCGAATTTCGTTCGTTAACGATCGCCAGGCCGCTTGATTTTGATTTTTCTGTGGAAATTAACAATGTTTCCATTCATGTGCTACGTATTTCGATCTTTTTCTTCGCGCAATGAGTGCGAGAGAGAAGACAGCACATGATTTTGAGAATTGAAGAAAAATAAATTGGAACGAAAATTCAAATTTTTGGTTTCTCGAATCAAAAATTTGAACGTCGTTCGTCAATTCGATCAATTCTATAACGCAAACAAACAAAAAACAACAACAACAACAACGAAAACAAAAAGTTACCATTCGTAATCGGAGATAAAAAAATGAAATTCATGAAAAAAAAAATTAATTTTTCATTCCAGTGTCACTTGCCATATCGATCATTCGTTGCAGCTGTGAATATATATTTTTTTCTCTATCAACAATTATCTTCGGCAACCGAATAGAAATTCACATTGAAACGTAATATCAAAAGTTTCGGAAATTTGCTGCTGTACGTTGTTTGTATTATTTTTTTAATTCTTGATTTCCTTTTCTTCGCTCATTTTTTCAACGTAATAAATTTCAATAGCGATACACCAGGGAATACGACGATCGCAAGAGTTAGATTAGGAAGCTCAAAATCAAAGAAGAAAAAAATCACAAAATCCCAGATCTGCAAGATTGTTATTTATTTTTTTATTTTTCATTTCCACGTCCAAAACCAAGTCCATTCTGTTCCGCTATGTACAAGTTTGTTTTATTTAATGAGAAATAATATAAATTTTTATAAATCGTTGAGCCAGATGCATTTTTTTATAAACTCGAGGGGAAAAAAGAAAATAGAACATAGTTGACACGCTTTCGGTCTGATTTAAAGATTTTAATAGATTATTTTTCAGTTTGATTTGTTGAGTTATCGGTGGAAGCGTTGTTGACTCTTATTTGTACTTTTTGGGCTATTGTAAAAAGTTAAAAAAAAAAAAAAAACAAAACAGAAGTATGTAAAGCAAAAAATCGAAAACGAAATTCGGTCTTCGTTTTCTTTTTTAATTGAATTTTTTTGTCGTGTAAAAATGTACAGAGCGAGAGAGAGAGAGAGAGATATTTCAGTAATGGGGGAATAATATTTGTCAATTGTTATTATTCTTCGAAGACGCAATTTTTTTTATTTCCATTATTGTTTTTTTTTTTTTTCGCAGTAGAAGTTACGAATTTGCGAATGAACGAATCAACGAGGAAACGTGCACACACGTTAGCTCGAACGTTATGTGTAAAAGCGTTTAAATAATAATAATTAAATTGTAATTCCACAATGTGTACAAATGATTGTTAGGTTTACGATTACAATAGCGTTACGAAATCTCCGTATGAACGAATTGTTTGTCAATCGACCATCGTTCACTGACAATTGAGGAATTATCGTCTCGTTCAAAAAAAAAAAAAAAAACAAGCAAACAAATATAAAAACTAAAATGGTCACGAGTGTTCAAAATTTTGTTGCAAAAAAAAAATAGAATCACAGTGTCAAGTTTTTCGTTCCAACGAAAATCGTAAACCAACCCGAAAAAATATCACTTGGTTTTTTTTAAATTAAATTTTTTTGACGAATAAAACAATTGTTTATCGACGATAAATTCATTCACATCAATACGACATTGCAATTTCCATTGAACGAAGTACTAGAGGCATGTATATAGAAACAAAAAAAAATAATTATTTATCTCGAAACTGTATAGGCTTGTGGGATGTTCATGTTATTAACTTTTTTCATGATTGGACTCCAATCGTGTGGACCAAAATTAAAATTAAAAAAAAAATGTTCACTCGTTTCGATTATAACAAATAAAAAAATATATATATAAAAACGAATAGCAACGGTAATTCCTCATCGGTCGTCCGAAACATTGCCTTCCAGAATTAAATCTACGATAATGATTTTGTAAAAAAAAAATGAAAATTCGTGCGTTTGGGACGATACTATCGATTGGATCAGAAATAATTAAAAATCTCGAGATAAGATGTTCGATATACGACAAACAACTGTACAATTAACGAAAAGCGACGTGGTACGTTTTTTTTTCTGTAAGTGTTATTGAAAGAAAAAGCGCGGCGAAAGAATGAAAGGAAGGAAAGAAAGAAGAAAAAAAAACGAATTACGAGCATTGTGTGAAATTGGTGAGAACAATTGTAAATGTAATGCACAAAACAGAAAAAAACAATTGACATGCATATAACGACGTAAATAAACGACTGTTACGTTCCATTTTTTTATCCGATGACGTAGCATTTATAATCTATATATGTTGATTGTTTATTGATTTAATTCGATGTAAATAGATTTTTTCGTATTTACACGTACGCTCAGGACTTGACGACATATACATACACACGTATTTCCTCGATAGGTCATAAAATGCTGATGCAATCTATAAGTCATATCGATAAAGAACATGATTCGAAAATAATCATTTTTAATAGAAACAATTAACTGTGCTGAATCATTCTCGATAAAGCAATGTCAATTTCCACTGAGTCTTTTATCAGTCGTTTAAAAATGTTCAAAAATTCGTAAAACGCATTCGAAATTTTCAAATTTCGATTTTTAAGATTCAAACACGATCAAAATATTTGCAATACAGTTTCGTCAACGATCGAGACCCGTGTTCCTCGTTTCGATTCTCTTCTCGTATTCATTGCACTCCTCCCTACACATCGAAAAATAAATGCAAGTTTTGCACTTATCAGTCGAGTAAATAAACTCAACTTACTATTTACAAAAAGTTTTCACGAAAAAAACTTCGTGTTTGGAATAACAACAGAATTCAAATATGGCGCGAAATAAGAAACTTCGGAAAATTTCATTGGCGGACGGATCCGAACCACGGTGCCATCTTGTGGCACGAATGCAACGTGATCGATGTCACGGGGCGGTTGGGGGGGGGGGGGGGCTAGGAATTTACATGGAACCGTAGTAGGACTAGTAGGTCCTGTGTTAGATTTTTCCACGGAAAATGTAGTGTCCACTTCTGCCTCCAGCTGTCGCGTCGTTATATAGACGTGACGGACACACAGAAAGAAGAACCTCTAAGCCGCGCCCCCGCCTCATCATCTCTCTCACGCTCTCGGCACCAGGCCATAACGTTTGCCCACTCGCACTCATGTTGCAGCGTCACATGCGCTTAAACCATGCGCACATGTGTCTGCTTTGTTCGGGTAATCGTGTGGTCTCCCTCTTACTCACACAGTGGACTGCCCGCGGATATTGGCCCGAGCGTCAGTAGGAGAGAGACAACGCGTCCATAGCGGAGTTGTACCGTACGAGAAAGAGTGAGACAGTGGATGCTCCCCCAGTGCGAGTAGGAGAGAGACAGCGAGAGCATGAGCGGTTGGGCGGAGCCACTGAAATATAGGTAGACCAGAACCGGTGATTGCCGTGGTGGGGAGCCTGCCGAGAGATATAACAGTAGAGGAATGAAAAACGTTTGGCGTCGGCAATGGGTGCGAGAGAGATAGCGTCATAGGCCCCCGCAGCGGAGCGAGAGAGAACGAGTTCCGAGCGTTCTTGATCCCCCTCGAGGCGAAGGACTACATCTTCGAGTGCGAGAGAGACAGCGCCATCGGCGATCGCTGCGGAACGAGAGAGAAAGCTTGCGTCGTCCATCGTCACGCTGCTATCTCTCTCGGCAAGCTCCATTGGCTGCTGCCGCCTACACGAGAGTCGGCGTATCAGGTCCGTCTACATTTCAGTGGGCGGAGCAAAGCCAGATTGCACAGTGTATGGGTGCACACGAACGTGCCAAGCAGCGCCACAGCTCGCGGTGTTCGGGTGCTGAAGTTCGATCAACCCACGAACTTTTGGCGTCACTCGGTTCACAAGACCTGCGGTTCCCATGTACGAAATCTTTTTTTTTTCGTCGCTCGTGTATCATCGGTCACAAGCGCAAGTCGTCGCGCGAGGGATATTCGCGTTTCGGTTTCGGAGCACGGGGACAGTTCATTGCGGTTACTCGCGTTCAACATTATCCCCCTCACCGGACTCGGTCCGACGATTCTCAAACGCTTCCGCCCGTGATTCACGATAATCCCGTAACGTACAGGTCGCTCTCCGTCAATCCCCTTCCCCCACCCACGGCTCGCAAGTGTAACCACAAAACATTTAGTTTCGTTTTTTTTTTGTCTTCTCTTTTCCTTGTATTTCAGAAAATCACAACTCCGAAACAGAAGGTTCTGGTAGTTAGAGCGTGTGTCCGGTCATTGTTATTCACTTAATCTCGTGATATTTTTGTGGATTCGTGTTAATTCGTGATCGAATCGGTTTGGTGATGTCAATCGAAGCGTGAATATCGTTGTCATTCGAGTAACCGTAAATTCGTCGTCGTTGTCGTTTTCTTTTTCCGTAGACGAAGCCTCGACGAGAGATCTTTCGTTGGGTCACAATGGCAGATGTGATTATGATCGACGTCGACCTACCAGAGGAACAACCGAAGGTCGGGACATTGAATATCGCAATGTGAGTCCCCATGATATTGAATTTTTACGATTGACATTATCCTCAATGTCATGACACCCGTTTTCATGTGCATATGTGTATATAGGACGTACGTGAGGTCTTGCCATACAGGTCTGGAACCTCCGATCTAATAAATTATATATACATGTATATAGTGCATGCGCGTTCCACGAGCGAGGCTGTGGCGCGACGGTCGGGGAGGCCTCCGCGTCGCATAGGCGTAGGGTCTGCCATCTCGCTCCGATCCACGCGTGCGCAATGATGCTATTGACTCAGCTGCGTCGTTTTTGAACGAACTCATTGTTGCCATATCGGTCAATCTGCGTTGGCGTACAACCGGTTTATCTTTTTCACGTGGAATCTATTGGCCCGTGAAAATTGAAACAGAGACGCCATTTTATCTCTCTACTTTTGTATACATTGTGGGAGTTCTTTGGTGTGACAATCTTTTGATAACTTTTTTTTTTACATTCGGGAACGCAATTATGATGTAGGACCGATACAATTTTGGGGAAACGAGTTTGGCAACAAAGCCATCGGAATAAATCTGCGTGCGTCGATCGATGTCCCGGTCCTCACTAGCGACCTCCCACGTCGAAAAAACAGGAAATCGTGCCTCACTCGCGGCACGGGTGCCACGATGAATTTTCTAGATCTGTATAATTTGAGATGTTGCATTTACCGTTAAAACACGTTCTTGGGTTACATGGCTCATGTGTCTCCCTTATGCCGGATTTACACGAGTCGATTCTAGCCGTGTTAGGCGTCATGAAAACTAATCCCCTTACAATGTCGCACAGCTACACCATTTTCACAGTCCTCAAATGTCGCACGCGACTAGGTCGTTTTGTTCGATGTTGTGGTTGGAAATATATTTGCTATGTGTTCGTGTCGAATTATTTCACATATCAATTATTTTACAAGATATTAAACAATGTCTTGTGGAACAAAGGAAAAATGAGAAGGAAAGGTCGATATATCTGTTGTATGTGGTTCTCATATCTTTTATCTTCGTTTTAAGCCCTTTCATTGTTATGTTGACACACATTTTGGAAAAAAAACAGTCGCGAATTCAAAAGCTTCCGACCTCCGCCGTGAGTGCAAGAGAGATAGCGCTATCGATGCTTGTTGCGGAGCGAGAGAGAACAAGAATGTTTTCACATGATCTCAAGAAACCACTGAACGAAAATTATTATTCCTATACTTTTTTTTGCCTCAAGTTCCGCAAGCACGGATATCTTTTATAACATTCATAACAAAGAAAATAAACAAAGAAAAATTGCGAAATATTAGATTTATTCATCGTTGAAACCACCGACAAACCGATGCGCGCGACAATTTTGCGACGACGCAGCAGACGCTGCGCAGACGACACAAAGACGAAAAAAGTCGAAAGCTCGATCTACGTACTTTGGCGGTTTCGATTCTAATCACCTGCGATCTTGTCGAATTGCTTTTTGCGACTTCGATTTTCACCTCGCGTCCGGGTCGTGGGACGAAAATCGACCCGTGCAAATCCGGCAAATTGGCTCTCGCAAATGCGAGATGGCCGATTATTTTTAAATCGTTTACCTTTTGCCCCCGGACGATTGAGCTTCCGAGTAAAATACGAGAACGGTCGACTGCAAGATTTTGTAACTCTATCATACGTTCTTGTTTGTTATTCGAGACATCAATCGCGGCCGAGAACAATGCATTACAGTTTCGGTTACCGACCGAGTCCTGTCGGATAATCTTGACGTTATTTATAATAATACATTTTTTTTCAAAATTACGAAAAATATATTTGAAAATAAATAAGATTTGTTACAGTACCTAACACAATAATAGAAGTTGAATTTCGTTGTTGTACGATCTGATAATGAAAAGTTGAATTGTAATCTGTGTTTCAGTCAAGCAGAGGAAATAAAAAATGAGGCCAATAAACTGTACTCGGAAAAACAATATAAATTGGCTCTGGCAAAGTATAACGAAGTAATCGGTAAGACTCTCTGCTTCTTTCAATAAAAACGCGCAAATGACATTTTTTTAAAATAATGTATCGTTTATTAATTCATAGTTACGTGCATAACCATTTACAAATGTTGTTATGCACTTTAAAAAAAATGTTTATAATACTCGAACATTATTTTTTTTTAATTATTAAAAAAAAAATTATTGCATCGACTTTTCAATCATTAACCAATGAAATAAATATTGTTCACAATATTAGTTATTTCGAGTGGCAAATATATGAATCGTAAACAATCAAAAATCATTTGTGATCTTCAGAGTTAAATTCTATTTTATTTTTTATTTTTAAATGAAAAAATTCAAATATATATTTCAGAACTATGTCCGACCGTGGCTACCTACTATGGAAATCGTGCCGCCTGTTACATGATGCTTTACCAGTACCGCAACGCTTTGGCAGACGCAAAAAAATGTGTCGAATTAAATCCAGATGTTCCAAAGGTTTATTTCAATCGATTATTCGGAAATTTGATTTACAAATGTTTTCACGTTATTTATTTCGTTTTACCTTCGTGATTATAATTATTCCAATTGTTCATTTCAGGCTTACACCCGAGTCATCAGATGCGCTCTGATACTGGGCGAAATAGTCGAAGCCGAGACTTACATAAACAGAAGAAAACTTTTGACTCCCACACCTGAACCAATAGTTCGCGAATTGAATGATCTCACACACGTAAAACGTTTGATGAAACAGGCGGAAGCTGCATTCGCGGCCAAAGATTATCGCATGGTAAATCATAATTCCTTCGCTTTAACAATCTCAAAATCAAACGTATCACGATAATATTGGGAAAAAAAAAATACGTATAAAAAACCGTAACAGCTTGTTAGTTGATCGTTTCACGGTCATCTTAAATTATCGAGATGAGATAACTTTTTTAAAATTTTTATTATCATCTACAATTTTTTTTTACTTTTCGTTTTTTTTTTCAAAATAATCATTCACACAATTTGTCAGCGTATTTATCAAAATTAAATGACTAATTATCATCATTGCTGCTCCAGTCATTTGTCAAATCTTAATTCATTTCGAAGCACAATTCGAATACTATCTTTTCACCATACTTTTCACCATAAAATCATTTCACATTTATCTCCATTTTGCAACACGTATTTTTTTCCTAAATATCTGTTTCAGAATAAATTAAATTTTTCAAGAATCGTTATTCGTAGAATTGAAAAAAAAAATCATTTTCATCTTTAATAAATTTTACGAGAAAAAGAAAGAGTAAAATTTCACCTTCGCGCAGGTTGTGTTTTGCATGGATCGCTGCTGTGACGTCAGTACAGCTAGCCCAAGATTTAAACTAACGAAAGCCGAGTGTTTAGTGCTGTTGGGACGATATCAGGAGGCTCAAGAGATAGCAAAGTTAGTTTTCTACTTGAATTGTATTTATTTATTTTTTTTAATTCGTGAAAAATTTATCATCGGTAACGAAATGTCGAAAAAAATTGTTTAATGCGAAATTTTTTTTTTTTTTCTACAGCGACGTGTTGCTTCAAGATAGAACGAACGCCGATGCGACTTACGTGCGAGGTATGTGTTTGTATTACCAGGACAATATTCAACTGGCTTTCACGCACTTTCAAGAAGTGCTTCGACTCGCTCCTGATCACACAAAAGCATTGGACATTTATAAGGTATTTTAAACAGAATTTTTCGGACTGGGATTATTTATTGTGCATCGACAATATAATTATTAATCTATTTGTGCACGATGAACAGTCGAATATAGAATTTTTATCAAAAAACCTTTTTTTTTTATTTTTTCAAATACGTTTTGAGGTTTTTGACGTTCATGATTCGAAATTTCGATTGTTTACGCCATTTTTATGTTTCGATCACTTTTCCCATGTGCTGCACATAAGTGCTGAATTTGTTATGAAATCAACAAATTGTCAAATTGTTCGAGACGAGAAAAAAAAATTTAAATAGTCAGCTTCTCGATTGGAACTTTTTTCTTCCAATTTATCGTAGCATCTAAAAAAATTAGTTTGAGACCTGTAAGGCTGCTAAGTATTACCAAATCGATAAAGTCTGAAATATGAGGGGAAAAAAAAAAATTGCCTAATTTTTAAAACATTGTTTTTAAATTTTATTTTAGAAAGCTAAACGAAGAATATTTGCCTAATTTTTAAAACATTCTTTTTAAATTTTATTTCAGAAAGCTAAACTGTTGAAGCAAAAAAAAATGGATGGAACTGAAAAATTCAAACAAGGATTTCATCAAGAGGCTTACAAGCTCTATTCGGAGGCCCTGGAGGTCGATCCAACGAACAAAATGGCCAACAAAAAATTGCATTTCAACAGAGCCACGGTCGCGGCTAAGGTGAGATATCTCATTGGTAGTGGCTGGACGATGAGAGGGTGAGGTCGAGGAGATAAAAAGACGATTTATTTATTGTTTGCAAATGATCTACGTTAATTCAATTTTTTTTTCAAATGTTATTTTGTAGTTGGGAAAACTGAACGAGTCCATAGCCGAGTGTACCGAAGCTTTGAAGATCGATGAAAATTATCTGAAAGCTCTTCTGAGAAGAGCAACGTCCTTTATGGAACTGCACAATTACGAAGAAGCCGTACGCGATTATGAAAAAGCTTGCAAAATGGACAAAAGTCGTGGTACGTTTTTTTTTCTTTATTTATTATTTGTTGCTTTTATTTCTTTTGCTTTTTCACAAACGGGGAAATTCTTTGGCATTTATTTTTTGTCTATTTGGCAGTTTTTTTTCAACCTTTCATTTTCATTTCCAATAATTTTTTTCTTATTTTTTAACTATAGAAAAAAAAATCTTTTTTTTTCTTCAAACCATTTAGGATACATTTTTTTCTTTTTTTTTTTTAATTCATTTCCATTCTGAATAAATCACATTGACTTTCGATAATCGTATTTGACACACGAAATTTGATTTACAGATAATAGACGCTTGTTGCACGAAGCCAAAGAAGCATTGAGAAAATCTAAGCGAAAAGATTACTACAAGATACTTGGAATTGGTAAAACCGCCTCCACGGATGACATCAAAAAGGCATACAAAAAACGAGCTTTGGTACACCATCCAGGTAAAGCGTTCGGTTCACCGATATAACATCGTGTTATCATAATACGTAGCTAATATTTTTTTTCAGGATTTTGTATTTGAAAATATCAACAAATCAAATCGAGTTTTATTTGCACAACTTTTCTGAAAGTTTTTTTTTTTTTTTTATAAAACACGTATCTCAAAAAATGTGATTTTCTTAATTCTCCACCAGATCGTCACGCAAACGCAACCGACTCTGCGAAAAAAGAGGAGGAAAAGAAATTCAAAGAGGTCGGCGAGGCCTACAATATTTTATCGGATCCGAAGAAACGTTCGTGCTACGACGAGGGACAAAGTTTCGACGGCGTTAACCCTACTGCCCGTGAGTATTGTTCGAAAAATTCACGATCGAACACCGAAACACGGAATTGTATCGATACTCGAATATATTATTCAAATTTCGTCAATTCATCTAGCTCAATTAAATTGATTCAACATTTTTTTTTATTTGATAAAAAATTGTTTTATTTTATTTTACAGCCAATTATTATACAAATAATTCACGTTCAAACACTGAATCATGGAGATAAATACTAATGATCGAACACATAATTGGAAGTTCATCAATCAATTTCGTTCAATTTTCAATTTTATTATTCACAATTTTTTTCCTTCTTTCACAGCCGATTACGACACGTTCGAGGCGTTCTTCAACGGTTACGGACGAGGTCGGAGTTTTCAATTTCAACGAAGCGACTTTCCCCAAGGTTTTCCATTCTGATTCCGTTAATACGACGTTCGGGCGATTACGATCTGCGCGCTGTCTGATGTCTTCGCGATCGCGGAACAGACTTCCCCCAATTATTATTATTATTGAAATTTCTTTATTTTTTTTTCATTCTTTCGCAACCGAAACGACACGAGAGAGAAAAAGAGTACGTGCACTTTGTCGAACGACCCTTTGTACAGGCAAAACGTGGGGGAACAAAAAAATATAATCGTGTTGTAAACAATTTTCGAGCCTTTGGGACGAAGATTTGTGCTACCTTTCTCGCTCGTCCGATCTTCGCGCGGTGAGTGCGAGAGAGACAGCGCTATCGGCCCTCGCTGCGGATCGAGAGAGAGAAAACGAGCGAGAATGGTCGGCAATCACCTTAATTTCGCTTTCGAGGCTTAAAGATTGTGCCGAAAATGTTTTTTATTTCGTTTATTATTATCGTTTTTTTTTCCCTGGTTTTAATTTTCATTGTGGGACGGGATTCAACGTACAAAGGGTTGCGATATGGCACAAGACGATGTGAGAAGAAGAAGGAGAAACAGAAACAACTTCGTGTTTTAATTAGCCGAAAGTTTGTAGCGGTGAAACAATAAAAAAACGTAGCTTGCTCGGTTACTTACCCGATAATTTTCACGGAATGGATTTGAAAATGGTGAAAAATTATATATAATAATAATAATAATAGTAATAATAATAATAATATCCAGAATGACAAGATAAATGTGAGAATAAAAATCCGAGGCTTTAATTAACCGCAAAGATCATCAGTCGATGATAAAATATATCAACTACGCGGGTAAAACGTTTAATTTAACGACGTACACAAACCTTAGATGGAACTTCCATTCGATGTAAATGTGTTTGAAATATTTTTTGCCGACTGAATAATCGCTGATTGTATGATTTATCGAACCTTGAAATTCATTTTTGAGACAATATTTTTTATGATAATTATTGGAACGGTCGCGGATTGACTTTCCCCTCAAATCGACGCCGTGCCAGTCTGCCCCCGACCCAGTCTGCCATCTTGTCAATTTGACTGTATTTTGATTTGATTTTTTTTATTATTATTGAAGAGGTACAAAAAGCGTACGAAAAAGGGATGTGGGTGGTTAAATCTTGACTCGACCGCGAGATGGCGTGCCCTTTCGCGTTCGAGGTCAAACTGACGCGGTGGTCAAATGGGAAAAGTCAAATCTGACACAGTTCCTAATTACTCAAAATTATTGAAACAATGTAAAAACTCATCCATTTTCGGATGTTAATCAATCACAATTGTTTGTTGGGAAAAAAGTATTTCAAATGGATTTTCATGGAATTAGTGTCCATTCTTGACGTAAAACAAGAAAAAAAAAAAAAAACTATACGTTCTACGGTTTCGGAAAATAAATCGACGATTTTCCAGACGCGTTTTGTTCAGTGTTCTCAAACTTCCATGTGAAACTAACATCACTGGCATCGATGACTTAAACCTTCAAAAAAAATATACATATATAACAAATTTCGTGCGCACAGAATTATCAAAACATATTGTCGGGTCAGTCGGCGTAATCATCGTTCAAAAACGTTTTTTCGCATAAACGATGAATAATTAGGTTTTTCGTTGTTTTATTAATTATATTTTTGAAGACGAAAAAGAAAAATGCGTTTGATGCTTGCGATTATAAGCAGAAGGGTTTTTTTTATATTTTGTTGAACTCCGGGCATGATCCTTTGCTGACATTCTATCGGCTCGGAGATAAAGGAAAGCGAGTTGCAATTAGTTGTCACAATGCTCGATATCTCAAAAGACATCTCGCTGCGCGATAAAAAAAAACTTTCTCTTCTTCGCAGTCGGTAAGGTAGAGTCAACTGTCGTTCGATATTGAATCACGGGCTATCGAATTTGTGAGATCGTGAATATATACTTGGCCTCGCCTATGCGTTTCGTAATTCGTTGAACGAATCGACGATTTAGCGTCGTATTATCGAATTCATATTTCAATATGGCAGTGTCATTGGTTCAAATGTCACGGTTGAAGAATTAGATTGTGAAAAAAAAAATGGAATGTTTCATCGAAAGTTCGAAGCGAAATTATCACGGACATCATTTTTGAGATTGTCGTGAGGGCGAATCTTTGAGCCGCCATGTTTTCTGTAACTCGCGGCTCGGCCACCAGGGTCTCTCATCGCGTCCACCAATGAGAAAACGATCGGAACCCGTATCATTTTCAACGACGAACACGATTGGTCCATAACGGTTATTACGATATTTTTCCTTGCTCGATGAATAATCTGACAACAAATGGCTAACAAAATGAATTTACTTGTTTTCCAAACGCCTGAGTTTCTTCTTTTTTGTTTCATTTTTTTCTTTGTTTTTTTTTCAATTTAAAACGAATACCGGCGCAAAAATGAAAAGTATAATTTTTATGGAAACAAAAAAAAATGATTCGCTGTTGTTACCGAAAATAATTCCCTCATGTATACCCTTACTGATTCAAACAGTGTAATGTTATGACATAGAACGTTCGAATCTCAATCGTCTGTCGACTGATAAATAGCGTTCCCAAAAGTAGATGTCGTTAAAAACAAAAACAACAAAAAAAAATGAATAAAAAAAAGAAAGAAAAATGTTTAGCTGTCCGACGACTCGTTTTATCTCGGATTTAAAACGCGCTTCTACGTTACCAGCGCGAACGACTTTTTATACAATGCAGAATGAATACGGAGTGATGAGACAAAAATTTCGTTGGCGTAGCCCATTGCGCATGTTCATGTAATTTCCAATAAATCCGGGATTGCACAAAATATGTTGATTGTCGAATTTATTTTCGTAACACCCGATTTTACACATTTCCCGCGTTTTTCGATGGTTCCTTTTTGTTTAATTACAAATTTTTCTTTGTAGTTGAGCGTGTCGTCGGCGTGGCGCTACGGTGAAGATAGCGGGTCGATACCCTGGCCCTTTAATATTTCGCGATTCACCCCTTCGCTTTATCTCGACCCCTGTTACTTCTGATATTTCCTAGCGCCAAGCGAGTTCTCGTTCTATCGTTACGATTTCACGATTTTCCTTCTCGCTCTTCGTTGCTTCTGATACTTTTCGACCGACGAACGCGCTGCTATCCTTCCCCATCGACTTATCGTCGCTCGTCCCCTCGACATTCTCGACTCCTGTTAATCCTGATGCTTTTTGGTGCGAACAGAAAACTTTCCCCGTCGTTACTTTCGACGTTTGACTCCTCGAATTTTCCGACTCCTGTTACTCCTGATAATTTTCGGTGCGAATGAATCTTTTTGCTGTCGACGATTCGAAGCTTTAACTCCTCGAATTTTCCGACTCCTGTTACTCCTGATAATTTTTGGTGCGAACGGACCTTCGAATCGACCCTCAACTCCTTGAATTCGCCGACTCCTGTCACTCCTGTTACTTTTCGGAGCAAAGGGGGCTGCTCCACCCTCCGAGTATTCCGAGGTTCACCTTCTCGCATCCATCGACTCCTGTTGATCCTGACGCTTCCATCGGACTCCAGCGAATTCGTCGTCTGGAATACGAATTTTCACCGTTTCGACGATTCGACTTTTCACAAGCAAATTTTTTTTTTTGTCATTTCTTTGCATACGTATTATCGTGGATTCCGTTGATTCATTCGATAAAAACACGATTCAACCACAATATTCGATAACAATAAATATAATATTTATTTCGAATACATAACTTCACATAGTTTTTAATTCATAATAAAAAATATAATTCAATAGAGTACACGAATACACGAACTTTTGCCATGAAATAACAATCATATTTCTTTTTTTTTACAAAGCGCCGAGATTAAAAAAAAAAAAAACAAAAGTGGAGAAATAAAAAATGTTTCATAAGGTTGTCAAGCACGATAAAGGCAATACGTGTGACTTGTTTTCGAATATACATGTTTTTTCTTTTTCAACGCTCATAATAATTAGCGAAACAGATCATGTGAAGAAAAAATGTGTATTTTTTTTTCAAGATCAAAATTGTCAAACGCTTGGCTCGGTGAAATAATTTTGTGCAAATTGTGTTTTTTTTTTTAAACGATGATTTGAATATCACACTAAAACTATTGTGCCAATTTCGAAATTGCATTATTACTTTCATTCGGACGTTAGTCGTGTGACTCTAAAAACTATACACATACATGCATGTACATATGAACTCGTGACGTTTCTCGAACATAGGTTGTGCGATAATCATTAGATTGTTTTTTTTTTCTTCTTTTAATTACTTTTTTTTTTAAATATATATATTTTTAAATAATCTTTCTTGCTTATGTTCTTTCAAAAAACGGTGCATTTTAGGGATACGATAATAACGTGCTAAGAACGTACGAGCGCACGAAATTGTCATCTTAATAATTATTCATGTCGATCAATGGTCGTTCAACTCGAACATTTTTTTTCCCCGCCCCCCAAATTAATCGTACGTTGGGGGGCAATTTTTTTCCCTCGTCGAGTTTGACTCGCGATAATTGTTCTATGTGCGATCCCATAGATCGTTTTATTACATTATAAAAAAATAAATATAGCTCGGGGAAACTGTCGAATACGTCGGGATAAAATCTTTACGAATTTATACATCGATCAAATTATTCGTATAGTCTATATCTTATTCTAATGAATAACGTTTACGTTGCTAACAACGAATTCACATGTCGTTTAATTAATTTTCGCATATATTTTATTATTTATTTTTCTTCTTTTATTGTATTCATTTTTTTTTTTTTTCAAAGAAACACGAAGATCCGATATTGTATCGATTGTTCGATTGATAAAAACTTTGCTCGCGATAGTTCTAACGAAGCAGGACAAACGTTGATACTTCACGGCAATTTTACGAATTTTCGTACGATTTTGTCAATGCAATTACGTTTTTTTTGAAAATGTTTTTTTAATGTTTTTTTTTGTCAACATTTGGAATCGAATAATAAAGTGAGATTTTTCGCCCATTTTAAAACGCACGAGAGTCCATTACAATCTGTTTTGTAAAACGAATTGTAATCGAATTGCGTTATTTATACAAAGCCACCAGTGTCGATACGATTTTTTAAAAAATAAATTTGTTTTTGGTAATCTTTCCTTCATCGATCTGTGCTTTTGAATTATTATGATTTTCTTTTTCCAAAAATCATTTTCAAATCGCTCGTCGTACATAAAATTTCCATTAACAAACAAATTAATAACAGACAAAAATTTCAAATTAATGAAAAAAGTAAAAATGAAATTACTTCTTCTTCTGTGCTTGTCACAAAAATTTTGATTCATCTTTTTTCGGAATAATACGTTTTTTTTTAATATTCCAACAGTCTGATCTGATTTTCAGATGAAGACAAGAATGCTCATTTGCTCATAACTGCAATTCGAGCGTGCTCTTTACCACGAGACATTCAATAATGAAGAAAAAAGAAAAATTACAATTGATCGTACATGGGATATGGCACTAACAACGCGTTGTCGTAATTTGCACTTTTTCGCCCCAGTACTTTCAATTCTCTTTTGCTTCTATTTATGAGTTCCTTTTTGTTTAATTTTTTTTTCGTATTATTTTTTTAAACGATTTGGCTGGATAGCGATTACGATAAAAATAACACTATTCCTATATCTAGGTTCATCGTCTGAGCGTAGAATATAACATCTATTATGGAAAACTTCGTACTAACGTTAAAGCTCTAATAGAAACAATAATAATAATAATAATAATAATAATAATAATAATAATAATAATAATAATAATAATAATAATAATAATAATAATAATAATAATAATAATAATAATAATTTAATTACGTATAATTTATCATCTGCATCGATGGAAGATACTTGGGGCCACCAGCCTCGAATCAATCAATTTGTGGAATGTAAAATGGCGCGCTAATGGACGAAGAAATTGGACGAGTACGTTATCCCTTCGAAAACGTAAAAAAAAAGAAAAAATTTTGTGTGAATATTTTTTCGATTATGTAAAATCCTTCAAGGCAAACATTAACCAGTGATTCGAATGAGTATAAGCACAAAGTTTGTTATAAATAAAGTTTCTTCATCATAACCAGTGCTAGACGTTATTATTATTTCGTAGACAAAAAAGTTTGGAGTCGCTCGTAATCGATGATAAATTCGAAGACCGATGAAAAAAAAAAAAAAAAAAGAAAATAATATATTTTTGTCATGTAATTTTTTTTTCTCGATACGGCGTTGATAAACGAAAACGATGGGTGATATAATGCTAAGCCGAATGGCTTCGATTCTATTGGCAAATCCAATATTCAATATCATAATCGACGTTGGTAATTCTGTCGTCGAAACGTAACAATAATTCATTTAAAAATAATCGAATAACGACTTTTCGTTTTTTCTTTCTTTCCTCATCGACTGTAACAACCAAAATTTCTTTGATTTCACTCATACATTATATACATACGTACATTTCGGATTTCGCTAATACATTTCAGGTAGATTATCGACGAAACTCGCCGATCGATCGTCACGTATATTTTTTTTTTTTTTCATTGCGGATCAGCAACTTTTCGTTACTTTGATAAATAAATTTAAAAAAAAAAAACAACAAAAAAGTTACTTCACTTTAGTCACATTTTTCTACTGCTCAATCTCATTATAACAAACGTATAAGATATATTTCCGGACATTGTGACTTTTTGTCAAATTCCTTGTTTTCTCCAAATCGCGCGACGAATTCAATAAAAAAATATTTAACAAAAATTTGACAAACAAGAGTTGTCTTTCCAACGATTGTTCATCGTTGATTACATATATTTTTTTTTCAACAAAATTAACCATCAAAATGATGAATAAATTGTAAAAAATAATTTACCGAATGAAAAAAAATACGTTCAAGAATCACAAAATGAGACTCTGAGAAATTAATTCATGATTGATGAACGATAAATGACAAAATAAAAAATATATTTTTTTTTAAATAACAAACAACAGCATAATGTTGTTTTTTTTTGCCAAGTTGAAGTAACGATACGTTACTTATCGAATCTCGTTAACGTTAATCTCGTTCTTAAACACGAACATCGGTTTTCATCGAACATCGAATTCGCGATTGCATCGTAAATTCGTCTCGACGTTAATAACATGCGATATCGTATAATCACAAGAATTACAATATAGTAAAATACACGTATACACGATTGATTTGCGAATTGCGACGGCAAAGTCACACGCACGGGCGACGGGGAGGGTCGAGGGCCAAAAGGTCCGAAACTTAATTTTTTAATCGTGTGATATAAGCGTTTCTCACGTAATCTCGTCCGTTGTCCCACATATAACTCTGATTCCCATCGTTAAAACTATATTTCGAAAAATATATATCATTCAATTGCCTTTCTCTCTCTTCCTCTTTCTCTCTCTCAACGTTTTTTTAAAGTTTGCCGGAACGGATCACAAAAACCCTCCGTCATTTAACAATGCATTCTCTAAAAAATAAATACTCATTTTCTTCCATTTTCCTTCTCTCTCACTCGTTTTTTCTTTTTTTTTTCGTTTACGATTTGTTTCTTCTTCTTCTTCTTACTTTGTTTTTATGTTATCGCTTTGTTTTGTTTTGTTTTTTTTTCTTCTTGTTCTTTTTCTTCTCGATTATTTGAAAATCTTATTGTACTCGGATAAAAGGCATTCGATAACGAAATTTTGTTGCATAAAATCCAACGCCATGTTCGCGCTTTCCTCGGCCGGCCACATCAACGTTGGACCGAATACTATCGCCAAATTCGGTATGTGCATACGATTGAATTCCTGATACGAGGTTACTCTGCAAAATTTTTTCGAATATAAGAATTTTTCATAACGATCGATATTAATAACAAGGATTTCGACATCATTGACAAATAAAAAAACACGAAATAAAAATAGAATTCTTTTTCGTTAGTATCGAAAAAAAAGAAAATTGTTATTACCGTAAAAGATGTTTCAGCAAAAATTGCAGTGTATCGTAATTGGGAGGTGGCAACGCTTTCGCAATATCTCTGAAACACTGAATCTTCGCTGGACTTTTCTTCAGCACTGAAAAAAAATTTTCGAACGAATTTTCATTACAATATTGTGAAAAAATTGAGAAAATGTGAACGACAAAAAAAATAAAATCCTCCGACTGGAAATTATTTATCAAGTAACGAATTCATCTGTCGATCAGATTGGAATGAGTAACGAGTTGTAGTTGAGTCATAGCAAATTATTCAAATTTATTTTTATTGTTACGAACGAAACAAAAAAAAACTTTTAATTGGCAGTCGGAATTGAAATTTCAAAGCATTTTCGAGTGACATTTTTTCGAATGGTAATTTTAAACGTTGATAGATTTTTCGAATTTTTTTTTCTATTCAAATTAAATTCATAAAAAAATAGCAAAATACTCACTGCTCGCGTTTACGGCTTCTTTGAAGAATGTCGAGGGTATGAGAGGTTCTTTCAATTCGCGAAAGAACAATTTCAAAGCTCCGGTCAACACGTGAACGTCTTCCTCCTGTCCCAAAACGTCCAATTTGTATTGATCAACCTGCAACCTTATCTTTTGTATTTGGCTTAGATTTCCGCTTGCTCGATACAAGCCGTCAGTCTTCATGTTTTCCTCTTTGCTCTCCAACACCTCGATGCAAGTTTTCACGAACAGAGGCACTCGCGGTGCTTCCGTGGGACACACGTCGCTCAAGTATGAACCGAACGCTGGTTCATCTTTGATAATAAAAATATTTTAATGAACAAAAAGAATGATTAAAAAAATAAAAACATCTAGCTCATGTCGATCGAATGTTACGAATATTCGTTTGTAAACAATTTTAACACAATATCTTATACATCTAGCGACAAAAAATTCGCTCGATCGAATTGAAATAAATAACCAACGTGTTAAATTTTTTTTTATTTTCGACAACTACGTAATCGATTCATTTCTCGATGATATAATGTTTTCCGAATTTACTGACATTCAGTTCCATTAGTTGAGCAATCATTAACGTCTGCAGAACGTGTTTTTCCATAAGCAAACGTCAGTAAATTCATAAATTCATAACTGCTAAATTATTTAGTGAAAAATTCTAAAATAATTCATGTATTTTGTATTCTAATCATGTATTCTAACAAGAATTATCATTTCTCAAATTTTCAAGGATTTCTGAAATTTTTTAATATCCATTCAGTAATATCTCGAATGGCTCGAATAATAAAATAAAAATTGTTTAAACTTAAAAAATTGACTATGAAATATTCTAAAATTCTGGCTATACGTAATTGATATAAATTCGACGATTACGAACCTTTGTAAATACCATTTTTCACCAACAATTCGACAGCCGGCCGTCTCTGAAAGAACCATCGAAGTTTCGCTTTTATCTTCGTTTGTCTTTCGGCTGCACTGCCACTGAGATCTTCTAACGAATCGTCCAATCTTTTCACTGTAAGTTTCAAACGCATTTACGTCGTGTTAACAATTACCATCCAAACTGTAACGCTGAATTAAATTATATACAATAAATAATAATTGAAAAATTAGAAATTTGAATTTTGATCTATGAATCGAGTCGTTAAAATTAATCGATGAGATTATCGAGTGCGTTTACTTTTCATGGATCTCGAACGAGCGACTTTGGAAGATCTTTTGGAATCCTCCGATTGATTGGCTTCGGCTATTTGTTTGTTGCCACTGTTGAGACGCAACTCGGTTGCCATCGCCAATTTTCCATGAGATTTGAAACCGGAAGGCTGAACGAAAAATATTCATGATTAATTTCCATTTAATTATTCGTTAATCGTGAGTGGATGTTTTTTTCGGTTGTGTTTTCGATAATCATAGAGAACTCACGAGTTTTCGAATAGCTGCATGAACTTCCTGAAACCATTCGTTCGACATCGTCGTATTGTCACTCTGTATTAGCACTTGCAATCCCAATACGGTGCTGATCATGTAAACATTTTTACGGCTGCTCGCTCTGTCACCGTGCTCCACCAGGGCACCATTGAGGTCCACCGATATGTCTGGTTTTGCCCCCGACGATTGGCCCATTTTCTTTAAAAAAATATTTAAAAAAATTTTATATATTTTTTTCAAATCAGTTTTTTTTTTAAATGTCAATGTTTGTTATTGAAGCTTGAAATTTCATCGAAAACGAATGACCCATCGCCTGTGTTTTCGTTCGAGAAAACGACAAAAATTATTGCTAATTCATTTATCGACAATATTATTCAGAAAAAATATTATAAATTTATTTTAAAACAATGCAAACAATTGTCTTTATTTTTTCTTTGCAACTGCGACGGACTTTTTCTTTTCATTCAAACACGTGGGTGGGGTAAAAAAAGGGTAAAGACAAATATAACGAGTGTTTTTGTGAGAGATAAAAAAAAAAAACACTAAAGATGTTCGAAAAAAAAAAAATTGACAATTGTTGTAAATTAATTGATGTAATATTTTGTGGGAAATGTTATCTCACCATCATCCCAAATGTTTTGGCATCTTTGAAAAACAGCAGAAACAATTCCGTGAGCACTGCGTACGATGTGCTCCAATTTTTTCTCAATTTTTTTCCATTTTCGGTTATCTTCGTTCTGTTTATCACGCCTTCCTTGAGAACCAGCTGAAAACATATGGTTAATAAATTTTTTTTTTTTAATAAAAAATAAAATATTATTATTATTATTATTATTATTATTATTATTATTATTATTATTATTATTATTATTACAAAAATACAGTTGCCATTGAGAAGTAGCTAATATTATTTATGATTTGTTTTATTTGAAATGAAAAAATAAATTAATAAATAAGAAAGTTTTGTAAAAAAAAACTTTTTCAAAATTGTGCGAATAAAATTCGATTTCATCGATTAATTGATAGATGAATTTCGAAAAAAAAGGATCTCTTACCATATTATTTCCATCGTGAAGATGTGGCCAGTCGCCACCTGTGGGCCCGGATTTCTTCGTCGACAAGTCGCGACCGGGTACGCTTGTATTTCCAGATACGTTTGACCGCGAAGTTCCACTGTCTTTTGGTTCGCTCGTCGAACTGCCATTGACGTCAATTTTTTCATTCTTACCATCCGAACCGCTCGAGAGTGATTTTTCCGGATGGGCAGTGGGCAACACCCACGACGATTCGTTGCTATTTTCTTCGAAGAAATAAATCTTGCCCTCTGCGTCGTTCGACGAGAACCACTGAAAACAATTAAACGTTTTTCGATCGTATCAACGTGAAAAGTTTGAAATTCCAAACTCTCAGTCATGATGGACAAAATTTGCTGGTTCGTTGTGCTAAAAATGTTGTGCTAAAAACAAACACAGTTTGATATTCAATCCATGAGAAGAAATTTTCATTCTCAAGTTTTGGATAATTGTTCAAAATTAAATTACCTGATCAGACATTTTATTTCTAATGAAATTGCATCGAATAAATGCAATTACTACGGCAAATCAGATCCTAACAATGTTTCTGGAATCTTGATCAGTTTAATTCGGAATGGAAAAAAACGATTTTCATAAATTTCCATCATTCGTGAAATCATCGGATCACGTTTTAATCATTTTAAATGTCACGAAATCGACGTTATAAAGATATCTATGAAATAATGATGTATAATAATGTTAGGAATTCGGAGTTTATTGAGACTACCAACGATTCACGTAGAATTACGTTGCAGTAACGATAAATCACATCGGTTCAAAAAATCTGCTCGAAACAGAAACAAAAAAGATAAGTTTGTCCAATTAATTTCTAGAAATCTACAAGACCTAGGGCATTTGCTATAATTTTTCGGTAAGCTTCAAGCAAAGCTCTACCTTCCTTGATTTTTCCGAAATTTTAGGTCCACTAGTTTCAAAACCACAGAAGGGGGGAGGGAAAATGTTCTATTTTTCAAAACAACTTTTTAACGCTGTTTAAAATTATAAAAAAAAATATTTCTGTATTCCAGACAACAAGTCCTCTCAAATGACACCCCACATGATGTATGGAATGTAAAAAAAAAAAAATCAAGCACCCAATTAGTCTCCTCGTTAATTCAGATTAATTCAATAAATCTTTCAGTGTTTCCTTCTTTTTCTCCGGAGACATGGAACCCTAATAAAAAATCTCTTTATTCCTTATCCCACTCCTCACAAAGCTCAATCGACTCGCCTTTCGTTGGTTTCTTTCACTAAAAAAATAAAAATAATAAAAATAACGAAAATAAAAACGAAGATGCAAACCAATTTTCACGAGACGATAAAACCAAAGTCCTCACCTGATCCCCACTTTCTTCCTCATCAAAACACTCAACCATCAACATTTTTTTCCACACAACAATATCACTCGACGCGGAACCTTTGCGCCTACGATAATCTTTCGTCGCATTAATTTTTCCCATCGTTTCGTCGTCATTCCCACCCGCATCGTTGCACCCACAGTCCCCACCAATTTCCAAATTTTCGTCCGACAACTCGCAACTCGATTTATCGCTATCGTCGTGACTCGTTGTGACCTCGAATATATTAAACGCGTCTGTGTTGCATCTGTCCGTGAATTCCGTGTTTTCCTTCGTTGTGTTCAAATCATTGAACTCTCCGATCCAATGCATCTCGGTGGATCGTGTTTCGCAACGACCATCGAAATTATCATCAACCATCGACTGTTCAAGCTTCGAACGAAAATATTCGTCCTCGTCGCATTCATCGAAATCATCCCAAAATCGTTCCTCGACTTTCTTAACCCCAACAACTTCGTCAGCCCCCTCAAACTCATCGAATCTTTCGATCCAATCGATTTTGGATGGAAATTCATCACGAAAATCATCATCAACGTCGAATTTCCTCATTTCTTCGGTCCCCAAAATCGTCAAATCATTTTTCACACTCTCGACAATCGAATTTTCATAAATTTCCAATCTCAAATCTTCGTTCGAACAATCCCATTCATCATCTTCGTCGTTCGAACTCTCCTCATCGAAATTATCGACAAATTTCTTCAATCCCATTTGCCACGAATTATTTTTCAAATCGTTTTTGAAAAACACGTTTTCACCGGTCAAACATGATTCGCAATATTTCAAAGCATTATAATCATCGTCGCACAATAAAATGTTGGATAATCCATTTTTCGATGAATCATCGATGAGACATTTTTTAAATTTTTTCCATTTTAATTGTGAATTTGATTTTTTCATTTTGAAACAATTATTGAAAATTGCAGTTTCGTGTTTATTCGATCGATGTGAAATCGTTGAGGGTGTTGCAACACGTTTGATTTTTGCAAAATCGTCATGACCTTGACGATAATCATGGCAAGACGGTAATACAAGCTCGTAAATTTCTTCCTGAGTTTCTTCTGCAACTTCAACAATTTTCTCATAATTTTCACACGAACGAGTCTCGCTTCGATCGTCGTACGATTTATCGTCGTTATCGTGACAAACGGATTGTTCGATCGTCACGTTCGAACGTTCGTTAAAAATCGTATTTTCCGACTCGTTCGAATTTTCGGATTCCACGATGGACCATCGTTCGTCGTTGCTCGAACGATCACCATCCAAATGATCTTTATGTGGCGATCCAACGTCGTAAAGATCACAACTCAATCTTATTTCTTTTAGCCAATTGAAAACTGGATAAATTTGGGTTTGTCGAATATTTTCGTAGCTTCGAGTGAACATACGTTTTTTCAGTCCATCGGGCATCCACGAACTCGTGGCTTCGCTGTTGCATTCGGAATCATCGTCGTCGTCTTCTTCGTCGTCGTCGTCTTCGTTGTCTTCTTTTATTCTCGTATCGTCGTACAAACGACCGAACAAACTTTTTTCTTCCATCACGCAACACTCGTCATCTTCCATCTTTTTCCAGTGGCAAAAATAAATTCTTTTTTTTTACTGGAGAAAATTTTGTAGAAATTTTTTCAAGTTTGTGAAGTTTATGGAACGAGTTTGCGATTGGCTTTTGGGGAGCTTTTCCGATTAACGACGTTCAGTCGGGACACGAAACCACATCCTGCGGTTGTGGATATCAACGTTTGGCCTCACGAGTCTGAGTCAATCACGAGATTTTTTTTATATTCAAATTTAACACGAACTTATTTATTTTTGTGATCGTTTTACTTTTTCATTCGAATATTCAGCTGTTGCGTTTGCGAATGTCCAGTAATTTTATTCAGATTTTTTTTTCCGTAGACTTAGCCTTCTGATTGATTCTTAATTTGGATTTATTTATTTGTTTTTTTTTTACGATGACAATTTAAAATTATTAGAAAAATTAATTTAAAATTTCAAATGACAATTTGAAATTATCAGAAAAATTGTATAAAACTTATTTTATTCCAAATTTCTGTATATTCCGGTGTTGAAAAGTCAGTCAAATCGAAGGTTTTGAAAAGTCAGTCCACACTCGAGTTTTCACTGATTTTTTTCTTCTTATTTTTCATTCCAAATACAAAAAAAAATTGATAGATGTTTAATTGCACTTATTTTCATTATCGCTTCTCCCTCATTCTCACTCCTTCATTTCGCATTATCACATATTTATCTATATCAATTGAAAAACCACAAAGTCTCTAAATAAATCGCTTCGAATCAAATCGTTTCACGTTTAAAAAACCACAATTTCTCCGAACAAATCTCTCCAAATCAAATCCTTTCACATTTAAAAACCACAACGTCTCAAAATAAATCTCTTCGAATCAAATCCTTTCACATCTTAAAAACCACAACGTCTCAAAATAAATCTCTTCGAATCAAATCCTTTCACATTTTCAAAAACACCAACGTCTCAAAATAAATCTCTTCGAATCAAATCGTTTCACATTAGAGAAACCACAACATTTCAAAATAAAACTTCAAACGTATTTCCAAGTTTGTGTATCAATCAAAATATTTGTAAACATAAATTTAAACATAAGTTTTTAATTACTCAATCTTATACATTTTTACGAATCAAACAGTCGAGATAAATTTGATCAAGCCCGTTTGGGATAGACCGGACAATTG
Organism: Diplazon laetatorius; assembly: GCA_963662125.1. Lineage (NCBI taxonomy): Eukaryota > Metazoa > Arthropoda > Insecta > Hymenoptera > Ichneumonidae > Diplazon > Diplazon laetatorius. Next base: position 4,724,142 of record OY759158.1, on the reverse strand, counting down.
AGATTTTTCACGTGTTTGGAGACTCGATACGTCGGTTCTTCGAGCGAACCGAACAATCCGGGCGCGTGGTGAAACTGCCGGGACTACATGCATCGAACACGAACTGAATGGATCCACTCAGTACTCGTTCACATATGTGATTCACGGTACGAACAGCGGCAAACGTATTTTAGCCGCACATGTATGAGGCGCGGGTGAGATACGATGCGGGATTGCGGGTCCGGTATAGTCGTATCAATCTTGAAAAACTCCGGGATCGAGTCTTCGCTTTGTGTGCGTGTGCGAGTGTGCGTGCTTATGTGTGTTATTCGAGAAGTAAAGCACGCATCAACGTAATTCATTTTTACATTCACGCACACCGTTCGCTTCTTACGGACAGTGAAGCTTCTGTTATTCGCAAATCGGCTGAGGAAGTTACATATCGGGCATTCGTTTTTTTTTTAAGTATTTTTTTATATTTTTTATATTTATTTCTTATTCAGCGAACAAGCAAATTGGCAGTTCAACTTGGTGAGGGAATTAATTATTTTTTTGTTTCAATATCTTATTTTTTTGGTGTGGATAACTATGAAGGGACTGTTCGTTAACGATTACATTGTCCACGTTATTTCAGAGTCGAGACAATTATTTTGTATTTTCATTATTGATTTTAATATTGATTTAAGTGTTGGATTGGTTGAAATTGTTTTTGACAGAATTTAATTAGCATCTGAAATCGCCAAACTCGTAATTTTTTTGGTTGATGAATGTGAAAAAAAAGTCTATCGTATGTCGAGAAGTACGCCTTCGTCCTATCAACTTTGAACTTGTTGCATTTGATCTAAATTGCCCCAAAGGACCTATAAAATTAGTACCCCGAAGCAAATTTCATTGGTAACTTGAATTCATTGCTTTTTCTGGAAAGCGAAAAATACAAATAGATTCAACCCACTTTGGGTCGATTGATTTTTAAATCTTTTCGCAGTGAGGATCAACTCGAGGCTCCATGCAAAATTTTAGCTCTCTGGCTATTGACGTTCTGGAGATAGCGCGATGGATGAGCGAGTGAGTGAATCAGTAAGTGGTATCTGGCTTTTTATATATAGAGAAGATTTATTATATTTCAGTGGTCATGCCAATTGATTATTATATCTGTTATGACGAATTTAATACAATCACAAGAAATTCTTCACTGAATTTAAATGTGTTTTTGTTTATTTGTGAATCATGTTTTTAGATATCAATTAACGATGGGGAATAATCAAAAAAGAAAATACGTTCAATGAATTGTTTCGTAAAAAACTTTTCACAAGATATGGAACATTAAAATCGATTTGATTGATTGATTAAATTTAACAAATGAAGGAAAAAAATCCTTCGAGCATTATTTCTCAAAGTTTCACGTCAATTCCTTTCCAACAAGCTTTTTTTTCAAACTATATAATTTTTTTTTGAAAGTCCTGTCGAAACTGACTCTCGGTTAAAATAATAAGAGTAGAAAAAAAAATGTTTCCTCTCAATTGCAAACTATTCGTTGGATAAAATTGAAAAGATGATTTTTTTAAAAATGTACATGAGTTATCAGAACAATCGGTCCATTTTCAGATTGAAATACAATAATTCGTTGACGATTGAACAAAATTTTATGCAATTCAATGCAATATCGTTTGCTCATGACGAATCGTCTCGTCGCAAGGGACAATTTCAATGAACTGGGGTCAAACGCGATTCCACGACCCCGAGACGGTGTGAGAGACGTGGCGCATCGCACCCTGCACGCACATGTGCCCACAACCATTTAGTCCCAATTAACCGCGTGATGTCATCGGTACGAGACGCACTAATAACATCACGAAATTACTTCAAAATCCACGGTCTCAAGAAAAATATACGAAACGCGATATTACGGTTGAACTTGAAGGGAGAATAGTTGTCTCGAGTTTGAGACTCGAGTTTTCCCGAATAAAAAACACAAAAAAAAAAAATAAATAAATAAAATTCTAACAAGTCAAAGGTTTTTTTTTCAGAGGTACGAAACCTTAAAAATTGAAAAAATAATGATCTGTTCGTTTTATTTTCATGAAATAATCATGTATAATGTGAAATCGTTCAATGATATTGAGATAATATCGATAACTATTGTTGGAACCGAAAAAAAAAAAAAAAAACCAAAAAGTTTGACAAAAAAATTGATAGCGAAATAAGAATAATTCGGTGGTTGTGGCTGCCCTCGTCCACCCCCACGAAAACATTCTTCAGACGATGTGAAACACATGTGGGTTGAAAAGCCAGGGAGAGACAGAGCGAGAGAGATGGATATACATGGATTGGGTGGGGCTTGAAAAAAGCGAGAAATATTAACTGACACGTGTTCCACATCGCTTCAATGTCAATCGATACTTTCTTAGGCAACGAACCATAGAGTCGGTGCCACAAAGGCACCAAATACAAAAATAACTGATTGGATATTGTAAATATTTAGTATCAACAATATTGTATACTGTCATTCAATGCTCCTTTTTTTTCAAAGTTCCCGCATTTCCCCCGATTTCATTCGTTCATCGTTATTTTCATAATGAAAGAATAACGGTAGTTTCACGTATCAATCTTTTTATCGTAAACTAGAAACCCCGAACTGCATGTAAGAATTTTTTTCAGATTTTTCGTATGCTTTGTTCTATTATTTTAAAAGGCTTGGGTCGATTCGACCCTCTTCACTTGCAGTTGAAGAGGGCAAAAAAAAAAGAAGTGTTACACCGAAAGGGTCAAGTTTGTACATAGAGGCAAAGTTTTGAAGTCGATTTTTATTATTTTTGTAAAAAAAATTATATTCAAATGATCAATGCTCACCTTATTCCCAATTTCATTGATAAAACATATTTGTCCGGTATCCGAATCGTATTTCTGTATCCAACCGGGTGGCAAACTAATGGCGGCACATTCAAAACCATCTTGTTCGGATTCAGCCGCAGGACTCGGTTGTGACGAAACATCGAGAGTCGTCGCAGTGACTTCGGATTCCGATTGGCTGTGAAGTGCCTCCGAACTCGCGTTCGAACTCAATATCTGTTCGTCCGAAAGACTTTCTCGGGTCATTCCCGCAACGCCATTGCCATCGTTGAAATTAACGCTCGAACGTGATTTCACAGTCGGTCTCACGGATCTCGATTCCGTCAAATTTCCCGTCGAACAAGACAACAAATCTTTCGATTGCAAACAATTGTCCGAACCGCTGTCCGATGCGCACAACAAACTTTTAAATCCAACAGCCGTGCTCGTGTCGATATTAACGTTTCTCGTCGAATAATTGCTTCCATGAAAATTGTTCGACGAAGTGTCGCCCAAACTTCGATAATTCGTTGAATTATGATCGTAAGGTTGATGACGATGAACCCCATCGTCGTCCCGCGATAAATCACGTTTTTCACGACTTATTTTACGTTGTTGAGGAATCGTTCGCGAGGCATCCACATTATTCATTTTTGAGTCGAATTTTTCATTCATCCGGTCTTTGGACGTGTCAGCGAGATTTTTCAAACCCGGAAGTTTTGTTCTGGGCATGGGAACGGGTTTGCAACGTGGTATTCTCGGTATCATCATAATTTTTTTTTCATCATCGTCATTGTCAAAATTAATAATTTCCAAATCGCTCAAACTTCGACTTCGTCGTTTCGCCACGATATTCATGGACGTAGAGTCGCCACCGTCGACTCGATTGCTCCGGAATCTGCGATAACAATCGGGTATCGTTGCACAATGCATCGTGTTGCTCTTCTTCAAACTCGTCGAGTCCGAAATTTTCGAAAAATTCGCATTTTCACGTTGATTGTACATTTCCTCGCGTTTGGTCTTGAAACTGCCTTTGTAATCCAGTCCGTGCTTCAATATTCCACGATTTCGTCGACGTTCCAACGAATCATCGGATTTCGATGAATCTTCCGCGTTTGGAAATTTTTTTTCTTCGGACATGGATTTTTTACGAATTATTTCCGTTTGCGCGGTACGTTTTGCCGGTAAAAATTGTATCTCACTGGCTAATTTTTCCAACGACGGTGTCAAACGCAATTCCGCGGTGGGTTCCATTATTTTTATCTTCAATTTTGGTCGTAATTTTATTTTTTCGACGTTAACTTTTACGTTTGAGTAGCAGCAACGTTCTGGGATAACAACGTTGTCGACGACGACGGAATCGTCGAGTTTGCGATAGTGCGATTGCTTATCGGGCGATAAAGATCGTGCGGTTGAGTTCACGGACGTTGATTCGCGTGTGTTGCAATCGTTCAGTATGTTAGCCTCGTTGTATTCGTCCAGTATCTTCGGTGATTTCGGTGATTTCAGAGGTTTTGACGATTCCACATCGGTTTGCGTGACGCTCGGACATCTTCGTCGTGATTCAACGAACGTGTCAAATTTTTCCGTGGCCATCGATGAATTTACATCGGCGTCTCGTTGGCCATCGATCGATTTGCGATGATCCGTTGTCGGGCGTTCGCTGTTTATCGCTATTTTACAAACGTTTATCGGTGAACCGTTGAATCTCGATAATCCCGGATTAGAAATTTCGCTGACATTAGTTTCCGTTCTCAAACGATTCATTTCGTGAATTTCTCGGGTTAATTTTTCAATCGGATCGAAATTCGATTTTATTTCCGTGCTTTTCAATTGAAAATTTGGTTTTTTATTGACAACGCGTTCTTTGCACATTTGGGTTAATTCGGACATGAGTTCCTCGACCGCCCAGGTTCGACGTTTGTCGTTTAAAATTTTTTGATCGCTCGTTGTGGTCGATCCGTCGTCTTTGTCGTCGTTTTCGTCGTCGTCGTCGGGCATTTTTTCACGATCGGATTTTGGCTGACTCGATGCTACGGTGTGTTGACGAACGTAAAAAGGTTTTGGACTCGTGCTTCTTTCACGACGAGTCGACAAAAATTTGTTACCCTCGAAATCCAATGATCTGCTGTTGCGCGAATTATTACCGCTCGAACTCTCGCTGTCCCGTCGTGTTTCTTCGTGAACCGATAGATTCATCTTTCGACTGTCGGATTTTGCGAATATTTCTTTGTCACTTTTGTTCAAAGTTTCACGATCGGAAATCGCGTTTTCGGTATTAGAAGGACCGCCTTCGGAATTCGACGATCTTGTTCTCACTCGTGGAACTATTTTACCGACCAAATTACGACGATCGAGACTGCTCTCGAGCTCGCGACGAAACGGATCTTGCAACGATGGTTCCATTCGAAATTGCAGACCAATGTTTTTCGGACTTGTGCTCAAACGATTTATCTTTGTGGAATTTTCGTGATAATCGAGACTCTCGCGGGAACGGGGACTATCGTGTGATCCATCTGAAACCAGTGAGTTGACCCAAAAAAAAAAAAAAATAGACTCGTGAGTACAACGAATTTTGTGTACAAGTTGAGCTCGCGTGTAAAACTATGCACGATTATGAATTGATCAATACATTATATTTAAATGAGAAATAATAAGTAAACTAAACGAATGATCGTATTATTATTATTATCATTATTATCATTTTGTCTTTAAAAAATGTTAAATAAATTCATGTATTTTTCATGGTTCGATCTGTAAAAACTTCAAACCATTTTATGAACTTGTGAATAGTTTTTTTTTTTTTTTTGATTCGTAAATTGAATATATCAATTGAATCGAGTTTTATTGGCATAACTTCTAAAAAATGGATCAAATATAATGTATGAATCAATTTGAAATTCTTACAAGATAATCGAGTGCCGCAAGATTTTTATTGGAGGGCGGAACAATAAACAGATTCGTGAAAGATAGAATTTAAAAAAAAAAAAACTTGTTTCCGATGACCGGGACGGCTGCAATGTCCGTTGATAAAGAATTTTCGCGACATGACCCGCGCAACATAAAATATCTTGTCCAATTTCGAATAAATTTTTCGAATAAAAAATGTAACATGTTGCTTCAAACATGTTGAAATTTAGCTGTGAATTACTAACACTGTACAACTGTACATTCAACCGTTTTTCTAAATTTAGTTTTCAAAAAATCACCTCGAAAATGGCTTCACACTTGAGAAAACCCCCTGAACGAAAAAGAAAAATTGATTGTTCGCGAATAACGAATTTGAAACGTATTTTCAACGAGTGCATCGTAAACTCAGACACACAAGTAAAACGCAGTAATTTCTAATGCTGAATAAAGGAGCAAGCATTGAATACTGACCCTCTTCCCTGTCGCTAAATTGTTCCGGTCTAAGTTCGCGTTCCAACGATTTAGTTTTTTGTTCCATCGACCCGACGTTACCGTGAATCTTCGAACCATCCCCGACATCCGTTTTCCGATGTGTTTCCGAACCGTAAAACGTTTTGTTGGATTCCAATTTGCCATCCATGGCTCCGGCCAACCATTTTTTCACGTTTCTCATAGCGTTCGACGATTCGCGCGGCATACTTTTGTAACTCAAATTTTGCGGCGGTTCGAAAATATTATCCCGATCTTCTTCGGAATTTTTTCTGGTCGACGATGACGATACCGACGACGTTTTCGACAATTCCCGCACGTAAGTCGCGGGAACGTAGAACGATCTTTGTTCCAAATTTCTGACAACCTGCCACCAGTCGTCATTTGTCTTTTGTATGAGATACAAACGTTCATTCTTCTTTATTATTATCTCACGATCCTCTGCTGTTTTGTATTGAAAATCGTGTAGCACCTTGAGGTGAGAGTGCTCTTGCGGCGCTGGACCACTCATGACCAACGCTCGATTACATCTTTGACGAGCCAATACTTGGTCTGGAAAAAAAAAGTGAAAAAACAAATAAATAAATAAATAGATAAATAAATAAATGAATAAATAAATCAATAAATATCAGAAAAGATCGTTAGATTTTTTTATTCGGGCACTCTCGGAGGATCAGACGGTTCAAAATAACTTATAAAAAAATAATATCCTCGAAAATTTGAGGTCCCTATCTTAATTACCGGGTACCCAAATTCGAAGAAAACCATAAGGACCTTCCTAATGCGTTTGTACATATATATATATATATAGGTTTCTAACAACATTCATTTTATGACATTCCAAAAGCTTTATTTTTTTTGTTGTGAAAGTTTTGTTCCCGTGGTATGAAAAAATGATAATAGCGATTTCAAGTTCTGTACTCCAAAAATGTTGACTTATGAGGAATAATATGTTTCATACTGGAGAGAGGCAGTTACATGGCGGTAGTGTTATCGATGAGATTTTTATGTGTGTCAGTCCTGAGCTTCATCGGGTGGTCTCGAAACCTAGCATAAAATAGTAGTCCCACACTAATTGACGATAAACTACCGCACGTCGAATGAGCTTCCACAACCCAATAATCAAGTTTTCTGTTGACTCTCCGATGGCATCGGATACCGTATTTTGCATCGCATTGTCGGACTAATGAAAGACCTCAACACGCAGTATCTATGCAACAATTATCACGATTTCCATGAAAACCCATAAAAACAATCTGCATCAATGACATCACAGAGCTTGGGAAATCTCACTCGTGGTCACTCCCGTGCCACTGATAAATCGATAAGTTCGAAAAAAAACGTACAAACGATTGAAATCAACGAGTTTCTCGAATTATTTACGAAACATCAAAACAACGAAACGCAGATGAATATTATAGGTTATGATTGTGTGGCAATCATTTTTTCACTGACACGTCTGACGTAACAGACAGATGGTATGTTGGTTCTAATGAGATTAACGATAAACCGTGACGACAATTATGATTGATACGGAATTAGGTGATTAGAATGTGTTTAAAAATAATTACATATGTCCTTGATTTGGTCAAGTAAAGTTTAATATTATCGCCTGTACGCCACTGACAGCACCATGGACGATCAGGGCCCCCTGTATCTGAGGGAGGAGACCGAACTTGAGTCGAATTTGCTCCAAAAAAAATTGTGGCCTAAAATTGCATCGACGATCGTAGTTCGAGAGTCACCACGGGTGACGCTGCAAGCAGCGAGGGGCCCCCTGTGATATATGTATTATATATATATGTGATTCGTCAAGCAGATGGGAAAAGCCAGAGATGATCAGAGATGAGTTTGGAGCATCGACATATAGATATGGACTGCTGCTAATGTCGCGAGAAAATGTGAAATCGCAGTAGAAAGAGAGGAGACGAGGGTGGCTCTAAGCCTCTCTCTTTCTAAGTTGAAGCTGATTGGTCGCGATCACCGACATGTAGATAATTGCGACCAATCAGCTTTCACTTCGAAAGAGAGAGGCTTAGAGCCACGCTAGTCACTTCTCTTTGTATAGCGATTTCATTTTTTCTCGCGACATTAGCAGTCCATATCTATATGTCGATGGTTTGGAGATGAGTTTGGCCCACCTAATCTCTGCCCAAAAATTGGAAAGGAGTTCGATACCAAAAGTAATGGCTTATTGTTTTGCCAATATCTCCACTCATCTCTGGTCCCGGTCGTTGACCCATTGACCACATGTTCTACGATATAACCTCAAAAAATAACCAAACAAAATTCTCCAATACCATAATCGATTATTGGCTAATAAATATGAAGTATGATTCATTTGAAATGCAATTATTATCGCAAATAACAGATCTATCATGAAAACTATACTCTGCCGGTCAATAATCGGGACATCGAGTAGTTAACCTCTCCACGAAACCGAACTTGAGTCGTTCATGATTGGTTCTCGCATAAAATCCAACGGAAACGACGAATCCCCGAAGAAAATTTTACATTAGTGACTCGAATCACATGTTTGTGTCATAAAAAATGTCAGAATGGCCGGAGTGACGGATGAGTTTGAGGTGAAAAAGCCCGAACAACGCGTTTTTGTGGAAAATAATGATGAGACATCGGAAAATTTGAACTACAATTTCAAAAAACGACAGCCAATCTGTTTTCCAAAAAGAAATAAGGATATCTACGTGACTAACAAGACAAGTTTCAAGGTAACCATAAATGTTGTTTCCGTGTCACGTATGTCTAACCTCAATCGACCATTATTGTTTTGTAATAAAATCATAATAATAATAATAATAATAATAATAATAATAATGTTTTTATTGCAATTGCCCATTGTTCACAAAGGCTCAGCTAAAGAGATGCGAAAAGCTATTGGATTCCGGAGAAGCCGAATTGATCATTCATGGTCTAGGAGCAGCTGTGAATAGAGCTTGCAATTTGGCGCTCCAGTTGAGAGACAATCACTGCCAAACTTTGGAGCTCGATATAAACACTTCCACCGTCGATCTAATCGGTGAGTACAGTACAACGCAGCAGCACGACGAAAGTTTTTCAATCCTTGAGCTATCAAAATAAAAAAAAATCGCAATTGCTAGTCGCGATGGGAAAGATGCAAAGGAAATACAATATTTTTATGGTTATGCGCAAGCCGGTAGAATGAATGTTTCCGAAATGTAACAAATCATGAGTGTGTAACAAACATTTGTTCATTGTTCAGACGATCTACAGCCATTGGACGACGAAGGAGACTACAAAGTGAACACTCGACAAAACTCGTCGATTCACATTCGAGTATACCGACTGGCGTCCATAGGAACTCTCAAATATGCCAAATAATTATAATCCAACAATGTACGATTCGACAATCCACTGAATGAAAAAAAGAAAGACAAAAAAAACAAAAAAACATAACGACGTCGGATAATTTTCCATTTCCAATTGCCATGTCGACCGACAATTGACGTACTAAGACGTGGTTGCGAAAGAAAAAAAAACGAGAAAAAAAATGATATTTTCGTTGAACGAGTTGGTGCACTGGTTGGGGCTGACGATTTTTGAAATTTGGATAAATCTCGTGTCGCTGACGATATTCACAGTGCTTCTAGCTCTCAAACTCGACGAACATTATTTTTTGGGCTATTCCGGCTGGTGGATAGTTTTCTCACCGCTCTTCATAGCCGACGGTTTGAACACTTATTTCTGCGCGATAATATTCATGCGAATGCACATGGAAGGCATGATCAAAGTTGCGATACTGCGCGCCCTGTGGAGTCTGATATCGCTTCTGTTGATATTCGTGTTTAAATATCTTTTGTGCAAAAAATTATCGGGACAAAGTATTCTCGAATATTCGGAAGTTTTGAGCCCGGTTTTTATACTTTTGCAACTCGTTGCTGTGAGAGCTTGTCAGCTTCACTGACCTGTGGACGATACCGTGGACGATCCGTGGACACATCCGCCTGCGTTGTTCCATTACGAAATTAACAATTGGTGAAGAAAAAAAAAATTTTCAAAGACGATCCTCGTTCGTCGTTTTAGACAAATTTGAATTATTTATTAATTCGTTTTTTTGTTTGTTTGTTGTTGTTTTTTTTAATTCTATCATGTACAAATATCTTCCAAAAACGATGATGAAATAATAATAATCATAATAATAATTATAACAATAATAACAAATAAGAATAACTTCGTTTTGTATTAATTGTACATTGGAAATGCTTTTTCCTTTTTTTGTCGTTTGTAAATATACGAAAATGGTTTGTTACGATATGTATATTGTGAGCAGAGCTGGAATCTAATTAATTGTTTTTTTTCTACCGGATACCAACTTTATCGAATAATAAAAAAAAATATTTTTTTACACGATTTTTTGTTGGAAAGTTTGGTCATAAAAATTATTCGCTTACCGATTATCACATTTACGTTATCAATTACTGAGCGTGGATTAATAATACATTATTTTTTCACAATAACTCGACGAAAATAAAAAGCGAAGAAATTTTTTTTTAAAAACAAATAAAAAACCATCATCGTTATCCGAATGAAAATTTACGCGATAACGTTGGGCTATGGAATCATGGCAATGCTGTAATTGATTTACGTCTAAATATAGCGCCCAGAGCAGCCATCAAATGGGCCATCGTGGGTAATTGACTGAGGAGATGACTTCCCGACGTCCCCGGAACGATCAAACCCTCGGTCGTTGACAAATTAATCAATCGATTTCAGTCATTCAATAACAACGAACAATAATGATCAATTAATTACCAATATCTCGATATCTCATCATTCAGCAGCGTTATCAAAACGATTTTTAGCATTTTTCCAATTTTGTACAACTGTACAAATCTTCTAAACTGAAAGGAAAATTTAAAAAAAAACCAGCAAAATCAAAAGACTAATAACAAAGGAAGACTTTTACCCTTCAAAGAAGATTTTCCCTTTTGTCCGCTAAAATGAGCAGTTTGTTTTTTGTTATTGGGGATTCGAAGAATGAAAAAACGATGCAATCGATTACTTTCAAATTTTAAGAGTATAAAAAAAAATCATTATTTCGACGAAAAGATCACTCGTCAAAATCAAACGATCGATCTTTCACATAAAAAATTTAACCGAAATTGTTGTTGTTTTTTTTAAACAAAAAAAGATATCACATAAAAATTTCAAGTTCGATCGTTCAGCTAGCTTTTTTTTAAATATCGTGCAAACCCAGTTGCAATAAAAAAAAACAGTGTTTCCAGAAGAAGAAAAAAAAACCGCCATTAAAGTTTCGAATAGATAGCAACGATGGGCTGCCACGACGAGTCGCTGGCAGTGCACCATAAATCCCTCAATTTTGCGAATTTTCGATTCTAATTTGCCACATTTATTCCCAACACCCTAGAAAACAAAAATTCGACGGAAAAAAAACTAAAAACGATTTTTTGCCAAAAAAAAATGGAATCCTCCCTTAAAATGAAAAAAATAATAATAATAATAAATAAATAAAACATTATCTTACATTTGCAATGAACACAACAATTATCTCAAGGGCTCGTGGACCGAAATTTTTCAAGACCCCAAGCGGAAGCCCGACAACGCTTTTCAAATCCAATCCCAAAAATAAACAGCGTATCCGACTGAGGGGGGTGTAGTGTGCGAAATCGCGCTGCGAGGGGGAGGGGGGGGGCGACGATGTGACGATATGGGGGTGGTCGGGTGGCGAACGTTTCTCGCCCTTCTTCACCCTCGACCCAACTAGATCAATATTCGTCGACGAAGGGAGCGAGACGAAGAGCAAAACGGCCTACGTTGGACGATTGTTGGAGAAGGGGCACGGAATGAAAATCACGGTATAGCCAAAGCCTGTTGCTGGCACAGACACTTCGGTGGTGTACGTCCCTCGAATGGCAGAGGGTGAGTCTCTCGCTTCGTGAAAACAAGATCTCGTTTCATCTGGGACCACCTTGTTCCTCGAGATTTTGGGAACAGAATTTTTTTTTTTTTTTTTTCAAATTTTTTTTTTTAATTAAAAAATAGAAGAAACAACAACAGCGACAATCATTCTTGTGACAAGAGCCAGTGATGTGCGGTGGAAATCCACGGTCAAGAGATAATGGATAGGCCGGTCAATTGGACTCGTGGTCAGTTGTTTAAACAAATATATTTTTTATTACATTTTTTTTCAATATATAAATGTGTATATATATATATATATATATATATATATATATATATATATATATATATATATATATGTACATGTATATAGCTGTGTGTTTGTGTTTATTATACACCTATATATAGATTGTATAGGTACGACAATTTAATCGGTTTGCGATGGGGGTGAACACACCACTTGAGCTATTTATAATTCACACCCTCACTCACATTGTACAACAAAGCCAAGAGAGCATGAACTCTTACATGTGCTAATACAGCTTGAGCTTTTATGGATTTTTGTATCATTATTGTTATTATCGTTAATTTTTTTTTTTTTTTTGTCTTCTTTTGTACGGTTTTTGTGGAAAAAATTGAATTTTTTATCGACGTTTTAATCGATATTTGATAATATTTTTTTTAATTAAAACGATGATATAATTTGTTATGCAAATTTGTTCGATGAATATTTCAGATTTTGATTTAGAAATTTTAACGAATAAATGTTTGAAACCATTATTGAGATAATTTAGAATTTTATTTGGAGACAAGAAATATTGAATGTTAATGGATTTCATTATTAATATTGGTTTGTTTTTTTCACGAGATTTTGGATAAGTTAGATTTTTGTTTGTAAGTTGTAAACAATGTTGAATATTATTGGAATCGATAGGACGATCTAATTGGATACGAAAATCGACAGATTAATATTTAGATTTCAATTTAGAAAAATAAATTAATAGTATATTATGACACTAGTACGAAAAATGTTTTTCTGACGAGTGTGAGTTTGCAGAACGAGCCGAAGGCGAGTATTGCAATCACACGAGTCCAGAAAACGTTTTTCGTACGAGTGTCGTACGAATTTTTATGTCACTAGGTCCGTAAATGCGGTTTGAAGCGAACGAAGTGAGCGTAAAACCGCACTTTTACGGACAGCGTGACATAAAAAATATTAAAAATTGATGTTTGAAACTATTTATTGAAATGATTCAGAATTTTTCTGGAAACCATAAATCCTGGACTTTTGTCAACCGTATTTAGATAAATAACAATAACAAAGTAAGAATAAATAAATTATTCATACAGGGACAAATGTATCGACGTCGATTCCATCGCAAAATTGTCAGTGGTACAACATCACGAATGGATCGAGCAGCGTTTTTTTGGACAAACTTTTGATCACCGCACCGTCACTGGTGTCAGTGAGTCAGGAATTGAGATGGATATTTCCCTTGCACACTTATGGATTTGCCTGTCTATTCTTCATACTCAGTTTCTACACGTTCTTCTCGATCTTAAATCTGAGGTAATTCGACACATCGAAATAATGTATTTCGTTGTAACGTCACAATTTTTCAAAATAAATTGAAATAATTCAAAACGATTATTTTTATATATATATATATATATATATATATATATATATATATATTTTTAATTCTAACAGATCGCTCATATCCAGTCGGCCTTTCATGTCTACCATCAACATCTTCCTGTGTCTGCTCGGAGTTTCGAGATCTGGCTGTCTATTCATAGATCCTTACAATCTTCAAGAGGTAAGAACAATAATTTTGATATTTCGCAATTTTTTTTTGAACATTATTATTTATTTATTTATCCATTTTTGTTTTTGCTTCTTCTCGGAGAAAGCTGTGCGATGGACCGATGCATTTTTTCCAAACGATTTTTATGTCAATATGTTAAAATTTGTTTCAAAACATTGATAGATCACATTTAAAATGTTCAAAATATTAAAAAATTCAAACGTCCACAGCTCGAGAACGATTCAAACTCAAATTGACCGATTTTATCGGATAGGAGATATTATTTTTTTTCCCATTTTATTTCATTTGAAAATACATTATACGAAGATTATTATTATTATTATTATTATTTTGTTTTCCGCAGACACTGCCAAAAGTCATTGGTTCAATAATGTGGGATATTGGATTTCCGTGCGTGACCTCGGGCTTCTGTCTGATACAGTTGGCTTTTTTACATCTGACTCAGGTAAAACCTAGAATGCGTATTATCGAGAAAAAAAATCCATTTGTTTCGTAAATAAACTTTGTAAAACAAAGAAAAAATTGAAGTAACGATTTTATGAAATCTTTATGTATGCAGGGATGTTTAATATTTTTATAAAAAAATTACCGTTGCTAAGGACCACTCCAATATGTATGTGTTCTAACTTTTGCACGCAGCTCAAATTCGGACCGGATAAGATACAGAAGGAATCCTGTCTGAGTTTGGTCATAACATCGCACTTTTCCTGCATCATCGCGAGCGACGTGGCCCTGGCTTTTCACAATCATTTTATCACCAAGTACGTCGTGCAAACGGTTTTTCTCACTTGGAGCATACTTCTTTATCTCACTTTTCTTCACGCCGGATACAAAGTGATGAATCTGTTGACGACGATGCCGAACAATATGCTTACCCGGGACAATTCCACGGCCAATCAGAAAGGTACGAAGCTTCATTTGTTTATCTATCATTTTTTATCCATTATACAATACATATATTTTTTTATTAAAAATTATTGCTTGTCGCTTGCAATAAAAGAAACAAAAAATATATATGTATATATATATACATATACACTACCGCTCCGCAGTATCAGACCACTTACCGCGCGCCCAACCAAAAACTGGTCGCGACTTTGAAAGGTGGTAGCTCTGTCAAAAATGAAGGTACAGATTTCTTATGCAGACCATTGCAAAGCTTACTCAATTGTGCGTCGAATGAACCCTAGCCAAGTGGATCCGAACTTCTGTATGTCGATAAATCATGTGAGGAAGACAAAAAAATAATTCCGATTTCGACCGAATTTCTTGCCCCAACTTCGACCCTACCCCGCTTCTAGGAAAATTTTTCTAAAAATCTGGAAAAATTCCGGAAGCACCGTTAAGACTTCAGCTCTTGATCCGTCGAAAAAAAATCAAAAAATCTCAACGGGTTCTTGAGATATGAGATTATATGTGTGAGCGTGCAGAATCATCATCACGACCGTCGATAGCCCGATTCGAGGTTTCCGCGAGCGATTCGGCTGTCACGCCAGGGCCGAATATCAAGTAGGGGCTCGCGTGGGCTACTATTACTCTACTCAAAGTTTTTATTTTCGATTAATTTCTAGTATATTCGCCAAATTATCTTGTGAGTATTATGAACGCCAGTAAACGAATATATTTATCATGGAGTGTATTGTATAATATATAACTTTGAGTAGAGTAATAGTAGCCCACGCGAGCCCCTACTTGATATTCGGCCCTGGCGTGACAGCCGAAGCGCTCGCGGAGACCTCGAGTCGGGCTATCGACGGTCGTGATGATGATTCTGCACGCTCACACATATAATCTCATATCTCAAGAACCCGTTGAGATTTTTTGATTTTTTTTCGACGGATCAAGAGCTGAAGTCTTAACGGTGCTTCCGGAATTTTTCCAGATTTTTAGAAAAATTTTCCTAGAAGCGGGGTAGGGTCGAAGTTGGGGCAAGAAATTCGGTCGAAATCGGAATTATTTTTTTGTCTTCCTCACATGATTTATCGACATACAGAAGTTCGGATCCACTTGGCTAGGGTTCATTCGACGCACAATTGAGTAAGCTTTGCAATGGTCTGCATAAGAAATCTGTACCTTCATTTTTGACAGAGCTACCACCTTTCAAAGTCGCGACCAGTTTTTGGTTGGGCGCGCGGTAAGTGGTCTGATACTGCGGAGCGGTAGTGTACATACAATTTATTAAATATTCAACGAATAATAAATTGCATTTCAATATTTTTAATCCCGACGAAATAAGCAGGCAGCTCATTTGAACATATTTTTTGTATCGTTTATTATTATTATTATTATTATTATTATTATTATTATTATTATTATTATTATTATTATTATTATTATTATTAATAATTTTTTTATCCTAAATGTGTTGCAATTTTTTTTTCGACGATGCTTTGACGTGACGTCTGCTTGATCGTAGGCATAATGCAGCTCGCAATGTTAGCGCCCTACAACAATTTAGCGAGCTCGGTAGCCGCGGCTCTCGTGCCAACTATGCTCGGTCCGAAGATGAAAATTACGGATGAAAATGAGGTGCGAACAACCGCTGACGTTTCACATCGTCAAAGTATCAAAGGTGACAAAAAAAAAATATATATATATACATATATCGTATATAGATATATAACATGTAATTCATAATGATATTATAATTATATATATTAAGTTATTAAAATTCATTATCCCTCCCTGATCCAGGTCCCTATCTCAATGGTCAGCCCTGCCGGTTAAATGGACGCCGGCGGCATCGTTAAGAATTGAGACAGGGACCTCAAATTTTAAGGATATTTTTAAAAAATTCATTTTGAACCATAATATTCTCTGGAAGCGCCAAAATTAAAAAGAAACAACTGAATAAGGGCCACCCTTGTATACATATATATTAGGGTGGTCCTTATTCGGGGGTTGGGTTCGAAATTCGGAACGAGCAATGTTCGGAAAGGTCAAATTTGGAGCGACGATGCTCGGAGCGGTCAAGATTCGGAATACGCATATATACATGCCGTCGCGGACTTTTTTTTAGAAAATTTAATTCTCTACAACATTGTTCGTGTAAACTTTTGGTCTATATAGCGTTGTTCAGCGAGCGTTTGAACAGGAAGATAAAAATATATTCATTGATTCACTACATTTTTATCTTCTCGTCCAAACGCTGGCCGTACAACGCTATATAGACCAAAAGTGTACATGAACAATGTTGTAGAGAATTAAATTTCCTAAAAAAAAGTCCCCGACGTCATGCATGTAACATCGATAGTTTACGCGTGGGAAAGCTCGAAAGTCGGGAAATGAAGTTTTTTTAACCAAAAATCGGGCGTTCCGAATTTTAACACGAGTGCAAAGGAGATAGCGCCATGGGCGCTCGTTGCGGTCCGAGAGAGAACGACCGAGAAAGCCAGCACGTCGCCTCAACGGTTAATATACAATATCCATCCGTACGATTGTTCGCAGATCGTAATTCATCGAACAAAGAACAATCAACTACGATGGTAACGACGGGTCCGAACAATCGTGACCCGAACAAAGCGATGTCAACGGTACCGGAAGTATACGTGAGACCACCGACCCCCACCCCATCGACGGTAAATCTCCCGATAATCACGGTCTCCAGTCCGAGTCGTCGAAGTTCGGTCGCGAGCAGCAGACGCGGCAGCGACGTTTCCGCGCGTTCATCGCGACGCAATTCCGAATGCAGCGTGCGTTTTACAAACGACGATGACGCGACATCGATGACATCGGAAAACAAACGTTCGACGACGAACAATCAGGAACGTTCGAGAACACCGGAAAGCATACTTCGTCGTCATTCGGAAATGATCACACCGACCGGAAGTACGAAGGATCTTCGTCGTTCGTCGGATTTCAGTCATGAAAAAAATCGCAGTTCCCAATTTGCCACGAAATTACGTAGAAACAGCGATTTTGGCAATCGCACGCCAAAACGGGCATTAACGTCGGACGAGCAACGTTTGCCGAGGGTGCTCGATGTGAGTCCGACGTCGTCGGCCGCCGGTTCGCGACGCAATTCCGACATCGGTAGCATTTTCACACCGAAGATCGCCGAATCGCGACGCAATTCCGACGTTCCGAGCAGTCGCAGAAATTCCGATATATCGCAGATACGACCGTTGAACATTACGAATCGTCGTAGCAGCGACATAAGCATACGCACCCTCGATCGCAGTCCCACTCACGCGAGCGGCGTTGTTGCGGCTCGCGAAAAACCGGAAATCCATGACAAATCCGAATCGGATTCCGATCAACCGGATTTCAATGAAAAAGCCGCGCTTATGAATGAAAAAATTAAGAACAAGGATGAGGATTGCAATAGAAATCGTAAAAAAAGTTTGTCGTGGAAGAACGATAGGATTAAGGACGACGGGGAGGACATCGAGGCGGAAAGCAGTCTTTTGCCGGATAATACCATTTCCGATAATACTGTTATGGTAATTGATTTTTTTTTTAAGATGATTGAGATGAATTTTTTGAATGATATATCGACGACTCGTTTTTCTGTTTTTTTTTTTCAGAGTACAGATTTCACTCTACACGCGATTCTCAATCATATAGCTCACGTTAATCGTACGAAAACCGATGCGCCTCTCTATCTGCCGGAAGCCGATACCGGAGCCGCCAAAAAAAATCAAATACGAAGAGTTTTGAACGTTACTTATGCCACCGCCATTTTGGGAATCGCTCTTTGCTTGGCCGATGTCTTGCGAATTTTCGGGCCGTACGGTAAGCTTTGTCTTCGTTTGGCAATTTTTTTTCGTCGAATCGCATTTTTTTTCTTCATTCCCCCCCTCCCCCCCCCCGCCGCCTTTACAAATCATCGGGAAATGAAATACACGCACGACGTAATAATTATGATTGTCATGGAAATTAAGATAATCTATTTAATTATTATTAATTTTGACATATTATTTTTGCTATCATTTCATTATTATTACTATTATTATTATTATTATTATTATTATTGGAATTATATTAAATTTAGATTAATTAGAATTAGCAAACGTTGTGTCGGTCATCTGTAGCTTCGATGTCATGATAATAACAATAATAATAATATAAATTATCACTATCATGATTATAATTATTATTACGAATAAATAAATAAATAATAATAACAATAATACGTATTATTGTTGTTATTATTGAAGCTAAGGATGATCGGTCCAACGTTTGCTAATTCTAATAATAATAATAATAATAATAATAATAATAATAATAATCATAAATCTTACTTAAATATTTTCATTCGCAGGACTTTTGGGTGAGACGGTGAAATACGGAACTCAACCAATATCCGGACAATTTCCAAAACCTTGGCCCTGGCTCATCTATCAGACATTGTGCAGAAGTTTGGAATTGATAATGGGTTGCGCGATGGCGAGTATAACCAAGCAGCCACCGGTCAGCCCGAAACATCAGTATCTCAATAATTATCGAAGTTACGCTTCGGGAATAAAACCACGCGATGGTCTCTACATATAAAGCAATATTCGACTTAAAAAAACCAAAAAGATAACATTTTTTAACAGAAATTCGAAGGTTCGTAATTTTTTTTTTCATCAGCACGTAATGTTTGTATCCGTTTTATTTTATTTTTTTACTCCAGTCTTCGATCGGGACGAGTGACGACCCCGAACGATGACAATCAGGGCAATGTGAATTTGAGATTTTTTTCCCACGACGCGCTTCATCACCAAAGCTGACGAAAAAAAAAAAGTTAAACTAAAAATGAAAATAAAAAATATTTTAAAAACCGCAAAATCGTTGAAAAAACGATGAAAAAGGGTGAAAAACGATGGCACAGCTCGGGAAATAGATCGGTGTGTTACATTCTAAAGATGGGAACTGTGTTCAAGAAAAGAAAAAAAAATAAAGAAGAAAATAAGAAACAATATAATAATAATAGTTATAATAATTGTATACTCGACTTTTACATATTTCAAGTTCAACCAAATCGGTGTTACTCGAATCACTATTTCCGTATTGAAAAGAAAAAAAAAAATGTTCAAGCGAACGAAAAAACAAAAAACAAGAGAGATTGAACAAAACAAAACTATTAGAAAAACAATATATACTGATATATTTTGAAGAAACCCGCGGATCTATATATATTTTTCAACTTTAGAAATTAGTTTTCTATGAGGTGGTGAAACTTTTTCTCGATACTTTATTTTTCTATACTGTTTCTCGCTCGATTGTGAAAAAAATCAACAATTCAGAGCACTCTAATGTGATCTTTGAAACGATAATGATCGTTTTCTCTTATTTCCGTTTTAAAATTTTTTTTTTTTTTTTTTTTATTTTTTTTTAGCGAATCATCAACGACTCACACTCGATATCGTTCGAATGACATCTTCGCAGCTGTGTTTCTTTTATGCTTTGGCATTTTTTTTTTTTTTTTCATTATTTTTCTATCATTATTATTATTTTTTATTTGATTTATTTTTTTTTTCATGACCATAATTCAAAATAGACTGTAAATAAAGTGCAACTATCTTCGGTACGTTGGCGTAGCCGATTGTGAGAAATAAATTCGTTCGTCTTTGATGACGATTGAAACTTTCACGTCCTCTCAGGTCACCCATAAGGAAGTTTTCGTTGACCCTGGATCCGTGCACTTTCGGTTTTCCAGATCAAATGGGTTTGAAATCAAAATATACACGAAAATCCGTTATCGCAATGTCACAAACGCTCGAAAAGCATGCAATCAAAACTACGAGATGTGGTAAAAGTTATAATAAGGCTGTTTTCTTTTTTCTTTTTTTTTTGTTGCAACAATTGAATTCAATTTTCATAGATCAATGTTAGGGGATAACATTGATGTATGAAAATTGGATCAAATTGTTGCAAAAAAAAATCTCATTATTGCTTTTCTACCACACCTCGTATTTTCTTTTTTTTTTTAATTTGCAAATACTTCAAACTCCTTTCAGCAAAATAATACATTTCCCAATTTGTTACTTCATAACAATTTTTCAATGTTGTTTTTTTTTCAACGAAAACTTGGGAGAACGTGTTCAAACAAATCAATCATCAAAAAAATATATCAAAGTGGTTATAATAGAAAAAAAAAAAAAATTCTTCGTGTGAAATTGTTAACCTGTGGGGATCCAGGATCAGAAAATACCTATTCCAAGTGCCCAACTCTTGAATGTTCAATAATAAAAAAACTGTTTACTACTTTTTTGAGAAGATAAAAAAAAATAATTGAAAAAAAAAGATTGACGTTCTAAATGGTTGTAACTACAAATAAAAAAACTCGTGACAGTGTTGTGATTCTATATGTGATAAATGTACGTAGAAAAGTGTGGGATAGTTTCGTGCTCGTACTTTATATCGACGCTGCGCGTTTTTACAATTATAACGAGCACAAACGACACACTGTCCTCAAATCGGTGTTTAGATCCTAGTATCCGGAAATCTTGAAAAAAAAAATTATATAATAATATCGATGATGAAAAAGAAATAATAATGATATAAAGATGGGTGTTCGATGTGCCAAATCATTCGTGTTAAATTATTCAAATGTTTATCAATGATATTGAATGAAATATCGTGACGATATAATTTGCTTCTGGTTAAAGCACTTGGGGATAATTTTTTTTTTATCTACGAAAACCGAATTGTACAATAATAATTGACAGACAGTCATTTAAACAGTGAGATTGAATTGTCTGCATACAAAAAAGTGAGAATTATCATTTCAAAAAAACAAACGAATACGACATTTGAATTGAATCACGGTTTTTTCGTAGCTCTAGATCAACACACACAGATCAGTGTGAAGTGGAAATTATGCACAAAAAAAACGTTACGCAATCCGCTAAATGATTGCACGAAAATAAAATCGAGCAAATATTTAAAAAAATAAAAATAAAACAAAAGGAATGAAAATTCATCACTACAAAATAAACGCTCACTGCGTGGCGAATTGTTTTCAATTTTCGTTGATCCTCGACAAAACCGTGAGAACCAAAAATAATAGTTTGATAAGATTGTTAGAGCTGGAATCACTATCGTAATGTAAATAGCCAATGTGGAAACCAAAAAAAAAATAAATAAAAGAAGAAAAATATATAATATAAGCAAAATACAATATAATAAGAAGTTACATTATTGTCAATCAAACATTATGAGGATGTTCAGACTGTGTCCCAGATTATTATTCAGAAAGTTTAATAAAATCTCTATAAACTATGAAAAATTATGCAGATATGTGAAGATTTATTTCGAAATCAACGAAATGTTTTTTAATTTTTTTTTTCAGTTTTTCATTGAATAACTCATTTTTTTGACGGTATAATTACCTAAATTGGTTGGGCTCGTATGCGGAAGCGAAAGTAGGCGTTTACGCGACTATCGACTGTTGGTACGGTAGGCAAAGCAATAAAGTGTCCTCGATAGTCCTAGGACAATAAAGTCCTTGGACTCGTCGCTGTTGGGGAGACGATTGTAGCCTTCCATCGGGCAGCTTTACTTTTCTGATCTTTTCTTTGCTCAGTCTTCCTCGGCGACGTTTCCTGACCCTTTTCTAAGCCTTTTTTAGGTATCAGTATTTCTTTTAGTATTTATTAAAAAAATTATTAGGTATTTCTATTTATTTTTATTTTTTTCATTTGTTTTTTTTCCTGTTCTGGTCTCGAAGCTCAGCACCGAAATCTAGCACAGAACCTACGGTTCCATGTAAATGTTTCTTCTTTGACTTTGGTGAAAAAGTCTTATAAAGAGCCGATATATTACCGATATATTACAAAGTCAAAAAAAAAAATCAAATGAAAAACTAATACCTAATAATTTTGAAATTGTTGGGTCTTGTTAATTGATGTCTAAAAATTTTGTTTCCCGCCATTCGACATCAGCGACAATAAACAATCGCTGTTTATAACAAAAATATAAGAGCAAACAAAAAGTTGAATGGTAATGGCGAGTTAAAAAAAAAATATAACTATTTTAGCGAGCTATTTAGCTCAAATTTTAGTACACAAGGCACAGATTGAAACAAAAAAGAACAGCCCCAAATCAATGTCAATAATGCTCGAAACTCATGGGATTGGAGATGACATTTCTTTTTTTTTTTTTATTTGTCTGTACAACAATAATCGTTTCTTCACAATAATATGTACCAGCGGAGCAATAAATAAAATCGTAAAAGAGGTCATAAAAATGAATTGTCTCGTTCGATCCACTTCTTGTTTTTTTTTCATCGTTCTTTAATCTCCTCTCCGAAACGATAATTATTATGATTATGTGTTGTTTTTTTCGCGTTGTACGAAGAAATGAAGAACGTGACGTCGTAAAGTTTATTACGAGCGAAAGCCAAACGAGACTCGATTGATTCTCAATGTAATTCGACATCTCGAGAAACGTCGAGATGAAAAAAAAAAAAAAATGCTCGATACAAAGAATGAATCACTTGCTCACGAGCGGTGATGAAAATTTGTAAAATGAAAAATCGTATTTGAAATAATTTTCTGACAAAATGGATTATGGATTATAACTCACCATGAAATAATCATTGTCGTGAATAATTCATAATTATTGCAGAAACGTGACAATATTTCGATTGTTACGTGATAATTGATCAAATTTATTTGTCAAATCGAATTATTTCAAATACAATTTTTATTTTACGAATGACCGATCACGGCTCGCGAGTTACATTACACGTGGAAAAACAATAACGCGTCCGAGCACGGAAATACATTTTTGCGATAAACATTTGCGGAAAAAAAAACGTGGTCGAAATAATATAATCGAAAGTTGCGTTACGTTGAGAAAACATTCTTCTTTTGATTGAAAAAAAAAAAAAAAAAAAAAAAAATTGAGTAGTTTCGATGGAGGTCGATGTGAGAAACTCGAAGAAGAAAATTGGCAAACACCCCTGCTTATTTCAAAAAAAATATTTCGATCAATTCGTCTCTACGAATTGGTCGATATTAATTTTTTTTCAAATTTTAATTCCATTCACGATTTATTTCGACGGAATATAATTCATTTTGGATTAATAAGAGCAAAAAAAAGATTGATATCGAACAAAACATGGAACTGAAACGACAAAAAAAAACCAACAAAGTTATTTTGAGGTAACCAGGTGCTTTTTTTCGCTCTCGCTTTCTCTACGTTCACATTCATCTCATTTCATAAGCAATTACGTTGCAATGCTCGATTACAATGACGAACAACCCCAACACCCCCACGACAAAAAAAAATCCTTTCCATTCAATTTTTACGGGTTTTTCAGGACCAACTGCACGAAACGAATTTTTTGGTTTCGACAAATTGCAGCGGGTAAAAAAAAAGACAACAAAAAACACGAAATCGCTCTTCGGTGTTGATCGTAAAATTCGAGCGTGTAACATGAGTTTTGTTTAAACTTTCAATGATTACTGCATCTGCCGTATCAAACGAATTATCTCGTTCGAACAGTGAAAATTTCGGTTGGACATGGTTTTCACGTTCCATTGAATTATCGAAGAAAGGAATATATATATATAAATATATATATATATATTCTTGAGATTACGGCAAAGTTCTGTTCGCAAAAACGGATGGTATGGTAATTAAACATTGCCGAATTTTCCAAATTTTTCATTCGGAAAATCGAAATAATCGATTTCCGGTTCCGGTGATTTTGAGGACGAAGCTGAGGGTTGAAGCTTCTGACTTGCCCTGGCAGTTGAAGATAGCACCTCCGATAGCCTGCAACAACAACGAAAAAAAAAAAAACGAAATACGCACATAAATATAAATTATCACGTTTTAACGAGTCGTTGACAATTGATACGAGTGTAAAAATAATAATTACCGCATAGTGGACTTCGGTTTGGACGAGTTGAGCATTGGACGCGGTACTTTACGCTGACCGTTTTCACGCTGAACTATTTCCATCAAGCTGTAAGCCGGCAGCCAACACTGCAAGAAATCACACGTTTTTATTCAATTTTTATTATTATTTTTCTTTGATATTTATTTTTTTCGTTGATATTTTTAATTTTCTACAAACAGCAATGACGATTTATTTTTATCTTCAAATTATCGATTTGTTTCAATAAAATTCTGGTTGATAATTCTTCAATTTATTAATTTTATTAATTTTATTAATTTTATTAATTTTATTAATTTTATTAATTTTATTAATTTTATTAATTTCATCAATTTTATTAATTTTATTAATTTTATCAATTCTATCAATTTTATTCATTTTATTCATTCACATTTGTCGAATAATTGGAATAATTTTTTTACCTTATCTTTAATCGCAGTTGCAACAACATTGCGCTTCGGTTCCTGATCGTAAGCCTGGCTCTCGCATCCGAAATGTTCGCAACATTCGTGTATGAAATAACGTTTGTCACGATTCATACTGTCGAACGAATAGCTTCGGGATTTTTGTTTCGAAGTTTTGGCCAATTGCACGAGTTCGGTCAGACGATCGTGAACCATTTGACAAAAATGCGGATCCTTCTTCGCCCATTGTTTCATGGATTCCGTGTATCGGGGCATGAGTTTGCCACTGACGTCGGGATTCACGATCTGCAGACCCAGAGCGATTCTCGTGTTTCTCGCGATTATTCTGCACTCGTCGTTGCACTCGAGGGTCTTCAATTGATTGAGTTTTTTGGCACCCTGACCGAAAACCTCTTCCAAATCGACCGAGTGTCCGAGTTGCATGTCCGCCATTTTACTCGCCAATATTCCACTGGCTATGCGTTGAAAATCACGCGAATTTTCCGCACACGCTCTCGTCGTGCTTCGATGACCACAAGTGCACGTCACCTGTCGAATGTGCGAAATTATTGTTATCAACTATTTTTATTATTATTTATTTATTTACTGAGAAAAAAAAACATTTTTTCGTTTTTTAATTATCTTACGAACCGTCTTGTGACATTTATCTGGATGAACCCGCAAAGATATTTATTTACAAACGAATCTTCAGATTCGACGATTCAAAACAAAAAAAAATGAACAATCCGGATAGGACGGATTGGGTATTTTTTTTTATATAACATTATTACCTGAATAGTTTTTATAACACAAATTCTTTTGAAAACTGGACAACGTCTTTATGGGTGATTATTATCTTTTCAGAAATTAAAAATGCGTTTTTAAAAAATCTTGTGATTCGTTTTGGCAGTAATTCATTTTTATGTTGCATTGAGTTTTGGCTAAGTCCGACGAAATTTTTTTAAAATTATGAATTACAACATATAAATGCATCAATATATATGTTTTTTTATTGATACTGTATAGTTTATTCTAATAAAATTATATTAACATGGCTGATAAAAAATGGTTGCATGAAAAAATTAATATAAGTGCCTTAATATACGTTTTATTTGATTTAAAAAAATATAATTGGTTTCTAAAATCTCCAAAAAACAAACTCTAATTTAAAAAAAAATTCTGCCAATAGTTTGCAAGTAAAAAAAAAAAAAAAATTATGCGAACCGGCGAGTCCCTCATGTGGTGACCAATCTGGGGTTAAAATTGTCGCTAAAAAAAATTGTTTCGTGAAAAAAAGCATACAATCACCTCAATACACGTTTCATTTGATTGGAAAAAAATAATTCATTTCTAAAATCTCTAAAGGAAAAACTCTAATTTTTCCAAAATTCTGCTAATAGTTTGCAAGTAAAAAAAATTAAGCGCCGGCGAATCCTTCATGAGGTGACCAATCTGGGGGTTAAAATCGTTCGAACAACCTTGAAATCTCACCTTGACCATTTCCTTGCAAGGTGTGTCGGGACACTTGCCATCGTGACACGGGGCCGCGCAAATGTGGCCGCACATCTCACGAGCCGTGACGCACGGTTGCGAACAAACCTGACCGGGTTTCTCGCACGGACCCGCGTGACAAAGAGCTATGCACTTGTGACGGCCGCACGTGAGCGGTTTGTTGCACGGCAAACCGCACGAAATTTCGTTTACGTGACAGGGCACGGCTTTGCGCAACTCGTGCTTGCCGTAACACCACTTTTGGGTGAGCACGGTGCACGGCGGACACGTGGGATCGCTGTGACAATTGTGAAGAACGTCGTGATTGCACGGATGATCGCGACCGCACGGACGATTGCAAGTCGGACGTCTGGTGCCACAAGATACCGGTGGATAAATCACCGAAGTTCCGCACTCGCAAAACAATTCGTCGAAACTCATTTGCTGACAAGGCGGACATCTTCCTGCGAGTGAAAATAAAAAATAAATAAATATGTAACCAATTTGATTTTTCGCAAATTTCGAAGAAACTTGGAATGATTTTTTTTTAATGGAAATAAAAATGAAAAAAAGTTTTGTCGAAGAAAAAATGGAAACTAAGAAAGTTGCAACGATTTGAAAATTTCAATTGTTTTTTGTTGATAAAAATCGATGAAATTATTATAAAGCTTGCGATTTTTCATAACTTTTGCGGACACTGTCAGCTAAGAAAATCTAAGTCGAACGTTTGAGATTTCGTCATTTTTCACAAAATGGCGGTCAGATGACTGAAAAATGAGAGAAGGCCGTTTCTTTTTTTTTTTTGTTTTTTTTTTACATGTTTTAAAAATAAAAGTTTTTTTTTAACTTTTTTTTCCTTGCAAAATTTTGTGGGCATTTGAGAGAGGACATCTTTAGCTTTCCAATGACATCAGGCCGATTGGTGTGCGATTATTATGTCCGGAGATACGGAAGGTTAAAATGATTTTTTTTTCTTTTTCATTTGACGATAAATATTATCTCAAAGATTTTCAACAGAAATGAACGAGATTTGTGGAAAAATCCTCGACACGCACCTTTGTGGCAACACAATTGACATCTGTGACTACCGCAATAGAGAGTCTTGTTGCACGGCATCGGACATATGTGCTCAATGTCGATGCAACAAGGCTGATTACACTTGTGCTTGCCGCACGAACGTTTTTTCGTGCATTTTTTTTGGCAACGAGCATCGTCGGCTTTGGTTCGCAATTCTTTGCACGCGATTTCGCGATCCATATTGCCACAACGACAACGTACTTTGGTCGTGAGCTCGCAATCCGGACATTCGCCTGAATGGCAATCGATTTTGCACGTGTGCGGATCGCCTATTGTTTGAACAAAAAAAATACAAATTAATTATCAATAAAATATAATATGAACGATGGGGAAAAAATGTTAATGAAAAATAAATCTTATTTCTGAACTTTTCGAACAAAGAACAAACATCATTCAAATAAATTTGAAAAAAAAAAGTGATTGAAATAATAAATAAAATAAATAAAATAAATAAAATAAATAAAATAAATAAAATAAATAAAATAAATAAAATAAATAAAATAAATAAAATAAATAAAATAAATAAAATAAATAAAATAAATAAAATAAATAAAATAAATAAAATAAATAAAACTTACTTGGCTGGCCGCACTTCAATTTTTTGGAGCACACTTTGTCGCATTTTGGAACAGGATCGAGACAATTATTTCTGACAACGTCCAACGGGGTTTGACCGCAGCAACAATTTTTCACCAAAGCCGGTTGCAATTTGCACTCGCCGCAATCACCCGGATGGCACAATTCGTTGCATCGATGATTTCCGCAAGCGAGCAATTTGTCGCAAATTTCTTCGCAACTGTAAGTCGTCGGAACTTCGGCGTTACAAGTCACATCGCGTTCGTGCTTTCCGCAGTAACATGCTGAAAGAAATAGCAAAAAAAAAATAAATAAAACAAAAGTCAAAGTCGAATTTTTGGACGACCGATTATTTTTCCAATCATCGGAAAATTTTATGTGGAAATATAAAAACAAAAAATGCAACAAAAGAAAAAATCGTTCACCTTGATGCAAAGTTTTTTCGCAAACTCCGCAATCATCGTGATGACAATTTTTTTCACAATTGTGAATGTTACAATTGAGGGGCTTGTCGCACGTGGCATCGCAAACAACGAGAGTGGTCGTGCTGCATTTGAGACTCTGGGAGGTTCGACCGCAACCGCAATTTCGGGTTACCATGGCTATGCATTCCGGACAAGAACCCGGATGGCACAGCAACGTGCATTTGTGAACGCAATTGTTTTTCGATCTCAAACGTCCGCAAATTTCGCCGCAGGAATGAGCAACGTCGCGACGATTCCACTCCGGAATTCGGGCTTTGCCGCAGAAACAGTAATAAATTTCCGGAACTGTCAAACTAACGTTCTGACAGGCAGGACATCGCCAACCGTTCTCTGCAAAATGAAAAATAATAATTAAATAATAAATTGTTGAAAATTTAATTATCATATTTTTCGTTTTTTCCAAAATAAAAATTCGACATGTTTGTTCGAATCGTGAAAATAGAACGAAGACTTGTAAAAAGTCCGGATGAAAACTTGGCGAAGCTCGTCCCACTTACCGCCTTGCGACGAATTGGCCCATTTCTTCAGGCACTTCAAATGCAACACGTGATAACAATTGTTGCAGGACCAAACCGGATCGTTTTGTCTGATGTACTCGCAACAAATAAGACACTCCAAACGTCCCTGATTCAATTGTTCGGTCAAACGTTCTCTCTGACTCGCATCGTCATCTGTTCAGATTACAATAATCATTTAAAATTATTAACAAAAAGAAAAAAAAATTATTGATTAAAAAAAATGTCTTTTAAGACAGAACATATAAATAAACAAATGAATAATATTGTTTAAACGTTGATAATAATGAACGACTTGTAAATTGTTGCAATTACCAAATTCAATTTCCTTGTTATTTCTCTTGATGATTAATTCTCTAGACGGAAGTTTGTCCTTTTGTCTCCAATTCAACGATTCGTCGTCTCGCGTTTCGACAGATTTTTTCGCACCGTCGTTTCTATCGAATTTGATATCTCTGTCGTCGTTTTGTCCATCGTAATCGCGATGTGAATGTGATCCCGTGCGTTCGTAATTGGCCGAACCGTCACGTTGCTTGCCACGTCCACGATCGTTTCTGGACGTTCGTTCGGTTTGACGATGATGCGGAAGTTCTTTTCTCGACGACGACGACGATGCGCCCACGGACGTTTGAGCTTCGTAAGGTTGAGATTCGTCGTAACCGTTGGTCGATTGATGAGTTTTGTTTATTCCGTGATGTCTATCCGTTGTGAATCTTCGATCGTTTCTCGTCCATTTGCCACGATTTCCATAACCGCCCGGATTGAGGTTATCTTCGTCCTTGGTGATGAAATTTTCGTTCGTAGCTTCGGACGAATTTGGCCACGTGTCCGTCATCATTTTTCTTCTGTCGGGACGAGATTTTTCGTACTGCTGACGAGTCTGATTGGAATAACGATCGTTTTGAAATCTACCGTGACTTCTCGCTCTTTGAGGTTTGGAACCGCGATAGGCACTTTCGTCGACTCGATCGTTGACCGACGCGATGGATTCCGGAACTGCGGTCGTCGTGTCGTTTCCACGAGGAGCGTTGTATTGATTTTCGTAACCACGATTGCGCTGTCCTTTGTAATAATTGCCTCCTCTGTAGGAATTGCTGTTTTTCGTATTGTCGTAACGTCTGTCATTGGTACGATTTCTATTGTCGTTGAAAAATACGTTTGAACTTCCTTGGGAATTTTCAAAAGCGTAATCGTTGTGATGAACGTCGCCGTCGTTGTTGTAGTACGTCGGCGACGAATTTTTTTGCATTATTTTCGACGAAGGAACGAATTCGCTCGCTCCGGCGTGTAAATTAGAATATTTGTGCTGAGTATTGTTGAATTGTTGATTAGAATAACGCGACGAATTGCAAGAGTTTTTTTGCATCTGTCTGTTGTTTTCGAAGTAACAGGATTGATCGGCGGCTATCGTCGGAGTGTCGTTCACCGAGGCGACGTAACGAGGTTCCTGATAAGGCGCGCCTTGAAATATCTGAGCGGACATTGGAATATTGTTTTGAGCGTAGAGACCCATAGAACCGTGGGAATAACCTCCGTTTCCAGCGTTGGCGTAGTAGTCCCAGGTTCGAGGATTGGCCGCGGCGGCGGCGTTGGTCGGTCGACCGTAGAGGTAGAAATTGGGATCGTCGGGAGGACCCGCCTGATCCGAACCATCCCAAGTGGCCATGGCGGCCGTTTGCGGCTCGCGCCAATGGACGATCTACTTTTGTTTGTCCGCCGACTCTTTGAGACAAATCTATGAGAATAAATGAGGAAGTTACAATGACGAAGCATTCTTGTTTGGTTTGAAGAACAGCCGACTATCATTGCGGTAATGTTTAGCGAGTTCTCTTGATAACATTTTTATTCACCTTGCTCCAATATTATTCAATGACAAAGTAAATGGATTCTGTATATTTTATAGAACAGCATGTAAGATCTCACAGAAAACTAACCCAGATTGTGAATCAACTTTTTCTCATACTCGAGCTTGAGAATTATCGTATTCAATTCTACTCATTTATTTTCTACGATACTTCCATAAAAAAAGCGATTTTAAGTAATGCAATTTTAATCGTTTGTACTTCACTACTCAATGAGCTAATCAATTATCTCAGATTAAATAAATTTCGACGACCGAGTTTGTCAGTTGGGACCGAAGTATAACGTACAAAATCCAGATTGACAACCGGATCGGGTCTAATAAAAGAAATAGGCGCACGAAAGTGTCTGGTTTGCAAATAAAAAACATCAAAACATCAAAAACATTTTCTAACGTCGACCGAATCAACATTGCCGACAATAGAAACTCCAAGTTGGCCCATTTAATGCAATATTATTTATAAATTTCATTTGTTGTGCAATACCCCAAATTCTAAAAAGTACAAAACACTCTTCGGTCGATCCTAATTTTTTTTTTTTCCAAATATCCGAGTCACATGCATATGCGAAACAGCAATGGCCAGCGTATCATCGGACCGACGAATCTAATGAATGAATAAATAATAAGTGCGTGCAAGCGGTCAACAATATGGTAAACGAAAACTGGATGAAGAGTCGAAAAAATGGATTCGTGCATAACCTCTTTCGACGTGCATTCGACACAACCCGTCGCAATCCCCGAGGATCACGAAAATACGTGGACATTGAAATTTCTTTCGACGCTACGTAACCTCAAAAATGAAAAAAAATTTAAAGAAATGGAAAGAAAAACGCAGAAATTGTGACAAACCTCACCTTTATCGTCGTCGAAAGATGGAATCAAGTGAAAATTGCAAACGGAAGAACAACTCGTAATGTCGAGAGTGGACTCGGGAGTGGATATGACCAGATACGAATGCAAGTGCCGACTGGGGCCGACCGGGGCCGAACTCTAAATCGGTCGGAACAAGATCGAACAAGACCAACAAGACTGAACAAGACTGCCGAGACCTGAATCAAGTTTGCTCGATCGATTCAACGGATTTTAATTTTGAAGATTACAATTAATTGATGGTAATTTGTTGGAAATTGTTGGACTGATTAGAACATTTATGATGAGCTCAATCGATGTGAAATCAAGATTCAAGTCTTCTCTGGGGAAAAAAAATGAAGTTGCGTAAGAATAGGCCACTGGGATTGGTCGCAAAGGCGGACAGGTGGATGGGCATAGATTATCGTTAAGACGATGGACCACATACAATCTCTCGTTTTCTCTCGCTCCAGAGCAAGCGCCAATGGCATTGTCTCTCTCGCACTCGAAGATGTAGTCCATCGCCTTAAGGTGATGTCCTATAGGTGAGCGCCCGCCATGAGTGCGAGAGAGATAGCACCACATGGTAGCATGGGCGCTCAAAATAAGAGGAGTAATTTGAGATTTTTTTAGTTTCTCATTAAAGTGTCCGAAATATTAAAAAATTTGTCCAATGCACGATCGTCCTAGGTCGTGATTGGTCGACGAACGGATTTATTGTCCTGGCACCACTCACCGATCGCAGCACTCCAAGCGTCGAAAAATGAACTATCGGTCCTTGTGCACTTTTTTCGACCAGATTCCGTAATCGCAGTTCGATCCCCCATCCGGGCCTCCTGCTAGATCCCTGATTGACCCATTGCTTACGTTGCTGAGTTTTTAGGTTATAAAGACGTATTTCTGCCAAATCAGACACAATAAGTCAGATCGAAAAACACAGGAAAGAGGGATTGCGGATAAAACATAAATATATAAAGGAGCCAGAATGGAGGGAGATCTCATTGGCAAGACAAACGACTCGCAATTCATATCCTTTCAGGATTTTTCTCCGATAAACCGATCGACAGGAGCTGGTCAAGCTCAACTGGACTTGAGTCCTCCAGGTCATCAAGTGACTTTTGGCAATGATCCTTCGGGTATCAACATGATGGAGGACCTGCAGGGCATGCCTCCCACTCGTGACGATGGTAATTCTATTTCTTCCTTCCCCAACTCTTTTTTTCTATCATGAAAATAATCAAACAATTCGAAACATATATCGTCACAACATAGCCTAAATTGAAAACAAAAAGTCAAAGATACGTAGAAGTAGCTGTCGAACTGCACATGCTTATTTTATAGATCCTGAAAACTTGGCAAATTCAATAATTATTTCACATAACCTCAAAGGAAAAAACCTATATGAAAATGATTATTTGCAGCTGATGTACCAAGAAGCTTCTGGACGGTCGAGTATTATCAAAAATTCTTCAACATCAACACAAACGACGTTGTCGAACGAATAAAACTATCTATGATTCCGCACTCCACGGACAATTATCTGATCTCGCGCATTCGTCCGAATCCGGATCTGTACGGTCCGTTCTGGGTCTGCGTTACCCTCGTATTCTCCATAGCGGTCAGCGGAAACATGGCGAATTTTCTTCAAACCTCAACCGACAAAAGATTACACTGGAAATACGATTTTCACATGGTATCGTACGCGGCAACGTGTATTTTTCTGTACGCCTGGTTCTTGCCTCTGGTACTGTGGGGAGCCCTCAGATGGTCCAGAAGCGTTGCTGAAAATGCGGAGGACGAGTTGATACAGGTATGCTAAAAGTTTTTGTTGTGATCGTTGTTTGGTTCGTTTTTATTATGTCATAGAATCAGTCTAGCTTCAATATCTCTCCTAATATTTTTGATGAGATTTTGCTCAAAATTTCGCATCCAGAAATGTGCATGGTAAGAAAAAAAAAAGTATCACAGTCTCAAACAAAAATATATAAAAAATTCCAGACTAATTATATTTTCTTGGGTACAAACCAAAAATAATTCATTGTAACTTTGAACCATTTTTTTACAGTCCGATTCTCCCCCTGGACTGTTGGAACTACTTTGTCTCTATGGTTATTCGCTAGCCATATTTGTACCCACCACATTCTTATTGACCATACAAATTGGATGGCTTCAGTGGGTTACCATCGGAGTAGCCACTTTTTTGTCAGGAGCTGTACTACTCAAAAGTCTGCTGCCGTTGCTATCTGGTAAGAAATGTTTTTTTTTATTTTTATTTTTGCTTTTGTTTATTTACATATATTCGATCCTGATTTCCAAGGTCGAAAGGTCGAGTAAACTGTCTATGATTGTAAAAAAAATTTCAATGTCCCTTCAAGATTGGATGTTCTATTGGGTGAAACTTTTTCATTGCAATCTTCAAAATCCTTGAGTTATAAAAAAATTTTCATTCTAACATCCTTGTTCTTGTATGAAATTTTTATTTATCACAACAATTCAATTGGCAATCTTTAATTTTTGTTTCTATGTTTTTTTTACAGGCAAGCAGAAACCGATTTACATTGCTGCGATATTGGGTATGCATATTTTACTAGCAACAGGTTGTATGCTGTACTTCTTCCACGTTCCGCAAAAATCTCAATCGTCTGAAGTCCATGTTGTCAACGTTCATACTACGACCATCGCAAATATATTGCCCAAAGTAACAGCCGCGGTTTTGGGATCCACCGTTGGCCCCCACACATAATGTCTAGTCTCCGTGCACACGTTCGACAACACGTACGAGATCTTACTTTGCGTCTTCGTTTGTTTTCGAACAATCATATTTATATTGTAAAGTAAACATCGTTGTAAAGTAAATAAATCGTTAAAATAATTGAAATGAGTTTGAATTGGGAGTATAGAAAGAAGGAACAATGTCGTAGTGGACAACCTATCTCTTTCAAGTTTTCTTTAGGTGACTTGCCACCTTTCTGGCAAAAAAGAGAAAGAGAGCGCTATCGACGCTTGCTGCAGAGCGACAGAAAACGAGCCAAAAAGGAGCTCATCATCTTAAGGTGATTGCGAATTACGATTACGGAAACTGGTATGAAAAGAACATCGAGGTAGTTCATTTTTTCTCCACTCGCAAAGCTGCGATCTTCGACGGGTGCCTGGTCGCGCAGAGTAGGGAGGTCACGTGATTCGACCGAAACTCCTCCCACGAAATTTGGCGAATGTCACACCTGCATAAAGCAACCCGATCGATTCAACGGATTTGATTTCTAAAAGTTGCAATTAAATGTCGGTAATTTGATAAAATTTGTTGGACGCTCGTTATTTGTCAAATATATAATAAGTCAATGACAAACACACATCAAAGCAGGTCCTCACTCTTCGTAGCGCCACTTGTATGCAACTCGGGAACTTCGACTCTCGACGCAATTCCATGCTCAATTTTTTCCCTGATCGAATTCGAACACGTTTGTTCTCTTCTCACATAAGTCCCTTGGTAGACAAAAAAAAATTGAAACAAATTATCTTCATCACTGTCGGGCGGAATTATATTTTTCCGTACCGTGCACGCACCTACAGGCGAACATCCGAACCCGTAGGCCAATCGTCTCCGTGCTCGAAACCCCTGGGGCATCAAGACCCGTGGGTCCCGGGGTCGTCGCCAATCGACGACATTCGAGTTCGGAACATTGCCCTCGATTGTCGAGACGTGCATGGTGTGACGCACACACGATGAGCACGAATACATAGAGGGCACGGCGGAGAGACCAACAGAGAGAGAGAGAGAGATAGAGCGAGAGACAGAGACGGAGAGTGGGGCAGATGGCCAGCGAGCGAGGCAAAGCATGAAAGTGACCGAATTAGTTTCGGTAAACGAATGGAGGGGGAAATCGCTCGTTCGCCCAGCGTAAAAAACTCTGCTCCGAATATAGTCTCGTGTAGGGTGAGCGGTGTGAAGGTGTTCATGGATGGGCGAGACAGTGGTTGAGACGTGAAAAATAAAAATGTACGTCGTCGGGGTGCGCGAAGTGTCGTAAAATTGTGTCAAAAAAAAAAAAAAACAATTGATGGTCGAATTCGACGAACGATTAATAAGCACGATAAACCACGGAGTACATAACATTTATCGTGAAACATTAAGGGCGATTCGCATTTTTTTTTTTCGTTGTTTTGTTTTTGCATTTATCTACGTAACATCTGGTGCACAAATCGTGATCGCAAAAGGCTGGGGAAACACATCGTTTATACGTGGAAAGAAAGAAAAAATACGTTGACACATCAACCACAACGTTCAACACAATCGGATCTCTCTCTCTCTCTCTCTCACTCACCAGTTCATTCATTCCCTTATCCATCCGTCCTGCTTCCTCATTCGGGTCCTATACGATTTCACGCGAGGCAACGAGGGGGAGAGAGAGAGAGAGACGGACGTTCCAAAGGACAGAGTGAGAGAGAGAGCGAGACCAGGACCAACGGCAACCATTCCGCAAGATGGCTGTGCTGTGCGCCGCTGAACCGAACGACGGTAACCCCCCAAGAGAGAAAACATTCGTGAAACGAGACAGCGCTTAATTGCGCGTAGTACGTAGGCAGAGCAATAAGAAAGAAAAAAAAAAGACGAGTAACAAGAGCCCCCCCCGAACACGATCGTCGAATGCGGCCGGGAAAGGAAAATCGCGTCGCGTCTACCGTCGTGACTAGTCAACGCTTCGGGCTCCGGGTCGTGGATTATTATTTTGTTTTAAATTTATTTTCTTTCCTTCTTTTAATAACAACATGACGCTACGTGACTGGAAAGGTGTGGGTAAACGGTGAAATTGGGACGCGCGCGGCGTGTGAGAAAGGACGTGTTTGAGAGGTTATAACGAAATAAAAGACGATCTCTAATACTGGATAAATTTACGAAATTAACTGTGTCGATTGTATTTTCGGATAAAAAGTTACAATAACGAAAGTAAAGATAAAGATGAATAAACGTTGTGAATTGAATGGTGAGAAATAAAAAATCAAAAATTTATCAGCGTTATTGTGATTGTGGATAAAGCGAAAATTTGAAAAATAAACGGTTGGCGTCGATGTGGTGGAAAAAAAAAGAAGTTTGGAATCAGAAAGATTTTTTCGAGGTTATCGAGGTTCGAAACGATTTATGGTGATTATTGAAACCTTATGTTTGTTCTAATTCACCGTGGCTAACTGACGATGACAACGCTTATGGAGCACAACGATAAATGCGTCATCGTTTCACACAAATGTGTGTTGTATCGTTGGTACGTGATAAGCGTAAAATCAATTGGTGATTGGGCGAACTTTTGTCAACCGATCTGCAGGACTGTGGGTGAAAACAAGGCGGTTACGTTGTTGCGGCGCTATCTGAGCTGCTGCTGGTGCTGCTATTTTACGTCACTTCTGTCGCTTAAGCTAGCCGCAGGTACGATTTTCCATTGAGATTTTCATGTAATCGATCGTGACTGTGGTACGATGAATGTTGCGTCTCACGATTTGTAGATTCGCATCGGCGAGTTAACTTCGTCCGAATTGATTGGCTCGAGTGAAAATTGAGGTCGATTTTAATAATCGATGGACCTTTTAGTTAGAGTTGCTTCGATCGGCGATATTTAAGTTTCGACAAATCAATATGCACATTGGAAACTTTAATTATACGAACAAATTATGATTGTAAAATAAAATTTTGACGATTTTGATTGTCGATGAGAAATTTTAAGATTCAATTGCCACCATAAATTTACAATGTAAGTAAATATAGAAACTAACAACATTGCGTTGCGTTAATTGTAGATTGAATGAATATATAAATTATTTGAACGGAGAAAGCTTGCACTTTCAAACGTATTGGAGCAAAGGATTGATTTCAGGTCAGGTTGGGTTAAATGACAGCGCTGATGATGAAACAGCTGGAATGCTAGATTAGAAACAAAAAAACAAAAGACCAAAGAAAAACAAACAATTGTCGAAACGGGGTTAGTTTAAAAAAACAAAAGAAAATAATAATTTTTGCATTGTTTACTGTACACTTCCAGACTTTCACATACTTTTTTATGTTTGCCATATGCCATTCAACATCAGCGGTTCAACATTTTGTATATCTACATCAACTAAGAAAAAATTAAACGTCGCTCTAGTTTCAATTTTTTATATATTATCAACTGTTCACATTGCGCAAACCCATTATTCTTCGTTCGAAGAACCATCGTGGCAAGAACCATGTTTGCTCGGACAAGCGAATTCTTGCAACGAATAACATCTTGCAAAACATCTATTCGACTTTACGACCCGTCAGATCGTGAATAAAAAAAATTTGAATAACGTCAACGAGATACCCTATGCGCACGAATAACAAAACGTACAAAATGTTCCATTGGATATAAGCATGTAAGAATAAATCAAAATCCATAGTCGCCACACTGGGACATCTTTCTAAAATCTCTGAGCTTTGGAAATTTTAATGTCCAAGTAAGTTTTTTTTGGGCTTCCGAGGAATCATCGTTGATTCGGATCAACGTTATTAAAATCACTTAGTTACCGGTTTTAACTTTCGTTTGAATTATGGAACAAAAATTTCTCAGAAAGCTGAAAAACAATTTTTAAAAAATTAAATAAAAACACAATAATGAACAATTAAATGAAGTTTAAATGAAAAAATAATAATTAAAAAAATTAAACATTTTTTCAAAAAATCTTAAAATTATTTCCAGTAAAGTCTCAAATGATTTATTGATCTCTGGCTCTCACTACGATATCTACGATCGTTCCACGATAAATCACAGCCAGTCTCATGAAAATTTTGCAACGACGATGAGAACGATGATTCCGAAAGAAAGAAAGGAAAAAGATAATAAAAAAAAAAAAAATGTTTAAACGATGCGACCGAGCCAACTCGGTTGACGCTAAGTAAGTTGCTCCGGCCCCCTCCCCCCGGCTCTCCCCTCGCGTTTCTTCCTACGTGCTCTTTTTCACGCTTGCGTCCGTCGTTTCCCACACCAACTCGTTTTATACGTTCTGTGTGTCAGTCTCTCTCTCTCTCTCTTTCTCTCTCTACGGTTTCTATTTTTACACGCCACGCCGGCCCGCAGTTTCTACCGGTCGAAACTTTGCAACCGCGACGCATACCGCAACGGGGCCTAAGCCCGAAATTTTTTGTTTCCTCGATGGGGATAACGGGAAATAACAACTCGACCACCAACACACACGCACGAAGCCGCGTCACTAGGTCCAATATGCATTGAAAAGAAAAAAAATTTTGGGAAAAAAATAACATGAAAATTCTTTTTTTTTATATATATATATTTCCAACTATCGTTAACAATGGGATACGTTGTCTCATATTACACACGCTCATTCTAAAATTGTTCAATGCAAAAACCTAAAAATAAATAAATAAGTGGATGAATAAATGAATAAATAAATAAATAAATAAATAAATAATGAAATAAATACATAATTTTGGTCCTGGGAAACACTTTGGCACTTCATTGCAGCCCTTATCCACATAATTTCATTATTGAACAATTTTCTGACAATTCAAACGAGCGTTAAAAAAAACGTTAAAAAAATCATACCACGAATTTTTTAGTATTTTTTTAGACCACTTTAGAGTACTTTTCAAAGCGTCACAGGCTAACCAACGGTTTCGTATTACCAATTAGCTTCTTTAAAATTATTTATTTTTCATTTCGTCTTTTATTAATTCGTTTTTTTTTTTTTTTTTTTTTACCGAATTATTTCAGGGAATGTGTGACATGTTCATCCAAAATCAGCAGACGAGCAGCGTCAACAGCAGCAGCAGCAGTAGCAGCAGCAGCTCAACCAACAATACAGCTCATCATCACGTGAAGAAACGCAAGTTGGATTACAATGCCGGCCAGCCGGTAATCCAACACGGGTTGGTCCAATCGACCGGTGGCTATCACCAGTTGGACAACACCGGACTGCAGAGATACACGGTTAGCGGGGCCAACACAGCTTTCCCGACGATCCACAATAATGCCCTACAGAAGAGTCCGAATCAACAGACATTGGTGCGAGCTTCGACGATCAAGCTTTTAGATACGTATCAACGGTGCGGCCAGAAGGTACAATAGTCAACGAAAAATTTTACAATTATTAATACGAATTTGAGTATAAGTTTGTAAAATTAATTTCTAGAAATCTAGAAGATCCAGAATTGTTTTTATAATTTTCCGGTAAACTTCAAGCAAGACTTTATATATTTCCTGATTTTTTCAAAACTTTAGGTCCAGTCGTTTTGGTAATAGATAAAGGGGGATGCTTGATTTTCGCATATTTTCAAAAAATATTTACATAATTATTATCTTTCAAATTATGCTATTCAAAATTATGAAAATATTTTTGTATTTCACATGACAAGCCCTTTTGAACGACACCT
Organism: Diplazon laetatorius; assembly: GCA_963662125.1. Taxonomy (NCBI): domain Eukaryota; kingdom Metazoa; phylum Arthropoda; class Insecta; order Hymenoptera; family Ichneumonidae; genus Diplazon; species Diplazon laetatorius. The sequence continues at coordinate 4,683,718 of OY759158.1, read as the reverse complement.
TAAATGATATGTAACATTCGAAAAAAAATATTTCGAGCACCTATTCAATTCGCATATGAATATTTCAGTGTTGGTTCAGTCTTTGTTACATCCGTAATTGAAGTACGAAATGAGTACCAATTACATCTGTAATTTTGTCATGAAAAACGTGATAGTCAAAGTACGTTCGTAATTTGAACTTGGCAAACGTGAAACTACAAATTACATCTCACATTTTTTATTCAACAAACGTGAAATTACAAAAGTACATTTTTAAATTGATCATGACAAACGTGAAACTACAAATTACATTTGTAATTTTCAATCTGTGCCTAGACAAATATAAAGCACATCTGTGATATCTACTTCGGTAATCTTCGTTTACCGATTCGTCAAACACTGAAATATTTCAAAGTTCAAACTATCGGGAAATCATTTTGTCGATAAGATTAGTCATTGCCGACCCCCAAATTTCAAGATCTTACAAGGTTTCCGTTTTGTTTGTTTTTTTTCTTCTTTTTGATATCTTTGCACGTACGAAACCCTGAAAAAAAATTAAACAACAATAACAATAATAATATTGTAACGTCAAAAGTTATTGATTATACGTTGGAAGACGTGAACAATGTGAATAGCTCTTATAAAGTCTGGATAACGTGTTTCCGTATAGCGTCCGGGGTAAACTATCGATTGCATTCAAGGCTCTATGTTCATAATTCACGATTGCCTCGCGATGATATTCAATGGAACCCCCGGCGGCGAGGAGCAGGGCGGGCCGGGGGGGGGGGGGGGTCGTTTAGATTGTGGTTTCGACCGACGATGCCAACGATGACTTCCAGGCGGGTATAGTCACGAAGAATATTATCATGTGGATGGTTACTCACATCGAAAAAGAAAAAAAAGAAAAAAATGTTAGAAAAATGTTAGAAAAACGAGAATAAGAGAGCTCGTCGCATAAACGCCAAATTTTCGTTCATTCCATTTTTTTTTTGTTAACCCAATCGTGGTGTATCGCGGTGTCGATTCGACCCCGGCTAAAATATTAAAGTTTCCGCATTTTTCAGGAGTTCATTTGTTTATTGTTCATTTTTATAATGAATAAATTAGGAAAACTTCATACTTCACAATTTCGTATCAAAGCAGAAATCTTGAGCTTCGTTTGTGAATTTTTCCAAATTTTCAGTATGACATTTCCGATTTTTTTCAAAGCCTCGAGTCGATTCGACACCACGATGTACTTAAGGTACATCGTGGTGACCCTCCAAAAGAGAGTTCCTCGTCAGATTTTCATGAAACTGGGCATGCTTATAGGTACTGATAAGAAAAAGGTTCAGTTAAATTTTAATGGCTTTCCGGAGCGCGAGAAAAAAGATATCAACACTTTTATTTTCACACGTTTAAGGGGACTGAGTCACCTAAAAAATTCGAAAATTAAATTTTTTTTTCCGTGACACGGCCGATCCAAATTGAAAATCGATTTTACCCTTACGAAGTACGTATACTTAGCTATCATTTCAAATTTTTCTATAGCCGTATGAGTTATCTAAATGCTGTGAGATTTTTCACAACATTTTTCACTTGTCGCAACTTTCGGACCGCACCGATGAACGGATTTTGGATTCCGACGTCTCATTTTGTTCCAAATCGCAGTCATTCTCGGATGAGTGTAGGAATTTTGGATGCGAGGTAAAACGAATTTATGGTAACCTATTATTCAACCGGTTTTTCAAAAAGTTACAAAAAAATTGTTTTTTTTTCACATTATTGGTCGCCATAATTTCCAGAAAGCAGATAAAAAAAAATCCTACACTCATTCGAGAATAAGGTCTGTTACGAAGAAAATGAGACGTCAGAATTGAAAATCCATTGAGTCGCAGGGTCCGAAAGCTGCGACAAGTGAAAAATTTTGTGAAAAATCTCACAGCATTTAGATAACTCATACGGATATGGAAAAATTTGAAATGATAGCTAAGTATACGTACTTCGTAAGGGTAAAATCGATTTTCAATTTGGATCGGCCGTGTCACGGAAAAAAAAATTTAATTTTCGAATTTTTTAGGTGACTCAGTCCCCTTAACATGGAGCCTTATGGAGAATCACGCTCAATTTGATATAATACAAAAAGTCCGCGTCAGATTCTAATGAAAACACTCAAGCTGCAAGTTGAATATTCGGAGAACATTTTGGTCACTTGACAGTAGAGATCAGGAGACTGTGATGATAATAATAAGCAAATAAACATCGGGAAAATACAGTTTATATGAGGAGTTGGTCGTGATACAGTAGACATGGCAACGTTGCGCGTTTGTTTCCCATCTTCTCTCTCTCACTCTCACTAATCGACATCATAACACGCGACGTTGTCACATCAAAGTACTACGTACCTCAATCAGGAGATGGTATATCTTGCTTTGACTCTTACAGTTTGTGAGATACTACCTTAAGATGGCTGAGTCACCTAGGCTAGGGTTGAAATCGTCATTGCCGCCGGTGGTGGAGGTGGAGGGGGGTCTGGAGTCGTCGTTCGGATAAATAATATTATGAATTTCAATCGTAGCGAAAGACTTGGTCGAGGGAGGGTGAGACTCTTGCGGTGCATTCAACGACAAACGCGACAGGGGGCAATACCGTAGTTCCACAAATCCATAATCAACAGCACCAGCAGCAGCAGCATCATCATCATCAACAACAACCGCTGCAGCAACAACAACAGCAGCAGCAGCAGCAGCATCAACAACCGCTGCAGCAGCAGCAGCATCAACAACCGCTGCAGCAGCAGCACCAGCATCAGCAGCAGCAGCAGCAACACCAGCAGCAGCAGCAACAACACCAGCAGCATCAACAGCAACAGCAACAGCAACAGCAGCAACAACAGCAGCAGCAGCAACAACAACAACAGCAACAACAACAACAACAACTGCAACAACAGCAACAACAACTACAACAGCAACAACAACAACAGCAACAGCAACAACAACAACAGCAGCAACAACAACCTCCGCCTCAGCAGCAACATAAACAGACGGTCATGACGTCGCACAGCAAACAAGTGGTCAACACCGGTAATGGGGGCGGCGGTAGCAATCCGCAGGGTGACGGTGATTACCAATTGGTACAACACGAGGTTCTATATTCCATGACCAATCAGTACGAGGTTCTCGAGTTTCTCGGACGAGGGACCTTTGGACAGGTGAGAATCTGCGTTTTATCAACGACACTTGGTACAGTCATGGAAGACTGTAAATAGTTGAAGAGCAAAAGAAAAAACAATCAGAGAAAATGGTTCTATTACTCTTCTGAGATATCTTTTGTTCTTCACAAAAAAAAAAAATTGAAATTGGATATATTTCCAAATGGGAATATGTCGACATTTATGAGGACCGATAAATGTGGAATGAACGAATGAGAAATTCTTTGAAGATAAAAGTTGCAAGAATGTTGCGTTTTTTTTTTTTTTTTTTTTTTTTTTGTCTTTTCTATTATATCTGTGATTTGGATATTTTAGTTGGTTAAATATATATATATATTCATACTACATTGAGACATATTTCATCCTCCAAACAATTAGAAGTAAACGAAAAAAAAATATGCACATATATGTATATATGAGCGATTCCACGTGACTTCAGCCACTCAAAAAAAAATTTTTCCACAAATAATTTTAAAAAATGGAGCTATTTTTTTGCAATATATTCACCGAGTGCCGATTTTAAAAAATTTTTTTTGACGGTTTTATCGTTAATTAACGTTTTTTTGTATTTTTCCGTTCAAATGGCTGTATCTTTGGCAGGATATGACGTATTTACATTTGTAAAAAACGAAAATGTGCGTGTTTTTAAGGCCTTCCAGAAAAAAATTACTTTAGATTCTATTGAGCAAGTTGCACGTCCGTTTCAGGGCAAAATATGCAAAAATATTTTTTTTCTCAAAAAATGCATTTTTAATTTTTTTTTTCAAAATTTCCCCCAATTCTGAATAGGAAAAAAAAATTTTTGGTATTTTTTATATCGTGGGACCGGCAATCGGTAATGCGTAATTTTACCGATTTCATTAATAAATTTTTTTCAGTTTGATTTTTTTTTTTTTTTTTCATGTGCTCCAGTCGCTTTACGCGAGTTCAGAAGCCTCCTTGAAAGAGAAATTAATGATAATCAATGCTTGTTGAATCGCGTAAAGCGAAAAAAATCAAACTGTAGAAAATTTATTAATGGAATCGGTAAAATGACGCATTACCGATATCCAGTCCCACGATATAAAAAATACCAAAAATTCTTTTTTTGTATTCAGAATTTGGGGAAATTTTGAAAAAAAAAATTAAAAATGTATTTTTTGAGAAAAAAAATATTTTTGCATATTTTGCCCTGAAACGGACGTGCAACTTGCTCAATAGAATCTCAAGTAATTTTTTTCTGGAAGGCCTTAAAAACACGCACATTTTCGTTTTTTACAAATGTAAATACGTCAAATCCTGCCAAAGATACAGCCATTTGAATGGAAAAATACAAAAAAACGTTAATTAACGATAAAACCGTCAAAAAATTTTTAAAAAAATCGGCACTCGGTGAACATATTGCAAAAAAATAGCTCAATTTTTTAAAATTATTTGTGGAAATTTTTTTTTTTTGAGTGGCTGAAGTCACGTGGAATCGCTCATATATATATATTCGATAATTCATGACGTATATAAATAAAGAATACACTACAAAGAAAGAAAACCATTCTTTATTGAGAATGATGACAATGTAGCATTTCACGAAATAACTGTAATTTCGTTATTTCAGGTTGTGAAATGTTGGAAAAAGGGAACCAACGAAATTGTGGCCATAAAAATACTTAAGAATCATCCATCGTACGCGCGCCAAGGCCAGATTGAGGTGAGTCACCGTCATTTCATTCAATCACTTTCATATTTAAAAAAAAAAATCGCCTGCAACGCTACGAAATCGACCGCAATGATTTCTCATTACGATGTTAATAATTTTAAATCAAATTTGAATGTGACTTTGAAAATGTTTGAAATTTTTTTTTTTTATTCCATCGTCGATCAAGGTCTCCATCCTGTCGCGACTAAGCCAGGAAAATGCGGACGAGTTCAACTTTGTGCGCGCCTACGAGTGCTTTCAGCACAAATCTCACACGTGTTTGGTTTTCGAGATGTTGGAACAAAATCTTTACGACTTTTTGAAACAAAACAAATTTTCGCCGCTTCCGCTGAAATACATCAGGCCGATTTTACAGCAAGTACTCACGGCCCTGCTCAAGCTAAAGGTAACGAAAGTTTGATTGAATATCTATATTTAAAAAAAGACGAAACAAATGAAACTAAAAAAATAATAATATGAGAAATTAAAATTAAAATCAATAGAAAAAATTACCGAAATTCTTTCAAATTTTTATACAAAAAACCAATACAAATAAAATAATATCAGATCGATCGACTATTTTTTTTTCGTGCAAATATTTATAATTAAATTTGTTTATCAAAACAATTTGCCCAAAAATTCATTTCGAATGTAGTTTGATGACAAAATTGATAACAATATTGCTGATATTGCCTCTATCAAGAAATAAAAATGGAAATAATGAAAAAAAAAAAAAAAAATGTATTAAAATGTATAACAACGAAAAATAATGTAACAATTAATTTCAGCAATTGGGTTTGATTCACGCCGATCTCAAACCGGAAAACATAATGCTCGTGGATCCGGTTCGTCAGCCTTATCGCGTAAAAGTAATAGATTTCGGATCGGCTTCGCACGTGTCCAAAGCCGTTTGCAACACGTATCTGCAATCGCGTTACTATCGTGCACCGGAAATAATTCTCGGATTACCGTTTTGCGAGGCCATTGACATGTGGTCGTTGGGTTGCGTGGTGGCCGAATTGTTTCTCGGTTGGCCTTTGTATCCCGGAAGTTCCGAGTACGATCAAATTCGTTACATAAGCCAGACGCAAGGTTTGCCGACCGAACACATGCTCAACAACGCAAGCAAAACGACAAAATTCTTCTACAGAGACATGGACAGTGAGTTTTGTTTTATTTATTTATTTTAAGTCTGAAAAATTATGTTTTCTAATGCGTTCGTTCAAAGTGCATCGACAATTACAAAACGATTTTTATTCAGGCACGTATCCGTTCTGGCGATTGAAGACACCGGAAGAGCACGAAGCGGAAACGGGTATCAAGTCGAAAGAAGCGAGAAAGTACATATTCAATTGTTTGGACGACATTGGACAGGTCAATGTGCCGACCGATCTCGAGGGCGGTCAGCTACTGGCCGAGAAAGCCGACAGACGAGAATTCATCGATCTTCTCAAAAGAATGCTCACCATGGACCAGGTAGTAATATCTAATTCATGATGAACCGTGCGAAACCAAATGGAACAAGTCGAGAAACCGAAGAATTGGAAATTCGATTGATCAGTCGTAGTAATTGAAAATTCTCGGATTTTTTTTCAAAATTTTCGGATAGTTTCGCAAATAAGGGGAGAGCGGATAATGCTCTACTTTCGCGTATTTTTCGAAATAACTTTTAAGAAGAATTTTAAATATCTTTTTGAAAAGATATTTTTTAAAAATATTTAAAAGATAAATTATATATAAGTTTTAAATACGCTATTTAAAATGATGAAGCAAATATTTTTGTATTCCACTTAATAAGACATTTTAAATCATTCCCTACAAGATATATAGAATTAAAAAAAAAAAAAAAAAAAAAAAAAAAACTTTAAAATTCTCATATGAAATTTTCAAGTGTGAATCAGTGGAAAATATTTGGTCCAATAAGATGTATTACCGTGCCAAATTTCATGTTTCTACGTCCCACGGTTTCTGAGAAAGTTTCCTCCCTTATTCTTTTTCCTTGTCTTCGAAATTACGAAACTTTGAAAAATCACGAATTTCCGGTCTAAGGTTTTTTTCGGCACGCGAACAGTTTTGAAATATACAAATTTTTCCGTTTTCCGCAATTCGCAGGAGCGTCGAATAACACCGGGCGAAGCGTTGAATCACGCTTTCGTGACACTGGCTCATCTCGTGGATTACGCCCATTGCAACAACGTCAAAGCGTCCGTTCAGATGATGGAAGTTTGCCGAAGAGCCGGTGACTTTACGGCGAGTCCGGCTCATCATCAAGCGCCACCGGCTCCGCAACCTCCACCGCCCACGTCCCTCGTCGCCAACTTCGTACCCACGACCAACGGCAGTGCGGTCACTCTGACTTTTAACAATCAACTGACGAATCAGGTTCAACGACTTGTCAGGGAGCACCGTACCGCCCAAACCGGATACGACAATCTCGTACGTAAATCCTCTTCGCCCTAAGACGCGTGCTGCGATATTTTCAATCTCGTTCGAAGACTCATCGGGGTCACGTATTTGAACATTCTCAATCCGATTGCCGATAATTTAATTCAGTCGTGGCTTCATGTAAAAAAAAATGTTATCGCAATATTTTCTCAATTTATTTCTTTATATTTTTTTTTATATTTTTTTTCCCTTATATTTTTATTTTTTTTCGAAAGGTTGACCACTTATCATGCTTGACCTTGAAGCTTCGGTACATCAACTGTTCGTTTTCCCACCCGCAAACGTGATTTTTTTTTTCCAAACCATTTTTTCACAAGTTCGTTTAATTATCGCTAAAGTTTATTTACTGAAGTTTAAAAAAACCGATTTCTTCTTCATCGTCTCTATGAATCTTCTTTTTTTTCGACCCGCAAACGTGATTTTTTTTTAAAACCATTTTTTCACAAGTTTATTCAAGGTAGTAACCTCCTTAAAAGAGTTCCTCGTCAGATTTTTATGAAACTTGGCATACTTATAGGCATTGATAAGAAAAATGTTCTGTTAAATTTTCATGGCTTTCCGGAGCGCGAGAAAAAAGATATCAACACTTTTATTTTCACACGTTTAACATGGAGCCTTATGGAGAATCACGCTCAATTTGATATAATACAAAAAGTCCTCGTTAGATTCTAATGAAAACACTTGAGCTGCAAGTTGAATATTCGGATAACATTTTGGGCACTTGACAGTAGAGATCAGGAGACTGTGATGATAATAATAAGCAAATAAATATCGGGAAAATACATTTTATATGAGGAGTTGGTCGTGATCCAGTAGACATGACAACGTTGCGCGTTTGTTTCCCATCTTCTCTCTCTTTCTCACTAATCGACATCATAACATGCGACGTTGTCACATCAAAGTACTACGTACCTCAATCTTAATCATCTCTAAAGTTTATTTACTGAAGTTTCAAAAATCGATTTTTCTTTTCGAAAAAACGAAACGGAATCTTCTCTCGTGGTTCTTGATCCATCGTCTCAATGAATTTTCGTTCTTCCGTTGCAGTATCAGATATACAGCAACAGCAGTCGTCGAGCCACGCAGTACAATGGCTCGTCGAGCGGTTCGACGAGCGGACGCGGTGCCGTTCACGATTTTCCACATCAATTGGTACCGGGAATTCTTTGTCCGCCACCGGGTTATCAAACCATGCCCAGTCCGGCGAAACACGTGGTCGTGGCTCAACCGCCGCAACCCCAACAGGCGCCGTTGCAGATACAACCGTCGATTATATCGCAACAGGCGGTCGCTGCCGCGGCCGCTGCGGCCCAACAACAATACGCCGCGGTTCCGGTTTCCATGGTTGAAACGGGACGTCAAATGTTGCTCACCGTGAGTCAACGAATAATATTTTTACATTCTTCGCTCGAAAATTGCTCGACAACTTCGCACGATGTAAATACTGCAAAATGTTCAATATTACGACAAAATAAATAACTTTTTTTTTTTCTTCTTTTTTTTTCAGAACGCCGTGCAAACCTCGTGGCCCGGAGGCAGCCGACAAATGGCGGCGATCGTGCCTTCCTGGCAACAATTACCACCCCAACACGCCGCCATTCAACAACCCCTGCTCAGCGACGCCGGCGACTGGGGACGTCCTCTCATCGTCGACAGTTCCACCATTCTACAGGTAAAATAATTACGTCAACGATTTTGCGGCATCAAGATGAGATGGTTATGATTTTTTCGCTCGTCCGATCTTCCCCGTTAGTGCGAGAGATATAACGCTATTGGGACTCGCTGCGGGGCGAGAGAGAATGAGCGAAAAAAAAAATAATATATTTATTTTTCATAATTCATAACTTAAAAATGTTACAAAATTTGTCGTTGCATAATAATTTATCAACGTTATTTGTTTTCTACAAATATTCAAAATTCATTTTCGTGAAATCAATGCCATTTTCTTCTTCCATCAGCCTGAAATATAAAAAATTGTATTTAAAAAAAACCATAATTCTGCTTTTGCGTATAACTAAATAACAATTCATAAATTAGAGAAAAAAACAAATAACTCATTTGTTTTTTGGGGGTAAGGAACAGCGGCCGGTATTCCCCGTCACGGAGGTATACAACACAGGTCCGTTGGTGGAACATCCGTCGCAGAATTGGGGCAAACGTAGCGTGACGAAACACCATCAGCATCATCTGACGGTTCCCCAACAGTCGCAGCACCGTCACGATCATAAGAAGGAGACGCAACAGTTGAGTCCGGTGAAGAAACGCGTAAAGGAGAGCACACCGCCCAGCAGCATGAGACGTCACTCGCCCACGAACGGACACTGGCAACAACAAACCATACCGTCGCATCATCACAGCATCAATCACATAAGCAGTCACAACGTTGAACATCAACAGGTCGCTTCGGTTCGTCAACAAACGATAACCATTCACGATACACCGTCGCCCGCGGTTTCCGTTATCACCATAAGCGACAGCGAGGACGAGACTCCGGGAAAATGGTGGGTGATCGTTTGGACCGACTCGGTTTTTTTTTTCTTCTATTCTCGTCTCTTCTCCGTTCTTCTCTTTTCATCTCTTCTCTTTCCCTCTCTTTTCTCTTCTCCTCTCTTCTCCGTTTTCCTTTCTTCTTCTCTCTTCTCCTCTCTTTTGCTTCCTCATAAAGGAAGCTTTGTGACGGTGGGAAAATTTTTTTTCGAGATCTTCATGTCACCATGTTCAGAATGTTCCAAAACATCGAGAAAACACATTTGGAGAAAATGTCCGGATGTATGTATGTATGTGTGTGTGTGTGTGTGCGTGTGTGTGTGTGTGTGTGTGTGTGTGTGTTTGTGTAATGGCCTCCCAAAATTCAAACTTGCATAACTCGAGAACGGTTTGAGCTACAGCCCTCAAATTTTGCAGAAATGTGCAGCTCCGTAATCACTTCTTTGACTATGATTTTTTAAGTGATTGAAGCTGCGACTCAGATTTCATGTCGTTTTCAAATTCCCAAAAAAAGGGCGTTATCAATCTAGCGATCGCAAATTTTGAGATACTCGTCTAAATAGTTCTTGACAAAGAGGTACGTATCCAAGGTTAGTTGGTATTGCATTTGGGCCAAATCCATCAATAAGTTTTGATTTTATGATATTTTGAATTTTTCCAAAAATCAAATTTGTCGCTATAACTTTTGTGAACTTAAACCAATCAAGCTCAAACTTCACAAAAGTATAGAAAATCATTCAGCCGTGGTGTATCTCAAATTTGGCGAAGATCAGTTGGATGGTTCGGTTTTGACAGGAATTCAAGTTTTTCGATCGTAGGTAGTGAACGAAGAATCCTTTATGAGGAAGCCAAAACAAAAATGCTTCCTCATAGCGCTCCCATAAGCATCACATTGCTTCCTCATAAAGGATTCTTCGTTCACTACCTACGATTCAGAGGAAGCAAATTGCAATGCTCAACTTGCAGCTTGCTTAAAATTATGAGGAAGCAATTTGCAAGTTTCAACTTGCAGCTTTTTTTCTCTTCTCTTTTCTTTTCCTTTTCTCTTCTCTTCTTCTCTTTTGTCTTCTCTTCTTCTCTCTTCTCCTCTCTGCTCTCATTTTCTCTCTTCTCTTCTCCTTCCTGCTCTCTTCTTCCCTCTTTTCTTCTCCTTTCTGCTCTCTTGTTCTCTCTTGTTCTCTCTTCTCTTCTCCTCTCTTCTTCTCTCCCCTTCTCTCTCCTTTTTCTCTACTCTTCTGCTTTCTTCTCTTCTTCTCTCTTCTCTCTTCTGTCTTCTTATCTCTTCTCTTCTCCTCGCTTCTCTCTCCTTATCGCTTCTGTTTTCTTTTTTCTCTTCTATTTTCTCTTCTCTTATTTTCTCCTTTCTTCTCTTTTCCCCTCTTTTCTCTTCTTCTCTCTTCTCTTTTCCCCTCTTCTTTCTTCCCCTCTCTACTCTTTTCCCCTCTTCTCTCTTTTTCTCTCTTCTCTTTTCCCCTCTTATTCTTCCCCTCTCTTTCTTCTCCCCAGAGGAGAGGAGAAGAGAAGACTCTTCTCTTCTCCTCTCCTCTCTCTTCTTCCCTTTTATCTTCTTTCCTCCTCTGTTCTCTCTTCTTCTCCTTTTGCTTCCCTTCTCTCCTCTTCTCTTTTCTTTTCTTTGCTTTCGCCTTGATTAAAAAATTTCGATAAACCCCAAAATTGTTCAAAATAATCGATCAAATCCATATTTTGATATCCCCAACTCTGCAGCAGTTCACAAGTCAACGTTTTTTAGTCTTCACAAATTCTCTTTCCAATTCCGTTTGCTCGCTTGCATCTCAAACCGTCTCCGATTGAAATATATATTGAAATATATATATATACATTTTTTTTTAATTGGCTCGTCAACTGAACCATCGTTACTATTTTTATTTTCCAGCACTCAACCGACACCCAGAATCGTACAAAATTCACAACCAACGCATTCGAGTATCCAACAGCCTCACACGAATGGCCACGTGAGTTCGATCCACGACGCGAGAGCTCAACGAAAAAATGTCATAAGCTGCGTGACCGTGGCCGATAGCGATGGCGAAGCCAGCCCGGCTCGTACTCATCCCCATCTCTATCAACATCTGCCCCAGCAACATCAATTGCCGCAACACATAAAACACGAGCCACAACAGACGCATCATCACGTGAGGTTCGTGATTATCACCCTCAACGACATTCGTTTTTAATATACTTGACGATAAATAACCGAAAACAATTCAATAATTATTTTAACAAAAAAAATCAAAAAAATGATTTTTATAATCTGACTGAGATTTTAATTTTTTTTTTTTCGTTTACAGCAGTTCAATATATTCGTCGCAGTCGCAGAAAAAACGTTTGTTGGCGAAAGTACAGTCGGAATGCAACATGATCAATGTTGCGACGAAACCGGAACCCGGGGTCGAGTATCTGGCTCCTCATCCTTGTCACGCGCCGGCCTGCAAGGAACCACCGACCTACCAGGTGCGACAACGTTTTACTAAATTTTGTTGAACCGTACAAAAACGACTCTCACAGATTCTGCTCTCGTGCATGAATGCTCGTTTTTTTTCTTCCTGCTTTCGACACGAAGGAAGCTACGTGATGGTCGAAAAAAAAAGAAAAAAAAAGGATTTTGATGTCAACATGTTCAAAATTAAAAAAAAAAAAAAAAAAACATCCGGAAATTATCGCACTTTATTTCACAGAACCGACCGACGAAAATATCGTGAATTCTCGCTTCACACGGTTTACATCTCAATAAAAAATGGTCAATTTTTTTTTTCTTTTTTTTTTTCGATTAAAATTTTGTTTCTAGGACGATGGCTATGACATGCATGACTACTTGTTGCAGTATGTGACAACGAGTAGCGCGCATCCACATCTGCAGGAGCAGCACATCGTTTACACGACGGGAACGGAAAAACGTATCGCGTGGCCGGGCAAACGAACGGAATACAAACACGAGTACGTGCAACCGCCCGCTGCACACTCCAGGGATCATCAAAAGTGGGCTGTGTCGAATCCGGTGCATCAGTACAGGTCAGTAAAATGAAAGAAAAATGAAAAAAAAATAATAATAAGATCATAATAATATTAATTCATAATTTACGGGGTCGCGTCTCGAAGTTGCGAATCTTCAACGTTTCTAAGTGTCATAAGTTCGAAATCAATTTTATTCGAATTGTAATTTTCCGAAAATCCGAACCTCCGAATTTTTTTTAATTCCGACTGGTAATGCAACAAAATTTTTGAAAAATCCGAACGGGTCAAACGTCCGACAGGTCGATAAATCGAATCGAAATGTTCCGGAAATAAATGTTCCGACTCGATAATGTTTCGACGGATCAAAGTTTCGAAAACGCATATACAGGTATAGTGGGCCGTAGCAGCTCGTTCAACCGCGTGAAGATTGCAGCTTCTGCAATCTTCACGCCCACTATACCTATATATATATATATACGTTGTCGAAACTTTGTTCCGTCGAAACATTGCCGTTCGAAACATTGGCGAGTCGGGAGTCGTGGACCCTTCGGAAAATTGTACTTTCGATACATTGCATTTCGAACAATTTTTTTTTTTTTTTTTTTCGAAACTACGACCATTCGAGACTTTGCCCGTCTCGGATCTATGAACTTTCCAAGCACCGTCGAAACGATGAAAATTCGAAACTTCGACACGCACTCAATTTACGCATGATTGTTTGTTTGTTTGTTTTTTTTTTTTTTTTTCAATTTTTTTTTTTCAAATCAGTGAATGTCCGTAATTAGAAACCGGGTATCCGAGCATGTAAATTTCGCGGATAATGTGGAGAAAAAAAAACGGTTTCGTTTCGTTGGGTTTTCGTAGGCAAAGCCAGGTGGTGGGTTCGACAGGTCATCCGGTTCACAACCACAGCCACCACGGTCATCCGGCCCATCTGAGTCCCGGGGGCGGAGGTGGCAGCGGTCGAAGCCCCGCTGGGGGTACGGTGGTGGGGGGTACCCAACATCTGGGACAACCCCTCTACCAGGAGTACGCGCACGTGAGATCGCGTGCTCATCCGGTTCCGCCACCCGTTTACGTAACCGCCGCGCCCTCACAGGCTCCCGCTACCATGCAGCAACAACAAGTGCCCACCTACCAGGGATTCACACCCGGGTGGGTACCCACAAAACCTAGTTAATGCATGCTCTCGTTTGTGTTTTTTTTTTTTTTGTTTTTTTTTCATTCTTGTTTTTTTGTTTTTTGTGTGACATTTTTTTTACGAAGGTATTATTTGTCGTCGTAGTTTGATCAAGATGTTGAGTTCTATTATTTGAGAGCTCCATTTGTGGACCTAGATTCAAGTGATTTGAGTATTGGGGAACATTGTTACACCTTTGATTTATTTTTATTAATTTTTATTTATTTTAATTTATTTTTATTTATTTTTATTTATTTTTATTTATTTTTATTTATTTTTATTTATTTTTATTTATTTTTATTTATTTTTATTTATTTTTATTTATGTTTATTTATTTTTATTTATTTATTTTTTTCATTTAAAAAATTTTTTTATTTAAGGGTTGTTGTTCGGGCATTTTCAGACGGATTTTTCAGAATTTTTGCCAAGAAAGATTTTGGGTTTATTGCAACAAAACTTTGTGATTATTTTTATCGATAGTATTGGATGATGCAGACATTTTTTTGTCACAAAATGTTGAATTGCCGAGGGGCTGCAAATTGCGCAGTAGGACTGCTGTTCATTAGGCCTTGATCACAATTGCGGCTGTTACAATTGTCTGAAAAAACAAAACTCGAGCATGATCGTGTATGAAAGACGAGTCTCTGTCGTCTGAATTAAGATCCTATTTTTGAAACCAATTTTTGACAAAATTATGGAACTTCCGAATTTTTTTTTCTTTATCTTTCAACTGTTTTGAAATCTCATTATTGCTCGGAAAATCGTAATTTTCACATCTGAAATATCTTTCGTAATTCAGACGTCAGCGAGATGTGGTCTAGATCAAAAGCGGATAGGGACCTCCCAAATTTAACATCAATCGCCTCATTCGTTGGTAAAATATCGTGATTCAAAATTTGACAAAAACATAGTTTCGCGATAAAATCGTTCAAAGTTTTTGCAGTAACTCTCGAAGTACTTTGCTATCAGAAGAACAAAAAGAAAAAAAAACGTAGCCCGTTAGTGACTTTAAAAAATATATATATTTATTCGAAGAAATCAATTATAAATGTCTCAAATTGGGGTGGATTTTGCTTTGAGGGGAGGGGTGGAGCTTCTTGTTCCCAGTTTGCCAGAAAATGGTTAAAAACCATCACATTGATAAGTCAAAAAAAAAAAAAAATAATAAAATGAAATAAAATACCATAAAAATAAATAAATGAAATAATAATAACTGAATAAATTTCAGTTTAATATAAGTTTTAAGGCAAAAAATTCTAATGTGATGTTATCACGTCTTTGTTTTTCGTGTTTTTTAATTATTTTTTTTTTGCAGCTCGTCGCCACTTACGTTGTACGATTCGAGCCGCGCGTTGCCACCCCCGGCGCATCACAGTTCGGCGCGACCCTTGTTGGCGAGTCACGCGGCACATCCGTTGCCCGCACACATGCAACCCACGGCCGTTTACGGTCTGGCTCCGTTGTCCCCGGCCAAGCATCAGTATCAGCCTTCGGCCTTGTGGTTCACCGAATAAACGCAGACCGAAAACGAGAGAAAAAAATAATACATATATATATACATGTGAATATATATATTTTGCTTTTTGCTTTTACAAAAAAAAAAAAAATGAAAATTTCAAAAAAATGACACGATCATCGTGCCATGGGGTTGGCCGATGATCCGATACTTTGTCGATCGTTAATCGGGATAACGATTGAAATTCCTCAACGTTGTTTATCGATCGAAATGACATCGACGCTATTGAACGTGAATCGACGGACCGAAAAGGCTCGTCGACGAAGCTTTGGAAAAAAAAAAAACAAAAAAAGAACGAACAAGAAAGACAAAAATGTCATTTTACAATTCGATATTTGGGAAATTTCGCTCTCGTGTTTTACGCAGCCTCGAACCTCTCGTTGCCCCGTCGAAACGAAGAATAAAACGCGAGAAGAAAAAAATGCAAAAAAAAAAAAAAGAAACAAACAAACCCGTAAAAGTGAAAGAAAGTGTGAGAGACATTTTTTTTTTGTTTTTTCGTTTGAGACCGATGGTCAAACGCGGCAAAAGCGTCGAAGGAAAACAAATTTACGAAAATGAAAATCATCCGTCCTGCGCAGTGGAAGGGCCCTTCATGGTGATGTGGAATGACAATGACGAGATTACGCGAATGGAAAAAAAAAAAATTTATCCACGACGACGGTTTTTCGATGTGGCAACGATGGATCGCGAGTGATCGGCTGAATAATTTGAAAATCGTGAGGGAAGAAATAAATATTTGAAGAAGACAACAAAAAAAATCGAATTTTCGACGTGAATCGGTACACAAACGTTTGGATCCGAATTGATAAAAAGAAGAATTTGAAAAAAAAAAAGAAAAAAAAACGTAATGAAACTTACGTGTGAACGGCGTCAGCGAGGAATGAAAGTGCCTGAAGCCGATCGATTAAAATTATAAATATAATAATCGCATATTATTTTTTTTTCCGCGTCATACGCGTTCGATCGTCCTGTCTGGTGTTTATTTTTTATCGCTGTTTGCTTCTTGTTGGTCATTTTTCAGCGACAGTGAATGATCCAACAGAAGGGAAACCACGAAAAAAAAAAAAATTAAGACAAAAAATTGAAAAAAAAAAAAATCACTTAGCAAGACACGTATATAGTCGTTGCAAATGTTTCTAGCATATCAGACTTAACTCATTATTGACCACGATTGTGAATGGGGTATGACGTGATTATTTTTTTTTCTTTCTTTCAATTTTGGCAAATGGCTCGAATTTAACGAGTCTATCAAAGCTGGAGAAGCTTGATTAAATTGAAAGTCTTTTATATAACGAAGCGTGCGCTTTGTACGTTCGAATGATAACGAATACGAGTGACGGGAGAGAAAGAGAGAGGACGAAAAATTACTGTTTGTTTTTTTCATCCGATTTCAATTGTACATAAGTTTTAACAGATCTATTATTATTATTATTATTATTATTATTATTATTATTATTATTATTATTATTATTATTATTATTATAATATTTTTTCGATAGAGGAAATCCCATATCACGTTCTCGCTCGTAACCACGACACGGTTTTATCGAGAAAGCCCGGGGATGGATAGGGTGGGAGGGGGGGAGGGGATAAAAAGCGTAAGATTGTACAAATTGAGTGTGTGAAAAAAAAAATGTTTTTCATCGTCGTATATTATAATTACGACGTGATATAAATTCGTTGGTTCGGACAGTTTTTTTTGTGATGTGGACAAGTTTGTTTAAACGTGAGTTGTGCGAATCAATCCTCAAAAAGAAAAATGATGATAAAGAAAGGAGTTAGAAACAACGGTGTGACGTTCGCAACAGCCTTATTGTACATCAACAGTTTTTTCCATTTTTTTTTTGTCTCGGACTTGATCGTTGTGACGTCGTCCAATGTTTATTCTCTATCTTTGGGAGGTTTTTTTTTTTGTTGTTTTCGCTCGTTTATATAATTCTTGTCTATTCGTTATAATTGTACATAAATGACCGAGAAAATATTCTCGTTTCGGTTAGAAAAAAAAAAAATTTGCAATCGACGGTGCTTTGTCGAGCTTATTTGGACCAGACGTCGAAGATGTTGGAAAGTGTGGAGAAAGTCAAAAAAAAAGAGAGAACACAAATTTTCGCGTTTTTAATCGTGAATTTATTCGCGTTGAGATTTTGTTAGGGGGGGATTGAGGATAGAGAAAAAAGATAATGATCATACTCCTCGTCAGGGTAGGAATCGCGCTTTCGAGTCCTCGTGTAAAAAGATTTTTTTTTTTGCAGAATGTACCTGTGCAAGTACATTGTGTCGTATTGTGCACTTTAACGAATTTTGCGGGTGTGTCTCGAAGTTTTGAATTTTCGATGTTTCGACAGTGCAAAATTTCGCAAATCCACGTATCGATCATGCACGGTTTCAAAAGTTCATAGATCCGAGACGAGCAAAGTCTCGAATGGTCGTAGTTTCGAAAAAAAAAAAAAAATTGTTCGAAATGCAATGTATCGAAAGTACAATTTTCCGAAGGGTCCACGACTCCCGACTCGCCAATGTTTCGAACGGCAATGTTTCGACGGATCAAAGTTTCGATAACGTATATATATATATATAGGTATAGTGGGCGTGAAGATTGCAGAAGCTGCAATCTTCACGCGATTGAACGAGCTGCTACAGCCCACTATACCTGTATATGCGTTTTCGAAACATTGATCCGTCTAAACATTGACGGTCGGAACATTGGTGAGTCGGAACATTTATTTTCGGAACATTTCGATTCGATTTATCGACCTGTCGGACGTTTGACCCGTTCGGATTTTTCAAAAATTATGTTGCATTACCAGTCGGAATAAAAAAAAATTCGGAGGTTCGATTTTCGGAAAATTACAATTCGAACAAAATTAATTTCGAACTTACGACCGTTCGAAGCATTGAAGATTCAAAATTTTGACACGCACGCGAATTTTCAATCGCGAAAATGGTAATTGGCCCATTATACTTTTCGTTGCCGTCGGGCGGGAAAGAAAAAATCTTGGTAGCACGTAGTAGGACCGTTGCGATGTGTCGACAGCTTTTTTTCGACTTGTACATATATGCATGAAAAAGTAAAATCATTTTTTACTTTTTTTTTTCAATCCGGGAAAAAAAATAACAAAAAAAAGAAATCAAAAAATGATTCCTCGTCCGTTTGAATTTTCGCCGACCGTATAAGCTTCTCATACGATCAATACGATCCTCATATTCGCGGAAGAAATCATTTTGATTCAATAGAAGAATAAAAATAAAAATAGAAAAATAAATAAATTGCGCGATATTCTCGAGAATAATAAATATTCCAAAAAAAAAGATACATATATATATATATATATATATATATATATATATATATATATATATATATATATATATATATCTATAAATGGATGGTGGGACTCTTATGTGTGAATAGCTCTTACTTATTTCATTATTTTCATTTCATTCGTTGTAAACTCTATTTTCGTCTTTCTTAATATTATTATATTTTTTGTCATGCAATTTCATTTGTTGCTGTTAGGATTGTTAGGCACCACAATTTCGTTACCCAATCATGTTCTTCCTCGGGGGGAAAAATAAAAATAAACAAATCCGCGTGCCACGAGATTCGACCCGCAACGGATTCAAAAGGGTGTAGATATAAAAAAAATGACGATGAAGAAGGAGAAAAAAAAATTTAATTCTCGCAAACGATTGTAAAAAAATGTAGGCAGGGGGTCGATCGTTGTGTCGCAATCGGGCGAACCTTCGGGCCCCCTTTAGTCGATCTGTTGACACGACCACACTCACACACGTATTATATATGAATATTTATATAATACCTATAGAATAAGCCAATTGTGTTTGTATATAGTTAAAAAAAAAAACAAAAAAACAAAACGGATGTGCTTTCCGCCTTATCTTTATCCAATTGAGATCGGTGGACTGGATGAGACTTGTAGAATGGATTATTATTACAATCCATCGTAAACACGATATTTTCTTTCGTAAATGAAACGTTCCTCGCGCGACCTGTGTGTACCCGTCAAAGTTTTACACAAATGACACGTTTGTCAGCGGAAAAAAATACCAAAAATATGAAGAAAAAAGTTGAGAAAAAAAAAACGAAAAATATTAAAAATAATAATAAAATAAATTCTTGATACATTAATCGCGATGTACTGACACGGTAGAGACCAGAATACAACGACAAAAGCAACAACGACGAAATTATCGACGACGAAGACGTCCAAAAAAAAAAAATGAAATTTTTTTTTTTAATCAGTAAAACGTTCATTCGTGACTGTTTCTCGCACCATTGGCACCTAAAACCCCGTCGTTGTTGCGATTGTCGTTGTGATTATTAATTTTTATCATCATTATGATTTATCAATATTGTATATTATCGGTGTAATGTTTAGGGAGCTGATGACGAGGAGGGGTGTGTATTTAACCAAGTCCATGTGCCTGTTTGATGACTAAACGTAAATAATTAATAATTAATAACGAATAACATTGAACATGTATTACGTAAAAATACAGATTGTATTCAAAGTAACGAACTATCGAACCTAATTAACGAGAGGAAGACGAAAAAAAAAACGACAAAAAAATTAATAAAAATAAAAATTAAATTAATTCCAAACGAAAAAAAAAAAAAAACAAAAAACAACTGCACGTTTGTAACGTTAAATTGAAACATATTCAATCGCCGTAGGTGTCGTATCGATATTTCGATTGTCGTGGGTAAAAAGATAAATCAATATATTAACAAAAGGGGGTGAAAATAAATAAATATATTCATAAAAGGGAAAAAAGGGAAGAAAAAAAAATTAAAGACGTAATGAAAAACAAAAAAAGATTTTAATTGAATAATGGTACTACGTTAATCCGTTAGTGTTGTAACCGAGAGTCGATATATATATATATCGTCATCGTGCGATTGTGAAATTTCGCGTATTGCCCAGCCGGGTGCTCGGGTTCCAATCGTAGATCTGCTTCCACAATTGTATTTGTAGAATTTTTGTGAGGCAGAGTTGAGTCATAACGCGAGTAGTTTCTTTCTTTTTTTTTTGTTGCTTTTTTTCAATTGCTCAATCGTGCGTTTTGGACGTAATGACAGTGTTGGCTAATAACTTTAGGGGGAAGATTTTTTTTTTTTCTGTGTTCCATTTACAATCAAAGTCAAACAGATGCTCGGACTGTCATTTGTGGCAACTCGAGCCAACCATTAGCACCATTAGATTATCATTTGTATGTTTTTCTTTCATATGAAACTTATGCTCGAGTGATGTGCACAAGTTTGCCATGTGGAGCTCGATTTATATTTCAACATTGCATTTGGTCGGTCGTCTTGAATGGATTTTTTTTTTTGTTTTTTGTTTTTGTTTAACGATATTTTGAGTAAATTTGAATGGGGGGAAAATTAATGTAACAGACGAAAGAGACTTACGAGTGTGACGATGAATGAGGGTAAAATTAATTGTCTTTAAATATTTGTTGCTCGTATTTATTTTTGAATAATTTTGGATAAGTTGTAACTGTGTTGCTTTTCTTTTTTTTTGTTTGTTTGTTCAATCCCGACGTGTCAAACATTGAAAGAAAAGTATTTACGATACATTATAAATAGAGAGCCAAATATATTACGAATTTTCACAAAGGAAATACTTTGGGAACGATAACATTAATCCGTGAAAATTAAATTAAATTGTTGCAAACAAAAAAATCACTCTCATCAATTTACTACCACATCTCGTGGTCGATTTCTCGCGAAGTAATCGTAGCTGATGGGGATTTATTATTTTGTTTTTTTTCTTCGGTGATACGACTCCTCGGTGGGCGATGAAAATGAAAATGAAAAAAAAAAAAACTATAATATTTTAATAATAAACGAACAAGCAAATGTATCTATAGTCATTTACACACCATTGACAAGGTCATACACTCGTGACAATGGTTGCAAATAATTTATAAACAGCAACAACAAAAACAATTTTTAAAAAACCCAATGAACATCGTCAAGCTTCGAAAACTCGTTAGAAAAAACTGAATGAATGAATAATAATAATAATAATAATAATAATAATAATAATAATAATAATAATGTAAATTGTATACCATAAATGTATCAGTGGTTAATAGTTGTGATATTTTACTAATGTAATTGTATAATATTCGAGTTGTAAAAAAATATGTATACAGTTAGAATGTTTTTTTTTTTTCAATTTTTTTTTTTATATAGAATTATCGTCGGCGATATCGTAGGTCTCAGGTTAGAAAGTTATTTAAGATGAAAAAAAAAGAAAAAAAAAACTCGCGGACAATGGGAGAGCATGGAGAATAGGCACGATGACGATTTTAAAAGAGTTGTACATAAATTTCTTAATAAATAAAACAAAAACGGGAAAAAAAACAAACATATATATACATATATATATATTAAAACAAACAAATAAATAATTTTCTTTTTCTCTCTCGTTAGGTTTCAGATTTAGTGCCTAAAATTGTAAAACGGAATAGCGTCCGACGATAAATAAGATTGATAGAAAATTGGCAATGTGTTTTGGGTGTGGAAAAACCAAAATGGCGTGTGTGAAAATTTTTCTCTGTACGAAAATGACATTACGTATTGACGATCGACAATGAGGTCCATCAAAATAAAACAAAAAAAAAGCAACTTTTCCGTTTGGTCGCATTATTGTAACTGTATTGGAATATTAGAAGGGAAACGGTTAGTCGTAGCTGAAAGATAAAATATTTTTGAAATTGATGATAGTGTGTAAAAATCATTTGCTTCGTGACAGTTTTTTTTTTTTTTCATTTTTTTCTAACAGCTTTGTTAGCCAGATTTATCATCACTGTCGAATAATAATATGTGTCGTGTTTCGACCATAACGAGTATCTGAAAGTAGAGTTAAACCTACAAGATAAACGTGAAAAAAATTGTATACGAGGATTCAAAAAGAAAAGAAAAATTTATAAAAATAATAAACGATTGATCTTTTGTCGAATTTCGATGATTCGCACAGTCCTCGAAATTTTTACCTTGTTATGCCAATAATAGACTGCTCGAAATCACACACATCAACGGACATTGAATAGTTCGCGAAAATGTTGTCAACGTAATTCTACTAAAGCCGTTAAATAAATACGAGATTTACGAAAATTCGAAATCACGATTAATTAGAATTTTTAAATCTTTTTAATAAAATATTCTCAATGTTCACTGTTAATATCGCTATTATTCGTACCGATTAATGTATCGCAAAAAATTTGGAAGATGGGGGAGAGGAGACGGGGGAAAATGGTTAAAAAATTTCAAACTGAACATAATTATTCAATCACGGCATAATAAATCGCGTAAATTAATATCACGAAAAATAAAAGTGATGAAAATTGTAACGATAATAAAGATAGATTTATTATTCTTGTACATTTGTAGAATTATCATGTGAGCTTTATAATCTCGATTATCATTATTATTATTATTTTGGTTTCTTTTTTTTTTCTGTTCTACGTTAATCGTTAGATTCTAGTAAAGTACCTGTATAACTCGTGTACCCAAATATTTTTGCTGGAATAATTAACAACGGGGGATCGTAGAAATAATGATAATAATAATAATAATAATAATATTAATAACGAAAATTCCAAGTTCAGTAAATTCGTAGAATCCAAGTCATGACTTTTTTCAAACGAAAAATCAAAAATAAGCATGGTCAATAATCCCCCCCCTCCCCCCAACAGTTGTCCACAAATAAAACTACGCACACATTAATAGCCCACATAATTTTCAAAACTCACGAAAATTCAAATTTTAGAAAATATTGATAAATTAAAAAAAAAATTGAAAAAACAAAATGTTGCATTTTCGGATTGAATTTGTGTAGCGACGTCATCAAGCCGGCTTGTATCGAAACGTGAACGAAAAATCTACCGTTTCATGTTGTTATATTCGTATCTTGTAAAACGGAAAAAAAAATTACTGTATAATATAATTCGATACGTGGTAACAACTTCGTCGACTTTTCAAGTTAGTTGGCTGTATTCGGCTGTACTTGATACGATTATCGACGTTCAAAATTTTTTCCGTGCTTAACAATATAACAATATAAACACGCTGCTGTAATTAATCGCGAAAAAAAAATTTGTTCGTTTGCGTAATCGACGATTGGTCCAATAATTCATCCTTTTTTGTTTTTTTTTTTTTTTGGTTGGGGTGGGGGTACGTGGAAAATGCGTTTGCGTAACGTGTATTATAGTATTTTCCAAAAAATATTAATAATAATGATAATAATAGAAAATAATGATAATTAAAGTTCGCTCTGATGAACGATCGATGCTCCCAAAATTTCTCAATGTACAGGAGACGAAAGAAAAAAAAGTGAAAGAAAAAAACTTAAAAAAAAAACCGAAGAAAATTGTTTTCAGCATAATTTTTCCATTTATCGGACGAATAACGTTATCGCGAATATCTCGCTTCGACTGCGAGGGGGCTACGCCCGACGCAGTGAAAATACTTAAAAGAAAAATATGAAGAAAAAAAATGGCCTTATTATGAATTACACAATTGTCATACGTACCATTAGCATTAGTTAAAAGCCGTAAGTGCGTAAAGACACCCGGAGGGCGTCGCATTGTCGATTATCATAAACCGTTCGATAAACATTTTTATCGACAATTTATCGACAATTTTTTATTTGCTCTGAAAAACACAGTAACAAGAAAAAAATCAGAAAAACAAAACAAACAAAAACAATGTCCTCGTTAGCCGCGAAATGTTTGAACTAATTTTTTCACACATCAATTTTACAAAAAAAAAACAATTCATAAATAACAGTTACGCTGAAATGAAAAAAAATTAAAGAAACAGAACACTACACTCGTCACGCTCAATTTCCAAAATCGATAAAAAAAAAACCAAATGAACAAACAAAAATAAACAAATAACTAAACTGCATTCATCCGTGAAAACTGTTGTCCATTTTTTTTCCGCCCGTATTTTATTTCAAAGAAAATAAAAAGTCAACAACAAAACAAAATAATCTATCAATTGTATAACTGATTAAATTTGAAGATTATTGTTATTCTGTATAAAAAAAGTCCACGTGACTACTAAATTGTTTTTTAGCAAACGAATTTCGTGGGCGACGATTTTTTTTTTGTAAAATAAGTAATTGTTATTTTATTATTATTATTATTATTATTATTTTTATTATTATTATTATTTTTATTCGGCTTTTATCTTCGCTGTTAAATCCGAGATGGTACCCAAGTATTACGTCTGTTATCGCCTCGGTCTGTAAATCCGCGTTGAACAAAATTGTGCGTTCCTACCCAAACGGAGCTCTCGTAGAACTGAACGATAAACGTTTGATGGTCGTCGGTTGAAATGCATAGTTTATAATATATCCATATTATGTCATTCAACCGACGACTATTTACAATTATATAAATATAGCTTATAAGTACGATTATAATGATACATGTACTGTGAATATGTAAGCGACGCGATGATAGCGATCGATAATCGTCTTTACTCCCAAGAGTTTGAAAAAAAAAAAAAAATCAAGAAATAATGAAAAAAAAAAATCATGAAATAATGAAAAAAAAAGACGACCGTTTAACTATTTCCATCTCCGACGAAAGTACAAATGGAATATATATAGTTTGGGAATGGAAATAATTTGCGCGCGTCCACGAGCCAAACCCACTTGGCTCGGAGATTGTCCATTAAGTCGGAATTAATAATTCAAAATAATAAAAAAAATTAAATAAAAGCGAAAGGCGAATTACGAACGTGAAAAAAAAAAACGAACCGTATGAGCGATTTAATGGCTACGAAAATCGATGTCGCGACCCCAAATATCAATGGGTTCTTAAATAATCATCCGAATTGATGACAAATTTACTTAAAATAGTTGAACGAAAGAAGAAAAAAAAAACTAAAACAAAAAAAAAACAACTTCTCCACACTGACACAGGGGTTTGAAAAATCTTATTGATATTTATATTTTAATATGAATGGGCTGATTAAATTTATCGTATTGTAATTATTAATTAAAAAAATTAATCGATAGCTTTTGGTATCACGGGCTAGTTAAACACGAAGATTTTAATGTCTGAGCACGTGCATGTCCCGTGTGATTGATTGTTTGTCCTGATGACGAAAAAAAAATAATAAAAATCTTTGAAACAACAAAAAAAAATTGAGGACAAAAAAACAAAGTGGTTTGCTGTATATTACTGTCGTATAATCAAACACTAAAGACTAAATGCTTAAGGTGATGCGATCAAGCTTCGGTATTCGTGATATTTTTCGATACCGCTTGATAAATATATATACATACATATATATATATATATATGTATATATGTATGTACCGATTCAAATACCGATATCACTATTAATTTGAATAACGATGATAAAAAAAAATATATAAACATGGGTGATTGAACGAAAAAGCGAATTTGAGACGAATGGGTTAAGAAAATGAAAACGAACCGACCTACGTTATACAAAAATGATCGTAAATAAAAATTGAAATGCCCGAGATGCTGATTTCGGTGTCTCGAACATTGTCAAGCACGACTAAACGTGAGTTTTTTTTTCTATTTCATCAACGTCAATCCTTGTTTCAATCGAACGACGAGAAGTTTCGCCACAGGCTGAATGAATTGTCGATGAATCCCGAACGGAGTATATTGCTATCATTCTATCAATTTTTCATCTCTCTCTGTCTAATTTACAGTGAAATTATCATTTTTCTCCTCTTCGAATGGAATGTGGGCAACGTTTTCTTATTATTACAGATCAACTGATGCGAATCCAGCTCAACATTGACCCTTCGAGGTGGCATGTTCTGGAAATAACGCGACGGTCACACGGGGGTTCCAATGACCCCAGCCATGTTTTAACTATTTTCGCGTTTAGCAATATTGTTCCGAACGACTTATAAAAATTCAGGATAGCAGTTTCAACACTTTAGAATGAGGATATCACGGAATTTTTTTTCTATCCATTTTTAAAATGGCGAAAAAAAATCATTAACGGGTCAATGCGTGAAAAAACCCCATTTTTTGCTAAAAAAAAATCATCCTTTACATTTTTTTCATTTTTTTTTCCATGAAATTTGAGGGTGACACTCTTGAGATATGACAATTTCAGGAAAAAAAATAGATCCATAGTGGAAGGTTAAAAAATTACGGAAGAATAAATACTTTTGAAATTAGGATTGAGATATAAAAAACGATATTTTCATTCACTTGATTTTATTATTGTAAATTAGTTTACATTATTTTTTTTTTTCACGGAATAGGCGCGGCGGAATATCCTTGTGGAGTGTCTTTCGCGACCTTGATGTCGGACGATGGTTGTGCGTGGTGAACCTCTTTCTTGGGTTCGGCGACGTCGACGTGATCGGGCAACGGTTTTTTGGGTCCGTTCTTGCCGTTTGCGTCCCACGGCAACATGATCTTGACTTTGATGCCCAAGACTCCCTGTCTGAGGAGAACGTGACGGGTGGCCGTGTCGACGTAGTCGTTGGTTGGCTCACCCGAATGGATCATGAGTCCATCAACAAACTTCATGCTCTTGGCTCGCTGACCTCTCAGTTTGCCGCTCACGACAACTTCGCAACCCTTTGCGCCTGATTCCATGATGAAACGCAGTACTCCGTAGCAAGCTCTGGTTAATTGTAACGAATTTTCATACAGATTAGGTTAATGCGTATGAAACATGCAGCGACGAGCGGCTCAGGAAAATAATGATAGTTTGAAATATTCTGGGCGATGAAGATAGTCGAGTAATTAATTTAACCGCAGCACGCTCAAGAGAACGATTATCAGTTTTATTTCGATCATCGAGATTATCTCGACACAATATAAATTGATTAATATTTCTACGATTGTAATAGTTCCTTCTTATAAAATGTTTTGACGTACCTCCTGACGGCAAGACCGCCGATCAGCTTGTAACGAAGAGACTCGGCTTGGGCAATGGCGCAGAGACCTCGAGTAGCGACCTTCTCGGCGTACAGCTCGACCGTGTGTTCCTTGAAGTTGAAACGCTTCTGAACGACGGACGTCAATTCGCGAATTCTACGTCCCTTCTCGCCCAATACGCTCTGCGTGTGCGTAGCCATGAGAATGATCTCGGTACGCGTGGGTGTGACGCGTACCTCGACGCCGGAGTATCCATCCTCGGCGAGCTCGCGAGTCAGAAACTCGTTGAGTTCGGCCTTGAAGACTCCGTCTCCGACAAACTGTAACATAACCCCATATTAGGTCGTAATTTCAATTCCAATTTGCAACGTTTTCGAATGGCATAAGACTGATCCTAGAATCTAGCACTATTGCAAGATAGTTGGCAGTATTTGTGATGTCTCAGAACCGATAAACAAGTGACTAAGAGACTCAAGCACTTTTTGCTAAAATTGTGCACAGCCTTGTGTTAGTTCGATCCAGATCGTTTGAACCATTTAGAAGTTATCACAAATCGCGTTTTTGAAGTAACCCCAACGTATGATTACATTTTTATAACCTGCAAAGTTTAACGCATCAACATAACCTCAAACGTACGCGTCAGGAATTACGACAAAAATAGCGAATTCAATCGTCCGGGACTGAAAAATATTATCCGACACTTCAACCAAGCGCTTTGTTGTGTTATTCGGTGAATTTATTCGAGATTCATTGAAATTATGATGACAAACAAGACAGTGGCCATGGATGATTGGCAACCGAACGCTCGGCGTATCCGTGTCATCCACCCCGAAAACATCACATTTCAATCGGTATTATTCCAAAATATCGTAACCAATGATTCACTTGAACGTTTTCACTGTGTATTTTTCGTAACTTAGTTCGATTAAGAACCGAAATTATCATCACGAACCTTCCGTTTTTTCGAGATTGATCGGACAGCCATGTTTACCGGTGGCACGAGAAAGGAAAAGAGCCTGTCAGCAGACGGTCTCGACTGGAAGCGGAAGTTGTCCGACAACTTCGACAACTTCAAAGTCAAACGACTGTCTAATTCAATCAAAAACACAATGTGTTAGAAAAATTGTGAAAAATCACATTTCTCCGGATCAAAATGATAATATTCCAACCCGTAATGTCAAATACATGTTGCTTTTCAATTATTTGTTATAAAAATAAAAAAATAAAAATTATATTCATTGCAGTACTTGGGAAGTTTGACAAAATCAAGCCAATCAGATTCTCAGTAGTGATGAAAATCATAATGACCGATGATAACATTCTACACATATAACGTATCTCATAAATTCATATGATTCAATTTTTAATGTAATTGCAAGTCCGTTATAACCGATTTTTTCAAAATCATGACTATTTATTTTTCCAACCTCTTCACTTCACTTTTTTTTGCAGTAGTTTTTAATCGACCACGTGAGTCGAAAAAAAAAACAAACTAAATATATTTATTTGAAAAAAAAAAGGAATTCCACGAAGAAAATAAAATAAAATGCGTTTTGTAGTTTTTTTTTTTTGGGGCTTATTTTTATTTCATATAACCATTTTCAGCACGTATAGTACAATTTTATAAGTCTATGTTTATTGGAATCACCGTCACGTCTCGGGACTCACGGAGCATAAGATAACTCAAATTAACAAACAAGTATTTTCGAATAAATTTTTTTTTCATCGACCCAACGATTCGCAAATATCAATTTTTCGATTAACGAAAATACATAATCATCGGTTCTTCGCGTACGCGAAGTGTTGTCATTCATGATCAATCGTTAACGCTGCAATTGGCGGTTTTTTTCGTTATATTCCATTTTTTTTCGAAATTGTAATTATCATCATCGACGATAATTCAGAAACAGATCATTCGATGTTTTTCGGAGTCTGTAAGATTTCGGCGATTCAGGCGTGAAGAATTGCGTTGTAAGATTGAAATACTCCGGGAGCGACTTCGACGGATCGTGATTTGAGTGAGAGCTGCAAAAATTCGAAAAAGAAAAAAAAATTGAATTATTAAAAATCGATGTTACGTACGTGAAAATATGTTTAATTGAAAATAAATAAATGATCTCACAGTAACGTCGGGATTTCCAGGTTGAATTTTGAGTTCGTTCAGTACCCACACGTGATTCGTGAGTTTAAGCGATTGATACAACATATCCTGTCCCTCGACGTTCCTCTTCGCTATTGTAAAAACATTGTTCTGCTGCATCTTCTGTACGACTTGATCGGCCGTGAACATGACACCGTTGAGCGTGTACTGTACCTGGTTTACGGGCAATCGTTTTAACATATCGTGGAAAATTTGTCACTGCCTCAGTCCAATTATTGCTCAATGGCAGGCGAACGAAATAAAATTTAGAAAAAAAAAAAATGTTTACAAAATAGAAAGAAGCTAACCATCGACCGATACACCTAAAAGTCTAGCTTGTATTTTTAAAAAATCATCCAAATTTTTATCTCCCAGAGTCGTACGAATTATTTTGTTCCAAAACAAAAAATCATTCGAAAAATATACAAAAGTAAATAATAAAATCAAAATAATTTTGGGTCACAATTTAATGATCACAAAACAGCAATCACTCCATTCGGACAAAATTAATGACAATATTGAACGAATTCGGTTACAATTATTTTGGTAATTTTGGCGAATTTGTGAAAAAAAATATATTATTTTCATAATTTTTACGAATTTGGACTCAAATTATTTTCACAAGTTTTTTTTGTTTTCATTATATGCTGCCCAATGACTAAACTGTCAATTCCCACTGTCATTGATAATACGACTGAGTTGTGACAGAGCCAAAGCTCTCGACGATACAATCGCCCCACGACTTACCTCGTTTTGCGCCGGAATGTCTTTCCACGTCGACAAAAATACTCGTTTGTCGAGCTGTCCGTCCTCGGTGAAGTACACGTTCATGGGCACGAGACAAGCGAAATAAAACACGTCGATGTTGTTCTTAATGGCTACTTGAAGATTGTTGAGAGGATCCATTCGCTGAACGGCTCCGGCTGTGGATAGCGCGATGCTGACCTCGATGCTCGCACCGGGAGCGAGAGGAGCCGCCACTTGCAACGGAGCGGCTGGCGTCAAACCGAAACTGTTCTTGTTCAATTGAATCGCGAAACCGCCCATCGGTTGCATCGCCTTGTTCGTGAATGTCATGTCCATGCTGATTTGTCCGTTTCTTTTGAATATCGAGAAAGAGAGAGAGAGAAAATGAATACAACATCCAATTACAAACACTGTACAACATAAAAACGTGAAGAAGTAAAAGAAAGGACATCGTAAATCATTTTTTCTGTTTTTCAATTTTCTTTAAATTCTTAGTAGGTAAAAAATAGATCCAAAGACTCAATATCAATGGATTCTCAAATAATCACCCAAATTGGTGACAAATTTACTTAAAATGATAAATAGTAAAATAGTAATACAAAAAAGAAAACAATGGATTAAAAGAAACGTCGAAAAAAATAAACAAAAATGTTAATAAGACAAGTCTTCATTTTTGGTTGAAACATTTTTTTTATAAAAGTTATAAATATATCTCTTAAAAATTTAGGTACGTAAAAAAAAATATTGAGCTGATTATGGTCCAAAAGCTCGAGACAACTTGTGGAAAAAAAAGAATTTATTATTTAATTATTAAATTGAGAAAAAGTGAATAAATTATTTTTGATTGCAGCTTCGTGAAAAGCATCGTTTTCTTACTTGCGCGAGAAGGTTCCCCATATATCGAAGCCTTTGCCTTTTTCCGCGGGAAGCCAGTTGACCTTGGGTGCCACGTAGACGGTTGGTCCGGAGCTGAAGCCGAATATGTCGCCGAGAAGGCCGGTGGTCGTTTGCGAAACGACCGGAGGAGCTGTGCTGGAAGTGTCCGGACCACCGAGAATTCCGTCAAGGCCACCGCCGAGAAGATCCAGACCCATTCCCGATGGCGCTGGCGCCGCGGACGGAACGACAGCCGGACCACCTGAATCAACGCAAACATTTTGAGGTATTACTGGATCGGATATCGAAAAATATCGGAAATCCTTGAAAAAATTTAGGGAATGATAGTTCTTGTTAGAATAATAATACATGAATTATTTCAAAATTTTTCACTAATTTAGTTTTTAATAATTTAGTAGTTTTTAATTTATGAATGTACTGGCATATAAGACGGTCGCTTATGGGATCACAGGTTTTGCAGACGTTAATGCTCGGAAAACGAATGGAACTGAATGTCCGTAAATTCTGAAAACGTTACATCATCAAGATTTAGAATCAAGCGATTGATTACGCTGGGTTCCAAACAAATCAAACGAAACAGTTGAAACAGATGTATAGTCACTGACAAAACCTCATTCAAGCACACGTCAATGTCCTCGAATTTGACTTCAATTATCATTAAAAGTGGAAAAAGCTAGAGCACTTACATTGATTTTTGGAAAAATTTCAAAACGCTATGAAATATGAATGGCTTGATGGATTTCGCCCAAATTCAATGGGGTATCTCTTTGGATAATTGCGCAACTTCGTACCAAATTTAAGTCCGATATCTCAGAAATTGTTCCAGTTAGAATGTAAAGACCGTTTTTTTTTTCACATTTAAAAATGCTTTAAAACAAAAGCAATGCGTGGATTTTTTCCAAATTCGGTATCGACCATCTTCCTGTAACTCGTACAACATTATACTGAATTTGAGCTCGATATCTCGAAAATTGTGCGAGCTAGAGACCGAAAATAAGTTTTTGAATTTTTTGAAAAATGCTGTAAAAACAAAATAACTCGATAGAATTTTCCAAAAATTGAATTGTGCTATGCGCCGCGAACTCTTTACATGTGTGACAAATTTCAGCTTGATATCTGGAGCAGTTCTTAAGTTGTGAGCGTTCAACCAATATTATAGTGGTTTTTAGATGTTTTGAGACATACTGAACACGTTTTCATGAACATCTCGAGAAAAAAAAAAATTCACGAAAAAAGCTTCCTCTATGAGGAAGCAAAATTAACATTACCGAGTGTTAATTTAATATTACTTCAGCTATTTGTAAGGCCAAACATGTTACAACATGATCTAGAATTGTAAATCCACGATTCGCCGGCTCTGGGCTGACTTTTTGCCCGATGATCGGCCCGGTAAGACCTTAAACCACCTTCGAACGCATGGCAATTGAGGAAAAAAAAAACAAAAAAAACAAAAAAACAAAAAAACAAACCAAAAAAAAAAACTCACTGATATCCATACTGAGAAGATCGCCAATGAGTGAATCCTGAGCGGGAATGACTTGTGCCTGTGGGGTCGAGTTTCTCTGAATGGCTTCCTCGTTCGAGTTGCTTCTAGCTGGCAAAGATTTTCTCGCACCGGCCGAACGTCCCTCGACGAATGCCGTGGGCGGTTTGTGATATACCGAAGCCAAACTCGATATGTGACAAATAAGCTCGTCCAACAACGTCGGTTCCAACAAATCCGTTTCTTCCGATATCAACGGTTTCTCCGCGAGCACGACTTCCTTCGCGGCAGCCGGATCCGTGCTCAACAATCGCCAATAAATAAAACCACGATCGCGAAGATCCGGATTGTCGGAATCCTGTGTAGCCAGGCTCAATACTTGTTGGACCAATTCTTGGGTGTCGGTCGGACGTTTCAAAAATAATTTTACTATCGCGGTGAGCAATTGCAATTGCACTTGGGTGTTCTCGTCGTGAAAACCTTCCAAAAAACTTTCGAGCAATTCGTCGGCGTTGTCGATGCGTTCGGCGTATTCGCCGATTATCCATATCATCGATGCACGAGCTTCCGGCTCGTCCAGAGTGTCGAGATTCTCGCACAATGTTGATATTATGCTTTCGTATTTGTTTGGATATTTCCGGAATATGTCCTTTATGACGACTATGGCTTCTTGCACCACGTAGTTTACCTGAAAATTCGTGGGAATTTCATTTTTTTATTGCATTTTTACGATTGAATGGATTATTTTTTTTATCGTTATTTGTTTATTTTTTTAGGGCTTTTTTGTTAATATTTCGAAAGATGACGATTTTGCCATTTTGAAAGCATCATATTTTCTTTATAAAACCTATTATCGTTTAACCGTTTTAAACGCCACAACTTCGAGTCCTGAACATTTTTTTAGAGTATTCATCTTTGCATTCAAAAGTATTCATTGAAAAAATTCTGTAACTCCAATTCGTTATCATTTATGACCTCCAAATCTCATTTTTAACTCAAAATTCAGCTTTTCTTTTTGTTTTAATAACACTAAAACTGCTGATTTTACACCAATTTACAACTAATTTTGTGTGTATGATCTCCAAATCTCATTTTTATCTGAAAATGCATTTTTTTTAAAATATTTTTTTTTAATAAGATTGAAATTGCTGATTTAACATAAAATGACAACTGATTGTAGTTTGTACAACGAAATTTCGATAAGACAGCGAGAAAACAAAAAAAGATAATTCAATTCGAACCCCTCTCGAATAAAAATTGTGAGTTAATCGATTAATCATAATTATCACCTTGGTTTGAATGAGATCCAACAAAGTTGAAACGCAACGTTCGGCCGATGGTTCGACCTTGATGGCACATCGACCGATCGCCCTCACAGCTTTTCTGACGAAATCCACGTCGACCTCGGTCGCGTATTCCTTCAATTCCGACAATACCTGAGCTATATTAGCCTGCGACGCCAAACGTATCATAATATCGAGTTTCTCAAGTTTAACATATATCGGATCGTTGTATTTTACGAAGAACACTTTCATCTCGTGTTTCAATATGTCCGGACGTTTCTGAACGATGAGATTGATGTTTCTGAGTGCCACGTATTGGACTTCTGGTTCCGAGCTCAGAAGCGTTACCAACGGAGGAGCCAATTTTTTCGTCAACGTACCGACGAAGTCGGACTCCGATTGAAGCATCTCCATCAGCTTCATGAGAACCTGGGGAAATATTGTGTGAGGATAACATTTCGAAACGAAAATTTTTGCCAAACGATTATTTTAACCCTCCGATGCCTTTATTAAAATTATTTTGACCAATAAATTAATGGAGACCGATATTAACACGAGAATAATGAGTTAAAACGTATTTATTTGAAGTTTTTGCAGAGAAATATTGTATTTTTCGTGTTTACGCGGTCAATTCTGACCAATTCTTGCTTGAAACTCAAAAGTTTAATAAAAAAAATCCTTCAGAACTTAAAACCTCGTTCGCCATTCGATAGAATACACTTTTATCCACTCACTGATATTTTTTTCAACTTGATCTGACCAAAATTAATATTATTTTTGTATTTAAATACGAAAATCGTGTTTGGAGAAAAATATTGTATTTTGGTGTTTACGGGGTCATCTATGACTCTATAGTCAAAAGATAATTGAAAACCCAAACCCTTGCCCACCATTCGACGGAAAACGTTTTCATTCACTCACCGATATTTATTTCAACTCGATCTCACCAAAATTAAATATATTTTTTTTTGTATTTAAATACGAACATCGTGTTTGGAAAAAAATATTGTCCAGGTGAATTTTGGCTTTGGTTTGCAAGCAGCCGTTGTTGCTCGAATACGGAACGCATTACGTCAACGCGACAAACATAAAAAACAGCACCGATCATTCGACCACGAAGCCGAGGCGATCAGTTAAATAAAAAAAATAAAAAAATCAGTTAAATAAAAAAAAAATAAAAAAAAAAATAAACCCGACACGCGTGCGGATTCGCAAGGTCTACCCAGAATTCGTCAGAGGCATTGAAGGGTCTTAATTTGTGAAAAATTCGAAAACCTTGACGGCGGAGAGCACGACGGCGGCGTTTGCGTGAGCCAAGCGTGGCGTTATGCGTTCGCAGATGCTCTGGGCCTCGCGATCGTCCTTCGGCGAGTAATTCGCGAGGGAATCGAGAATGAAAACTTGACCCCACTCGGTGCACTCGTTCAGGGCAGTCAGCAGTTTGTTGATCGTCTGGGCGTTCATCTCGACCAAAGGCTGACCGCTCGGACTTGCCTCGTTTATCTCGGACAACGCGGCCACCGCATTGGCCACTACCTGCGAATCACACAACACATCGTCACGATTGGTACAAAAATATTTCATAAAATTCTCATCGAGAGGATAAACAATAAAGTTTGTGATTTTTTGCAGAATTTATTAAATTAATCTATGGATTTTAGGTGAGCGAGAATTGTCTGCTAGTCGGACAGTTTTCAAGATTTTTTTTTTAAAGTCAAGTTTTGGGTTCATTGCAATGAAACTCGGTGATTATTTTCATCAATAGTATTGAACGACGCAGGAATTTTTTTGTTACGGAATATTGAATAGTCGAAGGGGTGCAAAATAAAAATGTTTGACCAAATGTTGGAACTATTTTTAAAAAAATGTCGAGCTTTATTTTCGAAATAGTTCCACTATTAAAAAAAAAAATTTTTGCAATACAATCGTAATTTGGACGATTGATTGAGATGACAAAAAATAATGTTTGCATCGTCTAATGGTATTGATAAAAATAGTCACCAAGTTTCATTGCAATAAACCCAAATATTGAAAGAATAAATAAATAAAAAAATTTTTTTAAAATAAATAAATATTTAAATAAAAAAATAAATATTTAAAAAAATGAATAAATAAATAAATAAATATTTTAAAAAATAAATAAAATTTTTTTTTAAACATATAAAAAAAAAACTGAAAATATCCGAACAACATGCAACTCTCTTCCTCTCTCTCTCTCTTTATTATCTCTTATTAACGTTCGGATTGTTGATCGAAAATTCTTCGTACCATGGGATTACTGTCGGAAAGAAGATCCTTGAGCTGATCCAGAAAGCCCTGATCCTCGACCAGTGCGGCATTGATGTCGTACAATTTGGCGACGCACACAGCCGCGGTTTTACGCACGTACGGATCCTCATCCTTGAGACACTTTCTCAGAGGCTCGCACAGATACTCGGTGATCTTGTCGACGCGTATGCATCCCATGGTTCTCACTGCCAGGGCGCGTATCAGGGGGTTCGGATCCTCGCAGTCCTACGCAACAAATCGGGACAAGCCAGGGATTCAAGTCTAGTCACAGCAACGACTATCTATTTTTTTCGACCCATGAACTTTTGATTCTTTTTTTTTTTTTTGAAAAATAATTTCTTTTTTTTTTTCTTAACTTTGTTAACGAGATAAAAAATTTGGTATGGTACCTTTGTCATCGGAGAGGTCGCTAGCTCCTTTTGCGTGTCAGAACGAAAAAGGTCAAATTGGTCACCGTCACCATTCTTATACATTATACGTTTTTTTTTTTGTTGTTTTTTTGTTAGTTTATTGTTTTAATATTAACGAACGTGACGCGAATCGATGATTTTTCAAAGAGCACGAGTTTTTTACTACCCAGTTTTACGATATTGTTATTTTACATTGTTGTTGTTGTTAGTTTTTTTTTTTTAATTCATTATCGAAAAACCCCGGTAGCACATAATTTTGTCTGTTCGCATACGTTCGTTGTCGAAAGATTTATGAATTATTTTTTGTGTTTATGGTGGAGGGGGGAGGGGGCGTGATATCTCGATTCGAAATAGCTACATGAGCTCCTTATTTTAACCGACCATGTTTTAACGCAATTTATGACGAATACGGTTCCCATCGATGTACAATTAAATATACATGTGCGCAGCTACCAGATAAACATTTGTAACATCAAGAAGATAAATAAATAAATGAATAAATGAATAAATAAAAATTGTGTAACAATTTCTTCTCCGAGGACCCGTTTGACCCAAATATCACAAAGATTGTTGGAAAAGAGGCTACAATTATTATTCTAAGTCACATGTAACCAATTATTATTATTTTTTTTTCCTTTCTGTTTTTCGCTCGTTGATTACGAAAAAAAAATAATGAGATAGTTTGCGTGCAGCTGGCGGTAGCTATTGCGGAAAAAACAGGCACCAATAATCAATGCAATATACACACAGATAATCAACACCGATTTTTTTTATAACAAATTACATAATTATCTTTTCTTTATTTTTTTTTCAATTTTTTTTTTTCCTTTCGTAGAACATATCATTTTCCATGCTGATGGCGCGTCGTGCGAGGAATTTTGAACAGTTTTTGATTTCCGTTGTTGTCGTTTTATTTTTTTATTTTTTTATTTTTTTTTTTTTCTTTATGAAACGCATCGTCACCGCACAATGTTGATGATCGTAAATGTATGGTTAATTAATATACCGAGTGTCATAGGATCTGTACAAATCAGGTTTTCGATATTCGGGGACCAATGAATGTTTTATTGAAATCGCGATCAAACCCAAATTATTCGTTTCGCAAACAATTTGCGAAATTCGTTTTACTACGTAGGTACTGGAATTTGGGAAAGAACTTTTGAAACTTTTGAATCGAATAAAAATTCGACTCGTTTTTGCCATTTTACGTTTGGGAAGACAATTTTTTTTTTTTTTTCAATCGTCTTACCTACCAAATTCCAGTCTCGTGCCCTTTGAAAAATAAGCGATTCGCCTCCGACATAAAAAAAATACAAAAAAAAAAAAAAAAACACATTCCGTTCCGATCTTACAAACGCAGACAGCCCTGTGCAAACCGATAAAATTTGCAAAGCACGGTCCGTGATCGTCGCGAGGCAGGCTGTAAAAATTAGCTCAAGTCGCAGTAGAGATAAGATTCTGTAAAAATTTGTTACAAAACTTTCGTAATGAGATGATTAGTTGAACTGGCGAGTGTAGTGATTGGGAAAAAAAAAAAACCCATTATCAGCCTGCCTCGAAGCAAACAGAGACTGTCGACATTACATACGTGTTAATCAGATACGTACAAAGATTGTGAAGGTGCATCGATAGATTTTTTAAAAATATACATATCGAATATAGAATTTAGTTCGGACTTTGAAAAGCTAGGACGCTACGTTACCTTGACGAATGTGTTGACGGCCATGATGGCCATGTCCGGCTGACTCTTGGCATAATTCATGAGATACAAGTAAACCAGCTTCTTCAGTTCCAAATTGTCGGTCTGCATGCAGTTGACCACATCTGGGAAGAGAGCCGATACGTCTTTGCCGACCGTCATCGAAGCGATCACCTGAAACATTGTCGTTTATCTTTAGATAAGATTGCATTTTGTTTCTCTCATCAAAGAAATTGAAGGAAATTGGATATCGGACAATCGCTCGATACTCCGAAACCAACTTGACATTTTTTCAACGGTTTATAAATTTATCGCGATTCGGGTAAACAGCAAATGCTTATAATAATCTTAGTCATTATAAATATTCCTTTTTTCATTTTCAAATCGTACAAAATGATACCATGCCGAAAAAATGTTACTAGCTCAATGGCGTATCTGTTCGTGAAATAGATTAAACGCGTAACGTGCTTTCAATGGATGTAAATTTTCATTTCGAGGACATTCACCTTCTTCACCGCTTCCTTTTTCTTCTCCTTCTTGTCATTATTCAATTCCGACTTCAGCTCAAAAATTTCTCCCTTCTTGGTCGTAGTGAAGTACTTGGAGTCTGTCATCTTGGCTGTAAGAAAAAAAAACAAAAACAATTCATGTATGTATGAAAATATATACAAATGTGACAATAAAGTTTTTTTGCAAATTGCTATCAAGAATGGTACAATTATTTTCAACGTCGTAGGGTTTGTGAACTAATTACGTTGCTGCAAAAATCAAATAGGGTACACGATATAGCAAACACGACCGAGGATGGATCAATGTTGGCGCTACAGTTCGTTCGAACTAACTCCCCCCCCCCCCTGCCGGAGATTCTTGTAACGTCTTATCTCTCAATACATTCGTCACAAATATACATGTGTAAAGTTGTTTCACAAAAAGAATTATGAACCACGTGATTTTATAAATTCAAGCAAAAGAATAAACCAAATTTTAGATTGTCGTAACGATATTACGAGACAATCGTCACGATAATCGAAACAACGGAAATCGAATGAACCGTACTATATAGCCACGATTACACAGTGACTTCCGCGGACCAATGAAAAACGCACAAACCGTACAAATTCAATTTCACCAAACGACGTTCGAGATTGTGAATTTTACGAATTTTCGTGATTGTTGAGAAAAAAAACAAAAAATTACCTTAATTTTGGAAAAAGAATGTGTCAAACGGAATGGACGGCTGCCGAGTGACAGCGAGTTGGCAGACGCGAAACGCCCCTGGCGCCACTTGTAACGGTGGCGGTGTCGTTCTGAAAACAGAGACGGGCAGAGAGAGCTGAGAGAGTGGCAATGAGACGCATTTTGGGGGTTAACAGCACATTCCATTCTTCGACGCGCTCCCAAGCGGCGAGATCTCGAAGCTTAGCCGCGCGTCTGCTAGCTCCTGAGTGTATTCAAAGAAGATAAATTACAGTATATTGATGTTAATGATGCAAATTGATTTACGACAATTCAATAGACTTGAACAATTATGCAATTGTGCACTCTTGTGATCAGATTTTGAAGGGAAATCAGGAGAAGTTCGGTCTCATCTAGGATTCCCTCTAAAGAGACCTTCGAAGATCCATTTTTTACATTTTTTCTAGTTTTAGAACGATGTGAATCCTTTCACGCTCCTTTCCTTTCGCTCCTCAGCGGGTGCCTATAGTGCTATCTCTTTCTCACTCACCGACGAATGTTAAGGACACATTTTGAACACAATTATCGTGTTTTCTGACTATACGTTCTTCGTTTTCACGGTGCAACACGTTTATCCGGTGTCGTCGGGTTGAATCGGGTTGAATCGGGCATCTTCGGGATCCCGTAGAATTTCATAACCTCTTCACGAAACCCAACCGATCAGCTGTCCGGGGCTTTAAACGGAACACGTCGACCGAACCACATAAGCAAATACATACACACCAACACGCATACTTACCTGTATTTTCGAGCGAAACGAGAGACCACTCGAGACTACACTCAATTCTCAAAATAATCGAGTATCAAAGTTCGATGTGGATGAGAGAAACTATTCTCGTCGTGAGTATACTTCGCGCCACTATATTTCTGCATGGAAACGCGGGCGTTTGGAAATCGAAACGAATAAAATTACAAGAATCATGTTCATCGTTTTTTTTTATTAATTCCAGCAAAGGTAGAATGTTTAAGTGCGGCGATAAGGAAACTACGCAGACATTGCGACTTACCGAGCAGTAATGCGGTATCTCATTGCCACGACGTATGTGTAGAAGAACGTAGCAAATCCGAGACGTTTCCGCTCATGATAGTCGTCGAAGAAAGAAAAAAAAATATACAAAGGCATCGACCATGGCAAGGTTGAGCTTGCTTACGTATTTCATCATTTTATTCCAAGGGATAATCGGCATTTCGGCTACAACTCACTGGGTTGTAACCGAGAACGGTAGAATTAGGTCGCAGGTAC
The DNA here is from genome assembly GCA_963662125.1 of Diplazon laetatorius. Classification (NCBI taxonomy): domain Eukaryota; kingdom Metazoa; phylum Arthropoda; class Insecta; order Hymenoptera; family Ichneumonidae; genus Diplazon; species Diplazon laetatorius. The sequence goes on along the minus strand of OY759158.1, from coordinate 4,642,927 downwards.
GTTGTTGTAATACATTTTTGCACTTCTTTCAATTTCGAAGCTCCGTAATTTTTTTTATTCGTCGACGTCGCGTCGCAGATGGATTCTCTGTTCGAAATGCGTCGACCGGACGACTTGCCCGCTTTTCTGGAGCAGGAACAGCGCCTGAACGCCATATCGGAGTTGGTCAAGAAAATAGAAGCTCGAAAATCCATTCTAGACGGACGTATAACCCTTCTCAATACCATCGCCGATGTTGAATCTTGGTTACACGCGTCGAATCCAGATTGTCTGTCGTCAGGCATGTCGATGGAAGACTTTGATTTTTACACGAGCGTAGCCACGGACGGCAGTTGGAGAAAAGGCATAACGTGAGTCGAGTAAGAGGGGATTCGTCCGTTCTTACTTAATTCGCAACAAAATTTTCTACATCTATGAATTTATTCGCAAGCAGCCAGAAGGATTACCTGCTCGACGGTATACCTTCGGAGGAGAGTAAACGCGTGCCAGATTGCAAAAAAACTTTTCCGCTCGACTTCAGCGTCTACACGTTCGAACATCTGAATGTAAGCTTCGGTACAATTTCGCAACAACAAAAAATGAGACGATGAACAAAATAATTACACTAGTTCCCACGAACAATGAACCTCGTGCGAAAAGTGTTCGTTAGCCTAATTTCGGGTCGCTATAAAATAAAATGCCCCATTTACTTTTCCAAACAAGCTTTATTGTCGGAAAAATAATGAAATAATAATCATCCTGGAATAACCTTTCACCTGCGATCATCACAACCCGTAAAAAAAAAAATTACCAACTCAAAAGAGCAAACAAACATCTGTAATTTTCAAAGAAGCTTGAAAAATCCATAATTTCCAAATTTCATCAACCGAGTGTGATTTTCTTTCTCAGTGACCGCAAATTAGTCTATTCAACCCTTTTCTCAACAAGGTTTCCGAAAAAAAGGAAAAATTTGTAAACTAGTTTTACGTTTCGTTATACGTAATAAAATATTTTCTCAGGCGATGCGCGACAGAAAGAATCTCACTCAGCACCAGGAGATAGGATTGATAAAGTATCTGCCACCGGGCACGGATCTGACAAAATTCGGGCATCAGATTGCTCACGGATTGTTGCGAAACAGTACATCGTGGTTGCATCTCAATCTGGCTGCGATTTATTGGAGAGTAAGAGGTGATGCTTACAACGCACTGGAATGCGCCAGACGAGCTATAGTCACTGCTCCGAGGTACGATACTTTCATTGTCTTCGATTGACCCTGCAAAAGACTATCGGAATACACAGCAAAGTTCGAGTTAATTTCATCAAAATAATTTTCAAGCTTGTGCGATGAAAAGAAATTTTTTTCTTTTATTTCAGAGAATTTCGTGACATACCACTTTTAACGACCGGTGGAATTCTTCACGCGTCAAAACACTCGGCCGAGGCGGCAATCGTATTGCATTCGTCGATAGATCACGCACCCACTCACAGTCATCAGCATCTGGCTCTTGGTCACGTTTACGCAGTTCTGGGCGATTACAACAGATCGATTGCGTGTTACGATAATTCATTGAGACTCGCGCCCACGATGGAACAAGCTAGCCAAGCCAAACAAGTCATAATCTGCCATCAGCGATTGGACAAATCTCTCGCAACTTTACACAAGTAAGAAAAAAAAACAAATTTTCATCAAGAAATATAATTTTCACGTAAATATACTTTCGTCTACGATATATAATGGGTTGTTTGATTTATAATTTTGTTCTTTCTCGGTTTCAAGAACGCTGGACGATCTCGTCGCGGATTTGCACGCTTATCAGAACGATTACGAAAATTTGTTGAAACTTCGTGAAAAAATACTCTACGATTATTCGATGAAAGACGTATTGGCCCAACTGAGGGACGGACAATTGGGATCTTTTCTCACGGAGAAGGCTCAAACGTGCATGCAACGCGACGGTGCCGAAGCCGGTTTGTCGTGTCAAATCGCCACCGAGAGCGAGATACTCGCTCAAAGTTTGCAAATTCTCATTGACATAAGTTTGCAACAGTTGCAAAATGTTGAGTATCAAGTGGAAAAGATAAATGATCGTATGACCAATCCAGAATTTTTTCAGAGTAAGTTTATTCGACTTTTTTTTTGCGAATTTATCATTATTTACAAAAATATGAAAATGATTGGATTAAATGTGTTTTATTAATCGGAAATATTTAGTACGATCTAATTATTGACCAGTTTTTTTTCTTCTTTGCGTCTTCCTACAGGAAGCTATTGAAATTTTCCAAAAATGTCGTGGGAATAATTAAATCGACAATATATTTGTATTTGGTTGCAGAAAAAATGGATCGATCGTCGGTGAGCATAAAAAAATCGTCCACCGCGGATCGGGGATTCGAATTTTTCACGGTTTTCATGGAACCCACGAGTAGACCAAAGTATCACAATTACGAGATAACGAAAAGCAAAAATTCCTTCGAGAACGAAAATTGGCCCGATGAATCCGAATGCAACGATCAGTCGTTGATACTCACCGACACTAAACAATACGTATCCGTGCATTTGCCACCGGAGAACAAGGGTTTCGCGTTAGTATTCGTAAAACAAAATAAAAATAAAAAATAAATAAGAATCGAAAAAATTATTCGTCGATCGTTTTTGTCGATGGTTAATAATAAAAATTCGTGGGCTTGTTGATTGCACAGAACGCATTTGTTCGTGAGCGAATTGATCGGCATAGATCCGGGCAAGGAACACACACTTCCGTGGTATCCACCGACCTGTCAAATTCCGGAAACTTACGATCAACAAATAATTCCACCGGTTTTGTTGATCGCCGCGAGCAGCAGAACCAACACACCGGAAAAAAGTCTCGTTCCTTTCATCGCGAATTTGGTCAAAGGCGCGGAAATCGCTGAGATTGGACAGAGAATCTTAACTGCTACGAAGGCGGTGAGTCATGAATTTTTATATTTTTCATGCAAATTAAACGAGAAGAAAAAAATGTCTAACAATTTTCATATTTTTAAGTATTTAGACAATTCGCTATTTAAATATTTTCGAGTCTTGGTTGTCTTCAATATCATCTTGGTGATAACGAATTTTTCGAAATGTTGGAAAGTAGCAATATTTTTTAACACAATAGATTTTTTTTATTTTCTTTTTCGCATGTATAATGATTATTGTAATTGAAACATTTTTTAATGCCAAAGACATGAAAAAAAAAAAAAATAAATAAATAAATAATACAACGGAGCTGAATCCCACTCATAACTTTTGAAAAAAATACCTACTTATAACACAGAATTTGCAATTAAAAAAAAATTGTTACGTTCATGTTTTTATTGGTTTTTTCTTATTTACAAGAAATCGATGCTCGCGCCATATTTTGGAGTGGCGGGAAACAATTATTTGGAGTCGAAACAAACTTAAAAAAAAAAATAACGACGCAATGATCTGATAAATGAGGGAAGTGACCCCACGGTTTCACTTGGAATGCCCCATATGTAGATGTGGCATTGTAAAAATCATTCCGTCGAATAAATGTACAATCGTTCGATTTTATTTTATTATCGAAATAAAAAAGTTTCGAATATTTCAAACACTGTACAATCTTAAAAAAAAACAACAACAAGTAATGAGCAATTTTGTAGAAAGTTGCAGCGCCATGGGTGATGTCGGTACTGGCATCATTGCACTGGCGAATAATGGGGAAACCGAAAAACGCGTTGGACTGTCTTCAACAAGCGTTGACCGTCGTACCGAACAAATTCCGCGACGTTCCACTGGTCGGCATCGCTTCGATCGGTCAAAAACTCGGCTTCGTCGACGAGGCATTGAGAACTGTGAAGGAAGCATTTCGCACAAATTCCGTCGAGGTAATTACATCTTTCTAACCAGAAATGGGCATGTGTTCAATAATAAATTATTTGAGGTCAGTTTCTGACAAAACAATCATGAATATAACATTTTTCAAAATTAAATATTATAAATTTAAAAAAAAAAAAAATAATAAAAAAATTTCATCCGAATTATCCATAATTATGACGAAAATGGGACAAACTTAATTATTGCATTATTCGATTGAAAAAAAGCGTATTTCAAATACATTTTCATCAAATGAATTTCCATTCCTGTTTCAAACGTACGCAATCCTTCTCACGCTTTTTTTCTCCGTTTTTTTTTCGTCCCCTCTGAAATTATCGTTGATCGTGTTACATTTAATTCCTTTCATAGCCCACGACGAATTATCTTTTGGCAACGTTGCTCAACGCAAAGGGGAACGTCACCGGTGCGATACATCATCTGAAACAAGCTCTGAGGGTCGATCCCGAAATTATGGATGGAAGAGCTTCGAAGTTATTAAGAACTCTGACGTGCGAAAAGAAATTCAGTTCGGAGCAGTCAGGTGAATATGAATATCCCTCGTCCAATTTGATCATTTTTTTTAATCCATAGAAAAGAAAAGAAAAAAAAAGTTTTATTCAAATTTATGTAACCTCGATTTGATATTTTTTCTGCACGACCGAAATCGCAAACTTGTTAATAATCGTTTTCCATGAAACTAAATGCACGATTCAATTAAATTCAATTTCATACAAATACCGTGGCGATTGTAAAAAAAGTGTGCCCACTCATCCGACTGGAATAAATAAATAAATAAATAAATAAATAAATAAACAAATGAATAAATAAATAAATAAATAAATAAATAAATAAATAAACAAATGAATAAATAAATAAATAAATAAATAAATAAATAAATAAATAAATAAATAAATAAATAAATAAATAAACAAATAAATAAATAAATAAATAAATAAATAAATAAATAAATAATTGTAAGCAATTATGTGTGCGTTGCTCAGGTCACGAGGATGGTTTTGAAGTACTGGAGACTTCGGGATTGACTTGTCTGTCATCCGAGACAATATCAAAGCACGATTTACACGAGGGCGAGACAGTTCTGTGCGTCGAGGACGGCGAGGACTGCAGACCAATCAAATGTTTCGCAATGAAGATGAACGTCGATCCAAGTACAGCTCCTTGACTCGTCGACGATCAATCAAACGATCTTTTCAGGATCGAGCATTTCACATTGACGGGCCCAGAAAAAAGCGTGAAACCAAAATTATCTGGTTGCAGAAAATGCACATATCGTAATTCACGATGATTGTCGAATTTTCACCGACATTGCACGATTTACAATCTCGGAAAATTTACGAGCCTTACAGACGACATCGAATATCATCTTCGGTCCATCAGTATCCGTTTTATTATTATTATTATTATTTAAAAAAAAAAATCGTCTTACTAATATGAAAATCTTATTCACCAGTGTCCAAACAATTTTTTTTCTGCGTTTCGTGCCTGATAATAAAAAGTTCCTTTTGCAGAAATAGCAAGAGGCATAAAAGAAATATTTATGAAACTCGATTTTTTTTACCCATTATTAAAGTGAGAGATTCCGTTTTTTTTCTTCAAAAAATCTTTTTTTTCTCACCTTATTTTATTCTCTGAGGTGTTAAAAATATATGTGCCAAATTTCAACGCAAAGTTCTTTGAATTGACTGAATTATGATAAAAAAATCTCATTCTAACTGCCAAAAACGGGAATCCCTCATTTATTTAATCTTAAACCCCGATCAAAAGTTCGCAACAATTCTTCGTTCGAACGCGAATGACTAATATTTTTTTTTCGATCGCCATTGCTGAACGTTTTGCAAAACGATACGATCAGACCGAACGATGGTATGCTTGTGACTGAATTATGAGTTTATGATACGTGTCGCGGTCCGAAACTATCGACCTGTTAAACTTTCGAGGTACGACATACAATTCTGTGACCATGAATAATGGATTCATAAACGAGGCAGATGGGCGACGAAGTTTTTTCAACGCTCGTCGTTGACTCGGGGTCGATATAGTTGTACGACAAGTCGACGAGTCAAATCCATCGTTTTGACAACTACACCCATCCGTTGACTCGACGAAACAAACATTTATCGAGCTCAATCTTTTTGTTTTATTTGTTCTTTTTCGATAAAAATCAGGGAAAATAATCACGATAATAATTTCTTTTTAAAATTTTCTTTTTAAAACGAACATTTTTGTTGTCGAATAAAATTCGGTCCTCGTGGAACATTGTTATAAAAGTGTCGTGAATCGTCATTTGGATGGGTTTGGACTTGTTTGTGACGTGACAATTTGACGATTGGAAAAAAAAGATGTTCATCGCTCTTATTTCTATAATGTTCATTAATTTTATTCATTTTACTAATTTTATTAGTTTTAGTAATTTTATTAATTTTGCTAATTTTATTAGTTTTAGTAATTTTATTAATTTTAGTTATTTTATTAATTTTAGTGATTTTACTAATTTCATTGATTCTATTAATTTCATCAATTTTTGATAATTTTTTTACTGATTTCTATTAATTTTCCTAATTATCCTGGGTCATTGCATACACATCAGGGGAAAAGCCAGCAAGTAATCAGACGCATTTCCAGAATCCCCAATCGAAGCACAACACATGATAAATAAATAAAAACAAAATCATAGTAATAAAAAAGTAAAAAAACCGAAAAGAAATATAATTTTAAAAAAATAATAATAATACATAAACAACAATCAAGTTGAATTGTAAATTGGTTTTGATGGAAACACATAATCGATGGCACGAGCTCACAGTTTCGATAGGTCTTCATCCGGACTCACCCGTGATGTCCGATCGGACTTCCGGTCTTCGTGTCCACGGTCTTCCCGGTCCCCGACCGACGTGGATGGGGAGAACGAGGAATGGGTGGGGGGGGGGGGGCAGGGGAGGCACGAGTGTATCGTCTTACCGTTGGCACGTTATACATCAAGCTGGATAATGGAAGCCCCATCATAGCCGCTGTCACACGCACAAGAGTCTCATGTCTAATCTTGTGCAGTGGCCAGCAGCTGCACTGGGGTCCAATGGCCACCCTCAATCGTTAATCAGGCAGCCTTCGTTGACTCCTAATCACACTATTATAATTCGTACACAATTATATTTGTATATAATTCGTACACCCTTCCCCCTCCTTCCCAACATTCGACGATACACAAAAAAAAACATTTTTTCATTTCATCATAACGCAATCAGCGATGGTAATTCGATAAAATGATTTTTTTTTATTTTACGATAACGATCGTCGTCTAATGAATATTCGAAACGTTTTTTTTTTGTCGCTGACACAAATCTCAATCGCGGAAAAACTTATTGTTGTTATTCTGGTCATCTATACCCCGCTTGATCGTGACGTATATGCTCATAATTTTTTTATTAGACAAGACCGCGACCCCGAGTATGTCGGAACGATAAAGTTTTTAATGATTTATGGATGTATGATATACCTTCTGCTAGTCTACTTTCACGATTTCTTCATATACGATTTGTGATATATATATATGTATATAAATATGTCTTTATATATTTTAAATCGTTATGCATTCATTTATTTATTTTTTTTTCAATAGTACAAATCTTTTTTTTTTTTAAATTCAATTCACATTGTCACAATGTGCTTGGCTTGTGGATGCATCGATAGGAAAAAAGTTTCCGAGATCTGGGGTTTCATGAAGACATAAAAAAATATCGTTGGAGGCAGCACGAATAGAGATTGAAAATGTAAGAAAAAAGACGGAAAAAATATTGGAGTATAGTTATTTCTAATTATTAAAATATATAAATTAAAATATAAATATTGACTCGAATTGAAAGTAATAAATAATTTTTATTTTTTTACACGAATCAAGTTGTTTCAAATGCTTTTTTTTTTTGTTTTTCAAATCAAAATTCTATCTCCCTTAATATTAAATTATTTTGAAATGATTTTTTTTGTTTTTCAAATTTTCAAATGGCAATTTCGCTACCGCTAAATTATTAAGTTATAAAAAAAATGTTGCAAATAACTTAAAAATTTGTCGTTTATTTTTCAAATGAAACTTTTTATTTTTCTAACAATTCAGTTACTTTGGAAAGTTAACATTTTTTTTTCGTTTTCTACGTTTTTGTCAAACAATTGAACTTTTGTCAAACGGAATCGGTACAGCAATAGAGAGCGATCGTCGAGGAGGGGGGAGGGGGTGTAGAGGGAGGGAGGGGTTTGAAATAAAACGTTTGACACGCTTATGATTATCGTCGGGACAAAGCCTTGGACGAGTTGTAGGAAACTGACATCTGTTAGTGGCTATAGAACGTTGAAAACAGTTTGGATCTTATGGAAAATTCAACGAGTTCGATTTCGCGCGAACGTGCGACGGGGGTGTGTGAGCGATCGTGGTGTACGCTATACAACGTGCGAGATCGGTATTACACGTCCGTTCGTTGTAAGACGGTAAGCTACGGACGTACATGCACAAATGTGGAACGGTTTTTCCTCGACCTTTTTTTAAATTCGAACTTACGAATAAGAAAAAAAAATTAATATATATTGAGCAGGAAAATCAAGTCTTCAGTCCTCAAGGGTTGGTGCAAGTTAGTTTTAGTTCATCTAGTTAGTGTTAGCTAGTTTTTTAGGGTTGGATTAGTTTTTTTTACTCCTTCAATAATGCAAAAAATATTGCAAAACATCATTTCCACGTCCTACATACCTTCGTCATGTTTTTGGATTATTTAAAAAGCAAAAAAAAAAAAAAAAAACTAAACTAACTCAACTTACCTTAACCCTTTAGAACCGAAGACTTGATTTCCGTGACGTATATATATATATATATTAAATTATTCGACGGAGTCCTCTAAAACATATGTCAGCGTTAAAAAAATCGGAGATGATGTCCACTTTCTGCATAATTACCAAACAATTATTCAACAAAGATGGAAACACTTTTTGAAAAGAAATAAATTATAATAAATTAAAAAAAAACCAAACACAAAAAAGGAAAAAAAATAATTGAATATTTTCATAGATCGTCGCGGCAAAAAGTTTTGAAATCAATATACATATATGCATATTGTTAATGTGTGTTATGAGGAATTGTTGTAACTTTCGTCGCGATGATCTATCATCGTACCGAGCCCTGCTAGTATCACAAGTATCACAAGACGACGAATGATAACGTAAAAAAAAAAAAAATTATTATAATAATACTCGCGTAGCACTTTTACCACCCACTGTTTCCAGCACAACTGCCGTTAGCGTGTTACCACAACCCCCGTTATATACCACAGCCCCACGTGGTCGTTTAATCCGTCGACCAATCGGGCGACGAGGGCGATACGATACGACCAATCGACGAGCCACGTCGTTGTTACAGCTTCGTAAATAAGGGCAACATAATTATACTGCATTATGAACGGTTAACGCGTTGCATTTTTCGTTGCATTTGTTGTTTAAAACAAAAAAAAATCGAGTAGATTTTTTAAATATTTTTCTAAATGAATAAAAATTTCCAATAGTGAGATGGATTTAGAAGAAAAATGTCATTTTGCTATGCATTATCACAGAAAAATTGGATCAAGGCGGTTAACGCATTGCATTGTTCGCAAATATCTGAAAAAATATTTGAGTAAATAAAAAAGAAAATTAAATAAATAAAAAGGCGAAGTTTTCCAATGGTGACATTCATTGTCAAAAAAATTTCGTTCGAGGTAAGTTGAGTTATTGCATTACTGTTGAATATTTCATTTATAAAAATTCCAGCAAATGGTTTAAAAAAAAAGAAAAACACAATTTTCCAATGATGACTGAAATTTGTTTAATTTTTTTACGTTGCTATGAATTCGTTTCGTAGAAATTGGCTCGAGTTAGCTAACACATTGCATCGTTGTTGAATATTTTGTGAAAAATTTCAGTCAATGGGAAAAGAACGAATAAATTTTCAAAGTTGACATAGATTTTATTGCATTTTTTAATTTAAAAAAAAAAAAAAACGAATTTTATCCAAAAAGAATAAACTTCATTTTAATTGAGGAGCAATGTTCATTACTCTTTTCACTAACTTCGCAATGGTTACAAACAAGAGTTTCGTTTCTGAACAAAAATAATCATCGTGTGTGTCATATGCATCTGAAAAATTCCGTTTTCACGCTCAATACGTAAATTCACGAAACGCTGTTGTAAAATATTCATCGAATAGTTTCGTCGTATAAACGATTTAAAAATCGTACGCCGCATGTAGGTCGTCGAGAGCTTTTACTCATCATTTTTCGAAGCTTCTTTCGCTGCGGTGAACAAAACAAAAGAAGAAAAAAAAAATTTACTCTCGCGTGTTACACAACTTGGACTGCGACAGCGTCGATTTAAACAAAAGTCGATGCTGAACGGTATCCGAGAACCCGGTGAATCCTTAAAACCGTCATCATCTGAGGAAACAAACCGCGAAGACCGACGAGGCGGTCATACTTTCATTTTACAAAAAGTATTGTAAAAAAAATATATAATAATGATAATAATAATGTTCTAAGCAACGATTTCACATATCGTTTCAATAATCATTGAATTAAACAATCAGTGATAAGATTGTCGTGACGTTGAGCTCACATATAATTATTTTCAACGACTCGATAATCCTCCCACGCTTTTCTCTCGAGCACGAATGAAAATCATCAATTAAACGAAACGAAAATTTCAAATTGGTCCGAATTACTTCGGTCGACGGCTCTTTGACAATATCACAGACTACACAAGTCGCAAAATTCTTCAAAACGAAATATCGAAACAAAAAACTGAAAATTACAGAACCCAACATATTGTCAAAAAATGTTTTTCACTACTAGTCTAAAAAAAAAAAAAAAAAAAATTTACGACCAGATAATCCGAAATTTCGTGATTCAAATCTTACAATCGATCGTAAAAACAATGATCGATCGACAATTATCGACGATTATCGAAAATAAAAAAGAAATTGAAAGAATAAAAATAAAATTTGTTAAATCTTAATAAATCATTTGTTTTGCAAAATGATTTCCAAATAAATTTTCCTTAATCAAGATCACCGATCTCAGATCTCGAATCACAAGACAACGTTGGATCGAACGTTTAACGTTACATTTAATTTTTTTCGTTTTTCATTGAACAAAAATATTTCTCGTTAAACGAAAATCATGGACCAATGATTGATCTCGGGTTTGCGTTTAAAATTTGATTCCGAACGGGATATCCGGTGTTCCTTAAACCGTCGAAACTCGAGGTCATCGAACGTCCAACGATCGTTGGACGAATCGTTGCATCGTGTTGAAACGTTGGTGGAAGTGAGACAGCACGAAGTGGGTCCACACGTGAAGGAGCGAAAACGCCTACGTGCACGACCTACGGATGAATACGATCGGGGTAGGGGGAGGGGGGGGGCAACACGCCGATCGAATCTAATAAGGGTGGAATGCAAGAAGCCGAGCGAAGAGCGAGACCGACGAGAAAAGTGGGACCCCTCCCCCTCCTCTCTCTCTTCCTCGTCGCCCCTCATCGCACGACCCCTTTGGCGTTCGAGGGGTAACAGTAGCCGAGTAAGCTCTCTTCGACACTTTTCCGGTTTCGGCTTAGCACCCCGCTTCGGCTTCTCTTCCTTCACCTTTTTGCTTTTTTTTTGTTTTTCTGTCGTTTTTTTTTTTTTTGTTTCTTTCTTCTTTTTTTTCCCATCTCCTTCTGTTTCGTAATCCCAAACCTCGACGACGTCCGACTCGACGTTTTCTCGTACTACTTTATCAGAACGAATGTAAAACACTCGTGTCTGTTATCATCGAGCCGAGTATCGCGGTATCGATTCGATCCAGACAAAAATTTCAAAGTTCCCGCGTTTTTCAGCAGTTTATTTTTTTATCGTTATTTTTATGACGAATGAATTTTGGAAACTTTCGTATTTGGAAATTTTATCGTGTAATAGAAACCCTGAGCTTGATTCGTAAATTTTTGCAGATTTTTGGGATGACATTGTCTATTTTTTTTTAAGCCTCGGGAAGATTCGACACCACGATGCACTCAAGTGGTGCAAAAATAAGAATTTATTGTGATTTTTGAGGTGGTAATGACTGCACTGGGTTTTTCGTATATGGGTACAGGAAAATGGTTACCAGTTGTGAGGCACGACGAACAGTGTGGAACACAAGGCAATGTCGGAGTCGAATTCAGTCACTGAACTCGGAAAAAGAGTTCAAGCTGTCGATGGAACCCACTTTTCAGCGAGACCTCAGCCCCGTGCGCTCGCTTCCAAGGTTATGCTGAAATATTTCAAGGAGAACGGGGGTTGACCCTTCTGGATTGGCCTGGAAACTCATCGGATCTTAATCCTATCGAGAATCCGTGGGCCATGTGCAACGCCGGATCACAAAAAATGTACTGCACACGACGGATGACTAAAATTATGGAAGACGTGATTCAGGTGTGATGCGGGGGTGAGAATATCGAGCAAAGCTAGGCCGGAAATTAATTGATTCCATGGCAGAACGAGTTTGTGCAGTCACTAAAATTCCAGCAGTCGAAACATTTATGCATCGTCTAATAATATTAATAAGAATAACCTCCAAGTTTCATCCCAATAAGCCTCAAATATGTTATTTTTAAAAAATCTTGAAAATGCCTTTAACAAAATTACTTGCAACCCAATTATGGGGTTTTTCTTGTAGATTGTGTTTCAATGTTGTTTACCGATGGCAGTTTGGTCTCTCCGTTTCGAAATTTGACGATCTTCGTTGGGATAATCGACGATCATATAGGTAACCACCTTAAGTTTATGTCATATTTCATATCGCAATTGTACAATGAAATAAGACAGAAACATAAGACGGCTTGCCTATTTTTTTTGATTATCAATCTTCAAGGTCGATGGGCTGATGTTTGATCCGGGTCTTCCGGATGATGTTTGAATTTTTCCGACAGCATTCTTCATCCTCTTGTCGCAGCATCATAATCGACGATATTGTACCAATCAAACAACGATGTAATCATCGCTCTAATCTAATTACATAATTTTGTGTTGTCAAAAAAAAAAAAGAAAAAAGTTTTTTTTTAATCCCATCCTGAAAACTGTAGTCGAGGAGAGGATCCAAAATACATATCTTTAGAAGACGACAAATCGAAAATTAACGTAAATCACAATTCTGTCAAGTTTTAATGGTAAACTCATGCCAATCACTAAAGATACTGATAAGCATGAGTGGATCGACGATTTTTAACGTCTCATTAACAGGCAGATCTGAAACAATATGTTTGCATAATTAAACGGTGATTGACTTAGTGTAATAAAAATTAATATAATTTAAAAAATTGAAATGTCGAAAGAAAAAAAAACAAAAGAAAAAAATTTAAATCATCGTTCCCAGTAAATTCGATGACTCGCACGCACTCGTCTCATTGTCAGTCAAGACTCGGAAAAGTCACCGAGCCGGCACGTCGTATAGAGTTGCATGTGAAGCCATTGAAAAAAACCTTCCACCGGTAAAGTGGATTAATCCCGAACCAACCCCGCCCCCCACCCTCCCTGTCCGACTCCTGGGAAGCCTTGTCAGACTCATTGGCGTAACAACGATAAACGTCGATGCTGCTTTATGTTGTTTTTATTTTTTTCAATTTTCTGTTTTTCGCCCCCACCCCTCAATAATAGAATAATAATTATATTTATTATGTACTATATTATTATGGCATCGAAAATTAATTTTTGAATTCTAAAAAAGATTAGAAAATTATCCATCGATGGTTAGTTACGTAGACAATGCATTAACAATGCGTTTTTTTGTGCAAAGACGTCTTTGCGTAGACGATGTATGAAACAAACTCGCAAAATTATTTTTTTTTCACGATAAAAGTCTACATAGAATTGTAAATTGATATTTTACGAATTTTTCGTTATTCACTCGTGCCACGAGACCTTTGTTCGTGACAAATTTCAAGATTCCAGACCAACGGGAAGTATCTCCCTCCGAATAATAACATATCGGTCACATGGGGTCCAGCAAATCCAACTCACAAAAACCGAACCCATCTGCGTTCTTTTTGATGGATCGACTTAAATCCTGCGCCAAACTTCAATTTAACATGTTTTCCAAATAACCTAACAGTCGTTGTCTTCCATTTGATTCCAAACTAGTCAAAACACGATGAGAAAAAAAAATTCACGAAATCTGACTTTTTTTTACAAAAAAAAATTCGTGAAAATTTAAATTTTTGCCATATGGCAAAAAAATCTTACGACTTCCTGATCTTGAGATATTATATTTTCGAAAAACGGAAATAGAGCTTTTATGGACTTTGAAAAAAGTTAATTTATTTTGAAGTTTGAACTCGAGACTTTTGGTCAATGTCGAAAAATGGAAGTGGTACGTTTAAATGAACAAAACTAGTTGAAAAATGATATTTTTATTGCATAACGGCCATGAATTGTATAATGGCCTGGGGTCCAGTGGCCCCGAGTGACCGCAACGGGTTAAATTTTTTTTTTTTAATTCAAGTAGAACCAGCGCGAGATAAGTCAGACGTGAGAGAAGCCTGCATTTGATTCTGAGTCGACGACGTCGATAAGACACTGATCCACACTATCAACTCCCTCAATAATGCAGTGACCATGGCGTCGAAGCTGATTTTTTTATTCTCTTGTTTTTACCTTACCTCCCGATGAGCCCTCAACGCCTCGACGTACCTCGCTGCTCGCGCTACCCCCGAGCATGTACCCTCCGTGTCCGTTCGTCCCAAACTTTTTGCCCTCTTTTACCCTCGCGGCCGGTTCGACCCCTACGCGATCAACAAAATTGCTCGTTCGGACACTGCACTCCGTCGGACGGTAAAACAGAAAGTCTTTCTACCCTCGCGCTCGCCACGATAATCGTTATCACGAAAAAAAAAATCGTCATCACGTTATCGTTATTATAGAAAAGAAAAAAACCAGAAAACTCGTCTTTCTCATTTTTGACATAATTCTCAATTTTTCTCAAGTCTTGAAAAAAAATATATTGATGTATTTTTTTATTTTTCGAGGGCCACAATGATTAACATTGATTATGTGGTTGAATCTGGTCTTTCAGATTTTTTTTCGACACTGTTCGACACTGCACTCCGTCGACCGGTAAGACAGAAAATCTTTCAACCCTCGCGCGACCCTCCTCGCGATAATCGATATCACGCGCGACTGATAACAACGAAAAAAAAAATGAAATAAATAAAAAGGAGTAGAAAAAAAGTTTGTCAAAGTTTGTCATCGATAATCGTGACGAATCGTCGGGATTTACGTTAAAATCGATTTTTCAGACAAATTAACACTGCTAATGCATTTTCATGCAATCATCGTGTCATCGATTGATGCATTTACGTCGAGATTGTAGAGGGCAAAAAAAACAATAAACAAACTGGTCAAGTGGGAGTTTGACTGACGTGCGGAATAATTCGTACTGTATTTTTTTCCCTCCTCCCGCAACGCGAATCTCGGGTGGCCACCTGGCGGGCGTTTGTCGTATTATCGCAGTCGACCGCAAATATAATGATATGTTTGTTGAAATTAATTTCCAGAAATCTATGAGACCTGAGACTCTCGTTATAATTTCACGGTAAACTTCAAGCGGAGCGTTGTTCTTTAATTTTTTCGGAATTTAGGGTCCATCAGTTTCGGAAATAAGGGGGGGGGGGGGTGGAAATGCTCTATTTTCGCATATTTTTCAAAATATCTTGTTAAATATGCTATATAAAATTATGAAAAAAAATATTTTTATATTCCGTGAAACAAGCCCTTCCAAATGATACCCCACATGATGTATAAAATTCGAAAAAAAATCTTCCGAGTACCTAATTGGCCCTTTCCTCAAATCTCATATAAATATTTTTAAGTGTTAACCAGTGCCAAAAAGTGGCAAATTTCAAATTTCTACGTCACATGGTTTCCGATAAAATCGACTTCGACAGACGGACGGACGTACAAAACGCAAATTATCTCACAAGCGTTGCATTTTGTTTTGTTTTTTTTTCCTTCGAAGGTACGAAACCCTAAAAATAATTTTCCAATAATTTACCGAGCTATTTCCCAGGGGGTTGACAAAACGATTGGTCGAATTTATAGCGATAATAATAACCACGAGGATATCAATAAGAGGAATAAGAAGACGAAGAAGAAGAAGAAAGAAGAAATATAAAAAAAAAAAAAAAACGATAACAACCCCACGAGCGTTCACGATGTCGAGTCACGAGGGTTGAATTCTATAAATAGCGATTCACAACCCTCCATACATAGACAATTTGGGTCACTACGAGAGGCGGAGACCGTCGCGACCGTCGACGGGCACGTCTCCTGAAAAAATAAAACAAGAAACGAACAAATTGTAATTTCGATCGATCAATTTAACGGAATATTCAATTCACAAAGAGCCGGGGGTGGGGGGAGATGATAACTTGAATGATAATTCGAAAGGGTGCGTTTCGAAGTTTCGAATTTTCAATGTTTCGACGGTCCAAAATTTCGAAAACGCATGTTCCGATCCCGTCGATGTTTCGACCGCGCACAGTTCCGAAAGTCCATAGATCCGAACGGGCAAAGTCTCGAACGGTCGTAGTTTCGGAAAAAAAAAATAATGATAATTCGAAACGCAATGTATCGAAAGTACAATTTTCCGAAGGGTCCACGACTCCCGACTCGTCAATGTTTCGAACGTCAATGTTTCGACGGATCAAAGTTTCGACAATGTGTATATATATATAGGTATAGCAAGCGTGAAGATTGCAGAAGCTGCAATCTTCACGCGGTTGAACGAGCTGCTACGGCCCACTATACCTGTATATGCGTTTTCGAAACTTCGATCCGTCGAAACATTGACGGTCGGAACATTGACGACTCGGAACATTTATCTTCGTGAACGTTTCGATTCGATTTATCGACCTGTCGGACATTCGAACGTTCGGATTTTTCAAAAATTCTGTTAAATTACCCAGTCGGAATAAAAAAAATTCGAAGGTACGGATTTTCGGAGAATTACAATTTGAATAATGAAAATTTTGAACTTGTGGCGCTTCGAAATATTGGGGATTCGAAAATTCGAAACCCACCCGTTCGAAAAGAGTACGCAACGGGAATCGCGGATGATGGACGGAAGAGACGCGGGCGGGTGAAAGGGTGACGCGTGGCAGGAGGTCGCGGAGGGAGGAGGGAGGGGGTGGGAATCTCGTAGGTTGGCCCAGTTTCTCGCGATATGAACGGGTACCCCATTGACCCAGGTTGGTTGCCGGGCAACGGCACACCATAGACAACACCCTGCATCTCGTAGTGACGATCAACGACCTCACACCCCGTTCACGTACATCTCAATTCATTCACTATACGTTCGCAAACAGCAAATTGCCCACAATTAACATTCGTTATCTGGTTGGAAGAATTAAAGAAAAAATAATGAACTTGTCTTTCTCATTTTCGACAACGTTATTCATTTTCCCCGAGTCTTGAAATAAATATTGATTTATTTTTCAATTTTTTTAATCGCACAATGATTGGCAAGTAAAATTGCCCACAATTAACGTTTGTCATCTGGTTGAAATATATTTTTTTTAACCTCGACTTTCGCATTTTTTTCGACACCATTCTCAATTTTCCAACAGCCTTGAAAACACAAAGATGAAAATCTATTTTTTTCTCTCAAAGGTACAACGATCAATTGCTGATTACGAATGAAAAAAAATAGCCAGTTATTGTGAATCAACGACAAGTCGTGAATTATTAATATCGAATGTTTATCACTGGTGAGAAATTAATTCGTAACATTCAATTCATAACCTCGCAAATGAATTATCAGAGGGACGTGAAGAATAATTGAATTCTATCAATTTTACCCGCAAAATTGAGTTTTTTTTTCACGTAATAATTCTACGTAGAACTATAAATCAATGATTTCTAAATTTGTTGGACTCCACTCGTGCTACGAGACCTTTATTTGTGGCCCAAATTCAAGTTTGTTACGAAGAAACGAAGAAAATTAGATGTCGGAATTGAAAATCCGTTGAGTCGGATGGTCCGAAAGCTGCGACAAGTGAAAAATTTCGTGATAAATCTTGCAGCAAAAGGACGCTTTATATGGCTATGAAAAAAATTGAAATGATAGCTGAGTATAAATATTTGATGAGGCTAAAATCTATTTTAAATTTGGATCGATTATGTCACGAAAAAAAAATATCCAATCCTTTAGGCGACTCAGCCCCCTTAAATTATGAGGAAACGATTTACAAGTTTCAACTTGCAGCTTTTTTCACTTTCAATCGATAACAGTATCCAATATTTCAATATAAAGGAATGTTTATAAACGAAAAAAAATTGTATTTAAACTGAAAAAAATGTTTTTGAACTAAAAAAAATGTTTAAAAACTAAAAAAAATGTTTAGATTCGATAATAATTATAATTCGAATGATTAAATGCACGAGATACGCGAGATACCAACGCGATCGGGTCAACTGGACGAAGACCAGTCGCTCCGTGTTCGAAATCAAGTTTCGTGGTCGCGATTATCTTACCGACTGAGACGAAAGTGCGTGCGCGATTGTCGATCGCGTCGCATCATCATCGTCGTCGTAGTCGTCGTCCGGAGAACGAAAAGTGGGAGACCGAGAGATGAGAGGACCGTGTATACCCGGGAGAGGGAATCGGGATTGTGAATGACGCGAATGCGGGTCACCGGGTCATGTTGCTCAATCCCCCATCGTCGTCCTGCTCAATGGGACTTTATTTATGGAACACCCCCGCTGCACCACCGACCACCCTCGAACCCCGCCACCACACGGACGCGAATAAAAACTTCGCTTCTTGGTCTTTTTTTCTTTTTTTTACCGCCCCACAACCCTTATTCGTCACATTCTCCCCGGAGACCTTGCACTTTCGCACTGTTAATCCAATCTAACCCGTTCGCGAATTACATCTTGACGTCAACGTTGAAATTGCAAATTGCTGCGCTAAAAAGATAAATAATGAAACAAATATTAATTCCATGGAAATATGCAATTCGGTCGATGAAATTTTACCGAATCACAGTGAAAAATCGAATAGTGAAGAATAACAATAATTAATATAACTAAAATATACATTTCGTGCAAATATTCAATTCGATCGATATAATTTTATTAAATTGAGATGAAAAAAAATGGGGGAAAAAATAATTGCAATAATAATAATAATAATAATAATGAACCAAATATACATTTCATGCTGATATTCCATTCGATCGATAGAATTCTATCGAATTAAGATGAAAAATGATAATAGGAATAATAATAATAATAATAATAATAATAATAATAATAACAATAATAATGAAAAAGATATACATTCCATGCTGATATTCAATAAGATCGATAAAACTTTATCAAATTGAAATGACAAATTTAAAAAAACAATGAAAAAAAAATTATTGCAATAAAAATAATAATAAAATGATATTTATATTTAAATAACGTAAAATTTCATCAAATTCAAATTTTAAAAAAATTCGACGTGACCAGACCGACAAGAAATAATTTTTCCACGACCCACATTTTCTTTATCATCATCACATCGTCATGATCGAACGTGCGAAACATTTAATATTCTTTAAAAAAATAAAAAAAAACGTTATTTCAAAGTTTGTTGCATGATATGATTATTATCAAAGTTGGAGATAATGTCAAGAATGAAGCGACATGAACGTGCAGAATCAATTCATGCAATACGTACATATATACCATATGCATATACATGTAGGACCTATGTGCGTGTGTGTGTGTGGATGAGGGGACGAGGGTTGAACGTGCGCAATGACGAGAAATGACCTCGCTGCTCGAGCAGCCTTGGAAAACTGGGACTTTGAACCTCGATGCACTCATCTCATGGATTCTGATGTGGGGCGGTTTGGTTGCTTCCAAGTATTTTATACATTGACAAACGCACGCACACAAGGCCAGAAAGGAGGGTGGTTGACGAGGGTGGCGGGAAAGAGTGGGAGGTGGGAGGAGGATCGAACGAGCCCGAGTGCGAAAATTTGAGGAGATGAAGGCGCGAGAGAGAGAGAGAGAGTTAAACGATCAGCCGGTGACGTCAGCGGGCGACCAGCCAATCCAGCGTCCGCATTCTTCTGACGTCACCGACTCCACCGCCATGACGTGCATTGCGCGGGGACGCGAGGGACACATGCTCGAGGGGAAGGGGTTGTGCTCCCCTCGATGGGTTCCAACACCGCAAAGGGTTCGAAACCAGATTTTCAATCAATTCACATCGAAAAAATTGGGCCCTCAACGTTTTATCGGTCACTTTGGTCCAGACGCTTCGACGAAATAATCACGAACGAATGAACGAAAGAACAATCACGATAATTCGTTATCATTTTTTCGACAACCACCATTTTTAGGGTTTCTAGGATTTTAGGGGGTTTTTAGGGTTTCGTAGCCAACTAGGAACCCTTGTGGTTTTTGGTCTGTTCGTCCGTTTGTATGGGACAGCCAGGAACAAGCATTCTCATTCGATAAAACTATATTCCAAATACTTTTCGGAGTTAATGATAATGGATTTTACAGGATTTATCAAATATTTCAATTCATTGTGAAAAATAGTAAAAAATAATAATCAAATATTTCAATTAATTGTGAAAAATAGTAAAAAATAATAATCAAATATTTCAATTAATTGTGAAAAATAATAAGTAACGTAAATTATTAATAATTGTTACAGAAATGTGAAAATATTGATTCTTGCATGATAATTGATCATAGTTGTTTGTTTGAAAAAGTATGTAGAATACATTTTCATAGAACGGATGCCCATACCTGATCACAGCCCTCCCCACTCTCTTATTTATATAACTATCGAGATGAAAGATTGGCCCATGGACGTAGATTGATGACCCAACAACAAAAATTATGAGATTTTTGTAATAAATACATTTTTTTCTTTACATCCCTTGCATAGACTGAAAAATATACTCAACATTTTTTTTCTCAATTAGCCCATTGAGTAGGGTGTCGTTTAATAGGTCTCGTGAAATGCGACAAATAATGTTTCACGACCTTTTGATTTTGACACTTCGGTCGCGAGATATTTTCTTTCAAAGTCATTATCAGAGCACCCCCTCCTCTAATTTTTTAACTATCGGTGAGAAAAAAATGAATCAAATTCCAGAGTGCAGCTTTTAATTCTTACTTTCAACGAGTATTATAACGAACACTGTAGCAAAAATAGTTTATGGAAAATTGAGAAATAACTCTTTTTTTTCAAATAAATCGTCACATCGAAGACGTACACTTTAACGGAGATTAAATCTTTCGTTAACGTGAAATATCTAGTAAAACGTATTACAGGAAGTTGAATAGAATGTTAGGGAGTAATGTGATTGACCAAAGCGCTCTTGATCAATTTTGTTCGTTGATGAGAAAAAATGAAAAAATAAAACTCGGTTCGGTTACACGAAATGACGTCTACATCACCGAAACCTCGAAGAGGGAGGGGGACGATGAGTTTCGTCCGGAGTGAATAATTCTCTCCACGTGGTTCGCTTGATTTTGGTGCTTCGCGAGATTCGTTCGTCAACCAGTCGCACTTTGAGATAACTTTTTTGGCCACGAGTCTGACGACCGAGTCGCGACAGACATTCGATTCGTCGTTTGACAAAACGTCGTTTCTTCGACACGATTTCGTAAAAAAAATATTCCCTCTGACGTGAAAAATATATCAAAACGTCTGACTTTTTACAAATGTTATCGACTCGATTAATCTGACTTGGAAAATATGAGCCTCTTCGATATTTCTTCATTACTCACCTCATCGATTCGCCATTTATTTCAAATATTTTTCCCGCGCACCAAAATCTTTTTTTTTCGTTTTGCTTTTCAACTATCAGATAAATGAAGAACATGAATTAATTTGAAAAAAAAAAACACTGCACACCGAAATTTGATAACGAAAATTCTGTAATTATTACGAAAGGGATTTTTTCTTTTTTTAGAAAATGTTGTCGAGGATCGAGCTTTTATCAATAATTTAAACATCGCAACGAATTTTCTTCGATGTTAAAAATTCTGAATTCTCCGAATTCGATGTTACGAATTATTCATCGAATTTACCAATTTTTAATCAAAATTTCGAAAAAAATAAATAAATCGTTTTGATCTCGTCCGTGAAAACAGAATTTCCCGCCACATATATATTGATCAATGTGAGGAAAGGAAAAAAAATGTTAGTTTTTGTCCCGCAATTGCAATGTGACGAAAAATCGTCGGAGGCTGTTCTCTCGCGTTCGGAATTCTCGACCGTGCGTTTCAGTGGTCGAGGCCGAACTGCAGTCAGCCAAAAGTCTGACGGAACTCAGTGAGTTTCCACTTGCGAGATAGTCGGCCGAGGTTGGCGGGTTGAATGGAGCCCGCTCGGGATTGGCCACTCGTCCCATGACGTCACGGCATTGATTGTCCCGCGCGCGCCACACCACGTGGCTCGTTCGGGGCTGCTGCTGCTGCTTGCTGCTGCTGCTGGCTCCCCGAGCTTTCTCGCATCTCCGTTCTCCCGACTTCTTCGTCGAGCCATTTTTCCGAGCGTCTTCTTCGACCGTGTCACGTCACGATTGACCCTTGTACATCGAATATTTGTCATTTTTTTCAATTAAAAAAAAAAAACAACAAAAAAATCTATCCAGATAATTGCAAACTTGAATTATCGTATTGAAAACTTGAATTATCGTATTGCAAAATCGTTCGTTCACAAATAAATTTCCGTAGAAAAAAAAACTGATGAAAACCAATTTCACAATTTTTTTCTTTCCTAAAATTAATTTCTAGAAATCTATAATGCCTAGAACTTTCGTTATAATTTTCCGGTGAGCTTCAAGCAAGTCTTTGTGTTTCTTGATTTTATCAAAATTTTAGGTCCATCAGTTTCGGAAATAACGGTGAGGGGATGGGATGCTCTATTTTCGCATATTTTTCGGAATATCATTTTAACTATGCTATTTAAAATGATTTTAAAAAAATATATATTTTTGTATTCTATATAACAAGTCCTTTCAAACGATACCCCACACGATAGGTACATAGAATCACTCGATCCAATCGAGATCATGCACAAATTGTCTGGGAAGGTTTGACCTCGTTGTCCAAAAAAAATGTGTACCATTGAAAATCGATGTGTCTTCAAGGGCGTCGGTACCAACCGTCAACCTAAATATTTAGCCATCCGAATCACCTGCATACTCGGTTTCATCGATTGTACGTGATAAAATCAATAAGAGACAACCCTGGGAGGTTCGTGTCTCATTGATTAACTTTCCTTCTCCGCGACATTGGACGATCGAATAATATAAATAAATAAATAAATAAATAAATAAATAAATAAATAAATAAACAAATGAATGAATAAATAAATAAATAAATAAATAAATAAATAAATAAATAAATAAATAAATAAATAAATAAATAAAATTCCTTGACAATCTTGAGAACCATCAATCATGACACCATCTTGAGAAAATCTCTGGGACTCAGTTGGCTCAGCGTCCTCGGCACAGATCCTTCCAGCGGCGGTCCAGACCAAGCCTGGGGTAGGTCAGCGTCGGCCGTTACATGAAAAACCAACCTGCAGGAGCAGGAGCAGCAGCAGCAGCAGCAGCAGCAGCCGTGGCATAATGTATGAACGCAGGGCTAACGTGAGCGAGGCCAGGGATGGCCTGGCCAGCGCAGCATCAGGCAACCGGGGGTTCAGGTCGATGCACCCAGTTACGGGGGTTCGACGCCCGGCGTTTCACAATGACGTCATTCGGAGATGCGATGGAAGACCGTAAATTTTATCATCGCCTCGCAACCCCCTTCGCACCTCCCTCCCCCCCTCGCCCCTCTCTCAACCCTTCGGGCACATCGATGTGTGGACGATTGAGAACGACGATATAGTCACGAAGAGGAGGACCGATAGTGGAATGAAAAACGTTGGAGAGAGAGTGAGAACGAACGTATATCGGACGTAATTTGCGTATAGGTCGGGGGTCGAATTTTCAAAAGTGGGTCGTCGCCACCTGATTTTACCCAATTGCCCAACATTTGGCAGGAACACGCACGCGCACACACACACACACACACACACACACACACACACACACACACACACACACACACACACACACACACACACACACACACACACACACACACACACACACACACACACACACACACACACACACACACACACACACACACACACACACACACACACACACACACACACACACACACACACACACACACACACACACACACACACACACACACACACACACACACACACACACACATACACGCACACTCACACGTACATGGGCATCGTGTACTTCGTTCGAATGTTTTTCTTTCACTTGAATATTATTATTCATGTTATTCATGTTATTGTTATTATTATTCATAATATTCATATTATTCATATTATAATTATTATTCACATTATTACTATTGTTGTTTAATATTGTTTTTCTTTTGGAACTTAACTCAACGAAACAACTCAACGCAATCGTTGTTATAATTTTTTTTTCCAATTTATCTGCAGTCCCAAAGATATTTGTGAAATTATTAATGATTGTCTTTTGATCGTGAAAAAAACAACTGATGAAAAAAACTACATTCGTGGCTGTCGATCACGTTCGTGAACGAATTATGCAATGTGAAAATTCGTTTTCCAAAAAGGAATTTACGATGATCGAAAATAATCGCAAATCAATGACAAACGGATACTCAAGCAGAAACTTTGATTCAAACTATATTCCATAACATAATATATATATATTCCCTGATCGGTTTCCAAAATTTTACGCCAAATACTTTCAGAAATAAAAGTGATGGGGGGTAATGCTCTATTTTCGCATATTTTTCGAACATGATATTTAAAATTAATAACATCGGCTGTGACAGACGGTCGAGGGTTCCATTTCGTTTTCCCTCCAAAGTCGCGAAATTTCTTTACTTTCCCTCGGAGGTCCTTCCGAGGGGAATTCTGGAAAAAATGGAATATACACATAAACACTGACGTGAAGGAAATTACTCCGACCCGAGAGTTCGCAAAAATTTTTGTCTACGACCAATCGTATCGCAATCGTTTTAATCGAGATTCTGATTGTGATCGATGCAACGGATTAATATTCTTGTTGGAAAAGGGGGCGGGGTGGGGGGGGGGGGGTGCATTCGGATTCGGTAGCACGGCACGCAGTCGATAATCCGTTCCTGACGTAACGCCTGCACCAGGACTCGTCTGCTGGCCTCCGTGCAGAACGAGGATGACCGAGCAAGGTGAGGAAGGACGGGAAGGAGGAAGGGTTGGAGGCTTCGAGGGGGTGGGTCGCAGGAAAAAGGCCTTGGTATACGTATATGTATACATACATACATATACATATATATATATATTATATGTGTGTGTATATGTACATGTGTATACACAGGGCAAACGATCCGGGGGTAGTAGCGAGCCAAAGGGGCGCCCCGGCCAAACTAGGTCACTGGAGCTTCATTCACATTACGCGGCCATTCATGAGATCTGCGCTAACCGTTCGACTTTTCTCCACCCCGGCGACAACCTTCTCGAAACCGTTTTTATTTTTTATTTTCTTGTTTATTTTTTTTTTCAATTTTTTTTTATCCGCCCTCTCTTTTACTTATTCATCCCTTCGATGGTTGTTCTTCGGGATCGAAAAGCCCTTTGCTTCCTCTCCCTCCCCCGACCGTCCTTGTCACAATATTTCGTCGTGGACGATCCAGCATTTTCGATCGAATCGTCGCGATCATTTTTCGTTTAACAATCCACCCTCGACTTAGCCCAAAGGACCCACGAATCTCAATTCGACGAATAATTGTTCATCATTTCAACTTCGTCGTGTCACTTTGTTCGTAAATAATTGTAATCGCGTCGAAAGGAATGTGTGATTCAAAATATTAACTTTTTACAATCAATTTGGCAATTGAATGATTGATTTTATTTAATTTAATTTTTTCTTACTAGTGTTGATGATTATTTTTTATGATTATTCAATTTTTATTGAAATACAGTACTGCACTTCAATTTTTATAAGTAATTTATTGACGATTCGATTTAATTAACAATCGATAGTGTAATTCAGAATATTTACAATACAATAAGTCATTGCAAACAATGTTTGATCGAATGATATGCTGTCAAAATTTCCCAGCGTTTCCAAACTTTTGATCCCGGCAAATATTAAAAAAAATATATATTATTATGAAACAATTATGACTCACGATCGCAAATGCGTTGTCAATTATCCATCAATGAAGGCCAGTGAAAAACTGGTAAGATTATTCGTACGATAAAAAAAATCGTCCATAAATAATTCATTCGAAGCGACGCTGATGTTCTCCACGATATACTCGCAACCGTGGTGTGCATCATCGGTTGATTGCGACGATGGCCTTCAAATCGGGGTTACCGTAAAGTACTTTCCCACACACACACACACACACACACGTTTATCTCACACAGCACACACAAACGTGAAATTAGCATCAAGACCACGAGATAAGGCTACGAATTTCAACCCCCCCCCCCCCCCCCCGCGGAGTTTCATTAATAATTCCCAACTCGTCCACAAATTCGTCGAAATTTATTTTAATTCAAATTTTTTTGTTTCAACATCGAATTAAAAGTTATAACCGGTTTGCGATCCAAAAATAAAAGATTCCCGGTCGTTATAGAACGTGGAACAAATTTGAACCGGGAATTTCTCAATAAACTACCCCCCTTTCGTTCCCTTGTAATTCGTGTGTATTTCCCTCTACATAGACACAAGCACACGCACACAGATACAGACACACAGGGTGATCGAGGAGCCGGGGGATGAAGCTCGGGTCTGCCCGACCCAGTTTCGCCCGGGCAATGACGTTGGGAATGACGTCACGACGGTTGCGAACTGGGTCGCGAGGTCGTAGCACTCTGTCGTTGCTTCTGGCGATGGCGGAGGTGGTGGGGGTGGGAGGAGGGGGTTGGGGGGGTTGGTGGTGCTATGCTGCTGGTAACTGGTCGCCGGTTTTTGACGGAACGATTGATCGACGCTACTGTTGCCTCTGGGTCTGCTACTGCTCCATGACGAGATTGATTAAACGATTGACCGATCTACACACCCTCCCCCCGCACCCCCTGCACCACCCCCTCCTGCCCTCACCTCTTTGCCGAGCTCCTCTCCGCTGGCCTGGGATTTATGGCCTCGACCCTCGAGCCAAACACAAGTCAAAGGTAAATGCGAGGGGAAAAAAAATATGAATCCAATGCGGCGAGGGACAAGACGATGACGCGAAACATTCCCCCCCCCCCTCCCCATCCACCCCCGAATGTTTCACATCGCCAATGGCTGGATATCCAACGATTCAATTGAGGACAGATGCGCCGGTTGGTCGGACATTTTCAGGTGGATTTGGAGGATCTTTTTTTTTCAAACGATTTTGGGGTTGGAACTTGGTGGCCATTTTTTGTCAATGGTATTGGATGATGCGGAAATTGGTTTTTTTTCTTCCAATGCGTGAAAATAATTGGTGGAAAAATTGGTCGACAGAATTTTTTGGAGTTATTTCTAAATTTTTCATCAACTATTTTTGTTACAGTGTTAGTTATAATTTTTATTGAAAGTACTAACGAAAAGCTATGTTCTGAAATGTTTTTCAAATTTTTCGCATTGATAGTTTAGAAATTAGAGGGGGGAGAGGAGGCTCGCTACGATAATGACTTTGAGAGCAAATATCTCGTGACTGAAGGGTTAAAATCAAAAGGTCCCGGAACACTATTTGTTGGATTTTAGGAGACCTATTCAAAGACACCCCACTCGATGGGGTTAAGTACAATTTTGAGTCAAGGGAAGGGAGTCGAAAAAAAAATATTTTTCAAAAAATCCCATTATTTCTGTTCCTGGGTCATCAATCTACGTCCGTACACCAAATTTCATCTCGATATGTGTACAAATGAGAGAATGAGAGGGCTGTGACACTGAGACAGACGGACAGACCTGAACCAAAAGGCTTCCCAGCTGCCTATGGAGCCCCTGAAAAATGTCTCCATCGGGTCTAACAGGTAGATCGCGACGTTACCTTCATGTACCGCAGATAACGATATCTCCTAAAAGTGAATGATTCGGGAAAAGAAGGAAACAATGACGATGAAGTAGGCGAAAGAGGGGTGCAGGCTGTGAGCCCCAGAAAAATGCGAGCGTATCACGGGCAGATATGGAGAAACGGTTACACGGAACGTCGTAAAAACGGATCGGAGAGAGAGAGAGCAGTTGGGTGAAGGAAGAAAAGCTTGGAAAAACGTGGGGGGGGGGAGGGGTTGCACGACGACGTGGAAGGGTGAGTCGAATCGCGACGGCGACGGCGACGGTAACACGACGATGGGCAAAGGGGTGAGGAGGAGGGGGGGGGGGTTGGTGGGAGGTACGTCGGTTTCTATATTTGGAATGTGGGTCACCCACAAACCCGAGTTTGTCCCGTGACGTCACGGGAAACCGTCGTCCTGGCAACAGAAACGCCGGGTCAATCACCTTCGATAACAGCTATGTGGAGTGTGATCGAAGAATCTTACACCCTACCCGCGACCACTATGATTTCTGGTTAGTGACAGCGAATCTTCGCACATCATCGATGTAAATTGTATCGCAAAAACAATAATAATTATTATTGTCATAATAATACAATGTAATATAATGTGATCTAAGCAAGTTAAAAATGATATGTGATGGTCTTTGCTAGGCTCATATAATATCTTAGGGGTATATAGTCCATATATAGTTTATGTGTAGAGTATTGAAGTGCATATGGGAGTCTCTATATATGCTATATATGACCAATTTCGTATAGAGATTATTTTTCACTAACGAAAATATATCAAATGGAACTACTTAGAATCATCCAAATCGTTCGTGGTGACTGGGAGTTCTTTGCATTTTTCATTGTGTTAGTAGTATCGGTTTCTGAATTTTTAGTGCTGCAAACTCACTCAATTTTGCAAAATGCTGATATCTCCCGACTGGGTCGACCGATTTGAATGATTCTTCTTTTATTCTAGAGCCAATCGCTTGCTCTAAGTCATAGTGGAGTTAATTGATTTTTTTTCGATTTTATTGTGTATTTCTTTTTTCGCTAAGGTTCGAATTCGATTTTTAGGTCGAATTTTGTGGAGCTGCAAACACATTGGATTTACTAAAATCCGAATATCTCGTGACTGGGACCTCCAATTCGAAGAATTCTTCTTTCATTCTAAAGTCTATCATTTGCTATAAGTCACAGTGAAGTCGATAAGTATTATTTGTTTTTTTTTTATTTTATAAATGTATTTTTTCTAGGCCGTTTATTCCAACAGATTGAAATCCAAACTCTCCTGACACAGCGATCACTAACAAGGCAGCCTTCTTATCGGCGGTTGGTAAAAAAATTACAACCTTGTCTGACCCGGATAACCGAAAAAACTCGTAACTGCCATTGGACCTCGTGTGACCTCACCGAGGTCACACGCCAGCCGTTTTCCACTGGGTGTCAATTATCGACGACCGATAAATTTCACGCCGCAATTATCCGCATCGGATAACTCGTTTAGCATCTTTTAATCACGTTGGTATCTGAATTACCGACGATTGATAACTTAGGAATCCCATTCCTCAGTTATTGACTCCAGAACATTGTCCATCTTATCTTTCTTATCACGGTGGCCTGTGTCGTCATTTCTGCTTTATCAAACCAAAATTGCGAAAATCAAAACAAATTTTTGAAAATTCTATTGTAAAAAACAAAAAAAAAAAAATTATATCGTCAAGCGAATCATCGATCGATAATCAAACGAATGTGTCACACACACACATGTCAACCGAGTTGGCCGACCAGTGCGACAGTGATAAGCGTTATCGTCGATCGCGGGTGAACCAACCGTCGATCGACGATAACCACATATAATATCACGTTGGAATCCAGATAAACATTACTTCCGGTGTTTATCTCTCGGCCATTGTCAGCCATCGACGTTTTCATACAGAGCGTCTGAAAAAATGTCACGAACGCAAAAATATTGAAGCAGACGCAAAAAAAAAGGTCAACAAAATCCTATTTTTCATTTTTTTTGGTTATCTTTTCTAATCGTCTATTTTTTTTCGAGTTTCGAATATTTTCGCAATGGCCATTGGCGTGTTTTCACAGAAACCTCTTCTACATAATTCGAACGCAAAATTTACCTCATAACCCGTGAAATTTCGTTTGTGATTCGATATATGTATACGAAAGAATATATCGAATCACAATGTTCAACAGAAACAGTTACTCGATATATTCTGATGAGTCCCCAAAACGTCCGTCCGTGGTTTCAAGAAAATCGTAGCTCAAATTGTTTTTTTTTTCTTTCTACGGTCGACCGAAGCGAGTGTCTCCGATTCGCGTGTCCTCGTGAGTCGCGCGCTCGCAATTCTTCGTTGGCGATCGTGTGCGTTGTGTTCGCGCAATCGCACACGCGCCTAACGTTCGAACGAAAGTGCGCACGCGCGCACCCACCCAGGAGTGTGTGCGTGAGCCACGAGAGAGAAAATTTCTCCGGCGACAGAGACGACGATAAAGCCTATGGTGGGCAACACGCAACATTTTTGTCGTCAATCTTGCATGATCGGAAAAGACTAAACAAAAGAATGAAAACAATCGGGAGTTAATAATGTGGTATCAGTCTTATGTCTTTGTTCATGAAAAACGATTATCTTGTCGTTCACGTGTAATGTTTTGCTTGGCAAATTTTACATCATGGTCATGCAAGATCAACGACAAAATGTTGAGGTTAGACCGGGCGATGGACCATATATGCTCTCTCTCTCTCTCTCTCTCTCTCTCTCTCTCGTTCTCTCTCGTATTTGACGATGTGGTCCATCACCTTAATACAAAGGAACCTAAAACATGGGAAACAAAAACAGAGGTGAAAAAAATAATAGATTCGAGAGAGAGAGAGAGAGAGAGAGAGAGAGAGAGAGAGAGAGAGAGAGAGAGAGAGAAAGAACGCAGGTGACTTGGCTAGTCGAGCGTAACGGAGAGGACTCCGCCACACGCGGAGTGTGCTGTGTGTAGGTATATATATATATATATATATAAATATAGACGAACAGCAGCGCACAGCCAGCGCCATGCGGCAGGGAAAGAAACGACGAAGCGAAAGAGGGGAAAATGAGTAAACATGCGTGTGTGTGTGTGTAATTGTGTGAGAGCGTGCACGCTGGTAGCGACGTGCTCCAACTTTGATGTGTTCAACGCTTGTGGGTAGACACGTATTTGCACACAGCCACATCGAGTCTCTACCGTAACAAGCCGTATATATATGCGTGACCGCAAGTTTAAAAGAAACAACAACAAAAAATGCACTAATGATAAACACAGCGGCAAAACCGTCAAAGGTTACGAAACAAACGAAGATTGAAAATTTGTCATAAAACCGTAGTCTTCCGGCGGTGTATGATGCGTTCTCTCTCTCTCGTTCCGTAGCAAGCGTCGATGACGCTATCTCTCTCGCACTTATGGCAGCCGAACCGACGTGCGACATCGGTTGGTTCGTTCTCTCTCTCTCCGTCGCTCCGCAGCGTGTGCCGATGATCTCTCTCGCACTCACAACGGTCGGACTCATGTCGTACATCCCCTCACAAAATTAATTCTCAATTAAGAGGATCCAAAACGTTCGGAGCTCGTTCTCCGTCGCTCAGCCGCGAGCGTCCATGGCGCCATCTCCCTCGCACTCGTTGGGTACGCCTGAAAATTGTGATCCCCTGAAAAAAAATGCGATGGCGCAACAATCGGTCGATCGGGCGATGAGTGCGAGCGTGACAGAGCTATGGGGACTCAACCGCGGAGCGACAGAGAACGAACGAAAAATGTTTCGGCAAGTCTCCGAAAACTTCGGAACATTCGCAACGATAAATGAATTCTCGGTTGAGTTTGATGAAAATGGCAGACGCGTTGGTATGCGTGAACGAAAAACGTCAAGCCGGCCACCGACCTGATAATCGGCGGCGTTGATAGTCGCGTGCCGCGACACAAAAAAAAAACAAAAAAAAACGAAAAATAATAATCACCGCTTGGACTCGATGTTGAGTCGGTGGGTGGTAACGATGGTGCTGCTGCTGGTGGTGCTCGTGCGAGATATCTCCGACGGGTCATCGACGACGTAAAATCGGTGACGCGCGATCGACACGACAGGTAGGCGCGTCGGTTTTTACCGCATCGGAACTGGGGGGCCCCCGTTGCCGATGACGGTTCTCGTTACAATGATAATAACGAATAAGAAAACAACGACAACGATGACGTATAGCTAGCGGTACGAGCGTAGCGGCGTCGGCGGCGGCTGTTGGAGTCGCAGCGGCGGAGGGAGCGTCGGCGGTGGTGGGGGCCGAGCGACGCGCGCACTCGTCGAGGGAGGGGCGTACGGTACGGCGGCGGTGGCGGCTCCAGCGGCGCGGCGGTGTCATCGCGCCTCGAGCCGGCGGCGAGTGAGGATCGTTGATATTTTTTTTTTTTTCAACCACGATCCCTTCGCAATCGTATATATCGACGTCGGCGATTGTTGCCGCCGGTTACGCGCGTTCGATACGATAAAAAATTAAAAAGAAACGTGTTTTTTTTATCATCAATCCGTGAGAACGCGATTTTTCTCCAGATGAAACGTATACGAATAAAAAAAAATCAAAAATCGATGAAATAATGTTTGTGATAACAATTAACGTCGACGACGTAACACGACGAACGTGAATTACGTTTATTCGCGTGTCTTTTTCGTCTTCGTTGTGTTCCGGTGGTTTGTGGTGGTTGTGTGCGTTGTTTGGTGGTGGAGAAGTTGTTTCGCGAGCGTGATAATAAAAAAAAAATCCGGTCACGATTGTAAAACGGATAATGAACGAACGAGAAGATATAACAAACGACAATGGGAAATTATTATTCGTTAGAATCGTGATAAACGTGAAAATTATTATCGACAACAAACGCCATTTTGGTCCTTTGGAAAGCGATAAAAAACAACAACAACAACAACAACAGCATCTTGCAAGGCCGTCGACCCGAAGCAACGTTTTCACGTTGGCCGAGCGCGCGTTGTGTTAATAATAAATTTGCTGATAATAACAACAGTGTCGGTGTGTAAGTTGGGCTTCCACGGTGGAGAGAAGAGGGAGAAGAAGCGCGCGGCGTGGGGGAGGAGGGGAAGGTGGATCAGTGGTGTGTCTCGTATTAGTCGCGTCGTGTATATATACGTGTGCGCGCGCGAGATAGCATCACGTAGACGATAAGATACGAAATTCTTTTTTTTTTAATTCGGAATTCGAGAAAATTTCGTGCACGAACAACGTTTCGTCGAGTGAACGTAATTTTTTTATATTTTTTTTTACGTAAGACCGGTTAAACGGATGCTACGACAGTGAATTTGGCGATTGGATTTTTTTTTTTTTTTTTGATAAAGCGGATCGGGTCGGAAACGAAGATGACGACGACTGCGAGCACATCGGTAAAGGTGAAGATGGGAGATCGGGAGATGGACGAAGACGGCGGGGTTGTTGTTGCCAGGCTCGGTAGTCCCTTCGAGGGACAGATGAGGACGGCCGAGGACACCCTCGTCGGGGCCTGCGGCAAGAAGCGTTGCGCCGATCGATACGATAGCTCCGAGAGCTCCGACAGGTAAAAACGTCTTTTTTTTTTTTTAATTTTCATTTTTACATTTTTTTCATTTTCATTAATTTATTTATTTTGAGATTATTATATTTTTTTTTTTTTTGTGTAATCGGTAGTACGTGTGGATTTGCCTTTCAGATTTTCGACGGGGATTTCATTTTTGAATTTTTGCAATAATGGAAAAATAATATTGTATACTTTATTCAACGTCTTCTTTCGTTTTTGTTTATTCATTTTGGTTTTTAACATTTTTTTATGTATTTGGCATTGCGTACGGATTTGTATTTCAGATTTTCCACGGGGATTCCATTGTGAATTTTATTTTATTTTAATTATTGGGAAAAAAGAATGTTTTATCATTTATTTGAAAATTAATTTTTACGATTTGAAGATTTTTTTTTTTTTTTTTTTGATTTATGAAATTTAGTTTAATCGAGCTTTTGAAGAAAAAAATTTGTTTCGTCGATTTCGTTTTGAATTTTCACACGGAACAAAAATAAGTAATTTGTATGCATACATATGTGTATATATTTGAAAATTATTCTTACGATTGATAGTTTTTTTAAATTTCTTGTTTATATTTCATTGCTCCGTTCTTTCTTTGTTTTGCTCTTTTTTCCCACGGGCTTTTTCGCCGACGATTTTCGACTATTCCGAAATATTTCGTTGGACCAAACACGATTGGATCAACCGAATGCTTCTATGAACGTGATTTTGGTTGTTTTAGATTGTTTTTTTTTTCTTTTTGTTTTTTTCCTCGTGCTTCGCGGCCGATCCGGTCACGCCATTTTTGTTTTTGTCTACGCGTTTTTCGAGTCCGCGTGTAAATATCGACTGACAAATGAAAACACACACGCAACACACCTCGACGAATGACCGTCGCCATGAGAAACGTCCCGATGATTGTTTTTGAAGTCCGGAGCTTATTTTCGTGTTATCGCGTTAGACGCGATTAACGTATTGAGGTCTGAGGTCTGGAAAATGAGAAGCATGATTTTGTCATCGATTTGATTCAATGAAAATTTTTATAAACATAACCAACGATCCGAGAAATGGATCAAAATAATAAGATGAGAAGAAAAAAAAATAAGAATAATAATAATTGGAACGTGTCTTGCGGTGTTCGAAGTTCGAAAAAATACTTGAAAGACGAAAAAAAAAAAACGAAACTACCGATCATCGTGCGTGTGTGCGAGAGTGACGAGGCATGGTTGATTATTGAATTGCGGTTCTCGATGTTACATCGACGGGCAATTACGATTATCAATCGGTGCAACAACTCGCGCGCTCTGTAGGATCAAACACGAATCGATGCAGTCTTTATTTTGGCATGGATGACCAATCGCATTCGCCAACATACACACACACACACACATTAATTCATTACGTTGGTGTACATAAATGTTGTGCAATTACGTGATAATGCATAATATTATCACGCATAATTGCACAATAATCGCGTTTTCATTTGCTTACGTTAAATTTGCCAAAAAAAAAAAACGAAACAAAAAAATTCTTGAAATTTTAATTCTAAAAAATTCTTAAAATTAATTTACGTTGAATGTGCCAAACCGGAGTTTTATTTGCACAGCTTAGAAAAAAAAATAGTTCTTCCGTACAGAGCAATGACATTCCGCTTACGCTTATTTCTTGACTTTAACTCCATCAGTGTGTATCGCCTTTTTTTTCGCATGACTCAAGTGCACCGAGTGGTGTCGAATCTAATCGAGACTTTTAAAACAAAAACAAAAAAAAAAGAGCGAAAATGTCATCCGAAAAATTTGGAAAAATTCATGAATGAATATTTCGTACTTAACGATAAAATTTTTGAATATCAAGGTTTCCGTCATGGATCAATTGAAAAAATAACAATAAACAAATTGAAGTTCTGGAAAATGTGAGAATTCGGAATAATCCTATTTCAAATTGGGTCGAATCGACACCACGATAATCCGATATGATTGAATAACTAAATAAATGAGTAGAAATAATTTTAAAAAATCATGAAGACGAAAAAAATTACAAATAAAAATAAAAAAACTTAAACAAAAATCAGTCCATCAATTTGGCTAACGACATTAATAATTTGTTTACACACAAAAAAAAATTGCACAAACGAATAAAAACGAATGGCGCGTCTGGTTCGGTCTTTTTTCATTTTATTATTATTATTTTTCTTAATATTTTTTCTAAAAGTTCATTTGTTTCGATTTGGTTCGTGGTTAAATAATTGTTTCGTCGGTCGTGCCGGTTGTGACGGCCCCGGGTGAGGATAGGATCGGATTGGACGGGAGAGGAGAGAGGATCGGTGGGTCTGACGACGTACCGCGAGAGGGCGGAAAAATTGATGTTACGTTTCATTCTTTTTATTACGAATAATATAAATACGTGGGGGGTATATATGTATACATACATATACAGTCATTCGTCGGGACCGCGAGTGCGGCCGGAGCGGCGCGGGCGGGGGGGGGGGGGCGTCGGAGCACGTAGGCCGGTTGCGCCGAGGAGCGGGAGGGGGGGGAACGGGGTTCGGCAACGGCGGTAGCGTCGAGGTCGTTGCACCGCGTATAGTTACGCGACGGATGGTACACGGATGCGTGCAGTTGCCTTGTCGCTCGACAGTGTAGTGTACTAACACGTACATATATATATATCCAATGCATACATGTGCATACCGATTCCCACACAGAGATATAGATATATTTTTGAGTGGTCCTCAGCAAGGACTATTTTTTAATTAAAATTGCGTAAACTTTCACATAGGTTCCAAATAATTTTTAAAAAATATTTCCCAAGTCCCACCCCGACCTACACTCACAAATGTTCACCCATGCCTGTGGAATTATCAATTTTTCGTTTGAATTTATTATATGCCAATGAAATGTTTATCGATTTTATTCGTCACAGCTAACACGTTCAACGTAAGAAAAATTTTCTCAATATTCTTTTTTCGTCAGAAACATGCATGCTTTACTAAAAAAAAAAATGGTGAAAAGAAAATTATGGCCATATATCAGTTACGCCATTTTGTTTTCGGGGATTAGCATATTTTCAAAGTTAACTATACACGCATCTTTGCAATGAAGAAAGTATATATTGATGAAATTGAAATTTTGTCTTATGTCGATATTTCAGCTTTAACAAATGAAATCGATAAACATTTCATGGAGATATAATTTCCGAAAAATTGAAAATTCCATGGGCATGGGCATAAATATTAACATGAAGTTTTTTTTTCATAATTTTGGAACGGCATGACGAAAACGGCACAATTGCTGATATCTCTTACATTTTTTATGGGGAATGTG
The DNA here is from genome assembly GCA_963662125.1 of Diplazon laetatorius. NCBI lineage: Eukaryota > Metazoa > Arthropoda > Insecta > Hymenoptera > Ichneumonidae > Diplazon > Diplazon laetatorius. The sequence continues at coordinate 4,606,059 of OY759158.1, read as the reverse complement.
TTTGAGCTAAAAAATGAATTGTCAAGACGAAGAAAAAATTGCGAAACATTTTTTCGAAGGGGTGAGGGTTTTTATCCATTCGAATTGGGGCGTCTTTCTTCATACACATATCTATATATGTATGTACGGTGTGGATGCAGTTGGGGTAGATGTTTGAGTGCGGGCAGAATGGGTACCACTACCAACTACTACTATTACTACCACCAACATAACTGCGCCACACACACACATGAAGACGAAGGTATCTCTCGTGGCACATGAGGAGGCACACGCACGACCGTTCACGTCGATTCTCTCGCTCGCACACTACGATCTCGGTCTAGGCGAACGATTGGCCGTCGGGGGAGGAGAAGGAGGAGGAGGAGGTGGCGGAGGAGGGAGTGAGGGACGGCGAAAGAGGGAGGGACGTGGTTCGTGGGGCGAAAGGGACGAACGAGGGAGAGAATCGCCAGTGAGGACCGAAGAAGGAACACTCGTGTGTGTGTGTTCGAGGCACGGAGGATCAAAGCGGGACAGAGAGAGCTCGATATGCTCGAATGAAACGCGGAGAGAGAGAGAGAGAGAGAATGAGAGAGGGATGATGCTGCTCTGGGGTTTGAATCTTTCGAAGGCGTCGAAGATGACGATGAAAAGAAATAAAAAGAGAAATGAGGAAAAAGAAAATTAGTTTTCATTGAAAACGTTTTTGAAATAATTTTTTTTCGAAGAGGTTAACCCTCTCTCTCTCTCTCTCTCTCTCTCTCGTCGAATTTCGATTTTACAAATGTTTGTAAATTTTCACGGGGCATGGAAGGTATCATCGTTGGGATGTTAATTTTTTTTTGGCTCATTTGCATTTTGGTGATGTGGAGCTAATTAGAAATAAATATATATATTGTATATATATAACTAATTTGGACTTTGCCATTCGATCTAAAGTGCCACAAAAAAACCCATAAAATTAGTACCCCGAAGAAATATATTGATTTTTATGGGAAACGAAATGAAAGATAATAGGTTCAACTCAGGTCCGGTCGGTCGTGTTTTTTTTTCTCAGTGAACAACAACTACTATATATGACCCTGAATCTCCATGCAAAATTTCAGCGCTCCAGCTATTGCCGTTCTAGAGATACTGTAATACTTTCATACACACACACACACACACACACACACACACACACACACACATATATATATATAGATTTCCGTTTAGGACAAACTCGAGGGAGATACAATCCCAACGACTAATCTTCTCGTCTTCTCTCTCGCATATCTCTCGTCGCCCATCTCTCTCACACTTATCTACGCGATAAACTCTATTTTATGCAATGTTCGCTCGCCATATCAATGTACTATATATAGATATATTTATATATATATATATATACATATATATATATATATATATATATATATATATATATATATATGTATATATATATATGTAATGGCGGGAACGACAAGATCGTCGGAGACTCGGCTTAACGAACTTGTGTTACCCACAATCAACCGCGATAATTGTCGTGTCTTCCCGGTTTTTCGCGTACTCTCGTGAACATCAGAGAAGAGTGGAGATCTACCCCCTCCCCCGCCCTGCTTGCCCCTCAAGAGAGACGATTAGTCTTATTGAATGAGGGGAAAAAAAAAATTGCAAAAAAAGTGTCTCTGCCAAGCAGTCGGACTGTTCGTTCGCGTCGATTATTTCGGTATCGTTAGTAATAGAGAGCTCGTCTTGTAACTCGCAATTTTTTTTTCTTTTTTTTTTTAACTCTTTTTATCTATTTTTCTTCCTCTTCTTCGTCTTCTTCTTCATCTTCTTCGTCTTCTTCGCCTTTTTCGTCTTCTTCCTCTTCTTCTTCGTCTTCTTCATCTTCTTCATCTTCTTCATCTTCTTCATCTTCTTCATCTTCTTCATCTTCTTCATCTTCTTCATCTTCTTCATCTTCTTCATCTTCTTCATCTTCCTCATCTACTTCATCCTCTTCGTCGTTTTTGCCTTTTTCGTCTTCTTCCTCTGCTTCGACTTCTTATTCTTCCTTTTCTTCGCCTTCTTATTCTTCATCTTCTTCATCTTCTTCGTCTTCTTCGCCTCTTTCGTCTTCTTCATCTTCTTCGTCTTCTTCTTCTGCGTCTTATTTTCAGTCTTCTTCATCTTATTCTTCTTCGTCTACTTCATATTCTTCTTCGTCTACTTCATATTCTTCTTCGTCTCCTTCATCTTCTTTTTCGTTTTCTTTGTTTTCTTTGTTTTATTCGTCTTCTCCGTCTTCTTCGTCTTCCTCGTCTTCGCCAATCCACGGAAACGTGAAGAAAAGTGAGTGAATAAATATCGTTCGAGTTTGCCTTGGTTGGACAACGTCAACTGCTTTTGCTACTGCTGCTGATGCTGCTGCTGCACGGGTGCAGCACTGCACATCTCGTCGGGCACGGACGGCGCGCTACCACCGCTCGTGTTATGCATAATTATTTTTTACGACTGTCGAGATCACCGGTGCGCGCTTGCGCAACCATATATACATCTATACGTTTTGCATAGGAAATGCGTTTTTTTTAAATTTCATTTATTATTTTCTTTTTTTTCAATTTTTTATCTTGAAAACGTTTTCGTTTTTTTCTCAAATAAATTATATTGCACGTAGCATTTTCATATCAACTCGGTAGACGAGTTGTAGTTTGTTTTTGTTTTTTTCTTCTTTTGTTTCCTGGTGAGGCAAGAGGCTCGATTCGTGGGTGTGTCTCTCTTCGTCTGTGTTTGTTCATCGTTTTCTTTGCATTACGTATATATACCGCAAGAGTTGCTCGTGAGGCTCGAGTGCAATTGGGTGCGGACTACGGCGAGGACGAACGACGTCACATGCGTGACCGTGACCGTGAAAGTGAAATTCGTGAATGAAACTTGCGCCTCCGATGAATATGGCGGAGAGGGGGGGGGCTACCGGCTTGACTCGACATTCTCCGGGCTCTTTATTTCGACGTCTTGACTCCTGAGACAGAGAATGAGAGTAAGAGAGAGAGAGAGAAGGCCGAACGGAAAATCGCATCGTTTATTATACTGACGAAAAAAATAAGAACAAAGAAAGAAAAAAAAATTGGGTTAGAGTATAGCATTTGTAAGTTACAGCTGTATTATAATTTAACACGTGTTCCAATGGAATAATCACGTTGCGTAAAACATGAACGATTAACCAATTTTATGTCACGCTGTCCGTAAAAGTGCGGTTTTACGCTTACTTCCTTCGCTTCAAACCGCATTTACGGACATTGTGACATAAAAATTCGTACGACACTCGTACGAAAAACGTTTTCTGGACTCGTGTGATTGCAATACTCGCCTTCGGCTCGTTCTGCAAACTCACACTCGTCAGAAAAAAATTTTTCGTACTAGTGTCATAATATACTATTATAAAAATATAATAAAAGAATAAAAAAAAATTAATTCAACGCGTGAAGTAAAACGACATTGATAAAAAAAAAAAACGTTCCATCTCTTCCGAAGTTTCGCCCGTCATCGAAAAATTAATCAAAACCATTCACCTCGCATCTCATAAAACAAAATAAAAAAATAAATTAAAATTCGATTTCTCACTTTTACCCCGATTGTTGTTTTTTTTTTTTTTAGTCAAGCAAAAATTTACCGATGGAACGAGAAAATGGATTTTGGGTGAAGTAAGGTGGAATGAAAGGAAGAAAAAATGAGAAGATCAAAAGAGAAGCTGTGGATGAAAACGAGTGGAACAGGATTGGCGGGGAGGAGGGTGGGGGTAGTCGTGTTGTGACGATGGAGAGGAGGAGGAGGTGGATCGACGAGGGGCGGGGGGGGGGGGGTGAGAACGAGACGAGTAGTTTTGGGAATGACGAAGAGGATGGGTTGTACGATGGTTCAAACGCACGAGAGAAAGAGAGAAAGAGAGTGAGAGAGAGAGAGAGAAAGAGATTGAGAGAGTAGTGTGAGTGAGAGAGGCGCGAACATTGAATCTGCCTGGCGGGGATTTGTCAATTTCCGGTGTGCGAGAATGCTTTTGGTACGTACAGCCACAGCAGCTACAGCTACAGCAGCTACAGCGGCAGCAGCTAAAGCAGCGAGCGTCAGGGTCGGACGGTGGTATATAGCGAAGAGAGGTACAACCACCATCGTGGCGAAACGCTTCAAATGCAACGGGAACTCGGGGAACCTACGTCCTATGCCATATAGCACATACACAGTGATAGTTACGTACGTACGGCGTTGTACGTGTGTGTGTCAGTGTGTGTGTGTGCGTGTTAGTGTGTGTACGTGTGTATGCTGCGCCTGGCTCTCGGTTGCTGGATCAATACCGACGAGGCCTAGCCCGCAAACCCATACCCACAAATTCCACCATTCTGCTATTAGTTATAACAACGTTCTGTTTGTATGCTGTTGTATTTTTTTCAATTTTTATCATCATATTTGTTGCTGTTGTTGCAAAAAATCCCCGTGGTCTACGTCACACGTGGACTTTGTGACGATTTATTTTAATTTCCGTTTGAGCTTGGAGCACCGAGTCAGTCGTGGACAGGTTCTAACTGTTGAGTTCTAACCTGGGGTAACTCGTTGCCCCACAACACTTTTTCGTCTCCTTTTGTTTTGTTTTTATTTCTAATTTATCGAGACACTTTTCACACGCACTGTTTTTTTTTTTTTTTTGACAGTGGGAAATCAGGGTAGTTCACGTTTTTTTTTTTTGGTGGATTTGCAGAATTTTGGGTAAGGGAAAAAAAATATGTACATTTGCAGCTATGAAATGGTTTTGGTGAAGAATTGATAAAGACAACATTTTGAAACTTGGATGCGGTAATGAATTACCATGGATTGGAAGAACTAGGGTTCATTGCATTGTTTTTTTATTTATTCATTTGTCTGATTAGATACTGATTTATTTGTTCATTTGTTTATTTATTTATTTATTTATTTATTTATTTATTTATTTATTTATTTATTTATTTATTTATTTATTTATTTATTTATTTATTTATTTATTTATTCATTTATTTACATTGTTTTCAAAAAGTTCGGCGATTACGTCGATGAAATATCGAGGTAGGTACACGATTGGCCAATTATTGCCGTCCTGCAATTCACTGACAATTTTCATGCAACACAATTGTCGATGTGATAAATAAAATATCAATGATATAATTTTTTTCAATAGACAATAGAAATACAATAGGATGAAAATAATTGATAATCGACGATATATAAGAAATTTAAATTCATCACATAACTGAATTATTTTTCTTTTTTTTTCTCTTAAAAATTATTTCGCAAGCAAATAGCAACTTTTGCGCTTTGCAGCTTTTTTTTTGTTACAACTAAGGATAAGTAAAGATTGGCGGTTTGACGTTGATGATCGATGAATGAGTATATGAGTCTCGGGAATGCATCAAATTATTTCGCGGCGTATCGTTCGCTGTAATTGAAAATAATAATGATGATAATAATAATAATGAGGTGTAGCAACAAAAGCGAGTGAATATAGAGTCTCGTGACTGTGTGTGTGTGTGTGTGTGTGTGTGTGTGTGTGTGTGTGTGTGTGTGTGTGTGTGTGTGTGTGTGTGTGTGTGTGTGTGTGTGTGTGTGTGTGTGTGTATTAGTTCGTAGCCGAGAGCGCGCTCCCGACGCTCTAAGCATTGCAGCTGCGTCCAGCTGACACAATTTCCTCGGGGGGCCTTGTTGTGCTGCTTATGCGCACGCTAGCCATGCCTGTGCTTGATTTCTGTACAACGCTCGGCCATTCCTCTAGGAGTGGCCGTACCACCATCCATCGCCACACTGCGTTTCCTCAATTATCTCGAGAACCCGCGAGATTGTGCAAAATAAAAAACAAAAATATATATATATTTTTAATATATATATATATGGTAAAAATAGAATAAAATAATATATAATGGAATATAATAAAACATGCAGGCTGAAGGACCTCGGTAGATGGTCTATTGGCAATATAGACTGACATTCATGTGAGTGCATATATATATATGTGTGTGTGTATGTATATCTGAGCCATTCCATAAAATATTGAAACATTTTAGGCTCCACTATCTGGGATCTCTTTATGATATTTACACACGACAAAGTGCATGTTGAAAAACAAATTTCCAAATGTTTTCAAATTTTTTTTTTGCTATTATTTTGGCAGCTGTCATTTAAGCTGTACTTTTCCTCTATTTCGTTTTCTTTTTTTTTTTTTTTTTTTTTTTTCATGTATTTTTTTTCACACGCTTACGGTGTGCAAAAGAAAAATATTAAAAATCTGTTTGACAGGTGAAATCGTCTCAGCTCATCGATGAAAATATCAGTTTTTCATTTCGTGCCTCGAAAATTCATTAGAATCGAATTTGAAACATAAGAAGCTGTTTTTCAACCGTTGCTGCGAAATTTTGAAAAAATGTTATTACCCATTCTGATACATATTAGAATGGCACCCCAAGGACCATTCCAATATACATATATATATATATATATATATATATATATATATATGTATATATATATAGAATTTCATTATTGCTTTTTCAATGCTCAGTGCAACTCGATGTGCAAGTGCCACGAGAGAGAGTGGAGACGAAACGTGTGTGGCCTCGGTTGCAACCACGATAAACACATACACACACCATAGTTTCGTCGGAGCCTCGAAGTATAATCTGAACCTCCGTTCACCGTCTTTTCCGTGGCCGTGTCATATATACACACACACACACATATATATATATACATATAATATATATATATATATATATATATATATATATACATATATATTTATATGTATAGTCAATCGACCAACCAACCTAGGCCTAGTCTCGCTGACTCTCGTGCGCGTGCGCGCAGAGTGCAAGAGTAAAGTTGCTGCTGCTGCTTTGCCACGTGCATTTTGCAACTGCACATTTTCGCAACAGCTTCTTTCACGGGTGAGGGGGGGGGGGGACGTGACGGTCGTGTCGGTCGGTACAGTCGAGGCCAAGAGTCGCGGAGGTGTGGCGAAGGGAAGAGGGGAGAAGCCTGGAGATTTCTTCTCGCTGGTCTACGGTTGTGTATTATAGCCCACTGGTGCGGCTGGCTCTAGGCCTGCTGCTGGTGCTTTGTTGCAACGATTCTAGATTGAAATTGAGAGTTGTGCCATATGCACCAACCGCGCGAGAGAGGTCTCGTTTGCCCAGCTTTCAACGCTCACGCTGTTACGTATTGGTATATATGTATATATATATAGTATATATATGTATATATATGTATATACAGTGCAGAGTATAGACTCTTACTGCTACTACTATTACCGCGATTCCTCGGTGTCGGTGATGGTGTGCTGTACCAGGCTATGAGGCTAGGCTTAATACCAACTGCATAATCTTGTTGGAATGCAACCCGCGCGTGGACTGTAATGCATCGGGCAAAACTTTTTTTTTTTTTTTTTTTTTCGACAGTGCACCACCGAACCGACGTAACACTCGATTTTGCAGAAACGATCTAATGTTCATGTGGTTCGGACATGGGGGATGACGAAATTGCGGTTTTTCGGACGTCAAGGTCGGGGTGGGGGGAGGGGGACGTTTTTTTTTTTTGGTTTTTGGTACGATGGAGTGATATTGAAGAATGATTATTGTTATTATTGTCGTATGTTTGGTTGAATTCGGAGATATTGTATTTGAATGTTCGTTTAAATTTTTGTTCAAATAAATTTTTAGTGCTAAACATTTATTCGTTTATTTTATTGTTATTTTTATTTATTTTTTTCGCGATGAAGAATTTGTAATCTTATTATCAATGATAATAATGTGGCGATTGAATTTCCCGAACGACGGAAAAATGTGTCGTTGAATGTTTTAATCGACAGATGATACAGAGAAAACCATGTATATGGTTTTGGTGGACATATATATATCATGGATATGTTCAAAACAAATGAAAACATAAAAGTTTTTGCAGGAACCAATAATTTCGGAACCTCGTTTTCGACGACGATTAAATCGACGAGAAAGCACCATTTGAATATTAGTTTGTGGATAAAGTTTTGGTTTAATTGGCGAAAATTTTCGATACTCGAACTGATAACACACACACACACATCTATGACGAAGCAATTGACCAAAGTTTGAACGTCGACGATTTCGATGAGTTTCGAGATAAGCGAGAAACAAATGAAAAATAAAGAATAAAAAAAAATCGATTTCTGAATTAAAGAAAAATAAAGAAAGACAATGCCTAATATTTTCAAATTGACTAAACTTGTATCACGTGGGAGTCGTAACGGATGTTCTTTGGGGTGGCGGCGAGGGGGCGACGAGCGAGCGCTGGGAGCGGGGGGGGGGGCGGCGGTTCGTTGCAGTTTTACGACTATGCCTGCTGGGCGAAAGAAAGAGAGAGAGAGCGAATGAGAGAGAGAGAGATAAAGACGCAATGATGTGAGAGTGCACACACCGACGCGGGGACGAATTGTGGTGGTGAGCATGCGCGCGATCATCGAGCCCTCGCCCGTGGGTGTGCAGCCTCGATATTTTTCCCTGGTGTGGCACAGCTTCACCACCCCACCATCGCTGGCAGCAGCACCACCAGCAGCCGTCGTCGTCGTCGTCGTCTTTTGAAGCCCTGACGGGAGCGGCACCAGACTCTACCATCACTACTACCAGTATATATATATATATATATGCGAACTCTCGGGAACCCTTTTATATTACCCTCGGCTCTCCTTCGTCGTCGTCGTCGTCGTCGCCGGCTTCGTCGACTCTGTGACGCGGGGACCGCTAGGTACTCGAATCGCGCCCGACGCCGCAGAATCTCATGGAACAAACGATGATTATGCAACGTCAGCCATCGTGTCCTATATCGCGACTAGATTGTGCCACTCGCTGAGTGAAACGACGCGGTCTAGAATCTCGAGTTGTAACTAACTCTTGCGAAAAATCAAGAAAGAAAAAAAAATGAAAACGAAAACGAATAAGAGGAATGAGTGTTGAGCTCGGATTCTGGAATTTGTTACAATTGTTTTTTTTTTCTTTTTAACAGAAACACGAGTATCTGAAATGGACGTAATCGTGATTTTTTTTTTTAGCGTTAGCGAATATGAAAAAAAGTCATCGTATGTCGAAAAAAGGTCCTTCTCGACTTCGGACTTGTTGCATTCGATCAAAAATGCACCTGGGAATAATAAACCCCATAAAAAATAGAACCCTCGAAGCAATTTTTCACCGGTACCGTATCTTTTATTTTTATTTTTTTTATTTTTCCGAAAACGGAAAGAAAAGATTCAACCTTACTTCTGGTTGGTCGATTTTGGAATGCTTTTTTGGTGAGCGTCTTACTGTATGACCTTCGAACCTAGCTTGGAAAATTTTAGCTGTCTTACTATATTGCCGTTCTACAGATACTGCGATGAATGATTGGGTGTGTTGTGATTTGGCTTATATATATATATATATATATCTATATATATATGCAAGGGTGTCTTTTAATACGATAATTTTGGATTCTTAATGCTTATCAACCTCCACAATGATTTAATACATGTAAAAGAAACACGTGGACCAAAAAATGAGTCCCGATCACAATTCCAAGCTGCATATAGCGACACGTTTCGCAATTTATTGCCAAAAAAAATAATAAATAAGCGACGACACGAATTGAAAGAAAAAAAAAATTCGTTGTAAAAAGTTCCATCAAAACAATTTTTTTTTCGATCGTTCGATAAATTCGACGATTAATAAAAAATTGGACGTGAGATGATTTTTTTTAAAGGTCTAATAATTGGCAGTTGATGATGGTAAATGGTTTTTTGTGGGGGAGCGGGTGAGGGAGAGGGTGTGGGGGTGGGTAGATGAGTTGTGAGAACACAAGGAGATGACCTCGTCGCGAGAATTTAGAAGCTACGAGAGTTCCAGCTGATGCGGTCGACGGAGCCGAGGAAGTGGAAATGAGCTCGGCTCGCTGTTTAGACTGTGTGGACGTCCTCGAGAGAGAGAGAAAGAGAGAGGGAGGTGGGCGAGAGACAGAGACGGAGGAAAGAAGTGAGAGAGTGAGAGTTAGAGAGAGAGAGAGCTAGAGAGCCGAGGCTCTTTGGCAAAGCGGCTAAAGTTCCGCGATCTCGTCTCGAGCTCGGTGTGGACCCACATGATCCTTCTACGAAATGCGTCTCATGTGCGCCATGGCTCCTGTTGCCGCTCCAGAGTCTCACGATCGCCACGGAATCGCTTTTTCAAACGGGACCCTCCGGTGGAACGTTAAATTTCGTCGCAAATTAATCGTTTGTCGGGAAATAATGAAAAAAAAAAAAAATTAATGCGTTGATGGATTTTTGACGATCTTCAAATCCGTTAAATCGACTATGAGATTTTTCATATCGTATGTCGTGTGAATAATAATTTCTTTTTTTTTTTTGCAACGTTTTTTTGCGTAATTAGATACCAAAAAAAATTGATACTTGGAAAAAAAACAAAGAAAGTGGGAGCAAAAGAAGAAGAAGAAGAAGTAATATATATATATATATATATATATATATATAAACAATATGAAAACAAAATAATGTTGAAACTCCATAAAATTCGTAAAAATCTTTGCGACCGATTGAAGAATATTATGGAGCTGTTAGAGTCGCGAGATTCGCGAGAGCATTGTGTGTGTATGTGTGTGTGTGTCCCGTGGTATTGTGGATGGGAGTCACTGCGCAGGAAAGTCTGAAAATGGGGTGGATCGAAGTTTACGTCGGAGCGGATGTGTAGTATAAGGTGGGCAGAAGAGGTAGGAGGAAGGAGGAAGCAACCGAGTCCTCGAGTTTGGCTCACTTCTAAAGGAGTTGATGGCTATTCGTTCGCGGCTTAAGGTACATTCACAACGAGGGCAAAAAAAAAAATTAAGAAAAATCAGGAAAAATAAAAATAAATCAATAAATTTCGCGTTTTAACACAACCAAAATAATCATTCCATCTGTTCGTTGTATTTTTTGTTGTTCTCACATATAGTCTAAAAAAAAATATAGTAAAAAATATTCGAAAAAAAAATACAACGAAAATACTCAATTCCATGCGTTCCTTATTTTTTTTTCATTGCCGCAGTGCCGAGTGGGTGAAAAAAAATAAAAAAAATAAAATTGATTCCGATTATTATATACGATGTGTCGTCTCTAATGCTTTGAACATCCCTGCGATGTGAATAAACCCTTAAACTTCTCACTCTCGGCTTTCTTTCTTCCTCTTCCTCTTCCCTGCCCCCTCTTTCCTCTTCCTCCCCAATATACTCCACGGAGAGCACGGAATATCCCTTCTCCTTCTTCTTCTTCATCTTCTTCTTCCTGTTTTCTCCCTCTGGGGTTCCGCACTCCTACGATCTTGCCACGTCTCGACGTCCTCCGCCTCTCTCTCTCTCTCTCTCCCCTCTCTCGCTCTGGTTTCCCTCTCGGGCTGTGCACCCTTCCTCCCTCCCCCCTCCTCCCCCCTCTCTCTCCGGACGGCGAGCTTATATCGATTTGCTTGATTTCGTCGGGAGCGAGAAAGATAGTAAAGGAGCTCGCTCGCTCGCTCTCGCGCGCGCGCGTGCTCGTCCTCTTCGCCCTCCCGTCTTCTCTCTCTCTCACTCTCTCATCTCTCTCTCTCTCTCTCGCACGCGTTCTCCGTTGAGATAGCGGTTGAAAAAACGAGGAGAGGCCCGCTTAGCTTGGGCCCTCAGAATTTGCGGAATGCCCGTGCCTCTCGGAAACCCGTTCGTCCGGTTTTGTTAATTGCAAAAAGGATTCGGTGTGGATGGTGGGACGTGAGAGGGAAGATGCGGGGGGGGGGGCGGAGGGTATCCACGAGGTGGGAGCGTCGATCAGCGGCAGGAGGGTCGGGGGGGGGGGGGAGGGTGGTTACACGAGTTGGGCTATGGCGGATCCGGAATGAACGAAGAACGGACTTAGATCCTCCGGAACTCACCTCGGTTGCATCCTCTCTTTCGTTCGCGTGTCACACTTTTGTTTTCTTCGACGGATCTTCGTGAAAGTTGAGACCATGTCGATGGGGCTGGGAGAGGGGGGAACCGAGAAGAATAAAAAAAAAAAACTGGTCAAGTGTGAGTTCGAGTTCCGTGACGTTTATTTTATTCTCTTTGTCTCTTCTTCGGTACCGCGAAATCACGCGTGGGGCCACCTATCGGATGTTTATCAGCACTATTCGCAGTCGATCGCAAATAAAATGAGATGAAGTTTGTGATAATTGATTTTCCGAAAATACTTCAATTTGAGTGATTTCATTTATTATCAATTGTAATTTTGGGAAAATTATTGATAAGAGCTGATATTGTTATTTTCGACATTTCGACAATGACATGTTTATCTTTCCTTTTATATCTTGATATCTTCTTCACAAACTTTCAACAACGACTGATTCTTTCGATAATCGTTGTTACCAACAAATTCATGTTGAAAAGATGCTGAAATGAAAAAAAAAAAAGGGGGGCGGGGAAAGAATCGATACATCGATATCGTGGAAGGATTGTGTATCTAACTGTGTGAGTAACGGCCAAGTGTGCGACTCACGAACGAAGGAACGAAGGAACGAAGAAGCGCTCAAATGCAATTATTAATTGCACGTCGAGAGAGGCGTTTCGCCGCCGCCGAGCCAACGGTTGCCGCTGGTTTCCGCGGCAATTGCAACGGAACTCTATATGCTATCTGTCGCGCCGGAATCCGCGTCTGATTATGATTTAACGATTCTGTCACGCTCCGTAAACGTTTTTTTTTTCTTTTTGTATTCTTTTATTCTTCATTCCTTTCCTCCGTTCTCTCGTGTTTCCGCGCTCATCGCCTCCCCGAAAGGGGTGAGTTTCTTCACACGAGCCTTCCAGAATCCAAACCCAACAAGTTTTCACGTTCGATCCACGTGTTTAATTTTTAATTTAAGTTTGACAGGATTGAGGATAGACAGGAGATATATTTTTTCTTTTTCGAAAAAATATATTTTTTCTTTGCTTTTTAATATCCCTCAACCCCTCCCCTCCCCCCCCCCCCCCCTCACTAACATATTAAATATATAAATCTTAGATTCATTACAATTGAATTTTCTCAAAAAACGTAAATCAATCATATTATAAAATTTAAAAATTAACGTTTAATGAAAAATTGACGTAAAATTTCAAATCATGATTGAGATATGAGGTCAGTGCATCCTTTGCTCCATCGTCGAGCAATGTAGGTGATGAGAAAACCTTTTTTTTTTTCTCTTTTTTTTCCCATCGAGAATTTTTTTTTTTTCAATGCAAACGCGTTCGAAATATTTTTAAAATCTTTACGCACTGGTGAGGGGGTCGTGGAGGGGGTTGTAAATTTTTGAGGATAGTTTGTCAAATGCCGATGGCTATGAGGTGTTCGTATAGTTTCTCGTGCGAGGCCAGATGATAGCCGCTGGTTGTTTGGGACGCGATAGAAGCATTTCTGCGGAGGACTATACCAGGATCCACGTCCACCACTTTTACGGTCTCTCGCTCGCGTTCTCCTAAAAAAAACTGGTTTCGTCATTAGAGACGAGGCCCTCACCGCGACCGACCACATCGCCACAGCAGCAGCACCAGCATCGGAAGCAGAAGCACAAGCAGAAGCACCACCAGCAGCATCAGCAAAAGGAACTCTTATTCCTCGAGGCTCACGAGGCGCGACGCTCCTTTTAGGCTCTCTCCATTATTCGCCACGTCTCTTCCTCTCCATTCTCGAGCGCGCGACGGAGGGAGGGGGCGGAGAACGAGAGGGCGCGAGGACGGGAGGGAGAAAGAGGAAGGACCCGTCGTCTACCGCCAGGCTCGATGGATTTTAAATGCCCCCGGACGAACATATATACCATAAGTTATAATATTATTATACTAGGTGTTGCACGCCAGCTTCGCTTCGCGCGATTTTCGTGATTAGTTGCAATTACTTTTTTTTTTCATCAGAAACACGAAGTATTCGAAATCGCGAAACTCGTGATTTTTTCGTTGGCCGAACATGAAAAAAAAAAAAAAAATGTCATTGTATTTCGAACAGAGATGGACATTCGTTCAATGAAAATGTATTTGAAATACTGTTTTTTTTTCAAACAAATGATTATGATCAATTTTCATGAAGATGTAATTGAAATACTTTTTCATAGAAATAATTATAATCAATTTATCATGAAAGTGTAGTTGAAATACTTTTTTTCAAACAAATGATTATAATGAATTATTGTCAAAATGTATTTGAAATACTTTTTCATAGAAATAATTATAATCAATTTATCATGAAAGTGTAGTTGAAAGACTTTTTTTCAAACAAATGATTATAATGAATTATTGTCAAAATGTATTTGAAATACTTTTTTTTCAAACAAATGATTATAATTAATTATCATGAAAAGGTAATTGAAATACTTTTTCATAGAAATAATTATGATCAATTTATCATGAAAGTGTATTTGAAATACTATTTTTTTAAACAAATGATTATAAATCAATTATCATGAAAATGTATTTTCATGATAATTGATACTGAATAATTCTTTTTTTCGCGTCAGTCAAAATAAAAAAAAAATGAACCTCCCCAATAGTTCATGGACAATGACTTAAAAACCTGGGAGAGCATTCGAAAGGACGCTCGAGACCTCAAACTTCCTTGACTCGGTTTCGTCCCGAGGGTGATAATCGATTTGTTTTGTTTCGTTTTTTTTTTAAATTAATTTTTTTTATTTTGGTGCCTTACTAGAAACAGATAAAAAAAATTGCACCCACACACGCACGCACGCGCGCTGTCGTGATATCTGAAAAGTTTTGTTGTTGTTCCAGAGTTGTTGTGGTCCATTTCACATCGCGTGATCTCTCGTAGTTCTCACCACGAGCAATTTTTTTTCAACGAAACGAACTCTCGTTTGTCCCGAGAAATCCTCAAAATTATATAGACAAATAAATGGCGGAGAATGAAACGACAAAATGAAAAAAAAAAAATGAAAATAAATAATAAAAATAATAATAAAATAATAATAAAAATAATAATAATAATGAAAATAGCAACGGAGACCCCAAAACGTTTTCCTACTTTTTTTTCGTTTTGTTTCCTTCTTCTTCTTCTTCTTCTTTTTTTTTCGAGCGAGCGTAAACAGCAAATGAAAACTCGGTAGCCGGTACTTCAGGGTCATTATCGTTGGAGTATAACGGGTTCGGTGTGGGACGAGGCAAGCGTGGACGATCGTAAAATCTTGCTCTCGCTGGCTTCTTCTTCTTCCTCTTTTTCTTCTTCTTCATCTTCATCTTCCCCCTCTTCGTCGTTTGCGTTTTCTTCTTCTTTTTCGAAAAATAATTGTTCGTCTTTCTTCGTTTCGCTACATAAACGATGCAAAGTACACGCCAAACGTCTCTCGCGTATTTTATCACTCGGTTTTATCGTTTCTTACGCCCGGTGGCTTCGATCTATCGGGCGACGGTTCGTCGACGGGTTCACGCGTGGTTCTGGTGAATTTATTTTTGAGGTTGATGCTCGAGAAAATAAAACAAAATGATCGGGCATTGTGGCAAAATTTAGTTTGACGATGAAACTTTGAATTTACCGAGATGACGATAAATATATATATATATATATATATATATATACAAATATATATCTCAACTAAAAATCAAACGTGTCCTCGTGTCGTTAATTCGATAAACAATTTGCGTGATGACTGTTCAGAATAAACTTTTTTTTCTTTCGTTTCAATCGTGTAGATCATTTGCAACAATTTCATATGTTTGTATTTCAACTGAATAACAGTAATGCGGTCTGAGGACATTTTAATAGTTCAATATACTGTAAAATTGCACCAATCGCGTGTCAAAATGGAAACTTACCGAAAAAATCAAAATACAGAAACCACAGGAACAAAAAAAGAATGAGAGGAAAATATATTTGAAAAAATATTTTTGCCAGCTACGAGCTAATTACTTTTGTAGCGTTTATATTAATTTTTTCAGTGCAGTAATAACAATAATAATAATAATAAGATAACTCAAACAATTAATATTAGAAACATCAACAAAAACAACCTCAATAATAATAAAAATAAAAAACTAACAGCAGCACCAACAAAAATAACAATAAAAATATAAACAACGATAATGCCATCAATAATGATTCCACGGGTGGCAAATCTCACGGTACTCAAGTAAGAGCGACAATTTGACTTCACAATTGAACGAACATTAACCCCTCTCGCTACTCATTCCCTCTCTCTCTCTCCCTTTTTTTTGGGCTTCCTTTTTTTTCTTTCCATTCTTATTTTCCATCATTGCACCCCGTCTCGGCACTCTGCACTTCAATCTTGCCCATAATACACCACGTGGTACATACATAGCATACACACACACACACACACACACACACACGCGCGCGCGCACTTCTTCTCCGCGTATGTTCAACGCCCTGTTCCCCGGTCGCTCGCCCCCCTTCATCCCCCCCTCCTCTCCTTCCCCCGTCGTCGGCAATGGCTGACGTGCTTCAGTGGCTTCCGGGCGGAGGGAGGCCAAACCCGTCGAGGCGAGAACTATACGGGAGGAAGTGAGAAAAGAACGCGAACCCATATACCGAGGGCAAACTACCCCTCTCTCTCTCTCTCTCTCTCTCTCTCTCTCTCTCTCTCTCTCTTTCTCTCTCTTCTCTGTCCGTTGCTCTCTCGCGCGCGCCACTCGTACCTACAGCACGCGGGGAGCCCGTCTCTCCGGAGTCTGGACAGCAACAGAACCACCCCCCCCCTCCCCCTCCTCCTCCTCCGTTCGTCGCACCAATCGATACTTCGCTTCTCGTAGTTCGATGGACCGTACAGTTTGTTACAAAAATCATTTGAAAATTTCGCAAACACACACCCAACGATTCGATGAATTTTCTTTACCTTACGATAAAAAAAAACGACCCTCAAATTTTCCAGATTAAGGTAGTACCCTCCATAAGAGAGAGTTCCTCGTCAGATTTTCATGAAACTTGGCATACTTATAGGCATTGATAAGAAAAAGGTTCAGTTAAATTTTTATGGCTTTCCGGAGCGCGAGAAAAAATATATCAACACTTTTATTTTCACAAGTTTGACATGGAGCCTTATGGAGAATCACGGTCAATTTGATACAATACAAAAAGTCCTCGTCAGATTTTAATGAAAACACTTGAGCTGCAAGTTGAATATTCGGAGAACATTTTGGGCACTTGACAGTAGAGATCAGGAGACTGTGATGAAAATAATAAGCAAATAAACATCGGGAAAACACAGTTTATATGAGGAGTTGGTCGTGATCCAGTAGACATGGCAACGTTGCGCGTTTGTTTCCCATCTTCTCTCTCTCTCACTAATCGACATCATAACACGCGACGTTGTCACATCAAAGTACTACGTACATCAATCAGGAGATGGTATATCTTAGGCTTGCTTTGACTCTTACAGTTTGTGAGATACTACCTTAACATAGCGACGGGAAAAAAAAAGTTTTCGGTCGGAGTAACAGTTTTGTGTCTTTACATTTTTTTTTACGAATTATAAAATAAAAAGAATACGGTGAATAAGACGACGTTCCGGACACACGTGTCGTGTTATGCCGCCCGATGAGAATAAAAGGGGGTTGATAATGCTGGTCTCTGGATTACCGGCTTTGTCAACCGTGTGCCCGGGGCGGACAATTGTCGTACGTATTTCAGTCACGAAATCACGATAAATCACGCACTGGGACATGAGAATTGGATTGAGAGAGACGGAGAGAGAGAGAGAGAGAGAGAGAGAGAGAAAGAAAGAGGGGATGTCTGTGTGAGAGAGAAAGAGAAGGCAAGACGAAAAAAAAGAAAAACCAGAATCGTCGTTGTAGTACGCGAGTCGCGGTGATTTGTTAAAAGGGAAATGTTAATTGTTATTGAAACGAGATCGATATTTGTACGTCGTTGTTGACGTGCAGATCCGCCCGAAGGGAAGGGGAGGGTGGGGGGGGGGCAAGGTAGGTAGGCACTTGTTAGTATAATTAATGAGAGGATTCCAGAGGCAGAAAGAGAGAGAGAACGATAACGAGAGATTGATTTACGGCATACAAATGGCTTCTGGTTTCTGCAGATTCCGTGAACCATCAATACCCGTTTTTTTCTTCTTCTTTTTCTTTTTTTTCATTATTATTTCCAATTTAAGGATTGTGGGTGATATTTTTTTCAAGAATTGATTTGGCTACTTTTTCACTAATTTTTCTGTTTGACGAAAAAGAAGGATAAAGAAGATAAAAAACGCAAAGATGGCGAAACCGGAAGTGACCTACGAATCGGGTTTTGATTTTTTTAAACAACCCTTCTTTCGTGTATAACAAATGTTCGTTATATCTTTTTTAATCATTTTCTTATCTGTGACAATTTTTTATTCTTGTTTATACTTTTTTTTTGCTCACAGAATTTTATCGATTCTCGTGACTGCGTTATTATTATTATATTATAACTATATTATAATATAATAATATAATAATATTATTACTTTCAATTCGAGAGATAAATAATACATTTTTAATTATTAATTTGGATACTTTATCATCAATGTGTATTGAAAAAAAAAAAAAACAGAGAAAAGAAAAATTATTGAAAAATTAGAAAACCTCGAAAGGATGTTGAAACCGGAAGCTAGCTGAGAATGAGGTTACGAACACGCTCCTTCCGTGTATAACAAACGTTGCCTATATAGATTTTTTTTTTCGTTTTTTTTTTTTTCAATCTTCAGACCTGTGACAATTTGTTCTTCGTCTTCTTCTGTTTTTTTTTCTTTGTTTTTCCGCACACAGAATTTTCTCATCTCTGGTAACTTCGTGGAGGCTGCTCCAGGGCTGTCTCCGGTTTCGTGTCGAGAGACCCAGTTTTTTATTTTTTTTACCCCGCTTCGGGCGAAAAAATCGTGCACGTCCATCCACTCTTGCCTGATGATCCTTCACGTAGCCTACTCTCGTTTCTTTTTTCTTCTACTTCTTTCTTCTGTTTTTTTTTCTACCCCGTCGTGTGCATCACGGTCTTCCCCGCGCTTCGTTTTCTCGGTTACTCGTCCATCATCGATGAAGAAAATTTTCGCTGGCGTATTTCATTTGGCTCCGGTGCCAAAAAAAAAATCTCTCCCATTTCCCGTTTGACGGGTTGCATATCAGTGCCTATCGTACATATCTATATATATATATATATATAGGACGTCCACGAGCCGAGGGTTTTGTGTGTCTCTCGTGAAGATATTGCGGCATTGGCAACTCGTGCTACTCTCGACGTTTCCCGAATCCACGAAAGAAGATGAAGAAGAAAGAAAAAAAAATGAGAATGAATGATTTAAAAAAAAATAATAATAAAAAAAAGGTAAAGAAAGATGAATGGTGCGTCTCGAAGTTTCGAATCTTTAATTTTTCGAATGGTCACAAGTTCGAAATTTTTGTTATTCGAATTGTAATTTTCCTGAAAATCCAAACCTCCGAATTTTTTCATTCCGACTGGGTAATGTAACAGAATTTCGAAAAATTCGCACGTTCGAATGTCCGACAGGTCGATCAATCGTATCGAAACGTTCACGAAGATGAATGTTCCGACTCGCCAATGTTCCGACCGTCAATGTTTCGACGGATCGAAGTTTCGAAAACGCATATACAGGTATAGTGGGCCGTAGCAGCTCGTTCAACCGCGTGAAGATTGCAGCTTCTGCAATCTTCACGCCCGCTGTACCTATATATATATATATACACATTGTCGAAACTTTGATCCGTCGAAACATTAGCGTTCGAAACATTGACGAGTCGGGAGTCGTGGACCCTTCGGAAAATTGTACTTTCGATACATTGCGTTTCGAATTATTATTATTATTATTATTTTTTTTTTTTCGAAACTACGACCGTTCGAGACTTTGCCCGTTCGAATCTATATAGACTTTCGGAACCGTGAGCGGTCGAAACATCGACGGGATCGGAACATGCACTTTCGAAATTTTGGACCGTCGAAACATTGAAAATTCGAAACTTCGAGACCCGCTCTAGGCGTGCGTGTGTGTGCGTGTGTGGTTTTTCACACGTTTACACGTGTCTTTTTCATCGAATAATTTTTCGAATCATTGAACCTTGTGAATTTTGATTGTTTCGAACATCGTTGGTTCTGAATTTCGATGCCCACCTTGGTTATACGATCGTTTTTCGTCCTGGGCTTTTTTTCGACGTTGACCGTGGCCAATCGGCTTGTGCAGGTTGCGTTGTGCGAGGGCGAGGGGCACGCCGGGGAGTGGGGGATGGAGAGGGGGGAGCGGAGGGTTAGCCCTCGTCGAAGTTAGCTCGCGGTAAAGGGAGGGAGTCGAGTAGCGAGATGGAGTTGGGATCTCTCGAGCGTCGTTTGGACCCCGAGGTGGAAAGTATCACAAGATTCATCTCCCTCGTGAGCGACAGCAGCAGCAGCAGCAGCATCCGAAGCAGCAGCCGAGACGCGTGAGGACAGCCTCTGAGGAATCCTTGGAATTCCATAGTAGCCAACACCTCAATCTACATACAAAGAAAACATTTGGATAAATAATAATATGTATGTATGAGGTTTGTTTTTTTTTTTTTTGGAAATTGTAGAAAAGAAAAGCGAAACTATTGGAAAATTGACACACAGAACGTAGTTGCGTTTGGGTTTAGGCGATGGTGACGGTCTCTCTCGTGGGACCAAAGATTTTCGATGATCGGATTCGTCGACCTTTTTCTTTTTATTTTACTTTTTCGTTATCTTCTTATTCTTTCGTTCTTTTTTTTTCGGTCGAGTTGGTTTGTAATTTAACGGGAGGACCAGAAAGGAGACCCGGGAGGGTCGTTGGGTCCAAGTGGCAATGATACAACGGTCTGTGACGACGATGATAATAATAATAATAATAATAATAATAATAATAATAATAATAATAATAATAATTGGAATAACGATACAAGGAATAGTTGTGTGATGGTGGTTGGTATAATTTTTAGAGTACAACAAGGTTTGCAAGAAGGAGACGTGGTACCTAGTCTTAGTATATATATATATATACTATAGCTGCTAACGGCTAGTTTTAAAAAATAAAATAGATTCAACCGACATCCGGTCGGTAGATTTTGAAATTCTTTCTCAGTGAGCACCTGCTGTATGATCTCGAACCTCCAGAAAAATTTTCAGCTCTCTAGCTATCGCCATTCTAGAGGTACTAAAGATATTTGGCTTTCATACATATATATATATATATATATATATATATATATATATATATATATATATATATATATATATATATATATATATATATATATATTACGGCACACATGCGTGTGCTGGAGTCGTTTGTTTTACGACGTAATTCCGGGGATGCTTAACACCTCGCAAACTTGTTGCATCGATGGTGAACATTTTTGCTACAGTATTCGTTATAATTTCGATCGAATGTACCAATGAAAAACTACATACCGAAATTTTCCCCCGATTTTTTGAATAAGTAGTTTAGACATTGAAGGGGCGAGGAGGGACTCCGATGACGACTTTGAAAGCGAATATCTTGTGACTGAAGGGTTGAAATGAAAAAGTCTCGGAATATTTTTAATTGCATTTGACAAGACCTATCGAAAGACACCTCACTCGGTGGGGTGGGCAAAAAAATCCCGAATTCACTTTTTAATCAACATTTTTTTCATTTTTCAATGTACGGACAGACGGATGGACTGACCGAAACCGTAAGGGTTCCCAGACTTCTGCAAAAACCCCAAAAAATGTGAAAATAAGTACAACCCTGATGTGTATGTATTTATTTATTCGCGAAAGAATTCGTGGATCGAATAAAAAAAAAAGTGTGTTGCCAAAAAAATAAAAAAAACAAAAAAAAACAAATTGTTGATAAACACAAATAAATAAATAAATTGTTGCTGATGTTGATCGAATGGGAAGGAGGAGAAGTGACAGTGACGTGCTTTTGTGTTCCGATAATGAGATAGATTTGGCATCAAAGCACACCGACAGATTGGTCAGTCCGCAATTTAATATCGTCAAGTCCCCCTTCTCGCTTCTTCTTATCCATCGGTGCACAATAAACCCGCGAGGGTTCCTTTTTGTCCATCATCATTATCCGTCGATACCATCGTTTTCTCGAGGTTGATGGGGATATATACCCCTTGACGCTTGCACGAGCTCACACGATCGACTGTATTTCGTTCGATGCCGCTCGTTTTGTCCGATGTATCGCGCGGGGTCTCGGATGTTTGACTATGCTGTCGCTCACTTATCCGAGGGTGGGTCTCTCACGGAGGGTTCGAAACGACGTTTGTCGTTGCACAGTCGTTGACAATGGCTCATACATATATAGGACGTTTCGTGTGAAAACGCACGGTCAAAACCCTGACCCCTGCTGATTCAGTTCATTTATTATTTTGTTTTTTTTTTTTTTGCTTTCTTTTGACCTCAAAACACACTCGTTATTTTTTTTTTTTTTTTTTTGGGAATTTTCGGATCCCTCTTTGACGCTCGAAGGAACAGAAAATTGGCCCGAAATTGAGAAAATCGGACTTGGACGTGATTGAAGATTATGATTATTTTTTTTTGTTTTGATTTTAGTAGGTTGATCGAAATCTTGAATCGACGTTGTCAAGATTTTAGAGTGGGATACTTGTCGCAACTAGAAACATTTTTTTCTATTATCATAATTTTTTTAATAAAAAAATATTATGAATTTTTTTGATCGATTCTTCAAACTATCCACCATATGTATCATCGTCAATGACAAAATGTGGAACGTTTATTGCCGTTGAAAAAAAAATTCATGCTTTTGTCGTGAAAATTTTTTTTTCTAAATTTTTTAATAAATTTTATTTATCGTCTTGAAAGACGAATGAATGGCTCGATCGTCGTGTAAGCTTGAAAAATCTGAGACTCAATGGTTCGGTTCACAATACCGTTGATTTATGAGATTTTGTGAAAAATTGTTGTGAATGATGATGGTCCAAGGAATTTTTTCGTTTTTGTATCAGCCTGTACGTTTGGGATTTAATATATTATACACACACACAGATATATATATATATATATATATATATATATATATATATATATATATATATATATATATATATATATATATAACAGAAGAATCGCCCAAGGCAGAATTCTGTATACTTCTACTATACATCCCTTCGGTCGTGGACGATCGAGGAACGTCGGGGAAACAGGGCCGGTCGAGCGGGTGAGCAGCGGAAGGGGGGACCGAGAAAGAGAAAGAGAGAAAGAAATGATCCTCCGTTGGGACGATGGGCACTACGTGCGAGAACAGATGCAGGATACATTAATCGTGGTTGTTCCCTCGTGACATCTGATCCTCCGCACCTATGTGTTCTCTATGGTTATGTTGGTTTCAAACGATGTGTGTATTTCGAACGATGTGTATACATATACACACACCCACACATATATATCGTTTTAAAATCAACGATGTCCATTTTCCAACTATTTTACACACACACACACACACAAACACACATAGACAAACGATGTCCGGCGCCAATTTCACCCTTGTCAAGCTAGCAGACGAAAGTCTTCGATGTGAATTTCATCTGCACCTAAATTAAGTGCTTTCACGTTATTTTTACGTTCCCGGTCTATAATTTTGGTGGTTCATAAATTTCGATGGGGGATAACCAAAATTATAAACCGATTATCTGAACAAAAATGGGACAGAGACAAGAGACACCCCAAAGAAAATAAAAATTCTATACGATCTGTGTATGGAATTGGGCATCTATGGACTATATGTAGGCTGTATATAGTAATATAAGCTATTAATATAGTAATATAGTCTCTAGTTGTTTTTATTACTATATATTACTATATATAGACTATTAATATAGTAATACAGTTATATTGTCTGTAGTAGTCTTTATTACTATATATCATTATATTACTATAAAGTAATATGGACTATATATAGTCCATACATTACTATAATATAGTAATATAGTCAATACATAGTCTCCATGACTATACACAGTCTATATATGCCCAATCCCCTATCCGTCTAGATTCTACACAGACTATACATATATACAATTTTTCCTTAGGTTGTCTAGCTCTTGTCTCCGTTGCATTTGTGTTGAGAGTCGTTTTATGTCGCATAAAGTTGGGACAGAAGTTGGAATAGAGGTTGGGTCGCTGTGAAGCTCGGGCAATAACCAGACACCGGTCGCGGGAGGGGGCAAGACTTGAGGGACGGGGGGAGGGGGGGGGGGTCGGGACTTGTGCATGAATTGTCGGGAGTAAGAAGGAGAGAAGGCCCGATTTAGAATGCAGATCTCGTTCTATATCGCTTCTCCGTGGCGGTATGTAATCGTGTGTGTGTGTGTGTGTGTGCGTTTGTGTGTGTGTGTGTGTGCGTGTGTGATAACGACGACGGCGACGACGACCTGCATAGTGGTTTGAGAGGCTGTGTTGTAAAAGCCTGAGAGCGACAAAGATGAAAATAATAATGTTTTTGAAATAGTTTGTGAGAAAGACGAGGATGGAAGAAACGGGTGGAGTATATAGAAGCATCAGAGAGAGAGAGAGAGAGAGAGAGAGAGGAGAGAGAGAGAGAGAGAGAGAGAGAGAGAGAGAGAGAGAGAGAGAGAGAGAGAGAGAGCGAGAGAGATATGCACACGACGAGAGAGGATCTTTCCGCGCGAGTTGCTCACACGACCCGGACCCGCGAAGAAGGAGAGTCAACGTGCGCGCGAGAGTGCATTGCATGCACGAACGGACTTTCTTTATTGCACTTGTCCCTCGGGGGGTCGGTCGCGATATCGCGTCTCTCCTCGCGTGGTCGCGGGGCGGCTCTTCTTCCTCGTTCCTCTGGATCAACCGTTTCTGATCTTCACACGGGGCCCGGCTCTTGAACGTTGATGCCGAACCATCGGCGGAGATGGGACGAAGCGAAATTACGTGACGATTAATTATGCTCGGACTGTGGGGCGCGAGAGAGAGAGAGATAGATAACCAACTTGGTCGCGGTATTAATGTTTCTTTTTTTCGTTTAGTCTAGTTTATTGCCTCGGACGTTTTGTTATGTCCTGACGGAGAGAATGTTTTGCGGATTGTGGGAAATTCGGATTCTTTTCTCTCTCTCTCTCTCTCTCTCTCTCTCTCTCTCTCTCTCTCGCTCTGTAGTTATTTTTATTGATATTTTATTTTATAAGATTCAATATTAGATGTAAGTGCGGTACTCATTACTCTTATATTCTATAGTTTGTACTTAGTATTATTAGTTGCTCCTTATTTCCATTATTATTTTTCATATACTTTATTCGATTACGATCACTGCTATTTTTGTTTTAGTTTTATTTTTATTTTTATTTTTACTTTTATTTCATTTTATGTTATCTATTTTTTATATTAATTTGATTTATTTTTATTATTATTTCTGTTATTAATTTTATAATTTCTTTTTATACACACACATTGCCCAAAAGTACTACTAAGGCATAATAAAGAATCAATAAATCAGTCAATCAATCTCTCGATATTTTGAAATTTTGACGTTTGCTTGCATGTTTATGTTTGGGTTTTTTTAAATCAATTTTTTTTTCTTTCAATTTTTTGATTCATTCAGATTTAAAGTTCGTTTGTTATTATCATTGAAATGTATTGCGAAAGGTGTGGATAGATGATTTGGGAATTTGATATGGGAATCGCATACCGTTGGCACGTACTGCCGAAACAATTATTATTATTATTGGTATTGTTATTATTATTATTATTAATTTAAAATCTGACGGAAAAATATCATACAGGCTGAATATGGGATTGGGTCCATGTAGTCTCTACATACAAGATATACCACATATAGACGACACATAGACTATATACATATTTCTATATATAGTCTATATATGCCCAATGTATAGTTCATACCTAATTCTCTGCTACAAGGAGCACATTGTATCCCTGTTAAAGCAATAAACCATACATACATGATTTTTTAACATACATACTTGGGTTACCGCAAATAAATGCTTTTCACATCAATGACAACCCCCGCCCTCCCGCTTTTTCTTTGGTAAAAGCGTTGCAGAGCTACCGGTTAGAGTGAACTTGTATATAAATTCTGTTGCCGTGTGTACCCCAAATGTCTCGCAGAGGCTGCAGCCGGTCCAAGCTGCAGATCGTTGCATCAGAGGCGAGGGAGGAATGAGCGAGAGAGCATTCTCTCTCTCTCTCTCTCTCTCTCTCTCTCTCTCTCTCTCTCTCCCTTTTGAGGGGGAGAGGGATAGCAACTACGAAGGCCCCACGCATGAGTCACGGCTCAAGCGGTGAGACGTGTGTTGGCCCTTTGTGACGCTACGCACGTTCCATTCTCGTCGTGAGAGAGCAAGAGAGAGAGAAAGAGAGCTTGGTTCTCTGCCTGACTATATATATATATACGTACCCTCCACCTTTACAACGCGATGGTTTCGCCGACGTCTCTCGGCACACAAGAAGCCCCCTACTAGCCTTTGCAGCTTCGTGTGTTGCCCGGGCCCCGGTTTCTCGCCGGTGCGCGCGCGCGCACGCGCACTCTCGGATATCGTTTCCGTTACGCTCTCGAAGGCTTCAAACGTATCGCCGTGCGGGTTGTGAAACGAAACGAAAACCCGATGGTGACCCGATCGAGCGAGACAGAGAGAGAGAGAGAGAGAGAGAGAGAGAGAGAGAGAGAGAGGAAGAGATCGGTCGAAGGATGCTGTGGGAATGAAAAAAAAAAGGAAAAAAAAAACAATTCAAGTTTCATCGTTGCTCGCGATTTTCCACGCGATGAAATTCATCAAAACGTTGTTTTCATCAAATTGTTTTCACCGTCCGAAGAAAACGAGATGAAAAGAAATGAAATAATGATGAAGAAGATGAAAAACAACAAGTAACAATTTGTCGCGGTGAAAATTGTGTGAGATATGCTATTGTCTCGATTAAAGGAAAATGAATGCTATTTGATGACGTCAGTATAATCTCGAGTGTGAGTGTGTGTGTGTCTATGAGATAGAATATACCAATGAGGTGTTCTTATTTATTGCGTGCTCTGTCAATATTAAGTCTCAATATATAAAACTTGAATAAAATAGAAATATAAAAATATAGTGATGACGTGTAAGATATAAGCCTGAACATAGATTTCGCAGAGAGAACGAGAGAGAGAGAGAGGGGGGGGGGATTCAGATTGAGATTGAGGTGTGTTAATTTCGTGCTCTTGAGTGGAAACCCTCTATGAGCACCTTGTAAGACAGATCCCCACTTGTCAACTACCTAAATCAAATTATTATTTTTTATAAAGATAGCAATACATAGATTGACCCAAAAGTAGTGATGAGAAAATATTTCAAATAACATAAGCATAAGGTACATGAATAAATATGTAAGCCGAAAGCACGTGTCATTGTTATTGGTTTCATAAAAAAAAACTTTAAAAACGTTGTTCAAATAATACTCGATTTGACTGATTGTTATTGATTGATATTTAAAATAACATATACAGATGAAAAATACTACAAACTACAGTGATTGTAAAACAAAATAAATGATGATAATAATGACAATAATAATAATAGTAATAATAATACCGGCTCAGAAAGAGATAATATGAAACAACAATACTAGAGATATTGAAAGAGAGAGAGAGAGAAAAACAGATAGACAGATTGAGTGAGAGGGTTGGCGTGGGATGAAGACCGATGAAGGGTGGAAACGAGTGAGCGGTCATTAAGTTAGTGGGGTAGGAACCCGCAGCGAAATCATTGAGATTCCGTGCCGACTCACGGTCATCGGTAGCCGAGCCACCCTTATGCCTCTTTTCCGCAGGGGATTGGATCTCCCATTGTTCCGCCCGTATAATATAGCACGGGTCCATGTCTGTGTGAATATAATATATATATATATATATATATATATATATATATATATATATATATATATATATATATATATATATATATATATATATATACATATATTTATATATTTACGTATGTACGTGTATATGCATATAACTATCGAAAAATCTACGTGCTAGACGATGATGTGCAACCCTTGTTAATCTCGCAACGCATGCGTGATTAAATTTCATCCCTCGTCGTTATATCATCTACGTTTCGTATACAATTTATATTTATTATTATTCATATATATCCCTCCCGCGGCTTTAATTAGTTCGAACGTTTGGTCAAAAAGTTTTTTGTGTCGATCGTATTGCATGCAAATTGGACGACTTGACCCGTGGGGCGGAGGGGGAGGGTTGAGAGGGTGCAACTTCGTCGAGGAAGACTCTGTGACTCGTGAGTCTCGACGAGGTTGCATTTTTCCTCGTTTTCGTGTTACGAAAACTTTGTCGGCATATTATGTAACGACGTGGAGGAAGGGTCGATATGAGGTATAGTTTGTCCTGAGGGTGAGTTACACGCGAGCAGTTGATAACTTCGATCACCTGCGCAAATTCGAACGCTACGTGGACAATAAAAATGGCGGCGAACGTCGTTGGTTGGTGCTTCGTATGTGAAAGAGAAATATTTTTCGTTGGATCTCACTTGTCACACGAATGGGGATGAATTTTGGATTTTTTTTAAAAGAAAGGGAAAATACGTCGAATTAAAATTTTTATTTTCAACCTGTAGCGGCTTTTTAGCTCAGTGCATAGTCTGTATATATTTTTTTCTATTCAGTTTTTGGAGAAGGAAGAGCGAGGACATCGCCTCAAAGACGAAGTTGATTTTTTGTAGCAGCAGCAGTCTGTATTAAATTCAATTTTTTTTTTCATGGAAAATAAAGCCGAAATACGTCGATGAAAATGCTCTTTTTCTTTCTTTCGAATACTTTTTGTTGTTGTTGTCGCATCATCGTCGATGCATAATTTTTCGTAAAAAGAAAGCGAACCGGAAACCGAAAGAACGTCGAATAAAAATTCCTTATTTACCCTTTTTTTAAAAAGCAGCATCGTCTATGGATAATTTTGTTTTTCTAACTTCATGTTTTTACTTTGAAAAAACAAGGTGAGAGACAAGGTCGAATAAATATTATCATTCGCGTCTCGCCCATGAGTTTGTGTCAATTATTCCGTCACTCACCTCGTGTCTCGTAGTCTCCGGGGTAATTGAAATTCGATCGCGTCAGAGATCCATCTGTACGATTGTACGATGAATTAACGAAGATCCGAACGATATGGATTTCGAGGTTGCATGGCAGGGCTCATCCATATACGCGAAATGGATGAACGAGAAGAACGTGGAAAGTGCCTGTACCGAGTCGAGGGGTGGGAGGAGGAGGAGGAGGAGGAGGAGGAAGGAAGAGGAGAATAACTATGAGAAGAGTGAGAATGTCGAGTGGCTGCGTGTCGGGACCACCGCCGTGGCATAATCCTCGCGTATTTGCATATTTTAAATTGTTCGGCGAACGAGAGAAAGACAGAAGAGAGAAAGAGAAAGAGAGAAAGAAAAAAAGAGAGAGATAGCGAGAGAAAGAGAGAAGGGAGAAAACTCGAGGAATATGGATTGAGGGTGCTTGGGACGTTATTGTGAGTCGAGGGGGTTGATGTCCGCCAGAGAGAGAAAGAGAGAGAAAGAGAAAGAGGGGACGAGTTAGAGAAAGAGAGAGTATTCCAGGCTGAGAGAGAGAGAGAGAGGAAGACCAAGGGGTTTTAGAGACAGGGTAGTCTCAGTAGAAACAGCACAGAGGGATAAAGAGCGAGAAAGAACGAGAGAGAGAGAGAAAGGGATAGGAAAAAGCCATCGGTGTCTCGTTTCGACCCTTGTTGGCACTGTATGCGGCAGTCCACGCGTGATGGTGTGCCGGTGGTGTTCGGACTGGTGCGCCAGGGGTTGTCGGCTTCTCCTCACTCAGACACACACAACACACACATGCACACATACTGAGGCATGCTCGATCCACGTATGAGAAAGTTTTCGCGACGAACGTACGTATATATTCCGTGGGGCAAAGCACGAGCAGCAATGGCAATAATGTGGAAGCAAGCACCACGAGAAAGTGTTTCGTGTTTTTTGTTTTTTTTTCTTTGTAATGCGTTATCCACATGTGATAGATATCCCACGATGTGCTGACGGTTTGAGTCAAACGAATTTCTAACTCGGTATAGGGGAGTGGGGAGGAAGGGAGGGGGGGGGGGGTTATATCGTAACACACGTTCGTGAAATAAACTTTCGGGGAAAAAAGCTACTTTGTTAGCGACGTTTATCTGGTAATTTGTTATGCAACACCCGATTGCAGACTGTGTTTATGGATGATTATCAATGTATTTTTAGCGCTGGAAATTTTCGAAACGAATTTTTTTTTTTTTTAGATTGAAAAAATTGTAAGATTCTGCTCATTTTCTTTGTGACTGACTGCATTCTTGGACGAGTGTGGAAATTTGGAATGCGAGATAAAATGAATTAATGGTAACCTATTACTCAACGGTTCATCCAACAAATTACAGAAAACTTGTTTTTTCTTTAATTTTCATTAAATTTTAATTAATTTTTTTTTAAAATAATTTTTGAATTCATTTTGTTTTTTAATTTTGATTAATAATTTTTATAATTTTAGGTTAATTATATAGTGCGACAATATCCAAAGAGCGTAGAAAAAAAAAACATCCCACCCTCGTCTGAGAATGAGCTCCGACGAGTGAAAAAAAATTGGTGACAAATCTTACATCGTTCGGATGCTGCGTCTGGCTATGAAATAATTGGAAGTGATAGCTGATTATAGGTATTTCCCAAGGGGTTAAATCGTTTTTTTAAATTTGGATCGATCGTGTCGCGAAGGAACGCAAAAAAAAATTCCAATTCTTTAGGTGACTCAGGCCCCTTGAGCAATTTTAATTCAAAAATGACCCTTGCTAAGGACCACTCGAAGGTACATGGACACACACACACACACGCACACACTGTACGACGATTATGCGTAGCTCGTGCCCCGTGTGTGCAACCCATCGGTTGTCCCCGAATTCTCCCTTGTCGCCATCACGTTTCATCGCTCTCATTCATCGGGACACACGCGCGCGCGCTTGTTGCCGGCTTGCTGAGGTTTTATCTTTCCCTCGCCATGTGTCGCGGTGCCTCCCAATGGCCGCACTGCGACCGTGCCACTACTGGGCTCTCTCTCTCTCTCTCTCTCTCTCTCTCTTTCTCTCTCTCTCTGTCTGTCTCTCTGTCGCGTAGCGAATTATGTGTAACACACCGAGTGCGAGATGAGGCTTCTTCTTGGGGCGCGGTGAGGCGATTGGAGGGCGGAGGGGGGGGGGGGGTTGACGTGACACGTGCAGCTTAAATATGGTCACAACCCTCCCGATGAATTGGGGATTATGGCGCATGTATCGAAACAGAATGCATTCCCCCGAGTGTGGGGTGGATGAAATCTGAAAAGAAACGTTCATCAAAACTGTTTGTACCTCGTCACGGTTTTTTTTTTTTTTTTTTTTGCAATCAGGATCAACAGATTTTTTTTTTTTGCCATTTCTTGGGCATCATATTTCCAAACAGAAACAGTTGTTTGAAATTGATAATCCAATGTCACAGATGAGAAGTTTTAAACGCCAATATATAGAATGACGCTGAAGCTAGCAGCCAGACCAGCAGCCAGGTCGCCCCGCGGGCAGCGGTTCTCATGCGCGACCGAATAGCTTGCGCCCATCGCGATTTCGGTGGTAGTATTGAAGCCCTTGGGCTCGCAGAAGTGTAAAATTAGGAAAAATAACTCGCGTACGTTAAACCTGACAAAGTCCGAAGTAAAGAATTGGTGTAGACCTATATAAGCAGGAATAACAATTACTTATCGTGAATTTTAGCAATACGTCGGCGTCTTATTACATTATTCGAGAGTTTAAAGGGTCTTCATCGATTAATAATTTTTAAGATAATCTAAAACATTTTACAGGACATACTTGCCAAATTTAAAAAACATTATATCTTTGAAATCTATAACATAAATTATTTAATAAACATTTTTATCGCACAGCTTCCTCTTACGCGATGCAACAAAAGTTAAAGAGTGGTTCATTTGCTGAAAATAATTTTATATCATCTGAAACATCTGTCCGAACGTACTTGCAAATTTGCACGAAATGAACCGGACTAGAAGTCGAGATATAAATTGTTTATTGCTATTTTTCAGTGAATTTTTCAGTTTTTTGTTTATAGCATCGGTAAATATGGAGATGCTGTCTTCGCTGATTGACACAAGCTTCCTTATATATATCCGAACATACTTGCAAATTTGCACGAAATGAACCGGAATAGAAGTCGAGATATAAATTGTTTATTGCTATTTTCCAGTAAATTTTTCAGTTTTTTGTTTATAGAATCGGTAAATATGGAGATGCTGTCTTCGCTGATTAACACAAGCTTCCTTATATATATCCGAACATACTTGCAAATTTGCACGAAATGAACCGGAATAGAAGTCGAGATATAAATTGTTTATTGCTATTCTTCAGTAAATTTCTCAGTTTTTTGTTTATAGCATCGGTAAATATGGATATGCTGTCTTCGCTGATTGACACAAGCTTCCTTATAGATATCCGAACATACTTGCAAATTTGCACGAAATGAACCGGAATAGAAGTCGAGATATAAATTGTTTATTGCTATTTCTCAGTAAATTTCTCAGTTTTTTGTTTACAGCATCGGCAAATATGGAGATGCTGTCTTCGCTGATTGACACAAGGTTCTTTATATATATCCGAACGTACATGCCAATTTGCACAAAATGAACCGCTCTAGAATTTATTATATTAATTTGTTAATAAACGTTCTTATGCCAGCGCCTCGTCTTACGCGATGCAACAAAAGTTTAAGAGTGGTTCATTTGCTGAAAACAATTTTATATTATCTGAAACATCTGTCCGAACGTACTTGCAAATTTGCACGAAATGAACCGGACTAGAAGTCGAGATATGAATTGTTTATTGCTATTTTTCAGTGAATTTTTCAGTTTTTTGTTTATAGCATCGGTAAATATGGAGATGCTGTCTTCGCTGATTGACACAAGCTTCCTTATATATATCCGAACATACTTGCAAATTTGCACGAAATGAACCGGAATAGAAGTCGAGATATAAATTGTTTATTGCTATTTTCCAGTAAATTTTTCAGTTTTTTGTTTATAGAATCGGTAAATATAGAGATGCTGTCTTCGCTGATTAACACAAGCTTCCTTATATATATCCGAACATACTTGCAAATTTGCACGAAATGAACCGGAATAGAAGTCGAGATATAAATTGTTTATTGCTATTTTTCAGTAAATTTCTCAGTTTTTTGTTTATAGCATCGGTAAATATGGAGATGCTGTCTTCGCTGATTGACACAAGCTTCCTTATATATATCCGAACATACTTGCAAATTTTCACGAAATGAACCGGAATAGAAGTCGAGATATAAATTGTTTATTGCTATTTCTCAGTAAATTTCTCAGTTTTTTGTTTACAGCATCGGCAAATATGGAGATGCTGTCTTCGCTGATTGACACAAGGTTCTTTATATATATCCGAACGTACATGCAAATTTGCACGAAATGAACCGGAATAAAAGTCGAGATATAAATTGTTTATTGCTATTTTTCAGTAAATTTCTCAGTTTTTTGTTTATAGCATCGGTAAATATGGAGATGCTGTCTTCGCTGATTGACACAAGCTTCCTTATATATATCCGAACATACTTGCAAATTTGCACGAAATGAACCGGAATAGAAGTCGAGATATGAATTGTTTATTGCTATTTTTCAGTGAATTTTTCAGTTTTTTGTTTATAGCATCGGTAAATATGGAGATGCTGTCTTCGCTGATTGACACAAGCTTCCTTATATATATCCGAACATACTTGCAAATTTGCACGAAATGAACCGGAATAGAAGTCGAGATATAAATTGTTTATTGCTATTTTCCAGTAAATTTTTCAGTTTTTTGTTTATAGAATCGGTAAATATGGAGATGCTGTCTTCGCTGATTAACACAAGCTTCCTTATATATATCCGAACATACTTGCAAATTTGCACGAAATGAACCGGAATAGAAGTCGAGATATAAATTGTTTATTGCTATTTTTCAGTAAATTTCTCAGTTTTTTGTTTATAGCATCGGTAAATATGGATATGCTGTCTTCGCTGATTGACACAAGCTTCCTTATAGATATCCGAACATACTTGCAAATTTGCACGAAATGAACCGGAATAGAAGTCGAGATATAAATTGTTTATTGCTATTTCTCAGTAAATTTCTCAGTTTTTTGTTTACAGCATCGGCAAATATGGAGATGCTGTCTTCGCTGATTGACACAAGGTTCTTTATATATATCCGAACGTACATGCCAATTTGCACAAAATGAACCGCTCTAGAATTTATTATATTAATTTGTTAATAAACGTTCTTATGCCAGCGCCTCGTCTTACGCGATGCAACAAAAGTTTAAGAGTGGTTCATTTGCTGAAAACAATTTTATATTATCTGAAACATCTGTCCGAACGTACTTGCAAATTTGCACGAAATGAACCGGACTAGAAGTCGAGATATGAATTGTTTATTGCTATTTTTCAGTGAATTTTTCAGTTTTTTGTTTATAGCATCGGTAAATATGGAGATGCTGTCTTCGCTGATTGACACAAGCTTCCTTATATATATCCGAACATACTTGCAAATTTGCACGAAATGAACCGGAATAGAAGTCGAGATATAAATTGTTTATTGCTATTTTCCAGTAAATTTTTCAGTTTTTTGTTTATAGAATCGGTAAATATGGAGATGCTGTCTTCGCTGATTGACACAAGCTTCCTTATATATATCCGAACATACTTGCAAATTTGCACGAAATGAACCGGAATAGAAGTCGAGATATAAATTGTTTATTGCTATTTTTCAGTAAATTTCTCAGTTTTTTGTTTATAGAATCGGTAAATATGGAGATGCTGTCTTCGCTGATTGACACAAGCTTCCTTATATATATCCGAACATACTTGCAAATTTGCACAAAATGAACCGGAATAGAAGTCAAGATATAAATTGTTTATTGCTATTTTTCAGTGAATTTTTCAGTTTTTTGTTTATAGCATCGGTAAATATGGAGATGCTGTCTTCGCTGATTGACTCAAAGTTTTTTATATATATCCGAACATACTTGCAAATTTGCACGAAATGAACCGGACTAGAAGTCGAGATATGAATTGTTTATTGCTATTTTTCAGTGAATTTTTCAGTTTTTTGTTCATAGCATCGGTAAATATCGAGATGCTCTTTTCGCTAATTGGGACAAGGTTCCTGATATAAAAATCAGCTCATTTCTTAAATCTTCTGATATACTGTTAATAAAAATTATTAATCGCATCGAAAAAGGCTTTCAAATAAATTGTTCGCAGTATGGCACTTGCAATGAGCTTAAAGTCAAGGCTATCAGTTGTTTTAGTAATTGTACACTGGACATTTTTTTCAAATATTTTTATAAAGAAAAATTTCTACAGTTGCATGAAATTTCTTTCTCATGTTATGAACCGGACTTTGTTACGCTGCATTTATTTTCTCGTTCCTTCCATCAGTTTCTACGAACTACCAACTATAACAAGACGGGAAAAATTATTATATAACGGATTTTGATTTTCAACTTGTTTTTATTTGAGCAGTTATTTCTACATGAATCACTCAAGCATTTTTCAATTCAATAAAAATACTTCACAAGACAACAGAAAAATTGGAGGGGCGCTGGTATTATTCTTTTATTATTTTCACTTCATCCGTACATTCAGAAATCAATATTTCTTATCTCTATACACTTAACGTATTTAATACACCGATTATCACAGTTAGTTTCTTATAACATTAAGGATGCAAATACTTATTCTAACAGTCTTTAAACATTCAATTCTCTTCGTGCTAATAACAAAAGGGATGCGCAATACTCTGCTGTACTCTGTGATGATCGGGGAGGTTCGCGGCTTATCGATATCAAATCACTCTGTACTTTCGACAAATTTACTTTTTTCAGTTGCCCTGCGTCAAATTTAAACATTTCGGCACGATCAGGCAGCTTGTCCTGAGCACTTATGATTATATCCATAATCCACGGCCGTACGCGGCTCATATCCTTCTGAGAAAAATCTAATAATTCGCTTTTAATTATCATGTATGACCAGAGGAGAATATGAATACCACAATCACCGCCAACCTCCCCGTCTAAAATTTGGGACGGAGTGTCTTTCGGACAATATAGTGTCCAATCTGCCCAATCGAAATGGCGACCTTCCCGCCTCGTGTGTACTTTTTCGATATAGCAGCAAAGTTTATTTACAGTATCTTTTGATGGTTCGCCGTGCAGTGAATCGATGTAAATAATTGCCTTATGTGGGAATACTATGACAAATAGTACCCAATGATTTTGCCTACCGAAAGGCATGATCCAAACGTTGAAATTTTGAGCTTTACGCTTCATTGCCCAGTTTAAAAATCCTATGCGATTATCTTCCAGTCTTAAAATATTCTGGAAGATAAGGACATCAAAAATCAGGGGTTTATTATCCTCATCCAAGTCACTGCACACGATACTCAGGAAAGCATTAATTATATTATCATCAATGTACGCTCCGGGCTGTAGGGTTTTTAACGAATCCTTATTAACGTGGATCCCGAGCAGATAAAAATCAGTTTCCTCCCAATTGGACGGGTAGTGGATCGTGCCTTTCCATGGACCTTCGGTAGAGTTCGCTTCCGTTATTTCCGTAGCATGTACAGCTGTCGCCGAATCTGTCTTGTTTGCAGCCTGGAAATCATCAGAATTAGTTAATACACTCGTCAACGGTTTCTTTCGTTCAATATCCAACTTCATTGCTTGGATTATTACCGCATCATCAGTCCTGTGAATTTTTTTCGGTAGCTCAGAAAAATATCCTCTCCGTGGACGTGATTTGGAGCCATCAAACCACGTTTCTTCCGCTAGATCGAGTGTCTCGAGTCTGTCAGCAGCGTTCAGGGGTCGCTGTCTCGAAGTTCGCTGCGGGTATTTCCTATCCTTTAGGCGACCATGGAGCAACGATTCTTGAGTCTGAATGAACCGAGGAATCCGTTGTTT
Source organism: Diplazon laetatorius (assembly GCA_963662125.1). Taxonomy (NCBI): domain Eukaryota; kingdom Metazoa; phylum Arthropoda; class Insecta; order Hymenoptera; family Ichneumonidae; genus Diplazon; species Diplazon laetatorius. The sequence continues at coordinate 4,569,072 of OY759158.1, read as the reverse complement.
CATCTTCTTCTTGAACACGATATTTTTTATAATCCTGTTCCACGTCTCTGCTGTTGCGTTCGAATCTCGTGCTAGTCCACATCGTTGAAGGATTATACCCGACCACATCGGATAATATGGAAGCAATTGGTTCAGTAAATATCGTACGAATAGAGGAACATGCATCTTGTGTGTAACCGTCGTTCTATCTTCATCGATTTCATCCATGATTTTATGGTATGCCTCGTTAAAATACATCCAAAAAGGTGATTTCTCCCGCAACGGTTTACCGGACGTCCGGTCGTCTTCAGAAATATCGGAGGAAATGTCGGCGGTTGCTTTGATGTCATCTTCTACTGTTTCAACAAGAGCAAACATGCCTGCACTGCAGTCATGGTTCTCGATGGAAGAGAGATACTCTCGAAAACGTTTTGTTTCTTTTGCGGATCCAAACAAAACGACACATATTTCGAAAATAGTGACGGCTTCCTTCAAGGTCGTCGTGTGAAGCAGCATCGCAATACAGGTTCCTAAGAGTTTTCGGAGCTTTGGATCTTCGGTGAAAACTTTTATCCGTTTGACAGCAGCGTGGATCAGGTGGGACGAACAGATATGCACAATCGTTATCGGGTCGAATATCTTTTCGGGATTGTGGATCTCATCCCAAAGACGCTGCAAATATGAAAGAATATTTAATTCGTTGAAAGTTTTGAGTACTGCCTGCAGAAGAGCGAAGCTAAAATCCGTCTCAATCTTAAAAATAATAGGCGTAGCTCGGGCAGAATATCTTTTAATCGCCGTCGCGAATATAGCGAGACACATAGCTATGTAATCAACGGTGTGCGAACATGTTATAAATTCGAGAAATGGAAAGGGAGATGTGTCCTCGTCTCCCTGCAAAGTCAATGCGTAATAATATGGTCGCGTGGTATTATACGGAGGATGTTCAACGATAGATCCCGTTGCGTCTAAATGGAGCAATACCTGGCCCTGTTTTGCGAGGTGAATTAAATACAGTATTTGTTTTTCTGTAAACAGCACGGTATAAAATGGAGATACGCAATACGTTTGAACGAAACCGGAGATATGTTTCCCTTTCCATTCCTCTTTGTTTCTCAACTGTTTTTGTAATTCGCACATAAATCGATGAAAATCTGGATCTAAGTCTGTTTTACTCCTATGTTCACTAGCGATTTTTTGCAATAGCATTGTGCTCGGAGCCGCATTTCTGTTTCCGCCATCCAATAGTCTCTCCGAGGCTGCCTCGAGACATTTTAATTTGAGGACGCTAGGAGCATCAATCAAAAGTTGTTGCGCTAACCGCTTTCTTCGCTCGCCAGATATGAAACGTCGAACTACGTCATGATCGTCAGCTTCATATTGGCCATTGCGTAAAACATGGACCGTTGATTCGCAGTTTTCAACGATTTTGTCGAATATCCGGAATTGAAAAATACAGCACTTCCTCTTTATGCTTTTACAATGAGCGAATGCCGAAAATGGTGTGGTTTTGTTTCTGCCGTAATGGTTATAGTACACTTTATTATTCTTATAAGCTAGTGCGCATGTGAAGATCGTCGTTTCGAAGTGTTCGTTGAATTCCTCTGTCCACCCCTTCGCCAAGGTGCGTTTTCCGGCGCGCAAAAACTTTTTGAAAAATGACCACGGCAGATTAAATGTGGCATGATCTTCTGACCATACGACGCCAATAGCCGATTTTGTAGGGCCGCAAGATATGCACTCGTTGTCGGCTTCGATCGGGCGAGGAGCTTCGTTATTATTTATATCCTTCGCAGCGGATGCAATCTCCCCATTCGTCGTTGCGACACAGGTTCGAGGATCTCTTAGGGACGGGGCCGACACGTGTGCGTCATCTTTAAGTGTAATGATCATTATCTATTTTTTGCCATCAAACAGATCTTGATTCATTTTGTCTAGTCTTCAATAAAGGTAAATTGAAATTGATAAAACGCTTTTGCGACTCGTTTTTCTTCATGGTGACGCGAGCATGTCATTTTTAGTATTTAAGACTCAATCTGTTCCTAATATCATATAAATAATTACTCGGAGGACTTAACTCTAGGGATAAATAGAACTAAGTTATTTCTACAAACAGAAACAATCATCCGAGTATATGAGGAATTCCGCCAATTCGAGTACCGATATTGGGCTTCACTATCAGCGTTCTTTTTGTAATTTTAAGAAATGAACGCCCCCATCGAGAAAGGAACTAATTTTTTTTCTCCTGGTTCTTTCCGCTGTAATTGTATGGGTCATTTCGTGTATCTTTCATTTTTTTGTTTTTTTTTTCATTAATTAATCAATGTATTTTGGTGTGAATAATTAGTCTTGACGAAGTTTTCTATGCAGATAGGCTCAGCTTTTCGAAAAAAGAAATATTAAAAGATTGTTAGGGCTTGAATAATTACTTAAAATTGTATCTGAACTATTACAGTCAAAAACCAATTTTAAATATATTTTTTTATCAGCGTAAATAACATACATGTAAAATAAAAGTGAAAAATTACATTCTTACGTTAAATTTTTGTTCTTTGATTAGTTCTAGGAAAACTTACAAAGATCCTATTCCGAAAAATACATAGAATTTGTGAAGTTTTCTCAGCTTTACGAATCAATCTTTGTGATTTTTTGAAAATGTATTTATTGTCCGAAAATTGAACATAATATTTCATATGCGATTTAAAGAAATTTTTCAAGGCCCAAAAAAGTTTTTCTATTTTCTTTCAGAAAGCTAAGCCTTTTGCCCATAGCAAATGTTTGTCAAGTTGACAGTTAATTTCTCGGCAAGGACTTTCATTTCTTGAAGTTGAAAACAGAATCGATAACATAGAGTATATTCATTGAAATAAAATCTAGCAATTAACTTTCGACGTAAACAGGTCGTCCAATCAAGTATTATGCTTACCTGAAAGAATTTCGGTGAATTCCTCCACGTTTTCTTGCGCGATTTCGGCGTTGTCCTTCATGGAATGCGATGAAGATTCCCTTTCGCGCACATTCAACGCGCGAATGATATGCCGCGTGAAAATACCGTTTCGATCGAATTTGAACCGCAGATAGATTGTTGTCGGGTCTGTTTTGGCGGGCAATCTGCGCGCTATCCTTTCCCATACGTCGTCATATCGACTCACGAGCTTTCGTTGGTTTGGCACCAAAATGTCGAACTCCTCCGCTAATCGAAGCAGATTATCATCTGCCGAGAGTTTTGCCATCTTCATGCAATTTCTCGACACACACATACACACCCAAAAATACACGCACAAACAATTCGAATCGACCGCAATAGCGAAGTGTAAAAAATTCAGGGACTCTCTCGTTCGCTATCGACACCTGCGTTCTCCGAGAGTTTCCACTGAACTGGGCGAACCGAAGTTCTCGGGCAGAAAAGACTGCCCAAGTTCCACCGGCGAAAACTGGAAAACGGAGCAAGCGATCGGAAAATCTAAGATTTTGTCGACTGACATAGGGATTAATTCGTCTGGACGCCGGGATGATTCGGCAGCGGGCAGCGGGTAGTGCGCGCCGAACGATTACCTGACGCCAACCGATCAAAAAAGGTCTCCAGTGGCGCGACTTGTCTAGCGCCCAACTTCAGACCCCCCCTCCCCCCACGACAACGCGACTTGTCCGTCACCCACCGCCTGCAAAAGCCCCCCAGCAAAGCGGGGTCCGTGCAGAAATTAACCGAATAATCTCGCCACTAAGCGGGAGTTCAAGACGACTGCAATCGTGATGAATTTCAAGAGCGTCCAGTCACTAAGCAATTCCGTAACAATTCGCAATAAACAATTTATATCTCGGCTTCAAGACCAGTTCATTTTGTGCAAATTTACGTGAATGTTCAAGTATATATATATATATATATATATATATATATATATATATATTTCTTTGCTGATTGACACAAGGTTCCATATATATATATATATATATATATATATATATATATATATATATATATATATGGAACCTTGTGTCAATCAGCAAAGAAATTATCGCGATATTGACCAATGCTATAAACAAAAAAGTAAACAAATGGTAGGAAAACCTAAGACTTTGTCGTCTACCATAGGGATCAATCCGTCGGGACACCGGGATGATTCGGCGGCGAGCAGCAGGTAGTGAGCGTCGAACGCTTACCTGACGCCAACCGATCAAAAAAGGTCCCCAGCGGCGCGACTTGTCTAGTCGCCTTACTTCAGACCCCCCTTCCCCCCACAGCGACGCGACTTGTCTGTCACCCACTGCCTGCAAAAGGCCCCCAGCGTAGCGAGGCCGGTGCAGAAATTAACTGAATAATCTCGCCACTAAGGGGGAGTTCAAGACGACTGAAAATCTTGATGACTAGAAAGAGCGTCCAGTTACCAAGCAATTCCGTAGAAATTAGCAATAAACAATTTATATCCCGACTTCTAGTCCGGTTCATTTCGTGCAAATTTGCAAGTACGTTCAGACAGATGTTTCAGATGATATAAAATTATTTTCAGCAAATGAACCACTCTTAAACTTTTGTTGCATCGCGTAAGACGAGGCGCTGGCATAAGAACGTTTATCAACAAATTAATATAATAAATTCTAGAGCGGTTCATTTTGTGCAAATTTGCATGTACGTTCGGATATATATAAAGAACCTTGTGTCAATCAGCGAAGACAGCATCTCCATATTTACCGATGCTATAAACAAAAAACTGAGAAATTTACTGAAAAATAGCAATAAACAATTTATATCTCGACTTTTATTCCGGTTCATTTCGTGCAAATTTGCAAGTATGTTCGGATATATATAAGGAAGCTTGTGTCAATCAGCGAAGACAGCATCTCCATATTTACCGATGCTATAAACAAAAAACTGAAAAATTTACTGGAAAATAGCAATAAACAATTTATATCTCGACTTTTATTCCGGTTCATTTCGTGCAAATTTGCAAGTATGTTCGGATATATATAAGGAAGCTTGTGTCAATCAGCGAAGACAGCATCTCCATATTTACCGATTCTATAAACAAAAAACTGAAAAATTTACTGGAAAATAGCAATAAACAATTTATATCTCGACTTCTATTCCGGTTCATTTCGTGCAAATTTGCAAGTATGTTCGGATATATATAAGGAAGCTTGTGTCAATCAGCGAAGACAGCATCTCCATATTTACCGATGCTATAAACAAAAAACTGAGAAATTTACTGAAAAATAGCAATAAACAATTTATATCTCGACTTCTATTCCGGTTCATTTCGTGCAAATTTGCAAGTATGTTCGGATATATATAAGGAAGCTTGTGTTAATCAGCGAAGACAGCATCTCCATATTTACCGATTCTATAAACAAAAAACTGAGAAATTTACTGAAAAATAGCAATAAACAATTTATATCTCGACTTCTATTCCGGTTCATTTCGTGCAAATTTGCAAGTATGTTCGGATATATATATAAGGAAGCTTGTGTCAATCAGCGAAGACAGCATCTCCATATTTACCGATGCTATAAACAAAAAACTGAGAAATTTACTGAAAAATAGCAATAAACAATTTATATCTCGACTTCTATTCCGGTTCATTTCGTGCAAATTTGCAAGTATGTTCGGATATATATAAGGAAGCTTGTGTCAATCAGCGAAGACAGCATCTCCATATTTACCGATTCTATAAACAAAATACTGAGAAATTTACTGAAAAATAGCAATAAACAATTTATATCTCGACTTCTATTCCGGTTCATTTCGTGCAAATTTGCAAGTATGTTCGGATATATATAAGGAAGCTTGTGTCAATCAGCGAAGACAGCATCTCCATATTTACCGATGCTATAAACAAAAAACTGAAAAATTCACTGAAAAATAGCAATAAACAATTCATATCTCGACTTCTAGTCCGGTTCATTTCGTGCAAATTTGCAAGTACGTTCGGACAGATGTTTCAGATAATATAAAATTATTTTCAGCAAATGAACCACTCTTAAACTTTTGTTGCATCGCGTAAGACGAGGCGCTGGCATAAGAACGTTTATTAACAAATTAATATAATAAATTCTAGAGCGGTTCATTTTGTGCAAATTGGCATGTACGTTCGGATATATATAAAGAACCTTGTGTCAATCAGCGAAGACAGCATCTCCATATTTGCCGATGCTATAAACAAAAAACTGAGAAATTTACTGAAAAATAGCAATAAACAATTTATATCTCGACTTTTATTCCGGTTCATTTCGTGCAAATTTGCAAGTATGTTCGGATATATATAAGGAAGCTTGTGTCAATCAGCGAAGACAGCATCTCCATATTTGCCGATGCTATAAACAAAAAACTGAAAAATTTACTGGAAAATAGCAATAAACAATTTATATCTCGACTTTTATTCCGGTTCATTTCGTGCAAATTTGCAAGTATGTTCGGATATATATAAGGAAGCTTGTGTCAATCAGCGAAGACAGCATCTCCATATTTACCGATTCTATAAACAAAAAACTGAAAAATTTACTGGAAAATAGCAATAAACAATTTATATCTCGACTTCTATTCCGGTTCATTTCGTGCAAATTTGCAAGTATGTTCGGATATATATAAGGAAGCTTGTGTCAATCAGCGAAGACAGCATCTCCATATTTACCGATGCTATAAACAAAAAACTGAGAAATTTACTGAAAAATAGCAATAAACAATTTATATCTCGACTTCTATTCCGGTTCATTTCGTGCAAATTTGCAAGTATGTTCGGATATATATAAGGAAGCTTGTGTTAATCAGCGAAGACAGCATCTCCATATTTACCGATTCTATAAACAAAAAACTGAGAAATTTACTGAAAAATAGCAATAAAGAATTTATATCTCGACTTCTATTCCGGTTCATTTCGTGCAAATTTGCAAGTATGTTCGGATATATATATAAGGAAGCTTGTGTCAATCAGCGAAGACAGCATCTCCATATTTACCGATGCTATAAACAAAAAACTGAGAAATTTACTGAAAAATAGCAATAAACAATTTATATCTCGACTTCTATTCCGGTTCATTTCGTGCAAATTTGCAAGTATGTTCGGATATATATAAGGAAGCTTGTGTCAATCAGCGAAGACAGCATCTCCATATTTACCGATTCTATAAACAAAAAACTGAGAAATTTACTGAAAAATAGCAATAAACAATTTATATCTCGACTTCTATTCCGGTTCATTTCGTGCAAATTTGCAAGTATGTTCGGATATATATAAGGAAGCTTGTGTCAATCAGCGAAGACAGCATCTCCATATTTACCGATGCTATAAACAAAAAACTGAAAAATTCACTGAAAAATAGCAATAAACAATTCATATCTCGACTTCTAGTCCGGTTCATTTCGTGCAAATTTGCAAGTACGTTCGGACAGATGTTTCAGATAATATAAAATTATTTTCAGCAAATGAACCACTCTTAAACTTTTGTTGCATCGCGTAAGACGAGGCGCTGGCATAAGAACGTTTATTAACAAATTAATATAATAAATTCTAGAGCGGTTCATTTTGTGCAAATTGGCATGTACGTTCGGATATATATAAAGAACCTTGTGTCAATCAGCGAAGACAGCATCTCCATATTTGCCGATGCTGTAAACAAAAAACTGAGAAATTTACTGAGAAATAGCAATAAACAATTTATATCTCGACTTCTATTCCGGTTCATTTCGTGCAAATTTGCAAGTATGTTCGGATATCTATAAGGAAGCTTGTGTCAATCAGCGAAGACAGCATCTCCATATTTACCGATGCTATAAACAAAAAACTGAGAAATTTACTGAAAAATAGCAATAAACAATTTATATCTCGACTTCTATTCCGGTTCATTTCGTGCAAATTTGCAAGTATGTTCGGATATATATAAGGAAGCTTGTGTTAATCAGCGAAGACAGCATCTCCATATTTACCGATTCTATAAACAAAAAACTGAAAAATTTACTGGAAAATAGCAATAAACAATTTATATCTCGACTTCTATTCCGGTTCATTTCGTGCAAATTTGCAAGTATGTTCGGATATATATAAGGAAGCTTGTGTCAATCAGCGAAGACAGCATCTCCATATTTACCGATGCTATAAACAAAAAACTGAAAAATTCACTGAAAAATAGCAATAAACAATTTATATCTCGACTTCTAGTCCGGTTCATTTCGTGCAAATTTGCAAGTACGTTCGGACAGATGTTTCAGATGATATAAAATTATTTTCAGCAAATGAACCACTCTTTAACTTTTGTTGCATCGCGTAAGAGGAAGCTGTGCGATAAAAATGTTTATTAAATAATTTATGTTATAGATTTCAAAGATATAATGTTTTTTAAATTTGGCAAGTATGTCCTGTAAAATGTTTTAGATTATCTTAAAAATTATTAATCGATGAAGACCCTTTAAACTCTCGAATAATGTAATAAGACGCCGACGTATTGCTAAAATTCACGATAAGTAATTGTTATTCCTGCTTATATAGGTCTACACCAATTCTTTACTTCGGACTTTGTCAGGTTTAACGTACGCGAGTTATTTTTCCTAATTTTACACTTCTGCGAGCCCAAGGGCTTCAATACTACCACCGAAATCGCGATGGGCGCAAGCTATTCGGTCGCGCATGAGAACCGCTGCCCGCGGGGCGACCTGGCTGCTGGTCTGGCTGCTAGCTTCAGCGTCATATATATAGATGCATTTTTGTGGGCGTGTGATTATGTAAATAAAGGTCGAACGAACGACCGGATCGAAGTTTTCATGTTTTGTTTTAACGTATTTTGACATCACGGTTAGGGTGAGGGAGGGCGAAAGTAGGATGCAGTTAAGTGCAATTATTATTCGCGTTTTAATTTTATTTAGATCGAAAAATTTGCGATTATTTGCCATTTTTTTTAATTTGGAAGGTGAAACGAAGGTGAAATAACGATAGACAACAATTTAACTGTCACTCGGAAGGTGAGAAGATCGAACGATATTTATTTATTTTTATCCAAATCGTGGACAACGAATTATTATTATCGTTTCGTTGGGACTCACGAATTATAACGCGTCTGCTTTTACTTTTTTTCCATTTTTTATTTCAACGATCCTCGTTCATATATATTTGCATATATAACATTATGGCACACGACACGATTTTTTTTTTTTTCATTTTTCTTTTTTTTGTAAAAATTTATTTTCACTCGGTTTATTATATTTTTATTATCGATGGATATATGGTCGTTTCTTCTTCTTTTTTATTTCTTTTATTTTATTTTTTTTTTTCTGTCTTTCCGAACGGTCGTTTTCCGTCGTCGGATCTGCGGCAGCTGTGCGAAGGCACGCGCGCGACGATGTGCCTTGGCTCCGGTTGTCCGGTTTTGCTCGTCGCTCGAGCACCCGATCGCTAACGCTCACGATCGATTACCCGTGCGCCTTGCTGCCCGACGAATTCAAGTAATACGTACATATATGTGCATTGCTGATGGGGGGAGGGTCGAAGAACGTCGTCTCGACTGATGAAGCTATGTGTTTATAAATATAAATATACATATGTACAGTTTGATCAACAAGAAATGTGTTCCTCGTTTTTTTTTTTCGAAAAGTATTGAAGATTTTGTTTCTCCGATTTTTTTTTCTGCATGAAAGTACGCACAGCGACCTTCGACGCTGTGCTGCAGCTGCAGCACGGATATTACGAGTAGCCGATTAACAGTTTTGCCAGAAAATAAATATCTGTTACCCAGAAGCGTACGAAATTTATGTTGTGGATGATATTCGTCGAGGCAATCCAATGTTTGAGTCGGGTTACCAACCTAACTCGTTTGCTACTGCAACGAATCGGTCACAGAGTTACATAGACTTATCGCAACGAGACCTTACGACAAACCCGTTGGCTCACCCGGTAAGACGCTCGGACTCACATTCGCGAAGGTCGCTGGTTCGAATCTCGATGTCGGGATTTAGAAAAAAAAACCAAAAAAAAAAAATGTTCTCAGGAAACATTGCCGTAACAAATATGATTTGCCGCCGTAGCCATAATTCCTCGTTGCGACGGCGAATCCATCCAAACGTTGCTTTTCAGCAAATTTTCGTCCGGTCCAGTAACGCAATTCTGTTTTTTTTTTTTTCACGGTAGGCATATGACGAAATGGTTGTCGTAACAAATCACATTTGCTTGCAGAACACATCCCAGTCGTGACAAATACTTTTTCGTTACTCCGATCCAAAACTTTTTGACGTCATTATATTAAACTGGAAAATTTGCCACAGTGACTCGAGTGACTTTCGTGCGAAAAATTGAATGCAGAATTAATAATCTTCAATAGTTTTTGGCAAGAAAAAAAGAAAACGAGAAAGGTTTGTTGTTGAACAGACTGTATGCCGTTGAAGCTGTTTCTCCTTTGGCCAGGGTCTGCGATGCCGGTCTCGTGCTGCTGCTGCTGCTGGCCACGCTGGACAGCTGCTCTTGGCCGCTCCAGGCTCGCTCACCTTTTTCTTTATTTTCTTCTTCTTCTTCTTCTTCTTTTTTTTTCTTCTTCTTCTTTTTTTTTTTTTTTTCTTCAACCATCATCCGCGATCCACGGTCAACAACGTCGTGGCCCGCGCGCGTGTGCCCCTCACGATCAAATGATTTCGTATCGTTATTTCTCTTTCCGTATAAACGAAACGATTCGCCGTCTCGTATTCACGCAATAATGTGCTACATCGTTTTTTTTTCTTTTTTTTTCTTTTTTCATTATTTTTATTAACAGTCGACGAACAACTGCGGGTTGCACCTGATATCACGCTGTCTCGTTTGTCATGACCGTTTATGTTCGTAAACATATTTTTTGTTTGTTTTTTTTTTTTTTTGGGGTGTCTTGCCATGTTTTCGTATTTTCTTTTTTTTTCGCTCTCGCGCGTTTGGAGCTGCAGAATTAATTGTGCGCCGTAATTGGCAGCGATCCTTTTTTTTATTTATTCTTTCATTTCTTTTTCTTCTACATTGTGAGTATAAGTAGGAAAAAGGGGGTACACACACACGCACACACACGCTTACAAAATGGGGTTTTCATTCAACCCGTAGTCTGGAAACGTGGGTCGTTTTCGTCCGAGAAAAAAAAAAATCAAAAATCAAATGTAGTAAGTTGTCTTATATTTTGTATAAAAAATATATTTGAAAAAAAAAAAGTATTTTTCACAATTTTATAATGAAGACTTCGAATTCAAGGCTCGAAGAAACTTCGTAAATTTTTTTCAGATTTTTTGCAGCACTTATACAGTTTAAAAAAAAAGCGTTTAAGTGCTCAGGAAGTAAACTTTGGCACCTTTAGCCTTGTTTCCAGAATAAAGGTGCCAGAAAAAAAAATGTTTCCACACTAATAAGGGTTGAAATGAGAAGTCCATCGGTGATTTCGAGCTTGCAATCGCATCGAATGCTTACCGATTATAAAAACAATATATCACTCGAGACATTTTGAAATGTTCGATAGAAAAAAAAAATTGCACACTCGTGAGACACGTCGAACGAGCGAGAGCAAAAAAAAGATAAATAAAAAAAGAAACCGCTCGATGCGCAGTCAGTGCGCTAAAATTGAATTTGTTTCCATCCCCGAGCTCGAACTTTTTTTTTTTTTTTTTACTTTTCCTTCCCCCGACTCGCCCTAACTCGGAGTCCCTTTGATGCTCGAGGTTTTTCGAGCAGCGCGAGTCAACGCATCGACCCGTAGACCACCCGAAGCTTTCCCAACGTTGCTAACATTAAAAAAAAAAGAAAAAAAAATTGTAACACAGAGAAAAGCGAGAAAAAAAACGAACAGACCGAGCGAAGACAGAAGAGGATGAAAAAACAAAAAAATAAAAAGAATAAAACAAATTTGAGAAGAGAGAGGGGGGAAAAAACGAAACAGGCGAAACAACGAGTGTGTCGGCTTCCGGGTGGCGTCGTTCCGAAAAGCTCCTTGTTCTCTCGAAACACGAATCTCTGTGTCGGCCGACAACGAAGTTAATTGGCGATGCCCTCGTCGACGTGCTGAAAAGATTTGTTCGGGCGCATTGTCAACCTTTTTTTTTTTGTTAGTTTTTTTGTTTCTTTTTTTTCATGGAAATCGTAACGACAAAATTGTATTCGATCGTTCTGATGTTTTGCGAAAAGCTGTGAAAATAGTTTTTCCGTTCTTTTCATTATTTTGTAATTTTTATTTCTTTTATTTTTTTATTTTGAGGCAGTTTGGATCGGTTGGTGTCAGGTACGATACTTGTGTGTGGTTGAAAAGGATTTAAAAAAAATAATCTATGGGGTCTCGTGTTAAATTCTATCGACTGGATATTTATTTTGAAAAATTGGGGGAATTGAAAAAAAAAAAAAAGTTTTGAAATGTTTTAAAAATTAAAATTTCGCAAAAATATGTTCCAAGAAATAAAATTTTTCAGAAACATGTTTCAAAAAATTAAGATTCCTCAAAAAAAAAAAAAAAAAAAAAAAATAATGATAATTAGAAAACCCAAAAAAGAAAAAAATATAATTTTAAAAGTATCAAATCGTCGAATGGAATTAACCCATCACGAATGACAAAATCGATTGATTCGACGATCCGATGTCCAGCCCCATTTATCAAGCAATCGTCGACCCGGTCAAACACATTGAAATCGTATCGTCCGTCGGGTTTGCGATGCGGTAACGCTACTCGGACTTGATTATCGCGAATGTGCTAACGACGATTGTTCAAAGCCCCGTTGAAAACGATTTGTGAAACGCGAAACGTCGTAAACTCTAACGCACGTAATACATACACTTATAAATGCATTAACGTGTGTCACACAAAGTTGCGAAATTGATTATCACGACCTCGCGGTCGTTGGTCCGTGCACGATTTCCGAGAGTGTGGCTTCACACACACACACACACACACACACACACACACACACACACACACACACACACACACACACATATATATATATATATATATATATATTCATGTGTGTGTGGCGTGAAGGTTAGGACGTTGCAATCACGACCGCGACGGGCGCGAAGAGCTTTTCCGAAGAGGGCTGTCGTAGGGTGTCGGTTATTGCGTTGAGGGGGTAAGTTTTATGGGGTGTAACGAGACTGGGACGCACGGCGAACGAGTGCAAGTGAGAAAGTGGCGATTGAGATGGAGTGCAAAGGGGCTAAAGCAAGTCCCGAGAACGTCGGAAGGCGGGACGGTTGGGTGGGGAGGGCGAGGGGGGGGGGGGGGGGCAATGGAGGGTGGAAGGGAGACGAGCATGTAGCGGGCGAAGCACACGAGGCACTCTCGCGTCGATCTTATCTAAACCGACAGCTTCCGGCCAGGGTTGAGCATGAGCGGAGCAACAGGAGTGGAGCGATGGAACTTGTATTTTACCGGGTACAAAACCCTGCTCGACACGCATGATGCACACACGCACGCCACGACGACGTTAGGCCTCGGTGAGAAATTGCACGGGACGGGGCGCGAATATAAGGGTGGAACGACGAAAATACGAACACTTGAGTTTTGTCGTATGTATGTGTGTGTGTGGGGATGGTCGTTGGGCATCGCATTAACGAGTGATAATTGCTTCTGGCCACGATTAAATTGTTAACTCGTCACTCGTTTAATTATTACCGGCATGGGAACACTTTTTTTTCGTCGAAAGTAATTTTCCTTTTTTTTTTTTAATTTTTGATTATTCTATCCAAGCTTTTATTTTTATTTTATTTTGCTTCCTCATAGAGGAAGCTTTGTTTTCGTGAAATTTTTTTTTTTCGAGATGTTCATGAAAACGTGTTCAGTATGTCTCAAAACACCTAAAAAACACATTTAGAAAAAATGTCCGGATGTATGTATGTGTGTGTGTGTGTGTGTGTGTGTGTGTGTGTGTGTAGTCATGGTTGACCGCTCACAACTTGAGAACGGCTCGAGATATCAAGCTGAAATTTGTCACACATGTGAAGGGTTCACGGCGCATAGCACAATTTAATTTTTGGAAAAATCTATCAAGTTATTTTGTTTTCACATCATTTTTTCAAAATTCAAAAAATTATTTTTGGTCTCTAGCTCCCACAATTCTAGAGATATCGAGCTCAAATTCAGTATAATGTTGTACGAGTACAGGGAGATGCTCGATACCGAATTTGGAAAAAATCCACGCATTGCTTTACTTTTAAAGCGTTTTTTAATGTGAAAAAAACGATCTTTACACTCTAACTGGAGCAGTTTTTGAGATATCGGACTTAAATTTGGTACGAAGTTGCGCAATTATCCAAAGAGAAACCCGATTGAATTTGGGCGAAATCCATCAAGCCATTCATATTTTATGGCGTTTTGAAATTTTTCCAAAAATCAATGTAACTGCTCTAGCTTCCATAATTTTTGAGATATCTGGCTGGAATTTAGTACGAAGTTGCACTACCATCGAAAGAGGTTTCGTATTGAATTTGGACAAAATCCAACAAGACGTTCAGATTTTATGGCGTTTTGAAATTTTTCCAAAATTCAATGTAAGTGCTCTAGCTTCCATAATTTTCTAGATATCCGGCTGAAATTTAGTACGAAGTTGCACTATCATCCAAAGGGATTTCCTATTGAATTTGGATAAAATCTAACAAGGAGTTCAGATTTTATGCGAATTATAATTTTTCAAATTTCACATGAATTATCTTCTTACACATTTGCCAAAGCTTCCTCTATGAGGAAGCCAAAATTGATCGACACAAGGTTCTACTTTACATCTCAATAATTTAAAAACGGTACAAAACTATGAGGAAGCAATGTGCAAGGTTCTACTTTGCACCCTTTTTTATTTTATTTTTATTTTATTTTTATTTTATTTTTATTTTATTTTTATTTTATTTTTATTTTATTTTTATTTTATTTTTATTTTATTTTTATTTTATTTTTATTTTATTTTTATTTTATTTTTATTTTATTTTTATTTTATTTTTATTTTATTTTTATTTTATTTTTATTTTATTTTTATTTTATTTTTATTTTATTTTTATTTTATTTTTATTTTATTTTTATTTTATTTTTATTTTATTTTTATTTTATTTTTATTTTATTTTTATTTTATTTTTATTTTATTTTTATTTTATTTTTATTTTATTTTTATTTTATTTTTATTTTATTTTTATTTTATTTTTATTTTTATTTTTATTTAACGAAAATAACGAAAATGAGTTTAATGAACAGACAGCCCCTCGAGAGAGAGAGAGAGAGAGAGAGAGAGAGAGAGAGAGACAGAGAGAGAAAGAGGGAGTGAGTAACGTACAACAAGAACGCGGAAGACTATAAGATGCGGATGAAGAATGGGCGAAAAAAATGATCGATGTGTGTGAGAGAGAAAAGGAAGGTTGAGAGTTAGAGAGACGTATCGACCCGGTGCGGGTGGCGCGAGCCAACTATTACGTCAAGGGTGGGGCTTCCCTCCGTGTTGCGCGTCTCGGCACTCACGAAAGGGATGCGATGGAAGAGAGAAGCGCGGGCGCGACGGGCGCGCGTGGATTTGGCGTATACATATACGCGAAGACCCGCGATAGAGGTGTAAAGGCCATTCTCGCATTGCTCGTGTTTAATGGCAAAAGCCCGAAGACCTTTGTCATGGAAATTCGATTAACGCGAGAAAGCGAAATTTTCGATGATCGACAATGGGGGGGTGGGGGGTTATGGTTTATCCGTGTATGGAGGCTGCGAATTGAGAGAACCGGTTGAAAATCTGGACGCGTGAATGGAACTCGTGAAACACGGAATAATTCGAATTCACGGGATTATTATGATAATGATTATGACGATGGTGGCGATGATAATACATGAATAATGGTGATGTTAATAATATTAATAATCTTTATGATGATGATTTTACGAAATATATATAGGTAGAGGAAAATATGATGATGATGATGATGATGATGATGATGATGATGATGATGATGATAATAATAATAATAATAATAATAATAACAATCAATATGACGACAATAATTATAATAATCATCATAATGGTTATTTCTTTAAACATATCCATGAGACAAGGAATATAATAATAATAATAAATTTAAAATAATGAAAGTTAAGTAAATATAATTACAACTACCTTCACAATTATAATTATGATGATGAAAATATTAATATTAATGATAGTAATGATGATCATATTAGTAATAATGATGATTTTGATGACAACAACAACAACAACAACAACGATAATAATAATAATAACAACTATGCCGATGCTAATAATGACAATGATAATGACAATAATAATGATCATAATGATGATGACGATAATCAACCGGTTGGTGTCACGAACAAGATTCTCGTCGTGAAAAACACAGCACGAATTTACGAACGGACTGTCCGACACTGGCCACACAAAAGTAACCGCAACAGCAGCGAAATTATTCGTTCGGGCATAGAATGAAAAAAAAAATGTGGGGTCCCAAAATAACGTTTGCCCCGTTATACGTTTGCTAATAAAATAAATTTGAAAAAAAAAACAAGTTTTGATACCAAATGCTGGCCGCGGTCCGTTTTTTTTTCTCCGTCAAATGCAAAACCGAAGTTTTGAGAATTTTGAGAGTAACAGGTGCGACGACGGGAACGCGACTATGACGCGCCTTGACCCAACCGTATACCGGCTGCGGTAATTGCCGGTTACGGGGACGTGCCACGATAACGTATTTTGCCCGAACGACAGTTGGACCAGAAGAGTAGTGGTTGCCACGCACGATCGTCTTTACGTACGAGTCGCTTGGGCCACGAAGTTATATATCTTTCCAAGTCAGGTGTTCTTGCCATTTGCTTGGTGAATCAGTAGGAGGAGGGGGCGGAGCGGGAGGGGGGGGGGCGATTGAAACGTGTGCACACGCACGACTGCTATTACCGTTTTACAAACATGTAAAAAAAATAATAACACTTGACACGATCGTATAAACTCGATATTATTCACCGAGAATGGGTTTTACGATGGTCGATTAGATTGAAGAAATATAAAAATTAAACCGGTCAATTGCGAGTAGGACTCGAGCGTCCATGGTAACGTGCTATATGTATATATATTTTTTTTTCCTGTTCTCCGGCAGCGAGCCCAATACATAGGCCACCTATCGGACGCTTATCGCATTATCGCAATCGATCGCGAAATAAAATGATGAAGGTTGGAAAAATTGAATTTTCGAAAATTTTAAGAACTTTTTTCTTTTTAAGGTAAAATTAAAGTGAGGCTTTATATTCTCGGATTTTTTTTTTGCAATTTTGGGTCCAGTAGTTTCGGAAATGGAGGGTGGGGAAGAATTTTTCGATTTTCGCATATTTTTCATATCTTTTGAAATGTGCTATTTGAAAATTATGGAAAAAACATATATAGTTTTGTATTCCGCATAACGATGAGCTCTTTTGAATGACACCCCACATGATATATAAAATTCGAAAAGAAAAATCTCGAGTTCCTAATTAGTCCTCCTCTTCAATTCTCATATGAATAATTTGAAGTGTTAACTAGTGGAAAATATACAGATCGATAAGATGTGGTACCATGCCAACATTTCAAGTTTCTTCGTCGTATGATTTCGAAATAAAAGAAATAAATCAGCTGTGACAAAATAAAATTATCAATTTACTTTGTCCATTTTTCACCGTGAAAATGGAAAATTTTCAAATTGCATTTCGAACGATCGATTTATTTCATTGTCTCTGTGACAAAATAAAATGGCCACTTTTTGTTTTGTCATTTTTCTTTGTGAAAATGAAAATGTTCAAGGTTTATATATATATATATATATATATATATATATATATATATATATATATATATATATATATATATATTTCGAACGATCGATTTATTTCGTTGTCTCAATGGTCGTTGGGACTGTATAATCGGCAGGATTTCCGTCGTAGGTACGCGATTGAAATACGTACACGTGGAAGGTTCGAACAGAGCGACCGAACGGTGTCGAGGGACCACGCCCTCTTGCGTGGGGTGGGCACTTCCGGCCCGAAGATTACGCCACTCAACCATCCCGTGTCTCGGTACGGAACTTGTTTCCGTGACTTTGCTCGAACCGAACCATTTCTTCCCCCGGTCGATAAGAAAAATTCATCTTTCTTCGTCGAAATTTTGAATTATTCTCATCATTATTATTGTTAACAATATATTTTTTTGTTATTTTCATTTTTGCTTCCTCATAAAGAAAGCCATGTAACGGTCCGAATTTTTTTTTATTGGGATCTCGATGTCAATGCATTGGAAGAGTCCAAAAACATCCAGAAATAATATTCGGAGAAAATGTCCGGATGAGAATTCAAACGTTTATAACTCGAGAACGGTTCGAGTTACAGCCCTGAAATTTTGCACAGCTGTGGTGCCTTATAATCTCCATATTATCTGTGATTTTTACAATAATCGACGCAGCCGCTCGAATTTTACAATGTTTTAAATTTTTTTTTAATTCGGTGCGCCCTCTAGCTTCTGGAAATTTTGAAATACTCGTCTAAATAGTTTCTTCACGTATAGATCTATACCCACAGATGTTTAGTATCGCATTTGAGCGAAATCCGTCGAGAAGTTTTGAGATTTTATGATATTCTGATTTTTTTCCAAAAATCATTTTTTTTTTTTTACATTTGACAATATTCGCGCGCGCGTGTGTGTGTTGAGCAAAATCGTTGATCGAACTGTGCGCGTCGGAAGTACGATGTCCCTTGACCGGGGAGGTCAACCAAACGATATATAAGCAACGTTGAATTTCCGTCTGCACGACAATAGACGGACTCATGTGCAACGTTCATTATGCACTCTCTCTCTCTCTCTCTCTCTCTATCAATGTATATAGATGTATAGTATGACGAATGTATAGCTGCGGCTGCGAGAACGTCAATTAATCAGTTTCCACTGGTCGAGAGATTATGTAAAGCCGCCTCGAAAAAAAAAAATTGATAAATAGAAAAAAAAAGATGACAGAGATTGAAAAAGATTGACGTTTGCGTTTGCGAGTGTCCAGGCCGGACGAATGGCTCGCGGCTGGTAGCTTCGATCCACCATTTTCCGCAAATTATGCAATTGCACTCGTGCGCGAGACAAAAATAATTATTCTTTTTTCTTTTTGAGCATTCCGTACGTTAAAAAAAATTTAAGAAAAAGAATCTCTCATACGATGACTTTGTTGTCCGTTCGTCAATTCACTGATCATCAAAAATATATAAGAGATTACTTTCCGTTAACCTATAATCTTGAAATTTTCGCGGGAAGCAAGATCTCTTAGGACGAGTCAAGGACACGAAATCCGAAAATCATTAATTTCACAATTATACTCAAAATTATTACGTGATAAAATTAATTTTGGATATTATATTCAATATTTCACACATCGTTTATCCAAAGACGTCTGCGGACAAAAACGCGTTGGGAATGCGGGTCCGTTGTCCACGAAACTAAATCAAGATTTTTTTCTTTTGCAATTGTCAAATTTTTTATAGTTCAATAATATCAGTACATAATCAATAGAATTATTATTTTGTTATCAGATTACGATAATGCAAACGTTACGGAATCCCTCGGGGCGCGAGTCACACTCTTGTCCGACTTTCTTATCTCCAGATCCGTCAAGTGGGAAAAAAAATCAATTGCTCCAAAGGCACGTGACCTTGGTCACTTTGTCGTGACTTTGGATCATTCATTCCCGCAAATCCGGAAGAAATGCACAAACGTTGTGCATTTGCGTGAGCTAAAAATATCGATGATGCAAAGATAAAAAGAAAAAAAAACAAATAGCACGTGCGGGGTCCATGCGGACCCCACACGCTCGATTGCGAGATGCAGCGTGTGCGAAAACAACGGTCGTCGATGGAATCCGTTGGACTGAACGTGTGTCACCGTGTCATTGGGTACAAGGAGACCGGTCGATCGGCTGTCTCGTAACTACACGTGTGCGCTTGCGCGTACGCGACGTTTTTAATGAAAAAAAAAAGGAAAAGAAAATGCATACCTTGGCTTATGTGAAAATTAATCGAGGTAGGCGTATCGACGATGGAATTGCAACGTGACGGTAAAAGACGAGACTTGCGACATTGAGCTCGATCGACGATAGTACGTTCTCGCTACGATCTTTTCATACACACGTACATATAAATACATGTATGTGTGTGTTTGTGTGTGTGTGTGTGTGTGTTTAAGGGTGTGTTAAAAATAGGAAAAGTTTTTCGATTCTGCTGGCAGTTACTACATTCAAAGTGGATAATATTGAAAAACATCTGTTAAAGTTTGAGCCCAATCGGACAATATTTAGAGGTCGCCCGCTTTCGAGAATTCCATTTTGCCTTTGATTAACACGTAACTAATGTTTTTTTTTTCTGTTGCCATTTTTTTTCCGGGTAAATGAAAAATTCCGGGGACGGAAAGTCGGTGCAGTACATGGTATTGAGGTCATTTAAAATGGGTATATTTTTTATCTTTCAATTTGACCAAAGAAAAGTTAGCAACTTTTCTTTCAACAAAAATCATTAAAAACTGAGGAAAAAAAAACATGGCTGACTTTTTTTTTATTGAAAAACAAAAAACATATCTTATTTTGAGTGTCCTTGATAATATGTATTGCACTTACTTTCCGTCCTCAGAATTTATCACTCATCTGAAAAATTAATAACTTGAAAAAAAAAAAAAAACAGGTTCACAAAGACAAAATGGAATTCGTGCAAGCGGAACCTCAAAATATCGTTCGATTGGGTTCAAATTTTCACAGATGCCTCCTGATAGTATCTACTTCAAATGTATGAACTGCCAGTAAGATCGAAAAACTTCACCCCTTTTATCAACACACCCTAGTGTGTATATACGTATATATAAATATATATAATTCGCAATCCTTGGCTTTTCTCGCATTCACTCTCGCGGGCCCCGCACGTATCAATTGTGAGTCTCGCGATGACTGTCTCGAAATTGACCGTGAGATAGTTCCGTGTGTGTGTCTGAGTTCGTGATGACTCACTCGGAACATGACCGAAAGCCCCGACCATGATAGTTCGTTTCTTTTATTTCTTTTATTTTATTTTTTTTTAATTTTATTTTTTTCATGGACGGACATTGGTGCGAGCCAACGGGAAACACACGAGTGATGTAAATCGCGGTGTACACAGCTATTTGACAATTAGCACCAACGCGTGTTACGTATAGTTTCGTGTTGTACACGCGTGTCTGTGTGGTTACGACGTAAAAATGTTTCACAAATTTTGCGTACACTTAAAGAAAATTCCACGTTACGATACACCTCAACCTCAAATCACTGTGGCAAATTTTCCAGTTTAATATAATGACGTCAAAAAGTTCTGGATCGGAGTAACAAAAAAGTATTTGTCACGACTGGGATGTGTTCTGCAAGCAAATGTGATTTGTTACGGCAACCATTTCGTCATCTGCCTACCGTGAAAAAAAAAAAAAAATAGAATTGCGTTACTGGACCGGACGAAAATTTGCTGAAAAGCAACGCTTGGATGGATTCGCCGTCGCAACGAGGAATTATGGCTACGGCTGCAAATCATATTTGTTACGGCAATGTTTCCTGAGAACATTTTTTTTTTTTTTTGTTTTTTTTTCTAAATCCCGGCAGCGAGATTCGAACACGCGACCTTCGCGATTGTGAGTCCGAGCGTCTTACCGGGTGAGCCAACGGGTTTGTCGTAAGGTTTCGTTGCGAAAAGTCTATGTAACACTGTGACCGATTCGTTGCAGTAGCAAACGTGTTAGGTTGCAACCCGACTCGAACATTGGATTACCTCGACGAATATCATCCACAACATAAATTTCGTACGCTTCTGCACGGAAAAAATGGTGGTGTAGACGGTCGCGCAACTGTCGTAGCGCAGGGACACTACGCTTCAAATGCTCCGACAGCTCGATTTTAGGCGATTCAGAGCCCCATAATTTTGTCAGCAACACCGTTGGGCAGTAGGAGCATAAAAAAAGAGCTGTGAATCGCTCAAACGGTCGAGCAAGGACGTTAAATCGTAGTCACCCGGGGCTTCGAGTGTGTGCGCACGCAGCATACGTTTTAGGGCTCCATCCTCACTTTCATTTTTTCCGTGTGGGTAACAGATATTTATTTGCTGTCGGAAACTGTTAATTTGCCATTCGTAATATTCGTGCGGCTACTGTAGCACAACAACCGCCCAGCCGAACGAACGAACTTTTTTTAGCAATAGCGTAGGCATTACTCTTTGTGTCACGCACCTTTGGGGTCATTCGCAAATTTTCGTTTATCACAAAACACACGCCGTACACGACTGAAGCAGCAGCAACAGCAGCGGCAATTTTAGCATCGTAGCCATCTTCTCTCACGCCTATCGTCTCTTCGCGCTCCATCATTTTTCCGTCTCACCGAAGCGACGTGCAAAGAAAAAATTACGAACCCAACGTAATATCAATTTATGACGAGTCGTGGACGATAAATCGTGGGGTTTATCGTCCGCCCGGTCACGCGGTACTCGGACCTCGAGTATTTTACAATTTCTTCGGGTGCGTGCAATTTCTTTTTTTTTTTTTTTTAACTTCTTCCAACCTTCTAACCTTTCCCACTCTCTCGCACGTTTCAAAACGCTCGTGTTCGACTATATTTTGCGTTCCGCAATAGTTTGCGAAATATTTTGTGCATTGTTTTGACATTTTTGTCGGTCACACAGATTATCAAACGGACCATTTCATGAATGTCGATTATTATTGTCATTGTCATTATTATTATTATTCTGTTGGATTGTACACTGGCAAAAAAATTGAAAATAAAAATGGATAATGTCGTCCTTTGAAAAATAATTTGTTTGTAAATTGTGATCAGAAAGAAGTTTGAAAAAAACAAACAGGTTTTGTCGTTACAATTCTCTAACGCTCCTCTTTACATTGATACATGTGATTGAGAAATTCATCATTATAGTAATAATGATAATAATAATAATAATAATAATATATTTAAATATTATGATAACTTTCGATCATATTGTAAAATAATAAAAAAATATATTATAAAAGTAAATAAGAAAATAAAAAATTCTGTCGTTTCAACTCTACCGTTCATTTACACAATTCTGAATGTGATTGAAAAATTAATACGATGGTCATAACAATCATAAAACATCATAAACCTTCTAAAGTTCAAAGCGATGGTTCATTACCCATCACCGTAAAATAACTCATCACGATATTAATAATAATAGTAATAACAATAATAATATAAAATCTTCAATAGTTCAAAGTGATATATTCATTGCAAAATATTTGTGAAATAATTCATCACTCCAATATTAATGATGATGACGATAGTAACAATAACAACGATAATAAAAATCATATATAAAACCTTCCACAGTTCAAATCGACATTTATTGCAAAATTTTCGTAAAACAATTCATCACGATAATATTAATGACGATGCCTATGGAAATAATAATGACAACAACATAAAATCATTAAAAAAAAAGAAGTTTTGTTCGAGTTCGAGGTCACCATGGTTGCCCACAGTCCCCGTGGTTGAGTCGCGAGTAGACCTATGGGAAATCGTTACACATCGTCGTATCGTAGATCGGGGTGCAATAGGGCGCGAGGCTGTTCCGCCCGCGACGTATGTACCTCGCCGATGCAGCAAAGTGCAATCGTGTGCGCTCTCTCTCTCTCTCTCTCTCTCTCTCTCTTTCTCTCGAAGACGACACGCGACGCCGAGGCTCATCCGACGGGTCCCGTCGTCGTAAATATTGTTGGCAAGAAGGTACACTCTTTCGGCCGTGCACGACGATTATACGAGTAACATTGAAGAAGAAAAAAATATATATATAATGTTTGTTGCGCTTGCCTGGGCTCACGCTCGCGTTGCAACGCTCGTTTAACCGTCCCTGGACATAACAGCAACGGGGATCGTTTCGTGTCGCGTACACCCATCACGTAGTCTGTGTTTCACTCGCTCCCGTCGAATATCACGTTCACGTCTTCTTTATCTCTTGCTTTTTTTTCTTCTTCCCGCATCCGTTTCGCAAATATATATATATATATATATATATATATATATATATATATATATATATATATATATGTATATGTATATATTTGTGTGTGTGTGTATGTGTATCTCACTTGCGCATCAATTACGTTCTAATTAGAAAGAAGATTCCTGGCGTTGTTTCCGTCGAGGTCTTGTGCCCGTGCAAAATCATATCCGTAGGTCGGGTCGATTATCTGTTGGATATTGTCTGAGTTGTGGAGGAAGCAGACGGTAATAAAAAAAAAAAATTAATAACAACAATGATAATGATAATGATGATAATAATAATGATATTGAGGAGATGGAATGAAAAATTACACGTTGGCGGTAACAGTCGCGGAAGAAGAATTTTTGTCTCGTTTATGACGTAAGCATCGTAACGAGTAATTATGTATGTATGTGTATATGTGTGTGTGTGTATCATGAGGTGGTCTCCTTATTTGAGGTCTGGACGAATTTGAGGTCTGGACGCCCCCCCCAGATAAGTTCCTGAATAATGAATAAGAATGTTCGCAAAGTTTCCCCCGACCTATCTCAATATTAACACGTGCCACCGGAATTTTAATTTATACCATTTGAATAACTTTGGATTTTTGTCGAGTTTCATGTTTTGTTTATTTTAGATCAAACATCGACGGAAGACGAAAAATTTGATCATCATGTTCTTTGTTCGTCAGAAAGATGCGTACTTTTTTTTTGTTAATATTCTTTTTATGTCCTGCAAAGAGGAAATGGCGGGGAACTTAATGTGGCGCGTCTTGGAAATTAATGATCGTTAGTTTTCAAGCCGCCATTTTTTTTTCGGGATTGGAATGATAATAATCAAAATTCACGTTTCTTTCTGACCAACAGAATAAACTGTTGACGAAATTTTCCATTCTGCAGCTATTTTAGCTGCAATAAAAGAACCGAAAAAAAAAAATTATGAACATCACATGTTGTTTGATTGCAAAAAATTAAAATTTCCAAACCTCATACAAGGACCACCCTAATGTATATAGAAATACATACACATGCACGCACATTCGCCAGCTGCGGACTGAACGTTGTGACAATCGATGAGGGTCCATTCTTGATTTTTATTTATCGTCTCGTTATCATTCGTATTATTCTATACTCGAATGTTAGCCTCCCCTACCCCCTCCCCTCTGCCCCTCCAACGGTCGCTTCGAAGTTCCCAACTTTTTTTTTTCACGAGTAATTGCAACGATTGGTACACTATGTGTATATACTATGCGGGTCTCCTAATTGTTATCTACATTATAGACGGTGAATTATGATTATTATTTGTTATTATTATCATTATTTTTCTCTTCTTCTTTTACCGTCTGGCATTCATTTAATTCACGAAACAGCTGACGGTGATAATCGTTTGAATAATTTGTACACGTATGTTCGACAAACTTTGTTGTCGTTTTACCGATAACTTTGTGCTGCGGTTTTTTTTTTCTTTCTTTCTTTCTGTACGTATTTTTACGAATATATAGATATATGTATATATATATTTGTTTCTCTGTTTCTACGTTAACAAAACATTTCTGACGAGCCCGTATCTCATTTTTTGTTGCAGGTACGTTTCACGAACGATTAATTTTGAAGCTAATGAAGAAACACGATCGGCCAAAGTTAAGATGATAATTTAATTGTCGAATTATTTATTATATATTTATCTATTAATTTATTTATCGATTTTTTTTCTTTCTTTGATGTTTGTTTTCTTATTAAAAAAAAAAATGATTTATCAATTATTCTTTTGTTCGTTAATGTTTGTTATATCATATTAAAATTTTTTCAAAATTATTTATATATTTTTTTAGTTCTTAAATGTTCATTTCACTATTTTTTTATTTATTTTATTTTATTTTCTAATATATTTTTATTCTTTTCAATGTCTCGTTGGGCGAGGGTTGAAATTTTGAACGCCAATATGTTTCGAACGTACAGAATTCTAAACGCCTGCCGGTCGTTTGGAATCGTCTGAAAATCGTTAGATTAGATTAATTTCGACCGTCACGGCAATGTGTTAATAAACCGTTGATAAACCTTTCGATCTTGGCCCCGAGTGCGAGAGAGATCGCGCTAGGGGGCGCTCGTTGCGGAGAGAACAGAGACAGAGCGATAAATGTTTTCACACAATTTTTCAATGAATGCCACACGTCGACGTCACACGTGCCCGCCACACACGATCGCTCCGTTTGTGTAGTCCACGCATGGGGTACGAAACAACCGCGGTTTCATGCGCAAACCCATAGACAAAAATAAATTATGTTGCTCGTGAACGAACCGAAGATCCTTCTGGTGCTGCTGCTGCCGAGGGCCCCCACGTGGTCTCTCTCTCTCTCTCTCTCTCTCTCTCTCTCTCTCTCTCTCTCTCTCTCTCTCTCTCTTTCTCTTTCTCTCGACAGTCCCGCGACGTTTCGCCTACCGAACGATACTCACAAAGTCTTCGTCGTCTCTGCGCTGCGTTAATCGTTTGTGCTGCATCGTCTTCGAACAAAAGTTCATTATAAATTTCGTGATCGATAAATCGTGAAATCAATAAAGTTTTTTCGAAACTTTCGTGCGGTTTCAGTGGTTTTTTCTTAATTTTTAGAAGAAAAGTCTACAAACGGTTTTTGCTTTTGATCATCGTTTCATCGTAATTAGTGTTTTTTTTTTGGGATCAAGAGAAAAGCGTGAGTGAGGGACTTTGTTGATATCTGTATAATTATTAATTATTTTGAATTTTTGAAATCAATTAATTGTTTGAGTAATAAACTCTTTATGCTTTGTTTTGTTCATTATCTCGACTGCTAAAAAGGGATGGGGGGGGGGGGGTCGATTGTGACTCCGGCAAGAATTTCAACCTTCAGCCATTGAAAAAAAAATGTCAGTACAATATTTTGTTTCTAAAAAGATAAACTCTTTAAGCTTTAATTTCAATCTTTGATTCGTCACTTTTTTTTTTTTTTTTTTTTGCAAAGTTATAGATTTATCGGGTGTTCGAATATAATATTTTATAATTTCATGATTTCATCGTAAAGTACAACGTTTAAAGATGATTAATGCATTTTTTCAGATTTTTCAAAACCACATTCACTATATCAATTTAAAAAATGTTTAAAAGCCGCTTTCGAACTGACCTACCTCTAAAAATAAAAATAAAAATAACACGCGTTTCAGGAATAGGGTTTAAAAAAAAACCAACAAATATTTTTATTTGCATTTGAAATGTGCGATTGAAAATTTACGTGGGTGAATGAAGTTTGTTGTAATTTATGTTTGCGTAAACCGTGAGT
Source organism: Diplazon laetatorius (assembly GCA_963662125.1). Taxonomy (NCBI): domain Eukaryota; kingdom Metazoa; phylum Arthropoda; class Insecta; order Hymenoptera; family Ichneumonidae; genus Diplazon; species Diplazon laetatorius. Next base: position 4,541,840 of record OY759158.1, on the reverse strand, counting down.
GTCGGAATAATCGTTGACTAGAAGAACATATATGTAGGTAACTTGTCTGCACGGTGAGAATCGTTCGTGTGTTTATGTATTTTGTGTATACACACATTTATGTATGCATATATGTAGGTATAACTGGTATCTGTGTTTTGTCAGCGCAATCGGCAAAGGATATACGACGTGTAACGTGACAAAGTTGCTGTACGTATAGAACTGGATATGCGAATATATATATATATGCTCGAGCTACACTCCGATACGTATAAGATAAACCGCATGGATACATACACACACACATATATATATATATATAAGCTTCTCGTCGACGCTTGCGTGTGTGTTTCGTGTTCACCTCGTTGGCAAGGCTGGGAAGCGAATTCAACATTTCATTCGATTCGTTTCGTTATATCGTTGTTTTTAGAACGTATTTGAAATATATATGTGCACATATATTTATATATTAGGGTGTATCAACAATTTTTTTTTAATTTTCAAATGTGCTGCACCTGGAATAGTTCAGATAGAAAGCAAAACATGCTGACTCAAGGCGAGCATTCTGGGTTGAGTGGAAGATCGGTCGCATTCGATTTTTCATATATTTCTTTTACTTTTCATTCAATTTAAGACGAATAGTTATTGAGAAAAAAAAGGTTTCCTTCCTCACAGCTGTCAGAATGTCAGATGGCTTCCTAAAAAAAAGTATTTTTCAAATCACATAATTCTATTTCGTGTTTAAATTAACCTTGCAAAAATTAATTTGGAGGAATTTTTATTTTCCAATCGTTGTGAGGGAGGGTGGGGGGGGGGAGCATTAATCTAAAATCGAGGTTCGCGACCAGCCGGCCGCTCCGGAGCGGTCGCCATCTTGAAATTCACGGAAATTTGTTTTTGTTAAATAACTCGGTTATTTTCAACTTTCGACTGGAAAATGCACGTAACAGTCGTAGAAAATAAAATCCTCTACAACTTCATAGTCATTACAGATTTTTTTGTCTATCATTGAGATTTTTTGGCTTTTCAATTTAAGCCAAATCCATTCAATACTATAATGTACGTAGGTATATATATATATATATATATATCTCGATTTGATAAAATCAAACTGAAAATTAGCAAACGATTCTTTTTGCAACAAGTTCGATGAAAAGTATTTTTTTAATAATAATTTAAAAATGACGCGAAATAATATTGAACGAAGTAGCGAGGGGCGGAGGGGGGGGGGTGGTGTTTGTTGAATCTTTCAAATAATCAAGATAGGACCTTTTTCAGTTTCCTTCAAATTTCATATTCATTATTGAATTTCTCGTGTCCTCGATGATGTCGTCGAGCGATTGTGGAAAAGAAAAAAAAACAGGATCACGGCACGGAAACAATGACTATGACGAACGTTATGTGCCGTTAATGGTGACGTTATAATGCATTTATGTAACGACGATACCTCAATGCATGCTCGTGCGACCGAGGTGAGCAATAGCAGCGCCCGGCCAATGGTGTGTGGTGCACGAGTGAAGATAAACACCGTGAAACGGGATAGCAATGGCGGGGTCGGCGGGCCAGGGGGTAAGAGAGACAGAGAGAGAGAGAGAGAGAGATAGAGTGAGAGAGACAGATAGAGAAAGGGATCGCGGTTACGGTCACGAGCGTTGTCAGAACGCATGAGAAACATTAAACACTCGGTCGAGCGCTGACGATCCGGGCGGCAAAAGCAGTAGCCAGCACGAGGAGAGTATAGTGGCGAGCACACCGTGTACGTTGTAACTATAGTTGCAGTGGTACAACGAAGTATGGAAGGAACGACAGTCGTGGCTCGGGGCGAGGCGAGGCGCTCGCGCGCGCGCGCGTTCTCGACGTGTAATCGATGCCTTCCGGCCGGCCGGAAGTGGTCACCACGTTCGGCCTTCCGGATTACACGCTACGACAATCGTCGCAAAAATCATCTTTTCATGTATATATGTATATACATAAGGGTGGTCCTTAGCAAGGGTTATTTCTGAATTGAAATTACGTAAGCTCTCACATGGGTTCCAAATAATTTTAAAAAAATGTTCGCCAAGTCCCCCCCCCCCTCCCCCCACCAACCTATCTCAATATTTACCCATGCCTATGGAATTTTCAATTTTTCGAAATTATATCATCATGAAATGTTCATCGAGTTTATTCGTCACAGCTGAAATATCAACGTGAGAAATAATTTGCTCAATATGCTTTGTTCGTCGGAAAGATGCGTGGTTCACTTTGAAAAATATGGTAATCACCGAAAAACAAAAAAAATTACGGAACTGACATGGCCGATATTTTGTTTTGCACAATTTTTTTTCTTTCGGAGTAAAGTGTATCGCGTGTTTTTGATGAAGGAAGAATATTGGAGCACATTTTTCTTCATGTAATATATTTTAGCTATGATAAATAAAATTCGATTAACGTTTTGTGGTATTTTTGAAAAATATTATAAATTTGGATCGCATTCATACGGCTGTCGATTATGTTTTTATGTATCTTGAAGACTCATTTATATATTTTTTTTTAATTAAAAAAATATATATTTAATATTTTCTTATTTCTCGGTTAATTTTCGCAAACGTGTTGCATTACGCGTGAAACGCATTATGCATTCAACTACAAGATTATGTCTTCGTCGCTTATACATCGATATCACATTGCGTATATTCGTTGATATAAAAAATAAATAAATACATTTTTTTTTTAAATTTCACAATTCACAATCTCACGCTTGTCACGGTTTTGTTTCCGGTATTCCGTTGATACTTTATCGTTTTAATTCGAAAGCAAATAAATTCGTGTTTATTTTTTTTTCGCAATAATTTATTTTTATTATTTTTATCTTTCTTTCTTTCTTTCTTATTTCTTGGGGGAAAATTATCGTAAACGCGTGTATGGAGATATAACGTTTTATTGGGGGTTGCTTATTTTCTTCCTCGAAATAACGGTAAAGACGTCGTTCGACGATAATCTAATCGTGGTCGTCGTCGTCGAGAATGTGTAAATATGTGCTGTTCGATGTATCCAGCAATCTCGGTTTCTCGATAAGAATATATCTATATATAAATATAGATATATATATTTTCCATATTTTTCTCTCTTTCTCTTTTTCGTCCGTCCGTATTGCCTTGTCTCTTTATCGCTCTCTCCCTCTCTCTCTCTCTCTCTCGATGATTCAGTCGTCGAGGCGTCGTTTGTTCAAGTCTTTGACTCGAATTCGTTCGACACTCCGTCTCGGCCGAGCGAGAAAAAAAAATTACACCGCAGCAAGTGTGATTCCGTCGGAAGTAGGACGAGGAACGATTTCCGGTTGCCAAACAAATTTGCCAATTTTTAAATTTTTTTCTATATTATATCTTATTTTCTTCTTTTTACATTTTTTACTACAAACAAAACTTTGCTCCAATAATGTCGAGGCACATTGAAGCGAGAGAGAGAGAGAGAGAGAGAGAGAGAGAGAGAGAGAGAGAGAGAGAGAGAGAGAGAGAGAGAGAGAGAGAAATGGAAAGAGAGAGAGCGATAAAGAGCCAAGGAAAGACCGACTGACGTAATAGAGGGACAAAGAAAAAATAGGAAAATAATATGTATGAAAATTTTGATTATGGAATAGCTTATAAGATTTTTCGTAAACATGATTGAAAAAACTACTATGCAATATGACAAGACCTCCTCTTCTCTAGGGCCCATTTTAGTCAAAATTTAGTCAAGCCCATTTTTTCATCCTTCATTATTATTATTATAGTTGTTATTATTTATAATTCATTATTATTGTTATCATATTATTATTATTATTATTATTATTATTATTATTATTATTATTATTATTATTATTATTATTATTATTATTATTATTATTATTATTCATTCTCTCTTTTTTCTTATTCACAAACGCAATTCACATTCGTGTGCGATTATGCGGTGAAAAGCTAATAAAAGCAAGCAGAAGACCAATAGGAACACACCTGCGCTGGTCGAGCATGATGTAGGTCACGTTATCCCTCAAACACCGACGTTATACATCCCGTGTAACGTTTTCGCGTCCCTCACTTATTTCATTTTCTTTTTCTTTTTCTTTCTTCATTGCGGCTTTCTATATATAGGTATATATTTCCCATTCACGTGTGTCATTGATGCAAGAGCGGAAACGCGATTTCGTACGCGGTTGGCCCTCGGCTAGTACCCGAACCCTTTTCATTCGACTCGAGAACCACGTGAACGAAAAATTCCCACATTATAATGAAAATACGAGATGGAAGCTTACACGTGCACGTTTTATCACGAATATATACTCATACGGGTTAAACTTGGATCATATTTATTTACGCATTCAGTTTCAATGCTGCCATTTTTTTTCCCGTTTTTTTTTCGTTTTTTCCAATATTTATTATTTTATTTGTTTATTTATGTAATATTTTTAGGGTTTCCTACCTCTGAATGGAAACAACAATTAAACTGAACCTTTATGACAGTGTTGAGCAGCCCTTGGTACATTTTAGTAATTAAAGTACCAAATTAATATATCAATAAATTCATAACATTTTTTTTGTATTTCGAATTATTTATTTGTTGGCGTAAGAAATAAACAAACGGATGACGGTCGAGTATCTGGGATCAGGATCGCGAGAGTCTCCCATGGGCATCCGAGAATCATGTAAAATACGTCTATCGGCGTGAAGGTAATTGGCAACAGCGTTCGCGAGAGTAGAGATCGCAAACTGGGAAAACTATACTCGCTCGAGAACCTCGGCCAGTAGTAATGGCCAATTTATTACCTCCTGGCCGTCTTCATTCTCGGGCATGTTTCTATGTATATATACATATATGTATGTATTTATGTATGTTTGGCAGTGTGCGTCGTGCAACCAACACGATTCAACGGACAGGCGCTGTGTCGGACGCGGAGATGAAAAAAAAAAGAAGAAAAAAAGGACAAATTATCCACCGGCAGAAAATTAAATGATACTGCCAACGTAATGTTGCGCAATTACAGGGTGCAACGTGGGTGTAATTGAATGATCGTTTGTACATATTCGCTCACAAGCTCTATTGAAACTGTACTCTATTTATTTATTTCACAATAATTATTATTATTCATTTATTTATTGATTTATTTATTTTCATGTTCTCGTGAATGGAAAATGTTTTTTTGAGAAATAAGGCGTGACTTGATTCCTCATTCATGCGCTATTTTAATGTCACAGTAGGTTCATTATTATTATTATTATTATTATTATTATTATTATTATTATTATTATTATTATTATTATTATTATTATTATTATTATTATTATTATTATTATTATTATTATTTGATGGATCAGATTGTAGATCTGTAGATTTGTTCTATTTTCATTTATTAATCAAAGACCAATAACTAACTAAACTTCGGATAACTTTGAATTATCTTTCAAGTCTAATTTGTTTTCAAATTTATTTTTTCCATCTTTTCATTGAAATACACAATGTAATTCTAATTTAATTATTCAATCGAGTCGTGATTAAAAATTCGAAAAAAAAAAGAATGGAAAACTACTAAATAATAATAATAATAATAATAATAATGATAATAATAATAATAACAATAATAACAATAATAATAATAATAATAATAATAATAATAATAATAATAATAATATTAATAATAAGCAACCTTGGACTGAGACAACCCTTTACATTGGGCAAAAAAAAAAAAACCGATGCGCCGGTGTGACTGACAGCCCTACTCATAATTACCAGTGGTCCATCATTTCCGCGTTAATCAACAATTCTATGACAACCAAAATTCAACGAACGTTATTTCCCCCCTCCCCTCACGCGAAAATCGTACGCCCGGATGGCTTTTCTTCGGGTTCCCGTTCGCGAGATGCAATGTTAAAACCACGGCGTACCGCGCGTCACGGATTGCACAAGAGCGTTCCACAATCCCGAAAATAAATGCGTCACAACGACGGCAAACAGGGGTCGTTGCTAATCAAGGGTGAAAAACAACGTGATATGCGTTATTGTAATTGCGACAACTTGGTCGTTCGTAATCGTTTTTGCGACGCGATGGATAAGTAGGAGAGGGTGGGGGAAGTGAGGAGGGGGGGGGGGAAGGGTCGGATGTATTGAGGGCAACGAAGACGTGTCGTTTCGTTGGGTGGGGTTAGATCACGATTGAAGCACGAGGATGAGATGAAGGTGGTCGAGGTATTTCAATGGCGGCGAGCCGGAACGACGACCGCGACTTCGTTGTTTGTGAAAATTGTTGGAGGGTGCATCCATCCGCGTTTCGTTGTTTTGTACAACACGGATGTTCAACGTTGTCCGGATTGTGCACACAAAGGGTTCACGGAATGTAAACCGCGAGGTGGCTTAGCATAATTTTAACGACGGGTTCGTGTGTATATGTGTGTATATACACAAGGGTGGTCCTTATCAAGGGTTATTTCTGAATTGAAATTACGTAAACTCCCACATGGGTTCCAAATAATTTTTTAAAAAATGTTCGCCAAGTCCCCCCCCCCCTCCCCCCACCAACCTATCTCAATATTTACCCATGTCTATGGAATTTTCAATTTTTCGAAATTATATCATCATGAAATGTTCATCGAGTTCATTCGCCACAGCTGAAATATCAACGTAAGAAATAATTTGCTCAATATGCGTTGTTCGACGGAAAGATGCGTGGTTCACTTTGAAAAATATGCTAATCAACGAAAAAAAAAAAAAAATTACGGAACTGACATGGCCGATATTTTGTTTTCACAATTTTTTTTTTAAGTAAAGTATCCCCCACGTGTCTTTTTGATGAAGAAAGCATATTGGAGCAAATTTTTCCTGTGTCGATATATTAGCTATGACAAATAAACTCGATCGAAACTTTTCATGGTATGTGTAATTTCAGAAAATAAAAATTGTGTAAAAATTTATCGTAATTTTCAATGATATTCAATTTTCAAGACGTCGTATTAGTTTCTTCATTTGGTTTTTGGGAAATTAAAAAAATAAAAAAATAAAAATTGAAAAAATGACTCATTCAATTTTGATGAAAAAGAGCACATTAACCAAATGCAACTTCTTCTGTTTTTAATCAAATCAACTTTTCGTAAAATCTCACAATCATGTTCACAAGATGCATCAAATGTTTGAAAAAGTTTCTTATTCAAATCCTGATTTTTATTTTTGTTCATTCCACAATAATCCCGATTGACGTTATATGTTTGCATATGTGTGTGTTTGTGTGTACGTGTGTGCTTGTGTGCATATATAAATAGCTTCAAGGAGAGGGTTGAAAGACTTGGAAAACAAAAGAAAAGGATGAGGGAAAAAATGACAACAACCCTTCTTTTCATCCTCCGTCGTTCTCTTTCCGTCTCCCTTCGCTTTCATCATCACGCCCACCGACAATTTCCGTATTTTCCCGACGCGTCTAGCTCGCCACGTCGTCGTTGTCACTCAACCCACATGATCGCGCTCAATGAACGTTCATGCATTACGTTTGCCCGGTGATATAACTCGCGTCTCGCGCTCGATCGAGCGCGTAATCGCTTGAGCCTCATGGTCGATCGGAGAAAAAAGAGAGACGGAGCAAGAGCGGGACGGAAAGAGTGAGTGAGGACGACAAAAAAAAATAAAGCATGCATTTTTTAATATTAAAAACCTGTCGCCGTCTGCCAATAATTTACTGAATTGAATTCAGATGCATTGTGTGTGTTCGTATTTTTTTTTTTCGGCTTCCGGTAAATGAAGGACGTTGAGCTCATGTGTGGATGATACAGTTTTGGATATCCATTTTACGAAAACGAATTGTCAAAGAAATGATTAATAGTATTTGTGTTGAATTTATAGTAAAATTTTCATAAAGTGATAATCAATGTTTTTTTTTGTCCGTTTGAACTTAATTTCACCGTAAAAATCCGTAGTTATTTCCCAACTTTGCAAATTTCGAAGGTCAAACGAAGGTGAACTAACGGAAATACAATTTTTTGTATATTCTCACTCGGAAGGTTAAACGAAGGTGAAATAACGGAAAGGAAAACAAAACAACAAATTCTATCCGCACTCGTAAGATAAAACGAAGGTGGAAACGAATATTTCAACCTCGCTTCATCTTCCTTCGACCTTCGAAATTATTCATGACCTTCAGTTTGCGAAATAAATGGCGAAACGTAAAAATGCGATCTGGACCAAAATGACGGAAATTGTTGAATATATATATATTTTTGAATGTTGTTTTCTTCTTGAATTATGTTTTTATTTCCGGTCCGGCAGGGTGGAAGGGGGGGGGGACAGGGATGGGCATCCATTCAATAAAATCGTATTTCAAATACTCTTTCAAACAACTAACTATGATTAATTATCATGCAAAAATCGATATTTTCACGTTTCCGCAATAATAATGAGCAGTTTGCGTGAATTATTATTTTACAATGGATTGAAATATTTGACAAACCCGGTAAAATTAATTATCATGCAATCCGAAAATCATTTGAAATACATTTTCATTAAATGGATGCCCATCCCTGGAGGGGGATGGTTCTCATGGATTACAACTTTATCCAAATTCCATTGGATTTTTTTTCGTAATCGCGATATATATTTGCATAATTGCGATGGTACATGTAGCCTGTGGCATCGAGGGTAAAATCCAGGCCCACCTGTCCTCCGGTTTGATACCTGCTGGTGCTTCTGCTGCTGCTGCTTCTGCACACTCGTCAGGTGTGTCGCTCATCGAGCAGGATCAAAGTCGGGAAAAGCGACAGAGGCAGCAAGAGAGAGAGAGAGAGAGAGAGAGAGGGATAGAGAGAGAGAAAGAGAATTGACAAGTGCGATTGGAGTGAGGCAAGTCGACTTCGGCGACTTTATAAGTGTCACGGGAATCGAGCGAGTAATACATTGCGACGGTATGAGACATTGAATGGCTCTTGACTTCGTGATCCGTCGGCGAATGTGCACATATGTCGCCCATTTAAATTGGATTATGTGGAACGAGAGAAAAAAAAACGAAGAAGAAGAAATAAAAAACGTTACCTTGATGTTGGATCGATAACTTTGTTTTTTTATATTTTTTTAAATTTTTTATCGTGCATCATTGAATCTTAGCGGTTATCGATTTTTTTAAATCAGTTTGCGTCATTGACCCATTGCTCAGATATTTTCAAAAATTTGACGGCTCATATTGTAATAGCGAAATCGGTCGCAGATTAAACTTTTTTTTTTATGGCAGTTTTTTTTTTTCGTTCTTTTTTTCGCGATACTCGATGATGATGATAATGATATTAATAATATTGAGAATAATGATGATAATATCACCGCGTATAACCTCGACAAAACCGACCGAGTGAAAACGTCGAGATGTTTAAACACGCCGGCAATCGGACTAATGTTTGCACCGAACGGAGTGCAAACGAGACTACGGGTTTCTCTTACGAGCCGGCCTTTCATCGTTCTCTCTTTATTGTTTCATTTACTTTTTTTTGTCTCTGTCTTTCTCTCATTACTCACTCTCGCACAATCGGTGGGTTTCTTCTTCTTCTTCTTCTTCCGTCTTTCGTCGATAATCGTTACGTTTTTTGTTAAACGTAGTTTCCAATTAGTTATTCAATTTTTAGTTTTCATTATTTTTTATTATTTCCTTAGTTTTTTGTCTCTTCATCTCTCCCCTAATCTCACACATTCTCGCATAGCCGGTGATTTTTTTTCCATTTTTCCATTTGTCCATTCTTTCTATTTACATATTCTGTTTTCAATTATTTTCATTTTATTATTCATTATTTGCTCTCTTCTTCTCTGTCATTCTCACGTGGTCGACGATTTTTTATTTTCAATTTTTTTTTATTTATATATTTATTTTCACAAATTGTTATTTATTTTCTAATTTATCGTTATTTTCTCGGCTTTTCTCATTTTTTCCGTCCCTCTCTATCTCCCTCTCTCTCTCTCACTCACTCATAGTCGCTGATTCCTTTATCTTCCATTTATCAATATTTATATTTCCTATATATTTTTAATTATTATTATTCTTTTTTTTTTTTCAAATTTTATTTAACGTGATTTCATTGCATTTTCTGATTTTTAACCAACACGGCAATTCGCTCTTCTACGCCTATACATCGTATAGCGCCCACAGTGGTCCACGTTGTTCGCAATATCCTTCGTCTTCTGTTTCTCTCCCCGGGCACCAGCAGCAGCAGCACCACCATCAGCAGCAGCAGCAGGTATGCGATACAAACGCGGAGGCGAACACGCGTAAGCACAAAGGCTAACTCACACGGGCGAGCAGTCGTCCGTGCATCAAACACATATATATATAGTTGTGAACGTTGGTTCGCACATGTGTGTGTGTGTGTGTGTGTGAGTGTGTGAGAGGTCGGAGGCGTTCGTGGGTATGCGTGAGCGCATTTAACATACAGGAATCTGGACGCGTCCGCGACGAGCCGTAACCCGACAAACCTGAAGGACTGGGTTAGAAAAATACGTCTAAAGTTTGCTCAAGGTAGTACCCTCCATAAGAGAGTTTCTCGTCAGATTTTCATGAAACTTGGCATACTTATAGGTATTGATAAGAAAAGGGTTCAGTTAAATTTTTATGGCTTTCCGGAGCGTAAGAAAAAAGATATCAACACTTTCATTTTCACACGTTTAACATGGAGCCTTATGGAGAATCACGCTCAATTTGATATAATACAAAAAGTCCTCGTCAGATTTTAATGAAAACACTTGAGCTGCAAGTTGAATATTCGGAGAACATTTTGGGCAGTTGACAGTAGAGATCAGGAGACTGTGATGATAATAATAGGCAAATAAACATCGGGAAAATACAGTTCATATCAGGAGTTGTTCGTGATCCAGTAGACATGGCAACGTTGCGCGTTTGTTTCCCATCTTTTCTCTCTCTCTCTCACTAATCGACATCATAACACGCGACGTTGTCACATAAAAGTACTACGTACCTCAATCAGGAGATGGTATATCTTAGGCTTGCTTTGACTCTTACAGTTTGTGGGATACTACTTTAAGCGTGTGAGGGGCCAGTGGTCACTGTCGCGTCGGTCGGATTATTATTTTTTTTTCTGTTTTTTTCGGGCAATCCGAAAAGCAACGATATCGCGACGTCCGACGTGCCATTTTGTGGAAAAATTTTGCGATCGATTGAAAAATCGATCGAAGGACTTTTGTCATCTGTTGTTCGGACAAATGAAACTGTCACGTGGTCCTATGAAGATTTCGCGGTTATCGCGCAAAGTTCTTCGATTTTTACGAGTTGTAGGTGTGTGTGTGTGTGAGTGGGTATAGATGTGATAACGAAAGTCGCGACCCGTCACCGAGATTACAGATTAGATATGTTGGACAAAACGTTGTTGGAGACCATGACCTGCAATGTTGAGTTTTTTTATTACTTTTTTTTTTCGCTTCGTTGTCGTTATTGTTTGACAAAGTTGATTAAATATCCTGAACATTATTCGATGGATTCGTATGTTTATTCAAAATTTTCATTTTTTTATCGTGATTATTCTTTTTTCTTTCTAAATCGTGTGTTGATTTATGTTCCAGTAATTATTTTCGTTTTACGGGTGTGCAGGATGATCTGTTCAAGTTGACACAGCAGAATATCTTGTGAACAACGTATTTTATAGATAAAGAATGTTTGCAATAAAAGTTTACACGGCTGGATGTAGTTTTGCACTCCAGTGCAAAAAAAAAAAAAAAAAAAAAAAAAAAAAAAATAGAAAATCAACTGGTTACTCGCAGTAAACCTAATTCAATCCTCGGGGTCGAATAGACCCCTGAGAGTCAGCTGAAGATTGATATACGTTTTGTAGAAGAAGAAAAAAATCAACAACGATGATAACAAAATTCCGAAAAAAAAATGAACATTAATGAAATAAATAATCGTGAGTAGTTGGGTAGCACGCGAGAGACAAGTTTCTTTGGCTTCTTCGTTGGGTTATCGTCTCTCTCTCTCTCTCTTTCTCTCTCTCTCTCTCACTCTTTCATCGTGGAGCGCGTGCATGGACACGCAGAGGGCAGGAAATGGATGGACAGGATCTTTCCCTCTCTCCATCTTTCTCTCTCTTTTTTTTTTCTCTCTCCATCTCTCTCTCTCTCATCCTCTTCGTACCGTGGCGTACAGCTGTGTGCGGTGCTCTCGGCCGCTGCATCAGCTGGCGTCCTTGGTAGGGTGCAATTACCCCAGCGGGCCAGCGTAAGAGAAGAAGAAGAAGAAGAAGAAGACGAAGAAGTTGGAGAGATGGAAGAAGGATGAGGATGACGCTAGGAGAGTAAAGGATACGAAGCACGTGGAAAAGAGTAGGAAGGAAGAGGAGCATCGAAAAACATACAAAAAAACATTAAAATAAAAACAAACAAAAAAATCAAAAAAATGGAAGAAGAAGAAAAAAAGGAAAGGAAGAACTTGCACCGAGACAAACCTCGAACCCTAGTCCGATTCTTCTATCTCTCTCATTTTTCATTATCTCTTTCACTTCGTTCAGCCTCTTTCAACCTTCTTCTTTCCATTCTTCTCATTTCTGTCTCTGTCTCTCTCCTTCTCTTTCTGTCGCAATCTCTCTTTTATTTTTACTCTCTCTCTCGCTCTCGCTCTCCTATAACGCGTGTCGAAACTCCAACCCGACATTTTTTACCCCTGATCGAACGGCGAAGAGTAAAAAAATGAGAAAAAAAAACAAATAGCAAGTGCGCTGTTCGTCGAGACGCTTATAATGTTTTTCTGATTATTCGCGCATTAATGAAATTGCGTCTATTTGCGAGACGCGACAATTCATTTTTCGTGTCTCTCGCTTCGGATAATCTACGAAATTCAGGACCGAAAAAAAATCCGCAATGTTTTGAACGTACAGAATTCCGAAAGTCCACCAAGTCGCACGGTTTCTCACACGACCCGACTTACCAGCTTCCCCACGTCAAAACTATCAATGTTAGATATATGTCGTACGGGACATTTTTTGCAGGAAATTCAATTCCCTACAATATTGTTCGTGTGACCTTTTGGTCTATGTAGCGTTGTTCAGCCAGCGTTCGGACGCAAAGATAAACCCTTGAAATTTTCAATGAAATTTTTTATTTTTACGTAATTTGAACGTTTTACGCGCTAATTGCAAAACTTTTATCAGTTGAATTTTACTTGAAAAATCGATATACATATATATATATATATATATATATATATATATATATGGATTTCGATTTTTCCAGTGAAATTCAACTGACAAAATTTTTGCAATTAGCGCGAAAATCTTTCAAATTACGTAAAGATAAAAATAAAAATATTTAAATAAAATTAATAAAATGAATATAAATATATACACATTCCAAATTTTATCCCTTCGAAGCATTGCGCGTTCTGAATCTTCAACCCCCCCCCCCCCCTCCTTATCGTCGTGCAATCGATGTGTTTCTGAAAAATGTTCTGGTAATAACGTTCGTGGGGCTTCCTCCGAGTTACACCTTTTACCCGTCTTGATTCCCGTCGTCGTATCGTCTTGCACGACGGGGAACGAGGTCGAGGCCCAGTGATGACCCTCGCACCACGTGCACCTGGTCATGTGATACACGAACACTCACACACACGCACAATCACAAAACACGAGTAAGCTTTGCGAGAACCGTACGTTTCTTTCTTTCGCCTAAGCTAGACCACCTATTTTCGTCCTTCGTTGTGAAAAACGAGATGAACGAGTATATAGTCGAGAAAAGGTTCTCCGAGGATGATGAGGGTGGCGTCTTCCACGAGCCTTTTTCAACATCCCGAAGACTCGATCGGCTCGCGGTCGGACCGAATGTGCACACACACACACACACACACACATCCGAACCTCCCACTTTTTCCGCAACGTCTTTTTCTCCCTCTTTTTCTTTTTTTTCTTTTTCTTAGTCTTCAAGAAAAAAAATGTTATCCTTTATTTTCCGTCCCTAAGTTTTCCGTCTTGTTAATCTCGTCTCGCTGCTTTCGCAGATTTTTTTGCTCCGCATCCTTGCATTTTTCTCTTACTCGCAAAGAAAAATTTTCCACGTCCCCATAACTCACTCTTAACACGTTACCGCAACAAATATTCTAGATTAATATAGTGACGGCAAAACGTTTTGAGTTCGAAGTAACGGAAAAGTATTTGTCACAGTTGGAATCTGTTCCGTGAGAAAATTGTCATTTGTTACGACAACGATTTCGTCATCTGCCTACCGGAAAAAAAAAACAAAAACAGAATTGCGTTACTGGAACAGACAAAAATTTGCTAAAAGCGACGTTTGGATGATTCGCCACGGCAACGAGGAATTATGGCTACGGCGGCGAATCATATTTGTTACGGCAACGTTTTCTGAGATACATTTTGTTTTTTGTTTATTTTTTTTTTTAATCCCGGCAGCGTGATTCGATCACGCGACCTTCCCGATTGCGAGTCCGAGCGTCTTACCGGGTGAGCTATCGGTTTGTCGTGAGGTTTCGTTACAAAAAGTCCATGTAACTCTGTCGCCCATTCGTTTCGTTGGCAAACGAGTTGGGTTGGTAACCCGAGTGAAACATTGGGTTACCTCGACGAATCATCCACAACATGAATTTCGTACGCTTCTGGTAACAGATATTTGTTTGCCGGTGGCAACTGTTGATTTCCTACCCGTACTATTCCGTGCGGCTAGCGTAGAGCACAGCAACCGCCAACAAACTTTCACATCCCAATTTCATCCCTCTTCCAGAATCGCGGTCCACGGTTCGCTTTACCTCACTCTGTCTTTTCGGTTCAAGTGCTACTCGCGGGTTTTATTAACACCCACAGACCTATACACTCAAGCGCATGAACGTTCATGCATGCTCCATGCGTCATCTCTTTCTCTCATTCACCGCGCGGTCGCAGCCTCACACGTTAAATTATTCATAGCCCAATGACGGACCTCCACACTCGCACACAAGCGCACTTGTCCCATATCATTAATATCCGACATCCGTTGTGTTATGCAATTTGCCCGGAGAGTCTTCGTGTCGCTCGTTGTCCGGCCAGTGAAAGATACGAAACGTGTTGGCGAAACGACGACGACGATGATGATGATGATGATGATGATGATGATGATGATGATTATGATGCCGGATCCGAAAATAGTGTCCTGTCGTATGTGGAATCGAGAAAATGGTCGGGGAAAATTGTATAGCCACGAGGAAGAGAGAGTCGACGAGTGAGGAGAGACGTTGTTCATCGTTGAGCGATGAACTCGTTAATTAACGAGTCTCCCACGTGGGTCGACGATTGGACAACAAAGTCATCATCGTGCAAGAGTTTCGTTTATCAATTTTTCTTCGTCTAATCTGGACGTACGAAACCTTGAGGTAGTATCCCACAAACTGTAAGAGTCAAAGCCAAGCCTAAGATATACCATCTCCTGATTGAGGTACGTAGTACTTTGATGTGACAACGTCGCGTGTTATGATGTCGATTAGTGAGAGAGAGAGAGAGAGAAGATGGGAAACAAACGTGCAACGTTGCCATGCCTACTGGATCACGACCAACTCCTCATATAAACTGTATTTTCCCGATGTTTATTTGCTTATTATTATCATCACAGTCTCCTGATCTCTACTGTCAAGTGCCCAAAATGTTCTTCGAATATTAAACTTGCAGCTCAAGTGTTTTCATTAAAATCTGACGAGGACTTTTTGTATTTTATCGAATTGAGCGTGATTCTCCATAAGGTTCCATGTTAAACGTGTGAGAATAAAAGTGTTGATATATTTTTTCTCGCGCTCCGGAAAGCCATAAAAATTTAACTGAACCTTTTTCTCATCAATACCTATAAGGATGCCAAGTTTCATGAAAATCTGACGAGGAACTCTCTTATCGAGGGTACTACCTTAAAAAACACAAAAAAAAAGGTTTTCGTTTCGATGCGACGATGAGAAAACGTCGATTTTTCGTCGATGATAATACGTTCGTCGAAACGTGAAATTGAATTCGTCGATCGTCGTTGATGCACACGGTCCATGAAGTCATTGCCGTTTCAGCGATGCCGGACGATTGGGCATTAGTCGATGAACCCCGCGCTGGGCGACGACGACGACGACGCCGTGTTGGCGCACGCGCGGTAAACGACGTCCGTTCTCCGGCGGGTTTCTGTATTCCGTTGCCGCTGTGTGCGTTTCTTCGTCGTCTCGTGGTCGTCGTCCTCGTAGCTCTGACCTGTCTCACTCTCCCTCTCTCTCTCTCACTGACTCTCTCTCTCTCCCTCTGTCCTCTCTTCGTTCCGCACCACCGGCGGCTGTCCGCGCGAGGACATTGAGTGACGCGTGCCCCGACTCTCATGTCGATCCTATTAATCGATTATGCAAGGTGCCCGTCGAGGAGACCGGAGGGACGACGACGACGACACACTGCCACATCTCTCCCCCAGACTCTTTCACTCGCTCAATCTCTCTCTCTCCCTCGCTCATCTCGCCTTGAGGAAATACTAGTTGCGCGCAACGAGCCGAACAACTCGTCAATCCGAGTCCACCCCATTCGTCTGCGTTTACGGTGTCGAGGGCATCCGGGCACCGTTCACGTCTACGAGGATTCGTGCCAATCTTCCGAAAAATCCAGAACTCGTCGATTGGAATAGATAAGTCCGGTATAAAGCTCTAAATCTATACGCGCGAAAAAAAAAATCAATCTGGTTATCCACAGCTGTGGGGAAACATTCTGCGACTCGAATATCGAAATCCTTCAATGATATCTTGATGACAAAAGTCTCGAGTAGGGATAATCAACGTGTACCTGTATGGTACGTGAAATATAGTGCAGATGCACAAACACCTCGGTATGGAGAACACGGTGAACAATGCATTCCAGCGACTCGGTGGTACGTTTGAGAAATAAAAAGACTTGAACGACATTCGAGTGAACTGCTAGACCGAGCCTGTTAGATATCAAACCAAATTGCTGGAAGAATGAAAACGTTTTTTAATTTTTTATCTGCGTGAACGTTTCACCTGAAAGTAGAGTAGGAAAAAAATAATTAATTAAATATAATAATAGTGAATAATAATAATGATGATTCAAAATAAATAAATAAATAAATAAATAAATAACTAAATAAATAAATGAATAAATAACTTTACTTTGACACACTTCTCACGAGCACAAAAAACTATTTATCGTTACCCAGATAACAAGCAATCATAGTTGCCCAATAATATAAAAATAAAATAGAAAATTCGTAAATTCGTAGAAATTTCTTTATCGACGATCGATATCCCAAACTGACGGAGCGTAAATTCACCATTATTATTCCACGTATTAATTGATCCGAACCCCACACGTCTCCTATCCATGATTGTGATAACACATTTCTCTCTCTCTCTCTCACTCTCTCTTTCTTTTTCTCTTTCTTCCCTCGAATTGCCAAAAAATTCTAACGAAACCCTCGGATCGCCAAAAATGTGCGAACTCGTTCAATTCCACGGCGTGTGTCGAGGGTTTCGGGCAGAGAGGCAGGGAGGGAGGTGGGGTGGGGTGTATACGTGTCGGGGCCCCGTCCGTGCTGCGAAATGTTGGAATCCCGGGGGTTGCGTCCCGACGGGATCCCAATTCCTCGCTTTGTGAGCCCCCGAGACGTTTTCACCGTGAGACGACGGCTTTGGCTTCTCCGTCGAAGCCGATTCGTGCTGGGCTGGCTCTCGGGCCGGATCGTTGGGGCCCCCGAGACTCTCGGCTCTCCCCCCCTCCCCCCCCTCGCGGTCTCCCAACGATACGTGTGTTTGCGCCCGCGCGCGCGGGTGTGCGCGACTAGAATGTGTCCTTGGCCGAGGTGCATTGACCTTCGGACCAGCGCTTGGGTGCAGTGTCGGTGGGTCCGCGCAGCCAGTGCACCGAGTCCCCGGTTGGGTCCTCCGCCCCCCTTCCCCCTCCCCCGCTCCCTCTAAGCACGACGGGGACTAAAACTCCGGGAGAGTCCGATGGAGAGGCAGACCTACTCCTCCGCAGGTTCTTCGCAAGCCACGAGACGAATGTCCTTCTCGCTCTCATCGGCCTTTCTCTCTCTCTCTCTCTCCCTCTCCCTCTCTCTCTCTCTCTCTCTCTCTCTCGTGTTTCAACGCGATGAGAGGAAAGAGTAGCGAATGGAGAAGCAAAGAGAAGCGAAGGGAAGACTAGTCGCCGCGAGGTCGCGCTGTCGATGCGGCCCTGTGGGTCGGCCGCGACGGTCGGGGAGCGGTCGGGCCGGGTGGCCGGCCGGGGAGTGGGGAGCCGAGCGATAGGACCCAAACCGGTGCGCGCGCATCGACGGTCGACGACTCGGTGCAACGTTCCAACTGTTAACTGCGTATATGTTTCCTTCGAGACGTGGATTCTCTCACATGAATGTTTTTCTTTTCTTTTTTTTCTTTTTTGTTTCTCTTTCGGCTCGAAGTTCTGTTAACGATTATTAGTTTCGTATTAACACCTTCGTCGTGTTCAAAGTTTCACGGTAGATGACGCGTTATTCAACGGATCGTGTTTGTTCGTACGGTTGTTCGTACGATGACACGATGCTCCGATGAAAATTGGATGCTGCCATGAATTTAAACATTTTTTTTTTCCGAATTTTTTTATTTTTTTATTTTTCAATTGTTTTTTATTTATTGTTCGGTCTGCAAAAAAAACCTGGGAAATCGAGTTATGGTTTATTTTGTTGAATTTTTTGGTTGAATGTACATATATATATATATATATATATAACTGTTAATTAACGGGTTGTATTGTTCACATATTTGACTACATTTAAATGACCCCACGAACGGGCATGTAGGGTCAATTGTCACATGACAATATCCATCAGTCATTCGTTGGAACAAAATTATTTCCAATATGTAATATAATTATCATTTATGAATGTCCACAGCTTGGTCAGAGATTCTCGTTGCAAAGGTGAGAGAAAAAGGATTTCTTTTTTTTTTTCTTCGTACTTTTCGACGACCGGAAGTCTCGTGAGTCATCAACCCTCGATCGGACCTCGCGTTTCTCCGAGTTCTATTATTGTATCACGAGTCTCGGAATTTTCGGCTTGCACGCAGTTCGCATTTCATGAGAGAATGTGTCAGTGTGTGTGTGTGTGAGAGAGAGAGAGAGTGGGTTCTGTCTGTGTCTGTCTGTGTGTCTTTGTGATGCATCGAATCGTTGCACAGAATTTCATCGTCAACGAAATTGAAAAGTTTCGCATTTGGTTTTGTGTCCAAACGTGTGGTACAAAGCATGGGGTTGTTCGTTCATGTAGCTGATGTGTTGCAGCGTGTTAGCTGCATCGGTAACGCAACCAACGCGCGTAAAGTTGCATAAACATTCAAGTACAGTCGAGCTAAGTCGGCGCGACGGGGAGGCGCAGGACGACGAGGTGGGCGGGGGTCGGAAGGGGAGGGGACGGTTTGCACGGTACGACAGTTTACTATTGATAGTGCGGATTGCGCAATTGCGGATGTTGGTTGTCTTTTACGAGCACGTATATAGGCCACGGACATTGCGAGCCAATAAAAAATTCAAAGAGATTATCAAGTTGTTACGTGACTTTCTCTACCCTCCTCCCCTTCCGCCCTAAACCCACTCGCTTCTAAGAAAAAGTCTCGGTTGCAATAATTTCAATGTGCCAGGATTTTGCTGTTTATTTCGTTGAATTGCGGCAACGATTGTGAATCGAAGATCTGTCGGATCGTTTCAATGTTACACATTGTGTCGATGTGATTTTTATGGATTTTTAGGGTTTTTTAAACCAGCGAAGAAAATTGAAAGAAAAAAAGGAATGATTATGGGATGGATTCGATTTTTTTATCGGAAGCCATGCGAAGCAGAAGGTTGAAAATTTCGGCGTGGTAATAATACATTTAATTGAACCACATATCATGCAATGGTTGACACTTGAAAAAAATATGTATGTATGATACGTTTTGTGATTTTTCACCGTTTAATTTTTATCCACTTTTTTTTTTTTTTTTTTTTTTTTTTAAGGTATCGACAAAACCGTAGACGGTTCTTTGCCCAAGCCGTTTCTTCTCTTATCTTCTGCTTTTTCCTTCTTACACAAATTTAGGATGGTCCCGCGGTATATATTCCCCCCCCCCTCTCTCTCTTTCCCTCTTCCTCTATATGAATAAATATATCTATCTCTCTCATTCTCTAGACAAACTCGAGATGAACCAAGCTCCAAGTCTTCGGGAAAGGTTTCTCCCTTGGCTGTTACCTTTCGTTAGTATTAATTTCCACGTCTCACACGCCGTTCCTTTCCTCGTGCTTCGGCTTCCCTTGTCTTAGAAACAACAAAAAAAACAAACGAAAACTATGTGTAGGTAATGCCCAAACAGCCGGGTAACGTGGTGTCGAGGGACGCCCTGGCCTCTCGGCAAAATTCAGTTGTCGTCAATAACAGAAACCGTTTGACGAACCGAATGAAAAATGAAAAGACAACGAACAAACGAATCAACGAGAACGAAAAAAGAAAGAAGAAAAAAAAATCGTTCTAAAGAAAGACGAAAATAAAAAAATTTAAAAAATACAAAAAATAAAAAAAAACAGAAAAACAAAAAAAAAAAAACAAAGAGTCGAAAATAGAGTGGTTGAAGTGTCGTTGCGCGGGTCGATACGCGTGTATAAATACCAAACGGAGAGCCACAGTCAGTGATAACGTTCGACACACAGCGTACTCGCCCAAAGAGGCGCGGCCCCACGACTACACACACACACATATATACATATATATACATTCATGTGGCGGTACTTGGCGCATGCTCGATACAACCAAAGGAACCTGTTACACGTTCACCGACAAACCATACTACCGGTGTACGCCATAATACGACGTATGTACCTGTTACAACGGCCGAAGAGTAACCAGTGGAAAGGGGTCGGGGTGAGATCAGACAGAAATAAAGAAAGAAGGAGCGAGAGAGATAGAGAGAGAGAGAGAGAGCGAGAGAGAGAGTGAGAGTGAGATGGATAAAGAGACTCTCTTTCGTTCATTCCCTCGGCTCTCGGGGGCCCTCTTTCTTCCGGAATGGTGGGCGGAAGGTTACGCCGTTGGTGTGGGAGGCGGCGAGGGGTCAGCGAGATGGGGGAGGGGCAGGGGGGAAGGGGGAGGGGGAAGAGTGAGGTACGAGAGTGTCAGAACGGGGGCGACGGCGAAAGTACACCGTGCGGAACAACTCTCCCTGCCCCCTTCCTCGACACCCCTCGCCCTCTCCCCCCCCCCCCCCCCGCTCTTCCACCCCCCACCCCCGCTCACCGTTTGCCCTACCTTCGAACAATGTTGCATTGTGCGTGGTGCAATCGGCGATGTGTTGCCGTAGCTGTTGCACATTCTCGGTGCAATCACTCGGGCTCTCTTTCTCTCCTTATTCTCTCTCTCTCTCTCTCTCTCTCTCTCTCATATAGACACACATGTACAAGCACGCGGGCTCTTGGTACGTACTCGCTGTACGCGCAGGGCGTTAACCCAGGTCAGCAACGACCGGACGGGTCTCGCGGCCGGCGCGGCGTGTAGCGGACCGAAGCGCAGAAATTCTCGTCGGCCGGGGGGGAACGTGAGACGTGCGGGGGAGGGTTGGGAGGGGGCTGGATTTGTAAAACCCAACGGGGTTTTCCGGCGCACCTTGGAAAAGCTCGATGGATGATGGATTTAGAAATCTGGAGGGTTGTGTTTCAGGATGTGGGTCGAAATTTAGAAGGATTGAAATTTGAAAGGTTTTGGAGTAGTTTGGTTGGATGCATTGATGTCGTTGGATATTTCTGTAATTTGGTGCAATTGTTTTTTCAACGGGAATGAAAGAGTATCTGAAATGGCTAAACTCGTGTTTAACCATTTTTTTTTCGGTGGCCTGATATATGGATGAAAGTCATCGTGTCTCGAGAACCCCGACGTCCTAACGACTTTGGACTTGTTGCATTCGATGAAAAGTGCAGTCGAATGATAAGCAAAACGATGCAATTTTTCATAGTTAGATATCTTGGATTTGTTGATTTTTGTTTTTGGGAAGGGAAATGGAAAATTTTGAAATGGAAAAAAGATTAAGCCCGATTTTCGGTCGGTCGATGTTGAAATTATTGCTCGGTCGAGCACTTGCTGTACGAACCTCTGAACCTTCGTGAAACATTTTTTTGAGATGGTACTTTACGATTAGTGAGTGAGTGAGTGGTATTTGGCTTTTTCATGTATGGATTTAAATATTTAGCAACAAAATCAGCCTATCGGCACTCGGTTCGTGTAACTCATGCGGAAACGACCAAAAAAGAAGAAGAAAAAAAAACAAGTTCCAGAGTTGAGAACCCTGCATTGTCGTTCCCACTCCCTCTTCAACTATTATTATTGTTATTATTGTTATTTTGTTTTTTTTTAATTTACTTTTTAGGTATTTTATTTATTTATTTATTTGTTTGTTTTTGTATTCCCCGGTCATTCTTGAACGTTGTTGCCTCTGTTGCTCTCGCTCAGCCACTCGATCGAACGTGGGCGCGTATGCTAAACCGGCATAGCGTGGGCGATAAGTGCATCGATGAACACACGAACTTTTGTCTCGCGAAACCCATCGTCGATTTCACTCACGACTTTCCCGTCCCACATCGACAAGTTCGAATTTTTCATTTTTTCAAATTATTTACCTATTCGAGAATCAAATGTTTCACGAATTTTTGTATCAAATTTTCTTTATTGTATTAATTTGTTTGTTTTCGTTATTATCTCTGTTGCAGGTAAGCTTAAGCGTGACGATCGACTATAATTGCATATTTGCGATGTGGACCTGCGAATTTCCGAGCTGATCGGCAAGTTTTTGCGTGAAAAAAGTTTTTTTTTCTTTTGTAAAATTGATTAAAATTTTAACAAATTAATTTTAGTTTGTAAAATTAATTTCAAGAAATCTACAATGTCTAGGACTTTCGTTTGAATTTTCCAGAAAACTCCAAGCAAGACTTTGTACTCCTTGATTTTTTCAAAATTTTAGGTCCAGTAGTTTCGAAATATTTTTCAGAATATCTTTTTAAATGTGCTTTTTTTAAATTATGGGAAATAAATATATTTTTGTATTCCACATAACAAGCCCTGTCAAATGACGCCCCACTTGGAAAATTGATTTTAAAAATTTAAAAAAATCGAATACCCAATTTGCCCTCTTTTTAATTCTCATAGGAATATTTTCAAGAGTTAACTAGTGAAAGATCGTACGGACGAACAAACACGCGAGTTGTCTCACAAGAGTTTCATTATTTTTCCTCATGAGTTACGGAACTCCAGAAACGGAAGTAGATGAAAAAAAAAACCACAATTTTTTTTTCTTTTCGTTTCCGCCTCTATCAATTATAGGATTCTCTCGGGTTCACCCTTTCTCATCGTTTGAACCACCGAGAGCATCTATTTCACGCTGTCGTGACGTGTGTTTTTTTTTTTCGTCTTGTTTTTTTTTTTGCCCTTTCTTCCGCCGGGCCCGGTTCCCGCCCTGCGCCGCGTTGTGTTTTCCACCCTTCGAGAGTCTGGTCGGTGGCGAAAAGGGGAGCCGAAAGTTGCGCGACGAATTGGGCTTATCGTGCGAAATGTTGGCTGGTTCTCGCACGGATTGCGGAAGCGTATAGGGGCGACGAAGAGGACACGGAGAATGGATGTAGATGCGAAGAAGTAAACGAGAGAGAGAGAGAGGGGGAGAGAGAAAGATAGATAGAGAGGGAGAGAGCCAATGGGCGCGAAGAAAAACGCGAAAGGCTTTCAATTACTTAGAGTGCTTTGGGTTCTCGCGTTTTCGAGTTTTGTCTCGAGGTGGTTCGCCAGACGCGCCACCGGACGGAGGGTGGGGCGGGGCGGGGGAGGAAGGGGTTGGTTGGTGCCCAGAGCTTTGACAAATTCGTCGGATCCAAGTGAAATTTTAATCGGGTCCTTCAGCCGGATTTTCCATTCATCGATTGCCCCGCGACTTGCGACTTAACGAACGAGCAACAATTTTACATTGTAAATATTATTACATTGCATTTCGAGTTTTGTTGTTTTTTTTTTTTTTTTTTTTTTTTTTCGAAACTGATGACCGTGTATTCTCGAAATTTTGCACCGTCGAAACATTGAAAAATTCGAAACTTCGAGACTCGCCCGAGAAGAATAATTGTTCATTATCTGTAAAGAAGTCATGAAGTATTTTTAGAAATTTTCGGTTTTGAGAAAGCTCACGCAGTTTGAAACAATTTTTGGTTCCGTACTTCATCAGTCACAATAAAAAAAATCGAAAATGTGAACAAAAAAAAATTGCATTGTGTTATTTAAATGAGAGGTTGGCAGAAAATTCAAAACTCAAAATAAAAATCTGAAATCTTGATGATATATATTTTTTTTTTCAAATAATTTAAAACCATTCAATCTGCTTTCCGAGCGTTCAAATGGAAAAACAACGAAAATCAGGATCACCCGGAAATATATAAATAGATAAACGAGATGATGAATGAAATATTGTTTATTCGCCATATTATTTATGTTCTGAGGTGTCTCAACAATTCTGTGTATTTTGTCGACCGGTGTTCGTGGCAGACACGTCACCGTGGTCTCCCGTGGCATTGTTCGCGAGTACCGTGCGGTCTCGGTAGGTTTGAACCGTGGAATAATTTTGGAATCGTCGCAACTTCGCGGAATAGATTGCGTGTATTCCCCGCGTGACCCTTGAGCCGCGTTTTAAACAAACCGATTGCCCAAATAGGGATTAATTAAAGCGAGGGAATGATTTTGGATGGCAAAGAGGTCGGGGGGGGGGGGGGGGGTGAGGGAAGAAGACGCGTATTTGCATTCGGCACCATCGGTCTTGATTTGTCTCGTTGAATAACTACCACTTTCCTGAATTATACATGGATTAAAATTATTTTACGGTGACCCTACCCCATCTTGTTCGTTCGCGCGAAACAATAGTTGGACCGTTGTTTACGATTTTGATGACTTTCATGAAAATTTCGTTGTTCAATCCAATTTGAGCGTCCAGTGAGAGAATAATAATGTTATTGGTGAAGAGGAACACTGTTAATTGTGAAATTAATTGTTCAAGAATTTTTTCATTAAGTTATAAATAATAATTTTTAGAAACAGAATTTTTTTTTTCATTTTGGTATGATAATATTATTTCGTAGCCATTTTCGTAATAATCAAAAGCTATTTCACATTGACAAATTTGCTTGCTTCCGAAAAACGAGTTTTTTTCGAAATTTTTTGTTGCTTACGAAAAAAAATTTGAATTTTTTCGTTTTTTTTTTTAATTCGTAAATTTATTTAACAATTAACACGGACTACCGTTAACTCTCACGTGTAAGGAGGCTACGAAATACTGAAGAAAATTACGAATCCCAAAAATGTTGTACAAAAAATTTCGCGTCGCTTACGAAAAAAAATTTGAAAAATTAAAAAAAAAATGTTCTGAGTTATTTAACAGTTGACACTAGTTGCCATGGACTCTCACGCGTAAATTAGCTACGAAATCCTCAAAAAAATTACGTATCATCGAAATTTTATTTCAAAAAATTTCCTATCGCTTTCAAAAAAGTTTTTTTTTTTTTTTTTCAAATTTTCAAATTCCAAAATTGATTAGACAATTAACAAGAATTGCCGTGTACTTTCATGTGTATGTGTGTGTTTTCCAGCAGGTGCGGTTTGTTCTTCAAAAGAGAATAACACACAACACACGGAATGTGTATAACGAGACAAACGGATTGCCGAGAGCGAAGAGACAGACGACCGCCGTGCAAATACAAAGGGGGGGGGGTTGGGAGGGGTGGCCGTGGGGTCAAATTGTGGCCGTGGGTTTACGTCGGAGCGGCGGGGGATGGCTATAGGGGTGGCTGGGAGGCAGGGATCGTGGTGGGGGTCGGCGAAGGGGGGCCAGGGGAGAAGGTCGAAGGTACGCTCGCGTTCACCCGGGGGATGAGGGTGAGCTTTCGAGGCCTCGTCGTGTACACCGATAGCAACCAGAAGGGCTTTATTGTACGGCGTGTTGTACGCTCTCATCGTCTGCACCGTTCTGCCATGTAAATTCCACGAATTAACGTTCGATTTGTAAATCAAATAGAACCCACGTGTTTGCACCCTTCGTTCCCCGTGTCCCATTCGATCGCTTATTTCAAATTGCCCCCCTTTGTACCAATATTCGTTGAGTTATTTAAATCTTTTAATATTCAATTTTTTTTTATTTTTTCTTTATTTTTATCACGCGGATGAAATATCCGTCGAGTTTTATTTAACGAGGGATAAACATTTTTTTTTTTTTTTTTTTTTGTGAGAAACTAATTACGAATTGATAATTCAATGGAGGTGGAAAAGTTGTTTTTCTTGGAAACCATGTGACGTAGAAAATTTCGGGCGTGGTAATATCGTCTTATCAATTCACAAATTTTGGGGTAGTTAGCACTTGAAAGAATTCATATGAGAATTGAAGAGGGGGCCAATTGGGTACTCGAAGATTTAAAAAAAAAATTTTTTTTTAGAATTTTATTTATGATGTGGGGTGTCGTTTGAAAGGGCTCGTTACTTGGAATCCAAAAATAATTATGTCCATATTTCAAAACAACATATTTAAAAAGATATTCTGAAAAATATGCGAAATATAGGGCACACCCTCCCCCCCCCCCCCGTTATTTCCGAACCTACTCGACCGAAAATTTTGAAAAAATTAGGAAATATAAAGCCTCGCTTGAAGTTTAACGTAAAATTATAACGAAACTCCCAGATCTCATAGATTTCTGGCAATCAATTTCACAAACTTATGATTTTAATTTGTGATCGACTGCGATAATGCGATAAACGTCCGGTAGGCGGCGCTGCATGTGGCGCGCGTTGCGCGACTACAGAAAGAAATATGGGACGGAACTCTCTGCGCCCGATTATCCACTCGCACTTTACCAGTTTTTACATTTTCCCGACGAAAAATCGAACATTGCGAGTCGACAATCGTTTTCATTTTTTCTTTCTGTCTTATTCTATCTTCGTCTCGGGGCAAAAAAAAAGAAAAAACGTAGCGTGTTAGTCGTTGTGGCCCGTGTCGATGAATAAATAAACCGGTACGCGTATTCGCGCTCTCGTGTCTCTCATCGTTCGAAGAGAGCTTTGTCGAAGCTGCGCGCGCACCTTCGCTTATTACGTTCTTCTCCGTTGCTTCCTCGGGCTTCCTCTTATTTTTTTTCTGGTCTTACTTTCTTTCTTTTTCTTCTTCTTCTTCTTCTTCCTCACCGCACACTCGAAACCACCCCTTTGTACGAAACCTTTTTTTTTCTTTTTAATATTCTCCGTCGAGTTCCATCACTCGATTTTGGTGATTCGGAGCTCTCGCTCGATTTCTCCCGACTTAGACCCGAGTCGCGTGCTCCAAGTTCAAGTACCCCCTTTGCACATGTCGGTGGTTACATTCACACGGATATTAGTTATCTTTTTTTCCTTTTTTTTTCGTAATTTTTGATTTTTTAAATTATCAAGTTTTTAATTTTTTTTTTTTTTTCGTTTTAATAAAAATTCATTTTTCAAGGAGCGCCCAGTCCTGAACGAAATTTTTCACAACAGCAGCCGATCCCGTCGTACCAAAAATCTCGCAGGTACATTGAACCGGTTTGAAAAGAATGTCTCGAACGTTACGTCATTGTAGCGTCTGCAAAATACACACATACATACATTGTAACGAACCGGTCGTTTGGTTCGTCAAAATTTAAATATTTTGTCAATGAAAAGTGGGATCCCGAGGGGGGATTGGCGAAAGATGCAGATGATAAAGAAATTTCAAAGCATGCTCGCTGAATAATCGTTTATTACTGATGTGTTCGTGATGATGTGAGTGCCTTGCAATCGTGGCAGAATTCGAATGTAGCTCAATTCAGATAAAATCAGTCTCCACACACACCGAAGCGACTGATTATTCAACTATGATTCGTTCGCAGCCGCGTGAATTTGTACATAAATTGGCGCGTATCGATTGACAAGGGAACGAATGGCATTTGGTCGACAAATCGTCCTGAGACCAACGAATAAGTTTATATAAAAAAAAAATACTTGTGTCCGCAGACACCGAAACGAGAAATTAATTATAATTGAATCGAATCGAGACGAAACACTTGAATACAAAAATTAGATGTGTCGATGGACACCGCAAGGAACAATTATTTGTTAGCGAGTCGCCTTGAGACGAGCAAAATAGATTACACGAAAATATCTTGTGTCCGCAGACACCGAAACGAGAAATTAATTATAATTGACTCGAATCGAAACGAAACACTTGAATATAAAAATTAGATGTGTCGATGAACACCGCAGGGAAAAGTTATTTGTTATCGAGTCGTCTTGAGTCGAACAAATGGATTACAAGAAAATATCTGTGTCCGCAGATACCGAAATGAGCAATTAGTTATAATTGAATCGAATCGAAACGAAATAATTGAATACAAAATTATATGTGTCGATGGACACCGCGAGGAATAATTATTCGTTAGCGAGTCGTCTTGAGACGAGCAAAATATATTACACGAAAATATCTTGTGTCCGCAGACACTGAAACGCGAGATTAGTTATATTGAATCGAATCGAAACGAATTACTTAAATACAAAAATTATATGTGTCGATGGACACCGCGAGGAATATTTATTTGTTAGCGAGTCGCCTTGAGACGAGCAAAATAGATTACACAAAAATATCTTGTGTCCGCAGACACCGAAATGAGAAATTAGTTATAATTGACTCGAATCGAAACGAGTTACTTAAATACAAAAATTATATGTGTCGATGGACACCGCAAGGAACAATTATTTGTTAGCGAGTCGCCTTGAGACGAGCAAAATAGATTACACGAAAATATCTTGTGTCCGCAGACACCGAAACGAGAAATTAATTATAATTGACTCGAATCGAAACGAAACACTTGAATATAAAAATTAGATGTGTCGATGAACACCGCAGGGAAAAGTTATTTGTTATCGAGTCGTCTTGAGTCGAACAAATGGATTACAAGAAAATATCTGTGTCCGCAGATACCGAAATGAGCAATTAGTTATAATTGAATCGAATCGAAACGAAATAATTGAATACAAAATTATATGTGTCGATGGACACCGCGAGGAATAATTATTCGTTAGCGAGTCGTCTTGAGACGAGCAAAATATATTACACGAAAATATCTTGTGTCCGCAGACACTGAAACGCGAGATTAGTTATATTGAATCGAATCGAAACGAATTACTTAAATACAAAAATTATATGTGTCGATGGACACCGCGAGGAATATTTATTTGTTAGCGAGTCGCCTTGAGACGAGCAAAATAGATTACACAAAAATATCTTGTGTCCGCAGACACCGAAATGAGAAATTAGTTATAATTGACTCGAATCGAAACGAGTTACTTAAATACAAAAATTATATGTGTCGATGGACACCGCGAGGAATAATTATTTGTTAGCGAGTCGCCTTGAGACGAGCAAAATATATTACACGAAAATATACTAGTGTCCGCACACCTCGAAACACAAATGTAATGAAATTCGAATCGTCGAGAAGATTTAATCACTGTCTTGTAACACGAGTCTTTTGAGGTTATGCTTTGTGGTGGCAAGCGCCAGAACAATATGGGCGACCAACGGCGATTGTGTCCGTTGGCCGGTACCTTGCTTTTTCGTCGTGGAATCACTTCAATCGATGGAGAAAGTCGTTAAATATCGTGGTGCTGACTCTGATGCTCGTCCTTCTATTAATATTTATTCGGTCCACGTACTGGAATTATCGGTATTTGGCTTCGTTGTGCGGTGCGTGTCCGAGGCCACTCCAAAGTCGCCATGCACGTGACGTCGTTGGCCAGAACGTGGAAAAACCGGCGTGGCTTTCTTATGCGTTCTTCTCGAATATCGTTCGAGCGTCGTGGTTCTTACGAGAACGTTGATCGTAGATGTGCGGTCGTTGATGATTTTTATAAATGAGTCTTTTTATAATTATAATGTTAATTAGGATTAATAATACAGATAGCGTCTCGATTCTGCCGGTGTTTGATTCTTTCTAACCACTTCCAACGAATCACCTTGTACCACCGATTACACGCAGTCAGACTGGTCACTCGATGTTACGTTTGTCTCTCGCGGAGATGGCGCATCCTATCGTCGCTCGCAAGAAGCGTGAACACATTAGGTCCAACCCGTAGTTCGGGGGCCGGCTCATGCCCCAAATGGCGCTATCGTTCATCGCTCGCTACAATATCCCCCTTCGTTAGGGATAAGGACGAGACAATTCTCTCGACCTAAGAGCTAACGACATTTACAATCCAATTAGGTACATCATTACTCGGATAACCTCGAGGGGCGTGGGCGAAGGTGTAAATACATTCTTATCTGTAACTGGTTGTATATGGATTGTCCTGGACACGCGGCCTAGAACAACTCCGACCTGGAATATGTGAAAAGAATTAGTACGTCAAGCATGCTAGATGGCCACACAGTATTTACGCAAATTGATTCGGTTGTGCACACCCTTAATGAGATTTGAGTCATTCGGATCTACCAATTGATACGCATTTTCCCCGAAAACCTTATTGATGCGATAGGGACCGTGATATAGATGAAAGAATTTCGCTGTCATGTTATTGGCGGAACTGGAAGGGTAAGGAATGCGGAGTAAAACCAGATCCCCCTGAATTAGTGCGACGGTAGAAACGTGTTTTTGTTTTTTACGGCGTTTTTCGAAGTTTGATTGAATGCGTTCTTTGGCTAGGAAGATCCTGTGGCTACGGGTAATCTCCGAATTCGTGGGGAACGGTAGGAGCTTCTCGATTTCGTCGCTGGGTGTTCGTCCCCATTGCAATTCGAAAGGTGTGAAGCCGGTGGTACTATGGGTTGTTATGTTGAGGAGGGTTTCAATGCGGGGGACATATCGTGCCCACGCATTGTGGGTATCAGAACATAATGTCCGGAATAGACGCCCGAGCTCACGCATCACACGCTCGGTCGGGTTGCTCTGAGGGTGTCGCACGGAGCAAAATCGAACTCGAATGTTGTTTTGGGTTAGAGCGAGTCTCCATTTCTGTGAGGTGAATTGGGTTCCGTTGTCGGCTAAAATGGCTTTTGGTTTGCCAATCTCGGGAATATAATTGTTCAGGATCTTATTAATCACTACTTGGGTCGTGGCCTTTTTTATGGGGTACAACTTGACGTACTTTGTAAACGCGTCTAGCGCGACGAAAAGGTATTGGACTCCGCCCGTCGAACGGGGGAGGGGCCCGTAAAAATCAACGGTGACCAATTCATGTGGCTCCTCCGCCTTCACTAATTGATATTCACCTTCCATGGACGTATTGATATTTTTTACCCGCTGACAAAGGTCGCAGTTCCGCACATAGTTTTTTACCTGGTTGCCTATATGATCCCAGTGAAAATACAATCTTAAGTACGCGAGAGTTCTCGAAGCCCCAGGATGACCTAACTTTGTATGAAAGTAATGGACGATCCGCTCCGTAAGGGTAGCCGGGATCACTAATTGCCACCTATTGGTGCGAGGGTAGAAGCGGAAGAGGATGTCATTTTTGAGACGATATATCTCGGTGAGGGATCCTTTGTTTACGCGGGCCCTAATTTTGGAAAGGAGGGGGTCTTGTAATTGGGACACCCGAATCGCTTGAAGGTCATCGCGCAAATCTGATGGCATCTTAGGATCAACCGGGTCTAATTTATGGATAGCGTATTCAAGTGAGCATATGGCGTTGTGGAGCGGTAATACTGATAACAAGGTGGCAACCCTCAGAGTATTAGCTTCATCAGACGTGAACTTTCCGGATGGGTGCCTGCTAAAAAAATCGGCGACGATATTGTCCTTCCCTGCACAGTAAGTAACGTGGAAGGTATACCGGGAAAGCGCGAAACACCATCTTCTGAGCCGAGCGGTGTGGAACTCGGTAGAGTTCATAAAGCTGAGCCCCTTGTGGTCCGTGATGATCTCGAAAGTGCGTCCCATAAGGTATGTGTGACATTTCGTTACAGAATAGACCACGGCGAGCAACTCCTTCTCCGTTGTACCGTAGTGTATTTCGGCCGGATTAAGACAGCGACTCACACACGTAATGACCCACTGTTGTCCGATTGCATCCGTTTGGAATAAGATTCCGCTTATCCCCTTGTCGGAAGCATCGGTTTGGAGCTGAAATTCCCGATCAGGAATGACGTGGCTGAGGCGTATAGAGTTCGCAAAATTAAGCTTGAGGTCGCGGAAGGCTTGGCTGTGGGCATCGGTCCAGTTCCAAGTACCCTTACCCTTCAGCAGAGGCCGGAATGGATCCACATACGTGGCGTGCTTGATGCAGAACTGTCGGTAGTAATTACATACCCCTAGGAACTGTTGAAGTTGTTTCTGTGATTTGGGCTCCGCGAAATTCTCTATAAGAGCGAGCTTACTGGGCAAAGGGCGGATGCCTTCAAGTGACAGTTCATACCCAAGGAATGAGACCGATCGGCGACAAAAAAACGATTTATCCAAACGTAAAGTGAAGTTGTTGGCTTCGAGAACACTAAATACTTGATCTATGTGCCTCAGGTGTTCACCAAACGACGACGATGTGATTAGAAGATCATCGATATAGACCGTTAAGAATTTTTCGAAGGACCTGTCAAACACTTGACTCACCGCTCGGATGAATCCGCTGCCGGCGGTTTTAAGGCCGAACGGTATTCGACAAAATTGGTAGAGGGTAGGTCCGTACAGGAAAGCCGTATACGGGCGGGATTCAGGGGCAAGCGCCACCTGCCAATAACCATTCGCGAGGTCCGAGGTGGACATATATCGAACCCCGTGGTATCGCTGGACGAGCTCACTAATCAACGGCGGAGATTCATTGTCCGCCTCGATCGCGTCGTTGAGGAAACGAGCGTCCAAACAGATGCGAAGGCGTCCATCCTTGCGTTTGACGACTCGCAGCGGATTACAATACGCGCTCTCCGAACGTTCTATGATTCCGTTTGCTAGCATATCGTCGATTTCCAAACCAACGGCCTCCCGTAAGACATGTGGAACCGGGTAAGAACGCCGGACGATCGTTTTGGGATTGACCAACCGAATTCGGTGTTCGTAATTGCCTGCGGCGGTATTTTTCACTGAAAACAGTCTTTTATACTTCTTCAAGGTTTGACGGAGTGATTCGTTTTCGGTACTTGACAACTCGGTCATCGACTCGGCAAGGATATCCACGTCCTTGAAAAAGTTCTCGTCTTCCCCATTCACGTAAAGTCGACACGAGTGGCTGGCGAAAACCGTATGATCGCTGGGAACTACGTCATCGCACGAATCGACGATTGTCTCGAATGATGCGAGCGCCTCGATCGGACCATCTTCACTTCGAACCTGGTGTTGTTTGGACTCGCTCCAAGCGGTCGGATCATTCGGGCTATCCCCCTTACCGTGACTCATGCACGGAAGATTAGTGGTATGATCGTCTGGTACCTCGGGGGAAGTTTCTGCCGACAGTGCGAAGCGGCGTGTATCAGATTGCTCTAATTGGCTGAGGGGTTTTGGATCACGTGTCAGGTGCGAAGACAGGACTTGTATGTAGGTTACGTCACCGTCAGATTCTGTAACCAATTCGGTGGGAGCAGCCCGACCGAAGGATACGCAATGGTGGGGCACCACATATCCGTGGATCGTAAAGGTTAATTTGTCATAATCAAGTATGGCGCGGTTGCGATGCAACCAATCGTTGCCGATGATGATGTTAAGGGTGAGATAGGGAATAACCAAGAAAGTCGAGGTCATTTCCTGCTCGCCACATCGAATCTCCAGAAACAGCTGTTTCTTAACTTTGGTGGGTTTGCGGCCGATGGCCGTGGTAATGATGATGTTGGAAACCGGCAGCTCGGTGAAAGTAAACCGTTGTTGGAGATAATTATAGAACGTTTCCGAGACGCATGTCACCTGACTACCAGAATCGATAAGGGCAGCGACTGGAAGGTCGAAAACACGTAGAATAAGTTGTGGGCATCGTCGGGATCGGGTGGCGTCTACGGTGTCCGGGAGTTCGTTTTGTACGTCGGGTATGAGGTCCTCAAAGGCATCGAAGGGATTTGAGCGCGCGGGTGGACCTGCAACTAGCGCACTCATTCTGAGTTTAAATGATTGCGCGAATCCGAATACTGCTCACTTTGCGTCGTTGGGGGAGGGAAATTAAAGAACTGACCAAGGTGACCGTTTGGTACCGTGACCGAGTCCGTTCTGACATCCTGACCAACCTGGGAGGGAATCTCTTGCATATCAACCTGGGGACTATTTTGACAATTCAATTGACTGACTTGATGGCGAAAATTCGGCGGGGGTACGGATACGTTCGGTAGGTTCGAGGAACCAGGCGTGGGTTTGTGATTCGATTGGAATGAACGATTATTATCCTGATGCGCGGAATTTGAGCGTCCCCGACCCTGAAAGCTCTGGTTATTATTGCCGTATGAACGAGAGTTGTTGAAACCAACTGTCCCATTACGATCCCGTTCGTCTCTCGTCATATCCAGTTGAGCCAGAGCGTTGGAAACGGCGCTGGCCCTGGCAAAGTCGACGGTGACGAGAGCTTCTCGTATACGCGTCGGGAGTTGTTGAACGACCGTATAGTTTATCTCGTAAGGATCCATAGGGGGGTCAAAATATTCTGCCTCGGTGATTTGCTGCAGAAAAAACGTTTGCAGCAATCCCATAGAGGCGTTAAAGCGACGGGACCCCCATTGACTTTTGATCCGCACTCGGACTGGGACGGAAAAGAATTCTTCCAGAAACGCTATTTTAAATTCGGCAAAGTTTAACCAGGATCTCCTGTGCGCTCGGAACCACACTGCTGCCCGACCCTCACAAGCATTCTCCACCACCAACATTCGACAGATATCGGAATGAACATTTTTTGCCGCGAAGTACCGGTCAAGATGTTCGAGAAATTCTTTTGGGTGAGTGTGCACATCACTCTCGAACCGAGGTGTACGAATATCAATTTTAAGCGTTCGCATACTGTGAGTCAAACCATCCAACATACCTGGATCCCCCTCCGACATTGGGGGGACGTGGAGAGGTGGCACCCTGTTTGCTTCATTCTGCGGTGTTGACCCGCCAACAGGTGCGGCCGACCGTAAGGCATCGATCGCTTCCTGCTGCTTCGCCAATTGCACGCGCATTCGATTCATCTCATTTATGAGTGACTGCCCGTTGATGCACCGCAACTCGTTCTGAAGTTGTTCTAGCTCGCGTGTCCGTTTGGCTAACGTATCCATATCGTCCTTAATACGCGCGCGTTGTTCGTCAAGATCCATTTTTGCCGCCGTATCTAAAGGTTTGTTCAAATTGGTTATAACTTGATCAAGATTTGTTTTCGGGTCTTTGGGACGTGCTCCCTTTTTTACGGTTGGGGGAGTCGGATTGTTCGGCTCGCTGGACTCCGACTTCGATCTCGTATGAACGGGGCTGTGGAGGACCATTGAGCCAATGTCGAATTCTGCCACGAGACAGAGATAAAGCAAAAGTGAGTCTCTTGTTTCTATTTATGATTTTTTTTTTTGATCGACGTTACCGATGATACTGATTCGCACCAATCCACAATTAATAAACCTCGGGTCCCTGTTCGGGCGCCAATTTGTAACGAACCGGTCGTTTGGTTCGTCAAAATTTAAATATTTTGTCAATGAAAAGTGGGATCCCGAGGGGGGATTGGCGAAAGATGCAGATGATAAAGAAATTTCAAAGCATGCTCGCTGAATAATCGTTTATTACTGATGTGTTCGTGATGATGTGAGTGCCTTGCAATCGTGGCAGAATTCGAATGTAGCTCAATTCAGATAAAATCAGTCTCCACACACACCGAAGCGACTGATTATTCAACTATGATTCGTTCGCAGCCGCGTGAATTTGTACATAAATTGGCGCGTATCGATTGACAAGGGAACGAATGGCATTTGGTCGACAAATCGTCCTGAGACCAACGAATAAGTTTATATAAAAAAAAAATACTTGTGTCCGCAGACACCGAAACGAGAAATTAATTATAATTGAATCGAATCGAGACGAAACACTTGAATACAAAAATTAGATGTGTCGATGGACACCGCAAGGAACAATTATTTGTTAGCGAGTCGCCTTGAGACGAGCAAAATAGATTACACGAAAATATCTTGTGTCCGCAGACACCGAAACGAGAAATTAATTATAATTGACTCGAATCGAAACGAAACACTTGAATATAAAAATTAGATGTGTCGATGAACACCGCAGGGAAAAGTTATTTGTTATCGAGTCGTCTTGAGTCGAACAAATGGATTACAAGAAAATATCTGTGTCCGCAGATACCGAAATGAGCAATTAGTTATAATTGAATCGAATCGAAACGAAATAATTGAATACAAAATTATATGTGTCGATGGACACCGCGAGGAATAATTATTCGTTAGCGAGTCG
This sequence comes from Diplazon laetatorius, assembly GCA_963662125.1. Taxonomy (NCBI): domain Eukaryota; kingdom Metazoa; phylum Arthropoda; class Insecta; order Hymenoptera; family Ichneumonidae; genus Diplazon; species Diplazon laetatorius. Next base: position 4,505,490 of record OY759158.1, on the reverse strand, counting down.
TCTTGAGACGAGCAAAATATATTACACGAAAATATCTTGTGTCCGCAGACACTGAAACGCGAGATTAGTTATATTGAATCGAATCGAAACGAATTACTTAAATACAAAAATTATATGTGTCGATGGACACCGCGAGGAATATTTATTTGTTAGCGAGTCGCCTTGAGACGAGCAAAATAGATTACACAAAAATATCTTGTGTCCGCAGACACCGAAATGAGAAATTAGTTATAATTGACTCGAATCGAAACGAGTTACTTAAATACAAAAATTATATGTGTCGATGGACACCGCAAGGAACAATTATTTGTTAGCGAGTCGCCTTGAGACGAGCAAAATAGATTACACGAAAATATCTTGTGTCCGCAGACACCGAAACGAGAAATTAATTATAATTGACTCGAATCGAAACGAAACACTTGAATATAAAAATTAGATGTGTCGATGAACACCGCAGGGAAAAGTTATTTGTTATCGAGTCGTCTTGAGTCGAACAAATGGATTACAAGAAAATATCTGTGTCCGCAGATACCGAAATGAGCAATTAGTTATAATTGAATCGAATCGAAACGAAATAATTGAATACAAAATTATATGTGTCGATGGACACCGCGAGGAATAATTATTCGTTAGCGAGTCGTCTTGAGACGAGCAAAATATATTACACGAAAATATCTTGTGTCCGCAGACACTGAAACGCGAGATTAGTTATATTGAATCGAATCGAAACGAATTACTTAAATACAAAAATTATATGTGTCGATGGACACCGCGAGGAATATTTATTTGTTAGCGAGTCGCCTTGAGACGAGCAAAATAGATTACACAAAAATATCTTGTGTCCGCAGACACCGAAATGAGAAATTAGTTATAATTGACTCGAATCGAAACGAGTTACTTAAATACAAAAATTATATGTGTCGATGGACACCGCGAGGAATAATTATTTGTTAGCGAGTCGCCTTGAGACGAGCAAAATATATTACACGAAAATATACTAGTGTCCGCACACCTCGAAACACAAATGTAATGAAATTCGAATCGTCGAGAAGATTTAATCACTGTCTTGTAACACGAGTCTTTTGAGGTTATGCTTTGTGGTGGCAAGCGCCAGAACAATATGGGCGACCAACGGCGATTGTGTCCGTTGGCCGGTACCTTGCTTTTTCGTCGTGGAATCACTTCAATCGATGGAGAAAGTCGTTAAATATCGTGGTGCTGACTCTGATGCTCGTCCTTCTATTAATATTTATTCGGTCCACGTACTGGAATTATCGGTATTTGGCTTCGTTGTGCGGTGCGTGTCCGAGGCCACTCCAAAGTCGCCATGCACGTGACGTCGTTGGCCAGAACGTGGAAAAACCGGCGTGGCTTTCTTATGCGTTCTTCTCGAATATCGTTCGAGCGTCGTGGTTCTTACGAGAACGTTGATCGTAGATGTGCGGTCGTTGATGATTTTTATAAATGAGTCTTTTTATAATTATAATGTTAATTAGGATTAATAATACAGATAGCGTCTCGATTCTGCCGGTGTTTGATTCTTTCTAACCACTTCCAACGAATCACCTTGTACCACCGATTACACGCAGTCAGACTGGTCACTCGATGTTACGTTTGTCTCTCGCGGAGATGGCGCATCCTATCGTCGCTCGCAAGAAGCGTGAACACATTAGGTCCAACCCGTAGTTCGGGGGCCGGCTCATGCCCCAAATGGCGCTATCGTTCATCGCTCGCTACAACATATATACATATATATATCCATATATGGACATATAATTTTTTCGAACTCGCCGAACGTGACGCTCGCGGAAACCGGAAACGCGGTTCTTCATTTATTTATTTTTTTCCTTCGGGAGTTTTTATTTCATCCTCGGCGTTCATTTTCTCGACGCACCGAAGTTGGAACACGAACGAACTCGAGTACAATGCTTTTTCCATTTTTTTTTTGTATCGCGCGGAGAGTCACGTTTTCAGAATTTATTATGTTCCCGTGGTCGACCATATTTTTGTGTTTTTGTTTTTTTTTTTACAAATTAAAAAACATTCTTTTTGAAAAGTTTTTATTTATCATTATTATTATTTTTTTTTTCAACTCTGCCAAGGTTTGCGCGAGAGATGTATTTGTGTACGACACATGGGCTACTTTTACTATTACCGTTACTGTAAACTGCATACAGCGTGTGTGGATATATATATCCACACACATATATATCTATATATTAGAGTATGGTCCTCACAAAGGTCTTTTCCCGAATTTAAATGTTAACACCCTCCCCCCCCTTCACACACATACATTCCAAAATGTTTTATCTTTATTTTTTCACCAAGCCCCCCCCCCCTCCAATCTATCTCAAGATTAACACGTGTCTGAGCAATTATCACTCTCATACAATAACCTGTAACGTTATTAATTTGCACCCGTTATGGAGTTAATTCATTTTACCTAAAATATGAACGGAAAAAAAATATATTGCCGGATATACTCTCTTCATCAAAAAAATACGTTCTTTAGAAATAAAAAATAATAATTAATCCCCATAAACAAAATGACGAAACTAATATGGTAGCTTGCAGGGATGGGCATTCATTCAATGAAAATGATTTATTAAATACTTCAATTCATCGGAAAATCATAATTCACGTAAATTGGTCATAATTATTACATAAAAGTAAAAATATTGATTTTTGCATAATAATTAATCATATTTGTTTGAAAAAGTATTTGAAATACATTTTCATTGAATGGATGCCCATCCCTGGTGGCTTGAAAATTGAGAAATCATCAAAATTATAATAAAAACCCCTATAAGGACCACTCTGCTAGAACTATATGCATATATATATATATATATATATATATATATATATATATATATACATATATACATATATATATATATATATATATATATATATATATATATATATATATATATAGGTAATGCCATAGACAGCAACGACGTAGAGAAAAACAAACACATTTTTGTGCTGAATTGCCATGCTCCAGAATCCCTTCGTGCGCTGCACCGTGCATCGTGGCACCCATATGTACGTACGTAGTACATACGTGTGTGTACATTATATATATATATATATATACATATACATGGATTTCACATGGATGGTGACGTAGATGGGGCCTTTTGAAAGGGCCATACACGTAGCGAGTCGAGAACTCACGCAGTCACGACGAAGAGCCGAACACATGTGCCCCCCGTACACACATCTCGTTCACGCTATATACATATATATACACATACATGTATATGAGAGTTTCGAGTGTGTGACGATATTGTGCATGGCCTGCAGTCTCGAGAGGAGAACGAGAGAAGGATGGACTGCAACGGGGTCGGGGTTTATAGCCAGTCGTAGCGAGGCAGGGTTCCGTCGTGGCACAAGAGCGCCTTATCAGCGCGTCCTCGCTCCCCTCCCCCCTCTCCCGCTCCGCCCGCCCTACCCGCCCCACGTCCGTCTCACATTCAGCGAACCCAAAGCGCTTCGAAATGAAGCTTTCACCCTCGCCGTTTAGATTCTCGACGATGAACTTTTTGCTATCCTTCGCTCTTTTTTTTTGTTTTTTTTTCTTTTTCTGTTTGCCGAAAAATGATTTGGAAAAAATTTGAAAACAAGCGACGAAGGTTACTTAACCGAAAATAATGTATAAATATTATTTATGGATTATATATACACATTATTAGGTTGGTCGTTGAAAATTAAAAAATATTTTTTTTTATACGTGTACATTTTTTTTTTGTTATTTCGATAAACAATGAAAAAAAATGTTGAGCGACGATATTTGGATGAAAAAAAAAGAAAAATGAAGAAATCCGTGATTAAAATTTTTTGTTCACGTTGCACTTGGCACTGTCATTGTCGTTGTAATTTATTCGGTAAGAATACGTGATGGGTTTTTCAAAAGGACAGGACTCCGGTTGAATCGAGTTTTCGAACTGGGATATAAAGGGATTTTCCGAAAAGAAATTTTTTCCCAATGGATTACCCCCCCCCCCTCCTCCCTCCCTCCCCGCCCAAGTGTCTCGAAGTGTCGTTTATTTTATTCATAGTCTTTATCTTTATGCTTTGCCACATGGCCGAGCGTTATTATTCATCGGTGGGTCTTGTTTATCTGTCGTCTATGTTCGAAGTTTTATGTACTCAAACCACGACAATCTCGAGAGATAGAAAGATAGAGAGAGAGATAGAGATGACAGACTCGCCACGAGCGTTGAACAAAAAAGCTATTCACGAAATAAAGAAAAAAGTTTTTTTTTCAATAGAAAAATCATAAATAAAAGGAAATGAAAAATTGATAAACTTGGTTAGCAGACACACACACACACACACACACACCCACACACACACACACACAGCTGATTGTGCTTTTACGATGTTGAACTTATGACACGTTAATTATGTCTGAGAATACTTTTTATTTCATTTTATTCATTCGATGTATTTACAATCTATGTATGTGTATGATGTGAGTGTGTGTTATATGTATCAATGTTTCGTTATTGTCCCCTTATCACAGAAATATTTTTCACCACTTAATATCACGATTGCTCACAAATACCGATTTCTGATACTATGAAAATACAAAACTTTTTCACATGTATTATTTACCCTGTCCACCATTTAGATACATAAAATATATTTGTCACTCGAAAATATTTCGTTCGGGTCTAATTATTCCACACTGGACTTCCAAAGTTTCGATGGACTCGTCACGATTGTATAAACGTCAATAGACCAAACCGAGGACGAAGAAAAAAAATGCAGTTCAACAAAATTTCGTACAATGCTCCATTGTTTTCGTAATCCACTTGAAAATTTTACCAACGATCCTTACGGTTCAGCTTTCTTTTATTTTCGAAGCCAAAGAATGTATATACATATATATATATATATATATATATATATATATATATATATATATATATATCTTTCATTTCCTCGAGAGAATGGATTATGAAAGACGTGACGCTAAAAGCCACAGGGAAGAATGCCTTTTTTCGGCCATTGCACGTCGTTAAACATCACGAAGAACGTGAAAATATTTACGCACGCCTTGCGGGATGGGGTGGAGGGGGGGGGGTGCGACTCCGGAATACCCGAAGACGAAGAGGCACAGAAGTCCATTTTTTTTTGTTTTGTCTCCGAGATCTCCCACGCTGCGCGTAACGAAAGTGGAAGAAAAGATCGTGTGTGTGCACATAGTATTGTGCACATTTTCGAAAAAAAAAAACAAAATTCATTTCAATCGTAAATTATTTACGGTTTTCTTTTTTTTCTTTCGTGTTTACAAATTCGATGTTTCGTGTTTTTACCAACCGCGTGTGCAATCGTGACAGCTGTCGGGTGAAAATTTGAGACGTTGTGCCACATGGACGAAAGATTGGTCGGGAGTTAACAACCGAGGGTGATGGCGCGCTGTCGTCGATCGATTTGGAGACAGAGATGGAAGGAAAGAGAGATAATTCATATAAATTTCAATTGATGGATCTATAAATCGTTAATGTTCTACATGTTTAAATGTACTAAACATATGAAGTATTCCAATTTATAAACATGTTACAAATACATAAAAATGTCTATTTATGTGTATAAATTATTATTATTATTATCATCATTATCATTTATTTATATATCCAATAATTAACTAATAGATTGAAAGAAAAATTGAGCGCGACGTAAGACGATGCTTTCCAAATTATTGAAGTCTCGTATATATATAAGTAAAAATAAATTTAATACACAAAAATATATTTATCTCATTTAATTTCATTTACGTGTAATACTAAAGAATAGAATTAATAAAAATTTTGGAGTACATAAGTAAAAATAAATGTAATACACAAAAATATGTTTATTTCATTTATTTTATTTATGTGTAACATTACGAGAAAAAAAAAAGCGTATTAAAAATTTTAGAGTGCGACGGAAAACGACGCTTTCCAAATTATTAAAATCTTATATATATAAGTAAAAATAAATGTAATACACAAAAATATGTCAATTTCATTTATTTTATTTACGTGTAACATTACGAAAAAAAAAAAAAACGTAATAAAAATTTTAGAGTGCGACGGAAAACGACGCTTTCCAGATTATTAAAATCTTACATATAAATAAAGAAATGTTTAAAACACACACACATATATATATATATAACATAATAAAGAAAAAATCCCTAGTTCGTCCATACCTGTTTGTCTACGATCGCAAGCAGTTGTCCGCTAATGCTCACGGTGCGTATATACCGGGCAGGAGTGGGGGGAGGGGGGTTTCCATAATAGAAACTACACCATGAGGTTTTTCTACCTGAGCCCCCGATATGCGGACGTGATGGGGCGAGCGAGAGGAATGGAAGCGGCGGGGCAACACAGTACAGGGTGAGTTTCTCGACGCGGGACGTAGGAATTAGGAAGGACGGAGCGAGAGAGACGGCTGGTGCAGTCTGGTCCGTGATCCAGCGATCCTGAGGGACATTCGGAAGGGGCGAGAGCGAGTAGTGGGGGGGGGGGGGGGTACGACGAAACGGGATGGGACGATGGGGGCTGCTGCCAGCGACCCTCTCGCAGTCATCGCCACCCCTCTTGGCAACCCCGATGGCAAAGAGAGAGAGGGGGGGGGGGGAAGAGAGGCCCCCCTCGCCACGAACTAAGCGCACTTCCCTTCCCCTAACATTTTCGTTTCTATTCCAGTCGCCCTCGTGCACAGTCACGGCCTACACACGAAAAGGGCCACCCGGTCCCGAGCCAACGTAAACTCTGAAAAAAAAAAAAAGAAAAAAAAAGTTGCTTGTGCTGTGCCGACGCTGCCCAATGGCTTGTGCTACTTCGTAGTTTAATTCGAAATACATTTTTTTTTCGACACTAAACAGTGCAAAATATGTTTTAATTTTATTAATTTGGCTTTTGTCCGACACCGAACAGTGAAAATGTCTTGATTTTATTAATTTTGTGTATTTTTATTTTTGTCGGAACTTTTTTTTTTTCAATCTGAGTTTTCACGAGTGATGTGAATTTTTGTTTTTTAATTTGTGAAACGACGTGAGACCTGGGATATTGGGATTCGACGAAAACGAGGTCGAATGGGTAATTCGATGAGGATTATAATTCGATAATTAGTGACGGATTTACCAAATATAACGTTCGCGATGTTTGAGATTGAATTGGTAATTTAGTTAATTTTGTGAATCAACGAAAAGTGAGATTCGGTGAGACAGAAAATTTTACGTCGATCGAATCGATATTTTGGGAATTTATCGTGAACGTGAGAGAAGGAGAGAGAGAGAGAGAGAGAGAGAGAGAGAGAGTAAAGCCGAAATTTGGGTCAATTTATCGTTCGTCTCGATGAATAATTGAAGGCGTTTTTTTTTGTGTTTTTTTTATTATCGAATTGACGATATTATCGTTCGTCGTGAGATTTCGACGTTGACTCCGTTCAAATGTTTATTTTGCACGTGCAGCAAAATTTCCACAGTGCCTCGAGACTCTAAAATTTTCCGTGACAAATTTTTTCATCTTTTGCCAGCCAGAGGGCATAATTTTCCATCGTAGTCTCTCGTGAATCCATCGAAATAACGAAATCAATGAAACGATTATTGTGATAAGGCTCGTGAAAAATTTGGTGCTTCTCGATGGAAAATTTATCGTGACGTTGAATTTCGAATTTCATTGTTTGTCGTGTCTGTGTGTGTGTGTGTGTGTGTTATGTTGTGACAATTGCTATTGAAAAAAAAAACACGAAAGTGTCGTACACAAAACGGATACGGATTTCGTCAAAATTGGCAATTTTTTGTCCTCAACGTGAGTCTAAACATTTTTATTTGAAAAATTTATTAAAAACTATATAAAACATATATATTTTTTTAATGATCGATTTATTTTTGATTATTCATTGACGAATTAATATATTAATGTACCGTACGATGATAATTATTGGCAATAATATATGCACGGTACATGTCGTTACGAATATATATTTCTGGATGAATTAAAAACAATTTTATCGACCAGAATTATATGAGCACGGATTAGTTCGAGATTTCGGTCTTGACGAATCTGTTGGAACGATGAAAATTAATTAACGTGACAGACGCGAAAATATAATATTGAAATGTGGTGAAAAATTGGGAATTTTTCATCGGGAAGGAATAATCGAAATAAAATATCGAAAAAAATATCTATCGAAATAAATTATTAACATCGAACAATGAAGTCGAGCTATACAAGCCAGGGACATGAAAATTCTCCGATTTAGGGAATAACCCACATATATATATATATAATATATCTTATTTTTTATTTTATTTTATATATATATTTTTATTATGTTATTCATTTATATTTTATATTTTATTTTATATATATATTATATATTATTTTAAGTTAGCGTTGCAGTCTGTGGAGGTCACTTTTCGTAGTACACCTCGTTAATCCGGTTACCTGAGCCACCCACTTTATCTATTCGAAAACCCGTGTAATTATTCGTACCGAGAGAACGACAATAATGGTCTGGGTCGATGACGACGACAGGGCGAGGGGCGAGGAGGGGGGGGGGGGCTCCGTACAGCCGGAATATACTTTTGTTGGCTCAGTCTCCAGCTGCACCTTCTCGTTACTCACGAATCCGCACTAAATCTTCCACGTTTTTCCAAATTTCACGTCGTAAAGTTTCAACGTTTCCATCTTGACACAAAAAGAAAGTCCAAACTATTAAACAATAAGATTCAATTCCAAAACAATAATTATTGTAAATCGTGGATCATAGATCTGCTGCAAGTTATCACGAAATGGAATATAAAATATATGTATAAAAGTAAAAAATCTATGTAATATAAAATAATAATTTTGATGTTTGAACATTTTACAAAAAACGTTTTGGCAATGACATACACGTTGTCAATCTTGGTGAGAAAAAAAAATAACAATAATGTGCATATAGATACAGTTATTTAATTATTCTCGGCTAACCACAATTTTGTGGATAAACAAAATTTTTCATAAATTTTGTTCTCAGTTCATGAGCGTCGACTGGAAGACAAGGACGATCTATCTGCTCCTTCGAGTCTAAACCGACCGAGTAAAACATATATATATATATATATATATATATATATATATATATATATATATATATATTTAGTCGTTTTAACCCGGGGATTTTAAAACTACCCTAAACCAATAAAGCGATTCCGGCATTTTCACTCGCGAGGGTATATAATAACCCACGTCCTCCCGCGGTAGGAGAGCCCTCGGGATAATTCCCCGACGACGAAGACGACACGACGAGCCTTTTCAGACGGGCAGCTGTTGTATTTTCTTGGTCTCGGATTTTCTTTTTTTTTTTTTACTCTACGTTTGGCCTCATCGTCGTGTTACTCACATACTCATCCTCTTGCCCACACGTTTTCCATTACATATATCTATATATACACACACTAGTTTCACACACATACACATTTGTTACAATTGTTTTTAATTAACAGAAGCACGAGTATCTGAAATCGCCAAACTCGTGATTCTTCGACTCAATTCGGACTTGTTGCATTCGATCAAAAATGCATTCGAATAAAACCCACGAAACTATGTGGTACCCCCGAAGCGATTTTTCACCGGTTGTAACTTGGATTTATTAATTTTATTGGGAAGCGAAAAAAAAAAAGATTCAACCAAATTCCAGTCGGTCGATTTTTAAACGCTTTCTCGGAGTCAAGATTTTATATGTGTAGAATTTTTTTTTTCGACTTTGCATGATGATTCTACGATTCAACGGAACGTACACACGCACATGTAATATTTGTACAAACCCCTCGACAAACAACTGCAAGACTTATCGAAAAACCGAAGACTCAGAAAAAAAAAGATAAGAAGAAAATGCTTGTGACCACACCGATCTCATTGTTGTCCATGTTTTGTTTTTTCTTCCTTTCTTCTTCGGTTTTTCCTTCTCACTCGCTTCATTTCGTCTCTTGACTACACCCTCGCGCAAGCCCCCCGTTCCCACCGAATTACGTTTCTGGCAAATAATCCACGAACCACCGAGCTTCTCCGGTTGCTTTTGATACACCGTATATCTCTTACAAAACAAACATACTGCACCTATCTTTTTGCTTATTTTTCGTTTTTCTTCTTATTTTTCGTTTCCAGATGAAAAATAATGATAAATAAATAATGATTAACAATCGTCAAAGACCTCAGAGGGGTCTCGTTATTATTATTATCACCATTATTATTTTTTAATATTTAATTCATTTATCATTAAATTAATTAAATGATAATATTATATTATTTATTATTATTTTTATTCAGTTTTCATTGAATGAATTAAATGATATCCTTTTATTATTTATTATTTTATTTAATTCATTTATCATTCAATGAATTCAATAATAATATTTTTTAATAATAATTATTATTATTATCATTATTATTTTTTTCTTTCCTGCTGTTTTTGTTCTGTGAAATCGTTCTTACGTGCTCGGAAAAACTAATGTCGAGACTTTTTTGTTATTTTATCGTCGTGTATATCTGTAAACATAATTTACGTTTACTCGTTCGACTGAAAACCAAACAATATGAGATCGATATGCATCAATAACCGATCTATACGAGCATTGGGGTTCAACAGAACGAAGGACGAACACGGATGGCATTAGTGAGGATTTCGTCGAACGAAAGCCCCGAGTGCAGTCTTTAGAGTCTCGATGCTCGCGGACGAACACGACCGAGTCACATTTGTTTTTTTTTCTTCTCCCTACTTCTTTTCTTTGTTAACCGTTGTCGCAGGACTCCGGATGCGCGTGAGATTCGTATCGCTGCCGAGAAATTCATTCATTCCACGTCCATTGCTTCTATATATCTTCCCTGACGAATTTTCTTTCGCTCGTTCGACGTAAAAAATAAATATTCGTACAGAAATTTATATTATGATTTTTTACGGTTTTAAATTTTTTTTTTACGTAACGATAACGCATCCTCAAGTTAACCTAACAATTTTTCTAGATTATTATAGTGACGTCAAAACGTTTTGAGTTCGGAGTAACGGAAAAGTATTTGTCACAGTTGGAATCTGTTCTGTAAGCAAATTGTCATTTGTTACGACAACGATTTCATCATCTGCCTACCGTAAAAAAAAAAAACAAAACAGAATTGCGTTACTGGAAAGGACGAAAATTTGCTAAAAGCAACGTTTGGATGATTGGCCACCGCAACGAGGAATTATGGCTACGGCGGCAAATCATATTTGTTACGGCAACGTTTTCCCGAGATACATTTCATTTTTCGTTTATTTTTTTTTTAAATCCCGTCAGCGTGATTCGAACCCGCGACCTTCCCGATTGCGAGTCCGAGCGTCTTACCGGGTGAGCTATCGGTTTGTCGTGAGGTTTCGTTACAAAAAGTCCATGTAACTCTATCTCTCATTCGTTTCATTGGCAAACGAGTTAGGTTGGTAATCCGACTGAAACATTGGGTTACCTCGACGAATCATCCACAACATAAATTTTTACGCTTCTGGTAACAGATATTTATTTTGCTGCTCGTACTATTCGTTCCCGGCTACTGTAGCACACACCAACCACGTCGGCGAATGAACTTTTGCTGCAATAAACCAGACATTTTTCTTCGTCCATGATTTTTCATTGCAACGCGATTTCATAAACTGTTGCACATACCGCGGGAGCTTGTCGGTTATTTAATCGATTAAAATTGTTGGTACGCATTGCGCTGGAACGAAAGACACACACACACACACACACATATATATATATATATATATATATATATATATTTATATATATAATGTTGCAACCTTCGCAGGCTCGTGACAAGTGTGGGCTTGGCATTCCACTTTTATATACATGTGTGTGCGTGTGTGTGTGTGTGGTTTTTCTTTTGCCTTCTCGTTCACCATATATATATATATCTATATATATATATATATACGAGCTCCATTTATAATTGCCCGAGTGCGTCGACCACGTGAAGAGTTCACTTTCTTTCGCAGTGTGTGTGTGTGTGTGTGTGTGGCGAAGCTGTAGCGCTCCGATAAGCCGCAGAATCAGAAGCAGCATGATCGGGGGACTCTTCGTGACTCGGTGGACCGCGATGGAGAATCGCCAACTCGTTTGCGATGATCTGGCCGTGCGGTCTTTAAACAACTCGCTACGGGATAGGAGATACGGATAAGGATCTATAGATCGACGGCATTGCCATACTTTCAGTTTGGCAAGGAGAATGAGGGGGGGGGGGGGGGGAGGGGTACACGGGCAAGAAGTAACATGGAATCCAACTCGTTTTTCTTTGACTTGATTTTTATTCATGTGTATTTTTTTGTATCAAAGATTCTTTTATTTTCGACTGTTCATTCATTTTTTTTTTTCGTTGTTGGCAACCGTGTTCTTCCGTATTTCTCGGTTCTTATCGAACGCAACTTGCAGTCGTATTTTAACGTCGGTATCGTTGACGAAAAATATTATTCAATCACGATGGTAAAAGTTTTTTTTTTCAGCATCGTGAAAAACGATGGAATGTTTATTTCAATGTTTTGTTGACGTACTTTAAAATTATTATTATTATCTTTTTATTCTGTGGTTTATTATTATTATTATTATTATTATGATTATTATTATTATTATTATTATTATTATTATTATTATTATTATTATTATTATTATTATTATTATTATTATTATATATTATTAATTTTTTTTTTCAATTTAGAGTAAAAATTAGATTCTCGATTATTCGCCTCTCTTGTTTCGTTTTTCGAAAATAAAATTTATGAAGAACAAAAAATATGCAAAAAATTATATTTAAAATAAAAAACCTACTTTTCGAAAAATCTTGAAGTATTTAAAATCCCGCGTTAAATTCGAACGATCAAATTCAAACGAAAATAATTTGTGAATCGAAATAAACTCTCTTGTTTCTCACTCGACGGGTCAATCCGGGGATTTGTGATGATTTTCATCGAACAAATGAAATTGTCACGCGTCTCATAACGGTGCGGGACAATGTTAACTCGACACAAAACGGATTTGTACGTTATTCATTGTGAACACAAAAGAACAATGAATTATGTGAAACCGTAAACCGAGAAATTCGATGAAACTCTTGGCGCAACAATAACGGACGATAAATGTGTGTTAACGATCGGGATTTATCGTCTTCGTTGTGACCATTGGGGGAAGGAGAACTTCAAGAGAGAAAATGTTGTTCTCGTATATCTTTGGTTGACAAAGACAATTGTATAATTATAATCGGTTTTCGAGCGAACGATGAGGGAATCCTCGCGGAAGTGACTGTGACCGGGCCTGTTCATGTAACAACAAAGAATTTAGACCGTGACCATTCAGCTCGTTGGAAACAATAACCCATGAAGATCTATATACATGTATATATACACGTACAGTTAATTATGTAACGTGGTCGAATTTTTGCATATTTATCTTCATCGACTTTCATCTGTCACGACTGTGATTCGAATCAATTCGCGATATTTATATACCAACTGATACAGAGAAATAGAAGATTAGAAATTTTGAAATTAAAAAAAAATAACAATAATAATAGTAATAAACAATCATAATAATTTACCATCGACAGGAGATTTCATGTTGAGCGAGTAAAGGATTATTTCGTCGAGGGAGCAATCCATTAACGAGTTGAAAAATTTTTGTATTTTTGTTTGACAATTTTTTTTCTCCAATATTTACTATAATTTGTTTGATAAAATTACAAGATGAAAAAAAAATTCAATAACAATAATTCAGTCCCTGTAATTTTAGCACTGCAAAAAAGAAACCCCCAACCTGATTCAAAGCAATTGGCCCGTACCGTGCATTCGAAAATGGAAAAAAAAAAAAAAAAAAAAAAAAAAAAATTGAAAAAGATTTTCCAAATCTTCGTATCAGTTACGTATTGCCCCACGTAATAAAAAATATTTGGCTGAACGAGAATATAACGAAATGGCAGAACTTCAATTTTTCGCGTCCTAGTTTTAACTTTTTTTTTTTCTAAAGCCCATCCATATCAATGATAAAAACTGAGGAGCGTGCTGTAAAGAAAACTACTTTACTACTTTATGTCTCATTCCCTCAACGATTTGAGATTGTGTGTGGCGAAGATCGGAAATTTTAACATTATTTCAAGATGATGAAGTACATTACAGAGAGGGAGAGAGAAAGAGGGAGAGAGAGAAATGTAGTCCATGATCGTCTCAACGGATCGTCGTTGATAATTACTGTTATATCATTATTCGTACGTCGTTTTCGTCCGACGGTCGCGACAATGAACTTGATCGTTTCGATCGTACGGAAAGTGAATCCGAAGGTTCGTTCGGATAGAAAGAGTCGGAAGGGGGTGGGGCGTGGGGGGCAAATTGCGGTGGACCGGGCCAAGAAGAGAGAAGAGAGTGACTGGTAAGCGTGCGCGGGCGAGATCATGAAAAAAAAAATCGTCGGGGAATCGTCGTCCGTAGACGATCGAGAGTGGGAAAGAGTAATGACACCGGTCCTCTTGTATGGACCACAGAAAGAGAGAAAGAGATGAGATAGAGACAGACAGAGAGGGAAGGAGAGAAAAAGAAAGATTAAAAAGAGACAGAGAGAGAGAGAAAAATTAAAAAAGGCAGAGAGAGAGAGAGAGAGAGAGAGAGAGAGAGAGAGAGAGAGAGAGAGAGAGAGAGAGAGAGAGAGAGAGAGAGAGAGAAGGGAGTTTGAGCGAGATAGCTGACGACTCGTCGCGAGTTTCGGGACAAGGTTAGTGTGCCGACACACTCGGTTTGGCAAGTGTCTGTGAGACCAGAAAGAAGAAGAAGAAAAAAAAATGCGGGCCCAAACCAGCCAACAGTCGAGACGACGAACAGAGAGAAAGAGAGAGAGAAAGAGAGAAAGAGAGAGAGAGACTGCTGAGGCCAACGATCCTACGTGTTCCCACTCACGGATGCTGCGGCTGCTGCTGCTGCTGCTGCGGACGATGGCCGAGAGCGAACTCGATTCGTTGTATTATTGCTTGGCTTATATGGAGTTGAAGTACCCGGAATAAAAGTGGTCGTGGCAAGAGTGCAAATATAAATACAGATGGAATAGTAAGAAGAAGAAAAAAAAGAGAAGGAGATTGTGAGGAGAGGGTTAAAAAAAGAAATAAGGACGACACGATGGATCGTTGCAGCGACGAGAGGAGCTGTCAGCGAGAATATACAAACAATCACTTTTTTTTTTCGTCGTCACGTCGATCGATCGATTTATCGGACTTTATTCGTGGAAATGGAAACACACATATATATATATATATGTGTTTGACGATCGTAGAGAATAGGTTTCTGATTGAACGATTGTGAAGAAATAATGCTGTGGTTAATCCATTAGCGCATTTATGTTTATTACACGTAATTACCATATTGCAATAATTTACGTCGAATAAACAATACTAACTGTAAATATCTGAATAAAAAAATTGAAAAAGAAAAAAACTGGTTTCGAGTAAATGCACGTAATCAATGTAAATACATCGAAAACCGACACGATTGGTGAGCCATTGAAACAATCATTCAATTTGTAGTAAAAGTTAAAATGACAACCTATTGGAAATTTTTTATTTTATTTATTTATTTGTTTTTTCTTTTTTTTTTAACTCAGCCTTCAATAGTTATTCTGCAACATATCCCCAATAGTCCATCAAACGGATTTTTTCCAGCCCTTATTTAAAGTTATTCTCCATAAAAAAAAATATAGTATTTCATTTAGGTGCGTTAGGTGAAGTTGCTTCAATAATTTTCAACGATAATTCGTATTTCGATGTTACATCGAATCATCGACGAATCAATGTCGATCGAAATATCGAAAATTCAATGTACAAAAAAAAATAAAACAAACAAAAAAAATCACCCAAATGTAAAGAGCAAAAAAAAAAAAAAGAAAAATCAAAATTAATTCATAATCTTCCTGAGAGCATGATAGTCGAAAGAGTATGGTTCGAGTATTCGTCGTGGGGTATAGTTTGATTCGAGAGGGGCGCGCACCCCTTTATCCGAGAATGATGCGCCCCACCCCTCCCCCGCCCTGGCCCCGGCATCCTCGAAGGGGGGTGTACCCCCTGTTTGTTCCCCCGATCATTTCGACGAGACTGAACTTCATAAGGTGGTCACAACTGCTGCGCACGGCCATCGTGTGCAATAACCAAACACACACACACACACACATGTGGGGCTGAACGAGACGCGCGCATCTCATCCTTCGATCATTTTTACAGACGGTCAATTTAGTTTCAGTCCCAAAACCACAGCACTACGAATGGCCAATTTTCGAGGGTGAAGGGGGCAGCGGAAAGGGGGATGAAGGAGGGGCAAAGGGGGATGGGGAAAGGGGTGGGGGGCAAAGCCCGAACGGATTGGTAAAAAAACTTTCGTGATTACTTATTAGATCGTGTCGTTGTACCGTCATTAAAGTTTCCATCGAACGAGCTATGTACCTACATCGACGTGATGAATAACTGTGATTATAACATTAGTTCGAAATGTTCGGTTTTTTTTTTTTTTCGAAATTACGAAACGATTGATGGTTTACAGTCGATCACGAGATTAAACCTTTTACTTCTTATTACATATCCATGTGTGGATCTGGATATCTATATGTATGAATTCCACTTATTTTCTATCTTTTATATATTTATTTTCATTTCATTGGTTTTAATAATCAATAATGTTATATTATCATTTGGATATTATTATTATTATTATTATATGTCATGAAGAAATATCAATGAACGACAAAAAATTTGTTCCCTCCGAATGTTATGTACTATTTTTGCATTTTTCGGTTTTTGCCATCAACATTAATAATAAAAAAAGTAATGTATAAATTATGAAAAGAAAAAAAATTTAACAGCGATGACAAATATGAATTTTATTCAAGCAATAAAAAAAAAGTATGAAGAGAAAAAAATTCTTTCGAAAGAACACAGTTATTCGGAACAACGTGACGTGAAGAGAAATGATTTTTTATTTCGTAAAAAAAAATTCTTCCCGTGATCCGACTGGCAATTCTCGTCGTAGAACAATTTGAAAACACGGATAAATCGTTGAATTATCGAAAATATAATCTACACCGATAATTATAATCGTAAAATTATCATATATACGAAACAATACATTCATATAAAAAAAATGTATCGGACATTGTTTGATTATGCGTTTTTAAATCGTTTTCATTGTTCGTATATAACATATATACATATGTCCCGACCTACCGGACACTTCAACTTTACGTTCAACAAACCCCCGCTCTATAATGTGGCTCATACCTTTTTATGTATGACTGGTTTACACATACGCTCATTTCGACTATATATATTACATATACATATATATACATATATACACCGTTGAACGAGTTACGAATGTTACGAGCGATGACGGTAAAGCGAGTGTTGTACAAGTCGTGTCTCAACGACTTCCCCACTAGGATTCGATTTTTTTTTCCTCTCTCCTGTTTCCTCTTCTTCTTCTTCTTCTTCATCATCTTTTTCCACCGTCAACCATTACCTTCGGCTTTGAGTAAACTCTCACCACGCTTCATTCCCGAACCGGCTTGATCTCGCTGACTCGTTCGCTATAACAGGTTAAACACCTATATTTCGCACTCTGCCCTCCTCACCCCTTCCCTCTCCCCTCGTCTTGCCCCACAATCTCCATATTCACGACGAGCACAAGCTGCTTTGTATCTGTCGATTGGTTTCACCCGAAACTATCGAGTGGGCGTTGGCGTATCCAATGTCCACATTCGCTCACGAATATATGATCTCATACGACACACACGACACAATCCGTTCGATGTTCACCATCACCGTTCATCGCATGCAGTATTTTGGGAATTAACGTGAACACGGAGATAGAATAGAAACCCTGAGCTTGATTTGCGAATTTTTGCAGATTTTTCGGATGACGTTGTCTATTTTTTTTGCTTCCTCATAAAGGAAGCTTTGTGACGGTGGGAAAATTTTTTTTCGAGATCTTCATGTCACCATGTTCAGAATGTTCCAAAACGTCGAGAAAACACATTTGGAGAAAATGTCCGGATGTATGTGTGTGTGTGTGTGTGTGTGTGTGTGTGTGTGTGTGTATGTGTGTAATGGCCTCCCAAAATTCAAACTTGCATAACTCGAGAACGGTTTGAGCTACAGCCCCCAAATTTTGCAGACATGTGCAGCTCCGTAATCACTTCTTTGATTATAATTTTCGAAATGATTGAAGCTGCGACTCAGATTTTATGTCGTTTTCAAATTCCCAAAAAAAGGGCGTTATCACTCTAGCGATCGCAAATTTTGAGATACTCGTCTAAATAGTTCTTGACAAAGAGATACGTACCCAAGGTTAGTTGGTATTGCATTTGGGCCAAATCCATCAATAAGTTTTGATTTTATGATATTTTGAATTTTTCAAAAAATCAAATTTGTCGCTATAACTTTTGTGAACTTTGACCAATCAAGCTCAAACTTCACAAAAGTATAGAAAATCATTCAGCCGTGCTGTATCTCAAATTTGGCAAAGATCAGTTGGATGGTTCGGTTTTGACAGGAATTCAAGTTTTTCGATCGTAGGTAGTGAACGAAGAATCCTTTATGAGGAAGCCAAAACGAAAATGCTTCCTCATAGCGTTCCCATAAGCATCACATTGCTTCCTCATAAAGGATTCTTCGTTCACTACCTACGATTCCGAGGAAGCAAATTGCAATGCTCAACTTGCAGCTTGCTTAAAATTATGAGGAAGCAATTTGCAAGTTTCAACTTGTTTAAGCCTCGGGAAGATTCGACACCACGATGCACTCAAGTGGTGCGAAAATAAGAATTTATTGTGATTTTTGAGATGGTGATCACTGCACTGGGTTTTTCGTATATGGGTGCTGGAAAATTGTTACCAGTTGTGAGGCACGACGAACAGTGTGGAACACAAGGCAATGTCGGAGTCGAATTCAGTCGCTGAACTCGAAAAAAGAGTTCGAGCTGTCGATGGAACCCACTTTTCAGCGAGACCTCAGCCCCGTGCGCACGTTTCCAAGGTCATGCTGAAATATTTCAAGGAGAACGGGGGTTGACCCTTCTGGATTGGCCTGAAAACTCACCGGATCTTAATCCTATCGAGAATCCGTGGGCCATGTGCAACGCCGGATTACAAAAAATGTACTGCACACGACGGAAAACCAAAATGATGGAAGACGTGATTCAAATGTGATGCGGGGGTGAGAAGATCGAGCAAAGCTAGGCCGGAAATTAATCGATTCCATGCCAAAACGAGTTCGTGCAGTCATTGAAGCCAAAAGAGGATATAAATAAATATATATATATATATATATATATATATATATATATATATATATTAGGGTGGGTCAAAAAAATCGACTATTTTTATTTTTACTTCTTTACCCGATAAGTAGGTTTCTAGACACCTTTAGATAATTCACAGCAAATTTGAGCTTTTTATTTAAATGTTAAGACCCTCCGCCACGCAGTTTTTCATTTTTTTTTGCAGTATCAGAAGAAAAAATTCATATTGCTCTATCAACTGATATTTTGAAATAGCCTTCCTTCTATACCCATAGGAAATTGTCCGCTCTACAAAAAAGATCTCTTACAGTTTTTTCGTAAACCTTACTGTTTTGAAGATATTTACGGTTCAAGTTTTATCATTTTTCGACAAATTCCTGTTTTCCTTATGAATTTTGTAAGTCGTTAACAAAAAATCATTATGGAAGGCGCAATGCTTAGTTTTGTAAAATGCGCGCTGCTCTACAAAAATGGTCTCTTATGAATATTCGATTGCATTAAGCGTTTCAAAGATATTCATCGTCGAACTTCAATGCACGCCAATTTTAACAGTTTTTGATTAATAATTCGGAAAATTTCAATTTAATTTATGAGTTTTAGGGAAATTCATACAAATTTGAGTTTCGATCGTAAGATTAACTATTATAGAAGTTCTTTGTTCGAAAATTTATGTGAAACTTTTGTTCTGATAATATTTTTATAAATTTTATCTCTAATAATTTAAAATGACGATCGTGATGTTATTTTATTTTAAAGCGTGTGTTCAGAACGTATTTCAAAACTTTTTTCTACATAGTATACATAGAATTTTTCGTTCTGGGGGATTTTTGCTTTGAATTCTATTAGAATCTAATTAGAATCGAATGGAATCCAAAGCAAAAATCCCCTAGAACGAAAAATTCTATGTATACTATGTAGAAAAAAGTTTTGAAATACGTTCTGAACACACGCTTTAAAATGAAATAACATCACGATCGTCATTTTAAATCATTAGAGATAAAATTTATAAAAATATTATCAGAACAAAAGTTTCAAATAAATTTTCGAACAAAGAACTTCTATAATAGTTAATCTTACGATCGAAACTCAAATTTGTATAAATTTCCCTGAAACTCATAAATTAAATTAAAATTTTCCGAATTATTAATCAAAAACTGTTAAAATTGGCGTGCATTGAAGTTCGACGATGAATATCTTTGAAACGCTTTATTCAATCGAATATTCATAAGAGACCATTTTTGTAGAGCAGCGCACATTCTACAAAACTAAGCATTGCGCCTTCCATAATGATTTTTTGTTAACGAATTACAAAATTCATAAGAAAAACAGGAATTTGTCCAAAAATGATCAAACTTGAACCGTAAATATCTTCAAAACAGTAAGGTTTACGAAAAAACTGTAAGAGATCTTTTTTGTAGAGCGGACAATTTCCTATGGGTATAGAAGGAGGGCTATTTAAAAATATCAGTTGATAGAGCGATATGAATTTTTTCTTCTGATACTGCAGAAAAAATGAAAAACTGCGTGGCGGAGGGTCTTAATATTTAGATAAAAAGCTCAAAATTGCTGTGAATTATCTAAAGGTGTCTAGAAACCTACTTATCGGGTAAAGAAGTAAAAATAAAAATAGTCGATTTTTTTGACCCACCCTAATATATATATATATATATATATATTAGGGTGGGTCAAAAAAATCGACTATTTTTTTTTTTACTTCTTTACCCGATAGGTAGGTTTCTAGACACCTTTAGATAATTCACAGCAAATTTGAGCTTTTTATTTAAATGTTAAGATCCTCCGCCACGCAGTTTTTCATTTTTTTTGCAGTATCAGAAGAAAAAATTCATATCGTTCTATCAACTAATATTTTGAAATAGCCCTCCTTCTAAACTCGTAGGAAATTGTCCGCTCTACAAAAAAGATCTCTTACAATTTTTTCGTAAACCTCACTGTTTTGAAGATATTTACGGTTCAAGTTTGATCATTTTTAGACAAATTCCTGTTTTTCTTATGAATTTCGTAACTCGTTAACAAAAAATCATTATGGAAGGCGCGATGCTTAGTTTTGTAGAATTTGCGCTGCTCTACAAAAATGGTCTGTCATGAATATTCGATTGAATTAAGCGTTTCAAAGATATTCATCGTCGAACTTCGATGCACGCCAATTTCAACAGTTTTTGATTAATAATTCGGAAAATTTTAATTTAATTTAGGAGTTTCAGGGAAATTCATACAAATTTGAGTTTCGATCGTAAGATTAACTATTATAGAAGTTCTTTGTTCGAAAATTTATTTGAAACTTTTGTTCTGATAATATTTTTATAAATTTTATCTCTAATAATTTAAAATGACGATCGTGATGTTGTTTTATTTTAAAGCGTGTGTTCAGAACGTATTTCAAAACTTTTTTCTACATAGTATACATAGAATTTTTCGTTCTAGAGGATTTTTGCTTTGAATTCCATTAGATTCTAATTCGATTCTAATGGAATTCAAAGCAAAAATCCCCTAAAACGAAAAATGCTATGTATACTATGTACAAAAAAGTTTTGAATTACGTTCTGAACACACGCTTTGAAATAAAATAACATCACGATCGTCATTTTAAATTATTAAAGATAAAATTCATAAAAATATTATCAGAACAAAAGTTTCAAATAAATTTTCGAACGAGGAACTTCTATAATAGTTAATCTTACGATCGAAACTCAAATTTGTATAAATATCCCTGAAACTCATAAATTAAATTAAAATTTTCCGAATTATTAATCAAAAACTGTTAAAATTGGCGTGCATTGAAGTTCGACGATAAATATCTTTGAAACGATTAATTCAATCGAATATTCATGAGAGACCATTTTTGTAGAGCAGCGCACATTCTACAAAACTAAGCATTGCGCCTTCCATAATGATTTTTTGTTAACGAGTTACAAAATTCATAAGAAAAACAGGAATTTGTCTAAAAATGATCAAACTTGATACGTAAATATCTTCAAAACAGTGAGGTTTACGAAAAAATTGTAGGAGATCTTTTTTGTAGAGCGGACAATTTCCTACGAGTATAGAAGGAGGACTATTTCAAAATATTAGTTGATAGAACGATATGAATTTTTTCTTCTGATACTGCAAAAAAAATGAAAAACTGCGTGGCGGAGGATCTTAACATTTAAATAAAAAGCTCAAATTTGCTGTGAATTATCTAAAGGTGTCTAGAAACCTACCTATCGGGTAAAGAAGTAAAAAAAAAAATAGTCGATTTTTTTGACCCACCCTAATATATATATATATTTATTATCGAATAAATGGAATATGGCTTTGTATTTGTCATCACTGTTTGGAGCATATCGTTTGGAACTGGGACACGTATCGTGTCTTTGATGATTACGAATTGTACGAGACCGAGAGTGTAATTGTACAGAAGTTTTTTTTTCTTCACGATATCGGTTATAACGGAGTTCAATACGGTTGGTCAACTGATGTAAGTGTAAGTGTGTGTGTGTAACGGTGATTCTCGCCGAAAGTGAGATCTCGTCGCGCGAGACACGTCGTCTTTGTTCTTCCCTTTCATTTTCTCTCTCTCTCTCTCTCCCTTTCTCTCTCTGTCTATTTCCGTCTCACCCACTCACTCACTCGTCACGACTTTGAATCGTTGATTCATTGATAAAAATCACCGTTAGTTTCCTGTGTCTCGTGTGGTCGAGGACACCGGAGACCATCCGCAAAACCATCGTCGCCGAGGATTTTGCCACGCGGATATACGTCGTGTCTTATCGACGATATAGTCGAGTTTCACGGAATAAACATTTTTTTCTTCTTCCATTGGACCGGGAAAAAAAAAAGAAACGACGAATCAATTTAACATTGAACGGTACATCGAATACCGTTAGACTTTTTTTTCACCCATCTTTCACATTTTTTTTCGGTCTTGTGAGCATGAATGTGTCAATGAGAGAACTGTGTGTGTGCGCGGAAATAGAGAAGGAAGGAGAGGGGATGCTGCATTGTCGCAAATTTTTCGGAATATCTTTGAAACCATGCTACTTAAAATTATGAAAAATATATTTTTGTATTACACATAACAAGCCTTTTTAAATGATACCCCACATGAATATATAAAAATCAGGATTTTTTTTTTTTTTTTCGATTATCCAAATTGCTCCCTCTTCAATTCTGATACGAATATTTTTAAGTGTCAACCAGTGGATTAATAAGACGTAGTCCTGGGCCGAAATTTTCAAGTTCCTACGTCGCTGTGAACAGACGGACAGACGGACAGATCCCACGCGGGTGATTTCGTAAGGGTTCCATATCATTTTTTTTTTTTTTTTTTTTTTTTTTTTTCATGGTACGGAACCGTAAAAACGATCGCAACATATCGAAGAATTATCGTCTCGCGTTACGTGACGTTGCATTGTGCGAGCCCCCGACATGATGCGAGGAAAAAAAAAATATTTTTTCTCCCTTTTTTTTTCTTCCCATCTTTCCTTCCCTCGTGCGATTGGCCGTGTGTGGGGAGAAAAAAAAGCGCGGCGAGGGGTCTGCCAATCAGTCATCTGACCGACGGTGTTGGTCGAGTCCTCGGAGGGTCGCTGCGAGCATCACGAGCATTTGATTTCGAAGACTTTCGACGGAAACGTGGCACACAAGCTCTCTCGTGAACGTAAACGAAACGGATTCTGCGGCGCGTCGAGAGAGGGTGAGGGGGAGGAGGAGGGGGGGGGGGGGGCTTTATGCTTCATATATATCCCAATGGCCTGCTACAGCCCAGGGGTCACGACGACATATTGGATCAAGTTCCTCGGCATATTGTCAACGTGGTGAAGAATGCGCAAGTGAGAAGACGAAAAAAAAAAAAAAAGAAAAAAAAATAAAGAAGGGAAAGAAAGGAAACGTCAAAGTTCGAGAGTACTTGGAGAAGGGCACGAAGGGGACGACGAATCTAATATGGCTTACCGATAACTTTATTTTGTTTTGTATTATTTTCTTTTTCTTTTTTTTTTTGCTTCCCTCCCCCAGGAAATACGAATCTCGAGTTACTTGGAAATTTTGTCGTCGATAACGTGAAATTTTTCTCGGGCGTGTCAACGCCTCGACAAATTGCTATACGCGTCGTGCATGCGCGCGTGTAATCGGAGATAAATGTTGTATGTTGTGCAGACAACTCACCCCCTCGAGTTACCGCAACAAATATTCTAGATTAATATATTGACGGCAAAACGTTTTGAGTTCGGAGCAACGGAAAAGCATTTGTCACAGTTGGAATCTGTTCTGTGAGCAAATTGTCATTTGTTACGACAACGATTTCGTCATCTGCCTACCGTAAAAAAAAAAAAAAAAAACAGAATTGCGTTACTGGAACGGACGAAAATTTGCTAAAAGCAACGTTTGGATGATTCGTCACCGCAACGAGGAATTATGGCTACGGCGGCAAATCATATTTGTCACGGCAACGTTTTCTGAGATACATTTTGTTTTTTGTTTATTTATTTTTTAAATCCCGGCAGCGTGATTCGAACACGCGACCTTCCCGATTGCGAGTCCGATCGTCTTACCGGATGAGCTATCAGTTTGTCGTGAGGTTTCGTTGCAAAAAGTCCATGTGACTCTATCGCCCATTCGTTTCATTGGCAAATGAGTTAGGTTGGTAACCCGACTAAAACATCGGGTTACCTCGAATCATCCACAACATAAATTTGTACGATTCTGACCACAGATAATTCATTCACCGGCGGAACTGTTCACTCGTTATACTCGTTATATTCTCGCTGCTATACTGTATCGTCGATCAATCGTCGACAAACGAAATTTTGCTGTGATGCGACGCAAGCAATTTTTCTTCGTGCTGGAACATACATACGCGACGCGTTGTCGGCGTATAATTTCGATGACAATATTTGAAAGCGTGTCTGATTATCGTCGGAGAGGCAAATACGGGCGACGTGGAACGAGGAAAGGGGGGAGGGAGTGAGGGATAGGGTGAGAAACGAGGTCGAACGTTTTTATTTCCCTATCGGTTGTATCAATTATTACGATGTGATACCATACGCGATCGAATCACGATTCAACGAAAACAGTTGCGAAGTCACGGTTACCCCCAAAAATACGACTAGGTAAAAAAAAAAAAAAAAAAAAAGTCGGCACGTGATCCAGCACGCGTGTGTATAAATGCAGTCGTGTGTGTAAATGCGTTACAACAGCACCGTCGTGTAATAATCGTAAATTTGTAACGGGTGTTGTTCGTTTCCCGTTTGGTTTTCTTTTTATTTTTTTTTTATTTTTATTTGTTTTTTTCATGCGTGAGGGCGAAACACAATCACGAATCGCATCAACGATTTTCCATTTTCCATTTACCTCCCTTTTCTCCCATTTTTTCAATATTTTTTCTTTTATTTTTATATTTTTTTTCAATTTCGTTATCAACGCCCGATTTGTGAACATGATAATTAAAAAACTCGGACAACGGTTTATCGTCCGAAATATCGGTGTTCATTTTTTAATTTCTCTCGCTTTTTATCTCTCGTACAGGATTCAGTGGCCCATTGCAAATAAAACAATCCTTCTCTATCCATCTATCTCTCTCTCTTTTTTTTAATTGTCTTTATTTCGTCCAACACACAGCGTTAACTCTGTAGGCGCCTCGCCAATTGGAAATTGGACGATAATTCGTGAAAATTTCCCGAAGCTGGCCAATGAATTGAGGAGGGGGAAGGGAGGGGGATGGCGAGGGGGGTGAAGTTGATTGTGGAGGATCGTCGAAAATGCAGAAGCCATTTGACAATATCGGTAAACGAAGAGAGTGAAAGAGAGAGAGAGAAAGAGAAAGAGAGAAACGTGAAAACGTGGCGATCGACAATTTCTATAAACCCGTGGGGCACGATATAGCCGAAGCCGAAGAGTATCTCTCGGCCATAGTTCGGGTGGCAACCCTTCTCGGAATAACTCGCGTCGATGGGGGGATATCGCTTCTTTTCCTTTATCGCATGCTGCCGGGAGTCCCGGTTGAGCCACGAAGGGATGAGAAATGAAGGGTAGGGACTTTACGTCGACAGTAGTCGGGAAATATCGGGTTGTACGACTAGGTGAGGACGAGTCGTTGGATTTTGTGATTGTGTGTGTGTGGATGCTGCCATTGCGCGTGCGTGTGACCGAGACGGAGTGGCCATAGGTCAGTTAATCGGGATAACGGAATAGAGGGTGGCAAACTTTATTATATATACACACACGTATGTATATATATATATATATATAGCTATGCAATAAATGTTGCAATTGATTTTGACGGAAGCACGAAGTATCTGAAATTTTCTCGCCAGCCGAATATGAAAAAAGTCATCGTATCACGAGAAAGCTTTTGTTCTAACGATTCCGAACTTGTTGCATTCGATAAAAAATGCACCCGAAAAAAAAATCCACAAAACTACTGCCACGAAGCAATTTTTTTTTACGGTAATGGATTTATCAAACACGTATTTCATTTTCTTCTCTTTTTCGGATAATATTGTCGGAAAAAATGTTAGATTGGAAATGTCAATTCTAAAATTAAAAATACTGAATTTAAAATCGATATTCGGGTCATTCGGACTCAATTTTATTTCTTTTGAATGTTTTTTTTTTTTTCGAAATATAAAAAAAAAACCCATATCGATTTGAAGATCAGTATTTTAAATCTCAAGATTGACATTTCCAGACCGCCATTGCCGGAAAATAGTTCGTACCGACAGCGTACAAAAAAAAAAGAAATTAAAGAAGAAGAACAAAAATGAATGCTTTGCCGAAACCGATGAGAATCGATCGGAGCGGTGCTCGTCTGACGACGTCGAAAGCGACAACCGAGCATCACCACCGTAGAGCTAGACGATCGAGCCCCGTGTAGTACGCTTTTTTTTTTCTTCTTCCTTTCCTGGGACAAAGGCGAAGCTCGCCTGGATTTTTTCGCCCGAGAGAGAGAGAGAGAGAGAGAGAAAGAGAAAGAGATAGAGAGTGAGCTGCGAAAAAAAATCCAACTTGGTTTCCCTCGTCGATTGAGGGTTCGAGCCTGGGCCGCTCTCGGCGGCTCGGAGGAACGTGGAAAACCGGTAATGGGGGTAAAGTACGACGGGAACGAGAAAAAAAAACCCCTCCCCCCTCCCCCCTCCCCAAAAAAAGAGAAAACAACGAAACATTTCCCGGGGTGGGAGTGGGACGAAAAAACGAGATAAAAAAAAAAACGAATAAAAACAAAAAAATAAACTACGGAAGAACCTTTTCCGTGTACAGTTTTTCGAGCGAAACGTACGACTTGCGAATAAATCTTTGAGACAGAAGCACCACACCGTGGCACCCAGGATTCGTGATTTTTTTTTCTCTCCTTTCTTTCTTTTCTCGTTTTTTTTTCGTTGACTTTCCCTCTCCGTGTTCAGCGATTCTCTCTTATATTCACACCAACTCACACACACACACACCCACACACACACACAGGGAAAGACAAGCACACCCGGGAATGGCATTATCGTGCCCATTAAATAGTCTCGGTCACCTTTGGCTAAACATTATTCTCTCTTTTTTTTTCTTTTTTTTTTGTTCTCCTTCTTCAATATTACAATGCTCATTCCATCTCGATGGTTCACCCTCTTCTGTTCTCTCACTCACGCACCTCCACAACCCCCCCCCCCCCCTTTCATTCTTTCATTTATTACGTTTTTTTTTTGGTTTCTTTTTTTTTTTTTTGTTTTGTGTTTCGGCTCTGTACGCGTAATGGGAATATTAATGGAGCGTGGTGGTGGGGTAATAAAGGTCTATTTGTAGTAACGAAGGGTTCCCCGGTACTTCAACCAGCGAACTTTGTATCTCGCGACTTCACCACGGTTTTCATCGCGCCTACCCCAATGACGACTAAACCCACACACACACACACACGCGAATTCGTGCGAAATTTTAAGTTGCCACGTGTGCACTTCTCTCTCGTTGCTGAATTAAAAAAAAAAAAAAACGAAAAACGAAAAACGACTAACCGGGGTTGTGGATAATATAACGGAATGTCATTAGTGTACAAACTTGACTCGCCCGTTTCGTCCTCCAAATCTCGAAAATTTGTTCGTAAATTCGCGGCCCGCCCCAAGTCGTTTGGCTCGCGAATGTAAAATGTGATTGTTGCGAAACAACGTTGGTGAACACCACTTCGCTTCGCCGCCGGGTGTTACGTCGTTGGCACGCGCATAATTTCCGTTGTTCGAGTCGTTGCTAGAGAGATGTGTTAGCCGGTTAATCCGATGAGGATTCGTACAATGGGGTGGCTCAAACGGTGAGCCGGTTGGATCATAATTTTGGAATGGGAGATTGTCCCTCGGTACGGGGTTGATGACGCATTGTAAGATATGCAAGTTGATATATTCGTTTTCTCTTAAATGAAATTTTTATGAAACTATTTTTTTTTTCCTCGACGAGACAACATAATTTTTTGATTTTTGAAAAAGTTTGCGATTTTGCAATTTTTTTTTTTTTCGAATATTTGAATTGTCTTTAATCGAAATTTCGTTGGCTTGGAAGTAATTTGATGAAAATTTGTGATTTCGTACATTGTTTTTTCTAATTATATCTAGTATTTTTATTTTGTTTAATTTGATATTTTTTTCTATTCAATCGAATTTTTCGATTATCGTGGAAAATTTTATTTTTTGCTTCGTTGTTTTCGAAGCTTTCTTCGTTGGGACATGTGAAATTTTTTGGAACGACTGAATCGTGAACGAACCAAGTGAATGAGCAAGCAATATGCAACGTTGAATTTCACAATAATTATTCAGTTGAAAAAATAATAATAATAATTTAAGACCATGCGATTTGAACTATTGACCGACGATACCCTGACCAAAAAAAAAAACAACGTATTTCAGTCAAACGCGACGTATTTGAGTATCGACCGAAAATTCATCTGAATAATTGAACATGAAATTTCAAATGCAAGTTCTATATTCGTTCTCGACAAGAGATATTCCACGATCTGGCACGTTCGATCGATCATTTTAATATATTTCCACGTTAACGTACGTATAGAAATAACATCTGTCTGCATTTATATACCGACGAGAGAAAGAAAGAAAAAAAAAACAAACCGACAATAAAATATTCATTCGATATTAACTCCATCAGTGTCTCAAAACTGATCTAAAAATTTCAAAGTTTCCGCATTTTCCAGTTCATTCATTCGTTCATTGTTATTTTTATAATGAACAAATTCCGCCAACTTCGTATTTCAAAAATTTCGTCGTTGAGTAAAAACCCTGAGCTTCATTCGTGGTTTTTTCCAGACTCTTAGGATGACATTTTATATTTCTTCAAAGCCTTGCATCGATTCGACACCACGATGCACTCGAGTGCTACGAAAAACAGCGATACGGTTGAATAATTACATCCATCAGGGTGCCAATGAAAAAAAAAAAAAAAAGCACATCAAAATCGAAAATGTTGAAAAACGCTACGTAAATGTTAACCGAATAATTTGTAACTGCAAAAACGTAACGTCGAAAGATTCGCCACGTTTAGTCGGCACAGTGGTGGCTGGGTAACGTCTTCCAGACCGCGCCTCGGTCGGCTGGTTGTGAATATAGCTTTAGGTATTTAGGTGAGCCGGCGGTGAGCATTTCCGTGGCGCGGATGCTGAGCACGAGAGAGCTTGTTGCGAACCGAGGCGAACGCGCGAGAGGACACGAAACGACCGCCGGGGGCTGAGGGGGAGGGTGCTACGGGGCAAAAGGAAGGAAAAGGGTGTGGAAAGAGACGGCGAGAATGACGAAGATGAAGATACGGAGAAAGGGAGAGAAGACGGAGAAAACCGATGGTCGGGCAAGTAGGAGGGTTCGCAAAGAGAACACACACACACACACACACACACACACACACACACACACACACATAAATATAGTACAAAGTCGTGAAGGAAGTGTGAGATAGAGTCGAGGAAAGAAGCTTAGAAAGTGAGGATGAGGGAGAGAGAGTCGTTTAATCTCGAACGATGGGTATAAGCTTCTCGTCTCCAGGGAATTCTTCTTTCCCCCATTTCGTCCCAGCCCAAAATTACAACTCGAAAAAAAAAAAAAAATGGGCTTCGAAATATTGTCAATACAACAACAATTCAACGTAAGAACAAACGAATTTTCAAGAAATCCCATCGTTTTGCCTTTGGCAGCAGGAATGGGCATTCACTTGACGACAATGTATTTCAAATACTTTTCGAACTAAATGATAATGGATTTCACCGGATTTGTTGATCATTGTAATTCATTGTAAAATAATAATTTACATAAATCGGTCATAATCATTACGGAAATGTGAAAATATTTATTTATGCGTGATAATTAATCATAGTTATTTGTTTCGAAAAGTATTTCAAATACATTTTCATTTAATTAATGCCCATCCCGGCTGTTTGGCAGTAGAATTTTTTTGCAGATAATAAAAATGGATAAACGGATAAAATAGTAATCAACGAATGGAAAGAGAATGAGAGATAAAGGACGAAGATGTGAAGAGTCAGAGACGAAGCTGGATCGAAATAGAGTATAGCAAAAGTGAGGATGAGATGTCTCGGGTGAGTTTGAATGTGTGAGAGCCGATCGAGGAAGGAAGAGGTTCTATGGGAACGCAATGACTCTGTGATATACTTGTGTAACGTGTGCACACGGTATTTATTGTATGTGTGTTTCTTTCGACGTTACTTGGCCAGTGGGCTGAGGGGGGGGGGGGTAGGCTGGAAGCTCAGGCAACGTTATTATCGCACGTAGCCCTATATATATATTTACCTACGACGTGGGTAGGGGCTTTGCCGTAATCAACGGTGCACCTAGGGCCCATGGACACATGCGTTCGCTATGAAATGTCACACTCTCATGCCTGTTTGTCTGTACGTGTGTGTGTGTGTGTGTGTGTGTGTGTGTGTGTGTGTGTGTGTGTGTGTGTGTGTGTGTGTGTGTGTGTGTACACGTGCAAGCGATGAGACACGAATGCACGGTAAATGCATACCGCAATGTCCACATCGGCGTGATTAATAGGCAATGCCGTTCTCGAATCATCTTCCTCTCTCCGTCTCTCACTTTTGATCTATGCGCGTTGTGCGTACGCGCTTGCGTCAATCTCTTCACAGTCTTATATATGTATATATATGTATATATATGTATATATCACTTCTTACTGGTGTGACGATTCAGAAAATTTATGTTTTCCAAGTTCACAAAATATTTCATCACAATTTTTTTTTTTTTTATCGTTAATGTATTGCGAGTTTGATAAGGATTTCAACGATAAAACATCTTATTTCGATGCTCTGTCGATATTTTTATAATTTTTCGTAACAATAAAAAAAAAAAACTATAGCAACCCGTTTTGTTATTATTTCGTATTAAAAAAAAAAAAACAAAAAATCTGACATTAACGAAACATAAAAAAAAAAAAAACTTGTAGATGATACAAAATAAATACTATACAACATACATGTTGCGCGTGACTCTCTAACGATGTGACCGTGAGCGTTCATTCGCTCACGTGCAAATTCTTAACGATTGTAAAAAAAAAAAAAAAAAAAAAAATTACACTCACACACATCCGAAAATCTTACATATTTTCTGCGATAAACATGATTTCAGAATGTTTCAGGACATTTAAAACATATCAACATGAAAATCCCAAAAAAAAAAAAAAATGATTGAACCCCCTCGCTCCCTCCATAAGAAAGCAAAACAGAAAAAAATCTGAAAAGAATAAAAAAAAACCAATGAACCAAAAACCGACGTAAAGTACGTTCGATACGTTTTCAATCACGAAATCTCGAGATTATATTTCCCCGGGTGTTTATCACGGTCACCGAGTGCGCGAGCCGGGATGGGAGGGGGGGGGGGGTTCGTCAGCAATATCTTGATGCGTCGTGAATCGCGGGTCACTGATCTTCGTTCACGATTATCCGTCCGAACATCCGTCCCCCCGCCCCCCCCCCCTCCCCCTCCATCTCGCTGTAGCGGTGGTCCGCAACGTCCCTCGTAGCCGGACTAGGTATATATATATATATATATATACACGTGTAACGTAGAGGCTGTGAGGGCCGAAGGGCGGCCGGAGAGAGAGAGAGAGAAAGAGATAGAGATAGAGATAGAGAGAGAGAGAGAGAGAGAGAGAGAGAGATGTGCTGTGCTGTATGTTGACCCCGAGAGAACCTTATGGGTGATGTGGCAACAACTGGGCGCCCGCGAAGATGTAACATATCGATTTTACAGGGGATGGGCAGCTCGAACAGCGTGCCAGGTCGCACCGCGTGGTTCCGATTATCGAGGTCTCTGGCCTTCCGCCCCTCATCTCCCCTCCCCTCCACCCACCCAGCCCCTCGCGACCCCCACTCACAACCGCCGACTCGCGTCGAGGGTAGGTTACCCCCGAAGCTATCTTCCTTCCCTACCCCAACCCCCACCCCGTCGCTGGCTCAACCCTCAAACCCCTCCGAAAAATTTCACAACCACCCCCAAATCCATTTATTTTTATTTTTATCATTATTCTTTTTTTTTTTTCTTCTTTTCTTCTTTTCACTTCTTTTACGCCAATCTCAAATGGCCACATCGGATCGAACGTGAAGATAACGCGAACAGAAGTGCGATCGAGTGTGTACGAAAGTAAAAGAAAAAAAATAAAGAATCGAGAAGTGTCACAGAGACGAAATGACATTAGAGAGAAGCAAATTACACGTTATTACGGTTAGGTACTTGGGATTAACTTATATATTCCGCGCCGGAGTTTATTACCCCTCTTTTTACGTCCCCCGTCCTTCCTCACGCTCTTTTCTCCACCCTCGAACCCAGCGCGTTGTTTTTTTTTTCTTCGTGTCCGTGACGAGGTTTACGGAGCACGCGCACATCTTCACTTTTGCTCGAACGGCGCGCGGGATTTCTCGTGACGTAACGATAACCGATTGCGCGCGCGCGCGGGAGCTCGCTCGCTCGCGGTTGCCGTCTTGACCTTTCGCACGATTGAGGAAGACGATCGCGCGATTCCACCGGGCGGCCCGGAGTTCGATGCGGTTCACACCTGGCTCTTGTTTCTTTTTGGTTCGATTCTTTGATTCTTTTTTTTTTTTTTTAGTTTAATTTTTCAACTTTTTTTGACGCTCGCTTCGTGGCTGCTTTCACGGATCGGGTAATCGACGGTTGGTAGCCGATTATTAACGATTGTGAAATCGTTGATGAAATCTTTCGCAAACAGATGACTTAATTATTCAATTTTATTATGAAATATGATGATTTAATAACAATAATAATAATACTAATAACAAATTATTATTGTTGCTATCGTTGTTGTTATTATTATTATTATTATTATTATTATTATTATTATTATTATTATTATTATTAAATCGTCAGATTTTATAACAATAATAAATAATTAAGTTGTCCTTCAAGTTACTCTTGTTAGGAATTGTTATGATAATAATAACAATACAATTATATGATATCGTAATAATCATAATAACAAAAATATTGTTGTTGTTATTGTGATTATTATTGTTATTATTGTTATTATTGAATCGTCGAATGTTGCAATAATAATAATAATAATAATAATAATAATAATAATAATAATAATAATAATAATAATAATAATAATAATAATAATAATAATAATAATAACAACAACAACAATAATAAAACCAACGAAAAAATTTTTTTTGATGTTGATACAATTATCATTTATAACAAACACGTTTGTGAAATTTTTCGTTTTGAGTTACAAGGCTGCTTAAACACGATTTTTATATATTTTTATTTTTTTCTCTTCGGACTCCGAAGTAGCGTAAAGACCTACCTGGCTCTTTGCGTCTTTTTTCTTTTCGTTTTTTTTTTCTATATATTTTCCAGCAAATCTGCAGCGCAAAAGGGACGAAAAAGGCCCGAGGGCTTGCTCTCCTACGGTTCCCCTCGAGGATCCCTTCGGCAAGCACGACACCCCCTGCCCCCCCCCCCCCCCTCTCCTCCCCTCCTACCTACACCCTACTGTCCCGCGATTGCCAATGTCTGACCCTGTAATTAGGTTCGCGCTGTCAGTAATACCATTACCCGGGTAAGCATGCA
This sequence comes from Diplazon laetatorius, assembly GCA_963662125.1. NCBI lineage: Eukaryota > Metazoa > Arthropoda > Insecta > Hymenoptera > Ichneumonidae > Diplazon > Diplazon laetatorius. The sequence continues at coordinate 4,471,081 of OY759158.1, read as the reverse complement.
ATTTCCCACTGCCCTCCCTCGAATCTCTCTCGCTCTTGATCGCGCCCGCGGGCCTTTGCCCCGTCGGCTAATACCAACACCACCACCATCACCACGATACGCTTCTCGTGTCCCAAAACTCCTTGGCTACCCGTGATGCTCCTCGCTAACAACCTCGAAAACATCCTCCAAGAGAAATTTTACGCAATTTTCTGGTAAAACGTCGGCAGCGATGAATCATGAGGGACAACAAAAAAAAAATGATGATAATAATAATAATAATAATAGAATACATCGAGTTTGAACGATTCTTGGGATAGGAGTTGTGTAATTGATTGCCGAAGGAACGCGCGTGTAATTTCGATAATTACTCGTTTAATGGTATTTCGAATATAGTTATGTGCAATATTATTTTTTGTTTCTACACAAAAAGGCTTGCGGCGAGTAACCAGTTGATTTTCTAAACTTGAAAAAGTTCTCATGTATTCCTCGATACTCCTTTAAGGAGGCGCCATAGGTCATTTGGTTCAAATTCAATATTTACTCCGGTGAAACATGTCGAAGATGAAATGAAAAACGCAAAATTGTCGATTTTCACCAAAAAAAAAATCGTAACTTATACATTTTTCATTATTTCGATCGGAAAATTGAACCGAATACTCTCGAAAAACTTTACTTCCGAAAAAAAAAATAATGAAGATTGAATCTCTCGAATTATGGTTTATTTTGCGTTGGGGTCATTTGGACCCCAGTGCGCAGGCCAAGGATTCTCGATATCGCTCTATAATAAATCATATACAAATTTTGATAAAAATATTTTGTTCGATAATGAATGAAAACAAATTGTTTTTTCAACATATTTTGTTGAATAATTGTCAAAATAAAATTTAATAAAAATAATTTTTGTTCAATAATTGTCGAAATAAAAATGTAATTAACATATATTTTTTTGTTATTATCTCGTTGCAGCGGTGTGGCAGTTTCATGCGGAGACTGCAGCAGCAGCAGCAGCAGCGGCACGAGCGACATAACCGAGCCGGGTTCGCCGTGCAGCACGAGCAGCGACGAGGGTGTAGCACTCGGAGTCACGGCACCGCCGAGTCCTTTGACATCCTTGCTCAAGCTGGCGCCTACGACACCACCCACCCACAGTGGGACCAGGCCCCAGTGGCCCTGGACCCCGCCTCTCGCGGCAACCGCTTGCTCAACTTACAAGAGAACGAAGCGCGAACCGGAAGCGGGCACGTTGCCGAAGGCGGGGGCGGCTGATCCGACCGCGCGAAGCGGTCCGCCGGTCGCGGCCGCCGTCGCCGTGGCCCCAACCGCCAAGCAACAACAATCTGGCACCTCCAAAAACAACAACAATCATCATCATCATCATCATCACAACAATCATCATCACGAGTCACAGGGCAAAATTACGGAATATTTCAAAACGCAGATCAAACCTCAACAACAGTCCAAGGTAATTCGTCGAATTATTGTTTATTGTTACTATTATTATTATTATTATCAATATATTCATATACAAAACTTTTTATCCGCCGATTTCGTCGATAATTTTTTTTTTAGCATCTTTTGAATCCTACGACATTATTAATTTTTTAAAAATATTTTTTAGACCCCCCTCCGCTATATTTTTTCTTTGACGAGGTAATTGCTAATTTTCCTCCGTTTTTAATTGTTCACTTTTTAATAAAATTGGAATGGGCATCGAGTTCCTCATTTTTTTTCTTCATTTTTCATTATTTTTCCAAATGTTGAGAAAATTCGAGTTTTTATTTCGGAAATGTCAAAGTAGGATAATGGTTTCTTGTTGAAAAAAAAAAAAAAATAAGGAGGGAATCTCTCTTGCGATAAAATCGATCTTTCGATTATTATCGATGAAACATCGATATTTGATTATTTTGTACGATTTTTTAATTTTTACTATTATTTATGAAGAAAAAAAGATGATTTTTCATCGAAAATTCCATTTTCCTCTCTGTCTGAGATTCCGAGTAGAGTGAAGAATCTTGATAACTCACCAACATCAAAAATAATGAAATCGTACATCGCCATCAGCTCTAAAAAATAACAAAACTGCACAATTACCTTCTACCGATTTTTCAAATTTATTTTTTTTTTTTTTTCATTTTTCACACAACCCCATTGAAATAAAAAAATATATATTAACAATTAATTGACAAAATTCGTTGTGTTTCGTCCCTTCAAACAGCTCAAGAAAACCTCGACGGACATGTCACTGTTAGTGTCGAAAAATTCGCCGGAATTTCGTCGTCCACCGATGGTCCAACGCAACAAGGGCGGATTGGCGAAATATTTGGGTGTAGTGGTGCCGAACGGAAGATCATCGGGTCACGATCGTGAGACCCGAACGATGACCGTGTCAACGCCACAAACAAAGAAACAATTGGGTCTGGTCACGAGATCGACGATCGCGAAGATCGACAAAAAAATGTGTTCGAAAGTGATGTCCGGATTGGCACTGTCGAGCGACGTTTTGTCGGTTATGCCGAGTTGCAAGATATCGTCGTTGAGACTGACGGGTGAAGCGAGTCCAAAACCGAGCGGTGCTTCGCCACCGGTCACACCGACGGCCTCCCTCATGAGCGAATCCATGAGTCTGAATTTTCCGGACGTAACGCCGTCCAAAACGATCGTCAATGAGAACAACAATTTGACCAACGGTTGCACGAATCCCAGACAAAATGGAACGTCGACGGATAATTCGTTGACGTGGTTCGCATCGAGTTTGTTCGATATACGGGAACGCAAGGACGAAGGTCCGATTAATCGTGGCGGGGACGATGACGACGACGAGGACGACGACGAGGAAGAATCGACGAGCGGACAATCCAAGACACCGAGCTCGCCCATATTGTCCGCACCGACTACCATCAGATTTCCGGCTAGAGCGCCCGAGAAAAAAGGACCCAGGGGCACCGACAGCGGTATTTGCCGGTGGGACAAATGCGACGGACGTTTCGAGTGCAGCGGAGCTTTGCTCGAACACTTGCAGGTCAGTTGTGACGATTGCCATTCTTTTTTTTTTTTTTTTTTTTTTTTTACTTTTTTGAGTTTTTTCAAAATGCTTTTTGCAAAGTCAAGTTTCGCAGGGTCTTGGTTCGACATTTTTTCTTTTTATTCCAATTATAATTTTTCGAAATATTCGAAGCTTTAAAATTTTGTTTCATCTCGACTGGTGATTAAACAGAATTTTGAAAAAAAAAATCCGAACGTTCGAATGTTGGGGAGTGGAAACATTTCGATGTTTCGATGGATCAAAGTATCGAAAATGTGTATAAAGAGGTGTTCCATAACAAATCGACAAGGTTTACGCCGAATCATTTTTTACTGACCAAAAGGAGTACATACGATTTTTCATTTATTCATTTTTTTTAAACGGTTCGAAAGCTATGAATTATTTTTGTAATCTCCTCATTTTTTTTTTTTTCAAATGCTCGTGAGTTAGCCAATAATAGCTTGAATTAAATGTTTTTTCTTATTCAAAATGTTGGGCTTTTGTCAAAATTGAAAAAAAATAAATAAATAAACTCGAAAAATTATAATGACCATTTTCGACCTCAATTTTTCCATTTTTCCGCTTCACAATTTTTTTTTTTTTCGAACTGTCCTGATTTATTGTTCCGGAAAATTGATACGTCAGAGAACATCCAATTCAACGTATCGTCTGAATATTTAACGATGGCTATCTTCTCGGGTTCTATTTTATTTTCTTAATTTTGAATATTACAAAACCCAAATTTTATTAGTTTTCAAGACCCTTGTGCCATATCGTAACTTATCCGAACTATTTTTGTTTCTTTTTTTCTTCAATAATTTAATTCGAAACTGCAATTATTCAGGATTATTTCAAAGTATGTTTCAAAGGTTCGAAACTTCGAGACCCCAAAATTTTGACCGCACAATTCGTGATCATTATTAAATCCGTTGAAATAATTTAAAAAATGTAATTTGTCGAAAAACAGGCGGCCCACATAAATACCCAACAAGGCGGTGACAATTTCGTGTGCCATTGGCAAGGATGCAAAGTCCAGGGACGCACATCGTGCTCGAGAAGATGGTTGGAGAGGCACGTGCTGTCCCACGGCGGAAACAAACCATTCAGATGCATCGTCGACGGTTGCGGCAGTAGATTCAGCTCACAGGTATTAAAGCGTCCCGAATTATTTGTCAACCGTTCGCAACTATAGCGCCGCGCTAATGTCCACAAACGTACAACAACCTGGACCCGACCTGGTCCCAATGTCCCGAGGATTCGAATCGCCCGGTCGAACCGAAAGTGACCGATCGGCCACTGGCACGCGTCTCGTCGGTCCGGCCAACCGGCTGGGTCGGCAGTGTCGTCACGTTCCATCGCGGAAGTACGTGATTTGCTAGCCCGGGGCCCCCTCCCCCTCGCCCCCGCTCGCGCCGGACACACACGAGCGTTTCCGTCCGGATGACGCGACGGATCTCTCGATGGTGTTCATCGAACATTGTAGCACCTCTTCGCACTTGATGCATCGTTCCGACGGTTCACGTTTTTACCGGACTTAACGGGTTTCGCCGTTCGTTCACATTGGCTATATTTTAACGGTTTAAGGTAGTATCGCACATAGGAGACTTTACCGTCCGATTTTCATGAAACTTGGCATACTTATGGGTATTGATGAGAAAAAGGCCCAGTTAAATTTTTATGGCCCTCCGGAGCACGAGAAAAAAGATATCAACACTTTAATTTTTTCACGTTTAACATTGAGCCTTATGGAAAAACACGCTAAATTTGATATAATACAAAAAGTTGCCGTCAGATTTTAATGAAAACACTTCGAGCTGCAAGTTTAATATTCGGGCAACATTTTGGGCACTTGACCGTAAAGATCAACAGACTGTGACGAGAATAATAAGCAAATAAACATCGGAAAATATCGTCTCTCTCTCTTTCTCTCTAATCGACATCATACCACGCGTCTTTGTCACACACAGGTACTACGTAACTCATTTGGAGATGGTATAGCTTTAGGCTTGCTTTGACTCTCACGGTTTGTGTGATACTACCTTAACGATTAAACGAAAAAAAAAGAAATAGAAAGAAATATAAACAAACAAACGAAAAACAATAAGATTGAGGGGTTACACCACCTTGGCGCTCGGTAAAATGGATATATGTATATATATATATATATATATATATATATATATATATATATATATATATATATATGTTTTGTAAAAACACGTTTAAGAAGTTGTGCCGATAGAACTCGATTTGATTGCTTGATTAATTGATTGATATATGTTAGGCAGTTTTCAAATATATAAAAATAATTTTTATTCGATACAAATTCATTATAGTTTCACGAAAAATTTGGAAAAGAAAAAGAAAGGAATGAGAAAGATCTGTCGTGTAAATAAAACTCGATTTGTTATATATATATATATATATTTTTGTTTTCCTTCAATTATCTGTTTATGTAAATAACAGCTGTTTGAAAAAGAAATCAAGTTTTCACAAAAATTTTGAATTAAAAAAATGTATAAAAAAGTTAACGCGGTGTCCAATCGAAAAAAGTGCTGAGCTGCATTGTGGATAACGTTATGACAAATTATGTTATGTAAATTTCATGAAAATCAGTTGAAAATATTTTGAGATATTTTGCCGGACGATGATGAGGACGTAACTTAAATTCTCCTTAGTACAAACGATAAATCTAGACAACAAAAATAAATATCGATTTTTCGAGAATCTCAAGGTGGTATAAGCCCTTACGGTATTGTGGAACGAACGGCCAGGCCCTTTTGTTCCACCGAACGAATTTTCTTCACGTGCTTTCGAAAACCTTCGACGCATCGATGACCAAATATTCGCTGTGACTCGATGGAAAGAAACCGAGAGACTTCACGCACCCAAACTCGATTATCGGAAGTCCGTGGACGCAACTTGTCTTCGTGAACCTTCGTCAGGAAGGGCCGTGTGCACACCAGAACCAAGCCGTTGTCTCGCATCGCTTATCGTTTATCATTCGTATTTTCACATCGTCGAAATTATTCCGATCGTATTTTCATGTATGAGATTTTGTTGTTGTTGTTGTATTTTTTTCGATGATTCGATCACGAGCATCTCTTCGCATTACCATTTTTCACGACGTCGCTTGTTTTTCATTGTTGTACTTCATCTTCGACTAATCATGGTACTTCGTTATCTTCTCATGGCTGCTATCGAAGGTTTTTGATACACATGTTGTATATATATATATATATATATATATATATATATATATATATATATATATATATATGGATAGTCAGAAGACTATCTCGATTACTCAGGCTTGGACATAAATGGGGCATTCCATGTCAAATCAGAAGATCTCAATTCTTGACCCCCTACTGATTGAGCTTGTAATTTTTTTTTACGCTTTTAATTGACTTTAACTTTTTCTATGCACGCTTTCGATCATTTTTTTCCTAATTTACTAGTATTATTAGTATTATTGTTAATGTAATTATTTCCATTGAATAATCAGAGAGAAACTTTCATAAACAAAACAAAATAATTAAGTTCCCACTATGAAATTTTGGCAAACTTCATTTTTTCACCCACTGAAATCACAAAAAAAAAAATCATAATTTTCAATTAGGCCCAAGTACATTTTTCCTTATGTGGGGGTAAAATTGATTAAAGGGTCGTGGAGGGATCCGAAAATTCTGAAAAAAATCACGAGTATTTTTGAGATCAAATAAAAGCCAAAAATAAATTATTAACTGAGTCGTTAATGGACAGAGTTTTGATAGTCCGATTTCACATGAAATATCCCATTTATATATCTATATATACACGTGTGTATCATTCTTTCTCTCGCAAATCTTGATGATCATCAATGACTAATCCATGTATGTAATCTTTTCCCCTTCATCGACGAAAAAAAAATATCTCCAATCCAAACGATTGATTTATTTCTTCTTCTGCTCGTTGACCAATCCTTTCACGGATTGTCTTATCTTTTCGTTCGTTAACATTGGACAATTTTATCGGTAATGTATTTTACGTTATTCCGATGACCTGGTCAAGCGCAATCACCGACCATCTGTGTGTCGGTCACAAGCAAAAACGTTATCGTCCGAAAAAAAAAAAAACCAAAATCGTGCGATACAAAAATCGTTTCTCGGCCATAATTGGGCGTCAAGGGATTTACGTGTTTCTTGTTTCTACCAACTCCAGTGCTGTTGTATGTTTTTTCATTTTTTTTAAATCTATTTCGTCACGATCAACGTTTAGTCATGTACCTTCGTGAATTAAACGATTTGCGATTGGTGATTGTCAAAATTTTCTTCGAGGTTGATCGATTAAACGTTGATCGATGATCGGTGAACTCGCAATGAATCGTTGATGGGGCCTTGGAATTAGGCAAAAAATTGTTAATCGCGGGCATTTTCCAGTGACGGCCCGAACCACACTCTTCGAATCGTCTTTTATCCCTTTTTTTTTTTCATCACAACTAATTTTCAATGACTCTTGATCATTGAAAAAATAAATGATTTTCAAAATTTGGTAAAAGATTTTTTTTTAAATTACAACAATGACGTAGCCTTGTCGATTTCGAGGCGATGGATCGAGGTCACTGGAACAGGCCCTCCTGGAAAATGCTCCGGGTCAAAAATGTTTGATCTTATTTTTTTCGTTTGATTCCCAGACCGCGTTGGAACGACACGTGAACAGCCATTTCAATCAGCCGGAAACGAGCAGCAGTAGCGGCAGACGCAGTTGCGAGAGCGGCGGCAAACTCGTTCGTAGAAACGGAAAGAAGTTGAGGTATCGAAGACAACCGTGGTCAGGTAAGGATGTTCCAATGACAACGACGACTGCGAAAAAGAAACGTAAAAGGAATCGAACGTCAATGGTTTCTGTCGATACAGCGAGATTGTTCGATTACATCGATACCGGCGTTATGGAAGGGCTTCAGCACAGATTGGTCGAATTGGCGAAAACCCGAACCCAAGGCCGTTTGGCTGAGACGCCGGGAAACTCTATGGCCTTAACTAGTCAAGTGAGTTTGAATTTTTTCATCAATCTTCTCCCAAAAACTTGATTCACCATTTTTTTTTGTATTTCGTTCTAATCTCGTTCTTTTTGTTTGTTTTCTTCTGTTTTCTATGTTCTTCAAACTTTTTGTCTGAAGGTTTTAGCGAGAAGGGTAGAACAAGACGGAAAGGCGAAGGTGCTGTTACGATGGTATCCACAAGACATGTGAGTAACTTTTTGTTTTCATCGACTATTTGTTTTAACGACGGATTTACACCTGGAAAGCAAAAAGAAAGTGAAAATATAAAATTTGTTTATTTATTTGTTTATTTATTTATTTATTTATTTATTAACGAGATTAATGGAGATATCGATGCAACTTTTTTTTCATTGTTTCAATTGTTTGTTGAACGATCTCTCGTATTTTTTTTTATGTAGAAAAAATTAAAAATGGCGACCGTGCTATTTTGAGCATGGCGTCATGGTTATTTGCCAAAAAATATCGCTGATAAACATTACAGAAGAGTAAATCTAGTTTACGAAGAGGAAAAATGATTTTGAAAAAAAAAAAAAAATTTACGCCAATGTGAAGCATTTCTATTTTTTTTTTTTTTTTTTTTTTTTTTTTACAATTTGCCTCACTTTTTCCACGATAACTTTTCTCTGTTTAACTTTTCCGAGCCTCACTTTCCCCGGTCAAACTTTTACAAGTATGATTTTTCCCAGTTCGTCTTTTTTTTTCCAATTTCCAAAGTTAGAAGGTGAAAAAACTTAAACTGTGAAAAAAGTAGAGACCAGCCGAAGTCAGACCGTTCCGAAAATTCGTTAACGATGTCAATAACACGGAAAAATGCATTGTTCAATTTCAGAACACCGGACGAATGGGTTTTGGAAACGGAGGTACAAAGCACGAAACACATAAGAATTCGTAGCGCAGCGACAACGTCGATCGACGAAGTAAGTCTGGTTCTTTATCCGGCTGTGAGCGGCGGCACACCGCCCCAGACGCGTACGAAACAACGACGAAAACCGATCAAGAATTCGTGATGGTGCGATTGAAAAAATTGAAATCACGACGACGAGTAATTAAACTCACGGATTATCACCGAAGTAACGACTACGACGACGACGACGACGTGTCGTCACCCAAACGACTAGAGAATATATATATATATTTATATTTTCGCGAGCCGATGAAGACACAACACACATACGAGCCTGGCCGTGTGTGTGTGTGTGTGTGTGTGTGTGTGTGTGTGTGTGGGGTTGTCAATATTTAACGCAAAAGAATCGAATCTGACGATGATAAAAATTGAAGAACAAAAAAATTCATCACGTCGACGAATAACAAAAAAAAAAAATTAGTTACTCCTGTCAAAGTCACGTTATACACACGCACACACGCGCACGCACACACGCACAAAGTTATCGACGGTAATTCTCACCCAGCTGCTTACTCCGTGAACGAAAAATCCATCGAACGAACATCACGAACACGAAGATGCGAATTTAATCCACCGAATCCGGCCCCGATTGAAGTTTACCGATCGCAATTGAATAGTAAAACAAGAAAACAACTCGGAAGATCATCGACGTGTCACGACGACGACGATCAAGACGAAGAAACAACGAAATCGTTCAACAACATCGCGAACGATTAATTTAATAGAAATTTAATCTCGAGAATTTCGGATCGAGGATAGGGTCGTGAATAATGAGTTTCGATGATAGCGCTGAAGGTATTCCTAATTTATTTAGCCTAATCATCCACCCAGCCAGGGACATTGAGGGATAACGATTTAGAAAAAAAAACAACCAGAACAAAAAAATTGAAAAAAAATAATAATAAAAAAAAAAACAATGTAAACAATGTTTAAACTGCGACTGCGAAGTTATATATCTCTTTCTTGTCTGTGATTCGACGACTGGTCGTGAAACCCCCCCTCCGGAGAGCCTCGAACGACAACCCGGAAGAGTCGCGTTGAGACCTTAAAAAAAAGAAAGAAAAAAAAATAAAGAACAAAAAAAAGAAAAGTGCCTCACCGTTGGATCGTAGAGTTTGCTGGGCCGGCTTGACACACGAATTGATATGGGAAAAGTAGAGTCACGACGTTCAGTTACACGAGTATGATGCGCGCGGGACACGGGGAATGGGGGAAAAAAAACAACCAAATTTTTTTTCAAAAACCAGAGAATGACAAAGAACGAATGGCAAAGTATTTTACGCGATGGATTGAAAAAAAAAAAAAACAAATACAAAAAAAAAAAAAAAAGTAAAGCAAGAGATAACGAGATCTGTACCAAGATCGATCGGTGTCTAATTACCTGTTAAGTGTTAGCTAACGATAATAAGAAAACAAAAATAAATTAATTAAAGATGATGAAAAAAAAAGAATTTTAATAAAAAGAAACAAATAATAATCACTCTGGTGGCCTTAGAAATCGTTTAATATCCGAACATCTGGTCGTGTGGACTCTTCCGGGTCTCGTCGAGGTCTTTGGAAACGACGAATAACATTTTTGAGGGAAAATAAGTGGGCAAAAAAAAAAAAAAAACAACAACAACAACAATACAACACACATACATACACACTTCGATCGGTGAGAATTAGAGAAATTTTATCGATGGCTTTGACGTTGTTTTTCCGAATGGGATTTACAATCTCGTGACTGATTAAATCGTTTTAGGCACTTGTCGTCCGATTGTTTAATGATTTTTTTTCTTTCCATCGTTATTACGAGTCTAAAGCTCTTTGCCAAAAAATGTTCAATGGATAATCGGTAAAACGATCAATTTGTTGTAATTTTTTCTTTTGTGTTTACTCTTCTGTGAAGTTGAAAAAATTGAGTTTTGTTTCGAATTGTCATCAAGCTCGCCTCATTGGTCACACGATTTTCGATCGCAATGTTTCAAATAATTTATTTGAGACACCAATAACTTTTTAGTTTGTCGGAAATTTTTCATTGCCACCCCATGGACTTTTTTTTCGTTCTCTCTTTTGAACCGAGCTTATCTGAAATGTTTGTTTGTTTTATTTGTTGTTTGTCTGAAATAATGGACATTTCTTCTTCTTTCTTTTTTTTTTTATCATTTGAAATCAATTTTTAGAAATCATTTTTTGCTATCTCGTGGATATTTTTTTTGCTTCTTTTCGGACCGTGCTATCGGATAATCATTTTTCGCGATGAATTTATTCGTGTCGGCCCTATCATGCCCAAACGATTTTATCGGTTGAGCTGTGAATTCCCCAAATTTAGTGACGAACGACGATGGCCACGATTAATTTCTTTGACGAACTTCGTGCCAGAAGTGTTTAGCAGAATAAAACAGGAACGACGATGTTGTTAAAAATGGCAGGAACGAAATGACAAAGAACGTGGGGTCGGGCGTAGGAGGGAAGGGGAGGGGGGAGGGAAACCGAATGTCGAATAATCGTGAATCGTGATTGACCGAGAACGTGATCGAACCATCGGAAAATTTGAAAAAAAAAAAAAAAAAACAACAACAACAACAACAAAAACAGAAGAAAAATTATAACGAGAAAGAAACGTTCGTCTCGCTGATCAATTGTACATTAAAACACGTTTGCGTTCACGTTCTCGATCGCGAACAAAGTTGTATAGAACGTAACGGGAATAAGATAATAATTTGTAAATTAATTGTGAAGATACGACAAAAAAAAAATAATAATAATAATAATAATAATGATAAATATGAAAATAAAAATAAAAACGTGCTGGAAATGGATAACAGCCGAAGTGTGTGAATGCGACCGAAGAGCTTGGGAAACGAGTATGCGTGTGAGTGAGAGATTCGACGATTTATGTCAGCGTCTCGAGACTGTGTTAGTTGATGACAATGTGAAAAGCGAAAACGTTAATAACAGACGAACACAAACACACACACACACACACAGAGAGACCCACACCAGCTAAGGAACACTGCCAATACGTGTAATTAAGAGTTCATAGATTAATCGAATTAACGTTAAAAAATTTATTAATTAATTGTAAACGAACACGATCGTAATTGTAATCATCGTAGATTTTTAGTTAAACCGCGTCGGATAATCGCGTTATCGTTTATGTCACACGTAAATTAATTCACGCGTTTGAAAATTTTGTACGCGCATGCGCGTGACCGCCCGCGCTCATGTTTTTACGGCTGTATTTGTATTTTTTTCGAAATGTTTATTATTTTTCTGAGGAATTCACGGGCGAACGACGACTCGCTAGTTAGAATTTGATTTTTTAATTTTGTAAATAGACAATTATTATTGTTTCCGCGCGTGCGCACGCCGCACGTCCGACGTTATTCGTATTTAACGGGTACGCGCGCGAGGTAAATAATCCGTGATCCTTTTTTTCCTCCCCCCCCGTTGTTTAGGGATTTAAAGAGGCAGAGGGGATGAGGAATGAAACGTGAGAAATCGATGAAGCTTATTCTCGAGTTGACATGGACGCGAATTGACGAGTCGGGAAAAATTGTGGGAAAAAGAAGCAACAACAGGAAAAGAAAAAGATAATCGCGAGTCAGCGTCGATATTTATCCACGAACGAGGAATAGAAATCATGCTAAGAGAATCGAGGGAGGGGGGGAGAAAACAGAAAAGTAAACTCGTCACTGCCAAAAAATACTGCCTGTTGTCGATTTTTTAAGTTTAAAACAAATTTTCATTCACAATTTTTTTAGTTTTCTCTCCCGTGCGCTATCGTGATGGGTAAAACGTGACCGCGGAATGTTTATACTGCCGTAATTTTTAATCTCGTGTAAGATTGTCGTGTTTGCTGCCTATATCGTCGTGAAATAACGTTTTTAAAATGTTTCTTCATTTGTTTTTTTTTTTTCCGAATCTTCGTCGATTGGTTAGTCTCTTTCAATTTCGTCTTGAAAATTTGTTAAATTTCATTTTTTTCGTTTGATCCAACGTGTCACTGCCAGACGAACAATTTCGTCGCCTCCGTCGTTCGCAAGTCCGTTCGAGATTCGTCGAATAATCGGGTGATAAACGAATATTCAAATAATAAAAGAATTAAAAAATTTAAAACTGCCATTGAATCTCGACGTACGACTTTATTTTATCTTACTCTTCATTTTTTCGCACGACTCGGGATGTCGTTTGTCGTGAAATTTGAATTTTGAGAACACTGCCTGTGTGTGTACGCGGACTCTTAGCGAACGAAAAAAAACAAGAAAAACGAAAAAAAAAAACGAAAATTAATAAATGAGTAATGAAGTTAGAAGAGAATTCAAATGACGATGATTCCTTATAACCTTTTTTATAAGCGAGATTAACGAGATTAATAGCATCGAATTAATGAATTTCTAAAAAATTTGTTGTCAAATCATTGTCGTTGTTGATAATTCGGATCGTGTTAGTGCCATACGAACTGAAAATCGATAATGGAGAAAGGGCCGTCCGTATTTTTGTTTCACAACGTCGTTCCTCGCACGTTTAATTTTTTTTTCTGTTCTTGTGGCATGACGAACCACCGATCGTTAATCCTGCTCCAAAATATACAAACAAATATATATCCATAGATATTTATATATAATTTTCTTCGTACAATTGTTTGCTAATATTTCACCGATTGAATTGTCGTAAAAAAGAAAAACGAAAAAAAAATAGAAATATTTTCTTCATTATTTGAATTGTTATCAAAACACGCTTGGATATTGCCAAAGAGGGACCAATTTGCTATTTACACTTTATCCCGACTATCTAGAGCGGACAGTAGCAAATAGAGCTTCGATTATTAATCGTGAGCAGGATTTTGAAAAAAAAAAAAAACAAACAAACTAACTAAAAACAAAAAACCATAAAACGTTCGGTCGTTCGTTCAAGCTTGATCTCGACAAGTTAGTAATTTGTGCGACGCAATTATCGAAGGATTGATTGGAAGTTGATGAGAACGAATGAATAAAAGTTTATATAACGATTTTCACGAGTTAGAAATTAAAACATCGTCGTAGACTGATTGAAACGTAAAATCGATGGCTTCGCTAATTCTTCGTTTTTTTTTTTTTTTCATCTCCGAGTTGTTATCGTGAATAATCTTTTTCTTTTTTTTGTTCATCTTCAAAAATCTCGACAAATTTCCACGAAATTTCATTTCCTCATTGTTGCGGATTTTTTTTTCGGCCCACGCGAATATAAATCATCATTACAATTTTTTGTTTTCTTCGTTTCTTTTGGTTGTTTTCAATTTGTATTTCGTTGCTCCGTGATTGAAGCCTGTGAACGTTTTTTTTTTGTTTTTCCAAGACTGCGGGCAAATTGCCTCGTTTAGAATTTGCATTATTTAGCGGCTTTAGTTTCTTTTTTCATATGTTAGTTATGGAAAAACAGAGAAGGGGAAAAATAAATGATGACGATAAAATTAATTCCTAGGAGGCGAGGCGCTGATTCAAACGATGGACAATTTATCGGCTCTCGATCGGCTACGCGAAAAGCCCTTTTTTTTCAATTAAAAGAATTTTTTTTACAAGACTGTATGACTAATTTTATTTCGATTTGTTTTTTATAAACATCTAGTTTTCTATTACTTGCGATTATTGCCGTAGGAGTTTTCGTAGTGTTAAGCTAGAGGATGATTATACTTTGAAAATAGTTGAAACGTTGTGAGGAACGATCGATAAGTAAAACCGAGGACAGCCCTTTCTCTCTCGTATCATTTTTTTTCTTTCGTTCCAATTTTTTCACTCAATCGGACATTTGCGCTATTAAACAAAAAAAAATTGAAAAAAGAATCTTCATTCAGACCATCCTTCCAATTTACAGTGTTTTCCAGTTTTTGTTAACATTAAGTGAAAATTCGTGTTCTTGATATTTTTTCTTTTTCTTTCTATTTTTGAGATTTAGCGACCGGAATGATTCGCCCGTACCTACTTGCTCTTGTATTTGACAATACGTACGTTGTGTATGATGGAAAGGGAAAGAAAAATAAATATCGGTAAATGGTACGAGTATTTTATACGAATAGGACGCGTACAGACGGTTGAATTTTTTAAAATTGTTTTTTTATTTTTTTATTTTGGATTGCAAACAGTTAGTCGATCAATCGGATCGCAATTTTTCGGCCTGAGAAGGGAGAAAAGAAAGAGGGGGGGTTGAAAATTTATAAGGCGAGTCTGTGATTATAAAAAAAATCGTTTCTTTTTAAGGAAACGACTCGAAATCAATTAACGTGATGCCGAATTAATTAACGATCCCTCGTCGCAAATAAACTCAACCCTCAAGTGTTCGCGTGAACGTAAAAAAAGACAAAAACAAAAAAAAACCGAACGAAAACACAACAAATAATTAAACATATTGTTATTTCGAAAAAAACCATCACTGCCACTCCACACGAGTACGATAGGATTTTTATTTGTTTGTTCGTTTGTTAAAATTTTTTTAAATATTTTTTTCAATATTATCAAACTGTCTTTTCGTTCTTGATTGAGTTTCGATAATCGCGAGCAAAAATTCGACACGGTCGTGTGTGCGTATGATCCCGAATTGCGTGAGAGATGTATTTTATTATTATTATTTTTTTTTTTAATTTTTAATTTTTCAAATTTTTCTGTGATTTATGCAGAAAACGATTTATATCGAACGTGCGTGAGTGAAAATGATTCTAGCGACAATAGCGTTTAATACATTGTAATAATCGATCTTTAGAAAGAGTTCTGTACATAAAATAAAAAAAAAAACAAAACAAAAAGAAAATACGGAAAATAAAAAAAAAATAAAAAAAATAGGGATGAAACGAGAAAATTTATGTCGATCGAAAAATTGGGGTCAAGCGATCATAGTGAAAAACAATTTCACACGTGAACGCTGGCGACGAAGAAGAAATATTGACAAAAAAAAATGAATAAAACGAATTATCTATCGATTTTCCATATTTTTTCAGAAACGAAAAAAATAAATAAACAAATGAATATGCAATATTGAAAATAGTTTTTTTAGCGAGAGCACGAAATTTTGCAAACACGGAAAAAAAACAAGTCCGTCGTATCGTGAATTATTGTTGACGTCTGATTGACAATTTTTTTGGCCAATTGCGAGTGAACAAACGTGGGTTCGATCAATGTTTCAGAATAAAATGCAATTTATCGCTCAATTGCTTGTCGCAACTCTTTTCGCAATGGCTTCGAATAGCAATGCTCGTTAAGCCTGGAGAAATTTAAATAAAAATACTAATAATAATAATATTGATAGCATTTTTTTTTAATTGGCTTCAAGCGATTTCAGATAGTCAAATTTTTCGTGGTTGATAGGGGATCGGGTTAACTCACATAAAACTCGTTCATTGGTTTACAAAAGTGGCTCAGTTTTCAGTCTCAAATTCTTCGCCATTTTCAACATTCACTCGAACGAATCATCGAGCAAAATACAAACAACAAATCCACTCGTTAATCAAATATTATCGTAAAGGCGTAACAATAACGATCGAACGTAGCGTCGTAATTTTTTTTTCTTCTTTTTTTTCGTTACGACCGAATGGACACTCGATTGCAAAAGTGCCCGCAAGAAAAAACAAAAAGAAAACAGAAACCTACGCTCCACAAAAGTTTTGCGAGCCCCATGAAAAAGATAAGACACGACGACGACGACGAACGTAATTTTCGAGTTTCTATCGTCAAACCACAGGACGAAGAAAAGAAGAAGTTGAAAAAAAAAACAAACAAAAAAAAAATAACAAATTTTTTTAGAAATATTCGAAGAATGGATATTTTATTATTTGCGAAAAATATCGAACTCTATTTTTCGATAGCTCATTCGCGATCTGACGCGGATTGTGTAAATAATTAATTATTAAGGCGTTGAATATAACGTATTTGTAAACGTGATTGAGAAGACACGCCGATTAACGCGTAGCTATAAAACAAAACCGAAACAAAAACAAGCAAAAACAAACAAAAAAATGAAGAAAAAGGTGTTTGCATTTATTATAAATTTTATGTGAAATGCGTGAACGATGGCGAGTCGATGATTGCGTGAAAGCGAGAAATTTCGAGAGCGAGAGAGATTTTAAGCTCGGAGTATTCGCGATTACGGACCAAATCCGGACACGTGATTACGAGCCAATGGCCGTTTTCTTTTTTTTTTGTAATTTTTTTCTGTAATTTTTATTTAACGTGCAAATAATATATATATATGCAGTTTTCTCGAGATGATGATTATCATCATTATTATAATATTGTGAAAATTTTTATTTTACTTTTAATTTTTTTTTACAATTTTTCGTTTGTCATACGTTATTCATGGTATTTGATGACGTAAATTTATAAATGTCGAGAACAAGCCTGCATATATAATGTAATAGAGTATAGTGATGTATATTGTAAAATGTAATGAGGAACAATTTTATTGAAATACAAGTGACAGATAAGAATTTTAATGCGACGATTAAACATTTTTATTTTTGTTTTGAAAAAAAAAAAAAAAAAAAAAAAAAAACAGTTTCTTTTTTGCGATAACGATTTCATGTGCATTAATTTGATTCGTTCGCAATTGAAAATGGGATGTGAAATTATTTCACGTGTTTTCCGGTTTTCCGCATTCGCGAATATCGCGAGTGAGAGAGGCCTGGGAGTGTCATTCGATGTTTTGTCATCGCGAAACGTCAGCTTCCCCTGTTGTAATGACAAAAACGGAATTCCATGTGTCGATTGTGATTTGATGTTTGAAACTTTGAGCGTATATGAGGAAAAAATGAATACTGATATCGATAACACGAAAAAAAAAAAACAATTGATATCGGTTGTAAACATTTTTTTCTAACTAGAGGGTGATCTAGAGAGTCAGACACCGTGTGGAATTTTTACTTTTCTTTAAATTCAGTTTTCTTTTTTTGAGGGCCAAGTTGCCTGTTGTTCAGGCATTTTCAGGAATTTTTTCAGTGAAAAATTTTGGGTTTATCGCAATGAAACTTGGTGAATATTTTTATCAATACTATTGGATGATGCAGGAATTTTTTTGTCACGAAATATTGAATCCTTGAGGGGTTGCAAGCTGCGATGTAGAACTGTTTTTTGACCTGGGCCACGATTTCGGTTGTTCGAGTTATCTGAAAAACAAAAACCATGGCATAGTCATATCCTGAAGACGAGTCTTCATCGTCTGAACTACGACCTTTTTTGAAAAAAAAAGCTTCGACAAAATGGTAGAACTATTTTGAAAATAAAACTCGAAAATTTTCAAAATGGTTTTACCATTTTGTCAAAAAAATTTTTTTTAATCCGATTTTAATTCAGACGATAGTGATTTGTCTTCCAGACATAAATATGCGTAATTTTTGTTCTTCAGATAATTATAACAGCCGCAATTGTGGTCCAGGTCGAAAAACAGCAGTCGTACATCAAAGCTTTGCGACCCCTTCGAAGATTCAATATTTCGTGGAAAAAAAAAATGCCTGAATCATCTGATAGTATTGATAAAGATCTTCACCAAGTTTCATCGCAATAAACCTAAAAAATTTCTTCAAAAAAATTCCAAAAAAACCACTGAAAAATGCTGGAACAATATGCAACTTTTCCTCCAATGGAAACTTGTTATTTTTCTTTGTTGTTTTATTTGATTGTTGTAAAATCGGTATGGCAAGAGTATGAACAATGGTTGATGGCTCATTCCCTTTCACCGCTGCAATGCCGTTTGATGAATTCGGCACAGGGTCTAGGAGGGTCTTCTCTAGCTCTTTAAAAAAAACAGTTCATTTAATTAAATTTTTATTACACAAGAATTAACTTTCAAAAATGAATATGAAGATAATGTTCATCAATTTAATACATAATTTGGAAACTAATGATCGTTCGATCGGTACATATTTCCAATGAGTCACGTTACCAATTCCATTTTTTCTGTTGCGATAACAACATTTTCCTATCTTTCACGATGCCAATGGTTATTTGACATTTTTGAATCTCTCGGATGTCGATAAAGATAAACACATAACGATGCAATCGTTGGAAAATATTATTTTGTTATTCAGTTCGACGAAACATCGAGATAACGGGGAGACCCTCCATGATCAGTCTCATAATCCGAGTTTTATACAGACGGCGATGGACGATATTCGAATGAAAAAATAAATTTAAAAAAAAAATCTTTTTTTTTATCGAACAGATGTAAATATTAAAAAAATGGAACGGTAATCGAATTTACAAATCATCTCAATGACGTTAAATTATTTTTATTCATTCATGAGAGAATATGAAAAATATGGTTTATGCGATTGAAGAATACTTCCTATCACTTAAAATAGAATTCTGAATCGTCGCGAAAATTAAATTGCGTCGTAATTTATCTGGCATTGGATCTCAAATTATTTTTGTCGATTCGAAGAAAAATTTGAAAACAATTTTCTCAAAGTGGATTAATTGCTCAACTATCGAATGATGCTTCACATTTATAGATTATTTTTTTGCAACGAGTATAGAATGAATTAAAATTCGAATAAAATCCATCGACCGATCGAAGGATGAATTTGATCGCAAATTATCGATTACATTACAATTATCATGTTATTTTTGGCAACAAACAAAAACTTGTGACGAATACATTTTCAAAAATAGAAAAAAAAAAAAAACGGTGTACGACAATCTGCAGGGTATTGCCCAGACTACGAATAATAATTGTCGCACTAAAAGTCGTAATTATTGCTCATCTGGATCGCCCCTACCGCTTGTTTGAATACTCAAAAAAAATAGATTTGTAAACATTTGTCAGGAATGTGTGTTGTTGGTGTGTTTCAACGATAAAAATCTAAACGAAAAAGAAAACAAAAAAAATTTCGACTCGCAGCAGACCGAGCGTTATTTTGCCACAAATAATATCAATCATTGTAAAATCATTGTTGATGCACGATCGAGACGAACAAAAAAATTATAAAATCGACCTGTACCTGTAATTGTGAGATAATTTAGAATCGAGTTAATCAACATTTTTTGTTAAAATTTTTTATTTTCGTTTATTAAGAAGAAAATTCTAATAATTATAATTTTCAAATTATCGGAGAAACTGCAACATTTTTCACAATCATATGTAGATCGGTCAATTTCTCGATTCTAGATTGTTACCCAGAGGCAGAACGAGTTGAACGACCGTATATCACGCGATCTCACCTAGGCCACACGTGTTTACTCACGATCGAGAGTGAGAGAAAGAGAGAGAGAGAGAGAGAGAGAGAGAGAGAGAGAGAGGGAGAGAGCTCTTCGACAGCAATCAAACATTCCAATCTTCGAAATTTTTTTTTATCAAAATCATTGATCGAACAATTTTCATATCTATAAGCCATATCTAAGCCAAATACGACGCACTCAATCACTCATCCATCGCAGCATCTCGAAAACGGTAATAACTGGAGAGCTAAAATTTTGCATGGAGGTTCAGCGTCATACAGTAGATGCCCACTGAGAAGGCATTTTAAAATCGACCTATCGAAAGTGGATAAAATATTTTTTTTTTTAATACCTCTTCCCAAAGAATCAACAAAACCCAAGGTACCGGTGAGAATTGCTACATTTTAACCTACGCTGGCACAATGGGGTGAAAAAGCCTCCAGCAAAATCATTCATTTCTCAGAATACGTTTTTTTTCCAACAGCCACCATCAGAATATATTTTTTTCTTCTTTGAAAATAGACTATTTTGAGAGTTTTCCGTTCAATTTTTAGATTAGAATCATGAAAAATGGAAAAGTTTCGATTTTTCTTTGGGTGAAAATCACCAATTTTGAATTTGTTTTTTCACCTTCAACATTTTTTTATTCTCCGAGTAAATATTGAATTTAAACCGAATAACCTGTGTGGCACGTCTCAAAGAAAGTATCAGAAAATGCATGAAAAAAATTCCAAATAAAAATAATCAATTGGTTACTCGGAGCAAGTCCTCTCTGTGCTCGGGGTCGAAAAGACCCCCAATATCCCAGTTAAGGGCTAATTATATCGGATTTTCGGATATCCCACATCAAATGCAGCAATTCCAAAGTCCTAAGGACGATCCATTCTCGACATAACATAAATTATTCATGTTCGCTAACAAAAAAATCACGAGTTTGGCGATTTCAATTACTCATTGTTTTCAAATCTCATCACAACTCTTTTAATCACAACCATTTTCCCTCATCGCATCAATTTCGTCGATTTGAAAAAAAAAAAACATTTACAAAGTGTCGATTACGAATATATTTATTATTTATTTAATTATTATTTTCGAAAAGAAAGAAAGAAAAAAAATTCCGACAAAATCGTGGATGTGAATAAATAATCGGGCTTCCGGTTTCCGTGGAAACGAGTCTCTTCCGGTATTCGATCGATGAGTCGTGGTCGTCGATCAGGTTGCGAGACGGAGAACGAACGTGTTCGACCGCGTGAAACTGGATCCTTCGTCCGGTATAATGAAGAATCGTTCGTTCACGACGCATCGGTCGACTTCAAACGATTAACGAAACTCGATGAGACGGGTCTGCGTCGCTGCTTCACTTCGTGACTCGACAACGGACCGTGCACCTAGGCTTGCTGCTGCTGCTGCTGCTGTTGCTGCCGATGCTGATGCTGATGCTTGTGATGATGCTTGTGCTGCTGATGTTGCTTCTGCTGTTATGTTCTCACAATCGGCTCCACTCGGTCACGTTAATTCGACATACCTGCTCCTCACACCGATCTTCATTCTAATACAATAATTATCATAATAATAATAATAATAATAATAATAATAATAATAATAATAATAATAATAATAATAATAATAATAATAATAATAATAATAATAATAATAATAACAGTAAAGGGCCAATGATGAACACAAAAGCGTTCGATAAAACACGTTGATTAGCTGCTTCGAAGAGCGTAAAGATTATGAGAATACCTCAACGGTTCGCTGCATTGTGTTTCTGACGATAAAAAAAAATACTGTTTCTTTTTTTTCCCCAATTCTTTTTTTTTTTGTTTTAAAATAATTTTTCATCCGTCGGGGCAACATGGATGGAACGGTTCGGTTCGATCGACGAAAAGCGTCACTGAACTGCGTCCACCGTGGAAAAAATATATATATGTGTACATGGACAGTTTTCAGTGACCCTTAGTTTGGGTTTTTTTGAATTTTTTGGCTTATTATTCCTTTGGCAAATTTTAGCTAAAAGAATAATAAGCCAAAATAAGGACCACCCTGTATATATGTAATAAAATACAGGGTTGTTCTATATTCATATATATATATATATATATATATTGATTTGAGATTTGGTAAAATTATTTATAACGATAACACGAAGTATCTAAATCGCCAAACTCGTGATTTTGGGTTAGCTTTCATAGACTCAATCCACTTCCGGTCGTGCGATTTTGAAATACTTTTTTAGTGAGCGTCTACTAGATACATGACCCCAAACCTCCATGCCAAAATTTCAGTTCTCCTCTAGCCATTGCCGTTTTAGAGACACAGAGATGGATGAGTGAGTTAGTGGTATTTCCTTTTCATATATACATATAGATACATTGGGTATCATCGATTGAAAAAAAAAATGTATCAACTTCAAAATTTCACTACAACCAACAATGACCCTAGAGTAATATCGAATTATTTCAATTTCAAATATCAAGAAAAGAAAATTATTATTCCACTAGAAAAAGAAAAATTATATCTTTCATCGCGCGTGCGCGCACAACTGAATAACCCTTCAAATCAATAATTCAGTAATCTCTCTGTTTTTGTTTCTTTTCTTTATTCCGTCGGATTAAGCTCGTACGTGTAAAATAGTTAAAAAAAAAATTCAAACAACATTTTTAAGATTTTCTAAAAGAATTTAAAAAAAAAAATATTTCTTATCCGCGTGCGCGCGCACAACTGAATAACTCTTCAAATCGATAACTCATTAATCTCTCTGTTTTTGTTCCTTTTTTTCATTTTCAAGATTTTTTAATATTTTCTGAAAAAATAAAAAAAAATCAATTTTTAAAACTTTAATTAAAAAATGATGAAAGTTTTAAGGGGGAAGAGGTGATGATGAATCCGTCATGTAGATAAGTCGATACTTTTGTTGAATGTGATGAAGGTCGGTCGATTGGCTCGTTCCGCGTCTCCGTCTCCGATTGTGGACGCGGCGCGCGAATCCGTTCGGCCACGAAGGTTCCGTAGTGCGCGGGCTCTCGGTGCAGCATCCGAGAGCGCACGCCGCGATGTAGTGCCGGACGGGGAACGCGACTCGAGTCGATATGCCAGAATGGGAATGGGAATGGGGCAATGCTGTTGCCGCAGTTGCTGATGCTGCTGCCGATGCGATTACGAGCTTCGTTTTCTTGCTGCACGATGTTGCTGCTGCTGCTGCTGCTGCTGCGCCCCGGGATCCCCCTCGGGGTTTACAGTTAAGGACACGTCGTGACGAACGTCCGAGAAAACGTATTTATCTCACGCGAATGAAAATTAAACGTGAACCGTTGTGTCTCTTCGGGTTTCGCGATTAAAACGAGGCTTACGGTTCGCGTGACGAACCATCGTCGTCTTGGTCGTCGTCTCGTGGCCTGTCGTCTCGACGTTGCCTTGCTCTTGCTCTTGTATCTCGTCCCTCTACCCCCCCCCCCCCGCCCGGCCCCTTTGCCACAGGGATGATTGACGAACTCAACAGATTTATGTATGACGAGACAAACACCACGAGCAACGTGTACACAAAAAAAAAGAGTTTCGTTACAGTCGTCTTTGTACATTGAACATGGAATAACACAATTACGCGTTGGGCCTTCGAGTCTCCTGATTATTATTATTGTTATTCTTTTTTTGTTCTTCTTTTTTTTTATTATAGATTATTTTTTATATTTATTTATTTTTATTTTTTGGTTTCCGTTCGTTTGAATGAAAAAAAATGGAATCGGTTTGTGTTGAAAATTTGTTTTTTTTTTTATTGTAGCTGTATTCTTGAGACTTGTGGGTAGAGTAAAATTTTATTGGATGGTAAATATATATTTTGTTTCGATGGTTGTTATTATTGTTATTAGTTTTCAATTATGACACATTATTTTATTTTTGCTTCCTCATAAAGGAAGCTTTGTGATGGTCCGAAAATTTTTTTTCGAGATCTTAATGTCAATAGGTTCAAAATAACCTAAAACATCCAGAAATTACATTCGTAGAAAATGTCCGGATGTATGTGTGTGTGTGTGTGTGTGTGTGTGTGTGTGTGTGTGTGTGTGTGTGTGTGTGTGTGTGTGTGTGTGTGTGTGTGTGTGTGTGTGTGTATGTGTGTGTGTGTGGATCGACCCTCCAAAATTCAAATGTCTATAACTCGAGAACGGCTCAAGCTACAGCGCTCAGATTTTGTACGCATGTGGTGTCATACAATCTCTATGTCCTGTATAATTTTCGCATTAATCGACGCATCCGTTCGAATTTTACAGCGTTCTGAAATTTTCAAAAAATGTCTGTTACCACTGTAGCGTCCGCAAATTTCGAGATATTCGTCTAAATAGTTCTTCAAATATAGAGTTATACCTAAGGATGTATGGTATTGCATCTGAGCCGAATCCGTCGAGAAGTTCTGATTTTATGATATTTTGAATTTTTCAAAAAATGAACTTTGTCGCTTTATTTGTCGTTAACTTCAATCAATCGGATTCAAATTCTCTACAACTATGGAATATCATTAAGCTGTGATACATATTGAATTTGGCGAAGATCGGCCAATCGGATCGCATTTTAGAGCAATTGGAAATTTTGAAGTTCTAACCTTTGCAAATTCAAAAATAATTGACGGACCGTGGTTAAATTTATAGACGTTCACCTCTATTCGTAAGCAAATTTGGTAGACATTGAACGACGCGTTCAAATTTTATAAAACTTTATTTCATATACGGTATAGTGTCAATAAACAGTAGAATGAACGAGCTGCTCTAATTGAACCGGAACTCGCGACGTGGACGCAGTTTTTATAAATCTGAACACTTTTTCAGTTCCTAAGTTTGAATAACATTCGAATATCGAATACTATGATCGATTAAAAATTGAAAAAGCTGCAAGTTGAAACTTGCAATTTGCTTCCTCTGAGTTGTAAGTAGTGAACGAAGATTCCTTTATGAGGAAGCCAAAAGATAAGTGCTCCGTCATAGCTCCCTCATTCTTGCTACTTCATAAAGGAATCTTCGTTCACTACTTACAACTCAGAGGAAGCAAATTGCAAGTTTCAACTTGCAGCTTTTTATTTTTTTTTTTAATAAGTCGTGAACGCATTTTCATTACAGCCTGGGGGGAATTTTTTTAAATATTTTCATTTAAAAAAAATGTAATGAGATCGTCATTCTTCTTCTCTGTTGTTATCTAAAATATTGATAATAATTTTTTATCATTCCTTGGTGGCAATTGTACGTGAACGCAACAAAAACTCATTTTAATTAAATTTTTTTTTTTCCGCAATACCGATGAAAATTATTTTTGCCAAAAAATCTACAAATATATATCTATATATATTTATACGATTTAAACCGCAAGCCCTTCCGCGTGTTTTGCTCGTTCGGACATTTTTCGGTCGTGGGGGATAAAGATGGAAAGAAGAAAACAAAAAAAAAAACCTAAGATGATTACAAATTTTTCTCGATCTTCGTTCTTGTCGTTCTGGTCGATTAATTATGGTCGGAGGCCTCGGCGAGGGGTTGCGTCGGACCGTCGACGTCGGAGCCGCCTCGAGTCGAAACTTCGAGTCGATCGTGCCGACGGTTTTCTTAATTAAAACGTGATTGCTCGGTGATTCCGAACGTCAAACTGTTTTATATTAGCGTGTCCAATTCGTTTCGTTTTTCATTTCGTGTACAAAATTTGTTTGTATTGGGATCAATCGTGGAATGATTTTTTTTCCAATTTCATGTTGTGGTGTAATTAGAAATCCACGTTGTAAATTTTTATAATCTCATTGACGAGTTTAGTATTACCTTTTTTTTTATTTTGATTTTTTTTAAATTTAATTTAATTTATTAATTTTCTTTATTTGTTTTTTTTCAGTGAAAAAAATATCGACGCGTTAACTGCCCTCCCGCCCCCCCCCCCCCCCCTCGCCCCTTGCCGCTGTCATTCGCATGAATTGAAAAACATATATGATTCAAGCAGCATCGTGCAGCAACGAAGCTATCGAAATTAATTATTATGTAATCAAAAAATTTAAAAAAAGAACAGAATTGTAATACTCGTTAAATTTTGTACGGCGAGATAACGAAATTTAATTCGATTCCAACTGGTTTTGATGTTTGAAAATAATTATCATCATTTTTCTTTGTGTATGCGCTTCAACGTGATCAACGAAAAATTCAATTTGCAATGAAAAATTTCGTTTTATCGAATGGGCATCATCGTTGACACGAATGTTGTAAAGACTGAATGAAG
Source organism: Diplazon laetatorius (assembly GCA_963662125.1). NCBI lineage: Eukaryota > Metazoa > Arthropoda > Insecta > Hymenoptera > Ichneumonidae > Diplazon > Diplazon laetatorius. The sequence continues at coordinate 4,444,724 of OY759158.1, read as the reverse complement.
TATGCTGTATAAGTCCTGTTGGTAAAAAATAAATCGATCGATATTTCGTTTTTTTTCGTTGACGATTCGTGTGATCATTGAATTTGTTGAAATTTTAACGAATCAAACTTGCTAAAGGGAAATTGGATTAATTATGTAAGCAATGTTTTTTTTCTCGGATTTTATCGAAAATTAGTTTTGATCGTCGATCCGGTTGATATTTGATTGATGACTTTTGATTGGTGCATTGGTATTGTCACATGTCGGAACTATTGACCGTTTTTCATTCTGACGATGAATCAGTAAAAAAAAAATGCACACTAGCAAAATTAAATACAGTTTGAAGTCATTGAATGAAATAATTCAATAAAATTCGATTTTTCATCGATTCGAAAAATTCATCGATTTAAATATGATATATTAAAAAAATTATCAATCGACATTCATGAAAAATATTGCATCATTATTAACGTACTAAAATAAAAAATGCATTTGCACATTTGAATAAAAACTAATTCAATTAAAATTGAATCAAATAAAACGATCGAATCGATTTATCACGAAAAAATTACGATTGATTTTCGATCGATTTATCATTTTATCGATTCGACGATTCGCGACATTGTTATGTAGAAAAAGAAGATTCAATAAAAATTGTAATTGTACGAGTGATTCGAAAGTTGTGATTTTCAAAACGAGAACGTTATATTGTGTAAGAGATTCACGATGTGTGATGAAAGTGTGTGAAGCTTCGCACGAGTCTGCCATTGTACGAATCCAATAATTTCTTTTAATTTTTTTTTCTTCGGAATACATAAAGATAAATTCCGGAAAGTGATTGTGCAACTTTTATCCCCTTAAATTCCTGAACTTTTTTTTTTTTTTGTTCGTATATTTATTTTATTTGCAATTCCATTGTCCGATAAACGATTATTGGACTGTGGATGGAACGGGCAAAGTGTTGATCAATTATTGAACTCGCGAGGTTCGAGAGAACAATGACCGACAGATTTTTCACTTTCTCACTCTTTCGTAGCTCCCCCATCGTTGCTGATATCAAGTTGACTGTTTTTTTTCTTTTGTTTTTCGTTTTGTTTTTCACATTTGTTTCCCTAACAGATTCAGTTGTGACAAATAATTTAACTCGAAACCGTTTTGCGTCGTTATATTAACCTAAAAAATTTGCTGCAGTATTTTGAGGCGCGTACGATAAAAATTTATCCTCGTGTAAGTGAAAATTAATTGATTATCGAAAGAATTATGATTCCAATCAACGAATCATCGAACAAGGTAGTATTGTCGTGAAAAATCATTATCTTTTTTTCTATTTTTGCAGGATTATCATTTAGCAGAAATATTTTCAGTATCGCCGAGGATTGCCAGTGAGCCGGTTTTTTTTTCTTTGGTCCGCGAAATTTTCCGCGGCTCGAAGCGACATCGTGCGGAGAAACGTCGAACTAAGAATACGTTTCCTCAAGCTCGAGGACAGAGAGACACATCTTTACATATTAAATAATCAAAATTTCACAATCTTCAATCAATCCCACAGGATCTTTGTATTCTATAAACAAAACGACGTGGCAACGGTGGTGGAAAAAGTTCCAAATATCATCTGTGATTAACTTAAATCACCAAAACCTCCGTCGCTATAACAAAACACTGCCAATTTTTATTCTCGAACAACAGCACCAAGAAACATTCAAATTTTCATTTCCAATCGATCTATTCCACCATCTTTTTTCCTTTATTCACATTAAACAATAAATAATGATGATACCAAAAAAAAAAGTCACAAGCAATATTCGACGAGGACCGTAAATTGTGTTTCATTAACCCGCCATTTTGTTCGACGAGCTATTGCCCAAAGACGCCCGGGGTCACGCCAAAATGGCCGCGATATTCGTGCAAATCGTCGTTGCCGGAATGTACGAGAAAAGCAAAAAAAAAAAAAATGTTGAAAGAAAAAAAAGAAAGAAACGAACAGCCACAAAAACGTCGACGCTGTGCGGGAGTCAGTAGCCCCGCGATGCGGCTTACGTCGAACATGTGTGTCGGATACAAGGTTAGTCCGTCGCAAAATTATTTCTCACCGCTAAAAACGAATCATTACGCTGACTACACGGAATATGAAGTTAAATTTTTTTATCGATCATGTTTCCGTCGACTGATATTCATCGACGTCGACATTTTTCACGATCGAACGTCTGCGCATGCGCGCGTGCCTGTTTTGTGTGTGTGTGTGTGTGCGTATGTTTCTGTGATTTCATGAATTTGGTAAGTTTGGTTAAGTACCCTCCATACGAGTTCCTCGTCAGATTTTCATGAAACTTGGCATACTTATAGGTATTGATAAGAAAAAGGTTCAGTTAAATGTTTATGGCTTTCCGAAGCGCGAGAAAAAATATATCAACACTTTTATTTTCACACGTTTAACATGGAGCCTTATGGAGAATCACGCTCAATTTGATTACATACAAAAAGTCCTCGTCAGATTTTAATGAAAACACTTGAGCTGCAAGTTGAATATTCGGAGACCATTTTGGGCACTTACCTCAATCGGGAGATGGTATATCTCAGGCTTGCTTTGACTCTTACAGTATGTAGGATACTACCTTAAGTGCGTATATGTATTAGTGTGTGTTTCTGCGTATATACACAAGTGTGTGTGTGTGTGTGTGTGTGTGTGTGTGTGTGTGTTCATAAGTGTATTTTTGTTTGTATGTTCGTAAGTGTGTTTGTGTGTGTTTGTGTGCGTACATACAAGTGTGTGTGTGTTTTTTTTGCGTGTACATACAATTGTACGAGTTCATGTGTAAGTGATAATAGCAAGTGTAGGAACACGCAAGCCCCCGGCGTGACAGGCGCGTGAGTTTGAATTGTTTCCGCTAGTCGTTCGATCGGGTAGAAGGCAGCAGCAGCAGCAGCGGCACAGCCCCGGCTTAAAGCCGAAGGGTTCGGCCGCGGTCGGCCGGATTCGGCATCTCCGATCGGTCGTTCGCGAAGGCGCCGCGTGAGTCCACGGGACTCCAGACTCACGGTTTAGTCTCGAGCGCGATCTCACAGCGTTCGAACCTTAGCGTGACGCGCGCCCGTCGTGTTCGATCGAAATACCTCGTACCGACCACTTCTCTTTTTTTTTTCTTTCCCCTTCGATCTACGATAACGAAGCCCACGATTATCAATACGGTTGAATTGTTCGATCATCATTATTGTGCATCGTAACTGAAAAATAAATTTAAAATAATAATAATAATAATAATAAAAATAATAAAATATAAAACAGAAAAATAAATAAATTACAAAAAAAAACAACAACAACAAAAAGTTTTTAGTTTACAATTGTTTCGAGTGTTGGCTTAAAATTATAATTAAAAAAAAAAAAAAATTCTTTTTAAATAAATAAATAAAGCAATTAATAATCGATGATGAAAAATGTCGTATCGACAAGTGTCTCGTATTTAACAGGTGTATCGCGTTATCAACGATAGTGCATTTGTTTGTTTGTTCGTTCGTTCGGTTTTTATCTTTTTTTTGTCCTCTTTTTGTTGTTTTTTTTATCCTGCATATATTCATATATATTATATCTATAATATATATAGTGTGTATGCATACATTGCTGCACCGTGGTGCGTCTGGCAAGGATCTGGCGGTTCCTCCTGTGAGTGGCAGCATCGACGGCGGCCAGCGTCTCGTCAGCGGCGGCGGCGGCACAACGCGATCCGATTGGTCGACGAAACCCACGCACGTTTGGCCCAGTGTGTCTGATTGTGGCTGCGGAGAGGGACGAAGACGTTCACGTTGAACGGTGAACGGTGGATCATCCGAAAAATCATTTTCAATTTTTTTTTTGTTTTTTTTTTTTATTAATATAATTTTTTTGACATCATTCGATACGGGGAACGTGGATCATTGATCTTCGATTGATTATCAGTGGATTTTTTCATCTTTATCATCGTTTCCTGTAAGTAAAACACTTTTGTTTTTTTGTTTTGTTTTGTTTTTTTTTTTTTTCGTGACTAAAGTTTCACTCGACGAATAATTGTGATACGGTATGTGATACATCACATCGTTATTTATGCATTGTACGATGTTATGACGTTATGACGTAATATTTCGATGAATAGTAGTTGTGTTTTCAATGTGTCGTTATTCTTTCGTCCACGAAAGCCCCGGGAAGCTTACGTCGATAATAATAATAAACTTGGGTTGTCCGCGCGCGCGGTAGGATCGAGAAGAATCAATGTGGAACATTGATTTTAACGTCCGCGACTAATCCCACGAATGGAATGAATAAACTTTGTGGCGCATTACAGATGGGAATCGATGCTCGAATTTTTTGAATTCGAATCGATGTTCGATTTTTTTTTTTTTTTTTTTTTATTAAAATCGATGCATTGAAATTTTCTCTATTCGATTCGACATTTCAATTTCCTTATTTTCGATCTACATTCGAATGTTTTCTTTCACATCGACATTCGAATTGTCTCATCGAGATCGATGTGTGTGAAATTTTTTTTTCATACAAAACCGAAAATCTAATATATGTAAATATATATATATATATATGAGGTATTCCACCCCATTTCGAACGGTCAAAAAGTTTTGCACTCCCGAAAAAATTGAAATTTGGTCAAATTATTCAATTAGACGAAAAAAAGTAGTGTGAATTTTTTCAGATTTTTTGGATCGCATTTTCTTGAGTTTTTCAACATTTCAAAATTTTCTAAATAACGTTATATATTGAAAGCATATGATTAAACAGAAAAATGTTTCAGACAAAAAAGTTGCAGTTTTCCATAAACTTTGTGAAAACATTTTTCTTGGAATTTTTCGAGTTCAAAAAATGACCATTTTCATCAAAAATATACGAAAATAATTTTTTTCGGTCGGTATGTCACCTTCGATTTATCTCAAAAAATTCCTGAAAATACTCTGAAATGTGTAAAATACACACGTATTTTTTTTGTCATGGCTCGATTAGTTGTTCCTAAGCTATGCTTTGGTTTATTAATAATATTTATTAAAGTTTTTTTAGAAAAATCCATTATTATGGAAAATCATAATCTCCCGAATTGTTTTTCTCAAATTTACAGATGAAAGAACATTTACAATGATGATATTAATGTTTTGGAGCTTATTGGAGCATAGATAATCGATAACGTAGATGGAATCGAGATTTAAGCGAGTAAAAGCTGTACCGAAGACCCAAAAACACCTTTGCATTATACCAGGACCGGATGGGATTCTCCAATGCAAAATATATTCGCTCGCCACGGACTTCGTAACTCACCGAGTCTGGAAAAATAAATAACTCGCAACGATCTGTTTATGCTTCACTTTTTCCCAGTTCTTACGTTGTGATTCATTTACACAACAATAATAAAAAAATATGGTGTTAGGACAGAAAATTATTCACTTAATCATTGAATTTTTTGAACGAGTGATTATAGAGCGTAGCTTTCGAAGGAGTTCAATGGAGTTGCATCTACGTTATCGATTATCCAATAAGCTCGAAAAACATTAATATTATTATTGTAAATGTTCTCTCATCTGTGAATTTGAGAAAAACAATTCGGGTGATTATGATTTTCCATAATAATGGATTTTTCTAAAAAAACTTTAATAAATATTATTAATAAACCAAAGCATAGCTTAGGAACAACTAATCGAGCCATGACAAAAAAAATACGTGTGTATTTTACACATTTCAGAGTATTTTCAGGAATTTTTTGAGATAAATCGAAGGTGACATACCGACCGAAAAAAATTATTTTCGTATATTTTTGATGAAAATGGTCATTTTTTGAACTCGAAAAATTCCAAGAAAAATGTTTTCACAAAGTTTATAGAAAACTGCAACTTTTTTGTCTGAAACATTTTTCTGTTTAATCGTATGCTTTCAATATATAACGTTATTTAGAAAATTTTGAAATGTTGTAAAACTCAAAAAAATGCGATCCAAAAAATCTGAAAAAATTCACACTACTTTTTTTCGTCTAATTGAATAATTTGACCAAATTTCAATTTTTTCGGGAATGCAAAACTTTTTGACCGTTCGAAATGGGGTGGAACACCTCATATATATATATATATATATATATATATATATGTATTCGATTTTCGGGTTTATATTCGTCGAATTCGAGACACATAATTGAATAACACATCATAGTCATTCCATTGTGTCATAAATATTCTTTCTTCTTTATTTCTCAATGACTATATTATTAAAAAAAATTTTTTTTTAAATCTTTCCCTACATTTTGAAATTTTGATGGTAAAATGCGAACGAGGATCTAAATCGACGATTATCGAACAAATTGGCAGTCGTATTATCGCGTTAACGAATGTAAAAACATCGACTACGTTAGATCATGGACGAGAGAGAGAGAGAGAGAGAGAGAGAGAGAGAGAGAGAGAGAGAGAGAGAGAGAGAGAGAGAGGGAAAGAGAGGGAGCGAGAGAGTGAGGGAGAGGGAGAGAGAGCGTGTATGTTTAGCGAGGGTGAGGTACGAATACTCGGCTTGTCGGTATCTGGCCCGATGATTACGATGACGCGCACGTGATTATTGCCCCCCCCCCACCCCCCGCGTCCTCCCGCAATCGGCCCGCGGTCGATCGGCCGGCCAACAGGTTTCCCCGTACTCCGTGTACAGCTGAGCGACGAGATGATGGTTGACTTACGTAACGGCCGGGTCGCATACGTCGACCTCGGCGCAGAATTTTCTCTGCCTTCTTTCCCTTCGGCGTCCACCCCTCTCTCTCTCTCTCTCTCTCTCTCTCTCTCTTTTTCTCTCTCTCTCTCTCTCTCTCTCTCTCTCTCTCTCTCTCTCTCTCTCTCTCTCTCTCTCGCTCTCTTCTCCCTACGGTTTATTATTATCATCGTTGTTGTTGTTATCATCATTATTGTTATTCATTTATTTATCATTGAATGATGATATTTATTACAATTTTATAGATCTCAAGTCAAAATAAAATAATAATATGCTGAGAATAATCATTCTCAGCATTCTCTATTATTATTATTGTCATTCTTGTTCTTTGATTTATCATTAAATGGTGATATTTGATACAATTTAATGGACCTTAAGTCAAAATAAAGTTATACTATGCTTGATAATTATCATTCTTAGCATTTTCTATTATTATTATTATTATTATTATTGTTTTATTTATCATTTAATGGGGATATTGAAAACAATTTGATAGGCTTCAAGTAAAAATAAAATAATACTATGCTTGATAATAACCATTCTTAGCATTCTCTATTATTACTATTATTTACATTATTATAATAATTATTATTGCTGTTATTGTTATGATTATTATTATTGTTTCCGGGTTTTTTTTTTTTTTTGTGGAATTGACGAAATTTTGGTTGGACCCTACTGAAAAGTGTTTTTTTTTTTTAAGTCGCAATGGAAGATAAGAAAATTTTCGTCGGTACAAATTGTCGAAGCGCGTCGACGGGTCTTCTCACAAGATTCGCACGTGTTCGTCGCGACGAAGAGGAAGTTGAATGGCGAACAGGGGGTCGCGGCGCGGGAGCGGCAGGGTGATGGGCAGGGGGGGGGGGGGGAAGAAAAACAAAAGCAAGAACGTGGGGGTGACGAAAAGGTCTCGCCGGTGCGGCGGAGGCGGCATTGGTGATGAGCATACACGATTTTTTTTCTTCTTCGTTTGTCTGTGGTGTTTCTCTTGGGTACCTGGTCTCGTGTAGCTTCAAATTTGTTTCGACTTTGTCTGCAAAGTTGAGACGAACGGTCATTCGAGTCTTAAAAAAAAATGAAAATAACTACATACATATATATATATATATATACGTTGTGCTCGGATTTCGGAACTTGTTAAAAATTTCTTTTTTAACATAAACACGAATCATCCGAAATCGCCAAACTCGTAATTTTTTTCGTTAGATTCGAATCAGATTTTTTTCAACGTTACAGTGAATTTCTTGATTTTTCGAAAAACGAAAAAAAGAAATGGATTCGACCCCCACTTCCGGTCGGTCGATTTTGAAATTCTTTCTTTTATCTATATATTTTTTATATAATAATAAAATCATATAAAAAATATGAGAAATGAGAAATAATAATGATAATGAGGAATGAGGAATGAGGAAATATGAACAAAATGAACGGAAACGATACGCATTTTTGCGTGTCGAGTCTGTCACTATCGCGGAATTCGGAAGTCCGCGAAAAATGCGAAAAAAATAAAATAAAATAACAATGATAATAATAATAATTGTCTCGATGATCGCTGGCTTTTTTTTCTTGCAAAATATTGCGTTATTTGATACACGAAATTCCACTCGGGCAATGACGTGGCTTACGTGCGTAACTATGTTTGTTCTTTTTCTTCCCCCCCCCCTCCCCCCCTGCTTCGTCGTTTATCACGATTCGCGTCGGGGTTTGAGCGTGAAAATGGCGTTAAATTGTGGGTTGACGTAATGCGTTGTCGTGCGATATTGTTGTTTGACGATTTTTTTCCCCCTTTTTTTTCTTCCCTATTTTAAATTATTTTTTCCATTTTTTGTCCCTTTTTAAATAATTTTTATTGAACAAAATTTCAATAATTTTTATTCAATTTTAACGCGATGGTCGATTGATGTCGATATTTCGCTAATTTGTCGCCAAATTGATTTTGGAAACAATTTTTCATCGTTTCGAATCGGCGAATAATTATTGTGTGATGAGTCGTTGTTGTTGTTGTTTTTTTTTTTTTTCTCTTTAACACACGAACAATGTGAGGGCGACTTCTTATTCTTCAGTTTTTGCGAATAAAGAGATTATCCGTTGAGAGTTCCTTCTTGAGGTTTTGCATCTACTTTTTTTTTTTTTTTTGAATTACGTTTTCTCTTTTTTTCTTTTTTTTTTTTTTTCGGTTTCAAATATTTAATCCTCGCTGGTCGTCGCTCGGTCCGTAGCCAATAAGCTGTGGGTACGGCCACTCCGAGACCGGAGAGACCTCTTGTCGGTCTGCAAAGAGAGCATGGGAGCGGAATCTCTTTCGGGCTCTTCAAGTTTAGGCAGATCGAGCGACTTGACCCGTGTCATGCCTCACTTTCAATGTATACACATAATATATGTAGGTATATGTATATATTATGTACGCATGGGAAAAATAAATCTAAAAAAATTGATTGAAGCAAGTGTACGTGATTGATCAATCATCTCTCTGTCACATCGATTGAATTCCACAATGTACACGATGATACAAACAAGAACTGAATATTCGCATGTATAAATTGCAATTTTTTCCTACTTATCCAAGTTTAATTGCAATTGGAATTCAATATTTTTCACGACGACAAAATGTTGTCTCCAAGATTGTGTTTATTAATTTTATATTTTTTTTTCTGGCGTTTGATTGTTTGATTCGATTTAATTCGAGTTTGTTCGATTTAAAAAAGATATCCATGAATCGAAAATTCAATCTGATAATAATGAAAGAAATCCGCACAAGTTTTTTTCTGTATCGATCGAAATTCCGTTATTATCATCGAGCATTGTCGACTCTGCCAATCGATTGTCTCCAATCTTTAACCCACGTATAATGAATATCTGTATATATATATGCGATTCAGTTGATCTTGAAGATTCCGACAATGGACCTGGATAAAAAAACGCTCGAGTCAGAAGCTACCAAGTCGATGGGGACGAGATAAAAGGAAGAAAAAAAAAGGAAACAGGTGTAATAACTGTGTGTCGTCGTGGGATCTAATCTTAACGATACAAAAGACGATAAATTGATCGCCTCGAGCGGCGCCGGCAAAAGAGGGGGGGGGGGGGTTAGGGGGAGGGGATGTTGTACAGCACGTTTAAGGCATGCCGTGTTATAGAACGATTGATATATTTATTCCTGTCTGTATATATATATATACCGTAGTATGTACAAAAATACACAAACACACAGAGGGTGTTCCATTTGAAACGTGACACACACACACACATGCACACGCATACGTATGAAGCGAAGAAAAAATCCACATACGTATATATATATATATACATATATAAATATATTTATTAGGGTGGTCCTTAATGGGGGTGTTGACGAATTTCGACAAGTGCACCCCTCAAATAGGGTCGACATGAATAAATAAAAATACGTGCGAAACCCCAACACTGTAGGACAATGAAAATACGTGGCTGTAAGCTCGTTTTGTTTTCCCATTTGAATTACATGAGATTTTCCGAATAATTCGGTAATTAATTTTTTTCGAGCTGTCCCTGAGCACGCGAAAAAATGATTTATTCACGCAAATCTATTGTCAATGGGTATAACTACTCGTACATTTTTTTTTACCGATCAACCGTGATAACAACAGATAAACGATTTAAACACAAATTAAAATTTATTTTCGTTTATGTCTTGTAAAGAAAATTACGAGGAGTCAAATCCATTAACAATATATATATATATATATATGCACATATGTTTAACGCATACAGTATAATAATTTCTCACAGTTTATAATCTACGTTCAATATTTTATTCACCACATTCTTTTTTCTCTACATATTTTTTTTTCAATTCTCTCTCTTCCTCTCTTTTTTTTTTTTTGTTTATTTATTTCATTGTTATTTTCGTCTTGAGCTTTCGTAGGCATCTGTGTAATGCTCTCAAGTACAATACATTGGTAATGCAAAACGAAGGCTCGCTGAGCAAAGTAATAGCGTAGACTAGTTGTACATATATATATATATATATATATATATATATATATATATATATATATATATATATATATATATATATATATGCATAAAACAGTGCGGAAGGGTTTGAAGCTCGGCACCCGGGCTGAGTGTTTTATTTGAAAGGGTTGCCGGGGCCGATTTTGCACAGGGTTGTTCCGGGCGAGTATTCGCACGAGTGCCTCCCGGCTCGTGCTGTAGTTGCTCTGCATGCATTGTGAGAGGAGGCCCAGAGGGTTAGGGACAAGGGCGGAGGGGGGGGGGATGAGGAACGAAGAAGGGAGATGAGAACTATCGCGTCGTTGACGAGGCGTACCGTAGTTGTCCCAACAAACAATCGTCTCGGCACGTCTTCGTACGTGTGTGAAGTGACTCTCAGACCGTTGATCATCCGAGTCAAATGGAAAAAATTTTCGTTGAGCCGCTCGATCGAGTGTGGTGCCAACAACAACATGGAGAAGGGTTTTCGATATGTATATATATATATATATATATATATATATATTTATTTTTTTCTCGCCAATTAACGTCGCAGCATCGGTCGGCTTAGATCCTAATTTTCACAAAGTTTGAAACTTTAAAAAAATTTTTATTATTTATTTATTTATTTATTTTTTTCCCAACGGTATTTAGATTGCCGTTCATTTTTTTGTTTATCCCAGCGTAGAAGTGTCCCAGACTGAAACGCGGACTCTTGTCCTTGTTGTCGTTAATTAGTTCATTGTTGGCATAATAATAAAAAAATTTCGAATAAAAAATAAAACGTGCGATTTAAATTCGAATGTAAAATAAAAAATGATAATTCTATCGAATGTGTAATAATTTTTGCATTAAACGCGATGAAAGAGTTTGACGATCGTACGAAACACCGACGAGATGGATGAATATTCTCAGCTGGGTCAACCACCTCGTCGGTTTTCATTGAAAAACAATAATAATTACATTTTTTTAAATTCAAACGACCAAACTTAAATTTGGACAAGTCTTAATCTTTTTTTTTTCTTCGATTTTTTTCCATTAACTCGAATATCTTTGAAGACAGTTTCCATACGTGACATTGCGGCGAAGCTTTCGAAGCTCATATTTCCTCACGCGGACAATCGTGACGTTCGATCGCGCGAGTCCGATCGCGTCTCGAGTTTGTTCCGGACTTTTGCATGGTGCAAGAAGATTCAGCCGGGAGGGACACTCTCTCTCTCTCTCTCTCTCTCTCTCTCTCGTTGATGTTGAAACAAGGGTCACGTGGTTTTTACGCGACAAGTGCAGCGACGGTTTGATGCGCAGACTACGAAGAATCGTTATACATACCCCCTCCCCCTCCCCCCGCCCTCATACGCTGATGAAAGTTAGCCGGGCGACGCGACGTGAATATGAAAAAGCGAGAAAGAGAGAGAGAGAGAGAGAGAGAGAGAGAGAGAGAGAGAGCGAGAGAAAGAATGAGCGAGAGTATACCTTGCAAACGGTCCTCGTCCACGACGGGTGCAAACAATCGGGGGCGAAGAGACGTGGTTCTCAACCCTCTCCCGACACTCCACAACCCTCGTAACTTTTCACCCTCAGCCGCCACCGCCCCGTTTTGGATTGCCGCCTCTCTTGCACGCGTCAACTAACTCTGTTCCTCTCTCCCTCTCTCTCTCTCTCTCTCTCTCTCTCTCTCTCTCTCTCTCACACACACACACACACACACACACACACACACACACACACACACACACACACACACACACACACACACACACACACACACACACACACACACACACACACACACACACACACACACTCCGATCGTTTCAACCACGCTGAAACGCCCGCTCGTTCACATTCAACCCCCAACCCTCTTTCATCCCTTCTCTCTCTCTCTCTCTCTCTCTCTCTCTCTCTCTCTCTCTCTCTCTCCTCTCTCTCTCTTTTTCACTCCACCTTACCGCCACCCCCGATAGACGTTGGTAGGCGATGGTGCTTCCAACTCTCTCTCTCCTTCTCTCTCCCTCTTTCTCTCACTCTCTCTCTCTCTCCTACCTCTTTCGCGCTTTGCCCAAAATCAATAGGCGACTTCACCGACGTCGGTCGCCGTTCCAGGCACCGGGTTTCCCCGGGAAATTCACCCCCGTTCGCGTGTCACGATTTTCGCCCTTCTTAACACACGACGCGACACATATGTGTGTGTGTGTGTGTGTGTGTGTGTGTGTGTGCGGGGGTCACACCCCTCGATTCCACGTTCTCTCATGGTTATCTGATCATTAACCATCTCGCTTTGTCACTCTTTTTTCGGATTGGTAACTCGACGATGATTAATTTTCAAAGTGGTTGTGACGACATGTTTTTGTACTTGTCTTCTTCCATGCTGGTATTTTGGATTAGATTGGAATCGATGATATTTTCTTCGTAGGTAACATTGTCACATTAATCGGGATTGATATCGGACAATGTGATATTTTTCGTGTGATGATTTTGATAATGAAAACATTTTTTTTTTTTAATTTGATTAGCCGGTTCCGCATTAGACATATATATATATATATATATATATATATATATATATATAATCTATGTATACATATATAACTTTTTTGGGAGAGCTTTGTTTTTGTTGAATTGTTAAAAATTGTTGTACCGTACAGTGCAAATAAATAAATAAATGATTAAATCAATAATTGGATTAATTATTTAATAAATAATTAAATAAACAATTAAGTAAATCATTGAACGAATGATTGAATAAATAATGAAATGAATTATTAAATAAATAAAATTGTAAGTCGATCGACATACCAAACGCAGCATCCTCCAATTGCCAAAAAATGTCAAAATATGGAAAAATTGAGCGAAAAAAATGTGAATGTTTAGCAAGATTGCTGCGACACGCATGATCCATCCGTTGATTATCATAATTGTATCCCTAAACATTCCCGCCCCTCCTCTCTCTTGGAGGGTGGTAAACTTCCCTCCCCCCATCGGTCAATGATCGTTCGTGTTGTGTCGTCGCGACCAAGGATAATACCGGTACAAAACAAACACGATGGCAGCTTCGATCGATTTTCGAAGTCCCACAAGGTGGGGGGGGGACCCTCTCGTTGTGCCGATGCCGCCCCCCCGCGGCATCGCGGTGCAACACGATACTGCAACCGAGCGCCGAGAAGGATGAACGGACGGGGAGGGGGTGCGGGGTGGAGATGCCGATGTTGTACACACGGTCGATGGTTTGACGCACACGCTAATGGGCGTTGCGAATATGTGCATACACATTGGTACGGCACAAATTACATGCACTAACGTTTTAGTCGGGCGCTAACGGTTTTTCACTCGGGGCCCGATACTCACGGACTGATTGAGATCGTTCGTGTTGATGTACGGCACTACGATGTGTTGGAAAACAAAAAAAAAAACAAAGTTTTTTCGTTTCTAGTGGCAGTTTTCACATTTGACGAAGATACTGTTGGGTGATATCTGTGAAAATTTGAGCACTATTGGACTGTAATTGGAGGTTCCGCTTTTACGAATTTCATTTTACCTTTGATTAACACGTGAATATATAAAAATATATATATAACAATTTTTTTTAAATAAAAAAAAATATTTCTTTCAATTCTCGTTTATTATCAGTTTCAATTTATTTTTTCGGTAAATGAAAAATGTTGAGGATGGGAAGTAAGCGCTATACATTATATCGAGGTCACTTGAAATGTTGATTTTTTTTTTGTTGGTTTTACAATAAAAATAAAGAGTTAACAATTGGTTTTTTTTCGTGAGTTTTTCAATGATTTTTTGTTTGAAAAAATAAATTTATTAACTTTTTTTTTGTCGAATTGTAAATAAAAAAATATTCCTCATTTTGAGAGACCTTAATACCATGTATCGCCCTTATTCTTCATCCGTGAATTTTTTTTTGTTTACCGGAAAAATTAATCGCAACTAAAAAAAAAAAATGTTCACGTGTTAATGAAACGAAAAATTAAATTCGTGATAGCGGAACCTCCAAACGTAGTTCCATTGGGATCAGATTTTCGAGGTTATCTCAGAATGATATTTATCACAGATGTAGAAACTGCCGGAAGAATTTCAAAATTTTGTCTTTTTATTTCAACACACCCCAGTTTGCAGCAGATATATCTGTACCGAGAGAAACATGTAGATTGGCTCGTGTAGGTACACCGTGTGATCCCGTAAAATGCGTCTAACATGTGTGTGTGTGTGTGTGTGTGTGGATGCGCGTGCAAGCGTGCGGCGACCGGGCGGTATGAAACGAGAACTCGCGAGGTGCATATCATCATTAGCATCAATCCACTGTCATAAATATTCCGGCACGCAATGGCCTCTCGCCGATGCAACTTAATCAGCCCCCCCCCCCTTCCCGGATGACCCAGCAAAAACGGGTGGGCGTATGGCGCACGTACGCGCATACTTTCATTATTAGTTTGAGGGGAAAAAAATATACATATACATATATACCTAACTACCATTTATTCGGAAAAAAAAACGTTTGGAAAAATGTGTGTTTTTCGTTATACAACGCTTGAGGACGAATCTCGCGATCACGGGTTTCATCAAAATTATCTGAGATTTTTCAATGTTATTATCACTATTGGTATTATTTTTGATGAGAATAATAACGATATTTAATAATAATAATAATAATAATAATAATAATAATAATAATAATAATAATAATAATAATAATAATAATAATAATAATAATAATAATAATAATAATAATAATAATCGTTGTTATTTATTGATTTATTATTATTTCATTGTTATTATCATTGTGTTAATCCACTTCTCATCAGATGATTTTGTCAGTACAATCTTAAAGATCTCGAGTCTAGATAAAATTATACACTAATCACACTGCTAATTTCGCTTTGGACATTTTCTAATTAGTTATAGAATTTTTAGTTAGTTATTATGTGTTTATATTTTTTTTTAGTCCGTTATTTATTCTTAATATTATTACTATTATTATTATCATAATTATTATTATTAGCTTCCAGAATAATTATCAGTGGCCACCGATTTTCTGCTCTAATAAATTTGCTCTCGTACTATAAGCCACTGTAAAACATAAATTGGATTTTTCATATTTAAAAAAAAATTTATTCGGAGTTTTGAACTTGACCATTTTTTTCATTCACGCATTTCCAAATTTACAAAGTTCCGAAAAAAAAAGAAAAAAAAAAAGAAATTCACAGTCGAGCCGGAAAACTGAATAAAAAAACACCTTTCGAAACGTGAAACGGGCGATTTTTACGGGTCTGTTTGTCGAATTCGTGTATTATTTTATACATTAAAATTGGGGTTTGCGAGTTCGACGGTCGCTCGACCATTCAGGGTTGGAAAAAAAAAAAATTAAAAAAACATAAAAATAGGGTTTTGCCTTTTTATTTTTTCGTCGTCGAACGGTGCAGCGATCACTCATAAGAGAACTCGTTGTCTATATATATATATTTACTCACCTAACCACACACTCACACGTACATACAACGTGTTCTCGTTGTACAATGCACACACGCGCGGATCGTGAAGCCTATACGGTGGTTGTTGCTCCGTGATGTTTGCTCTTGTGCCCGAAACTCCAGGACAAAAACCTCGCGTTCACGGGACAATAACCCTGAATAAATCACTTGAGTCCCGAACGCCGCCGCCGACGCCGCCGCGATCTCGCGGTCTTATTCGGCAGGAACGGGAACCCGCCCGAGGGTTCCTAATTGTGTGTGTGTGTGTGTGTGTGTGTGTGTGTGTGTGTGTGTGTGTGTGTGTGTGTGTGTGTGTGTGTGTGTGTGTGTGTGTGTGTGTGTGTGTGTGTGTGTGTGTGTGTGTGTGTGTGTGTGTGTGTGTGTGTGTGTGTGTGTATGCGCGCCCCAAGCGCGCTATATACGAATGCGGTATACACACACACAGTGCCGCTTCACTCGTGGAACAAGATCAAAACGTAAAGCCGATATCTCGCTCACTTTCATGTACATCCCAGTATCTTGTATCCTTTTCTACCTTACCGATTCGTCCGGTGCCTTCGCGCATCATCAATTTTTCATCTCATTCTCTCCTCCCTGCCCCCTCCCCCCCCCCCCCCCCCCCCCACCTTGTCGAAGAAAGTGCGCAACGAGCTTTTGCATCATCATTCGATAAGCTTTCGACAATCATATTTTATTCGACAAAAAAAAAGAATGAAATGCCTATATTTACATATATTAGAGTGGTCCTTAATGGGTGATATAGTATATAGTACGGATAAATATTGAGGTAGGTTGGGGAGAACTTAGCGATCATTTTTTTAAAAAATTATTTGGTACCTATGTGTGTATAAATATGAAAAAAAAAAATTTTAAATCGAGTATCAAATAAAACAGGAGAAGAAGCGAAAAATTATATTCGCATGTCTGTGTATGTATGTGTGTGGGTGGACGGGTGTGTGTGTGAAGTGTGTAGCAGATTCTGTTACATCGCGCTCGCGATTTTTACGTTGCGTGTTGGCGGAATTCGCGTCCGTCCCATTTGTTTCAACGATGCGGTCGCGAACCGCCAATCTTATTACCCCGGCGTGGAGTAATCTAGGTAGGCGCGTGTATAATCATTTTGTCGGTACGACCCGCCGGGGGGGGGGGGGGCAAGGCGTAACGTAAGAAGCAAACTGCATTCTTCATGAATCCGCGATAGCCCAGTAGCGGCTTAGTTTGCACTTGAAAAGAATATATATATATGTATGTGTATGTATTTACATTACATGCATATGTTCATAAAGTAAAACAAAACGTAAATCGTTTATTGGAAAAAAATGTCCTGGGACGCTGTCAAAACTCAGAACATGAAAATTCGGTCTTGGCAGCTCGCAAGCTGATTTCTTTTTGATTAATGTTATATACATGTGTGCTACTAATAATAATCATGGTAAAAATAATAATAATAATCATAATAATTCATTTTTTTATTATTCTTGCTATGATTGTAAGGTTTTCATTATATGTTATAATAATATAATGTTTAGGTTGTGAAATTAAAAAGTTGTTAACGCGACTCTTCAGACTGTGTTTTACGTGAATTAGATAATTCTGTAACAAAACGAAATAAGTCTTCGTACGAACAATGATCGACGATGAATTTGTGATTTTGAATATTTACAGATTTTTTTATATTTTTTTTTTTTTTTTTTTTTTATTAATGAATAGCTACAATTGTGTCTGGGTCCATCCCACTCAGAGGTTTGTACCCGTCGGAAGTCGCGTAGTAGATTGCACAACTGATTAATGAGTCGCTGGAAGCCTTTTATTAAATAATACAACGGGTTGTCTTCGTTGACGAAAATGAATTCTGTCTGCAATACGAATCATTAATTTATCACGGCTGGCGGCTACGGCTGTGGAAAAAAAAACAACAAAGCGGAAAAAAAAATGATACGATGTCCGATGTGGGACTATAGATTTTGAAAATGTTAGAATTTTCATGAAAACAATTTTTTTTTTTCATTCATTCAGTTAAATTATTATATCTGATAAATCAAGCAGATTTTTTTATTTTTTCAGCTCATTCGTTTGTCTTTTCAGAATTCGTATGAATTTGAGACGATGGAGAATGAAAAGTTCTTCGATCGTATTATTATCACACAAATTACTTTGTCGAGAAATATTTTTGTGTAGACTTTCGAAATTGCGGGACTTTCAAGTGACGAGATGTACAACAATTGTGTCATTAAAATTGTGTTGTCATTAACGTATAACGATTCGAACAATACATAGAATATGTTTAACTGCGTATTGTAGATTATCGATGAGAAAACGTTTAAGAATTTTCACGACATTTTAACGACCATGTGTCAACCCAAGAAACTAACGATGCTGATGGGCAAAGCCCCTCCCAAATTGCACGACATTATATGAAAATGTGAAAACATCGTAGACGGCAGTAATGAGATTTTTGTAACCAGTTGGGAAAATTGAAAATGTAGTGGAAAAACATAAAAAACTTTTTTTACCAATAATTTCTTAAATTTTTGTAATTTAACTGTAGTTGGGGTCCATGTGGCCCCCACATGCTCTTTCTCGAATTAATTCGGAATGATTTCGTTTTTGATTTTTTCGATGTGTTGAATCACAGCTGTTTCGACATTTCGCAACATTTGCCGTTCTGAATTGCAAATTTTGGAGATTTTAGTCCGTTCGAAATATTTTAATTCGGGATTTTTTTCCAAAATTTTTTTTTCTGTCTTCATGGGCTCTAAAATATTGAATCCTACCCGCGCTTCTACTTCATCGTCGTGCGATTGCGCAACAAGCATGAACGAACAAGACAAAAAAAAACCAAAAAAATAAAAACAAAAAAATTACCACACAAATTTGGGATACGCGATGAAAAATGTATTCGGACTCGTCCAGTTTCGGGTTTATCGCCATAAACGCGGTTTGTTCACTTCCGCGATTCTCCATCGACGACGACGACAACCACGACGACGACGAATGCGAACGAAGAAGTGGATAACGACCCGTGGATTCGAAATAACATGTAAAAAAACGTGGAAACGAGAAGGAGTAGAGGAAGAAGAAGACGAAGAAGAACGGAATGAAAAGCATCGATTTTCAATCGAAGATTCCACCTGTCACGTGTTTCGACTCTGACAATTGATTCTCATTGTTTTTTTATCTCTTTGCTTTTTTTTTCGTATGGCCAACCATTTCCGGATTCTCGAATTACCCACGAAACTTCTTATTCCGTTCGCGAATTTACTTTTCCCTCGTCGTCCTCATCCTTTCCTTCGCTTCCTTCTTCGTTCTTTCTTCTTCTCCTTTTTTTATTTTCTTTTCTTTCTCTCACGATCCTTCCGCTTCGTCGTATTCGTATTTTTTTCACCAGGGTCTCCCCCCCCCTCCGTTCGCCCCTCATCCCTCTCCCCTTAATCGAAAACGAGTGCGCGCGCATACTTGGCTCTCACTTTTTTCTTCGCGTTTTCGCTTTCGCATCTTTTTTCGTTTTTGTTTCACTTGTTTCTTTTCGTTCTTCTGGACTTTTTTTTTCTCTCCTTCGTTGTGGGTTGTTTTTTTTCCCCCCTCTTTTGGAATCCTCTCGCTCTCGGTCGTTCGCCGTTTCGTTTTGTAACTTCTTTTTTTCAGTTTCCCCACTTTGCCCCCTCGCCACCCTCGGTCTCGCGAAAGTCGTGTAACCGGGCCCTTTGGGTCGTGTCCCTCTCTCTTTGCTCGTACGCAATTTCGTTATCCCTGTTACATATCTTCATCTTCTTGTTTTTTTTTTTTTGTTTTTTGTTTTTCACCATTCAATTTATTTTTCATTTATTTTCTCTCCTTTTTATCGCTCGTTCGTCTTTCTCTTTCGGTTTCCATCGTTTCGCTTCCGCATTATTTTATTTATTTTTTATAATAATAATTATTATTATTATTATTATTATTATTCAAATCTCAATATTATCATCGGTCAATCTGTGGATTATCACTATCATATTTTTTTTTCTTTACGCTCACGCTCGTTCGTCGAATCGTTGATCGTTCGTTAAAAAAAAAACAATTAATTGCAAAATTTGTATTCCTTCGCAAAGACAAAAAAAAAATTTTTTTTTTCGAAATTAAAAAAAAAATCGATTGCCGGAAGGATGATAAAATCCTTGTTCGACTATGTGGCGACGAAAAATCCATACTTCCCCATCGTAAAATTTCAAACTCGATTCTAACTTGATTGTGCATTCGTGACAAAATAAATGAAATATTAATTCATTAATTGTCGCGAAAATTCGGTTTTGTGCGCGGGCGTGTACGAGTGGGATGATTTTCGGTGAAGTGATTTTGGTAAACCCATTGATTTTACAATATCTTGATTTTTCTATTTTCTCGCGTGTTCGAAGTCGCCACTGAAAACAAGTTAAGGAATAAGTGTAGCTGCACCTACACACCCATTATATATATATATATATATATATATATATATATATATATATATATATATATATATATATATAGTTAGATTCGCGCCTCGTTAGCCAACCTCACCGCGACCTTATGGCGACGACTCAAACACCGCTCTCCACCGGAATTGACAGAATCTACGGAGATAGCCGCGTATAGATAGACGACTCCTGGGTATTACACTACACTACAAATATATATATATATATGTATAGTATAGTATGTCCCACGTCGAGTTGCTGTACGTATCGGCAAGCGAGATAGATCGATGTAGGTACAACGTTGCTGGTAATCCAAACTCCTCTGAGAAATGCGAGAGATATCTACAATTGGCGATGCTACATATGCGTATGGTGTACATATGTATATATATAGCGTATATAAATATATTCGTGTGTGTGTGTGTCGTGTATATATATATATATATATATATATAGAAACGCAAGGGGCTCGCATCGTTGACCATTGCGAGTTGCAAGAGGTTTGTTCGTTTCCACTGTCCAAGCATAAATCCGCGTAACCGCGTTAACACTTCCGGTTCTGATTTATTCACCAACCCTCGACTTCGGTTTCTCCGTTTCTCGTTCCGTATTTCGTTACAAGTTTCACGAGTTATTTCGCATTATTTCGTGTACTCGAAATTTTCGCTATAACGAGAGCCCGCTGTTTTTTTGTATTTCACATAACAAGCCCTATCAGATGATGGCCCCCACATGATCTAAAAAAATTCAAAAAAAAAAAAAAAACAAAGGAAAATTCGAGTGGATAATTTTTGGGCCCCTCTTTAATTCTTTATACGAATATTTTCAAGTATCGACCAGTGAAAAATATGTAGGTAACTTGAAATTTCGGTATAGTAATACATCTTATATGTATTACCATACCGAAATTTCAAGTTTCCCACGTTTCCATGGGTTCGGAAAAAATCCGTCTGCGACAGACGTACAGACACATCCCAGTGATCTTTCTAAGGCTTTCTTTCAGTTATGTGAGGATTGAGACGAAATTTCGTACACCAGGCGTAGATCGGTGACCTAAAAACAGAAATAATATTAAAAAAAAAAAAAAAGAAAAAAATTAATTTAAAAAATGCAAAATCGAAATTTTGAAAAAAAAAAAAAACAACTCAAATCTCAATGGCTACTAAAGAATGCCTACGGAACCCTATCATGTCCGTGTCCTACAAGCTCTTGACCAATTTTATTTTTGTTTTGGTTCTCTTGGAGGAAACCTTAAAAAAACTAAGACTTCACAGAATGTACATAATAATTGTCGTAATAATTAATGCATTTGCCCGTGTAATGTCGATCTTATAGTAATGCTAATCGAAGTTTGTCGTGTAATATAATTCATACGAGTCTGGTGAATTCCGTTGCACTTAAGATTCGACGAATATTTGCGATTGATCGATGAGGATAAATAAATAAATTAACCGTCACGTTGATCGCGTGGGTTAATTTATTTCTCGTGAGGAGTGGGGGGGGTTGGAGTTGCTCGGTAGCGACGTGGGTGGCCGGGAAAAAAGATTTGCCCCGCGAGTATAATGTAGAAGCGCATGAGAGAGAGAGAGAGAGAGAGAGAGAGAGAGAGAGAGGACGAGAGCTGCAATGAAAAAGAAGGACAAGAAGTGATTAGTTTTGCCGCGCGCGCGTGAACCGATGACGCAACTGTGAGACGGAGCATCGACTTCCGTGCGGGGCCGCTGCTATTGCCGCGGTCCTTGGATGTACTCTAGATTCGTTTAAACCACACCGGAAGTGATGATGTACTATCTATTATAATCTGTGGCAACTATCGTCTTCCCTCCTCGACTCTTTATCACCGTGTCCCCTCCTCGTCTCTTCGCCGCCCAGTTCCCCAATCTTCCCTCCCTCTTTTCCCCTCCTCACCCCCTCTCTCGTCCGTCGACCTCCCTTTTGCCAATAACAATATTAATCGCGTAATGAGATGCTTCGTAACCCGCGCCAATGACACCTTCCTCTCGCTTATTCTTTTTTTTTTTTTTTTTTGGGTCAACCCTTCGTTGTTGCACTTGTTTCACACACACACACACACACACATGCACTTATATGCCTCGTGTATTATCGTTTGAATTGTCATACGTCACTAGGTCGACGAATTTTTTTGTTAAACTCCCGGTGACAGTTTTTGAGATTATTCTTTATTGTATCGTAAATTTTTTGGTTTGTGGAAAATTTCATCGGTAAATGAAAATAAACAAGAAAATGTTTCCCAACTCTATTATCATTTGAATGATATTCTTCATGATTTTCAACTTATATTTTCATTATTCTTCATTGTTTCGTCAATTTTTTGGTTTTTGCAAAATTTTTTCGGTAAATGAAAATAAACAAGATAATGTTTTCCAACTTTATTATCATTTAAATGATTTTATTCATGATTTTTGAATTTATTTATTATTATTATTATTCGAACGTTGATCCGCTGTTTGAATTTATTTAGCTTGAAAAATAATCGATCAATTTTGTTTTTTTTTTTCTAAATTTTTTATGATCAATAATCAGATCGATTATTCGATTTGTTTCATATGATAAACAATTGAATAAGCTTCTCATGGATTATTCGTCGAAGAAAATGTTGAAGTTACGAAAATGTAGACATGAGAAAAAAAAAATAGTTTCGCGATTGACAATAGTTTGTCGGTCGGATGTGGTTTTTTTTTACATTATTATTATTATTTTGTTCATTCTTTTCTATTTGTGCGAATGGAATGATAAAAAATATGATAGCCTTGACCGTGGGCAATGATACGCCACGAGAGTTTGTTTCCGTGAAGGATTTACGACGAATCTGTTATCTCATCGTGGAAGAAAAGAAAAAAGTATATGAATAAAAAAATAATTACCAGCGCGCATAATCAATTGGCCGGAAGTTTGAAGCCACGCGTCCGGAGCGATATTTATCTGCGATTATTGCCGTACCACGGGGCCACGGTGACGAACGAGTTTATTTTCATTCGAGACGACGACGCTAAATTACACAATGTCACTGAAAACCAGATGATAAATGGTTCGGAAACAAAGTGTGATTGATATCTATCTCGACCTACGCGTATTTGCACCGCGAAACTCAAACACACAAGCACACACACGGAGATTTCCAGTCGGTTTTATAGTAATAAAAAAAAAATTTTTAAAGAAATGAGAACTTTATTTTTAACAAAAATAATTTTCAACTTTTTTTTCCTTCTTCAGATAGTCAACAAAAAAATATTCCCATTTTAAGTGACTTTGATACTATGTATTGCACTCACTTTTCATCCCCGACATTTTATCGTTTGCCGAAAAATTAATTTGCAACTTGAAAAAAAAAAAGAAGTCTTCTAATCGAAATTAAAATCGATTTAAATTGTAAAATCGATCTCACTGGGACCAGAACGAGACAAGATCTTGATCTTATAAGTTGAATGCATTGAACGACAAAGCTCATGATCAACAACGACAAAAAAGTTGTAACTTCGGAATCCGAACGAAGATGGCTTCTTCCGGTCAATTTGAGTGACGTCCGAGGGACGTCGTGTCGTTTGGCCATGGAGTTAACGTCGATCGACCGGATGGTGAAAAATTCCGTTCGCACCGTAGCTCACCGTGGACGGTGATCTCTCGCGTCAAGCGAGATAACGCCCCCCGTGATCCGGACGTCTTGTATCGGGTCCCGCGGCGGCTATTGAAAGAAGCTCCGCGCCAATTGCCGACGACTTCCGATTGCTGGGAAATAACGATGGCCGCTCGTAGACGATGATTATACGCGATGTTATGTTGCAAAAAATAAATAAATAAATAAATAAATAAATAAAAGGCGTTTGAATGAAAAATAATCTTGTCGTGATGTCGCACGGATGATGTCGAGGAAGATGCAAACGAGGTGCCGCCCTAGTGTCGATCGAATCGTGCAATAATGATGTAATAGCGGTTCATATGTGTATATAATATATATAAGGGTGTGTTGAAAAAAGGCAGAATTTTTAGATTCTTCCGGCAGTTTCTACATTTGAAGTAAATGCTATTGGTAAACATCTGTGAAAATTTTAGCCCAATCGGACTGTATTTAAAGGTTCCGCTTTTACGAATTCAAATTCGCCTTTGATTAACACGTAAACTATTTTTTTATTCCAGTCACAATTAATTTTTCCGGTAAACGAAAAATTTCGGGGATGAAAAGTAAGTGCGAAACAAAGTATTAAGATCACTAAAAATGAAGATATTTTTTGTTTCACACTTTGAGAAAAAAAGTTAACAACTCTCTTTTCAACAAAAATCATGGAAAACTGACGAAAAAAATTGTTAACTTTTTTTTTATTGTAAAACAAAAAATATTTGCATTTCAAGTGATCTTAGTACTGGGTATTGCACTTACTTTGCATCATTGGAATTCTCAATTAACCGGAAAATTAAGTTGCGACTATAAAAACAAAAATTGTTCACGTGTTAATCAAATGCAAAATCGAATTCGTGAGAGCGGGACCTTTGAATACAGTTCGATTGGGCTCAAATTTCCAGGGAGGTTTACCGATAGTATCTACTTCGAATGTAGGAACTGCCAGGAGAATTGAAAAAACTTTGCCGTTTTGCAACACACCCTAATCTATATATTAAGACACACACACGTGTCTATATGTACGTATCGAAGGGCGATGCGATCGGCCGTTGACTTTGTGAGCGAGAGGACGAGAACTCGGGTGATACACGGACGGTAATTATTGTACGTTTATACTGTGACGTTCGCATTTATATACATTTGACGTTTCACGTGAAATGTTACCCAAAGTGAAAAATATTCATATTTCAAGTTTTCGACGTTACCGATAAGTTTTCGAGTCGCTCTTGTATCTCGATTGCCATGCAAATGAGACAATAAAACGTCTGTAACGATCATACAGACGGACGCATTTATAATTTTTTTTTTTTTTTTTTTTTTTTTCAATTTTCAATTTTCATTTTCAAAAAAACAAACGGTTCAAAAAAGTTTTTTTTTTCTTTTTCAAATCTTATATTATTGTTTTTCTCAAATTCTCGTAACTCGACGAATACCAAAAAAAGGATAGACGAAGATCAAAACTATGAAGGTGCCATTTATTATTCCACGAAATTCTAAAAAAAAACTTTGTCTTAAAAAAAATTAAATTCCATCTTGGTGTTGATTAAGAACAATAAAAAAGATATGATGATCGACGATAAGCGCACGTCGATCGCAATGATTCCATTTCGAGAAGGTTTTACGGTTCGAGCGTTTGAAATCTGTTCAACGGTTTCGCGTCGATTGCCTTATATATACAATATATTCATACACACACACACACACATATTCGAGTTGGCTACCTGGATTTCACTGCACGCTTGCCGAGTCCCGGGAGCGCACACGATTCCGCATAGTTGAACCAGAGTAATTATGACGCGTCGCGTTACCGCTTCTTTCGCTTATCCCTGGCGTCGTGGATCGCAACGCGTTCGGCCGATGGACTCTTCGCGAGATCGGCCACGGTCCGGATGCCACACTGGTTTTACTACATAGTACATTTGTTACCGGTATATCGACGTTCACAACCGTACACACATGGTAGACTTTACATTCGTGCTCAAATAGTAAGTACGAGATTTTTTTGTTCGAATTGTAATTTTTCGAAAATTCATACCTTCGATTTTTTTTTATTTCGACTGTGTAATGTAACGGAATTTTTGGAAAATTTTGAACGAATAAAAATGAAGAAACGGAATTAAATAATAATAATAATAATAATAATAATAATAATAATAATAATTCAAAGAAATCAATAAATTAAATTCGAAACAAAAAAGTTAAACATATATTTTTTTGCTGTTCGATTTGTCGCACGTGACATCGTATATACATACATATATATATATACATATATATATATATATATATATATCGTATATTCGTTGTATGGGAATCTACAAATTTTATGGAACGACGGAATCGTTGAATCATTTACGTGAAAAATCGTGAAAAAATAAAAATAACTGTGAAAACTCGACAATGGAAAGAACTAACAAACGTGATATTGTCGAACGACAATGAAACCTCGTTCGTGAGCGATATTCGATGCCATTGGGTTCGTGGTATTGTGCGTATACGCGTTTTACCGCGTGCGCGCGATCGGAGTACGCGGGGGCTATGGAAAATATAGTAATGGATATATATATATATGGATATATATGTATGTGTGACAATCGCGAGTGGGAATCGAGTCGATAATGCGGGGTGGGAGCCCACCGTGGGCGGTTCGAAACCGTACTAGAGGGGTTCGCGTTACTGTTACTTTTACTCCCGGCACGCCCGAGACATCCTGTGTCTCTCTTTCTCTCTCTCTAGCTCTCGTTCTCTCTCTTTTCTCGTTTCTTGGCGCATGCCGCGAACGAGATTTGCGAGCCGCAACGAGGTAATGGAATACACACACACACACATATATATATATATATATATATATATATATATATATATATATATATATATATATATGTGGTATTCCATACCGAATCGACGAGGTTTTGGACCGACCAGTTTTAATTGAGATTATACTTTTGTATGTTTTTCCACTACTCTTTTTTAACGGTTCACAAGTTATGATTTTTTTTTTTTTAATATTTTTCATTGTCGTTCAAGGTACTCAAGGTATTCTAAATATGGAAGTATTATTCCATACTGAAACGACAAAAGGTTTCGATCGGACCATTTTTGATTCAGCTTATTTTTTTGTGTGTTTTTCACAACTTTTTTTTTTAAACCGGTTTAGAAGTTATGAATTTTTGTTGTTGTTATTGTAATATTGGAGCATCGTCGTTTAGATATTCCTAGTAGGTTTTTTTTCAATAGCCACGTACTGTTTTTTTTTTACAGATTTCCATTCTACGAGAAAAAAAATATGAAAAAACTTTTATTCCCAATTTTTTTTTTCTTTTAGGATATTAATTTTTTAAGATGCTTAAAGATTAATGGAAAAGGGTATCCAATGAATGATTTATCAATATTTGTAGTAATACACATTATATATCAATACAATGTGATATATTCATTCATAACATCCATAAATTGACTATTTGACAGATGGTTAATTTATTGGTATATATTTATTTCAATGGATGCTCGAAGATTATGACCGTAAATTTCAATGGACGAATCGAAAAATTCAACTTTTTCGTTTGAATGGACCACCCTGTATATATGTGTACACACATACGAGGTGGTCGGGTTGAGGAACGAAGGAAAAACGAGAATGAAAATTCACCGCAAGGAATCGAGAATCTCTTGGCTGGAGGGTCGATGTGCGTAAGCGATATACCAAGCTTTTCCTATGTGCTCTCGAATAAACTTTATCGTGTGGTTTTGTCGGTGCACCGACACTACGCAGCAATGGCGATCGACTAGGAAGCGTCCCACAACCGGATAAACAATTATCGTAAATACAGTCGGGGTTTTATACCGTATAAATGAATAACGACGATGATGATGATGATGATGACGAAAAAAAAAAAAAAATAATAATGAACGGATACAAAAGTGGAAATTACGTTTTAAGTTTCCCAAAGATTTTATTTTTTAATCAACGTTGTTCGTACTTTTTTTCAGATTTTTTTCTTTTCGTCAATTTTCAATGATTTTTGGTTAAAAAAAAAATCGTTGCCAGCTTTTTTTTCATGAAAATTTTATTCGACATACTTTTCTGACAAAATAATCATTTATTAAATGATTATGCATTATCGCGATCGTTGAATATTATAATGCACTATGAAATATTTATTCGTGTGCATTGTTCACAATTGTTACAAAAAATTTAACAATATTAATAATAACACAAACTAACTTATCAGAGTTAGTTTGTTGGATAATATTTTTTTCAAATATCATTTTCGTTTTATGATGCCTATTTCTGCCTAATATAATATAATATAGAATTTATATATATATATATGGTGGACGATTACCTGACGATCAATGTGTAATCGAACCCCAAAATCGGAGATACCCGTGTTACGACAAGGTCGAATGTCATTAACGACATTCCAGGAATGTTGATGGAGAATTTCAAACGACTGATGCATAACGCACGTTAACGATCACGTTCCTCATAATTCCGGATGTCGCAGGTTTGCGACGATAATTTTTCAATTTTGTCACAGACATCAGTTATGATTTATTTACCTACGTACCTTACGTACCAACGTTATTCGAACGAATAAAATTACTCACTGACTTTTATTGTCCGATGTTGCGGGGTCATCTTGGCTCTAAAGATATTCAAAATAATAATTAAAAATCAATTATAACGATGACGAAGTTAGAGTATGAGAGGTTGGCGGCAATGCTGGAAAATTGAGTTAGGGACCCAAAGTTTTTAGAATTTTTGTTTTTTTAGTATATTCGAACGATCTAATCCTGTGGAAGCGTCCATATTTAAAATCCCAAAAACGAGTCCCGAAAACGTCCTTAGGAAGGGTCATTTTTTAATTATAAATTCCTTAACCCCTTCACATAATTTCTAAATAATTGTTAAAAAATGTTCGCAAATTTGTCTAACGTTGATATTTCATCTATGATAAATAAATTCGATAAACATTTCACGGTAAACAATAATTTTAAAAGAATTAAAATTCCATAGACATGGGTGAACATTGATATACAGGTTTGGGGGCGAGGTGGCCAACATTTTTTTCAAAATTATTTGTAACCTATGTTGAAGTTCCGGCAATTTTTATCGAAAAATAACCCTCGCCAAGGCCGACTAGTGATATACATAAAAATCTGTATACCTACATCGAACATCGAAATAAATGTTAGGAATCTCGCTATTATAAAATCGATTCGTGAGATGTACCGATGAAAAATTCGCATTCTTTTCGCGTGGTCAAACGCCACCGAGAGATGCATCGTGTATAGTTGCTGGTGGACGAGGGAAAACACGCGGGCCTGGCGAGAACTGATGGACGTGCCGGGATCTCATCTCGTGGGGCTGTGTTGGCTCTCCTTTCAGTCTCTTTATTTTTTGTTTTTTTTTTTATTTTTTTTTATTTTTTTTTTATTCATGCTCTTTCCTCCGACGGTTCTGACGGAGTCTCGAGCTGCTGGTGATGCTGATGCTGCTGCTGCTGCTGCTGCGTGTAGAAGCATTTGTGGGATGGCGGGAGGAGGGGGGGGGGGGCAGAAGTTGCGGTACAGGTCTAAAGGATTACCGTTAGCAACGAGTGCACTCGGGCTGTGCTCCGGTACCGACTTACGGTTGACTTCCTGGAGGACGTAGTGGATGGCGTTCGCCAATCACCGTCGCACACTATCACACAGCTCTCACGTTTGTGTGTGCTTTCAATGGTTTTTCCCTCATTTTAAAGTCTTTTATATGTGTTATATATATATACATGTATATACAATATGCATAGACACAGGACGTCGCTCCATATGTACAATTGTACATATATATATATATATATATATATATATATATATGTGTGTGTGTGTACATATATAGCGTCGTCCTGGTTATGTGATTCACCATGTAGACGAATTCCTAACATAATGCACTTATGACACATATATCACCGTCAACGACCAGACGTGTGCAGCAGCATGCAGCAGAGCGCCTCTTGTGGAAATTTTTTTTTTTTTTCAAGATTCCTCCGACGAGAAAAAAAATAAAATAAAACCCTTGAAATATGACTCGCGTGTTTGTCCGTTTTGTCACAGTCGATATTTTCAGAAACCATGAGACTTCAACACTGGTTGACACTTGAAGAGAATTTTCGTACGAGAATTTCAGAGGGAGAAAATTAGGTACTCGAAATTTGGTTGTTTTTTTGTTTTCTGAATTTTATATATCGTGTGGGGTGTCGTTTGAAAGGGCTTGTTACGTGATATACAAAAATATGTATTTTTTATAATTTTGAATAGCATGTTTGAAAAAGATATTATGAAAAATATGCGAAAATAGAGCATCCCCCCACCCTCCCGCTGTTTTCGAAAACTATGGGAACTGAAATTAAAAAAAAAAAAAAAACATCCTGGAATATTAAATTAAACATTGCTCGGAGTTTAACGTAAAATTATGACGACAGTCCTGGATCTTGCGAATTTCATAAAATCAATTTTACAAACTTATCGTTTTATTCGCGA
Source organism: Diplazon laetatorius (assembly GCA_963662125.1). NCBI lineage: Eukaryota > Metazoa > Arthropoda > Insecta > Hymenoptera > Ichneumonidae > Diplazon > Diplazon laetatorius. The sequence goes on along the minus strand of OY759158.1, from coordinate 4,413,995 downwards.
AAAAAAAAATATGTTACCAACTCGCACTTGATCAGTTTTAAAAATGCAACATTTAAAAAAATTCATAAATAATCTTTTTTACACACTTAGACGTCTATTTGTACAGTTTACATTCCACAATCTACGACATACACGATTTTTCGCTCGGCGCTCGATTCAAACATATATTATAAATTTATATACAATAAAATAATTAACTCCTTTCTGATAATCGTTTAATTAACTTGTGACTGAATTTCTCGTGCGTCCGTTTCGTCGACTGTGTGAATCGGATGAAACGATAGAAAGAAACGATTAATGGTGCAAACAACAATAATAATTATTATTATTATTATCTCACAGTAAAGCGAAGCGCGTTCACATTTAAACCGTTCGGTTTAATTTTCATTCTCACAGCCTCTTATCGTGCGTTGTTCACTCGTCGCGTTCACGCTGCACGTTCTTAAGTTTCTTTCGCGTGTCTGTTTGGAAGCGTTAAAATCACGAGGCTCGACGCTGAGAGGGTCGAGGTTGGGGTGGGGGAAGCGAGCAGACCCTTTTACAAACAAAAAATATTTTTTAACATCCCGAGTCTAAATTCTTGCGAGAGAGTTGATAAAAAAAAATAAAAAGAATCGGTGAATTTATTTTTTCTTCGTTGGCGACGATATACGTGGATGAGTTTTTATGGGACCCTCATTGCTGCAATGGTCTTTGTCGCACTGTGTGCTCGCGCGTTGTATATAAATATGTATTTTCGAATACTTTTTTCAAACGAATAACTGTATAACGAATTATCACGCAAGCATCGATATTTTCTCATTTCTGTAATAATTGTGACCAATTTACGTGTCAATTTTTGTTTCACAATAAATTGAGATATTTGATAAATTCCGGGATAAAATCCATTGTCATTTGGTCCGAAAAGTATTTTAAATGCATTTTCATTGAATACAATGTATGGATTTAAAATTATTTGCAAATATGTTCATTTTCATTGAATTCATCGAAAATGTATTTCAAATACTTTTTATTACATTAAAAAAGAATATAAATAATAACAAATAAAATAAAATTCTGTCCATGGAGTCGCGAAAATTACGTTGGATCGAAGTGATGGAGAAAAACAAACAACCATTTCTATGAACTTGAAAAAAAAAATTATAATAATACAAAAAATTCTATTTTTTTTCAAATAACAAAAATTATTGAATTTTTGCCGGGGGTCGAAAGAAATTATACAATTTTAAAATACATCAGTTGAAAATTCGATGCTTGATCCACTTTCCTTATCAAATCCTCGGCTGAAAAAAAAGTAATTGTAAAAGAACTGAAGATATGGTCTTTCGTCGTCAAAGTAACAAAGAAAAATTATTCAGCGGGCACAAGCAAAACCACGAAGAGAAATAAAAATCTCGTTGGTCGTTTGTCAATTCGTCGTTATAAATATGACGTGGATTTCCTGGTACTTCTCTGCACACACAAATTCAAACTTTTCATCACGCATATATATATATATATATATATATATATATATATATATATATGTATATACGTTCTTTGTCCAACATATATCGTATCCCGATTATTTTTCCGTGCCGAGCCAATGGACGATCGGCTCATTTGTCATCGACGCATGCGCGTTCGTCGTATTTATTATTGTTTATTTTCGGCCCTATCGATGAAAACCAAGACGGACAAAATGAAAGACGCATAAATAAAAAAATAAAATAAATTATTAGAGAGAGTGAGAGAAACGGTCGTGGACCACGTTTTCTTTATTGTTTCTAAATGCGATTGCGTGTGTGCGTGTGTGTGCGTTGCTGTTTAGGAGATCTCGTCTCTCGTTCGGCTCTTTGGGCCTTATCGGTCGAAGGGCGGCGGGGGGGGGGCTAAGAGGGTGTCCGGTGAAGCTGACGATGCTTGAGAAACGGTTCGAGTGTTCTCGGATGAAATCAAAGACGAGACCCCGAGGTCTGTTTCGTCGAACGTTCATTGTCGCTGTGCAAGCGTTGAAAAATAAAAAAAAATGAAAAAAAAATAAACTTGTAAAAAAAAATACCGTCATGGCGACGGTTGGAGGGGTTGGAGGGGTTGCATTGTGACTTGAGTCACCGAGAGGCATCGGCTTACCCTCGACGACGATGATTTCGTCTCAGTTCATCGTAGCTTTTCATCGGGAGAAGGTTCGACACTCGCGACTCTCCCAAGTTCCGATCATCGACGAATTTTTTGAGCACAGTGAGTGGCCGAATTTATCACGGACGAGATTCAATTTTCTTCTTATTTTTCAAACGGTTTTAATTGATTCAACGAGCAAACAATATTGGCTTTCAATCTTGCGGATATTTTTTTAAATTCATTTATTTCGTTTTTTTATATTTATTAGAGTGATTTATTGGGAATATAAAAACGACATAGTTAATAAAGGTGCGAAATCATTTTTGTTCGTACGTGAGTGCGAGAGAGATAACGACTATCGAAAGCTCGCTGCGGTCATTTCTTTAAGAGAATTTTGGGAATAGTTTTTTATTAAAATTTGAGAAAGATTTTCATTTGTGGTTTTTATTGTCTTGAAACCTTTTCTTTGGAAAAAAAACTTGGAAAAATATATATTTTCAAAAAAGATGATGACTGAGCTCATGTCTGTAACACTTTTCAACGATTTCTCAACGAATGATGAATAATCTGTGTTGAGAATTTTGCAAAAATCGACGATAATGGTTATCAAAAACATAATTACAGAAGAAAAAAAAATTACAACCAATCTATACGCTCGCGAAATGTATTTAAACTTAAAAATTACAACGAAAGAAAATTGTGTACCGTCTGTGATAACTTTTGACCACCCGCTGTGTATACGTATACATTTTTTTTTGTTAAATTTTGAAATTGTAGAATTATTTTTTTTTTTCCCATAGTACGTTTTCATATTTTGGCAGTTGTTTTCGACTCGTCGAAAGTTCGTGAAAATGTTTTGGAAAAGAAGATGCGTCGAAAATTCAAGTCGCAGAAAGAAAACAATTATTTTATTATTATCATTATCATTATTATTATTTTTTTTTATCGAGGAAAGTGTGTAACTAAATTCGGCAAATGTGTCATCGCTGATGTCAGGTATGATCGTCGTTCAGTTAACAATATCTTTATTTTTTTTTTCATTAACTCGATCGATCCGTACGCTACAACGACCAAAAATTAATCCGTTATATTATTATTATTATTATTATTATTATTATTATTATTTTTTCAAATATTTTTTACTTCTTTTATTCATTCCCTTTATTTTGTTTTATCATTTGGTGATTATTCGATTGACCCTTGGTGCATCGTGTCCCACTGAAAATTTGTCAGTTCTTCGTGAACCTCGTGTCTCATTTATTTTCGTGACTAATTTCAAGACGCTCGAATTAATTTTCCAACGTTGTTCAAACTCAATGCGAAAAAATATTGTGATCACGTGATGACCGGATGTGCCATCGTCTTCGTTTACGCGGCCCCGAAGTTACGATGAATAAATTAATTATTCATCGAAATCGTGAAAATCGATCGAAATTCGTTCGGAACAATCACGATGAGGAACTTCGAGGCTCGTTAACGTCTTTATTATTCATATCGCCGAATGAACTGGTTCGATGAATAACGAATCGTGGGATTTTTTTTTTTTGTCGTCGCGAATGAGAGATTGAAGAAAAAAAATATACGCACACACACGAGTCCACAGGACTCGGCCGGAAAGAGCGAGAGGAAAAAAGAGAGAGAGAGATAGAGATAGAGATCGAGATTGATGGAAAAAAAATTCGGCGCTTGTCCTTGATTGGACCTATGGGAGTCGGGGCAGCCTTTCAGCCTTCGCTATCAAATCACTTTGTCAAAAAAAAGGTTTAAACATTTTATCAAAAAATTTTAAATGCGTGAAAATATTTTTTCAAGTGTTTAAAAGAATTTAAAATAAAATCGTTTTTAAAATATCGCGAAATTTTTCCACTTTTTTTAGTTGATTCCTTTCGATAATCCAACGCAAGTGGAAAAAATGAAAAAAATGACCACACACACACACACACACACACACACACACACACACACATACAGACAGGATATCGGTGGTTCAGCCGTTCGCCTTGTCAATCATTTTACGATGATTTCACGCGGTTGACGAGATGGAAAGAACGAACGATCGATAAATCTTCGAGCAAGTTGCTCAAAAAATCCTCTGATCTCACCGTTGCCCACGTTTTTCGTTTCACTTTTCAATCCATCGTTTTTCTCACTCTTGCATGTTGTTTTTTTTTTTTTTGGCTTCCTTTCTTCGTTTTTTTTCTTTCGTCCGTTTCGAATGTACGGCCGGGTCAATGATGAAGAAACACGTTTTCAGAGAGTGAGACGCGCGCAGGTCTGACCAATCTTCTTTCAATGTTTTTTTTTTTTGTTCAACGATGATTCGTAGAATATTATCATCTCATTCGATTTTTTGTTGTTGTGTTGTGAGAGAAAAAGCGAATTATCAGCAGGTGCAAAAAAAAAAAAATAAAAATAAAAATAATAAAATAAAATGGTACGTCACTATCGAAAAAATACTCGGTTGCTCATCCATTAAGAAACTCGATTGTCAACATATTTATCCGGGATTGACAAAATTGGCTATGCAATTTGAATAATTTGCAGCCAAAAAAAATTATAATTTTTCCGTAGACACAAATTGAACAATATATCGTTTGAAGTTTAATTACAAGATAATTCAGACATTGATCAGTCCATGTGCGATAGTCTGAAAATGTTGTTTTGGGATTTCGCGATAATTCGGAATCGTTGAATAATTAAAAATAATATTTAAAAAAAAAAAAAACAAACAAACAAACAAACAAAAACAAATTAAAACACGTCTCCCATAAATATTCTTAAAAAATAGTGCGAATAACAAAACTCTGTCGGAATAAACGACAAATTTCTTTTCCTCCTAACGAATGATATTGCAAATTTGAAGTAAAAAAATTAATAAAAATAGCTCGTACGTGCTTGTGTAGGTCCAACAATTTTCTTTTTTTGGCTATTCATTCAATCGATTTCGGTTGATCGAGAGAGGTGAAAAAAGACAAATGGTTTTCGCGAATTTGTGCAACACGAACGCAACGATCTTTGCGGTTGGCGTTGCAACGTTGAATGAAATTACGTTGCTCACGTGTGCAACAGTCGGAGTCGTGGCGCAGGGGCGGAGGGGGGAGAGGGGAGAGGGTTTATTCGACGAAATATCATTGCGAAATTCTGCGGAAACCGACTTTTGTATTTTTTCTCGGCTGGTAAATAATGGCTGATGCATTTCTGTAGCTTTTGATGAGGGACGCGCGGTGCACACAACGAAACACACACCACACACACACACACACACACACACACACACACACACACACACACACACACACACACACACACACACACACACACACACTCACACACACACAACCCAGAAACACTCTTCTCGCTTAGTCTCTTATATCTCTATCTCTACATATCCCCTCTCTCTTTCTCTCTTATTGCCTCTCTCTCTCTCTCTCTCTCTCTCTCTCTCTCTCTCTCTCTCTCTCTCTCTCTCTGCCGGCATCACTACGTCCTCCATCTCATTCACCGGGCTGTCTGATGTCATGTACATGCATTATTGAATAACTGTCTCGCATTCACACGCACCTGTCGTACCACTTGTTTTTTTTTTCTATTCTCTCATCCCCCTCCCCCCTCTTATTTTTTTTATTACTACAATCGACGGCGCGCGTTTGCGCAGTTCTATTGCGTCTCAACTTTATTCCACCTGTGACTGAACCCGGGCAATTTTCTCATACGGCCGATCGATTTCGAGCGAATTTTCGAAAGTGGAAACACAAAAAAAAAACGTATCGAAAATTTATCGAACAGATTGTTCGTTCGGCGAGGGTGAAAAAAATAGGAAAAAATAGGTCAAGCACGGATTTGAGTGGTGCCCAGAAGGTTCCTTAACGTATTTTTTATTCCCTCTTTTTAAACACGCTATTTAGAATGATGAAAAATAATGTTTTTTTTTTATTTTACATAACAAGCCTTCTCAAACGGTATCCCACGTGATATAGGACATTCAAAAACAAAAAAAAAAAAACAAAGAACATGACTATCAAAACAGTTCAAGTCCGACTGGAGGCTGTGGACATATTAAATAGAAAATTAAAAAAAAAAAAATTAAATTGAATAATTATTAATAAAAATAATAATCGAAAAAAAAATAATTACACAGCGCGAGTTTAGGCTCTGTGGACATATGAACAAAACCAAAACTTTATAAAATTATCGAACCGTTTCAAGTCTGACTTCTGAAGGCTGTGAACGAATTAAAAAAATGATTCAAACAGTCCAAGTCAGACTCTGGAAGCTGCGGCAGTATTGAATACAATTTTGAATTTGAAAAGAATTAATTGAACCGCCCAAGTCCGACTGGATGATCTTGACATACCATTAATTTTTTTTAAAATCATTAAAACAGTTTAAATCTGACTGGAGGTTGTGAACGTATTTATAGAAAAAAAATTATTTACCGCTGGTTGAGGTGTCTCTAGGGCACCTCAACGAGCTCCTAGCAGAGATTACGGGGTGACCCAGTGATACCTACGTGGGAAATAATTCTTCTTGCCCGAGTCCTATCTAGCGGCAAGTTGTTAACTTACGTATTCTTTCGTATGGTGTTAACACACACACACACACACACACACACACACACACAGACACATACACACAGACAAAAACACACGTGGGCTCTCGTGGTGTTCTCGGACCACGTTTGAATCGCTACGAACCGGGCTTTCGCCCGCCACTCGTTTTGTTCCGGGCACCGATCCAACGACTCGATACACACACACACACACACACACGCACGACTCGTGGAATTTTCATCGCAAAGTTTACCACGGTCCTCGGATAAACACACACACACACACGCACACTCGATTGTCTCGCGTCTTGCGCCTATTGCAAACCCGCATTTTCTCACGGTCGATTGATTTAATTGTAATTACATTGTTCGAAATCGTCTCTGGATTACGAGGCCACTTCTTCGTGCATAGCTCCCGCACCTTTGTGGTTTTTTTTTTCCATCGTTGTGCCGTTTTGAATTATACTTCGAATTGTTACAAATTATTTCACGCAACCGTTACACTTGTTTTTTTTTCTTTTTTTTTTTTTTTAATTTTCGAGAATATGGAAATGAATAAATTGATTAATTTCTTTTGTTACACGATGTTTTAACGTTGAAGATTACGAAATCGTCATTTTTTCACGTTGATTTTTAACGATGCAGAGATATGAAATGAAAATGAAGAAAGACAAAAAAAAAACGATTGTTGAGATGATCTATTTTTATTTATTTTTACACTCAAGTTTATTTCTATTCAATTTTATTTTTTTTTATATCAAAATTTGAACAAAAATTCCTCGTGTTCAAAATTCAGTGGTTAAATTATTTAAATAGTTTTTGATGGACTAGGGTGGGATTGATAGTTAAATAAACCCGAAAATTATAACGATTCAAACTAAATAAATAAATAAATGCATTTTTTTAACGTTTCGATTCGTCGATTAAATAAATCTTATCACCTATATAGACACATCGCTTTATCGTGTCGATTGTGCATTTGGGACGGTAAAATCATGGACTCGTGTTAGTTTCGAACCATGTTCTTGCGAATTCACTCGGTATCGAGCGATATGCACATACGTTTTACCGTTGAAAGCGCAATCACGGTTTACGCTTTTTTTTGTAACCGGATATCGGACGCTGTCCGTCACGTTGCCATCTCTCTTACGGTTGCATCGGTCAGTTCGCGCGGGCACCTCAACCGGTAACTCCCCCCCCCCCCCTCCGCCCCCACCCTCGCCCCTCACCCCGTGCCCAATGATTTTTTGCTACATCTAATTATCTCGTCGTGCTCGCGTTTACTTTCAAATTCCACAATTTACGCCCGCTTTGACCGATTTTACAATATTCTTTGATTTTTTGTGTGTGCGTTTCATTTATTTTTAATTTTTTTTTTCATTTATTGTTAGTCGCCATTAGAGTTTCTAGTAATTATTATTCCGTTCGAGATGTTGAAAATTTCATTTGTTTACTCGATTCGTCTCGAACAGTTGACTTTATTTTTTTTTTAAATTATTTATAATTTTGTAAACTCAGATTAAGTTTGTTCACCCAATTCTTATCGAACAACACATTTTTACTTTGAAAAAAAAAAAAATAAATAAATAAAAACATTAATTCTACATTTTTATTTATTTAGATTTAGTCTGTTCATCCAATTCTTATTAAACAATATGCTCTTTCGTATTCTCTCATTGCTTCCAAATTTTCAATCATTGAGATTCAGTTTGTTCGCTCGATTTGTATTGAACGATACGATTAAATTTTTTTTTTTAGTTTTAATATTTAGTTGTTTCTTTCCCCACTTGGAACAAATTCTTTGCCACGTGAAAAAAAAAAAAAAAGAAAAAAAGCATAACGGTGGTGCAGGTATGCTTGTCCAATTCCGGCACCGAGTCATTTTTTTCCTTCACAAAACGTTATTCACCAAGTTTCAACAATGGCAGCTACCTCTCCGCCCCCTCCCCCTCCCTCCCTCCCTCGCCTCGTCGCTTCGGTCAAGTTTCTTTCTACTCATTGTTCTCCATTATGTCGGTGACGACCCCGTGGTTCCTCCACAATCTTAAAGATGTTTGCGTGTGTGTGTGTGTGTGTGTGTGTGTGTGTGTGTGTGTGTGTGTGTATCGTTTACCGGATGTCGAGCATCGTTTCTTCTTCATTCGACACTCCTTTCTTATCATCGTCTCCGTTACTTTCCTGCTTTCTTAACATTTTCGCGGCCATTTATCTCACGCTTCCACCTTGTCTCGCACATTCTTTTTTCCTCCATATCTCTGTCCGTCTGTCTCATCGTCAACAAAAAAATAAATAAATAAATAAATAAATAAATAAATAAACCTACAAAAGTTTATAAATAAAAAGTATAATTAATTCAAAAAAAGATAAACAACAACAAAAACAACACATAGGAGTCGTTCGTTGGTAGCCGGATCGATCGAATATTCATTTAATCACACGAATAATCTCGTTATCAATAATTCGTTTTCGTTTATGTTAATTTTTTTTTTTTCGTTATTCTGAATTTTGTCATTTATAATTTTTATTTTTTTCCATTTTACATTTTTTTTTTCGTGACTGGCCAATAACCGTCCGTGGCTGTTGAAAAGTCGTCGATCATCGTCGATTCCAATCTTTTCCGGTCGGCCGAAGAACGTCCTCGGAATTTTGGGGTTCGGTTCGTTTGTTTTGGCAATCGGTGCACGGGGATGCCACGACGGTGCTGATCACCCCGTTATTATTATTTTTTCCATTTTCTTTTTTTTTTTTCAATCACGTTGAAAAAAAAAGAAAAAAATTCCCGTGGCTACGACGACGAACGTTTGCGCGATCGTGTCGTTACGACGGGAATCACGGAGTGATGTGCCGTAGTGGTATTTCCTGCACCGAGATATCATCGAAGATGCGCACCGGGCCCTGTCACATTCGCCCCACGAGGACACAACGAAACGAAAAAAGAAAAGAACAAAAAAAAACACACCTCATCGCATCACACAAGCACCATCGTTTCGATATTTTTCATATTTTTGTTTTTTTCTTCGTTGCGACGGCAAACGGATTGCGCACGAAGAAAAAAAGAGAAGAAAAAAAATATTTCACGTTCCATTTATTCGTTGGCGAGGGTGCATTATTTTTTTTTTTTTTCACATATATAGTTTATATATGGACTATATATAATTTTTTTACTTGGGCCTGGACGAACGGTTGAGATAATTATTTAAATTTTTCAGACTCGTACGATCGTGAAAATTTATTGTGCACGTACATAATGACATCGTTATCGAATGAATCAATTTGTTTATCTTATACATATATGTATCATGTACAAACACGTGTGTATAATTATATGACATAGCTATTACGTGACTTGTACGAGAGTATGTGTTGAAATCTCACTTTCGACATATTCGAGGTAACGAAGTAATGCATAAATACATCAATATATATATATATATATATATATATATATATATATATATACACACGGACAGATATATATAGTATAATCGCTATATAATATACAGTGAGTACTCGCTGCCTCTCGAAAACTTTTTCTCAAAATTATCAATTAATTATCATCCAATAATCTTCCTGATAATCATATTCAAATGATTTAGTATTATTTTTCATACAGCTACGAATATTTCAAAGTCTCGACTAGTTTTGGTCTGGGCTTACGTTTTGATCCCATCTGGCGGTATTGTACATGCATATATATATATACATACACACAAACACACACACACACACACACACACACACACACACACACACACACACACACACACACAGTCACCTGTATGTTAATAATATGAAAAATGAAATCGTTCGTCACTTTCGTTAGCCTTAATCCCAAATAACATCCATCACCACTCGTTCTTCCATATGAGGCACGCACTAGGCCATTACGTATGCGCGATACGTCGTGCCAAACGTACGAGCTGTTCGTTATCGCGAGAATAGTAATATTGAGAAAAAAAAAAAAAAATGTTTCTCGAATATCGTTCGGGCCCACGTTTATCCCGTGCCGAATAAGGTTGACAAGTTTAACTCGCGAACGGATTCAACAAAGTTAAAGAGCATTTCGCTGTCGGTGCCGTTCCTTCGCTATACGATCGATTATGGAAATTGATCCGACGGTCGGGGGAGGGGGGGGGGGACATTGCTGCCCGCGTAGTAGCTCAGATGCTCTTGGATCACTGGGTGGACTGGATAGACCCCACGAGTTGCCGTAAATACGCCTAACGGAATTCCGGAAGCTGGAATCTCGAAGCCTCAACTGCTGCTGCTTGTGCTGGTGCTGCTACCCGTTATATCTAGCCTACCGGATCTTTTGATTTACACGAATGAACGATTATCTTTTGAGGAAGTTCAAGCCTACAAAAAAAAAAAATTATTGCCATTATTTTTTTTTTTATTTTTTTTATTTGTTTATAAGTATAAAAACCTCACATTATTAATAATCCGTTCACACTGTCGAATGATTATAAAAACATTGCCATTCACGATTTATTTATCGATTCGAAAGAAAATTTTCGCAAAAGTGTTAATCAATTGTTTGATTATTGATCGATTTATTTATTAGTATATTCGTTATAGTATTAAATGTGGAAGTAAACAAAGTTGATCGATAGAGACTCGCGATGCTATTCTTGCCATTGGTTGCACACGATCAAACTCATGAAAATAATTTGCATTACATTTTTTCGAAAAAAAATAAAAATAAAAAAATAAATAAAAATCGGTAGCAGCGAACGAGAGAGAGAAAAAAAAGAATCGTTGGTCGCGTAGTTGGCGCGTAAGCCCTCGATATTACCGTTAAAGTTTGTGAGATGCAGGTGGGAAAAAGATTTAAGACGGTCAAGATGAGCAGCACGAGTGAGCCATTGGTTGCGTGCGTGTCTTTGGTAATTATAGCCTCGTGCTAACGAGCGTTACACCGAGCGGGTTCGATCGATTAGCGATCGAAGGAGGCGCCGAGAGAATCGATTGCCACCGTATTTTTATTTTTTTTATTTTATTTTTCAACATTTTGCTTTCGCTTTACGAAAGACTCGATATATCGAAGGTGTTTGCGCGCGTTGCCCATCGATGCGCACGCTCGAAAACCATGTTCATACGTTTAACACGTGTTCCATACATTTTTTATGCGAGTTCGAACGCTCGGCTTGTGATCGTTCGTTATCATAATTCGAGGGTACAAATCGATCGTGACAATTGAATTATTATTATGCACGTCGAATATATATTTATGATATAAAATACGTAAATATTAATATAACAATTAGATTAAATATAATATTAATAATAAAATCAAATATAACCTTGAACGAGTGATCTATATATATTCAGATAGATCGAAGAAATGAAATAAGCATTCAATTTGTCACTCGTCCAAGATAATATCAAATTTTATTATCATTATTATATATTATGTATATTAGATTTAATATTTTTATTATAATCATAATATTATCGAAAGCATTCAATTTGTCACTCGTTCGAGATTATATTTGATTTAATTAGTCGCTTATCGTAAGCATTATATATAAATATATATGTATATATATTCATATATATATATATATATATATATATATTATATACGTAGAATAAGTGACTAATAAAATTAAATATAATCTTGATCGAATGACAAATTGAAGGCATTCGTTTTTTGTTTTTTGTCTTTATTTTATTTTTCGAATTGCCGAGGTCAAGTACCTCTTTCGAGTATCGAGTATCTATCCTCGTTCCCCCTTTCCATCTCCCTCCCCCCTCCCCACTCCCCCTACCGTGAATTATTTGTCGTGAGATTATCAAGACGGGGAAATCTCTCAAGTTCGCGGTTTGTATTCCTCGCGTGGTTGCCGCTGCGCGCCTCTTCGGTATCTATACGTGTGTCTTTGCACTTTATGCAGTAACTCGTGCGGGCACGAGCTCTTGGCGACAGGATATGTACGTATATATATGTATGCTCACACCGACGGAGAAAGAGAGAGAGAGAAAGAGAGGGAGAGAGAGTGAGAGAGAGAGAGAGGGAGAAAGAGTGAGAGTGAGAGACGGAGAGAGGCAAGATGCAGCGAGCTGTGCTTGTGCACTACCCGTTCGATATTGAATGCAACGAGACCCCGGCTCGGCTGCATCGTATATGCCATTTACATTAGGGTGGTCCTTATATGAGGCTCGGACGAATTTTGACCGGGTCGCCCCCCAGATTGGATCCACATAATTTTCTCAAATAGCTCCCCAAATTTGCAGCCTTCTATCTTTGAAATTCGCCGTTACCAGGATAGGTCGGTTTTGAATTTTGAAACACACATGTTCTATTTTTATTTTTCGATGATATTAGCTTGGGTGAGGATCTTAAAATGTTCCTAAAAATACATGATGCTTCTCAATGGATTCGTGATACGTACATGAATGGGAAAAAAAAATATGTTTGGCTTGACTTTGAAATCCTTAGAGGTCATTATACCCCATGAAACATATATGTGTATATGTCGTACGTAAATTTTCTTATTGCCGAATAATTTTTTCAGATAGAAAATTTAGAATTGTAAATATCAATCTTAGAATTGAAAATACTGATGGCAAATCGTTTCACCCGTCTTTTCTCTGGTTTCCGAATAATTGTATGAGAATTAAAAAAAATTTGAGTCGGAATGACGCATATTGATTTTTAACATAAGAATTCTCAACTTTAGAATTTTCATTTCCAATCCAAATTCTTTTCCTGATAAAATGATCCGGCAATAATAATTAAAAACGAATAACATGTAGTATATGTCACAGAGCAGAAATGACCCCTAACAATTTCAAAATCAAGCCGAAAGATTTTTGTTTTCACCCATATACGTATAACGAAATCATTGAGAAGTGTTTTGTATTTTTAAGAAGATTTCAAGACGCTAAAATGTATCATGAAAAAAAAAAAAGAACTTGTGTATATTTCGAAGTGGAAAACCGACCCCTCCTGGTAATGGCCAATTTCAAAGACAAAGGGCTGGAAAATGAGAAAACTTTTTTCGAAAATTATGTGCAACCAATGTGGGGGGCGGTCGGGAAAAAATTCGACGGAGTCCCATACAAGGACCACTCCAAACCACACACAACTATCCGGAGAGCCTGGACAGCAGTGTGTAACAGCAGAACGTACAAACTCCGCTGCGTCGAGATTACGCGGCGAGTCCCTCGGTCTCGTGGAACCGTGAGTCGAAGCCTCGAGAGCCCCAGCAATCCGAATAACTGCTGCAGCTAACCGCAGCTTTTGTGGCAGCGGCGATCGTCGTCCGATTTTAAATCGGACTTGCGCCGCTTCGCTTGTGCCCCGGTAATTGTCTGTGGGTGTAAATATATGTTTACACGATACATTTTTGTACCTATCGTCTGTGTGTGTATTTTTGTGAGTGTGTTGCGCATGGACTGGCCAAGAGTAACTCGTTGCGATTAATCGATCTCGCTCGCTCTTTCTCTCTCTCTCTTTCTCTCTCCTTGCTTCGAGCATGCATTCAGTATGGGATACAAATGACCTTATCGGGCTGGACTCTCCCCCCCCCCACACCCCACCTCGCTGTCTCAATCTTTGAGATTTTATTTTTTTTAATTTACCTAATTAAATATTTGATTTTATTGTCACTAATTTATATTTTTAACTGGAGGTCTCTACTTCTCTCTCTTCCCCCCCCCACTATCTCTATCTCTCTCTCTCTCTCTCTCTCTCTCTCTCTCTCTCTCTCTCTCTCTCTCTCTCTCTCTCTCTCTCTCTCTCTCTCTCTCTCTCTCTCTCTCTCTCTCTCTCTCTCTCTCTCTCTCTCTCTCTCTCTCTCTCTCTCTCTCTCTCTCTCTCTCCTTGTGATTTTGGGACTTCAACTTTACCTCATTAAATATTTTATTTTATTGTTACTAACTTTTATTTTTCGGTGTAGGTATTTTCCTCTTCCTCTCTCTTTCTCTTTCTTTCTCTCTCTCTCTCTCTCTCTCTCTCTCTCTCTCTCTCTCTCTCTCTCTCTCTCTCTCTCTCTCTCTTTTGTTTCTTCATCCACAATTATTATATTTCTGTATGCATTCTATATTTTATCATTATATCATATTACAGTTATTCCATGTTAATTCTCATTGAATTTCACGTTATGTTTTATCATCTCATTGTATTGTTCGATTATTATATATTCCATTGTGTACAACCAGCTCGTTGCATTATCGTATTCTACGTTATTTTTTATCATACATCTACCATAATTAATGCGATTCTATGTATTTCTGTTGTTATAATTTTTTTGTAAAATAATTGTTGACAAAAAAAATTGCTCAACACTATCACCAGGAATGGCACAATAAATGTAACGTCGATGTTCATGTTTGCGTCCACGTCGATGAACGAGGGAAGACATACGTTGTACACCAGTATTTATTTCGTGATATTCTCAAAAGATGAGACAACTTTAAAAAAAAAAAAAAAAAAAAAAAAAAAAACAAGTTAACAACTCTGGAAATGGCTTATCCGAGTCTTCATCCTCGTCGGTGGTATACCGAAAAGACGTACGAACGAACGTGTGATTACCCGCCGCGGATTCGCTATCTCCGGTTTTGCGTGTGTGTGTGTTGAATCGTCGATCGTAGATCACGTGATTGCCGGATCGAGCGATCGTTAGGCTAATGCGGTGATAACTCGGTGCTGCGCGCCTCCGCTCAATCTTCCCGAAGCTCCCTTCCAATTACGCGCTTCCCCGGGTCATAATTGCAACCCCCGCGTGTGCGCGCGCTCTCTCTCTCTCTCTTTCTCTCTCTCTCTCACTCTCTCTCTCTCTCTCTTGTACACACTTTCGATTTCTATCTCATGTCAGTTTCCAATACCGATCCGTGGTCCTTTGTGCGTCGGTCGGCGGCGCATATTTTTCCCCCCTTCAGTTGAAACGTCAAATTCGTTCAGGACTCTCTCCCTCTCTCTTTTTCTCTCTCTCTCTCTCTCTCTCTCTCTCTCTTCTCGTCTCCCTTTGATCCCGTGATTATTGCCAACGATTTTCCGATCGTTATGCAATTACGATTACTTTGAATTTGATGGATTGAAACGTTTATTCACGAACGTTATAATCCGTCGAAGTAAAAAATTCTAAAAAAATATGTACAATAAAAAAAAGTAAAAAAAAAATTAAAAAAACGAATTTACAGATTCGATAAGTGTGGTTATATATTGATCCGAATGATTATTCGAAAATTTATTTGGAAATTGTATGAAAATTAATTCGGAATTTATTCAAAAGCTAATGATAAAAATATTTAGCTGATAAAAAATTTCTAGTAATTTTTCGTATGTTCGGTATAACAAAACAAAAAAAAAAATCAAAAAAAAATTTCGTCCGATGAATAATTTACGATTATCGGAACGATCGAACGAAAGTGAAAGCATTTTCTCGCCGCACTTGGCGATAATGCACCGAACTGTACTTTTCGCGAGTCCCGGGACGAGAATTACGTGTTTATTTTTCACGATCAACCGCGCGCGTTTATATCTCACACGCTGATCGAATTGTTTCTCGCGTTCTTCAGTTATTTTTTCTTTTTTTTTTACTATTCGAGCTTTTATTTTATTTTTCATTCAATTTTTTTCCCCCTCAAGATCGCGATTTAATTGTTGGCAATCGCGAGAGTCTCGTTTTCTCGAGTGTCGCGTGTGTGCGATCGATAAAAATTTCTAATCCCGTTAAAAAAAAAAAAAATGTTTTGTACGTTCGTCGTTAAAGCGTTTTATCGGTGAACGTGTAGGCAGTATCTGCATCTGTGAAACAAAGGTGGCAGCACTCAAGCGTACATATATAGGCAGTTGGAATTAATTCGTAGCGTTTTTTTTTTTGTATAAAAAAGATTGTCTATTGATAATAAAATTGAAAAATTATATTATTCAAAGTATACGATTCAGAAAATTCTCCAAAATGTTTGACACGGTTCCAGCACTTTTGAAACGTGCAAATGACTTCCGATACGTTTGTCAAGCTGGAGCATATGGTCATTATAAACTTTCATTAAAAAACGATGACTTTCGGCAGCCTTTTTTATTTCATATTAAACTAAGGAAGCAAAACTGCACTTGCATTTTTCGAAATGCAGTTTTTTTATCTTCCCGTCCAAACGCTGGCTAAAGAACGCTATGTAGACCGAAAGTACACATAAACAATGTTGCAGAGAATTGAATTTTCTACAAAAAACGTCCTAGGCGGCATGTACCTAACATCGATAGTTTACGCGTGGGGAAAGCTGGAAAGTCGGGCAATGTGGAAAATTGCGCGACTCGTTGAGACTCTCATAATTCTTTATCGTTCGAAGGATTGGACGTTTTGAATTTTGATGGTTCTGCGCATTGATCGTTTCGCATTTTCGACCACCTACCCGATGGCACGGCGCGTTTTATCGTCAATCTGAGAGGGCGCGCGTGTCGGCGCGTCTCCCACGCTCGGTTGGCTCACGTACTACGCACGTTACTTTTTTTTCTTTTTTTTTTCCTCTCATCACGTTTCCATCTCGTGACGGACGGTCTATCCGCGCGATTTCCATCCCTTTTCTCGTTTAACGCGCGCGCGGCTCGTGTCGGAATCGCTTGAACGAGAAGAGCCAGAGAGAGGGGGTGAAAAAAAAAAAAAAAATAACACACGAGGAGATGAATTGGAAAAAAAAGGGAGAAAAAAAAATACGCACACGAAGAGATCTACTTTGTGCGTGCGTATAGCCTCTGCGTTGAACGAACTGCGCTCTCGGACTCGCTTTCGACTTTCGATTGTTCTCTCTCACGTTTGCGTTTTTCAACATCGTTGCACACCCAGACCGCTTGTCCATTGACGTTCCAGAACGATCGTGCCAAACACAAGTTGCACAAGTCGATAACCTAACTTATCGGACTTTGTCCCCAAAAGCATTTATTTTATTTATTTTATTTATTTTATTTATTTTATTTATTTTATTTATTTTATTTATTTTATTTATTTTATTTATTTTATTTATTTTATTTATTTTATTTATTTTATTTATTTTATTTATTTTATTTATTTTATTTATTTTATTTATTTTATTTATTTTATTTATTTTATTTATTTTATTTATCGTTTGTGCACATGAGCCGACCTTAGTACGTTTCTCGTGTGCACACTCGTTGCATCTTAAACACTGCACCCACTCGTTCCATTTCTTCGAACTTGACCTCTCTCCTCCCGCCTCTTCCCCCCCCCCCCCCCCACGTCGTACGAGTAAAATCCTGCGAATCGTCCGATCAAGTCGACGCTGTCGATTTCCGTTTGCCTCTTCTTCGAGCCGCCACCTTTCGCTACGTCACGATCCTCGAGATCTTTTGTCGCCATGTCGATCTCCCCCCCGCCCTCACCCTCATACATAAGAAATGTGTATTACATTTTTTAAATACTCTTATTACCTATATTTAAAGGCCTCCCTCCCCCCCCCCCCAAAGTCTGTCATTATTTTTAAAATAATACATTATTAATAATATATTATTATTATTATGATTAATAGATTTTTTTCTTGTCGGTTGTATTTTTCATTTTAAAAAATTTCGCACTCAATTAAATCCAATTGAAACGAATTTTTATTTCCACAACTTTTTGAAATTGTTTTACAGAATAAATTTCACACACGTTATTTACCTCAAAAATGATCTCTTGTATTTTCTAAAACACCCTTACGGACCATAACCAAGCATGAAAAGAAAAATTAAAAAATCCCAATAATAATGATAATAATAATGAAGGAGAAAAATTATATTTTTATTCCGATACCTCGAATTCATTTGATTTTTTGGAAAGCCAAAACAAAATATGTATACATATATATATATATATATATATATATATATATATATATATATATATATATATATATATATATATATATATATATATATATATATAGATTCAACCAACTTCCGGTCGGTCGATTTTGAAATCCTTTCTCATCAGTCGAACACCTACGTTATGACCCCGAACCTTCATGCAAAATTTTCAGCTCTCCAGCTATTGTCGTTTCCGAGATTCTGTGCCGGATGAGTGAGTGAGAGGTATTTGACTTCTATATATACATAAATATACATATACATATATATCCGATGGTATCTGCAGTCGTTGATAGGATCGTCGCGCGAGACACATCGTACGAAAGCCGAACGGTTTAACTCGGGCAACGCCATAAACCGTCGTCGTTTCAACGACGTGCGGGCAAATGGCGACTTTATGCACGATCGTTGTCGGTCCCGCAACGTCGAACGCACCGTGGAAACTGCACACGAGCCGTAATGGTGTTTTTTTTTTTTTTTTTTTTTTTTTTAATGCGGGCGAGGGTCCTCGTACAAGCTGGGCAGAGCGTGGCGCACACGGTGCAGCAGCAGCAGCAACAGCAGGCGTGCACTTTCTTCGTTGACCCACTGTGGCGGAGCTCGCCGATAGGGGACCACGACGTACGAGAATCTGTGAACGTATCGATTATCACGTGTGTATATGTATATATATATATATATGAGTATATTGTACACTCGGAATTTCTCACGTGCGTATATGCGTTTATTATTGTAACGTGGAACTTGGGGGTCGATGCGACACGCGTAAAATTCGGTATAGCAATCGATGTAAATATGTTTGGTGATCGATGGATCAACGAGACCAATGAACGCTTCGTGTGATGAAGAAAAATTGACCAGAATTTACAAGAATCATTGATCAATAAAATTTGTATGAGTTTGTTTTTTCTTCTTCTTATTATTCTATTTTGGTTTTATTCTGACATTTTATTTATTTTTTTTATTGCTTTTATTTTACCATTTTATTTCAATTTTGTTGATTTAATTATAATTTAATTATTGTAAAATTATTTTGTTACTTCTCGTTTGTTAATTGGATAAATTTGTCGGAAATGATCGACGATTGTCAATAATTTGTCGACAATTTTATTTCACGTTTTTATCATTCAATTTATAATTTTAACAACTTATTATTTTGAAAAAAATAATAACGATAATTTATTGACCATTTTTTTAATCGGTTATTTTCTTCGTTATTTTGTTATTTCATTATTATTTTTTTTTAGTTTTATTCAATCACACTATTTTTCGTCATTCGTTTGTGAAAACAAAATAAATCGATGTGGATTATCGACGATTGCCGATAATTCGTCGAATTATTTCCTGCAGCGATTTAATAATTATTCAATTATTATTTGTAAACCAACTGACCCGTTTGTTTGTTTGTTTGTTTGTTTTTTTTTTTTTTTAATTTTTTGCACGAACCATTATTGAACAAAAAAATGGTTTTTGACTTAAAAGTTTTTTTTTTTTGTCACCATAGACGACGTGACAAAAACTTGGTCGAACTGGTTTCGCGTTCGGATGTAATTACCGACGAAACTCGTGGAGCCATGTTGAAACGATTTGCAATTGTGGGCCGGACGTGCGTGGGTTAATGACGGGTTAACAATCGTTATACAAAATTATCGAAAGCTTTTAAAATGCCCGATGACGATGATTGTCGAGAACGTCCGGGGAACACGGTGAAAGGTTTGCCCCGCGGGCTTCGCGTTGAGATCTACGACACCTGCGCACACTTTGAAACGTTTGCCAACACACACAAACACACACACACACACACGGAATAACTAATAAGCGATTATATTGCGTGTGTGCGAGAAACGTTTTGATTCGGTTCGAAATCCGATTTCGAATTGTAACAAAATGCAGAAATGGCGTGGGCGAAAGAGGTCAGTGGATTAAAAAAAAAAAAAAAAAAAAACGAATGACAGATACGATGCTCAAGAAGGTTTTCGTTGTCGATTGTGATGACGATGCAAGCGAGAAGCCGAAAAAAATGCAAATCATCTGAAAAGATTAAATTAAAAAAAATAATGTCGAGCGACCCGAATTGAAATTTTCATCTCTTATACGTTTGAAAGATGTAGTTAAGTTGAAATATTTTTCTTTCATTTAAGTTTTAATCTCAATGTGGTGTCGAAATTTTTTTTTTTGTCACCTTTCTCACCTTCCAAACTTGAAAAATTGAATGTTTGAAAATCAATCCTACTTTCAACCTCGTTCACCCTGAAAGTGATGTTGAAACAAGTTTGAGACAAAGGTGAAAATTTCGGATCGGGGAGTGTGATATAATAATGATTCTATTATTATTATTAATCTATAATAAAAAATAATTTGATAGCCTTCTTAAGATTAATTCATTTTGAGATTTCGTATTTCTGAATTAAATTAATAACATCTGAATGTACATAATAATAAAATAACAATTCTAATTACATTATCAAAAATAATTCTATTATCATGTACATAAAAATATTCTTCATTTCATTCAGACACTACGAAATCCTCGAAGAAAAGAAAATTAATTCAAAAAAATTAAATCGACTCGAACCATCCCAATGCTCGATTCGAAAAATAATAAACATCGTTTTTTTAAATGACAATCCAGTCTGAAGAGTCATCGCGATGACGATGCTCCCACGCAACTTGTCTCGCTTGCGACTCTCATTACAATTCAAACAAAAAAAAAATGTTGCTTTTATTTTCAACGACGTGGAAAATTTACGAAAAAAAAATATAAATAAAAAATAATTAAAAAAAAACATTTATCCGGTTGAAGCGAGGGCAAGAGCGTGTAAAAAAAATTTCCGACCTCTTGGAGCATCGACACCGCGTATGTGTGACACACGTGTGTGTATTCGTGTGTGTGTTTTTCATTGCACATACGTGTGTTTGCAATCGTGCTACTGAAACTCTGAAAACGGGTGCGCGGGTTTCGAGTGGGCCTCTCAATGGTTTTTCCCCGAGAATGCAATATATATATATATGTGTTATAAATCGTGTGGTACGCTTGGTTACATGTGGGTAACTGGGGCTGAATACGCCTCGACGTTTTCGTGTGCCGTGTGCGTTGCGTATGTGGTTCGTGGGACGGGGGGGGGGGGGGAGGACTTATGGGTAACGTAGGTGGGCAGATAGTCGAGCACACACGTGTAATTCGTCGGTCCAACATCAGCCACTCTCGTTGAGTCACATATAACGACCCTCGGATGAAAAAAAAAAAATAAAAAATGCGAATTTAATAGAGAGTTTTAAATACAACGAATTATTAAAATGCAAATGATGTACATTGAAAGAAGAGAAGACAAAAAAAAAAGACATAAATTCGGATTAAATTCTGTGACAAATTGAGACTGAGTCAATGAGCTTTCGGCGTGTACTTTTTTTTTTGAAAATGATTTATGTGTACATGGAATCCGAAATTTGTCGGATGACGAATATAGTAGTGAAAAATACTACTTTGAAGATCGACTTTGTATTAGTTTTTTTATTATTATTTTCCTCTCTTTCTTTTAAATTGTTATTGTTATGTTTTTTATTTTTTACTTTTTATTTTTAATGTATTACTATATGCATACAATGCGAAGTTTGTCAGAGGACGAATATAGTGGTCAAAATGACTACTTTCAAGATCGATCTTATATTAGTTTTTTTTTCTCTATTTTCACTCTTTCTCTCCTATTTTTTCTCTCGCTTTTTCAATTATTTATATAGACAAACCTGAAATTCGTCAAAAGACAAATAGTAGTAAAAAATACTACTTTGAAGATCGACTTTGTATCATTTTTTTATCTCTATTTTCTCTCTCTCTCTCTCTCTCTCTCTCTCTCTTTTGGAAAAAAAATTTCTTTGCCTTCAAAAATATTTATATATAAAACCCCGAAATTTGTCAAAAGACAAATACAGTAGTCAAAAAAACTACTCTTAAAATCGACCTTGTATCATTTATTTTCTATTTTTTTTTCTCTCTCTCTCTCTCTCATTCGTTTTTAAATCAGTAAATTTCAAAGTTGATCGATAAAGACCGAGAATTGATCTGTATTTAGGTGGATGTAGTCATCTTAATACGAGAGACAGAGCAAGAGACAGAGAGAGAGAGAGAGAGAGAGAGAGAGGGAGAGAGAGAGAGAGAGAGAGAGAGAGAGAGGGAGACAGTAAGTATGGCTATCGCGTTGATCGAACTCAGGGCGTGCGTATACTAGACTGGCGAGCGGGGTAAGTGGGATTGCACGTTTGTGTGGGTGGTATCGGGACCGTCGAGCGATCGAGTGGTCTCGATGCGAAGTCTCTCTCGACTCGCTCACGGAGTGCTTGCACGGGATAGCTATATAACGTGATACACTCGGTACGCACCCAAGTGTGTTTGTACTTCGAGAGCCGAGTGTTATATGCATATATATGTACATATATATATATATATATATATATATATATATATATATATATATATATATATATATATATATATATATATATATATATATATATATATATATATATATATATATATCTACTGCCACGACAGTGGAACACGGCGCTTGGCTATACGAATCCACACAAGAGCTGTGTGTATGTGTTAAAGCTATAATCTCGTCGTCTAATGAGCTATCGCGATGATTCTGGCCAGTCGCAAAACGGAATTCAGAGACATCACTCTCTCGCTACCATCGCCCGTAAAATTTATTCAAAACAATGTAAACAAATTTAGCATTTTAACATATGTCAAGCTAATAAATTATTTTTCTCATTTTTCATCTCTTTCTTTCCCTCTTATGTATTATTGTTATTATTAATATTATTATTATTGTTGTTGTTGTCATCGTTGTTGTCGATATGATTGTTATAGCTATTTTTTGTTGTTTCAAAACAGCGGCATTTTTCCTTAGTCTCGATAATCCGATTTCTACTTAGCAATATTTAACGCATTTAACATTAGAATCGATGTTGAGTCAATAAATGGTTTATTCATTAGTTAATAAATAATTTGTTCTTATTATTATTATTATTATTATTATTATTATTATTATTATTATTGCAATAAATTGAAATTTTACGATAGTCTCGAACGTTTGAAGCTAAGAACCCAACGGTATAAAGTAATCAAACTTTTTTTTTTAAACATCAAACCAATGCATTGTTTCGAATTATTTATTCGTTCTTACTATTCTTTCCCAGTTGCGAAACATGAGAATATTGGTTTTTTTTTCTCTTTTTCACATTAACCTTGGAAGTCGTTAGCTTCCTCATGATTTGTTAATTAATTCTTCTTTCGTGACAGCCATCGCTC
Organism: Diplazon laetatorius; assembly: GCA_963662125.1. NCBI lineage: Eukaryota > Metazoa > Arthropoda > Insecta > Hymenoptera > Ichneumonidae > Diplazon > Diplazon laetatorius. Next base: position 4,390,226 of record OY759158.1, on the reverse strand, counting down.
TGCCTGTGCCATTCACCACCCTATCCTACATCGCTCGTCGCATCAACTTTTCCCACAAATTTTCGCACTTTCGCCGTTCTTGATAATTTTCATGGGACAAAAAATGTTAACACTCGTGCGTCATGTCGCAGTCGAGAATTTGTTATGCCTATATATATACACTGTATATATATATATACTTTTTTGTACTAAATGCCAATTCCGGCAGCGAAGACGAGGCCATTAAATCCCATAAGCGACGCGTCTATGGGATGACGAACTAATTAGTCATGATCGTGGTAGACGTAGTAGAAATCACGGTGGCGTCGTTATTTTTGTGGGGTTTCGTCGGGGTTACGTGTAGACACCACCTCCCCCCCCCCCTTCTACTCGGATTTCCATCATGTGTCGTTTGGTGAAAGTGTTGGGAACAATCTCAGCCACTTGATGTGTCTCACACATCCGTCCAACGATGCTGTTGTGTGGACCTTTGCTGCTAGGTGTTCGCAAACATATGTTGTATCAATGTTCGTGATACAAATATGATTTTCATGATAACAATCAGAACCATCACGATAACTATTATCGCAATATATTGGATTGAGGTCACTTGAAATAAGGACATTCATGTTTTGCAATACAAAAAAATATGTTGTTTTTTTTTTATTTATCAATTTTCGATGATTTTATTTTTTTTTTTGTTAAGACGAATTTTTTTTATGAATTTTTCTACGAGTTCCAAGAAATTGCTATTTTTATTATTATTAATAATAATATTATCATATTCATAAGTTTTCAATCATTATTTGTTGAGAAGAAAGTTGTCAACTTTTTCTTTCAATTTTTTAAAAGCTACAACATATTGCTATTGTTATATCGTTATTATTATTATTATTATTATTATTATTATTATTATTATTATTATTATTATTATTATTATTATTATATTTATAAGTTTTTAATGATTTCTTGTTAAAAAGAAAGATGTCAACTTCTTTTTCAATTTTTCACGAGCTTTAACATATTGCTATTGTTTTATTTCAATTATTACTATTATTTTTATTATTTTTAATTAAATTTATAAATTCCTTTTTTCCCTCTAAATTACCGTTTCAATGTACCGGAAAAATCGTTGTTCGATGTTCACAACAAAAGGCAATGGCATGGGTGACTGAAATGTTTCCAAGAATAACGTTTGCTTCCGTGACGGGCGAAGTATTTTTTTATTTTATTTTATTTTATTTTATTTTTTTTCGTTCATCGTTGGAATCAGTATGAACGTGATTTAAGGTAGATATAGGTGTGGCCAATGATTGCGGCACGATCGGCGATCCCGCGGGGCAGAGATCGGTTTCGGTTTCACGATCTGCGCGTGCGCGCAACAGTAAGATCGAAAGGAAAGAAGCAAAAAAAAAATTAAACACGAGACGAAAAGAGTGTGTGGCGGACCGGGTGGGGTGGGGGGGGGGGGGGGGAGGGGAAGGATCGCGATCGACGTCGACTCTCATTATCATCGAGTGTCGTGAACGCGTCGATCTGAAACTTCGATGCCGAAGCACAATCGAGATCGTTTTACGACGAACCGAGAAAGAGAGAGATTGACAAATAATTCCGCAAACACGTTTAACCTCAATCGCACACGCGATGCTACCTTCGAATTTTTTTTATTTCATCGTCTTCAAACTGTGCAATTTCGACTCTACCAACTTTTCCACATTTATCTTTTTATTCATTTTTTCCCGTTTTTCTTGAAATTTTTTTTTTTTTTTTATATTTCTGCATTTTTTATTCCAAGTTATTTATTTATTCTCTTGATTGTTGCAGAAGATGTGGAAACGCGTATCAACGTCGCCCCGATTGGACGTCGGACCGGTCGTCACGCATATGGTGAGTGAAAATGCAATTTATCATCGTGAATTCGAGGAAATAATGGAAATCGCAATTTTAATGCGTCAGTGATGTTTTTTTTTTAATTTTTTTTTATAACTCTCGAACGAGTGAAAATTCCTACATTACCGATGTTACCGATGAAGATGTTTTTTTTTTTTTTGTCAAATAAAATCCGGAGGATGCGTCTCTCAGTTTTGAATGTTCAACGATTTCTACAGCAGTTTTTTTTTATTCGAATTGTAATTTCACGAAAATCCAAACCTCCGGAATTATTTTCTCATTCCGACTGGGTAATGTAACAGAATTTTTGAAAAATCCGAATGTTCGAATGTCCGACAGGTCGATAAATCGAATCGAAACGTTCCGAAGATAAATGTTCCGACTCGCCAATGTTTCGACCGTCAATGTTTCGACGGATCAAAGGTTCGAAAACGCATATACAGGTATAGTGGGCCGTAGCAGCTCGTTCAACCGCGTGAAGATTGCAGCTTCTGCAATCTTCACGCCCGCTATACCAATATATACACGTTGTCGAAACTTTGATGCGTCGAAACATTGGCGTTCGAAACATTGGCGAGTCGGGAGTCGTGGACCCTTCGGAAAATTGTACTTTCGATACATTGCATTTCGAATTATTATTCTTATTTTTTTTTTTTTTCGAAACTACGACCGTTCGAGACTTTGCCCGTTCGGATCTATGGACTTTCGGAACGGTGCACGGTCGAAACATCCACGGGGTCGGAACATGCATTTTCGAAATTTTTGACTGTCGAAACATTGAAAATCCGAAACTTCGAGACGCGCAACCTCTCACGATCCACGTGGTCTTCCCTCCGGGTACACAACAAAGTATTCTTTTGATCTCGAAGACAAAAGCTCGCGCTCTCTCGCGTTTCCTCGAGCGTTTGGCTTGCTGCTGCGCCGCGATTCTCTCACCCACGACGAGGGACCCCGGGAAAACGCCTGTGGGATGATAATACAGCGCGATGGCCAACACAACCCTGTGCGCGCTTCGCCAGCGACGAGGAACGTTGACGAGAAGCAACCCCCCTCACCCCGCGTTGATAAAGGGCACGGAAAAGGGACGTTGAAGATCACTGGCGAGAGGTTCATGCCGTTGCTTGGCGAACTTCCTCGACCTGTCAACCATCAACCGGAAATACGTTTCCATTTTTTAATCTCAGTGTCTGTATATATATATATTTTTTGCGTTTTTCTTGTGATTTTTTGTTGTTGATAAATTTCTTAGAGTTTTTCCAAAGGAATAAAAAATGCGCCATTATAATAAGGTCAAAGGGGGGGGGGGGGAAGAAACTGGAAATTTATGGCACGAGGATACATTGACCAACGAATTTTGCAATAGTCGACACTTGAAAATATTCATGTGAGAATTGAAGAGGGCGCAAATTACGTATTCAACTTTTTTTTTTTCTGGAATTTCATACATCATGTGGGGTATCATTTGAAAGGGCTTGTTGTGGGAAATACGAAAATATTTTTTGTATAATTTTGAACAGCCAATTTTGAATGATATCGTGAAAAATTTGCAAAAATGGACGATTATCCCCTCTCTGCCCCTTGTTCCCCAAACCGCTGGACCTGAAATAATTTTTGATGGAAGAACGAAAATGACTGAATCAGCTTTGAAGATTCCTTGGATACTGTGTTGTTAAATACACAAAGTTTCCGCAATGGACGCCGTGTCATTCTTTTTTTTTCTTTTTTGTTACTTTTTTTTCGTACGTTCCGGTTCGTTCGATTCGCTCACCGAAAAAAAAAAAAGAAAAAAAATACCATCGATGGTTGTCGCTGGAGATAGTCGTGACAGCTTGGGAAAACGTCTTTGGCAAACGATCGATAAGTCGCACGCCTTTATTTTTATTTTTTTTTACTTTCTGTAGATATTTTGTTTTTTTGTTCAATTTGGCTTTGCACAACACGTAATATGCCTGTCGAGAATATATATATGTGTATATATATATATATACACTTGGTTACGACTTTGTTAAACGATTCTCATCGCGGATTAGAGCGACAGAGAGAGAGAGAGAAGGTGAGAAATCCGTTGGAGCGAAACCGAGTGAGTGGCCAATCGTCCAAGACGGTCTTCTCATCCCTTTGATGGCGTGAACCGTGACTCGTAAAGACACGCCGGTCACCGCGAGTTCGAGTAATCGATGTCTCGTTTAATCGCATCTCGTCTCTCGAGGACTCGAGGAACTGAACCTTTCCCCGCCCCCCCCCCCCTCTCTCTCTTTCGCTTATTCTCTCCAACGTTCAACCGATTTGTACACTCGACACGATTTGTGCAGTTCCGGCTTTTGGTTCCGCAGAATCCATCGATTCAATAACGATGACTTTTTTAGCCACAATTTTTATCGTCCTATCGCATGGACACGAGTAAAAAAAAAAAAAAACAAAAGCCAGAGACAATGGGCCAGAGAAACCTTTTTTGGCAGTGAACGAACATTCTCCTATGAGGAAATTTTTTTTTTTTTAGAACTCTTTGGCATCCTCATAGAGAAATCTTTATTGACTACTCGAAAATTTCGCAGCAAGCGAATTGCAATTTTCAACTCGAAGCTTGGTCTGACATTTGAATGTTTCTCAGTGATTGTATAAAATTTCAATTTCTCCCAAAATTCGAAACGTGCAAGTGGATTTTCACAAAATTTCATGCTAAATAATCCTTATCGTTGATCAATGTTTTTATGCTACGATTACTCGTTAAAAAAAACATCTCACAATTTTTTTACCACCTACATTAACTCGTCGAACTGAATTAGCAGTATAATTAATATAATATAATTGATATAATCAATATAATATAATTAATATAATCGATATAATATAACTAATATGATGAATATAATATAATTAGTATACTTAATACAAATTTCGAGTGATACATTAATTGGTCCACAAAATAATTCAATCTATATTGTCTTCGCTGTATGAAGAGGGTGGGGGAAGAGGGGGGGGGGGGGGCGTTCAAGCAGGAATAGAGGGAAGTCCGAACGAAGGTACGAAAACACCTTGATGTCCAAATGCTCGTTTCCTTTTCCTCTTCGTCCATGCTTGACCGTATTTTACGGTGTAAATTTTCCCTCTCTCTCTCTCTCTTTCTCTCTCGCTCTCTTCCTCGCGATAATCCGTTTAATTTTTCGCGATTGGATCCCAGACAGTTGTGAAAAATCATATCCGTTCGTATACGCGAGCCCGGATCTCGGCTATTAATGCAGACTTGGAATCCGGTTACGCGCTGTTGGGGTCCGCTCAAGCTGTCCCAACCAACGTGGCTATTACACGCTCGACCCTTTTTATTTCTTTATTTTTTTCATCATCATCATCATCATCATCATCATCCTCTTCTTCGTCTTCCAATCATTCTGCCACGTTTGAACACGTGTCAACAATTTTTTTTTTCATTCACGGTTAAACAAAAAATAATTTTGATAATACCTGTTGCAGGTATGGGGCATCCATTCAATCAGCATTTATTCGAAATATTTTTCTCACTGAATAACCATAATTTATACAAGATCTATTGAATATTACAATCAATTGCAAAACAATAATTCATGTTAATTATTCATAATTCACATGGACGCGTGGCAATAATAATTATTTTACAAAACATAATTATGGTTATTTGTTTGAATAAGTATTTTGAATACATTATTCATTTGATAAATGCCTCATCACTGTAGCTGTGCATCTTGTTGGTTCGAAACTTTCATACGACAAACGATTTTTTTTTTAAATTGTTATTATGATTTTGTCTCGGTTAGAATGTACTTTTGAAATAGCAAAAAGCCAACAAATATCTCATTTCTGATCGTTGGGGATGTAAGGGTGGGAGAGGGCATAATTTGCAGTCTAAATGCAAGTCTTCGACGCTTTAACCTTTCCGCATTAACCGCATTAATCTTGAACTCAAGGAAAATTCTTCTTTTTAAAATTAAATAACACAATTTTTTAATTTTGACGTAAAAATGCACGTAACAAAAATTGTAGGAAATTCAATTCTCTGCAACTTTAGTCATAATGAATGAAAAAATAATAAACATAAATAATTATTGAAAAAAAAAAAAAAAGAAAAAAAAACTTCTTTACTTTTTGATTATTCCCCAGCTTTTTTGATCAGAAAACTCGAAGAAAAAGCTGTCGTTTGGGATAATAAAAATACTTCACACACACACACACAAAAACACACCCACACACACACACACATCGAACACGAATAAAAAATGTTTACACGTGCGGGGCCTCGCCGTGTGATAGTTATGTACAAACGTGTGAATGGGTGATTGTTCGACCCCCTTGTTGGTTCTCGGCGCACTGCTCGAGAAACACGTGGAATCTCAAGATCGATAATCCCGCCCATTCGATACTCGAATCCCCCTCCCCCCTTCCCTCCCCCCAGCGGATAGATTTCGATCTGGTTGCGAGAAGATCTGCGTCGCGTCTCGAATCACGTACCAACGTCTATTGGATGTTGCCCACCGTGCCCCTGTAATGTTTTCAATCGTTGTTCTTCCCCCGCCCCCTCCTCCTCCTCCTCCTCCTCGCCTCCCCTCCCCTCCCCTCGAGATATAGCAGTCGTACAATATCTCCGATCGTATTTCCATTCTAGATCTGTGTTACGATCGATTCTTCGACTCTGATAAAACCGAAGCTTCTGCCGAGGGGAAGTTGTTGCCCGTTCCGTGCTCGCGACGCTCGACAAATATTTGCACGTGAGAGGGGTTTTTTTTTTTTACATTTTTTTTTCATCGTGCCACCGTGTACAAGCCAAACGTCGATGACTGTATCGAACGATGGTTGAATTTATTGCGTTTGCGAAAGATGTGAGATTTTTCGTGTTGGCTTTATTTGATTCTTGATTTTAGAGTTCACGCCGACATTACCCTTGGCAAATGATCTCCCCCCCCCCCCTCCCAAGCAATATCAACGTTGATTCGAGACCATTCTTCCATTTCTCGGAGTAACATACCTTTTTTTTTCAACAACCACTATCGGGTTAATTCTTTTGTTTTCCAAAGTAAAGATGATTTACTCATTATTCAGGAGTATAGATTTCAATTTTTAGATTGAAATAATAATAAATTGGGAAGTTTAGATTTTTTAGGGAAAATCGCAAATTTAGCGGTTTTTTTTTCACCATCAACAATATATATATATATATATATATATATATATATATATATATATATATATATATATATTTTTTAAAAGTAAACATTGAATTCAAACCGAACGACCTATAGCGACTCTTCAAGGGAGTATCAAAGAATATGTGAGAATTTTCCCAAGTGAAAAAAAAAAAGATTGATTACTTACGGAGCAAGCCTTTTTCAAGTCTCGGGGTCAAAACGACCCCTGTGTGCGCCGGTTAAGATGATGGAGGACAAAAATTCTCTCCCTCTCGCTCGCTCCGCAGCGAGCGCCGATGGCGCTGTCTCTCTCGCACTCGAATAGGTCTTCCATCACCTTAAGGGTTAAGTCGATGGACCACATTAGTGACAACGCAACCCCCATACGATCGGTCCACTTTTATTTGGATCGAAACTTTTGTCAATGAAAGATCATTCTCAGAGTTGTCATTTGGCACTTCTTCGCCAATTTTGAAAAAAAAAAAAAAAACCACGGCTTTGAAAAATACCGTTCCGCTTGGATACGAGTGTTTATCGCAAAAATGTCCACTGGCCGAAATGGCTCACATGGTAAGTCACTCGCCTGAATATGATGAGGACTCGCAGGTTCGATTCCTACCGGCGTGAAATTTTTTTTTTTTTTTTCATCCCAAGTTGTTCATCTTAATGTTCGTTCATACAATTTGAATAATCCGATCAAATTATGCGAATTAACCTTACAGTCGATATTCATTTTTATGGTGAGAAACGTAGTCTCAAAAATGTACACGGATCGAAAAATTCCGGAAAAATTGCCGTGCCCGGCACTACAAACGAGGTGCATGCCTCTCGTATAGGAGTTTTTATGGAAAAACAAAGTAAAGAATCATATTCGTGCGAAACGATTTGACGGACATTTTTGAATTTATAATCGAAAGCGCAGGAAAATTTGTATGACGGCACAGTAGAATGCTCAAGATCCGGAAATTCCTTTCTTTTTCCGTTGATTCTTGGAAAAATTCATAGATGCCTTGTTATGAAATCTAAAACAAAAACGAAATTTCACCGTACTGCCCCGATTTTTTACTGTGCTGTCCCTAGAATGTCATCTTTCATTTATCGGAATGCCATCCATCTTTTGTCATGATTACCCGGTTTTTGTTTCAATCTTTTTGTTTTTTGGCTGACCCGAATCAGCATTTGATTGCTGATAGGTTCAGGTAATTGGGGCATGGAAAAAAAATACCGCGAACTTAGGTTGACAGAGACTGCGTGGTAAAATGGATTTTATGACACACCGTGCGTAAGATGCGGTTTTACCCACGCTTCGCGTGGGCAAATCCCCATTTACACACGTTGTGACATAAAATTGTATACGATACTTGTGCGAAAAACGTTTTCTGGACTCGTGTGATTGCAACACTCGCCTTCGGCTCGTGCTGCAAACTCACACTCGTCAGAAAAACTTTTTTCGCACTAGTATCGTAATATACTATTTTAAAGTTTTAAGTAACTTATTCGTAGTGTTCATTGCAGCATCATGGGTGCATTATAAGCATTATTCAGCATCATGGGTGCATTATAAGCATTATTTATCCCGGACTCGTGTGATTGCAACACTCGCCTTCGGCTCGTGCTGCAAACTCACACTCGTCAGAAAAACTTTTTTCGCACTAGTATCGTAGTATACTATTTTAAAGTTTTAAGTAACTTATTCGTAGTGTTCATTGCAGCATCATGGGTGCATTATAAGCATTATTTATCCCGGTATTCTGTGGGAAATGCATGGGTTATACGAGAAAGTCCATTTTGCCTCGTGGCCCAACACAACGTCACCTTCTTTGCTTTGGAAACGTTGAATGCTGTCATCGTATCCGTATTTCAGATTTTTTACAGGATTTATAAAGAACCTCAAAATTCAAATATAACAGGTCAAATTTTACCGTGCCATCACAGACTTTTTCCGTATGTGGCTCAACATATTCTACGTAAACAGTTCGACAAGTTTTCAGATGACTTTCTATTAAATTGCAATGTTACGACAGATTTCGCCTCGATCACGGAAAAGCACGGTAATTTTTCTCGCGTTTTCTTTACAAAAATTCATTGAAATTTCTCTCCGTGATAGTCCCATCACCTTAAACCACAACGCTGTGGAGATTTTTGACACGCAGACAATTTTTTCGTGCGCAACGATAGTTGCAGTGGAAGAGAGCGAGATAAAAAAAAACCGGTCCTATGTAATTACGGGGTCCACGAAGGCTATCACTGCAGCGTTGAAGGAGCGGGGCCATTGGATAAGGGCCCCGGGGCGGGAGGGGGGGGGGAGGGGCAAGGGTTGGCGGCTGTTGCCCGAGCGACGTGTCTGAGCGACGCGAAAAAGGGTTTGTGCACCCCGAGGAGTTTCGTTTCTCGTTCGTTCGTTCGTTCGTTCGTTCGTTCGCCCGGGTCCAAGACCAAAGTGACCACCCGAGACGTTGTCCGTCGCTCGTGTTCCGGCTGCTGTGGTTTTGTTGCCCGAGACCGGCCCCGTACGTAAAACATCCGAGCGACGAAGGGCGGTGGAGTGGAGGAGGGGGACACGTCTGAAACTACCAAACTCTCGGGTATCGATGAGAGACTCGGAAGCCTCTTTTTTTCTTTTTTTTCTTTCTTTTTCTTTCTTTTTCGAAGCCTTCTGTATACGCGCCACCGAACGCGTCTGGCTTGCAATTTTACGAACTCGAGGGCCGGTACACGTTGGTCTATAATTGTAAATTCGACGGTATATTCGACCCAACTTCCATCAAAATGCGTTTATTTAATTTTATTTATTTATTTATTTATTTATTTATTTATTCATTTATTTATTTATTTATTTATTTATTTATTTATTTATTTATTTATTTATTTATTCGTTCATTTATTTATTTATTATTTTTCAACCGTGATTGCTCTCGAACAATGAATGATTACCATTATCTAATCAACCGCATGATGCATTTCTCCTCCAGAAAAATTATGAAAACAGAAAATGTTATCACATTTATGGATGATAAAATAAATTTACAGAAATCTGTATTACCGCGACAATGACCAAAAAAAATTTTACATTTACGTGTCATTCGCCAATATATATATAATATATTTATCATTTACAATATGAATGATTTTTATTATTTCATACATATTGTTTATTGCGCTAAAAATGTTTAATTTTTGTTTTTTGTTTTTTTTTTTTGGGTTACAAACTTGAGCAGGACAAATTATGGTGAATACTCGATAAATAGAGAATGGAGAAGGCTTCGATAGATCGGATCTGAACGTGGCAGAAAGACGAATGAAATATGTGGCTCTGGTGGTGAAATATATATATGTATATACAACATTGTTTCGATTATATTGATCGAAAAAAAAATATATATTTGCGATACACGAACCGGCCCATATAACTTAAGTTCTTCGACGTATTTATCGATATCGTAAATCTCACAGTTGACTCTCGTTTTCTATAGCCGTATCGTACCGGTATTACCGGTACCGGACCGGCTAAATTTCATAAATTCCACACTCACGGCTTTATTCCCCCTCCCCTTCCCCCGCCCGGTCCACACAACAACTCGTACAACGATCATTGGATACCCCGGGACTATAATAGACCACGAAGACTACGATCACGGGCCCGACACACACACACACACAGATACATATCCCGCATAATACCATAATCTCGCGATATCCGCCCTCGCACACTTTCTCATTTTATTACCAACTATTATTCGGACGCGCGCTCGCGCGCCAAGATGCTTTCATCCGGAACTCTCGCGTTACACGAACATCGTTTCGAATATATATATTTAAATTTATGAAAATTTTGAAAAACAAAAAAAAAAACAAAAAAAAAAAACTGGTCAAGTGCGCAATTCGCACTCGGGCGAAGACGATTCCGTATTCTTTATTTATTTTTTTTTTCTCACATTATTTATTTCTAACCTCCCTCGTTTTTTTTTGTAACGGGATATACCATGCAATTTTTTTGTTTTGTTTTTATTACAGACAAGATATAATTCCCATTTTTCAAGTTTGAAAGATAAAACCATGGTGAAATAACGATGGAAACTATTTTCATCGTGACTAAGGAGGTGAAACGAAGTTGAAATAACGAAAGAAAACAAAATCTCACCCTCACTCAAAAGTCGAAACGATGGTGACGAAAAAGATTTTCACACCACATTGAGACTGAAACGAAGATGAAAAAAATATACGTCAATCCCTCGATTCACCTTCCAATTCAGATTTTTAAGGTAGTATCCCACAAACTGTAATAGTCAAAGCAAGCCTAAGATATACCATCTCCTGATTGAGGTACGTAGTACTTTGATGTGACAACGTCGCGTGTTATGATGTCGATTAGTGAGAGAGAGAAAGAGAAGATGGGAAACGAACGCGCAACGTTGCCATGTCTACTGGATCACGACAAACTCCTCATATAAACTGTATTTTCCTGATGTTTATTTGCTTATTATTATCATCACAGTCTCCTGATCTCTACTGTCAAGTGCCCAAAATGTTATCCGAATATTCAACTTGCAGCTCAAGTGTTTTCATTAAAATCTGACGAGGACTTTTTGCATTATATCAAATTGAGCGTGATTCTCCATAAGGGTTCCTGTTAAACGTGTGAAAATAAAAGTGTTGATATCTTTTTTCTCGCGCTCCGGAAAGCCATAAAAATTTAACTGAACCATTTTCTCATCAATACCTATAAGTATGCCAAGTTTCATGAAAATCTGACGAGGAACTCTCTTATGAAGAGTACTACTTTAAGGGGTAATAAGTTGCAATATAAGATGAAAAATTTCGACCCGGGCGTCACCAGTGGGATTTTCGTCGAAGTAGCATTTTTCGTTTCGCGTCTGTCGGACCTTGCCAATCGTCCAGTCTCATCGTCTCGGCATAAATTCCCCAGGGTCTTCGTCGTGACCCGTTCGGGTTTGCATACCAACGTTATAGATCTCCCATGGAGCTCTCTGTGTGTGTGTGTGGAACCGGCCAGCTTGTATCGGTAATCGTGAGTCGTACTAACACACACACACACACACACACACACAGACACACACGAGCAGGCAGATTTGCTCGACTACGAAGTAGCGAGTTGCACGAGAAGAGAATGAAGAGCAAGAGATGAGAGGGTGGGGTTGGGGCGGGGGGGGGGGGGCAGGCGGGATATATGGACTTTTAGCTGAGGCCAAGTGCGCGTGCGCGCACGAGCGAGTCAACGATCGACGGTTTGTATAGCTTGGGCCGAGAGTGCACGGTTGAATGTGCATCACCGGCCTACGGCCGAGTCGTGCACGTGCGAATGGACAAGAGGGGGAGGGTCGAGAAGGGGAGGGGGGTGGGGAGAGGGGGAAGTATATCCAAGTACGATGGACTTGGTTACTACGAGAGAGAGAGAGAGAGAGAAAGAGAGTGAGTGAGTGAGAGAGAGAGAGAGAGAGAGAGAGAGAGAGAGAGAGAGAGAGAGAGAGAGAGAGAGAGAGAGAGAGAGAGAGAGAGAGAGAGAGAGAGAGAGAGAGAGAGAGAGAGAGAGAGAGAGAGAAAGAGTACTTGGTTGCTGCACGAACGCGACAAGCTCCTAGCATCAACTTCGTGATGATCAACGTCGAACGACGAAGGTCGTGGAAAGAATCATCATCGACAATCATCAACCGAGTGTCTTCTTCTACCATCAGCTCGTTCCCTCGATGGATTTTCCCTTGCTCACGAGTCGCGTCCTCCCTCCTCCTCCTCCCCCCCCCCTCTCCACCCTCTCGCCCGTTCGATAACTCGCGAATATTATTTACCTCCGGTGATTTCGGATAACGGATTTTGCATTTTTTGCTCGGGAAATTGGCGCTTTGTGCACGGGTAAAACTACGTTGATGAACTTTTCGGCCCCCCGGTCACGTTTTGTCGGGTTCGTATGAGAAAACGAGCCACTTGTGAAATAATGAAAGAAGGAAGATGAAAAAAAAAGGATTTTTGAAATTTTTTTCGATTCTAGATATTTCGAAATATCAATTTATCGAGAATTGTTTTTTTTTTATTTTTTTTTTTATTTGTTTCATTCATTGTTGTGCGAATTTAGATGTATTATCTGGATAACGATGAAGAGTTTTTTTATTTTTTGTTCGGACGAGTGTGTGTGTGTAAGATTTATACTTATTTTTAGGTTGTTGTCGTTGTTATTTATTTATTTATTTATTTATTTATTTATTTATTTATTTATTTATTTATTTATTTATTTATTTATTTATTTATTTATTTATTTATTTATTTATTTATTTATTTATTTCTTTATTTATTTTTTTAATCATTATTGTTTTAATAATGTGTGATATGACTTCTGTAGATGATGGGGTATATTTGGTATCGATTGGACTTTTTCTGGTGCCACATTGCCCTCATCTCTTCAGCTAGTTATATGAAAATACATATTTTTCTATATTATTACCTATTTTATTATCATTTCATTTATTATTATTAACAAGTTTATGAGACTTACATATTTTGTCTAGTGGTTCAGTAGAGTAACAATATTAATATTATTATTATTATTATTATTATTATCATCATTAAAAAATATTGAATTTTTCGTGTGAGAGATTTTCTCGAAGATTCGAATCGTGTGAAGTATGCCGCAATATAAAATGGCTTCGTTCACTTCCCAGCGGTCAGTCACGTGCGAATATCGAGGGACCGGACGTTTCGCGGGTGGGGGCGGGGGGGATCAAAATTCACAGCGACGTCGCGAAGCACGAGCGTCTCTTTGCCACGTATAAAATGGAAAATAAAAGTAATGCGCGGAAAAAGGTGAAAAAAAATAAAAATAAAATAAACATAATGATAATAATAATGAAAGAATAAAAAATAAACGATGAGACGTGAGGTAGACGCGAGGTTGTCGGTTAAGATTATGGTGCGGCGTCGCTTTTGCCCCGATTTCGGGATCTCATTACCCTTTCCCACTTTTTTCACTAGCTGGATGCGTTAAACGACGCCCCTCCTTCTCCTCCTCCGACCTCTCTCCCACTCCACCTTTGGTCACTCACGCGCTCGCGGAACCCTAATTCTAATACCACCGTGGATCAAAGCCTCGGCCACATTCGCCGACATCTCGACACGCTCGTTACTCATTATAACGATCTACACGATTCGCCCGAGTTCGTTCAATCGCGGCGAGAAACTCTAATCCCACCCTCCACTTATCACCCTGATTCTTTTTTTTTCTCATTTCTTTTTTTGCTTCGTTTCACACTATACGGTTCAGCTCTTTGACTCGTTGGACAATATTGTCACCCGAACCCCGACATCATCGTAGTTTTGAAAAATTGTAAGCGCATAAAATTATAAATCTAAAAAAAAAAAAAAAACATTTCGATTTACTGAATTAATTAAAGAAAATGAAACTAATTTTACACGATTATTATTCAATTAAGCAGATAATGATAGATCATCGTTTTTACTTCATCTTAAACGTAACATCAAGCTAATAATAATAATAATAATAATAATAATAATAATAATAATAATAATAATAATAATAATAATAATAATAATAATAATAATAATAATAATAATAATAATAATGAAACCTAGACTAAGAGTAAGTCTGATAAAAATGGAAATAATAACAATAATGACAATCATAATAAGTACAAACAAAATGCAAATAATAATAATAATAATAATAATAATAATAATAATAATAATAATACAAATTGTCATTATTATTATTACTATCTCGTAATCACCCAATAATAATATCATCATAATTTCCATCATTATTATTGTTATTGTTACTATTATTCACATTGACGCAGTACGTCCGAACACAATCGTCGTGTACAAGAGTTGAAAATTAAAAAAAAAACAAAAATGGTTTGAGAAATAAAATAATTTAAAAAAAACCAATAAAAATAAAACTTTCGGAATGTTTTGGCACGTGGAAACGTATCGAGCGATGAATAAATGAGAGATCGAACGAATAATGATCAATGCGAAATGTGAATTCCGTGTTCGGCGGGAGGTAGGGTAGATGTTCGAAGGCCCGACTCGGGGGGCATGCCTGGTCGACCGTTGCCCGGCGCGGATAACCGGTAATAGCGCCGCGACGGTAACAGTAACAGTAACTGACCTACAGAGCGATGCCGCAACGCATGTGCGCGGTACGTGTTCGTGTGTATTCGTGTGTGTGTGTGTGTGTGCGTCGATGCCCGCGACTACCGAGTGCGCGCACTTCGAATATCGCGTAATTGCGCGAGGGCTTGCCGATGGCCAACTCCTCGACGACGCAATTGCATTATCCGGCCGGACCGTGTCCCGCGCATCGGGCTTTCGAACTTGCGGCTGTCCTTCGCGAATCTTCGGACGAGCCTGTCGAGAAAAAGTTTGTTTTATTTTTTTTTTTCATGAAAAAAAAAAAAAATTGGAAAAAAACATTCTTTCTTTCATTTTTTTTCCCTTTCAATTTCTTTTTTTTTTTTATTTGGCATTGATAAAGCCCGTGCCGAACGTGACGAGAAGAAACGGAAAGTAAAGTGCGCCGACGCACTTGGCAAACGCTTGATGAGTATTACACGAATAAAAAAAAGAAGTAATAATAATAATAATAATAATAATAATAATTATTATAATAAAAATCACAGCAAATGTGAAAGGAATAAAAAGTAACAACCTGTGTAGATGTACATATGTATGTATGTATGTATGTATGTATGTATGTATGAATATGTATACATATATACATCGGTTATGAAATTAAGAACGGGGCCTCACGGTTCCATGTACCATATTATCCGACGTTGTTACGGAGTTGCGAGGAAGAGACGCGAGAGAGAAAGTATACGGCAGGGGCGGAGCTGTGAGAGCATGAGAAAATTATTATATCCCAGTAACTATTTTTTTATTTTTATTTTTATTTTTATTTTTATTTTTATTTTTATTTTTATTTTTATTTTTATTTTTATTTTTATTTTTATTTTTATTTTTATTGATATTTTTATTGATTTTTCGGTCAAGTTCCTTGTAAGCATTCACGAAGTGATTGACAATCTTTTGATTTGACATCTTCTTTCGGCCGAAGAAGATGCAATTGAAACTCGTAGAATCGTTGTTACGTGTAAAATTTTATTGTTTCGTAGATTGAAAATTTAACTTTTAGAACAATTATATTCGAATCGAATCGAAATCGAATAACCCTCCAACACGTTACGACCTCATCTCTCGAAAACGAGAATCCGAAGAAAAAAAAAAGTTATGAAATATTTAATGCCTCTCGGATCCGCCATTGATTTGATTGATCCCCTTCTGACCCAGTAACACTTACTTCGTTGAAATTCAATTTTACCCGATGAAACACTGAGGGAAAATGAAAAAGACCGGAAAAAAAGGAGAAGATAAAGAATGAAAAAAAAAAAAAAATAACAGCGTGAAAAATTGTTAACTTTCGGTAGGCATTCGGCGTGTGCGAGTGCTTCGAAGAAAAAAAAAAGAAAATGTGCGACGAGGTTATTGAGAACACTCGAGGATCAACGCGCTCAACCCATTAGCCGTTTCCACGACTCTCGAAGCTCGTTCTTCGCTAATGAGATTTGACGCTCGCGAATGTCGAACGTTCAGCAAAGTCCAATTAAATAAATCCTCGAAGCTTTGTGTATATATGTATATATCTATAAATAATTAACGTGGCAAGTAAATTGAGTTATAACCCAAATTCCCCCCCAACATCTCGAAGATTGTTAAGAATTCTGGGTGTATCTGGTTTACCTAGCAGTTCACACGAGACTCTTGCCAATAATTAAGAAACCACACACACACACACGCACACGTTCATATTATACAGGGTGATCCACTCAAGTTGTCACAGCAGAACATTCTTCATGAACAATGTATTTTGGAGAATAAAAATAGGTTTTTTTTTCGTTTTTAAATAAAATTCAAAATTCGAAAAAAAAACAATGTATTTGAAATAAAAATGTTTGTAACAAAAGTTTCATGGCTCGAAGATTTCAAAACATTGTGCCATCGTAACATGTGCCATTTTCATTCGATGAACATTCACAAGGTCATTTTTAACTCCACATTGTTCTTTTTTGGTTTTAATAGAAACGTTTAGTAATTTCTTACAGATTTTTATTTTACACGAAATAAAATATTTTCTTTTTTTCAACTTTTTCCCAAATTGTTTTTTTTTTTCAATGAAATGAATTATTCGAGATATCTTAAAATCACTAAAATGGATATTCAATAAAACAGTTTATTTTCATGGGATTACATTTTATTTCAATGGACATGCTCAATTAATCATGTCCATTATTTTCAATCACACTTTTCAAGACGTTTTCTTTAAATGCGTGACTGCGTAGTTTATTTCGTCTTTTAAATGTACCACCCGGTATAAATATAGATACCGCTCGGGACGTTGGGTGTTGTCTCACTGGGGACCTGTGGCAGGCAAGGCGAGATGAAAATAATTATTTATAAACAATCTCACCATCATGACGAAAGATTAATTTAATGCGCGAGTCTCACGACAACCTCTCGCCCTCTGTTAAAACGTTAATCGGTACGTGAAAATTTTTCAGGTGTGCCTCGGGGATCATTGTGAGACCCTTTTCTGCCTCCCACATGGGTTCTCGTCGTTTAAATTTACACGCCAACACTCAAACACATTTCCTTAATTATATCCCGACGAAAATTAATCAAATAATAATAATAATGATTGTTATTATTATTATTTGCAAATTGAATTCTAGAAATCTATGACACCTGGGACTTTTGTTATAATTTTACGTTAAACTCCAAGCAAGTCGGATTCCATTGTCTGATTTTTTCAAAATTTTAGATCCAGTAGTTTTGGAAATAAGGGCGAGTAGGGAAGAATGCTTTATTTTCGCATATTTTTCCAGAATATCTTTTTAAATATGCCACTTAAAATTATGAAAAAAACATATATTTTCGTATTCCACATGACAAGCCCTTTTAAATGATACCCCACATGATATACACAAGTAAAAAAAAATAATAATAAAATGCTCATTCTTCAATTCTCATACGAATATTTTTTAAACATTATATGCCAAACATAAAGTTTCCAATGCTGCCTGGTTTCCAACTTAGCAAGTGATCACACAAGGGTTCTTCCATCTCTACCTTCGAACCCCTGGAAACCCTAGAAACATAATAAAAAATCCACATTTTCGTGAGAAAGTGGGCCACCGAGAAAAATATTTTCTGGTGGAAGAAAAATTCTACATTTTCCACATTCAAATATTAGTCGACGAACTCTGGGACATTTATTGCCCGGGATTTGGTCCACGAATGTTGGGGCCATATAGGTCAGGGATCGGGTTTTGAATTCGTAATTCCCGAGAAGTCCTTTGGGGGCAAAGGGGGGGGGGGTTAAAATCGAAGGCAAGAATATATTGGCAACGTTTTGACCTAGATTCGGTTGTTCGGTGAGATAACACGACCGGATTTTTTTTCAATATATCGTGTCCTCGTTGAATACGATATGGTTCGGCACATATTACGTAGGGTGAATGTCTGCACGTGTGTGGTGGTAGTTGAAGCATGCGGAAGACGAAGCTCGAAGCTTTTTATCGTCAATGGAAATAAAATAGTCCAAGTAGTCGTTGGATTTGTGAAATCTTCGACGAATATTCGACGTCAGCCATGTTTGAGTGCATACAGGGGCGGAAAGGGAAGGGGTTGAAGGGGTGAGAAGAGGGGAAGGGTGTCAAAGCCCATGCTAAATATTTCCGTGCATTTCCAACGTGGGCCAAAAAATATTCCGCATTTTTATTCTTCCCTCCCCTCTCTCCGCCCTCCCCCCGACCTTCCCTCACGAAGATTCCATCGGGACGATAAAACGGCCACTCGAGACTGAAACAAAGCGAGCAGACTTGCGTCACTGTCTAATGTCGTCTCTCTGCGGTTAAACGAAGATGGAAACTAGGTCGGCGGCCAATAATTGTCGTACAGAAAAAAAACAAAAAATGGTTCCCAGTCTTTATCTCCGCAATATTCCGGGTTTCATATTATTTCGACATAACGAGGTGTCGAAATTTTAGTTGCAACTATTTGGAACACTTGTTGTCAATCTATAATCAAAATAATAATAATAATAATAATAATAATAATAATAATAATAATAATAATAATAATAATAATAATAATAATAATAATAATAATAATAATAATAATAATAATAATAATAATAATCAACCGACACCTCATCCTCTGCTACTGCCAAACAACTAATTTAGGAACTAATAGAATTTCATACCGTTCACAATTACATACCGCATTCATCCACACATTCCCAGAACTCTACTTCATCTCAGAACAACGTTTAGCAGATCAAGTTAGAACCATCTTTAGAAACAATAGAATACCACAACCAGAACTCGACAACATCAAACAACAGGCCCGTCAATTACTAGAACGAACCAATTCACAATCAAGAGAACAAACAGAGAATAATCAGCATCAACAAACAAACAGACACGAACACGAACACGAACAAGTAAATTCAACTGAACAACCACAGACAGAATTTCAACAACAACAACAACAACAACAACAAATACAAACACTACAAGACCTGACACAAAGAACAGAAATAGAAGACAAATTCGAACTAACATTCATCCAATACGAAAACGCGAGCACAGACACCAGACCGTTCATACACAGACTACCAGACAACCAACACATCGAGAGGACAATAACGCAGATCAATACAATCATACACAACAAAATTAACGACGATACAACTATGGAAGACCTCCAGCTACTAATCTACACCGGAGCACTCACGACAATAAGAATACACAACACACAGAAAGAAACAAACACGACTAACGGACCTCAGAAACACATAACGCCAGCTTGGCAGCACAGACTACAGAACAAAATACAAAAACTAAGGAAAGAAATCGGTCAGCTAACACAAATCATATCGGAAAGAATATCAAACAAGAAGCAAAAAACAATACAAATCAAATCGAAGCAAGAAGCAATAGAACTGTTAGACGAAAAAAAACAAAAACTACAAGCACTAGCCAAACGACTAAGACGATACAAAAAAAGCAATAACAGAAGGAAACAGAACCAAACATTCAACACTAATCAGAGAAAGTTTTACCAAACACTAACCGACACAAAGATGACAGTAAACCAACCACCAAACATAAAAGACGTCGAACACTTTTGGAAAAACATATGGTCAAACCCAACACAACACAACCAACACGCACACTGGATACAGACAGAAACGGACAAATACAGTACAATACAACAGATGCCCGAAATAACAATCACACAAGAAGACGTAACCAGAACAATCAATGCCACGCAGAACTGGAGGGCACCCGGGAGAGATAAAATAGCAAACTTCTGGCTTAAGAAATTCACATCAACGCATTCACCTCTAACTAAACTATTCAATAAGTACATGACCCGACCACATACAATGCCACACACACTCACACAAGGAACGACATACCTGAAACCGAAAGACGCAACAGACACAACGAATCCCGAAAAATACCGGCCCATAACCTGTTTACCGACAATATACAAAATACTAACTTCTATCATTACACAAAAACTTACCGAACACACAACACACAACAACATAATTAGTGAAGAACAGAAAGGATGTTGCAAAGGAGCAAGAGGATGCAAAGAACAGTTAATAATAGATACAGAAATAACACACCAGGCTAAAATCAAACAAAGATCAATGCACTTCGCATACATAGACTACAAAAAAGCTTTTGACAGCATACCTCATTCATGGTTAATTCACATATTAAAAATATATAAAGTCGATTCTAAATTAATAGATTTCCTGGACACGATAATGAAAAACTGGAGCACTACACTGACCATTCAAACAAACACAGACAATATAACATCACAACCGATAACGATCAGACGTGGAATATATCAAGGAGATTCACTAAGTGCTTTCTGGTTTTGCCTGGCATTGAACCCTTTATCTGGCATACTAAACAAGACAGACTACGGATACAAAATCACTGGAACACACCCACACAAAATCACCCACCTACTATACATGGACGATCTCAAACTATTAGCAGCGACAAACCATCAACTTAACCACCTACTCAAAATAACAGAAACTTTCAGCACAGATATAAACATGACGTTCGGAACAGACAAATGCAAAAAGAACAGTCTAATTAGAGGAAAACAAACGAAACAAGAAGACTACATACTCGACGACAACAACAATAACAATCGCATAGAAGCAATGGACCATACAGACGATTACAAATACCTGGGCTACAGACAGAAAATAGGAATTGAACCCGCAATAATCAAAGACGAACTGAAGAGACAATACAAACACAGACTATCTAGAATACTGAAGACAGAACTAACAGCGAGAAACAAAACGATAGCAATCAATACATTTGCAATACCGATACTGACATACTCTTTTGGAATAGTAAACTGGAGCAACACAGACCTAGAATCGCTCAACACCCTCACACGTTCAGAATGTTACAAACACAGAATGCACCACATCCACTCAGCAATAGAAAGATTCACAATAGACAGAAAAGACGGAGGACGAGGATTTATTGACATCAGAAACGCTAACTACAATCAAATAGACAACCTTCGAAAATACTTTATACAACGAGCACAAACCAGCGACATACACAAAGCAATCATCCACGCAAACACATCAGCCACACCACTAAAATTCAATAACAACACATACAACCCCACAGACAATATTATAACGACGGACGTAAAGAAAGAAAACTGGAAACAAAAAACACTGCACGGCAAACACCCACACCACCTGACACAACCATACATTGACGAACAAGCATCGAACATGTGGCTCAGAAAAAGCAATATTTATAGTGAAACCGAAGGATTTATGATCGCAATTCAAGACCAAGTCATTAACACCAGATACTACAGCAAACACATAATCAAAGACCACAACACAACGACAGACAAATGCAGACTGTGTAATCACCATATAGAAACAATAGACCACATTACAGGCGGATGTACAATATTAGCGGGCACAGAATACATTAGAAGACACGATAACGTCGCAAAAATCATCCATCAACAACTGGCCATAAAACACAACCTCATACAAGAACACACACCCATACACAGATACCAACCACCGAACATACTTGAAAACAGACACTACAAATTATACTGGAACAGAAGCATCACTACAGACAGGACAACACCACACAACAAACCAGATCTCACGCTCATACACAAGCTAGAGAAAATCACCCAACTCATTGAAATATCAATACCAAACACCGGAAACATACAAAAGAAAATAGGAGAAAAAATAGAAAAATACATTCAACTAGCCGAAGAGATTAAAGACATGTGGCACCAGGAAAAAGTCGAAATAATACCAATCATCCTATCATCTACAGGAGTCATACCACACGATATTCACAGATACATTAGAGCCATACAACTTCACCCAAAAACATACATTCAACTACAAAAATCCGTTATTATAGATACGTGCTCACTAACTCGAAAGTTCCTAAATGTACTATAAGACTCATGTATTGGATTAGCTTAAATGTAATATAATATACTATAAGATTCATGTATTATATTAGCGTAAGTGTAATATAATGTAATTTAACAGTTGTAAAGAGAACACGCTTGACTATGGTCCGCGTGTTTCTCTACTAAACCACCGGACAAAATATGTAAGTCCGAGAAAAATGGAATAATAATAATAATAATAATAATAATAATAATAATAATAATAATAATAATAACCCTTAGTCCCCAACGGGGGTCACGGGTGACCCCACTGAAAACGTCTTCCTCCCACATTTTCATTTGTTTACATGATTATCGTGGTCAAACAAAAGATTCTTTAAGTAATAATATAACTATCGATCCTCATACCAAGAAAGTTAATAAGATTTCATGTTTGTTTTTTTTTTTCTAGAGCACTTTTAGAGTACTTTTTGAGGCGCTGAAACGCACATGTACCCCGTTGCGGATTAAAGGTGCGAAAAAACACGTTTGGGACTAAAGGATAATTAATAATATATCAACCGAAAAAATAATGGTATTCATTTATTTATTTATTTGAAAACAAATTTTTTTGATTAGTTGACGACCTTTTCGTTATCCCGCACGTGACGAATGATTCGTGATTCGTTATTATCATGGGAAAAAAGATGTATTCCGAATATTTCACGATTCAACGATCGTCGCGAGGAAACGTTATCCGGATACCGGAAAACGAACCGACGTACGTGAATCCCAGAGTTTAGTCCTTCCCCCCTCCCCTCCGACAACCGGATCGAGAACAACGACGACTCTCGCTGCAGCAGCATCGTTCGCGCGGGCGGCACGATTATGTCACGAGTGTCTCGGGCGGATGCACGGAAATGCATACAATGCACCGTGGTAAATATTCTCGTCGTTAATATCACACAAACTCGCACGTACATATATATATATATATACCGGCGTCGAAGAAGTCGACGCTCGTGTACACGTATAAACCGAATAAACGAACAACATCGACGAAAAAAAAAGTTTGCAAAGTTTGTGAAAACTCTTCGGTGCAGTTGCAACACGAGTGGGTTCGACTTTGCTTCCGGTTTCATCGTCTCGCGGATATACATATATATTGCGGGTTTGTACGACGACAGAAGAAAAAAAAAATGTCTCACCGAACACAAAAATGTTTCAAACAATTGTTCTCGGACTCGAGCGAGTTGTGCTGACGATGATTTTTTTTTTTGCCTAATTTTTTTCATTTTTCGGGATTCCGTACGTCCACGGGAATAATAAAGAAAAAATGGAATGATTGTGAAGGAATATTTACTTATGTATCAATAATTATCGTCACGTATTCCTTGATATCTTTTTTTTTGTGATGCGCGGTGCGAGAGGAGGGAAAAAAATGTGATACGAAACCCTCTGCCCGCAATTCGAAGTCGGGACTCCGTTTCGTTTTTGCCTTTGGACGCACGGAACCCTTTAAATAAAATAGAAAAGAAAGAAAGAAAATGAAAAAAAAAAAAAGATAAAGCAGTCTGAGGTGCACCCTCCGGGGTGACGATATTTCACGTACTGTAGAAAATATACCGTACCGCATATATACTTGTGCGGGTGGTACGGGGCCGCGGGGGGGGGGGGGGGGGAGGCCTCATCAAGCATCGAACGTGCCGCCTTCGTCGTCGACGTCGTCGTAGTCGTGAACGCGTGTAGTCGCCACTCTCGAGAGCACCCGACTCGACATTACGACCAGATCTAATTGAAAACCGCGAACCTCGAGGCCCTTACCGCGCGAATCTTTGTACGCCGCACTTGCACAATGCGTTCTCACACGAAAACATACACACACACACACACACACACACACGCGCAGACACAGACAGACAGACTCACCGGTAAGCTCGGAGTCTTGCAATCGAACGCGAGAAACGAAAAAAAAAGAAAAAGAAAAAAAAAGAGAATGAGAAAAGGAGTAACTCGTAAAATGCCTGGAGGTCCTCATCTCGGAGCAACGTGTTCGTACTCTTTCTCTCTCACTCGCTCTCTCTCTCTCCCTCTCTCTCTCTCTCTCTCTCTCTCTCTCTCTTTCTTTCTCTGGTGCGCATCAACGTTTCGTTTTTCGTTTATTCCATTTCGATTAGCGAATCTCCACGTGCGGTCGCTGTTACCAAAAAATTCCGGGATCGACTGAGGATAATTGAAAAAAAAAAAAAAGGAACAGATGGGAGAACAGAAGTAAATAAATGAGACAGCAACAACAATGAAACAATAATGAAAGATGGAGGTTTTTTTGTCGAAATAATTGTTGAACGTCGATGTTTAACTCGTGCAAGTAGTTAAGTTTGTCTGGCAGTTAGTTAATCATCTTAAAAATAATAATAATAATAATAATAATAATAATAATAATAATAATAATAATAATAATAATAATAATAATAATAATAAAAATTAAGAAAAAAAGAGAGCAACAACGAAAAAAAAATTTCTACACGAATTACCTCAAAATGTAATGCTCACGTAATCGATGAACTTACACTCACGTATCACGTAAACACATCCAAAGTGTTTCAATTGCAACAGATCTCCCACAGTCCACCAAAAATTTAATCCTTTGATATTGCATTGATTTTTAAAATATCTCATTGTGCTTGTTCCAATAAATAGATTTCATCTGACCGCACTGAAGATAGAAAAAAAAAATTTACCAAAAAAAAAAAAACAGCAACAACAAAGAAACAACATTTTCACATGAATTCGGAATGATGCTACGCGATTAATGTGCAATTCGCATTACGTTGTCTGTAATCATCGAAAAAAAATGTGTTTCAAATTGCAACATCCCGGATTTTGTGTCAGGTCCAACGGGAGTGTGCTCACCGCGGGTCTCAACGCGGGGAAAGAGGGGCGGGGGAAGGGGGGGGGGGGGGCTACGAGCGACGAAGCCCGCTTTACTCCTCGATGGCCCGACGAGTGCTACAATTACGGTAATTACTTTGATCGACGCTAACGACGTAAACGTTGCTACTGCGATTGCCGAGCCTCTGGCCGTTGGAGCTACCCTCCCCCCCCCCTCCTTCCCTCCCTCCCCACCCCCAGTCGAGCGTAACTAACCCCGAGCACATGGACAAATATTAGTTGGACGCAAATCAACCGGTTCTCATTGAACAAACATTTGTTTCATCGCTCTGACCCCCCCCCTTCCCTCCTCCTCCCCCTCCCCCTCCTTTCACCAGGAACTCGTATAATTCTGCCGTTTTGCTAACGGAAAATTTCAATCAGGAAATTCGCAAGTGTAATAATGAGAGCCTCTCGCAAACGAGGTCAACGAGCCCCATTGAAAGTGCTAGTTTTTTTTTTTTTTTCTAATTTTTTGTAATTTAAATTTTTATACCAAATGAAAGAGATAATTATGAAGAAGGAGATTTTAGGTCGTCGAATCCCAGGAGATAGTCACCAGTCTCGCACACGTCTTTCACGTATTCTCTTTCAGACTGACAGATGGGGGGTCATTCACATTGTTTCGAATTTTTCTCGAAATTTTCAGCGAGCGATATTCGAACGTATTTTTCGTGAGAGACAAAAAGTTGTAACTTCCGAACGAGACTTTTTTTTTGTTCGAGCAATTTGGGAATTTTTTTTTTTTTTGTTCGACCAATTTAGGAATTTTGTGTTTTTTTTGTTCGAGCAATTTAGGAAAACTTTTTTTTTTTTTCAAATAAAATCAGCATTTTTTATTTTATGCTTTTCTTTCAACTTTGTATTATTTTATTGTTGATAAATGATTTTTTTCATTAGTTGCAACATAATGATAGATATTTTTTTTCGTATAACGTGTGTGAAAACAATAAGAACGTAATGTTTAAAAATATTTTAAATATTTATTTTTATATTTTTATTTTCATGATTTATTTTATTTTAAGTCGTGACGAGGGAGATAAATGTGATGCATTTATTTTGTAAGTTCGAGTTTTTGGCTTTTGATCGTGGGGGGATCGTTTGCTTTGCCGCCCGTGGCGCGACGGAGGATGATAATCCCGAACGCCGCTCCTGGCGCCCGGCTCCATTCTCCCTCCCTCCACCGCCGCACTTTCCCCCTCCACCGGGCGTGACTTCCCTCTCTGTCGCTCTTGGATCAATAGTCTCGTCGAGTGCAGGCCCGTGACTGTCGGGCGGGTCCCGCCGACCGAACCGACCGACATCACCGGTGTTACAATTATTAATCCTTCGGTTGACGAGAGGGCGGTGGCGGAAAGTGGCGGGGGGGGGGGGTATTCGCTGATTCAATGAATTCAATGAATTTCTTATGAATGATTCAACTATAGAATTTTATCTTGAATAATTCACTGAGGTATTTCAATAATAATTCGATAAAAAAAATTGCAACAATAACGGAATACATATGTTTTAGATGTTTGTAATTAAAAAAAAAATTATTCATTCATTTATCAGGTCGACAAATATTTCGAGTTGCAATTGTTTTTGAATTTTTTTTTTTAATTTTTTGAATAATTTGCCAGAATTAATCGTCGATCTGTGAATAATTCGAAATTATCAATCAATTCGATCAAATCGAGTTTTATTCGCACAACTTTTTGAAAGCTTTTGAAAGAAAAAAAAGAATATTGTATACGATAGGTTTATCAAATTTTCTCGTACCAAAAATTTTTCATTTTTGCAATTGAAAAATTTAACAAAAAAAAAAGAATTCCTTTCAACACATTTTTATTTCTTTTTTTTTTCATGTAAGATTCAAATTTTTTTTTATTTTTTGCAATCTATAATCCCCCCACGAACGATGGATGTTTTTTCTTTCGGATTCAATTCCATTTATTTCCCGATTGCAATTTTTCCGAATAAATAATCAAGTGTTTGCAACGAGAGTTAGATGTAAATTTTGTGTACATTATCGATAAGCGGTTTGGTCATTGACGTGTGCGAACAAAGAAGTAAAAGATAAAAGAAAAAAAAACGGCTTTGATCGTGATGCGAATGAAGCGATGCAGCAGTGTTGGGTTAGTAGCAGCAGCCTCGAAGAAGTGGCGGGGGGGGGGGGGGGGGGGTGTCGCTTCGATGGAGTCCAGAGCACTCCCTCGACGACTCGAGTTTTCGCATCCCTTCATTTATCCATCGGCCTTTCTCTCGACCCTCAACCGTGAATCTCGAGCTGCACTGTGTAACTATTTCGAGAAACAAGGGCGGGGGCGAGGAGGGGCTGCCGACAACCCCGTCCAAGTGGTGCTCGTAATCGAAATCCAAAACCGACAACCACGTTTTTTAAAATCTTTTTGTTTATTTTTTTATCCCCACTCTCTTTTATCACCTTCTCACGGTCAATCGTCCTTTTGGCTGCTCTGCAAATGACAAAACCCAAAAAATCACTGTCTTCAAATTTTTCGGTGATTCATCCAAAAAGTTTGCAAGACTGTGAACTTAAAATTGTTTTTTTTTTTTGTTGTTAGGGTTCTATACCTCAGAAGAAAAAAATTGAACGCTTACGGCAAAAAAAAATTGACAGTAATAATATTTTATTAAATGTTTTAAACAATTTATGAATAATAAATTATTTATAATATTGATATCGATATCGATAACTCGATTCTGGACATTATGTGCATTGGTGCGTGTGTGTCGCTGAGGTAAAAATTAGTCTCGAATATATAAATACGAAGGTACGTCGAGGGTGTGGGTGCTCTTCCTGAGCCAAAAAAATATACACACACACACACACACACACACACACGAATACACATGGACGAGGAGCAATTGCAATCGTGTTTAAACTGTATGAGGTTCGTTGGGTCGTTAGCAGTAACGGTGATGGCCGCCGCTAGATGGCGAAGAAACAGCGAGCGAGAGAGAAAGAGAGAGAAGCAGATGAGCAGAACTCGTCTGATATAGGACCATTAATTAGTACGGAAATGGTCTACTTCGTTATGCGTAATTGCGAGCCTGTGTGTGTGTGTGTGTGTGTGTGTGTGTGTGTGTGTGTGTGTGTGGGTGGGTGGGTGAGCGAATATAGTCTGACATGATTGTGATGCGCTTTCCATGCATATTCCGAGTACTTTAATTATGGCATGCGCGTTATGTTAAATAGATTCGGGTTGTTGCTTTTGCCAACGTTGATATCGAATTAGGATACCGATGTTATTCACTGACCAACAGATTTATTTTCGTTTCATTTGTTTATATATAGGTAGTGAAACTATCATTATTATTATCATTATTATTATTATTATTATTATTATTATTATTATTATTATTATTATTATTATTATTTTCACTGTGGTTGTTATTATTATTGTGACATTTTTTTCAGACTCGATTGTCATGATAATAATAATAATAATAACGATAATAATAATGAGACGAAAATGCGAATGAAAAAATATTGAGTATCGATCAATTTGATGTTCAAACAAATATATTAAAATCACGATATAACGATAACGTGAAATTTCATTATTTCGACCATAATCGCGTGACCGAAGAATTTTTTACGGTGTATCTTAAAAATTTCAAAGTGTCATTTCACTCACGTCAAAAAAAAATTACACGAATAACGTCGGACTAATTCTCAGAAAAGCTCATACGATGAATAACCGATCAAACGCCTTATAATGTGTAAAAATAAAGCGGGACAGAAAGGTGGGGGGGGGGGGGGGTGAAAGAAAAACAATAATGAGGTCACACCGAAGGAGGTATCGGTATTACGAGGGGTATTATGTAAAGGGATGGATAAACTGGTGCACCAAGTCTCTCGTGTACATCGTTCCGCCCCAACCGTCAGGCTGATGCAGCACACTGTGCCAACGAGCAAGGGTTATCGCAGTGGCAAGTTTTTTTTCTCTCTCTTTTGTTTTTTCATTTTTTTTTCTTTTGTTTTTGTTTTCACGATTCGATCGATACCTCCGATAATTAGCCGAGGGTTTTTTTTTACCCCACTGTAGCAACGACGGGAATAGCCCCGTCCCAGTCTCTTTTTTTCGCTCTCTCCCTCTCTCTTTGTCTCTGCAACCCCCTTCCACGTCTCTCTCTCTCTCACTCTCTCTCTCCCTCTTTCTCTCTCGTCGTGCTCTTTCGCTTTCGCTTCATTGTTTCACCCGGGTCGACCTCCCCGACAGACGGAAAAAAAAGAAAGAACAAAAAAACGGCCGATATAAAATAAACCGCAATGGCGGACCCCGCTGAGGACAAAAAATCAAGTCTATCTTCGAACGATTCTCCTCCCCCCTTACGCTCCTTCTCTCTCTTTTTTCCTAAAATTCACTGCATCTCATCCCGATAAATGTTCGATTGCAATTTGCTTCATTGATTTTTCATCATCATCATTATGACATTTATACATTTTTTCCGATGTTAATTTTTTTTTCCCGACAATTTCAACGAATTCCAAATGGTGGAAATATTTCGATGTGAGTTTGAATGAATTCACGAGAAGATCGATAACTTTTTCATCGAAATTCATTCATTTTTCAATTAATGCTAAGCTGGCACATTCTTCAACTATTTTTTTTGTAGACTCAGGTTTGCAAAGCGGCGGTGGTTAGGGGTGGGGGGTCCCGGAGGACGGTGGAGGATTGCGCGCTCGAACCTCGTCGCCGCTCTATAGTCGATGCGCGCGGGATCTGACACGGCGAGGGGTCGGTGGAGACAGGGGGTGGCGGCAGGGTTCGGATGAGCACCCCGCTGCCACACTGACTCCGATAAACGCGGGAGATATCCTTTCGAGATTTAGTGCAGATCTGACGCGCGCGCGCGCGCAATCGGTCGTACTTTTCTCAGTGGTGGGTGAGAAAAAGAAAAGGGCAGACGGAGCGATGGGATGAGAAATAAAAAAAAGGAAAAAAAAAGATAGAAAGATAAAGAGAAAGAGTGATTGAGAGAGTGGGAGAATGAGAGAGTGAGAGAGCGAGAGAGTGAGAGAGCGAAAGAGTGAGAGAGTGAGAGAGTAAGTGAGTAAATAAGTGAGCAAGTGAGTAAGTGATTTAGTGATTAAGTGAGTAAGTGAGTAAGTGAGTAAGTAAGTGAGTAAGTGAGTGAGTAAGTGAGTGAGTAAGTGAGTGAGTAAGTGAGTGAGTAAGTGAGTGAGTAAGTGAGTGAGTAAGTGAGTGAGTAAGTGAGTAAGTGAGTAAGTGAGTAAGTGAGTAAGTGAGTAAGTGAGTAAGTGAGTAAGTGAGTAAGTGAGTAAGTGAGTAAGTGAGTAAGTAAGTGAGTAAGTGAGTAAGTGAGTAAGTGAGTAAGTGAGTAAGTGAGTAAGTGAGTAAGTAAGTGAGTAAGTGAGTAAGTGAGTAAGTGAGTAAGTGAGTAAGTGAGTAAGTGAGTAAGTGAGTAAGTGAGTAAGTGAGTAAGTGAGTAAGTGAGTAAGTGAGTAAGTGAGTAAGTGAGTAAGTGAGTAAGTGAGTAAGTGAGTAAGTGAGTAAGTGAGTAAGTGAGTAAGTGAGTAAGTGAGTAAGTGAGTAAGTGAGTAAGTGAGTAAGTGAGTAAGTGAGTAAGTGAGTAAGTGAGTAAGTGAGTAAGTGAGTAAGTGAGTAAGTGAGTAAGTGAGTAAGTGAGTAAGTGAGTAAGTGAGTAAGTGAGTAAGTGAGTAAGTGAGTAAGTGAGTAAGTGAGTAAGTGAGTAAGTGAGTAAGTGAGTAAGTGAGTAAGTGAGTAAGTGAGTTAGTGAGTAAGTGAGTAAGTGAGTAAGTGAGTAAGTGAGTAAGTGAGTAAGTGAGTAAGTGAGTGAGTGAGCGAGTAAGACGTGTTTAGTTTGTGTTTTGGACCAAAAGAGAGAGAGAGAGAGAGAAAGTGAGTTCGTAAGTAGGTGAGTAAGTGAGTGCGTGAGTGATGGAGTAAAACGTGTTTATTTCGTGTTTTGGACCAAAAGAGAGAAAGTGAGAGTAAGTGAGTGAGTGAGTGAGTGAGTGAGTAAGTTAGCGAGTGAGTGGGTGAGTGAGTGAGTGAGCGAGACGTGTTGATTTCGTGATTTAGGACCAAGAGAAAGAGAGAGAAATAAAGAAAATGAGATGCGAGAAAGAGATGGAGAGAAATAGGGAGGATAACAGAGATGGAATGAGACGCGAGAGAGAGACAACGACAACAAACCCCGTGCACAGAGAGCTACGGTCCGGGGGCTTGTGGCGTTGGTTGAAAATCAGCAATGAGAATCTCGCCTACAACCGATCGAAAATATTTTTCTACCGTCCTTGGAACACGGAATACCAGCGGTGTGCGAGAAGAGAGGGTGGAGAAAAGGAATAAGATACGCGACGATGTCGAGTATGTATTTTGTGTGTGTGTGTGTGTGTGTGTCTGTGTACAGGCGCGGCTTCGGATATACCCGCCACCGGGTAATCCTCTCACTTTCTTTCTCTCTCGACTCTTTTATACTTTTAGCCCCTCATCCCTCCGCCTCTCACCCCTGCCCACCCTCGCGACCCGCGTTTGCTTCGTCCAACGTCTAGCGATATATATATATATATATATATATGTATATATATAGATTACGCGATGCAACCGCATGCGGTATCCCTCGGTTTGCAATCGATGAACGTGCATGTGCGCGATGCTCCTGCTGCTGCTGCTGCTGCTGCTGTTGGTGCTGCTTCGGCTTCGGCTGCTGGCCAAATGAAAAAGAGAACAGAAAGAAAATTTACAAAGATCCTCGGTCACGATATTCCACGCGAATCCGCGGACTCCGCGAAGACGAAAGAGAGAGAGAGAGAGAGAGAGAGAGAGAGAGAGAGAGAGAGAGAGAGAGAGAGAGAGAGAGAGAGAGAGAGAGAGAGACTTGAGAAAAGAAGAGAAAAAACAATAATAAAAATAAGAAATAGTGACGGAAATAACGATTGTAAATAACCGGTAACGATCGAGAGTTTGTTTTTTTTTAACAGGTTGTACTAATTTATTTGATTGGAATAATCCGAGTACGACATGTCACTATAATTTCTCTCTCTCTCTCTCTCTCTCTCTCTCTCTCTCTCTCTCTCTCTCTCTCTCTCTTTCTCTATCTCTCTCACGCATACCGATCTTGTTGATTTACTCGTGCTGCGTTGAATAATCGACGATCATGCGTAATTCGAGTGGAAAAGAATTTTCGAATGATTCGTCGCAATCAAAATTGTGATCTCGCGTCGTTGTAAAATATTTCGAGTTGTTGGTCAGTCATTTTGACCGATTAATTTGGATTTGTCACAATTTGCAAAAATTGAATGGTGGTTCTTGGTTCGATTTATTTTTATTATTATTTTTTATCACGAATATTTTCATATCGAGCAATTTTTCACAATTTTAATCCTTTTATATAATTTTAAATATGTTGAATATAAATTTGTGCATTATGTATTGTCATTTTATAGTATTACATAAGAATAATTAAATATTTTATTCAATCCATAAAGCTCATCTTTACATCGTACAATCGATGAAAAAAAAAAAAAATTCCGTCAACTGTGATATAAAGGAAAATAGGTTTTACGTTCAAAAATTAAAAAAAAAAAAATCAAATGATATTAAAAAAGATAATACAAAATCGATGCTTCGACGGATAAGAAATGAGAAACATGGCAACGTGCACCAATATTACCTTCGCAACGATCGATGAGTCGACGTTTGAACATACATTTATATATTTATATATTTACATATACCTATAGATATCGTTCAAACGCGTGAGCAATTGTTACAACTTTATTATCCGTCGGCGTTATCATAAATAGTATAATATGACAGGCTCGTAATAATCGTTTGGCCAGTTCGAAAA
Organism: Diplazon laetatorius; assembly: GCA_963662125.1. NCBI lineage: Eukaryota > Metazoa > Arthropoda > Insecta > Hymenoptera > Ichneumonidae > Diplazon > Diplazon laetatorius. Next base: position 4,356,903 of record OY759158.1, on the reverse strand, counting down.
AAAAAAAAAAAAAAAAGAGAGAGAACACCACCTTCGACATTTATATATATATACATGGGACCACGTGTGCATATCTACAAGGCACACGGAGAGCACAGTGATAAATTCACCAAGATCCGACGATCGCGATAACCTCGCCGAGGCGAATAATCGATCCAAAGGACCTGTGGCGACTGCGACGGTGGTGCTCGGTCGGTCCGTCCGGCTGGGGGGGGGGGGAGGGGGGATACTCGGGCTACCGCTGCGCGCGCCATCTCGCGGGGCCCGTGCGGTTGTCGGATAATTTTACGTTAATTACACGGCGATTGATATTATCCACGAACAATGTACGAATTACAATATAATACATATATGCACACTAATTATCGTGCCAAAAGTGACCCCAAAGTGCTTGCGGACGAAACTGGACGATTCGACGATAAATTTATAATTTTCGTACCGTTCTAACAATGGTACGTACATGATACGATTAATCGCGATGATCTTGGCCATTGAAACCACTCGACCATAATTTTTGGATGTTACATTTTTGGATGTTGATAATTTTTTAAGGGGCGCAGAGGGGGAGGGGGTGAAATTCGTAACGGGTTTAATCTTCGATTTCACTATATAATCTGTGGAAGAAGGGTCAAACATTTTTATTATTTGGCTATCTCCAAACGAATGACTGGGGTCCAAACGGACCCCGCGCGATTCTCGATCGTACAACCGTTCCTACGCTCACAAGCAGACTTTCTCATCCATGGTTTCCCCAGTTTTTCCACAAGAAAGAGCATGGTGTGAGATAAATTTGATTACACCAACATTGAGTTGATGAAAAATCTTATTTGAAGACGGAAAAACGAAACGAAACAGCAAAAAGCTCATTTCTAGGGTTCCCTAGAAATCTACGAAATCTCGAAATCGGTGACCTGAAAACAGAAAAAATATTTTTGGAAACACAGAGTTTTTTTCGAAATTGAAATATCGAACAACAATTTTTTTTTTCCAAAAATGAAATATTGAAAAAAAAAAAATTCCAAAAATGAAATATTGAAAAAAAAAAAAAAATGTTTTCCAAAAATGAAATATTGAAAAAAAAAAAAAAAAAATTCAATACGACAAATACGACACCACGACAAATCGGCTTCGTCGATTTGTCGTGGAATGGCCCATACATCCACACACACACACACACACACACAACGAGAGACTTATTCGCCCATTCGTACGGCGGATCTTTGTGACCAACCGATTGAACCAACAAAAATGCATCGATGCATCGCGTGGATGCACCGCGAACGCGACTCGTAGAACGTCGACGACGTTTTACAACCTAGCCCGTGCGAATTTCCACGTATACCGGTGGTAATTCCGCACCATACGCGGTATACACGGTCTGTTAAACGTTTTGTCGCCCGTGGATCTCGCGAAGAGAGGGAGCGAGAGTTAACTCGCACGGGATTTATCGGCCAAAGCGTTTTTACAATTTATGCGAGAATTCAACCAGGTGACAACGTGCTTCGTCGAACATATATAAACGTTCAGGGCTGAGGGGGTGGGGTGGGGGGGGGGGCGAGGAAAGACTGAGGAACTCAAACTTAAATAGTAAAAACAAGAAACGAAAGATCAAAAAATAATCTGACCAAACAAATGAATAATGGATAGAAGGAATGAATAGAAAAAATTAATTTAAAACAAAAATGAAAATAATCATCGCTTTGTCGTTTCCTAAGCGTTCATCGTTTATTTGACTTTCGACAAACGCCCCGACAAAACCTGCAAATGTCCCGGACATTTTTCCTGAAATTGTTGTTGTTGTTGTTGTTGTTGTTGTTTTTTTTTTTTTTTTTTAATTTCGTACGAACGTGTTTTTTTCTTTTTTACCGGACACCATTTTAACGACCGCGGTCTTCGTCTCGTTGGTGTTGTGCTCTCCGGTGGTTCACGAACCCGAGAGTCCGAGAGAGTTCTTCCTCTTACGTTCGTCGGGGTTGCCCGCGCGGTCCGCGTGATCGCGAACACATCGCGCCGAGCCAGTGGATTTTCCACTGAAAGCGAATCCTGGTCGTGATATCTCGCGCCATCATCCCGCTCGCTCGACGAGACCCTCATCCTCTTTCTCTCTCTCTCTCTCCCTTACTATTTCTCTTTCTGCCCCACCCCCCCCTCCTCTCTCGCTCTTGCTTTTCTTCTCCTGTATACAATATATTTCATTTATTTTTTCTCACTTCACGAATCTCTCGGATCTAAACTCGCTTCTTCCTATCCCGCTCCTCTCCCCACAACCCTTTCCCCTATAACCTCCCCCCGCCCCTCCTCCCGCCAGGGGTCTTCGTTATCCCGCCCGGAAACTCGCAACAACTCTCGAGGCTCACCAACGTCTGTTCCTTCTGCATCGATTCAACTGCCCGGCGCTTATGAGATAGACCCAAACGCCAAGGGAATATTGAAGAGAAGAAAAAAAAATCCCCACAAAAATCAACGCGATAAAAAAATAAAAAATAAACGACAAAAATAAAAAATTCTTGTTTTTTTTTTCCAAACGTGTGGAAAAATTTAAAAAAATGTCGTTTAATTTATCAAGAAAAACAAAAATCCCAACAAAAATCAATCCGATAAAAAAATTGAAAATGAACAAAAAAAACAAATTCACGATAAAATTTTATTATTTTTTTTTACAAACTTATGGAAGGATAATTTTTTTTTTTTTCATTTATCAAGAAATGAATAAATGAACGGGACGAGTGTAAAAATAATTGCGAGACGGAGCGAGCCGGTGATCGAGAAGGAATAAGGAAGAAGGAGGAAAGAATAAGGAAGAAGGAAGAAGGAAGAAGGAAGAGAACGTATAAATGGGCGGTTTCGGTCAACAGCTATGAGAAACGCCGAATGATAAATGCCGGTGGAAGCGGACTCGCGTAAATTGCGGAGAATGTATATAATGTATATATATATATATATATATATATATATATATATATACATATATGTACATATATATAATGTACATATACATATATATAAAACGTGCGTACCGCCGCGGCACTCATTTGCCCGAATCGGTTGTGTTCCCTGTCGCGGGCTCGAAACCGATGTAAGCCGCCCTATCCGAGAGACAACTACCACGCACGAGATATATATCTCCACAAGCATATTTGCACGCGCCGCTTATCACATTTCTCTTTCTCTTTTTTTCCTTCATTCTCTGAATTTTTTTTCTTCGTTTTTTCTTCCTTCTGTAATATATATTTTTTTCTTTTTTTTTTCGTTTCTCGCGACGCTGACAAATCCTTGGGATTTCGCAACGATGATGTACGAGCCCTGTTTCACCGTCCGAGTTGGTGAATAATAAAAAAAAAATTTAAAAAAAAATGCTCTGATAAGTCTGCGGTTGGTTTGAAAAGAAAAAAAGTCGTCGACGACGACGAAGACACTGCACGATGAATCTTTGACCAATGTGTGTCACAACTTGTCGCCTTGTAGATACATAAATTATAAATGTTATATATATATGCATGTGTGTTTGTATATAAATCATGAGCGTTGAAAAAAATGTTTCAAATGGATTATCGAAATTTCAAACAACTCTTTCGTATAATCTGGAATTTATGTTTTCAACGCGAATCAGCAAAGGGTCAAAATAATTTATGATGAAATCGTGAACGCATTTTAAGGGGGGGGGGGGGGTAAGGTTAATTCGATACAAAAAAAAACATATTTTCGTTAATTTTTTTTGACGACACAGTTGATATATATTCATTTCTATAATAACTGCATGATAGAGTAACGTTTGAAGAATATTCTGTGAAATTTTCATTAATTTTTATGAAGAAATGAGCCATTGACAGCGAATCTTCGCGGACGTCTGAAAATAAAAAGTTTCATTGCGGTGCCCCTCATAACTCATCACTGGATCATCCGAAATGGAAAAACCAAAATGATTCCATTAGTTGATAAGTTTCTGCAGGTAACACCGTCGAGATATTTAAAAAAAATAGATTTTTCAATTTTTTACAGCACTTGGAAGTCGAAATACTGATTTTTCGTCAAATTTTTTTTTCAGTATTTCGACTTCCAAGTGCTGTAAAAAATTGAAAAATCTATTTTTAAAAAATATCTCGACGGTGTTACCTGCAGAAACTCATCAACTAATAAAATTATTTTGGTTTTTTTATTTCGGATGATCCAGTGATGAGTTATGAGGGGCACCGCAATGAAACTTTTTTTTTTCAGACGTCCGCGAAGATTCGCTGTCAATGGCTCATTTCTTCATAAAAATTAATGAAAATTTCACAGAATATTCTTCAAACGTTACTCTATCATGCAGTAATTATAGAAATAAATATATATATTAACTGTGTCGTCAAAAAAAATTAACGAAAATATGTTTTTTTTTTATCGAATTAACCTTACCCCCCCCTTAAGAGAGGACGTCGAAGTTAAGAAAGGATAATTTGACGGTGAAGTTAACAAATTTATTGGAACGAACAATGTTGACCGAAAAACGAGATCCGAAACATTTTGGGTTCGTGTTGATAACGGTGCTGAACACACTTGTTCTAAGCACACACATATACAGCAATGCGATGTTTGTGTGTGTGTGTGTGTTTGTGTAGTAGGCGTGGGAAGTTGTCGGCCGAAAGGTATTATAGCACATGTATGTATTCTACGTTGGATTATTGCGGATATATTTCATCGTCTTGGGCTCGAAGCCACGCCGATGTTTCGAGGGGTATTTATCGTGATAATAAGTAGCCGCGTTGTATGAGTGAGAGGAACGGAGAGAGAAAGAAAAAGAGAGAGAGAGAGAGAGAGAGAGAGAGAGAGGGAGAGAGAAAGAGAAAAGGTGGTCATCGAGCATTAATATTTTTTTCATTCATTTATTATTATTATTTTTTTTTTTCGCCACCGGCCCTTACTTCTGACTCAGCAGGTATGTATTTTCCCTATCTTTATCGCTGTCGAGTTTCTCTAACAGTTCATATAATATACACCCAGGTTCATTACACCAGTACTGCTGGCTATAGATATATATTTGTATATGTATGTATATGGGAAGGGACGTCCCAAATCACCGGATTGAAATCCTTCTATCCCCCCAATGTGGTCCATGATTATTTTTTTAAGTATTTTTTGGATCCTACGACCTGACCAATTTTTTTGAAATATTTTTTACATCCCCCTTCATCTCACCCCTACCCCTTTCTTTTTTTTTAATCAAGAACCAACTGCTATTTTGACCATTTTTAATTCGATGGAATTTTGTTTTCCAGACGCTTTATCAAAAATTGAGAAACTTTTTAATTCATAAAATTGAAATGGGCAATCATGTTTCTTATATATCTTATACATACATACATATATGTATGTATATATATATATTTTTTTTCAATTTTTCAAAAATGCGAGATTTTCGGAAATTTTTATAGATGATAATGGTTTATTAACTAAAAGAAAAAACGATAAATGAAATCTATCTCGCAATAAAAATCAATATCTCGATTACAGTCTATAAAAAACCAATTTTTTTTTGTTTTCATATAAAAATAATTAAAAAATCGATTCCTCGTTAAACGTTTTATTATCCATAAACACACACACACACACATGTATGTGTGTCTCGAGCTGACCGATGAATTCTCACTCTCGTTCTTACAAACGTGGTTTTGTTTTAAACGTTGTTATCGCAGAGATCCCGTATAGTAGTAGTAGTAGTACGTATATCAAACACGGAGAAAGTGCCGCGCCCCTTTAATAACCAAACCCGCGGTGCCGTCTCATTCTTCGCAACACTTTGTTTTCGCGGGTGTGTATTTGTGGTATGTGGTCTGTAATACGCGAATTGTTACGAAAATAAATTCGTGCAGCCGAGGGAGCGCCGCGAGATTTCGATAGGCGAATGTCATAGGTAAAGCAAACTAGACCGGGTGAGTCATGAATTATATATTTTCATGAAATTCCAACGAGTTGTGCCACCATTGTATTCGTATATATATATGTATATATAAGCACACACACACAGAGAATATTTTGCTTTTTAAATTTGTATTGAATCAGATATCGTCGGCAGCTCCATCGACGAAATTATGAAATCACGGAAGTGGGATGTGAATGAATCGTCGCCCCTCCTCCTCTTTCTTCACCCTCTCATCGCCCACTTCGTCCGTTTCACACGGATTGCATCGTGTCTCGCCGATAATTTGTCTCGTCCGCTTAACCCCCAATCACCGATCGACTGTTTCAACAATTTTCAACAAAGGCAATGACGAAAATTCATTGAAAATTGACGAACGAAAAAGACGACCAAATTTTTCAACTTTTTAAAAAATTTTATTGCAAGACAAAAAATATTCCCATTTTTGGACCCTCAATATTGAGTGACTATTTTGAGTGACTTAATGTTATAAATATTATGTAACCACACTTACTTTTCAATCCCGAAATTTTGTATTTGCCGGTAAATAAAATTGCAACCGAAGAAATTGTTGTTTTTTTTTTTTTTTTTCTATTTTGGCAAAATTTAATTTGAATCTAAAGATTTTTCTTTTTTTTTTTCAATACACCCTAAGTCTGAATACAAGTTAGAGGATACATTTGCTTTACATACAGAATTCAAGGAGAGGGGAGAAAAAACAAACACATGAAGTTACATAGTGTAGTGGCCAACGCTATAGATATACAATACGTGAAAAAAGCACTGTATTTTTAATATATTTGATGTATATATGTAATGTATATTTATATACAATGTACATACGCATATATTCATGATCGTATACACATATATATATATATATATGTATTCAATGTTGTTTATTTCCTGCATCCTTTTTTTTCTTTTTTTTTCTTTTCAAAACCCGGACGTAGGTAATTCGCATATATTCCTTTATATCCTCGCTATTAAAGCACGGTGCCATATCCTTTTACCGACCCGGTCTATTCGCTGACCCTCTTCCCTTCTTCTTTTTCTTCTTCCACTTCTTCATTTTCTTAAAAAAAATTTTTTTTTTTTTGCTTTTTTAATTTCTTTGATATTTTCTTTTTTTCAAATGTTTTTCTCCCCCGGTTTGGTCTCTACCACCAGCACAATTCCCGCACCCACGTTGTTGGCGCGCTGGACCTCCGTCGTTCCAAGATGAGGTATAAGCCCAAAGAGAGAGAAAGAGAGAGAGATATATATATAGACACACACCAACGTTATTATTATTATATATATGGCACATGTCTCGTAAAAGTAGCTATACTCGTGGATCGCCGGACCGGCTCCCAGGGGCATGTGTGGCGCACCACCGATATGGGCTATGGGCGAGAAGGGCCGGTAGCCCCAGCCACACGATGAATCCGAAGGCTCGCAAAAGCCACCAACGTTCGTCGCGACTTCGAACCCCCCCCCCCCCTCCCACCCCCCATCGTTGTATTTACGGGGTTCTCGACTCTTCCCCCTCTGCTCCCCCCCCCCGCCCCACCCGCCCAACGTCGTGTCACGAACACTGTTTGTGCTCACACCCCGGCGCTTCTTCGCGTTATTCTCTCGGAGTAACCCATACCGACCGCGGGACCAGTACCGAGGCGGCCCTCCCGAGTACACTCGGCGAAGATCCTTCGGTGGAAAAAAAAGTAAAATAACAACAAAAAAAAATGAAAAGTTTCGCAACAACATTTGCTTGCAATACTAGAAGCGTCCGGATATTCATTATATCCCATGTCTATGGGGGGAGGGGGGGGGGAGGAGGTTAGTCGTGTGTGGATTCCGGGATAAGCTGGAATGCACGACGATAAAGAATGAATCGAATTCAATTTAATATATACATATATATATATATGAGCGATTCCACGTGACTTCAGCCACTCAAAAAAAAAATTTTCCACAAATAATTTTAAAAAATTGAGCTAATTTTTTGCAATATATTCACCGAGTGCCGATTTTTTTTAAATTTTTTTGACGGTTTTATCGTTAATTAAAGTTTTTTTGTATTTTGCCATTCAAATGGCTGTATCTTTGGCAGGGTTTGACGTATTTACATTTGTAAAAAACGAAAATGTGCGTCTTTTTAAGGCCTTCCAGAAAAAAATTACTTTAGATTCTATGAGCAAGTTGCACGTCCGTTTCAGGGCAAAATATGCAAAAATATTTTTTTTCTCAAAAAATGCATTTTTAATTTTTTTTTTCAAAATTTCCCCGAATTCTGAATACCAAAAAAGAATTTTTGGTATTTTTTATATCGTGGGACCGGCAATCGGTAATGCGTAATTTTACCGATTTCATTAATAGATTTTTTACAGTTTGATTCTTTCGCTTTATGCGATTCAACGAGCATTGATTATCATTAATTTCTCTTTCAAGGAGGCTTCTGAACTCGCGTAAAGTGACTGGAGTCCATGGAAAAAAAAAAAAATCAAACTGAAAAAAATCTATTAATGAAATCGGTAAAATTACGCATTACCGATTGCCAGTCCCACGATATAAAAAATACCAAAAATTCTTTTTTGGTATTCAGAATTCGGGGAAATTTTGAAAAAAAAAATTAAAAATGCATTTTTTGAGAAAAAAAATATTTTTGCATATTTTGCCCTGAAACGGACGTGCAACTTGCTCAATAGAATCTAAAGTAATTTTTTTCTGGAAGGCCTTAAAAAGACGCACATTTTCGTTTTTTACAAATGTAAATACGTCAAACCCTGCCAAAGATACAGCCATTTGAATGGAAAAATACAAAAAAACTTTAATTAACGATAAAACCGTCAAAAAAATTAAAAAAAAATCGGCACTCAGTGAATATATTGCAAAAAAATAGCTCAATTTTTTAAAATTATTTGTGGAAAAATTTTTTTTTGAGTGGCTGAAGTCACGTGGAATCGCTCATATATATATATATATATATATATATATATATATATATGAACTTGTCGATAATTTGCATTATGCTTGTATTATAATTTATGATCGAGGGAGTCGACATTTTGCAAAAAATCATTTGAATAGTTTTCGTGTGATGCAGGACGAGTGATAGGTAGTTTATTTTGACACAGGCCTGGTTAAAGCTTGCCTCCATTGTGCATTCCCACCAGGGATGAGCGTTCATTCAATGAAAATGTATTTTAAATACTTTTCAAAACAAATAACAATGATTAATTATTATGCGTAAATGAATATTTTTACATTTACGTAATAATCGTGACCAATTTACGTAAATTATTATTTCACAATTGATTATAAATTATTCGACAAGTCTGGTAAAATCAATTATCATTTAGTTCGAAAAGTATTTGAAATACATTTTCATTGAATGAATGCCGATTCCTGATTCCCACCTGGGAATGGGAATCGAAAGGCGACAACAACAGCGCCATCTATCACGAATCGATGAAAAAAGTTGAAACAAAAGTTACGTATTTTTCAATGAGGAATCCGAATCTAAAATAAAAAATGGGTGTTCCCATAGAAGATTCCAAAGTTGCCCCACGTCCAGCCCAGGGGGTGGGGGTGGGGGTGGGTACATTCGTACGATTCAATGGTCCCCTTCGTACCGTGCAATTTCATATCAGTGAATATTTCTGTGAACCGCATAGTTTCGAAGATATCCAAGGTGCTAATAGTCAGTGGGACACCCTGTATATGGAACACACTCGAGATTGCCGCAAGTCGTTTGCAGCTCGATGGACTCGATGGCCGCAGTGCGACTGCAGCCTGTCGTTCCTCACGAGTCGCAGGTCGCGGGGGTGTTTGCGGACACGGACAGATATGGCAGGAGCGAGAGAGAACGATTGGGCGAGTGTGGGTGGCGAGGAATAAAGTCGTAGGCTGTGAGGATAGCCCGCTTTTCTTCTTGGCCATACGGAGCGAGATGACTAAACGACATTGCGACCACTGTGAGTCTAAACTTAGAAGTCAGATCCGTTCCCATCTATATGTATATATACGTATATAGCTCTCATTCGTTCTCTTTTCCGTCCTTATCCGCATTCGCGTTGGCGTGTCTCTGGCGTGTGTCCTCGTTCTTCTTTGCTTCCTTCATTCTCGGCTAATCGTCGCGGTTTTCAACGGGGTTCAATTCGTCTTCCGAATTTCTGGCATAACTCCGTCGCGCAATTGAGATTTTTTTTCAATGCTTCACATAAAATTTTTTCGAAAAGTTGACGAAGAAACTCTCATTGGCAAGGATGACAGGAAACTTTGTTTGTTGCCTTTTTTTGAAAAGTTTTGAGAACAATATTTTTGTTTTATTTATCTTATTTTTTTGAAATTTATTTCGAGCCATGTGCGGAAAGTAATTTGTGGGCAGAATTGTATTTTTCTTTTTTTTTTCGAATAATTGTTGTGAATCGTGTTTCACGAGAAAATTGAGTTATCGAAGAAATTTCGAAAAAATTGGAATCAATAAAAAAAATTCCGAAACTATACGATGAATTTCAATCGAATTCAACGTTCGCCATTGGTTTTCAATTTTTTTTTCTACATTCCGCTTGAGAGCGTGTGCATCATCGTAATATTCTCGATGTAATATTCTACAAACTTTTCAATACAACTTTTTTTGTTCCCCCAAAAGTTCAATTTTGGAAATTTTTTTTTTTCCAAAAATATTATTTCTGTTCTTAGGTGACTGATCTACATCTGTATAACAAATTTCATCTCAATCGTTACATAACTGAGATAATGGGAGGACTGTGACATACAGTCAGACGGACGGACAGACGGACGGACTTCGCCCAACGATAAGGGTTTCATAAATTTATACGGACCCGTAAAAAAAAAACTGCGTGCAATTTGCGGGGGCGCTTGGAATTCCGCGTACGTTCGAAATATTGCGGGTTTTGAATCAGGACCGTTCTGAACATCGTTCGTTCGGAATTTCGACCCCCCCCCCCCAGGTTCCCCTCGGAAATTCGTCGTGGATCGTGTGACGGATAGCCTAGCATTGGTTTGTAAACCCATTAAAATTCAGATCGTGTTGCGATTAAACGAAACGAGCCGAGGGAGCAATCCCAAGTGAAAAAAAAAGATATAAACAATTGATAGATTATATTCAGAACTGGACATATATTTTTTATATGCAAACTGTACATAATCTCTCATGGTAGGTATCTATGCAGATTATGTATAGTTTGCAATAAAAAAACATATGCCCACTTTTATATATAATCTATCTATTGTTTTTATCTTTTTTTTTACTTGGGATATGAGAGAAAGATGGAAAATAAATGATTTACCGGACAAACCGTGTGAGAGACCGGGGGGTGGGGGGGGGGGGGAATGCGTCGGAGGAGAGCAAACGTGGCAGAGTTAAATGGTTCCCGTTTAACCGGGTGGCCACTATGGGATAACCGAGGGAACGAAGGACGGTCGAGTGTCGCATCCTGTACATAAATTATATAAAACTCGCAAGCTCCCTATATAATAATAATATATATACATATATATTTATAATGTGTGTGTGTGTGTGTGTGTATTTATGAACGAACAAGTGTAGGATGAGGGACTTGTATGGTGTGGGATGTAAAATTGTACAAATAGGTGTTCTCCCTTCCCCCCCCCCCTCCCCCTCATCTCGCACAATTATTTATCGCACGTTATCAACGGGGGCCCCTCTCTCGTCTAACTGTGGAATCGAGGTCAAACTCGGTGATACACAAATTGTTTCGATTGAATCGACGAACGTTCTTCGTACCGACGTCGAAACAACCTTGCCCCGATGTGCACTTTGCACATCAATGTTCAACTTTGTTTCCATTCAATCCCATACGTTGTGACATCGATCGATGTAATACGTTGTGATAGTTGCTTGCATCGTTCCCTGCAACCCGACTGTGTTCGTCCCATGCGTCGTGTATCGCGAGAATGTCCGATCTAATATCCGCACGGTTAACGCCTCGGCGATCCGCGATGACTGCATTCGTTGTAAGCGAATCAACGATGCTGTTTGAAAATTACGTCGTGCGAACTGTCAAACGCGTGTGGTATTTTTTTTTTTTTGCTTTTAAATGTTTTTGAAAAAAATGTCAAACTCGTCGATGAATCGTCGATGACTGGTTTGTGTGTCAATTTAGGGAAAAACAATTTTTTCTCTCCTAAGTTTATTAATTGATTATTTTTTTTTTTTTTATTAAAAAAAAAATTTGTTTGTGTTTTAATGTAAAATTGTCGTGTTCGATAGGTACACGAAAAAATAGCTTTTCAACACGGAAAATTTTGTGAAAATCTTTTTCTCATCTTTCTAAATTAATTGATTGATTTTTTTTTTTTTGAAAAAAATTTAGAAAAATAAATAAATTCCAACTCGACGATGAATCGTCGACGACTGGTTTGTGTTTTAATTTAAAATCGTCGTGTTCGATGTATACACGAATAAATAGCTTTTCAACACGGAAAAGTTTGTGAAAATATTTTTTTATCTTTCTAAATCAATTAATCGATTATTATTATTATTATTATTATTTTAAAATTATTTTCGGAAAAAAATTGAAAACTCGAACGAAATAATTGACGAAAATGTTTTCGATCCTATGTAAGTAATATCTCGCAAGTTCGTAGTTCACTAACGTTTTTGTCGTTTAAATTATTTATATCCCTACATATTTAAATAATATATTTTTTTCAATATGAAATAAAACAATTATTTTATTCAACGAAAATGCAAGCGATTTTAATTTGAAATATCGATATCATTTCAAGTTCAAGTCGATCTCTCCGGTGGCACGAATGTCGCTAGCAGTGTCCCGGCGGTGCGTGAGCGATTGCACGCGTGTGCTAACCCTCCCTCCCCCTTCACTCCGCCCTTATCCACTCCCCTGCACGGTGTAAAAGATGAATATGATCTAGCGACTGGCGCACACGCACCGTCTGCCAAACGCCACGAGCCATAACAATTTCTCGTCGGCGTACAATCGTCGAGTACCGGAGTGTCTTATAAACAGCATCGGGGGAGGCGTGGATACACATTTGGTATGCCCGCACATGTATATAATATATACACATATACACACACAAATCTATATATATATATATATATATATATATATGTGCGTGTGTGCGTACGTATGTGACTAGTGTGTGCGAATTGGTAAGGGCGTAAGTGTAGACGTCGTACGTGCTCTACGTGCCCGGGGCATCCTCGTTCTCGTGAACCGACAGCCTCGGTGGTAGTTATGCTACTTAGGCAACTTGCACAGTGGTACCATTGCAGTCGGTGCATGTGAGATGCTCGACGTACCGCCAATTATGCACCCGCAGGCTCGCTTCTCTCGATTCCCCTCCTCTCTTACACGTAGTATATATATATATATATATATATATATATATATATATATATATATATATATATATATATATATATATATATATATATGCATATTTGTATGTGTGTACATTGTCTCATGGCCAACGTTGTTTGTCTAATTTCACGTTCACCCGGCCAGTCAGCTGACTCCCTTCGTGAAGCATTCACACTCTGCCTCACATCAGTCTTGTCTCTCAAGAGATTCATACATGTTTATTTATTTATTTATTCTTGTCGTTCATGAATTGACCAATCAATATTAATCATTTAATTTGAAAATTTAATTTTTTTAAATTAAACCATTAATATTGATATTATCAATTTAGTTTCTTTAATCGTTGATAAATTAATCATTTAAATTCATTTTTCAAATTAAACCATTAACATTGATTGATTAATAATCAACTCAAATAATTGTTAAATACAGTCAATAATTTAAAAAATATTTCAATTTGAGATTTCATTGATTATCATAGTCAATAATTAATTTGAAATAATAATATAATTTTCGAATTAAATTATAAATACTGATTGGTTGATTCGTGAACGTCATAATAATGTAATTTTAAAAGAAATACCATTGTATAATACTATACCGAACAAAACTTTTATCCACGAAAATATGATGAAAAAAAAAAAAAAAATGCAATCGAATCTACCACAATTTTAAATTCATCAATTGCATTCGGTTTCAGCAGTGAATTAAAAAAAAACGTAATTTAAAAAGAAGGCCAGACTTGCATTATTATTCCATTGACTCGATTGGTCACAAATTTGTCACAATTTTCACGACGTCGTAAAATGTTTTATCCACATGTATGTATGTATTTGTTTTTTTTTTTTTTTTTTTTTTTTTTTTTTTTTCACGATTCTTTAACGATAATTATTTCGCTAACGCGAATGAGTGGTACGTGTCTGTCGTTGCAATTATGATTTACAAATATGCATTCCTGGAGGGTGACGCGAGGGGAGGGCCGTTGGGTGTGTCAGAAAAAAAAAAAAAAAAACGTATCAGGTGATTGAAAAATTTCTATGCCAACGGGAATTTTCCGGTCGCATCGACGCGTAAAAACTGTGTGTTTGTTCATTTTTCATTGATGTTGTTTTCGTTGCGTGACGAAAGTCTCGATTTAATTACCATTTCCCACGTCGATGATGGGGGGATCCCCCCCCCCCCCCTCTCTGGCCCCGGGGGAAATATTTCGAGCCCCCGGAGTCGCGGTCATTACCGCCATCGCCGCCCTCGAATGCCGTGACGACGATGACGAGGACGACGAAGAAGATCGCTCTGGCACGTTCGCGAGAGGGTCCCCACAATTTTCCCCCGACCGTTCTCTCCGCCTCGCGTGCGTCGTATGTGTGTGTGTGTGTGTGTGTTTGTGTGACGCGCGCGGTCTGCAACACTATCGATCATGCAAGGCAATTCTTGATGTGCATACCGCGCCCCGCTGCTCCGGCTCTCGGGGTGTGCGTGCCTTCTTGCCCGCGATGGCAAAAAAAAAGAAAGGAAAAAAAAATAATAAAACGAATGAAACAGAACGTTTTCGATAGATTTTCTATAATTGGATCAATCGTTACTTTCGGGTTATCTTCGATGCTCGCGGTCTTCCAATATCTGCATCATCGACGTGATCTGTCGAAAAAAGAAAAAGAAAAAAGAAAAAGAACAAAAAATTATCCTTCTTTCTTTCCTCGTTGTCGACATTTTCTAGTGTTCGATTTTAATTGATTTTTTTGCAACTCTGATTTCGATTGATTTTTTTTCTAAACCTCGAATTTTATTAATTTTTTTCTAAACTTCGATTCCAATTGATTCTTCGATCTTCGATTTTTATTCATTTTTTAATCCTCGAACTTGATTGATTTTGTTTTTTACTTTGATTTTTATTGTTTTTTCTTATTGATTTTTCAATTTTCCATTTTTATCGATTTTTTTAATGTCCGATTTTTATTGATTTTTTAATCTTCGCTTTTCAATTGATTTTTCAATTTTCCATTTTTAATGATTTTTTTATGTCCGATTTTTATTGATTTTTTAATCTTCGCTTTACAATTGATTTTCCATATCTTCGCTTTTCAATTCCATTTATCAATCTTCCATTTTGATTGATTGTTTAATTTTCGATATTGATACATTTTTGCAAATCCAATTATTCGTCGGATAATATTAATCAGTTTTTTAGGTAATTCCATTGACGAATTTTACATCTCGAAGATAATTTGCGGATGAAAAAAAAAAAAACCGCTTGATAGTGTACTTAGCTGTGTCCGTAAATTTCACATTCACGAAATCTCTTAACAACCACGTTGCACATGGGGTTACAAATAATATATAAACTCATGGGATTCCCGCGTAAGTAAATTCTATATAGTCTTTATATAAACTATATATACATAGGATTGGGCATATATAAACGATATGTAGTCTATATATATACAAATATCGTCTATATGTGGTCTAAATATAATCAATATATAAACTATATATGCCCAATCCTATATATATAGCTTATATATATATTTTTTTTACTTGGGATTGGAAAATGTCGTTTAAAAAAAAAAACAAAACAAAATATACTTGCTTCATCCCCGATTTATGTCTCCTTTTTTGCCTCCTTCTCTCCCTCCCTCTCCCCCACTTCTTTTGCGTAATACGCGCAAACAAGCGAGACGATGAAGAAGAGAGAGAGAGAGAGAGGCGATAGACCTCGCTAAATTATTTCTCAACACGTCGCAACCGTTCGTTGGAGCTACGCGAGGGGTCTCTCGCGTTTTGCTCGAAGCTTGAAAACACGAGGGTTCGAAGAGGGTGAGAGGGTGAGGCGGGGGAGGAGGAGGAGGAGGAGTGGGGGGGGGGGGTTAAGAAGACGGAGAAACCTCACGAGGGATAAGGTTGGTTCGCTGCCGGTGTTGGTGATGGTGGTTTGGTTCACTCGGTGGTCCGGTCTGCAAAGTGCCATTAGCATATTTATACGCTTTATCTTTGTCGGAACTGTTGGCGTAGGCACCGTCGAACAACCTCTTGGCTATTTCCCTCTCGCTCGCTCTCTCTCTCTCTCTCTCTCTCTCTCTCTCTCTCTCTCTCTCTCTCTCTCTCACACACACACGCAATCTCGGTCGTTCTCGTTTTTTTCACTATTTTCTTGTGTTTTTTTTTGCACCAATCGCTTGTGGGTAACGTTCGTGAATAATCGCTCACCTTCGTGATTTCAATTTTCACGACACCCTCGATTCGTCACTAAACGACTAATCAAAGCTCCAAAGTTTATTCGTTGAATTATGACCCCCCCCCTCCAAACTATGAATATTTGTTTATTATTTTTTTTTCGTATTATCGATATTATTTTTTTTATTGTCGGCAGCTTTGTTCCTGAACGCTACCGAAAAATCAA